>CM059572.1:74799279-76238029 GCA_030386875.1 Morinoia aosen | reverse complement strand
TCTCTAACTTTAAGAGCGTCTTCCTTTGCGGTAGCGTCAATTCATGTGCCATGCATGGTACTCATCGTTGAAAGCCTGTGTCGCAGTTGGTAGCTTATTGCTAAAAATTAAGAAAATTCATTACATTTTTTTCGAAAACTGAAATATTTTCATAAAAAGGGAGCCTGAACTTCGGCTCTTTGACCAAATACGCTAATGTATTTAACTAGAAGTTTAATCAGTTATGTAAAAAGACTAAGATTGTTTTCATTCCTTTATTGAGAAATGAAAGAGCCTCTGATCACAGAATAATTCAACGAAGACTGGTGTTGAAAAATGTGCAGACTAAATTGAAGGGCATCGTAAGGTTATTGTTCATCCCTTGAAGTATAACTAATGGATATCATTTAATATAAGTGCTACAAACTACTATGATTTATAAAATCGAAATAAATTACCTCATCTCTTTGTCAATCGCACATTTCAAAAAACTATCGTTTGCAACAATTGATTGCGTAGAACAAAAAATAAAAAATAAAAATCACTCTAGCATGCTCATGAATTAAAAAACTTTAGCCTCAGAAAAACTCAATGAACAAAGAAAGCTTGATTTCCCTAATAAGTATTATTGCCACACAAGAGGCGAGGCAGTACTACGTTAACAATGAGATAAAACAAACGCGACATGAAGTGCATCGAGTGACCATCGTATCAGCGATGGCTAGTTAATATGCACTAGGGGACCGAGAAAATATCCGTCTCTGTTGCGCAATGCACAAGAATGACGCACGTCCGGTATCTGTGTTTTGGCTAGTATTGGAATCTTGCATGTGCGTTATGGAAGCAGGATGTGAGTTCATTTACGAGAACAACAAAAAGAACGACTTATCTGATTTTGGTGCTTGCACGATAGGTAATACCATCACTACTACAGTTCAATTGGTTTGCGTATTAAGACGCATAGTCTCCAAAGGAATGTCTTATGAAACGATGGAAAGTTTTATTTTCTTTTTTTCCACTTTTTGTTATCCAAAGTTTCAAGCTCCTCTTTATCAAACGTTTTCGAGTTACAGGAGGTAAATGTTAATGTGAAGATTAGATTCAGTTTTACGCACTTCGTGATGTTTTCGCAAGGTCCTCCGTCGCTTGTTTTCATGTTTCGCTTCACTAAATGTAAGGCAGGAAATGTTGCAATCAAGCTTCAATTAAGTAAGAGGTGCAGGCGAGCTTACTGCTCAAATAGAACTTTTATCAATTTCATTGACCAATTAACAGTTTATTTCTAGAATGGTAGAGGAAACGAGAAGAGGAAAAGAACAAGGGAATAACATCAAAATGATATAGAAGATCTAATTCTAGATGTTCCAGAATTGTGTTGCTGCGTGCCATTCATGAATGCTTGTTCACTATACAATATCTTAAATTAAATTTTTTTCTTAATCATATCATTAGCCCTCACAATGCAGATTCTCTAACTCTTTACAGTAACTAAATGAGACGAATTGTTGTAACTGAGTGATGGATAATCATAAAGTTGATTGGAATCATGAGTTTAATTGAAAAATCAAAGAACACTAAATGCGAAATAATATCTCATCTCATACAACTGTGTTTCTACTTCCTCAATTTTACTGACTAAATTGACATAACTCACTCATTTTTCAGGATGTGTATTGCTATGCGTTAGTCATACTCTCAAATAATTTTCAGAGGCTACCTTAAGTCCTCACAAAGTCCTTCAGTCGCAGTAAATGCCTCTTCAAAAAAATTAACTCCGAATGCTGGAGCAGAGTAATTACTAAAATCTCATTACACATAAGAATAAAACCTGGGATGAAAACCTAGACATATATGTCACCGCTTTTACTAAATTCATTCTCACTCTTCTCGTCAAGCCTAACATGAGAATCCGATATTCAAAATACATCCACCGTTACGGGCACCAGCGAAGAAGTGCGATCCAACAGCACCAAGAAATACGGTGAGTGTGAATGAACAGGCCTAGTCACGGCGATTTTGTTGTTCTAGGGAAGTCGATTTTAATGGTTTGAGATTAGTTGGTTTTCAGTAACTCTCGAGTAATTTACCTCAAAATCCCTCAACATGTTGAAGAACTTGTACTATAAAGATGAATGGCTGAATGAAATGACGAGAGAAATTAGAAAACCTAGAACTTTCAAATAAATTTTTAGTCATCATTATGATGTGAAAATAAACTTTTTGAAATTGAAAGTACTCCAAACAATAGGCTTGGTAAATTTCAACATCCATCTAATATCCAAGCAGGAGTTCATTAAATAACACAATCCCCTGCCGGTGTCATAATAAAAAGTTTCTAGTCAAAGGGAGAAGAGCCTTCCTTTGGGTTTATTTCGTATTCTCGTTCTCCATTAACCCTTTCTTGATTCATCTATGAATCACTCCCAACTTAAAATTATCATGAGTCGAAAATTACGTACTACTCCAGAACGCGTGCGGTGATGGGGCATATCATCTACCGGCACAAGCGTGTCCCAGTCACGCCCGTACACGACAGGATGCTTTCTTGCTCACACCTGTGAAGAGCTAACGAGATTGGAGAACTCTTCGCGTTCACTCACTGAGACAATGTGAGGCTTGAATGGCGAGAAGAACGTTCAATGAATGTACACAAAAATTTCAAAGAATGCGATGAGGATGTATATGAGTCTGCCATTTTTCGATTTAATTAAAAGAATTGTGAAGGAAGAAATTCTTGAGAGCTGCTAATTTCCGGTTGCAAGAAGTGTTTTAGAAGCAATATAATATGCGTATGCTTTAAATGAAATGAAGCAGGAAAAAATTAGCCCATTTATATTTAATCGAAACATAAATGTGGCATGCCAATTTCTTTGTTTCTCAGTTAAAAAGAAGGAATTTATCAGGAAAAGTGAACTCTTGTAACTGAAAACATAGACTGTCACACACATGAAGCTTATGAGGACTTGAATCGTGGCTCTTTGTATCAGGTCGACAAAAGCGGTGAAACATGTTGAATCCCCCTCAAGCACTGGTAGACAATGGACTTTCAAGATTGCTAGATTACGGATCTTCCTTCGTCTCTGTCAGATGTAGGTGGTATTGGATGGACTCAACGGTCGAACTTCCTCCACCAGCTCACACACAGCCATGACTGTCCAGGATGTATAAAAATTATCGTTTGAACTCCGTTCATATACGAGTATTAAGAGCAGACACAGCAGGAAGCGACGTTATTCTCATTGACATTCGGTCCAAGTTTGAGTGGATGTTTTGATGTTTTTTCTGGTAATTCATTCGAGATTATCTGTAATACAGGAAAATATATTAACGTCAGAGAACCTGCTTAATCACAGTTTGTGAATTTGTCTTTTAAAATACAATGAAGAGCCCACCTTCGTAGGTTTCCACTTCTACCATAGATTTCACAAAAATTTTTACAACGATGGTGCCACAGCAACCTCTCTCTGCTGTCATCATACAACATACCTTACTTAGGCCAGCAATTTGATTCCTCTGCTCCTCTCAAAAGTTTATTGTAAATTATTCCTACCAGATACATAACACAAATGATTATGATACGAGCAGCGTGCCGGCTGCGAGCCTCTCGCGTATCGTTCAGAGTTCAGACACCAGCGTCAGCTGAACAGAGGACGTAGTCGAGCTAAGTTTTATTTTTACCAGATGAAAGCAAAAATTTGGAGACGAGAAAGATTATTTGTGTTTATTTTTTGGTTCTGGTGCTATTTCTCCACCTGTTGTTTCTACTGCAGCTTCTTTCGTGTTGTTCTGCCTCTGTTTCTTCATGGGATCTGTATTCCTTAGTAATTGCTCGAGAAATATTGCTCTCTAATGTATGTAAATTTCACGTTAGTTGGTCAAAGCAATTCAAACATTAATTCATTCGACGAATATAATAGGAGCGTGAATCTTATGAAAACTACAGGCTGAAACGATGAGGCAGTGCCACGGCACATAACCGAGAAGAATATGAGGGTAAAAACGAGAAAGAACAAGGTACTACGAATGAAGCAGGCATGGGTCATGCCGGATCACCGAGCGCAGAAGTATGCCACAGCCGAACACGCACAGCACGGATCATTACAATACAATGAAGCTTGGTGCAGCCGCTCCGACGTCTGCTTGTTTATGTACATGATCACCAGAGCGGCTCTGTGACGCGCGTAGGGACTTAACTGTGACATTCGGACTTAACAATACTCGCAACTAACGAGGTAGGTCGTTGTGATAAATGCGCGGCAAGGATATGATATTAAAAGTTTATTAACTAATTCTGACTAAATAAAGCTCATAAACAATTCTGACAAGACAAATCAAATTAAGGTGTGAAGGGATGACCTCGAGCTTATGCACATAAAAATATACCTAGGCGAATTTGTGGATAGTGAACTATAGAATGAGGATTATTTAGTCATATTTTATCTTTAAATAAATTGCAATTAGAATCAACATGTAAGGTATGCAATAATTTTTCATATTTTACTTTTTTTCCGGGCAAGATTGTTGAGAAAAATCATCGAATGATCAGTGTTAACAATTTTCACTCAACAATCCCATCGCTCGTTTAATGTCCTTGCAGTGAAAATTATCATTGAAATTAAAGGCTCATGAACTTTGCATTGCCTCTTAATAAGCAAAAAATATATGCACGACACGTTGAGAAGCTTAGAGAAGAAAGTCAGCTGGTAATGCAGTTTAAGTACTAGAATGACGCTAGAAACTGACTTCAAAATTCATTTCATGAGCGAAAATTCACAAAGGGAGTTAGGGGAAAATTGAGAATTTTTTACATCTACTGCAGCAACAACAAAAGGATTAGCAGAACTGCCTTCATTTCATTGTGAGAACTGAAGGTAGCTCCTGAAAATCATTGGAGAGTTTACATGTATATGATTAACGCATAGCAATACACTTTATGAAAAATTATTGAGTTATGTCAACTTAGCCAGTAAAATTGAGGAAGTAGAAACACAGTTGTATGAGATGTTATTTCTCATCTAGTTTTTCCGTTGAGTGTCAACTTAAAGGAAAGATGGACAAACTAAGTTTGATAAGAAATCGAGACATCTTGCCCCTGCACACAACATAGTCGTATTGCAATATATCTATTAATATTTCCGGATCGTACTCTGTAATGATCTGACTTGGGTTCTTGATCCAGGAGATACTTCAAACGCTTTACGAACAAGAACTTCTTTATTTGCACAAAAGGAACAAGAACTTCAATTTTCTTTTTACGAAACACAAGGTAAAAATCCGGCCATTAAACAGTAACACAGTGGTCGCCAGAATACTGTAGTATACGATTTCAGTTAACCGCTCACTCCACGTAATTTCCTCCGCACCCTGACTAGGTCCAGGAACATGACCAGGCACACGTCTACTTAGTACCAACAAGACAGTGCTACGGCCTAGTACCATGGGAGCTACGTGTAAACAGAGAGGGATCGCTTTCGAACGCCCGCCCATTACAGCTACGTATGACTTACAGCGCCCTCTAGAATTAATTGTACTTACTACATTACATACCCGTTATTTGTGCTGGGTAATGGGTCTTTATTGATAACGATTGCGTAATTACGAGAAAAAAATCCAAATGAGCACACATGTGCGTTGCAAGATGCGGAGGAAATTCTTCGGCTAATTTGATGTAATTTTGGCTATTATCAATTTCATTCTCATAATCACGAAAAGGTCCATAAATATTAGAAACTGTTTAATCTTCGACATTCTTTGAATTCATTCTGATTCATTTTTTAGATTGAGTGGAATGTTTTATGTTCGTGCTACAAATGAGCAATATCGCATGAGCATTACTGAATCAGAAAACGGCAAGTTGCACAAAATACAAAAATCTACATGTAATTACTCTGTGTGATGGTTTAATCTGAACTCTGAACTGAAGATAGTGCTCAAAGTGGTCACTTTCAAAATTCATGCACCCCAAAGATTATCAATCAAAGCTGTCAAAACTATGATTAGAAGACACTCAGAAAGGTCAAAGAATAAATGTACGAGGAGTTCCGAGACTCGAACTCAGGACTATAAATCACCGCGCCGGCACGCTATCGACCGCGCTATCGACCACCCTAAAAGGTGTTCGAAGCACAACGAAAGCAATGCTTGTGGCACAGTGAAAGCAGGCACACGCTTGGCCCGACATATATTTTATTCCCTTATGTATCGAGAGCTCATAGTCAAGTCACCCCCAGATTCATTAACTGTTTCTGGGGGTGACTTGACTATGAGCTCTCGATACATGAGGTCAAAGAATAAATTAGCCATGGAAGTGAACGGGGTACAATATTACATCCGCTGTCGGAACACTTCATTCTGCTCTTTTTCCAGGTGCAATGACGTCTACAACTCGTGTATTTATCATAAGGAAACGAGGGTCTCAAACAGAAGTTCTTCCAAACAAGTTAAAAAATAGTGTGTTCCCACATGATGTAGGGTTTTCCGATGAGAAACTTTGCATAATTGAAGCTATGCTCAATCGCTAGATTAATAGAAGCGCTTGCCGTTTTCAGACTCCCACATCAGAATTTTGCGATCATGCTGTAGAATATAGTCTCACGAACAAAAAATCTACATTAATGTTCAAAAAGGGTCAGAAGCAAACGCAAACTCGTTAATGAAGCAAAGTTTAGTTCCTGATTTTCAGAAAGACAAATTACATGAGAAAAGCCTGTGGTTCACTTTCTTACGGGTCAGTATAGCGTCTTCTCTTCAAATAGAACATTTAACGGTGAGAATGTGCCTCATCATCGACTGATATCAACCCAATCAGTTTTTTTACTAATTCTTACTGGGGTATGGAGCCTGAGCTTTCTACGATTGGACAACTAACGTTTTGATGCATTCACTCATATATACGTCGGGGATATTTTTTTTAAATATACTGCGTAACGTGGCCGAGAGTCGCAACCTTGAATTTTTGATTCGGGCTACTATCTAGTTTGAAGATCAATTAATCATAATGTAGATGAAAATTTAAATTAGACTTTTTCGTGGTGGGAGTGTCACTAAAGTTTGGGTAGTTCGTCACTGCTTCGCCCCATTTTGGACGCATTTAGTTCTTGCCGGCACTTCTGTGCCTAAAATATTTCTGCTCAATCTGCTTTTGCACCTTCGCTACCGTGAACAAACTATTGGAGTGCCTTGAAAGAATTGGTCCACATCTTTGAAACAAGACTAAATGCATTACGATGATATAACATCGCTTCTTTAATTTACATACGAATATTTATTTTCCGAGAGCTCAAAGTCTAGTCACCCCCAGAAACAGTTAATGAATCTGGTACGGGAAGACACTGCTTCCACAAGGTTTTTTTCAAATGAAATAAATGTACGAGGAGTTCGTGAGACTCGAACTCAGGACTAGAGATCACCGCGCCAACACGCTATCGACTGCGCAATCGATCACCCTAAAAGGTGATCGGAGCACAACGAAAGCAATGTTTGGTACAGTGAAAGCAGGCGCACTGTCCTGACAGATATATTTTATTCCCATATGTATCGAGAGCTCAAAGTCTAGTCACCCCCAGAAACAGTCACCCCTAGTCACCCCTAATCACCCTGCTTTCGTTGTGCTTCGATCACCTTTTAGGGTGATCGATAGCGCAGTCGATAGCGTGTTGGCGCGGTGATCTCTAGTCCTGATTTCGAGTCTCAAGAACTCCTCGTACATTTAGTTATTTTCCATTAAATGCTCAGCGCAAATGAAATAGAAACGGTCTTCAGTTTCCACAGTTTACAAATTACAAATCAGTTCAAATCACAAGTTCCCTCTAGAGTCTTAATCCTCTTCCTTGTTCTTTTGCTGCTGCATCTGCTCTTCCTCGTGGCTCAGGAGGCGAATGTGATCACTTTCCGTTTATGAATAAAAAAATCATTATTTATTAAAAAATCGTGTTTTGTATTTATAAAAACAGTGTTAATAGGAAGTTTTATTTGACAGTCAATAAAACTCTTACTTGTTATTAGACACGATTTTCCTTTTAAAACACTTAAAATAGTTAAATCAAATTGAAGCAAAGTTGGCTTGTTAAAAACTAGATTAACATTTCTAGGTCAAACCTTCAAACATAGGCACTCGCCGTCAATGCAAACTTCAATAAATCGAAAGATTGTATTAGGGTCATTTATTATATCCACTTTACGCCAGTGACTAAAGATTATTCATTCTCTAGAACATGTTAAGAACACTTCTCACGCCAGGAGCTGATCAGCGATCTTCAAAATGGCTGTAGTAAGCCAGGTCGACCTCAGTAGAGTATGATTAAAATCTAGAAGAGTTATTTTTGATCGAAGCGGATCGCCTGCCAGTGAGGTTTGAATGTTTTGGTAGTTCGCATGCAAAGCAGGTCTCGCCGCACTCCACGTGCGGCAGCGGAGGGCAGCGCACAACGGAGGTCAATGCTGGCACGTTCCACCGCAGGTCAAGGGCCTGCAACGATCTCTGCCCAATCGCGGGAGAAGCTGAACAAAACAATGATTTTGTAACGTGAGCAAATAATCGAATGGATAAATTAGAATTATGGTCAACTAGTGCACACGGCAAGTCAAAAAATGACAGGATTAGATATCGGACCAACTGAGCTTTAACATGGCTTTCGTATGATTTCCCATGCTATTCTATGGCTTTCCTGTACTTTCCTCTAAGTCTCAACCGCTGATATTCTATACAACCTAATCTAACCTAACAGTACACGTGATATTCATTCCGACTCCCAATCTGCAGGGTTAATACATCGAAAATAATTATTATTATTGTGAAGTTGATGAAGCTTGTATCACAGATACGCTCATCACCCACTTTCGGCTGTTGGTTGTGACACAAGGACGGAAAGACGGAAGGACGGACGGACTGATGCTGCTCTTATTATAGTACTAGTGTACAAGGCCCGTCAAAAATGACTGGATTCAATACCATTATTGAACAGATTTTCCATATGGGGATGACAAACAAATATATCCATCCTAACAGTACCCGTGATAAAAATATTATTGTCCTTGTGCACTGTTGAAACTCGTATAACGGATGCTGTCATTATAACTGTCCATATGAGCGTGCAAGAGAAATGGAAGAAACGAACTCCAAACAAATAAAGCAAGGGTATTATTAGGTAGTAGCAGGACCTGTGGAATTTCCATGGACAATGTTCATTCATCGCTAAAGCTAGGTGGACCCGTGAAAAAATACCGTCAACATTACCTAACCTATGCTAACCTAACACATCCTAGGCTATCCTAATCTAAGCTATCCTATCCTACCCGAACCTATCCTGATTATAATAAGCTATCCTGTCAAATATTTCAATGCGTGAAAAAAACATCTTTTAATGTTATACTGAGAATTCGGTACCCATGATACCGAAAACTCAGACCACCTATTTTTCTTAAGAAGCGGACACCAAACAAATATATAAATAAATATATAAATAAACACACAACGGGTATTATCAGGTTAGATAGATGAGAAAATTTAAAGCCCCTCAGACTTTAGTACCGCGTTAAAAGAACATGTTGACCACGGCGACCTTGGTCAGCAGCTGTAGACAGACCCCAGATGAACACTACAGTGAGAAGAGAAAAAAGGAAATAAGAATGATGCAGATTGACTAACTACTAGTATCGTACTTCAGAAAGTTCAATTGCGAACAGTTTTTCAAGTAAGGCTGTTGACATTAATTACATCCGTCCACGGAAATGGTGTCCTCACTGTGCGAACAACTTCCAGAGAGAGAGTAGACGGCAGCAGTCGAGCTTAATTTATTATTGGAGGGATGTCAAGTAGAATCAAGCATTAGTTCTCCCAGAGGGAATACGTGCAAGCATCCCTAGATAGAGGACCATCAAGTTGCCACTCAGCGGTATAAGTGCGAATGACACTCGTGAACAGGCTTGCTGGGAGGATGAAACTAAACGTAAACTTCGGAGAGCAATGTCAAATCGTACGTACCAAATCCACGACAAATAACGAACTATAGAAAACTTTAACATAGACTAAATGATCAAATACATTATTTAAACATAAGGGAACAAAAATCTTTGCCTCGTATGGCTGCACCATCAGAGGTCCAGCTACGCGACAATCAAGCCCCCCTGCAGAACACCATACGGAGAGGTGCCGAGCGCCGCTGTCACACCACCGGCACCACAACCGTCTGTCCAAGGAGAAGGCAAGGCAAGCGAGTCTAGCTGTTCAGGTCGATGGCAAGGCATGCGTCTACTCTGAACTAGTAACCAACTCACCTAGGCAACTAGTAACCGAGAAATTTTATTCTCGTAGGGAAAGCTCACCCACGAATTCCAGGCGTGGGAATTTTTCATGCAGTAATCAAGTGAAAAGTTGTACAAGTACAATGTAGTATATTGACGTAGTACGTATGACTTGATTCAGCCTGGATAATTGTTAAGAGAGTTTACAATGGTGCTGTTCGCATGTCCTCATCGTGGTGGATGCAATAAATTGTAGTGAGGACGGGGCTGGTTGGTGCAGTAATCAGTTAGTATTACGTTGCCAGCCAAACGCGAGATAGTTATACGAGTACCATAATCTCATAATCGCGTACTAAAATCTCGTAATCTCGTTCCACAGAATGTTTGTCATCTTTGCATTTTTATTGTAGAATATTGGTGGGGTAAAAAACTGGACCCACGTTTTCACCTGCCCGCACTTGTTACTTCCGCATCTTTGAAAACTTTCCGCACCTCCGGCACCTCGTTTGGTCCGCAGGTGCACAGGAGCAAAGATCGGGACGGACGTGCGAAAGTGTTCAGCTCTGAACTTAACAATCGTTTCACTTTGTTTATGAAATGTATACTGTTTACTGTTTGTTTCATTTACTGTTTTATTAGTTCAAGGACTTCTCTCGCCCCGTTGAAAAAAAATCTCGAGTTTGTCCTGTGGACGGACCAGTTAAAAGCAACTCTTGATGGCCACAGTGGCACAGTGGTTGAGCAAAAAAGTGTGTACAACTGCAAACGTTGGTGACTAGGAGGAATCATCACATTTTAACTAACTTGAGCAAAATTAGGAGAAAACAGATATAGTACAGGTTTATGTTAGTTTTTTCCATCCTCCGAAGAGCACACGGCGTGCAGCCTTTTTACGCTGTGCATCCATTAGATTCTATACATGCAAGCATGACGTTCCATTTCACAGGATCAAGGTCGTCACGTGTTTCTTGACGGCGATGAACTTTAGACTTTACATTTGTAATATCTCGCTACCTCCATTTCCGGACCCAAATCAGCAGAGAATTAGGTCATAATCATGAAGCTCAATTCTACGAGAATGACAGACAATTCCCGTCGTTGAAAAACTCTCTGTTTCCGTTACTCTTCTGTACTCTACTACAGCAATTCCAGATAACGACGTGAGAAAATTTATTGATTCCGTGAGTGGAAAACCTCGACTCCAACACAGACTATAAAGGACTACAAGCTGAGTTTTGCGCAACACTGATGTATGTATGGTATCTTTTCGTAAAATGGTGAAAGAAGCTAGTGCAATTTCATCTTTGTACTATGTTATGCTAATTTAGACATCCAAGGCTGATACTCTAGTAGTACTATTTGCTAAATATTTCAATAGACATCATAAAATTTTCCAAAAAATGTGTTCCTCGATTTGTTGATATTTTATGAATTTGAATTAGAGCCTGAAGTTCATGAAATCCGGAGGGAACAATATTATCAACACTCTACTGGGTTAACACTAATTTTGACATCAACAGGAGAGGGTACAGATGAATTTAAACATCTGCTACAAACTTATTAGAAGGAGCGTCGAAATAGATTATAGTGTTTTTTTTTAAATACGGACGACAATTTTGAATTAATCGAATTCCCACGGGGGGTCACATGCACAAACGATGACGTATCAGAGAGAGTGAATGAGTCAAAGGATATACAATTTATTATTTTACTGATGTATTTATGTCTAGATATGTTGCTCGAAATGACACTCCTATCTAAATATGTTATAAAAATATCGACCTTAAATAGGAAATGTAAATATGCATTGTTTTCGAACTACTATTATTATCAACATTATCTGTAAGTATCGTATCTCATTCCAAGCTTTGTGAAGGTACTTTTCTGTTCTAATCGGTAGCATCATTGTCATCATCATTTTCTTTCATAAAATCAATATTTATTTTATGAATTAATAAAAAAAGGTAATTCACTACTATAATTTCATCTAAGTAGAGTTAAATTATACATTTAATATTCATTTTGATAATAATTTGATAATTTAATAATTTGAATATTGTGCTTGGAATTTTTCTCCTATACCCAACAGAGAAAATCGCCATCCAGCGCCGGGAGTCGAACCCGGGATTCCCGCAAAGCGGGCAGGGCTTATAGACACACGGCTATGGCGAATTAACATCTCTCTTTTGAAAACGAACATGTAAAACTAGAATAATTTACGCAGGAATTGAGGTTTAGCGGAAAAAGTAACGAAATCTCACAGAATGCTTTCATTTTATACTTCACAATCAGTCACGTTACGATATGACAAAGCTCCAACAACTGGCTGAGGAGTATTTGAAATAATATTTGAGAACTTAGTTTTTGCATCGATGATACTTGCTGATGGCGCGAAAGTGAAAGAGCGAGTCTTAGGCTGACTCTAGGTTCGAATATTTCTGCACTGATCAGGTATATAGCACATAACTGATGGTTGAAACTAGAGGCAGCTGTGCACTTCACGGGGCTGTCTTTCTCAGGTATGTACTAGCTGAAGGGCTTTCGTGGCGGGAGCTTTGCTGTCCGCCTGCTGTTGTGAGTCTCCTGAGAGCTGGAATTTGACGTACTCGTACATTGTCCCTCAGGGCTTTTTGCCTCTAATTGACTTGTTCAGATCGTGTTTCTAGTTAAGATATCTAGAAGGATACAAGAATGCTATCAGCGTGGCATTACATAGATCATCAAGATAAACGTCCGAGTACCCAGCGTTGCTGGCGTCAGAGCGTCTGGTTATCGCGTTGGACGTAGTTCATTACAAATTACCTTCTACTCAGGTCAGTAGTGTTCAGGCGTGCAAAGTGTCCGAAGCAGAAGAAACCTTGAACCCTGAATTCAACATATCACTCATGATCTTTTTGCTTGAAAGGAATTCCTCGAAGCCGAACTCCTTTTATTAAAAAGAAAACAGCGTTCATTGAGGGGACATGCTTCAAAATGTTTCTTCGTGCTCTTTCTATTCATGATATGATCTGAAGGACGGTGAAGAAATTTATTGTTGGATTTTTGAATACAGCTTGGTCGAGCATAGTCGACTGCGTTTATTGTTAACCTTTTCAAAATGTCTTTCATTGAGTGAACGCATACACAAGATGGTGCTGATGTGAGGAGCTTCTAGAAGCACTTCTCGACGACCATCATTCATTGTGTATCGTGATTAAGTATGAACCTCGGCAGAAAATACGGCTTTCTTCATTAGGACAATGCCAGTTCGTGATGCCACCTTCTACAACACCGTGTTCGTGCGAGATAAAAAAATGACATTGACAACAATTACTGTTATTGGCCATCACTGTCTATTGAAATTTGTCAAAAAATATTGAAATGCATACCCATATTAGCACACTTTCTTGTGTAGCGATTGAAGTGGGACGATTCGAAAAAATATGTGAATCATCTATCTAGAAAACAAAAAGTTTGAAATAATATATAAAAATGACAAGTACTGAACTAAAGTTCAATAAGAAAAACTTGATGAAATATCTGAAAATTTCCTCATAAAATAATGATTTTATTATTTTAAATCGACTCTGGGCACCCAATCCGACGATCTGATGCCAACTGAAAATAAATTTGGAATTTTTCTCCAGTGGCTGAGGCGGAAATTTCGCCCTAACTGTTAAAAAAATTGCCGCAACGTATTGGGAGCTTTTTTCCTGAATACTTTATACATACATCACTTTTTAAGTGTGCTCTGATGACTTTCGAATCTTTTCACGTTAAACTCTGGATCACTAATTGAATACGGACCAATCGAGAGATAACCCCT
The DNA here is from genome assembly GCA_030386875.1 of Morinoia aosen. NCBI lineage: Eukaryota > Metazoa > Arthropoda > Malacostraca > Amphipoda > Talitridae > Morinoia > Morinoia aosen. Next base: position 76,224,003 of record CM059572.1, on the reverse strand, counting down.
GCTCTATGACAGAGAAAACGTCATCAGGAGAAAATATCGGTGACTGAACAAGTTGTGTCATGTCTAGCATGAACTGTTACACTATGTTCACGCAGCTGCTGATAATTATCATTATCCATATAACGGTAAATTTATCTGTTTCGGAGCCGTTTTCCTCGGAGACTGACCCTCAGTTGCGAGGAAGAGTGCATGTGATACTACTGAGAAGTTTGAATAGTTTAAGGCTATCATCAGACCATGAGATTGAAAAGGAGTTGAATTGTTGCTTCTCTATAAAACTAAAAGACTTTCACTCCCAGTTACCAAGGAAATTATTCGTACACACCCAGCAGTGTTCAGTATAATTTTTTTGAATTTGATGCTCGTATTTTTCCAAACTCTTTATACGTTCTTTAAATCACAACAAATTCTTTCTTCTAGATAGCTTTTTCAAAATCTGAGGTTAACAAATAGACCCTGCACGCTTCTCAAATGTCGAGGTCGTTTGGACTCAGCATTCTTCAGCATTTTCGACCTGTGCCTTCCATGGGAACATTGGAACATGTTGATATGGTGACTCTTTCTTTCTTTTCTGTAAAACCTTGGGCTGCAACTTTCTTCTTTCCATTGAGTTTTTTCGTTGGTGAACATTTTCAAAACATCCCACTTCAATGCCTTTTTTACCATAAAAAAAATCATATCTATGACGTAGTTCAATAGATGTCTGTAGTTGTGGTTCTTTGTTCAGAGTTATCTTTATTTGGGAGTCATGATTTTGAAAAAAATTCTGTTTTGCTTATGCAGTTTTTACAAATTCTTCAACTTGAATCCCAGAGCCCGTGCCAGTCTCAAACCAGTTTTTCTTTGAAATATTTTCAAGACCTATACACCATTAGCATGTAACTTGTTACATGTACTCCGTAGGGTATCTCCGTAGGGACCTAGTATCTAAAGTTAATTGTATTAGCAATATGGGCAAATAAACTTCGAAGCCTGTGTGACGACCTAAGAGGCGATAGACAAATTTCGCTATTAATTGTGGTAATTAACTTAGTATTTATGCATTTTTGACAAAGAACAATTGAAGTTTATTAGACTCTTATGTTAATTTCAAGCTTAGAGTAAGTACAGTTTGATATTCTCGCCAATGGATTCCACAGTCAGATTTTTTTAGTAACTTCATAGTTAAAGGTTTATCCTTACCATTATTCATGATGTTTAGGAAAGATTTTTTGGGGATTCTGTCTATTTTTTATTTGTCTAATAATTTGGTAATATCTAAGTTCTAAGTTCTAAGAAACCAAATTCTTTGGAACCAAAGGAAGCCGACCAGACATCAATAAGAATTGAGTTCCAGAATTTTGTATAAGTGAAAAGAAGACATCTCGAGATCACGAGGCTTTAGAGAAATAAAGGCATATTTTGTACTCATAACTTCCAAGAGAAAATCGCTAGAAATGAGCTGTTCAGGAATTTTTAGATTCCGGACTGAATAAATAGTGTTGTCGTTGTACTCTAAGTTGATGATAGCTCCAATCTTATACAATCTTATTTTCTCTGTGCCATGTCAGGTTTCAGCGCAGTGTTGGATATACGGACGGATCAGTGCATTGTAGAGGATTTTCAGTGCTATTCTGTGTAGGATGTGCTTGACTTTGTGTAAAATCCCCAAGGCTCTGAGTAGCTTTATAAGCGCCTGATTTTCGTGATTTTTCAGGAACAAATTTTTGACTAGTGTTATCTCCTAAAGCTCCGCTGCTATCAGTTTTACGGTTTTTTTGCACCAGTAACAATTAATGATGCTGAGGAGAGGTGTTTTCATATACAGCCAAGATAATATACGGAAAATAATTTATATAAAGCCAAGTTGACGTTTATGCTGATTTCCTGATTCCTGAGCCTGAGCGAAACGCCATATTTACTCTGTTTTCGGGGGTAAACTGCATGATAATGTGGTATCATCAGCGAACAGTAAAAATTTGGATATAATTATTGATTTTACGACACCGCTTAAGAAAATAAGAAATAGTAGAGGCCTGAGAATAAATCGTTGAAGGACTCTGTTGGCTATGTTACGTAGCCCTAGCGTAGACAAAAGTTATGACGCTGAGACAAAAGTGTGTTGTGATCTACCCAATCCATTGCTTTTCAAGGTCAAGGAAAATGAAAATTTATGCGTCCGTAAATAAAGAAAAGGAATTGTTAATAATTCAGAATAACTTGAGTCGTAGATTTTTGGGATTCAAAGCCAAATCGCTTGTTTTAGAGAAAAGATTTACATTCCAGATGAGAGTTTTCACTATTTTGCCAAAAAATTATCTTAAGACCGGCAGTATAAAAATTCATTTATAGTTATTGATGAAAGTTTTATTAACGCTCCGAAAGTTACTTTTGTAACTTTGAATGAATAAGGATGTGAGCCAAAAAAAGAAGTATTTGTTTTCACTAGCATTAACAGTAGGCAAAGCTAGAAGAGCTGTGTTTCTCAGAGCTTCAACTGCTAAGCGAATTTTTTCACAAGATTTGTTATTATAGTGCCGTAATACAGCAGGACACCTCTGAAGCGCTCACTGGAGTGGGGCAGAAAGAGTGGATGGAGTTCAAGTCTGCAAGGCAGCGCACGTGGTTAGTGGAATAATTTTTTACTTCTTAAGCGGTCCATAGACGGTCAATTTTATTGTCAACATAATTGAAAGTAATGAATATTGACAACTTAATTGATCGTCTGTGGGCTTGATTGACGACCGTCAATTAATTGACTTAGTGGGCAAAAAAAATTGCATCAATATATTGAGTCAATGAATTGACAATTAAATTGATCGTCTATGGGCCGCTTTAGAAATATTTTTTCCAATACTGAAAAGTATTGGATGCAATATCAGTGATACTGTATCTTTCACATTGTGATAGGATACAGTACCATGAAAAATTATTTTTGTTGTGTTTTGGTAGTTATACTTCGGTCCATTAACAGAATTTAAGAGCCCACCCATCTTTTTTGCATAACTCCTGAAGTAGGTGAATATTTTATTGAAATAGCTTTTTTGGGAGCTTTAATTTCGCTGGTTGCATAATGCATAAATCTTTCCCAACATTCTGAAAAGAATTTTCCCTCCTCGGCGTAAAATCACATCGGTAATAATTTTTAATTTTTCACGTCGGTAGTAATTTCTTTTACAATCCAGGGCTTTTGCATATATTTTAGCATGACCATAGGGGTTATGGTACGACAAAATCTGTTATATGTGTTATTAAAATGATTTTTAGGTCAGTAAGGATCTTGTCTATTAGAAATGTGGGCTAAGTCGGCTTCTGATAGTCTCACACATGTCAATGAGCGCTTGGAAATTTTCACGGCTGTACGAGAAGGTGTCGAGTGAGCTTGAACTTGCTCATGAAAGACGTTCCCTTTTACTAAGAAAATAAGGATACGATCTGATATGTTGATTTTCAAGTTATATCGCTCCTTCTGTGTATAAATATTAATTACATCACATTAGTTCAACACACCCTTGTTGTTAATGAATGTAAATGTTTAGATATATGTCTTGTCATTTCACAAATGAAAGAAGTAAATATTAGCAAAATCATCTCCCTATATATTTAATTTATATATAATTTAACAAAATGGCTTTGCAGCTCTTCGTAAGATGTTTGCCTTACGCTAGACCGAAGGATGCAAAATTGCTAACTTAATGCTCTCGGGGATTTTCACATTTATTTGACAAAAATTAATTACAAATAACCCTTCTTCTTAGATTAATTACGTTTAGTAAGCGCACAGTAAGCACACCAAGTCCTGTTTTAAAATTTCTTGTTAACACTGTTTTATACTGTTACAAAGCACAACTTGCAATGCGGACGTCACATGCCAACCTGTGCATACGAGTACATGCTAACCTGTCCTGCATAGGACGTTGACTCTCAGGGCAAATTAGGAGTTTCGACGTCTCAGCCACTCTTGGAACTCTGGTCGTGTTTTTATTTTAGCAAATTAGAAGTGCATGAGATATTATTAGCATAGTGTATAGCAGTGAATGAATGGCTCACGTTTAGAAGGTTGAGTGGTAGAGCAAAGAATACGAGGAGTCAGTCAGAGTAGTTCGAACTGTAGTGCACCTATTATGAGGATGACTTCGCCATAGGAGGAGTGGTAGCAGGTTATTTTTGAGTACAATTCAGCCAGTGCAGTTTGAGTTATAGAAGATTTAAAAAATTATGAGGAAGGCTCAGCATAGCCGAATGAATGGCAGCATGAAATTCGGCAAAGGTTTCTCGTGCGCAGTTAGGATGATAGCTGCGTACTAATTACGACAGCTTTACATGGTTAAACAGAAGGCTCAGCAGTATTCCCTAGTTTAAAATTTTTTTCAAGTGTATCAATGAGAAAAAATGTAAAAATCAATCAGTTCACTCTTAAAAAAAATGTATGATAGCCGAAATACTGATTCCTTCTTAGTTTATGTTTGAACATTTTTGCAAAATTTATATGTTTTTAATTGCTCCATAATTTTTTTGATTTTTTTAGTAAAACATAAGCCCCACAGTAATGTTATTAGATGCTAAAATAGGGTTGCATAAAATGGAAACACCTTGTAATTGGTTTTAATTTCAAAATGCGTCGATCTACAAAACTATCCGTGTTATTCGCTTAGAACAAAAGTATTTCCAGGTCTGAAGTTTTTACAGACTGACACCTTCAAAATTCATACTCCTCAAACTTAGGCGATGTTAAACAATGTTTAATAAATATAAATAAACTCTGGTCAATCGGTAAGGGGAAGAGGGATATAAGTATCGTATACAACATAAAATAGAGGCGTCTGACACCAGGAGAGGTATAATTCTTTACGTTTGAGATGCATGAAAAAGAAGCTGCACAAAAATTTGATTAATATTTGACAATGAAAATTGTGAGCAACGTATTTTCTTTGCTTTTATTCCAAAGAGATGCTGCTCTAAATGGCGATAAAAATAAAAAATCACTGGACATAGCGATTGCGTAAAAACTCATAAATTATTTATTTCAGGCTTTAATAAATCATAGTTAATATTATAAAGTATTTCTCCCCCAACAGATTATAGTTGTAGCTCCATAAAAAATTTACTGATACATAAAAAATTTGTCAATTGATCACTACGAGTTCATTTAACCTAAAGATAAACGCGTTTGAATATTGTCAGTGTCTTTCGTGGAGGTGAATTTACCCTGCTAAACAGAGTCGAATCTTCAATTGGACGTGTTTAGTCAGCATTTTACTTGCTAGCTTTAATGGGCGGCAGCGAGCTAAGTCATTTACGTACTTCTCAAAATGAAAACATAAATACGTTGACAGTATTTTGCTGCAAAGGCTTTAACAAATTGTTATTCTGTATGACGCACCCGAACCAACATAGCCTTGTGTAGGTATAATCAGAGACAGTGATAAACAGGAATAATACGGGAAAACAATTTCTGTTCAATTGAAAATTTCAATTTTTACTCAATTTTATACTGAAATTTTTACACGGGTATTACGACATCAATGTGTAATTATCAACCAAGGATGTTAGTGTTAAGATATTTTAAAAACAATGATCAACATTTCATGTTTGAACTTCATTGGAAATAAACTATTGTTCTTGCAATCCAAAAAATCGCAGCTTTGGGTCACGGAAGACTCAGGGAGCACATTGCTCACTTCAACAAATACGATCATTTAACAATTCCGACATCTGAAAGCTGCGGTCAAAGTTGAGGCTTCTACATAAAAGCCATCCGATACGACTGCTCAGAAAACGTGCACCCTTTTTGAAGCATCACGTTTGTTCAGGGCGGCCTTACAATGGCTATGCTCCGTATCCATTTTTGCCATCGCGTACTGCTCCACATTCAGGAGCTCTATCGCCAGTGCCGTCTGCATCTGGGAAAAAGACATGTGAATCAGTGGGTCCAGAATCTTCACCTCCATTACAAGAATTTCAAATCACCTGCAGGAAATGAGCTCTGTTCGCCCTTCTCCATGTGATCTCAGGTCACGTTGAAATAAAGCATTGTTATTTAATGACTTACTGATGTAACGAGGATTGATCTAAAACATTGTTAGTACACGATGATTTTATGTTATGTAAAGCATCTTTATTTGTTAGTCTGAAAACATTTCTCACGTTCATTTGAAGGATTTTTCGGTTGCTAGATAATATCATGAATTAAAACATCTCTGTATTGCAACTTGGTGATCTCGTTTCATCTGAGTGAATAAAGTTCAGTCACAGTCTCCAATGTTTAAAACTGTCAATGAAAAGCTTCCCCGTTTAAGTTAACCTGTTCGAAACTCTTCTGTTAGAGTACTTGGAGGGTTCATGCGAGCGCTGTTGCATTTATGTACTTCAAAATTTGCAGGTTTTGATGTTGGCTACTAAGAGATTTTCGAGAGGTCATGAATGTCTTATTAAAAGCTAGTAATTCAGTCTGTGAGTCCCGTACGAAGTCACCGTTGTTTTCAGGTAGTGTAGAAAAAGCTGAACAGTCGCGAACAGTTTACTGGTGCGCAGAGGCTAATCTGGAGGTGGACGGTCGCTGCCATCGGTAGGGAAGTCGCGGTCAGTATGCAAGTCAAGACCCGCGATGAGGGCTTCTAGACACTCTCCGGGGAACGGGGAAACAGGGGCGCTCAAGGCCCTTCAGTTTAGCAAACGTGAAAATCAGCCTCATCAGTTTTGTAAACTTGTAATTCAGTCTCGTCAGTTTTGTAAACTTGTAATTCAGTCTCGTCAGTTTTGTAAACTTGTAATTCAGTCTCGTCAGTTTTGTAAACTTGTAATTCAGTCTCGTCAGTTTTGTAAACTTGTAATTCAGTCTCGTCAGTTTTGTAAACTTGTAATTCAGCCTCGTCAGTTTTGTAAACTTGTAATTCAGTCTCGTCAGTTTTGTAAACTTGTAATTCAGCCTCGTCAGTTTTGTAAACTTGTAATTCAGCCTGGTCAGTTTTGTAAACTTGTAATTCAGCCTGGTCAGTTTTGTAAACTTGTAATTCAGCCTCGTCAGTTTTGTAAACTTGTAATTCAGCCTCGTCAGTTTTGTAAACTTGTAATTCAGTCTCGTCAGTTTTGTAAACTTGTAATTCAGTCTCGTCAGTTTTGTAAACTTGTAATTCAGTCTCGTCAGTTTTGTAAACTTGTAATTCAGTCTCGTCAGTTTTGTAAACTTGTAATTCAGTCTCGTCAGTTTTGTAAACTTGTAATTCAGTCTCGTCAGTTTTGTAAACTTGTAATTCAGTCTCGTCAGTTTTGTAAACTTGTAATTCAGTCTCGTCAGTTTTGTAAACTTGTAATTCAGTCTCGTCAGTTTTGTAAACTTGTAATTCAGCCTCGTCAGTTTTGTAAACTTGTAATTCAGTCTCGTCAGTTTTGTAAACTTGTAATTCAGTCTCGTCAGTTTTGTAAACTTGTAATTCAGCCTCGTCAGTTTTGTAAACTTTTAATTCAGTCTCGTCAGTTTTGTAAACTTGTAATTCAGTCTCGTCAGTTTTGTAAACTTGTAATTTAGTCTCGTCAGTTTTGTAAACTTGTAATTCAGTCTCGTCAGTTTTGTAAACTTGTAATTCAGTCTCGTCAGTTTTGTAAACTTGTAATTCAGTCTCGTCAGTTTTGTAAACTTGTAATTCAGCCTCGTCAGTTTTGTAAACTTGTAATTCAGTCTCGTCAGTTTTGTAAACTTGTAATTCAGTCTCGTCAGTTTTGTAAACTTGTAATTCAGTCTCGTCAGTTTTGTAAACTTGTAATTTAGTCTCGTCAGTTTTGTAAACTTGTAATTCAGTCTCGTCAGTTTTGTAAACTTGTAATTCAGCCTCGTCAGTTTTGTAAACTTGTAATTCAGCCTCGTCAGTTTTGTAAACTTGTAATTCAGTCTCGTCAGTTTTGTAAACTTGTAATTCAGTCTCGTCAGTTTTGTAAACTTGTAATTCAGTCTCGTCAGCTTTGTAAACTTGTAATTCAGTCTCGTCAGTTTTGTAAACTTGTAATTCAGTCTCGTCAGTTTTGTAAACTTGTAATTCAGCCTCGTCAGTTTTCATAACGTGAAATGAAGTCTGTGATTTTCAAGTGGGTCATTAAGTCTTAAATATCTCCATCAATAACATGTCAAAATTTAAAAGAATTCATACAGGCACTGAAAATCGTCCACTGTTAAAATTTTATTTATTTATTGTGCAAGGGCTATTTTGAAAATCCTTGAAAAATTATTCGGGAAAATGATAAACTAAGATTAATGAGCATAAAATTCAATAAATTGTAAATGCTTTTTACTATTTTAGGTTAAAATGTTTGGTCTACTATGACTTCGAGATCTTTCTGGAATAAAACAGCCGGCTGCATGACAGGCTGGTGGCTGGTTTTATCGCACGCTCGATTATAATTTATTAGGGGTGAATAAGAACATAGCTGGGAATTATAAGCCTCGCAAATAAAAACAAGCACTTTTTTTACGATAATGAAACATGAAAGAGTGATTGCTGAGCTAACTTTTATGTAAGTGTATAGAAAAATTCTACGCGGGATATTCGAGCGGTCATCTTTCCCTTGGTATTATAACTGCCAAGAGCGTTCGTTACTTCAGCAGATACTTGCTGAATCATTTATCATTTAATTATCATTTATCATTTATCATTTGAAACTTGCTGACTTCCTTCACCGCCTGACGAGCTCACAGATCCTGCTTCCTTGGTGAAACTCCGCATTTATTTTTGACTCTGATTCATATGATGCGCGGGGGCTTTCCTGCGGCTTTAATTGTTGAGGAAGGTACAAGGACTTTGGTAGCCTCTACACAAAAAGTCTTTTTGTTTTAAAGGCTACGATATTTTCAAACCTCCGTTTTTTAAAATCGCTGTTTGGAATTGATCAAAAGCTGTTGGCTATTCGTATTTGTTTTCAGTACTTTTTGGGAGGACAAGTGCTCCGCATTTGTTGGAATGCTACCTTTGTGACTGCAATCTTTTCTTTTGAATCCGTGTCTGCGGCTAGCCGCAAACCTTGTTTTCGCTCTCCCGGCTGTCTCAGTGACAAGTGCTAAACATTCGTAACAGCCTGGGAGCTGCCTGTTGGTCTTTTTTTGTGTACTATTGAATGTTCATTTCAGACAAATTTTTATTTCCCATGCATTTGCTCTGTTCCTTTATTCTGTTCAATTCTTTTCTCAGCAATTTTGTTCGCAACACTAAGGGTAGCAGTTCCATGGGGGGTGGGTTGGGTGCGAGCAGTCTTCCCATATTGGACATTCAGGGGGTCATGGTAGGTGATGGGCAATCCATAAATCCACAAAATTGCCGGGCCAACGAACCGTTTGCAGCATTGCTGATTTTGGGACAATGGCGGAACTGTGCATTTCGAAAACCCTTTTAAGAATTCCACAAACCCTTAAATTTGTCATATACTTAAGAGCAATTTGCAGATTTGAAGACTGTAAAAATTGTCTATTCCCATTAGATGACTGTGCCCAAAAGAAGTCCCCAAACGCTAGTTAGCAGTTTGATACTCAAATAAGGGACCAGAATTTCTTCTATTATACCAATTCAGTTTAGGGTGAACGAACTTCAGGTTTACTTGAAAAAACCTCTTCAGTACACCGTGCTTTTCAGTGTACGCAAGGAATCGTGATATGTAGGTGTCAGCGCTGCGCTACGCAAGAATGTATTACATTTGAATAAGACAGCCTAAGATGGATAAATTCTTTGAAAAGTAGATAATTACTATAACTGAATGGCGCAATGTGTGGAGTGTAAATAAAAAAGGTGAAGGGTCTTATTTATGAAGGTAGAGTGAAATATGAAAGAATCCTGTTTGAGAAGTTGAGGAAAAAGCCTAGATGGAATAAAAGATTGACATACTCCTAAGTTTATTCTAGGGAATCAAATTTTAAGTGAAATATATGCGCACGAATTTATAGTTAATGATCACTGGGTAAATAGTGAGAGCAGTTGAAGACTTATTTGAAGATGTAGGAAAGATGAATAAACGATTAAATGCTGAAGAAGTAAGCCTTCAGGTTGGTGAATGTGATCTGTAAATAGAAAATGAAATTACATGAGCAGAGAATGAAAGTTTTTTGGGAAAAGTGAAGAATGGGAATGCAAGTGAGCCTGATCGAATTCCATGTGAGTTCTATAAGCATAGCGAAGTGAGTGTTATAAGCATCGCGAGATGGGTTTGATGAGACATGAAATTGTGAAAGGGTTCAAGATGCATGGAAAAATTCAATATGCTGCTGGTGCGCAAAGGAGGACATATAATGAGAAAAACTAAAGAACTAAAATCCTATGGCTCTGGCTGATACTGCGAGTGAGATTTTCTGTGGCATTCTCAATGGAAGGATGAAACAGACTGCAGGCGAGTACGTGGTGAGGGACGAGGAAGAAAAAAGCATTAGGAGGGACAGACGGCATGAAGACTTGGTAAATAATTCTTAATTTTAGTACATATTCCAAGACGCCCGCGTATTTGCGGACTTCCATTTGCAGACAAACAGAAGAGAAAAAATTGTAAGATTAGCGTTCAAAGGCTGCTAAATGATATTTTCTGCGGATTCACAATTTGTGGACCAACGAAAAATTTGCTGGTACCCTGCGCTGCTAATATATTAATAAATTTCAGACGTATTTCTGTACTATTAAATTCTTATAAGATAACCAAATCCATAACTCACATTAAATTCTTTTCCCGTTAGTATTATCTCGGAATGGACATTCCGCTGGGGCACGAGTGGACTGTGGATTCTTGCTGCTTAGGGGCCAATAATCACTTATTGTCGATTACATTGAGCAATGCATGTTAGAATTTAATTTGAATAGTTTTTAATTACATTGTTATTTCTTTCCAGCATGCTCCAATTTTGTACCTGATATCGAGGTTGTTGTGGCTCACTCTGCGAGCTTCCTCAATTACAGATAATCTAGAGAATCCCCCAAGTTCAAGGTACGCGACCGCTTGACTCGTTGACGAAGCGAGTCGGACTGATCACATGTATTGTCTAAAAGGAGGATAGTAACTTGCGAGGGCCATGTACGCTACGTTAATTACTGTCTTGAAATAGTAAATAAATAGGTGTCGTAATGACTAGACAATATGAACGAACCATGATCCTTACATACCTGTGACTATGCATGAATGTGCGCTGATCTTTAAAGAACCCTTGTCGGATATTCAACGATGATTTGTTGAGTCTGGTAATGGGTTTGCTGTTCGTAATTTTTTCCTAAAGTCAGCCGAGATTGCCTGGTGCCCCTCAAATTTTTAAAATAGATCATTTGATAACCATTTAGATGAATTTATGACTTAGACAAATTTTTCCAGGTAATGACAGAGGCGATAATAGTTTGTTTACATTTTAAAGGATCTCTTAGAAATTTTTGGAAGCTTAAGAGTTTTAGCAATTAAGATACTGAAATTGTGCAATAAAATTGCAAAGATTTAACATGAAATCAATACTGGCCATAAACTTTTGTTCCATGCATTTCTCTGTTTAGTAGATTTTCTGATTGTTAATCAATTTAGTTACGTTGAGTTTAAATATTCGTGTGAGCACATCTTTTTTTGAAGTACTTGTACTCTTTATCTCAAACCTGAGTTCAAAATCTTCAAGTTACGTGAAAAACAGTAGGTCTATATTAGTCATGTCCTAGTACTGTACACTATACATATATACACATATCTCCGCTATATCAGTACGCACGTACACACAGGACATGCACAAGTAAACATGCAGATTGATAAAAATACGTAGAGTAATGTCTTTGTACATCAACAAACAAGCATATAGTTCGGAATGCATAAAAATAGATGTAGATATGAATGAACTGAAAAATACAGACGTATGTCCATGATCAAAAGTATACCCACTCATACATCACGCACATGCTCCTAAGAAACATAAATTTTATCGCACAAGTTCCAAAGTATTTATTTGAATCCAATATCTCTAAAGGCAGCCCTTAAACATAGTGTGGTCCAACGATTTAGCAGTTTTCTTTGTATCATCAGTGATATTAGAGCCAAGATCACACATTTTTTACTCCATGTTGACTCTTCTATTCGATGAGGCACTGCAAATAGACCTGTAAACATATCGCATCAAGTAACACGGTTTTTGAATATGCCTATTGAATTTCGCTTATAAGTTTTCCTTTTCAGATCTACCTAGAAATTCGGTTAACCCTCGCACTTCAGAGTGCCGAGTGATCGCCCAACTCAGCGATGGTCATGACGAGTTCTGAATGCATTCATCGTGCTACAGACAATATCTTCTGGGAGCTATCTCCTGATTTTTACTATTATAAGTTGAAGATAATTGGGGCCAGAGCTATATTGAAGTTTTTCTCCTAATTTTCGGTCATCATGACAAATAAAATATCAGGCACTATAGCAGGGGACGGAAACGAAATAGGTTTACAAGAATTTATTGATAAACAAACAAAAAATCCTGATCTTGGGTAACCGAGGATAAGGGGAGTGTTGTGCACCCCAGCAGCGCGCTCAGAAACCTCAGTGCCTGACACAACTGTCGGGAGAGAAAACCGAACACTATTAGAATTGAAGACTACGTAATTCAGAGATTAAGCAGCGTTTTAATTATGACCGACTAGCGGTTAACGCAGTTCGCGTAATTGACAAATTAGTTAACAAGTTCGGTGGCCGACAAGCGTCCACGCAATTGAAAGTAATTTAGTAATTGAAAGTAATTTAGTAATTGAAAGTAATTTATTAATTGAAAGTAATTTATTAATTGAAAGTAATCTAGTGATTGAAAGTAATTTAGTAATTGAAAGTAATCTAGTAATTGAAAGTAATTTAGTAATTGAAAGTAATTTATTAATTGAAAGTAATCTAGTGATTGAAAGTAATTTAGTAATTGAAAGTAATCTAGTAATTGAGAGTAATTTAGTAATTGAAAGTAATTTAGTAGTTGAAAGTAATTATTTTCTCTCCTATTTATAATTTAAGGTTGACGAGACTGACAGAAACTGCTCGACAGACAAATATGAAATGGCGCTGACCATAACTACTCGTATGTCTCACCATCGAATAGGTAGTAGTGCTCACCTCGACGGAACGAGCATCGCAGCGCAGGGGAGGTGGAGGAAGAGAGCTTAGCCGGCCATGGTCGCTCCCATGTCCATCAGTAAGGTGTGAAGGCCATTTCGATGGTTAGGTCGTAACTCCGTAATGGCGCACGAATGATTGGTTGTTGAAGAAAATAATAGCCGTGCAGTCCAACAGTCACAACGCACCATTTGCACTGGTGTATGCTGCAGACACTCGACACAGGATTAGAAGTTATAGGCCACAAAGAACACTTCAATAGTTAAAGTTCAGCTGCCGGTGTAAGTTAGAGTCGAAATCAGAGCCCGAAGTGAATTCGCTAGTGAATCAGGTGAATCTGCCGTCTGCGGCGCCGGGAATGCTTAGAGGTGAGCAGCCGCGGCCGATTCTTATACTTCGTCTTAATGATTAGAGATACATAGAAAAGGTCAGTGCCATAAATTTTAAATTGATAATTGAATTTGGAAAATAAATGAAGGTAAAGTTTTTGAATTAAAATGAATTGCAAGTTTTTTAACCTTAAAATTAACTTCAGTGAATTTTCTTCACATCATATCTGGTGCGAACATTCTCCTCAGTGTCGAACAACCCTTACGGAGTAACATCATTGTAGCTATTAAAGTATATGTTGGTTTTCAATAATTTAACTCGCAATTGTCTTTGTCCCACGAAAATGAATTTAATCAGTTATGAGCGTCGCTCGTAGCTGAGGTTACGGAGTTCTGAAATAATTTTCCTGGCATCTTGAATGCTACGTTTTCTTTGTGGTTAGACGAGTGCTTTACAGAGGATGATATCATTAATGTCTTTTACTTTGTATTCAATGTTTCTTTCCAAGAAGCCAATTACTTTGTTTACATTCTTAACGTTTTCTTTTGTTTGCTTCTCATGATCGAGATCTTCGGTGATGACGATGCCAATATCACTTTTTTGTTGATCTTTTACTCTAAATGGAGCATCATTCAAGGTATTCTGAAAGTGTACTCGTATTTCCAACAAAATATAGCACTCTTATGGCAATCAAGGGAAGATACAAAGCATTTTGGAATATTATTGATATCTCTTTGTGTACCTGTCTGAATGCTCTAAATTAATTGTTGTCTTCTATCCCAGGTAACATTTTGAACACTCATATTTCACTCCAACAAAAAATTTTCACAAAATTGAAATTTTGTTTAAAAAGTTCATTGAGCTAATCTATAAATTCAAAATTAATACGAGTGTCCATTCCTGATGATCGGCTCCGGAATTTTTTTTCCAAAAATCTTTTGTACTTGATAATAATTTACCATTATTTTGGGATAATTTGGATCATTTTGTTCGTTTTTATACATCCACGTGCTCACTTATGTGTATGCACACACTTATACATACATATATTTGAACTGTACTCATATACATATATAGATATATACACGGGCTTGTCAGTCGATATATGCCGATGAAGTCACCTGACAATTCAGGTGTCCTTTTCACATTTACAAGCTTCATTGAGCAATGCCATTGTTCTAGTCACAATTTTAGTGCCCTCGTCTCAGTTACAGTGTTGCAGTACTAGTCGGAACCGCTGAGTTGAAATCCTGGTAGTAATTCTCGGTCTCTAGTCGTATGTACAGTCTTCGTGTTTTATCACCTTTTTAGAATGATAGTCCTAATGAAATTGCGGTTACATGCTTAAACTCGCAGTTGCAATGTACAGATGATCTTAATCGCAGTTGCAGAGTACAGCTGATGTTAATCTCAGTGATAACATATCTATTTTTCCGCATATGACGAAGCGAATTTTAATCAAGATTACATTTTTTGATGTATTCTTCAGTTGGTCTAGTTTTAATGAGAAAATGACAGTTCTTCATAAGCCCTAGGTACAATGCGAAATCATCTGCTCCAACAACAGGTATGCATTGTTCTGGTTCACGGAGTGAAATAAATTACTACTTATAAGTTATAGACTATCATATACGTTTGAGGGTAGGGTCATTTGGCCAGTTCAAGCTCGGGAAGTCAACTGACGGAAAAAATGAGTTCATCATCATGAAGCCAAATGAGGCTCACGACGTATCGGAGTGGCTGGCAGACACCAAGTTTCGTTCCTGAATTTTATGTAGTTATTAGGGTAGAGGTGAAAAATAAATTAAGAATGTGAGTGGTTTCGATATGAACAGTGACTGTGAATAAAAGACATACATCAAAATGAATTGATGATCAGTGAACAGGTTTTTGTTATGTTTACCCACCTTTTTACTGGGAACATTAAATTTTCACTCGCAATCCACATTTATATCCCATGCGAAACGTGAGCCATCTCCTCAAATGGGCCGAATTCAACATCCGCTAGAGGTAAAAACAGACGTCCAAACCACACGGATAAATGTCGTATAACTACTATTGAACCAAGAGGATGGAATAGGGAAGGGTGATAAAATCCAACCTCGTCTTTTTGAGCAGAGACACGTCGATCAAATTGAGTCACAATGTCGGTTCTTTCGGGAATGATTTCCGAGTTATCGGCCATGAACCTGATTGGCCGTTTAGGGTGTGAGAAGCAACGAAGATGGCACTAAATTTTTGGGGTAAGACCTTGAAATGAAGTATAAGCTGTTACAAAAGAACTCCTAAGCATTTTAAGTACATGCTGTTGTTGAGAACAATTGGGTTACTTAAAAGGCCTGCAACATGACCTGGTATTTGAAACTACACTTTAAAAGCAATGGATTGTTGAAGAAGCTAGTCCCCTCAAAGAGATATACATAGGATAGGCAATAGGTTTAGGTTAGTTAAGTTTGTCTATCCTATATTCTCGAGTTACAACTTAGAACAGGCTCCCACCATGGGAACTGGTGTTGCGATAGGGGAGATCCTGTTAGCTTACTTTAGCTACAAAATGGTCTCGGGGGATTCTTAAAAACACTCAGCTTCTTTCCATATTTATGTCTTCAATTCACCACCGTTCATTGACTTTTTTTCATTCCTTATTATTTTCATGCGCAGCGTATACAGTATGAGGCCACACCTTGTGCACATACTTCCTGTTTTTCCTAGCTCAAACGAAATAATTCTCTTCTTTCACTCTGTTGAGATCGCCTTTGTTGGGATTTGTAAGTCTTATACTAGTCAATAAAATACTAATGAGCGAGTTTGCGTATGATCTACTCTAAAACCTAATTGAAAATGTACAGGAATGTTCATTTGAATAGCAGTTTGTGTTTATAAGAGATGTTTTTCAAGAAAAATCATTGAAATAGCGGGCAAGATTTTACCATCATGAAATAATAAGCTACCTAAAACAAAAACGAATGCAAAAATAAAGATGCTACCGTTAAGGTATTCACAACTTTTTTATACCTACTTCTTCTTCAAACAAAAAAATGAGAACACGATAGTCAGAGAACTGCATGAGACGCTTCTTCTTCTGTTGCAATTCATGAAAGGGCTAACTCACTGATCTACCGAGAAAAAATAATTGATTTTACAGTGCGGTTCTTCATAAGAGATGCGAGTTGAATTTTGGTGCTGGAGAATAAATTGTGCTCTATGTATATCATGGCGCTCAGAGTGCTTTTTCCCTTTAAAAGTATACAAAAATCGCGGTTAAAAAAACTCGGAAGCATCTCACGGGAACAAGCTTCACTCTAACAAACTGTGGAACACATACCTCTGCATTAGCCCTTCTATGTGGGGATTATTGTTCGAAATGGAATGCCGTACCTCTTTGAAGCTGAGAAGGCTCCCATTTTTCTCTGTTCTACAATATTTTCTTATTAGCAATGCATGACCTCAACGAGGATCAGTAGTTTTGCTCTCCCAAAATTATGGGGCAGCGCACTGAAATTTGAGTCAGTGTCAGTTGGTACCAGGATCAGAAATTCTTGCGTCCTGATAATGAGCACACAATACCACGCAGTTTATGTTTAGTTAATGTTCCTAAGTACTTACGGATTAAATATTGTTCTGAAAACTTTTATGTGCGCAAATGAGAACTAAGCACCTGTATTTTAATGAAATTGCGTTTTTGATATCGGAAGGTGGCCACCAATGATTGTATTTTGGTAAAGATTTTGCCACTATCTAATGGTAAAAAAATTTACGACAGCGCACTATTGAACAAAAATCTGCTACAAACTGATTTTTTTTGGATGTCGGCTTGGACTAGAAACGGGTAATAAAAATAAATTCATCTGATCTGACGACTTCACAATGCATGCCGAGCTACTCGTGTGCTAAGAGGAAAAATATTCCGTTTGTGATGTTTTAAAAACAAAATAATGAAGTGGTTTTGGATGTGAAGTGGGATTGCCAATACGAAGAAAGTGGCAGTAAAACGAATGAATATATATAACAATCGATGTTGATGCCAATTTTAGTACATCTCATAATATTTTTGCCTCACGTTGAGGTTGAACACATTGCGCATCGACACCTGACCGGCACGCTCGTGCGATGATTTCTTTCTCCAACTGAACTTGAACAAGAAGACACTATTCCTGTCGTCATTGTTTCGCAACACGAACTAATTATTTAGCGTCCATAGATGACCTTTATCCTCGTGCTACATTTGGACGTCTAAAAACGCAATGCGCACTTCCTTAATGACTCCCAACTAAAGAAAATCACATCCCAGAGCACGACAAAAGGCATGGTCTCAAAATAAGAGTGTAATTTTCTCCCACCTTTCGAAAAGCGCACTAATTTGCTAAGAGTAGCAAAAATAATTCATCCCACACTCTCACAAAGAGAAGGCATTGACTGTACCACAAAAGGAGCAACTTCTTCCAGCAAAAGGCAAGTCTGAAATAGAAGTCATCAGTGTAATTGGACCATGTCACTTTTAGACGGCCATCAGGGAATCATTCCTGCTCAATGCGTGCTACCACCAATGGTCTCAGCCGCCTTATGCCAACGTGCACACGTTGCACTGCTCATGAGGCATTAGTGATTGCTTCGAGCTCGTCAGAATTTGAGTGAGGTCTCTCTAAATATAGCTCAAAATGACCTCCGATAAATATACAAACTTATGGCACATGATGAACACGGAATAGAGTTGGTATGGTGAGTGTTCTGCGTCAATAATTATGGACACAATGAAAAAAGTATGAGATTTTAGAATAACAGGAAACTCTAATTTTGCTCTGAGACAAACTTGATAATAAATTTATTGGGGGAAAAGAAAGTTAAAGTTTTGCTAATGCCCAAGTAATCACACGGCCCTTGTTCTAAGTGTCGTATCAGTAATTTAATCATCACGCTGGAAAACTCTCGGAGTAAGTTAATAGCGTGCGAACAACCCGTTCATAAAATGTAAAATTCGTATGTATTGCTTACACACGTCAACAGGGCGCATTGAGAAGTGCAGATCATTCATGAAAACAATTGAAATCATGGCTCTTTCTTGCGTAGATACAATCAAGGACAATTATTAGCAAAGTGCTAGCAATCTTTCCTACATCTCCCAGCTTGCTTATTAAAACTGATTTCACAGCCGTAGTCCGATATTTTACAAAATTTATGGTGAATAGAAGGGGCGAAGTCAAAATCGCACCAAATTATTGTCTATTTCCCATAGACCAGGCCTGGAGAAGCAGGAGGGATAGCTGCTAGTCATGCTGATCTGCAGTATCTTCTGAAGTTTCAGAAGCTCATGCACTTTCAGCCTCTCCATGCCATCAAGATCGTTGACTGCTCCCTCTAAAGGACTTGCACCCGGGTTGACATGGCTTTGAAAGGTAAGTTCTCTCAAACTCAGAATAAGCCACTAGTGTATTTATGAAAGATAGACGCTTTTAAACGACATGCTAATAATTTCCTTGTTGAGTTAAATCTCAGAAAAAATTACTCACACCATTCCAAAATGCAGTTGCCCTTAATTTCTCTTCCTTTTTGCACTAAATGAATTCTTCTTTTGTAGAGATTGCTCTGTATGAAGAAGCAGTGGCGATTTTTAACAGCATCATGCACAATGCCCCACGCAGCAGTGAACTATATCACTGTTGAAAAGATTTAATTTAAATCGCAACATCATACACCAACACTTATCACATGATCAGGTGAACAGTTTCTTAGGTGTAAGAAATAATTTCAGTTTCGTATCTTTATCTATTAGCCAATACAAGCACAGTTTCAAAGCGAAACAGAAGAGCTTTAGTAAATTATATATGTTGAAAACGGAACTACCTGTTCGACCAGGGAAACATAGTATCGAATGTTTAGTTCTTCCTAGTTTCATCATCAGAATCACACTAAGTTAAATATAATGCTTAGTTTTTATGTACAAAATATTTTAGCACCACAAAATATAGTGTTTTATTCTTCGATGCTGCCGAGTAACAATTAACGCTGGTCGCAGTCCCAACTTCAGGAAACCTAGGAACTAAAATCGGCCAACTTGCGTAGACGATGTATAAGGCTAAGAAAATTTCACGAGCAATGTTCATGTCAGGCTACAAATCGTAGAGGAGCAACAATATCTAATGATAAGAGAAAATCATTCGGACAAAATATACGTATCAAAGAGTCTTGCTGAGCCTTCTCATATATTTTTATATTTCAATGAGATAACATTTCACATCAATAAGTCGCTACCGTGTGCTACAGGTTTTTCACGAAGAATCACTACGGTCCCGAAAAAAACAACTGCGTTAATTTTTGACGGTCAATAGAATTTACCATGCTAGACCTGCGAGATCCTGGTTCTGTGTTTGACGAAGAGGAACTAGGCAAAACAATGGACAACCAAAAAGTGTTCAAATATACTCGTAGTGTAAATCTCTAGCAGGCGCAATCACACTCAGAGAAATCTTGACACACCCAGGTGTGTCAACCTTGACGCACTCACAGGTCGGGCGAGAGTGTAAAGTCACGGCCAGGAAGACATAAGTATCAGTTCCCTGTTTGGGGGTTTTGTTGATCCAAATTTCACATTTTCAAGAAAATATTCAATTAATAAGTCATAACAACTAAATGTAGGCAAATATATGTCCAGTTTCTTTCACTTTTCGAAGTTAATGAGGTGAATAATGGAAAAATGTTAGGTAATTGCGTACGTTTTTTTGCACGCATAAACGAATTTATTCAGTTCATTCCAAGATATAAGATTTCACTTCAAGTGACAAGTTTCTTGCGTTTTGGGACTATGTGTACCACTAGGTAAATCACTTATTTCCATACCCGTTTAAATTATTGACAGCTTATCTAAATCAAGATCTTTTCAAAAGAAAAATATTTACATTACGAGCTGAAATGTTATCACGCATTTGTATTTCTCACATATCTCAGGAAGTATAAAATGTGTGCAAGCAGTGAAATCTATTTCCCAATTCTGCCACTTGCAACGTAACCAAACCAACCATTAACAACCGCAAAAACGCGGTGAACGTGTTAATAACTAAAATGCAAGATATTAATGCCGATATACGAGAAGGAACTCACTATGAAAAATTTATAATGCAACACTTGTTTACGACTCAAGCTTGTAGGTGTAATAAATTAACTAGCCCTTTCAGCAGAATTATGCTGTTAAATTAGACGTGGCCTTTCATATTAAGAAACTGAAGTGCTTGCTAGAATGAAAACTATTAAGAAATAGCGCATGATGAGTGAAATTATCTCCAGTTCGTCGATCACTGATCTATTTATCAAGTACCGAAGTAAATAGCTCATTTGTGCTGTTTTCAACTTCGTGAGAAGCAACCGCAGCTCACGCAGATATCCCGCGGCCTCGCCACCATGCAATGGGCATGCATGCAATGGCATGATTAATTAGTATCGGTCAGCCTGTCATTGCGTGTAGTCAAGCGTGCATGTGTAATCCGCGAAGCACCCATATCCAGCGTACTTTTCGTAAGAAAGTGGTGTCCACTATCTTAGTGGTCTCATTCAAGACCCGAGTGATTTGTTTGGTGTATAATGAAAGCCATATGTACTTGTGCACCTGTTAAAACATATTGCATTCAATTACGTAGCAGTGAAACAGCTACTGTGGCATCTTCATTTCTGGCCGCCATGATTTTTTGTACCCGGGCTAACCTAGTTCATTCACTTCATGATGATAACCTGGAAGTCATTCGTTCCAAAGCCTGTTTAATGTTTTGATTTCATTTCACGACTAAAGAGGATATGTGTTTGAACGTCAAATGTGATTTTTTATGCATCAGCCGAAATACGGGCTTGTGGGTTGATAGATTACAGGTGACTCATCTTAAGCGTCGTTATGCGACCTTCGCGTTCAAGTTCAAGGTCGCATCCTCGACGGTTCGAATTTCTTTATCGTTTTCGGAAGGAATAGTGTAATAATTTATGTTGACATATAAGTAAATGGGTTTGAATTACTGGTAATTAATTTTTAATGATGCGAATGTGTAAAGAAGTAATTAATTAGAATCAAAAGCAATAGGGATGAAATACAAAACCATGTGTTACAGTTTCATGTGTGTGGGACATGGATCAACCTTTGCAGTCAAAATCATGTTATTTTTTTGAAAGGTAATGAATGAATAATCAGCAACAGTATTATGATTAGATAAAATCAGGTATGATGTGATTATTTTACTGAAAATTATCATTGATATGAAAATTCATTTAAACGCAGCCACTGTATATGTATCTTGCTTTGGGAAATTCATTTATTCAATCATGCTCATGAAATTTCAAGTTCAATATTACATTCAGCAATGGCCATATGTTTCAAAAAAATAGCTTTGAAGAAAACCAAACAAGCAAGTATATAACTATATTACCTGATTTTTGGACTAGGCTAAAGTTATGTCACGCTAAAAGAACCTGGTAAAACCATGAATGTAATTTTTTTACAATTATTAATGGCTTTAGTCATATTGTTGGATAGCCTAACTTTTTTCTTTTTGCTTGCTTTTCACTAAGACCTTACTTGATACTCATTTGGTATGTTCTTTTTCAAAAATATATCCTAATTTGTTTTAAAAGTTTTTGATATTTTTTTCAGCTGTTGAAAATGAATTACAAACAGTGTTCCCTCTATTCTTGCAAGTCCAGATTTATAGCTTCACTTGAATATTATTCAACTAAAGAGATCATTGGCCCAGTAATGGCTTGATAAAACTATTCTCAGTTCCTTCAACTTGTGCTTGGAGTGAGCCTTCTCCATCAACCAGTGGTTTTGAGTTCACTCAATCAAGGACGAAAACTCATGTAAGTACTACTGCTCATTATATTATTAGTGCTTCAATTTTCTCTGCATGAAATTCTTATTATAATTGATTAATGGATGAGCCTATATTAATTATTAGGTTATTAACTTGTAAATGGTACATAAATTATTGAAAATAGTTTTTCTTCTAATCCAATTTCAGTTGAGTTTACTGATTAGTAGGTATGGGAAAGAAAGGCTTTAACTTAAGCGTAATATAGGATCCTAACATAATCAAGTATTTTGGTTGCACGTGAAAGTATTTCTATTAATTTTCTGTAGTTTGATGTTTTGTACAGGATATTGTTAATGTAAATATCTATAAATAATGACTTTATATCTGCCCTGTCCAGGATATATACCTACAGAATAGGATATGAGAAGACTGTCCTCAGAAAAGTTTGTTATAATGAAATAATTGTGCACAACTTCCAACTCAAAAGTGCTTGATAATCAATGAAAATTTAAATCTTTGTTACAGTCTACAATTCTTTTCAACATGTTCAGGCTACAGAGGATTTTTTTATGCAAAATGAAGAAAAGTAGAATTTAATTCTTTGTTATCTTCAAAATAAATGTTTTGACTTACTGCAATATATGTGACAGCCAAGTTCATACTGTATATATGTATAGATAATCAAAACAACAAATATGCTGAACATAGAGTTGCCAGTTAGCTTAACCAATTCATAATTCATGATTGGAAATTCTTGAAACTAAAATAGATCCAATCAGAAGATGGTTTTGATAAGAAGATGTGGATTGCACTTATGTTTTCTGCACAAATAAATGAAGAATGAACATAGTTTAAGGTATAATAGCTTGAATAGTTATGTTAGAAGAAGTACTTTAGTATTAATTTCTAAAAAATAAATACGTCTGACAATATAAAGTTACTGTCTACATTTCCATGTTCCAGAGTAACTGGAATTAACTAATCGTAAAAATTCGTAAATTTTAACATTGGGTTTCCGCACGTATGTTTCGCGAATTCCCCACACAACGAAGGCGGGCGAGCATTGACGTTCGTCCACAAAATGAAAATTTTGGCTATCGGATGTTTCACATTGTGATGATGAAAATAAAACACAATAATAATTGTTCGACGAAAACTCTCTAGGGGAGGAAAAAAATCATGCGAGAGTATATTTTTTGTCTTTCTTGAATAATAACATAACCTTAATTTTTTCAAATATGCGTTGAATTTGTGGGAATCACTGAGATGAATATCATCGATGCAATGCGAGGGAATCTCCTGGAAATATGCAGCTGGAATACTTCAAGTGTCTCGTGAGGTGTCCATACTTCGCCCTGTGAAGACAAGTAAAAGGTAAGAATTTCATTCTATTGTTATTTTGGCAGTTTTTGTCCCTCAATTATTAAGAAAAAAATGAAAATGAAACATTTGTCTTCTAAAGGCAGTTGTTAAAATAGTCCACAAGCGAACGCAAGAATGAAGGCAAAAGTTTCATTTGAAAAAAGTGAAAAATATTTGTTATAATTTCATAATTATTCCTTCATTGTAGAGTTGGCGTGCGGAGTATAGATTAAATTATTACACTAATGAAGAAATCCTGGATTTCGCTGCTGTCTTGGAGATAAATATTTTTTAACGAATATTGACCCAGTGTTAAATCATAACAAGTAATTACCCATCAAGTCAGTCTTCATATGGAAGATATTAGAGATATGAAGATCTAGAAAAATAAGTATTTAAACCCATCATGTTCGTACTACAATGCGAGGAAATTTATTTGAACCCTACGTTATGACTGAAAATGTAGTCGAACGTTGTTCTCATAAGCATATCATGGATGCTTATGAACTTACAAACGACCAAGCAAGCATTTAAACAAACTAAATTATAAAAGTTTTATTGAATTCAGGTCAAATTTCTCAAGATTATAAATGACACACATACTAAAATTTTTCTTTTTTCACCCAGGAGCCATTACCGATGATCATCTCCGACGGTCCAAACATTTGGCTCCAGCCACATGCGAGAGACTTGTGGCAGGAGGAGAGGTCTGCGTTTTTGAAGGACGCTGACATAGCAGTCGAGGGTGGAAGTTGCTACGGTTTCCATTGCTGCCATCCTAAATGCTGCTGCGCGACTTTCCATAAGGTAAAACTCAAGTAAGTGACAATTAGGTCTCGTCTTCAGACTACACCTTTTCACTTCAAATTAATCTAAGTCAAATTCGAATTAATCCAAGTCAAGTTAGAATAATCCAAGCCTACTTCAAATTAATTCAAGTCAAGTTCAGTTTAATCCAAGTCAAGCTCCATTTGATCCAAGCCAAAGTTAAATTAATCCAAGTGAAATTCAAATTGAAATAACTCTAAGGTGGAGTCGAAGTCATTAGCTGTACAACTGTGATTAAATACTTGTTCAGAAAATTTAGGTATTGACTACCCAGTTCTTAATTCAAGGTAAACTCCGCATTATACTCCGTCTAACGAAGATAGTGAAATTCACAGCACTCATGTCCCCAACAAACTTACCTATTTAGTATAAAGTCTTAATTATTCAAACAGTCTCCTTTGTATCATTCATGAAAAAAAATAAAAATTTCATTATAAAGCAGAACTTCCCTTTCTAGTTCCAGGTTGCGTTGATCAGCTGATCAAGGTTCAGTGTTGATCAGCTGATCTCTGAGCAGATCATACAATTCATAGCGCAAGTTGTAGGAGGCATTATAAAGGCAATAGGATACTGCTGGGTTACCTCAGCTATTGATAGGCCTTTGAGACTTCTTTCTTTCGCAACCACCTGGGTTTTTAGTTTTCATATCCTCTTCGTTTACTTTCATGCCTTTTCTTTTTCTATTGCAATACTAACCTGCTGTTTTAATGTGCAGGTTACCCTTGGTGGGAATCTCTTCGTGCATAAGTTCAATGTTTTTTAGCAGTCGATACTAAATGTTTGTCCCCTCAGGGGGATACGGCTCTTTTATCTATGGGAATTAGCGCTCCCAGGGGAATAATGTGAGGGCCCGAGCTGAGAGTTAGCTAAGTAAGCTTCTTTTTTTTGTTGGAATAGAATAGGTTTTTGTTTTGTTACGGACCATCTTTTTTCGGTTCACTGCTGTCTTGTTTTTCACCACTACTACTTTATTCTTGAACTTTGATCTTGTTTCATAAACTTCTTTCTCATCTTACTGTTTCTGTGCCTTTTCTGCATAGATTCTACGATCCCTCAACTCCATATTAGATGGTGCCTTCTTCCTTCCTCTCTTTGGATTTAATTTGTTACGGATAGGGAGGCTTAAACTAACTATTGATCTAATCTAATCAACTAAATGTTTGTCTCTTCTCCTTGCTTTCTTTGGATCGCGTATGTTGTGGTTAAGAGAATCTTAATATTAAGCGTACGAATAAATTATTAATGAAAATTAATAACTGAACTTCAGCAAGACCACGAATCTGACCCTACAGATTAATTACACTGTTATGAAGTTGTGTCTACCTATACCATAGATGCTCATCAAAGCAACAGTTTTACTAACATCATATAAAAAATGTGTCAAATTTGGTGATAAAAATTTATTGCATGTATTCTTACTTGAGCAGGACAGGCTAGCAGGATCCGGTGCCCGTAACTCGACCAGGAGATGCGACAACCTCGTCCAGTCCTCACCTCCACCAAAAGATCTCGGTATCGCTGCCGGTGGCCGTCAACACATCCGAGTCATGGCCAATTGACATAGTTTAAGGTTGCGTTGTGAAATTTTAGTTTGGTGTAAACATTTTTCGTTCAAACTCGTATGTAGATCCAAAGGAACACGCCTACTTTACAGTGAATGAGAATTTCATTTGTGCGATGATAAGAAATAGGAAATTATTTCACCGTTTCAGAATAGAGAGAATGTTTCCTTATGTTGAATGAGACCTTTTTTGTGAACTTGAAGTAAATACGATACTAAAAGGATTAATTTAGCTTTTCGCTTGTTCATACATTCTCTAATTCATGTAGAAATATCCGTACTATTTTAAAAAAAAATTAATGGTCACCACACCTTTTTCAGTTCTAATTAATCCAAGTCAAGTTCAAATTAATCCAAGTCAAGGTCAAATTAATCCAAGTCAAGTTCAAATTAATTCAAGTAACAATCAAATTAATCATACCCTCAGTTGAGTTAAAAAATGATACCATCACTTGTTAATTCGAGCTTTTTTGTGTTATATATGGATCTATTGGATGTGATGAGCAAGACAGGTTTCGAGGTTTTATTTACACTCGAATATATTTATATATATACGTGAAATTTCAATTTATCACATGTATGAAATCATATACGCAAATACAAAAGATTATCATTGGACGGTATGTAGTTTAATCTTTAAAAGGAATATTGAAATGCGATTCACTGAGTACGAATGTACGATTCCGTTTGATTACAATTCAAAGGTGTACATTACTACACTGATACATTCATGCATTAGCAATGAAAATATTGCCATCCATTCTAATTCCGTGTTAGTCAATGTGGAGAAATGTAGGATCCTCTTACAATACACAATAATAAGACAAAAACAATATTTCTAACTTAATGCTGATTTTATTTGTGTGTGTTTACAATTCGATATATGATGCTTTCAAGACTTGAATAACTTTTATGATAATCATTTATTAAATATTCAAGTCTTGATAAAATTATATATTGAATTGTAAACACACACAAATAATATCAGCATTATGTTAGAATTATTGTTTCTTGTATTATTATTGTGTATTGTAAATGGATCCTACATTTCTTCACATTGACTAACAAGGAATTAAAATGGGTGGTAATATTTTCATTGCTAGTGCAGGAATGTATCTGGGTAGTAATGTAATTGTACTCAAACGGAATCGTACGTTAGTACTCAGTGAATCGCATTTCTATATTCCTTTCAAAGTTTAAATCTACATATCGTCCAATGATAATCTTTTGTATTTGCATATATGATTTCATACATGTGATTAAGTAAAATTTCACGTATATAAATATATTCGAGTGTAAATAAAACCTCGAAACCTGTCTTGCTCATCACATCCAATAGATCCATATATAACACAAAAAAGCTCGAATTAACAAGTGATGGTATCGTTTTTTAAATCAACTGAGGGTATGATTAATTTGATTGTTACTTGAATTAATTTGAACTTGACTTGGATTAATTTGACCTTGACTTGGATTAATTTGAACTTGACTTGGATTAATTTGAACTTGACTTAGATTAATTTGACCTTGACTTTGATTAATTTGAACTTGACTTGGATTAATTTGACCTTGAATTGGATTAATTTGAACTTGACTTGGATTAATTTGAACTTGACTTGGATTAATTTGAACTTGACTTGGATTAATTTGAACTTGACTTGGATTAATTTGAACTTGACTTGGATTAATTTGAACTTGACTTGGATTTATTCGAACTTGACTTGGATTAATTCGAACTTGTCTTAAATTAATTTGAACTTGATTTGGATTAAATTTAACTTGAGTTGAATTATATTAACTTGACTTGGATTTATTCGAACTTGACTTGGATTCATTCGAACTTGACTTGGATTTATTCGAACTTGACTTGGATTAATTCGTACTTGACTTGGATTAATTTGAACTTGACTTGGATTAATTTGAACTTGACTTGGATTAATTTGAACTTGACTTGGATTAATTTGAACTTGACTTGGATTAATTTGAACTTGACTTGAATTAATTTGAACTTGACTTGGATTAATTTGAACTTGACTTGGATTAATTTGAACTTGACTTGGATTAATTTGAACTTGACTTGGATTAATTTGAACTTGACTTGGATTAATTTGAACTTGACTTGGATTAATTTGAACTTGACTTGGATTTATTCGAACTTGACTTGGATTTATTCGAACTTGACTTGGATTAATTTGTACTTGACTTGAATTAAATTGAACTTGACTTGGATTATATTGAAATTGACTTGGATTTATTCGAACTTGACTTGGATTAATTTGAACTTGACTTGGATTAATTTGAACTTGACTTGGATTAATTTGAACTTGACTTTGATTTATTCGAATTTACTTCGATTAGTTTGAACTTGACTTGGTTTAAATTGAACTTGACTTGGATTACATTGAACTTGACTTGGATTAAATTCAACTTGACTTGTATTAAATTGAACTTGACTTGTATTAAATTGAACTTGACTTGTATTAAATTGAACTTGACTTGGATTAAATTGAACTTGACTTGGATTAAATTGAACTTGACTCTGATTAAATTGAACTTGACTTGGATTAATTTGAACTTGACTTGGATTAATTTGAACTTGACTTGAATTAATTTGAACTTGACTTGGATTAATTTGAACTTGACTTGGATTAATTTGAACTTGACTTGGATTAAATTGACCATGATTTGGATTGAATTGAACTTGATTTGGATTGAATTGAACTTGATTTGGATTGAATTGAACTTGACTTGGGTTAATTTGAAGTGAAAAAGGAGTAGAATTATCTGATTTTATAGCGTACATTTCCTTTAACTGCGATTAGTAATATGTAATGTTCTATTAGTCGTGTAAAAAATACTATTATTAAGCTGTTGGGCCACAGTTATTATAAGAATTCTTATAAGCGATGAAATCGGGTAGAATTCTTTTGGCTGTTACAACTTGAAGAATATTTTCTCTACAGCAGTGTAAGACTTTGTCCAATTCTGCAACAACTCCTGTTTTTTACGGAACCCAAAGTGAAAAATAAAATATTTTCCGTTCTTTCGAAAACTCCTGGATTTATTCAGGAACGTTCAAACAGACGTTTTAATATTTGATTCTTCACTTTCATTTCGTTACTTGTGTTAAAGTGGAAAACTTGACCGGTATAAATAATTGTCAAAGTTTTTATTGAATGAAAACATTATCATTCTGTGTGGAGATGAATCATGATTTCATTTGTGCGAGATAAGTTATTTTAAGGAAAGTTATTTTAATTTTCGCAATGAAATCTTTTCACCTTTGCTTAAGACATGCGTTATTTTACAAAAACTTAAATTAATTATGAAATTAATAGCAGAACTAAATTATTTCCTTCCGTATGAATATTTCTACGTTCACCTGGAAATGAGTATAGAGCAGAATTTTTTTATTTCACTTTTTTCACCAAAATTTTTATTTCACCATAATATAATAATACTCTTCATTAACTTGGTCTGTGATTGATAGAAAAATATTTTATTTCTTTCTTGTGTAAAATGCGATTTAACATTTCTAAAGGTATTGCGAGAAAGTAGAATGTTACTCGTGTGACTTTTGTTTTGGGAACTTTTCGTTTCAAAATAGAGAATTCTTGTACTATAGCGTGAGACCTTTACGTTTCATATTAAATATGAAATTAAAATTGAAAAAATATGTTTTAATTGTTAGGACATTTCTTGATTACGCATGCGGAAAGGTTCTCACAGATGTACACAGAATTTATCCTAAATGTTGAATAATTTTTATCACTTCCAGTTCTAAGTAGATAAACATTTAGTGCTGAATTTGTTTCACCTTTTTTAGTGTTTAGACTTCAACTATTAATTTTCTGAGAAATGAACACCGAGAAAATGTGCATTTCAGTGTTGAATAAAATGTGCGAACTGAACTGATGCTGTTTTTATTTGAATGAATGAAGGATGTGGTCATGTTGAAGCCTATCTTTAGCACGTGAAAGTTCTTAGTTATTTAGAATACAATTCGTTATGAATTCAGGGCTTTCTTCGTTCGATGAATGTATATGTATTGTAACCGTCACAGTGATTCAAGCTCATACATCGTGTTAATATACATTTAACATTGTTTTGGAGAAGTTATTGAAGCTGTTCTCAATTTATTTGCTGATTTCAATTAATCTGTTCTACTCAATAAATCTTTGAAGTTTCTCTACACTACGGTATGCAATGTTTTAATGCTGTCTGTAAAATTGCTTAATACGCTGACTTTATTAGGAACTGACTTTGTTCTGTGGAAATATAGTGATAATTTTAAATTTGAAAGTCAAGAGTTGATACACCATAAGCCTCAAATACTCGTAGTTCAATAATCCTGTTTAACCATTTTTCATGGTCCACGGGCGAGTCAGAGGGGTATGGTAAGAGTAAGTTAAATCTATGTTTTAGGTTCCGTAGATTTCCCCTAGGTGTGTCATGACGGCCCTAAGTGTGTCATGTAACACACTTAAGTGTGTCATGTCGCCTCCATGACACACAATTGTGTGCCGGTTTTGCGACAAACGTATGACACGCTTAAGTGTGTCAAAATGACCCTATATTTTTTTTCAGTGCATAAATCATCATTGTAGTAAGCGCAATCAGCAATCATGAACTACAGGGTAATCAAAAACGTAACAACATCATGTCTTTAATGAAAACTCGGGGCTAGAAACGCGCTCAAATTAAATTCTGCATTGAAAATATAAGTAATACAAGAGCGATTTCAAAACGGAGAGCAATAAATACACTCAGTTCAAGTTATATTTAGGAGAAAAAAACGCCCTGCAGATGTCAACTATTCACGAAATGCCTCAAGTCTTATTCACAATTAATGTCATGGTGATAAGGCAACATGAATGTTATAAATCACTTTAAAAATAATACAACATGTAAGAATCATGGAATAGCGTTCTATGTCAGGCGTGGCTTTTCCTTGGAAATAAAAAATCTTTTTGGAATAGTACTCGATCATGAACTATGTTTTTCTACCGTTTTATACATGGGTAAAAAATTGAATTAACTAATGAACTTAGAGTAATGTGGACAACGCGCCCGAAGCAGGGCAAATTCACGCGGAAATGAACTCGGACAATTTGATTAATGATGCTCAACAAATATGTTTCATCAAGTTTTACATCGAATTTAGACTGGAACAATAGGTAATTGGTGGGAAGATGCGAAACTAACACGCTGAGCGAACGAAACCAAGTCGTTGATTTGATAATCTACTTTAATTTTATCTGGGAGAACTATAACTGTCGTCCTTCGCAATATTCTGACGATGTAAAAATCTGTTACGACTCTAATTTTAATTTTAGTTTTCATACTAGTAACCGTTACTCAAACTTTTAAGGTGAAGAAAATGCCTCAATTATTTGCCTAGTTGTGATAGTATGAATCGAAACCTTTTCAACCAGTGTGTGAGCATATCTACAGCGAAGGTTGTATTTTCAAAAAGATGAATAAAGCAACCATGTTAAAATTTGGACACTAAACATGCCGTAATGGCGCTATTTAAATTTACAAATAATTCTCGTTAAACGGTAAATTAAAACAATGTTCTAATTGAATGAAATCTTACACATAAAAAATGAATGCTATTGAAGAGATCTTTACTTTTCCAATAGTTAAGCATTGAGTCAAAACACATGATAATTTATTCTTTGAGGTTTTCGTTAACAATCTTAGCAGAAACGGTAAAGTAACGAGAAAAATACGAGAACTCTGAGTAGGACTACT
Source organism: Morinoia aosen (assembly GCA_030386875.1). NCBI lineage: Eukaryota > Metazoa > Arthropoda > Malacostraca > Amphipoda > Talitridae > Morinoia > Morinoia aosen. Next base: position 76,192,326 of record CM059572.1, on the reverse strand, counting down.
CTCATCAAGTTCATGAGCAGGGGATGCAGGACCACTGAATATGGAGCTTGGAGCTTGCTTACACTACACACTAGACATAAATTGCATCTTAAATACACTATATCAAACAATGTAGATGAATTGTGGTCTACGTACACAATGCGATGTTGTAATGTAGATAAATTGTCTTTTACGCACATTATACCATGTAATGTAAAAAATTATATTCTATGTACACTTTGCTATGTAATTTAGATAAAGTGCTATGACATGAAATGAAGATCAATTGCATTTAAAGAGCAAGTCATCATCTCCGCAAAAACTCCGCTAATATATTAAAATCCAAACCTCAAATCCCATTCTGTTGCTGAAAAACATTTTATTTCCACCATTGAAACAATCGGTGCACCTATGAAAAAAGGACAGCTTACGTGCATAAGAAACCGATTGAGTATATTGTTCAAGATAACGTAAATACCACAAGAAGAAAGATATTGCTAATTTTTTTAACAATTTCTTCGTAAACGTAGGAAAAAATATAGCTGATAGTATTCCAAGTGAACCTATTGATCATTTGGAATACATGGATCATACTCGTAAGCCCAATTCTTATTTCTTTACGCCTACCAACTCTTCCGATGTAATTGCGTACACAAACAACCTGAAAAATAAATCGAGTTGATTACAAACGTTTTCGACTAAAGTACTTTAAGTTATTGCTGATATCGTAGCCCGCTCATACATAATATTAATAACCAGTCTCTCTTCTTAGGCACTTTACAGAACTCCCTCAAACTTGCTAGAGTAACCCTTTTTAAAGTGGTGAAAAAACAAGCGTAAATAATTATAGACCTCTCTCTGTGCTACCAATTATTAGAAAAACATTCGAGACAGTTGTGTATAAAAATTTGTATTGTTATTTTAAACAAAAATCATTTCTCTATGATAAACAATATGCCTTTCGTTCTAAAAAAAATTAAAACACAGGCTATAATAAATCATTTGCAATACCTTTATTTGAATATAGATGAAGGAAAACCTGTCTTCTCTGTATTTTTTTACTTTTAAAATGCATTAGATAGTGTGGACCACAACATACTCTCGAAACTACACTGTTATGGCATCCGAGGGGTTGCCCATGATTGGTTCAGTTCATGCCTAACAAATTGGAAGCAATACGTTATCATTGACGATGCGAAATTGGACCCACCGACAATAATTAGCCTTGGAGTTCCCCAAGGATCTGTCCTTGGGCCTCTCCTATTCTAACTTTCATCAATGATATTGTTAAATCTACATTATTTTTCAAATTCATGCTTTTTGCCAATGACAGCACACTTTCTATGGTCCTTCCAAACCAAAATCCCGTTCTAATTGAGGAGAGAATAAATAACGAACGTTATAAAGTTTCATTAGCGCTTAAAGCTAATAAAATAAGCCTTAATACCGATAAAACGAAACGTACTACATTCTCGTACAAGAAAAATATATCTCTCCCGTGCATTGAAATTGGTGAAGATGAAATCGAAGAAACCAACACATGTAAGTTCCTGGGCATTATATTAGATAATCATCTGACTTTCAAAGAGCACATCGCTCATATTAATACTAAGTTATCAAAATCCGTCGGAATCCTCCATAAAATGGAAAAATTCCTGCCTGAATAAGCTTTGCAATTACTTTACCGACAGCTCATTTCACCATACTTACAATACGGAAATAAGCATGGCATGGAAGTGATAAAAATAAAACCAATAAACTTTTTACTCCGCAAAAAAAGAGCCATCAGAGCGGTATAGAAACTGGAATATAATGCTCACACAAAGGATTCATTCAAAAATTTACAAATACCCAAACTTACGGATCTCTGCAAAATCTCCAAATGTAATTTCATGTATAATACATTGACCAATGATGGCGACAATACTCTCAAACAATTATTCACTGCACAAACTGGTCACCACGGCCATTTAACCCCTAATAGAAGTAATTTCGTGCTTTCTATTTATTCAAAAGCTTGGTCAAAGCACAGTATCCTCTTCGTTGAAACTAAAACTTGGAACTCAATCCCTGCGGAGATCCGTGCAAGTAATTCTTACAAAGTTTTCTAAATAAAACTTGAATTTCATTTCATATCAGGACATTAGTCATGTAAGATAACAAAGTCAAATCTTTTTTCGTATATGACCGGTTCTTTTAGGGTAATTTTCTATGGTTGATGTCGTTGATCTTCAGTCAGTTCTTAAATCGTTTCAAGAATATACTGTTAGCATCTAGCCCATATACAAACTACTTTGTAAAATGAAGCATCGAATATCGAGTAAATTAATTTATTGATCAGTCTAATGCGTAACTAGGTTAAGTGAATTAGATTAGACATAATTGTACACCTTAGGATAGTGTTGATGGTAGAACGTTCTTAAATCGTTTCTAGCATACACTGTTAACATCTAGCCCGTGTAAACTATTTTGAAAAATGAAGCATCGAACATCAAGTTAACTAATTCATTGATCAGTCTAATGCCTAACTTGGTTAAGTGTATTCGGTTAGACATTATTGTACACCTTAGAATAGCGTTGATAGTAGAATGCCCTAGAAGTCGCTTAACTTATTCCGGCCCACAGGTAGATATACTCAAACTTGACTATTGTACTAGACTTAAGAAACAACCTACTTCTGTATCGTTCGTTGTAAATAAATTGTTTAAATTTTTTAAAAAATTTGACAGTTAAATTCAGACTGGTAAATCAAAAAAGAATTGCAGAAATCTGACTCGAGAATTGGGTTCAAACCAGCAATTCAGTCAAAAACATGGAAATTCTGAGCAACCAAATAGTTGACCGGAAAAAATCCTACGCTTTCGTTGAACAGACAGTATAGTTTCTAATCACCGACTAATCTATCAACTTATTGCTTCTGGTAGGTCAGAAATAAAGAGGCTTGTCACTAACCTTGGTTGGTCAACTGTATGAAGCACTAAATCAGTTTCCGCAACTATAGTGTGAGCAAAATAGTGACATATTTTTCAAATATTGCACAATATTCGGTTTATTCCCAATGAACAAAGTTGAAATTGGTAATGATAATAGAAAAAAATATGATCTTCTTTTCTTTCAGGAAGAAGACGTAGTTCACTCGGTTCAGTTCCTAAAAAGGTCAGCCTCGGACGAGAAGACAACGACCATACACACTTTTCAAATGCAGTTAGAGGTTAACGGTTGTGTACCCAGGGGCTTCATAAAATGACGAAAAACATAAATTTTCGTACACCAGTTGTTGTGTTCCCATACTCCTAACCTAGCCAGCCATAACGATACATTTTTGCACAATTTAAACATGTTTCTCAAGAATTAATTTTAATGTACATCGACCTTGTATGCTATGCGGTGCTATCGATACCATATATTAATTTTTACAGAAGCAATGAGTTTTTTCCCCTAAAATCGAAAGAAACTTTACAATAATTCACTCAAAAGCTTGTAAATATTATAAATAATTGCGTACTTCGGGCAACGGTAATGAGAAACGAAGGGAAATATTGGTAAAGTAATAATCTTTATTCCCAAACAATAACGAAAATTTCCAATATAATTATTATTGATATTGAAATCATTACCAATATAAAATTCAAGCTGTTGAAATTTATTTAATTTACTGATGCTATTTCATTTAGCAAAAGGGAGGAAGTCAGAAGGAACAAAAATTACAACTTAAATGAATAAAATAAATTTAAAAAATGTACAAAAAGTTCACAGTAATTTTCTCTAAATCCTACGTTAAAATGTTTTAATAGTCACTTTAAAATTTGATAACAGAGAATTTCGCAACAAAACACCATAAGTTATGATTTCATTCTGCATCATAAACTTAAATAATTCATTTGTATCACGTTTCATTCCAAATAAATCGTGGAGTAACATATGTTATTAGAGCTGTTTAAAGGTGTCATTCGTACGAATGCACAGTTCCCGAAAAATCATAAAGTTTCTCAGGGCTTTTTAACACAGCTTCTGCTTTTGGTCCGAATTTATAAACAAAGCATCTTTCGGAAACAGCAGAGAGAGCCCCCGTCACATAGTGATAACGTAGACCTCTTGCAAAATTTTCATAACTCAGCATCTCAGTAAAATGCTTACCCGTTCTCTTTCCCCACCGAAGAGCAATGGCGTCTGGTTTGACCAATCGGAATACGCCATCACTCTCGTTCTCCCAACGGATCAGAGATGGATTAGTAGTTGGGTCCCGTAAAAGACGAAGGAGGAATTCCCACGATTTGGGGCCTCGAACTCGTCTCCTCTTGGTCGTAGAAATCTTAGTGAGAAGTGGATCGTTCGTTCCATGCTCGGGACTACTGTCGCAATGCTCTCCGTACTCATGCAAGGAATTTTGCTCGGGTGGCTTCCAAAAGTCTCCGGAAGAATTATTTACTGACTGAGGAATAGTAGAGACAGGGCCAGTTGTTGTGCAAGGAACATTGGGAGGTGCATTAAGATCAAATAAAGTAGAGTCAGAAGTTGGAGGCAAATTATCGTTTCTCTCTCCATTTGGTTTTGAAACTACATCGCATCTTTCATCTAACTGAATGACATCCATAGCAGGTAAGTTTGGTGCATTGTGTACTACCTTATTCGAGTTGGGGAAGCTGTGAGAGCTAGGGACAGTCACGGTAGAGTTCACGAGACCTGAATTCGGCACAAAAGGTGCGTTCTTAGATTGGTACGCACCGTTATAGACCTCATCACTACTAGGTTTTGCGGAGAGCTCTGAGGGGAAACTTGAATGCCTCGACTGGCTGTGGGCTGAAGAAGAAGTCTCACGATTCACCTGTAAATTAATAAAATTAATCAGGGTAAGAAGAACACGGTAGTTGTCCTTAGAGCTACGAGCTTGAATTTTAGCATGATACTTTCGGAACCGAAAGTTGCAAAGCTAAAAACTGGTTTTCAGCTCAAAATCAGGGAACAGCCGTTTGTGATTGCAAAACTGAGATTATGAGGATTTTGAGTTTTCTCGTTTTGACGTCTGCTTTTGAAATACGAATCGAATAGGTAAAATTATACCATGTTCAACCTTGTAGTTCGTATGCTAAGAAAAAAATTTGTTACGGCATGGACGTACGATCAGCTAATCTCAGCAAATATCATAACTCGATTCAAGCGAATTACAAGAAGGACAATTAAATAAAAGTATTTCTTAAAACTATGCTACTACTTACGACATGAAGGAGAGCGGGAGGTCTCTGTTTGTAGAACTGATTCATCTTTGCATCATGCTCTGGATCGCAGTTGCTCATTATTCGTTCTCTTGTCATGGACATCTGATGTGTTTCAACATCAAAAAAATTTCTTTTATCAGTTTTATCCCCTTTGAACACCGCTGATTCTTCTTTCTGCGTATTTTCACCTTTCGTTCTTCCGAATTCTGACTCTCGTGGCGTGAATGGTGAAACAGCGTATGAAGATATATCGTTGCAGGGAGGCTGCGAGTGGAGCATTTTAGTAAACGAGGTGCCAGCGTACACTGGTGTAGGTACATAAATAATCGATTTACCTGAGCTACTCGAGGTGCGTTCCTGATCAACTTTTTTGTCTTTTTGAAGGATGACGGGACCATTAGACCTCTGATGAAGTGGATCCAAGTTCTGTGGACCTGCTAACTGAGGCAGATCCTGTTTCCTCTCGACCCTTGGTGTAGACAAAGACTGAACAGCTATGGAAGGCAAGGAACTGGGACGGTTGCTGGCCCCGTGTGCTGGGGACTGGGCAGGGGGAGGCGACGCACTCCTCACTGGTTCAGTAAAGCTTCGGTCGGAGGTGCACTGCTCAAAAGTCTTCTGGACGGGAAGGCCTGGGGATGCTTTAGGGAGGGGACCATCGTCAGGTTTCTGTTGCTTCTGCAAAAAGAATCATTCGTTAGTTTCGTGAACTTGTTCTGCCGTTCAACGACGCTGAAACCTAGTAATAGGTTAATAGGTGTAATTCACAAAATTTAAAACATTGAGGAGAGAAAGTGGGTGGTGGATCGACACGTTACTGTCTCGAATACAAGTCCACCACCGAGGCGGATCTCCCTCCTGATTTGCGAAAAACATTTACAATAGTACAAAAGTTCGGGTTGAGGGCTCGGGCTTCAGCGAGCTAAACACTACAATGGCTTAAACTAACACGGCAGTCGTAGTTAAGCCATTGTAGCCGGCAGTGGGCAGTCCTCCCGACCCTTTACGATGACGACGTCATTGCACACGTCAGTTAGTGCACGCAGCAGCGCTGCTCTTAGCCCCGTGGGTGATCTGACCACGAGTATATCAGCACATTCGAGATAGTGAATGATAAAAATGTGAAACCAAAATCTCGGATGATGAAAAAAAAATACTGTTTATGAAATACCTGTCAAGCCTTTTATAGAATCAACGAAACTGTTTCTGGGTGGTGATTTTTCAGACTTGTGGTAAGATGTTACACGCTAAAAAGGAGTCTATGCACTTCTAAAGTTACATGTGCTATTTATTTATTCAAATAGACCGATAAATAAGTCATTTGTTCAGCGTTGGATACCAGTTTTTCTTCAGGATTTCATTGGAATTACTATGAAAGTGGAGACCGACAAGACAAATGTAAACCTGTGTAATAGATTAAAATTATCCAACTCACCAATTTCGCCTTCGTTTTTAGAGGACCTAAAAATTCCGAGTTTCAGCACTAAATTCAAAAAACACTCTACAGTGTAATTTGTAATTAAATCTCTAGATATTTACTAGTTATTTCGTACTTCTAGAATCAGTGACGCGTATGCAAAAAAGTTACTTCATGAAAATTAAAAGCCCGTAATTTTTTCCAAAATTGAGCGTCGAGTGAAAAGGTTCTTGCTTGCCAACTGAACCGTTCTTCGAAATTGAACTAAAACGGAAAATTCTGTTGCTTCACTTTATGCATATGAACAAATTTGGTAACAAAATTCAAAATATTTAAATCAAGTCAATAAAAGTCCCACTGGCCGCATAATAACACGATAATTAGGACATTCCAAATTGTCCTCTTACATTGCTCGCCTGCAGCGCCCCTGGTTTGGCGGAGCGCGTCTCATCCTGCGCCGCTTCGTCGTCCGACACGCTGCACACGTCCACCAGCTCCGGCGTCTCCTCGAGCTTGATGCGCCTCGGCTCGATCTGCTCGCACAAAAATGTTTAAGTCGGTTTAAAAATAAAGCTTCAATTTACATTTTGGAAGACAAGAAAGATACTAATTAATATTGCTTCACAATTTTTACAGTTATTGCCTTTTTTTATATAAGGTATGAGAGACTGTAAAATAATCGTAACAAAATTAAAATTTAAGGGTACATATGACGTTAAATTTTAATTTTTGACAGAAACATACAATGAATATAAAAAACGTTAGCTCAATCTGTAATTCATAATTTTATTTTGAATTTACCGGATTTTAGGTATTCCAAATTGCAAATCAATAACAACACGCGTAATTGGCAATTGGTTTGCGCTGTAATGCTTCCAGTTAGAATGATCACTGAACGAAAGCAAGACTGTCATAATTCATTTGAAAATAAAGTTAATGGAGAGAAATATTGCGTCAATTTTTCCATCATAGTGTTAATATAGCATGACCTGCTTTTGGAATCATGTTTAAATACTTAATATATTAAGTGCTCCAAAGGATTTGTCCAAAATTAATCCAATTGACAAAACACAACAATATCTAATAAATAATCTGGTATTCGGAGATCATTTACATGGCACTGGTGCATGCTAACAAAGCCAAGTAGATAGTTCACCCGAAATTATGCCATAGGAACGTGTCAAAAAACACACCATAACGAACCTGGCCATTCCATTGACGTCTGGAGTGTTGAGAAGTGGCCGAACTGTGAAGAGCCTCTCTAAGCCTGCTATTTGCAAGAGAAGTGATGCCTTTGCTAGTCGTAGAATGCTCAGGTAATGGCTTCCCATAACTCGGTGCCAATGCTCTTGGAAAGACAAATGTATTTGGAAGATATCGTGGATTTTCGGGAACATGTTTGAACTTCACTGGGGAATTCTCGACTCTCTTGGGTTCAATATAACCTGCTTTCAAGTTAGGACTATTGGATGACTGAATCGGTCGTTGATTGATCTGATAGTTTTGTTCAACGGTTTTCTCAGCTTGTACACATGAATCGAGTTTTCGTCGAACATTCCGGGAGTCAGAGATAACTTCCAGTTCACTCCGGGCATTATTTTGATACGCAGGTGCACTCCGTTTGTGATGAGTGTCTAACTCATTTTTACGAGCGTCTTTGTGCAGATAAGATTTACCATTTGAGATTTCCACAGCATCTTCCTCGTTGAAAGGCCTTTTGACAGGAGGAGCGATTTCAAGCGACGGGAATTCTTTGATACCCAACGCCTTGGCAATGCGGCAAAGAGCAGGCAACTTCTCGCACTTGACTATTGAGTATCCTGAATACATGTACTGCATGAGAGCCTCGACCTGGTCTGCCTCGACTCCGTCCAATACAATGAGAGGATTGACGGCGTTGGGAGGGACGCTGTCAAAAATGGCGCTGAAGAACGGACTCGCCATCGCCAGCACGATGCGGTGCGCCGGGAACAGCCTTCCTCCCACGCATGATAAGAGGCAGTCGCTCTCTGCATCCTGAAAATGTCCAGTAAATAATTAAAAATATGATTTCTTGACCATTTCAATATTTCATCCAACAAACGGTACCTTGCAAAATCAACCAATAATTAAATAAACAATTTTTAGCCGATACTAACCCAATTGAAATTGTTATCCTGGAGTAAGTAATGAGACAATAACACAGATCAGTATTTCAAATCTTCAACATTAATAACTGGATATTTTGACCAGACTATTTTGAAAGCACGTAAAATCATTTCCGGAATGACTATGATAACCTTTGACATGATAAAGGGAAAGATATGAGGCCTATTTCGTCTTTCTCGCCGTCTTTCTCACTGTACTCGCCGTGGCACAGTGGTTGAGGGATCGGCCTTGTATGTTGGAGACGAAGGTTCGTATCCCGGCGCTGGCGCGGCGATTTTCCCCGTTGGGTATAAGGGAAAGCTCAAGCACAATACCCCACTCAACCCAGGTGTCGGAAATGGGTACCGGCTTTACGGGGGAACCGTCATGGTGTCCTATATATAGTGTTAGTTATAAGACATTTGAAAAACCAATGCTCAAGATCATATGTATCAGGATTGATTAGAAATAAAGCATCCCAAAGATGCCGATGTTTGTTTGTTTGTTTGTTTTTCCCTACGTCTGCCTCGTCTTTCCCTCATGGGTTTTCAAATGCCTTGTTATTTCATTCGCTGTAAATTATTATAACCGGCAGCCAATAGCGTTTTGCCTCGTAGAATCAAACTTTGTTAAACTGTGGTGCACTAGTATTTTTTCCTGGCACTCCTCTCAGTACTAAATATCAAAGGGTGTCGAAACAGAGTTATGAAGCAATGAGAAGTAAAAAATTAAATATGTGAGGCAGCGAATTGGGGGAAGTTTTGAAAAACATTGACCAGAAAAAATTGAGAAAAGTTAAAAATAAACTGGTATGTGGTTCCGATCATAGAAGGATCGTACACTATATATAGACAGAATGAGTGTTCTATAACAAGTAATATATGATGAGGAGTAATACAAACTGGGGAGGTTCAAAATTGGATGATTGTAGTAGGTGGTGCAGTGAAAAGCGCATGTGGCTGAGAAAAGAAAGAAAGTATTGGGAAGAGTTGTGGTTGAAGGAATTAAATGTCTGAAGAATGATGTAATTAGTGCTTCATGAAAACTATGTTAGTTTGTCTGACTGTTGCGACTATTTTATAGCAGTTGCGGTGCGGTATATCTTTCCAAGTAAGTGAAGGAAAAGAAATATAAGATCAATAACTCAAAAAGCTACGAAACCTTTGAGGTGTCTGACAATGTAGTCAGACAGTTAAATTTCGGTAAGTATACAATCGGCGTAAAAATACATTGATTGGCTGAAACAAGTCGTCCTCTGCATCTTTACCTACTCAACATGTTTTGTATTACTTTATTATAGAGGTTCATTTGTTCCTTTACGATTGGAAATGATACCATTCTGAAAGTGTTTATCACGTTGTGAAAAGACCAACTATAAATGCATATAGAATTCTAAATGCTTATTTTCCTTGGAAAAATGAAGACCCGTGGAGAGAATCCGTCAGCATTAGATAAAGGAGGTATAATTGGGTTACATAAAATAGGAAAATCAATTCAAGACAACTATTTAATCACCGACATAAACATGAGTTCGACGTAGAGAACAACAACACGCTGAAAAAAGTCCAACCCAGTTCATCTCCTGGAAATGGTGATAGGCCTAGTATTCTAGATGGCAGAGACAGACACTTTTTGAAGAGACTTCTAAAAAATTTGCGCTCATCAACGCAAATGATTACTACCGGGTTTCATGAAGGAAATAGCAAAAACCATTTTTCAAGTGACTGGGCGTTGACAGGTAAAGAAAATGACTTAAAACAAACGCAAATTTACCAGAAAGCCATTAGTATCAGCAAATCATGAAAATGCTCGTAATGTACCCGAGCATACTGAGATTGAACTGTTGAGGATTGGATACATGCAATGTGGTGCCATTAATTAAGATTCATTTTCTTTCAGAATGATGGGTTTGTGAGGGTATGGTGACAGCAACATGATCAACTATGGATCCATATTACATCGTCCCAACTGTTGAAACGTCTGGAAGCAATGTAATGCCTTGAGGCCGTTTTCGCTGTGGTGTACAATATGACATTGGTCTGCCCCTTTCTGCTATAACAAATAAACTCCCAGGACTATCTTTCACGACGACAATGCTCGCATCCACAGGGCGCAAAAGTGTTCAAGATTGGTTTATCGCGAATGACGGGAGATTTTAGCACATGGACTGGTCACCACAATCTCCTTCGAAAATTTGTGGGATGCGCTTGAGAAATATCTGCGTGACATGATTCCTTCAACATTGATTGCCTTGGGGGACAGGTTTCTTCAATTATACCCAAAAATAAAGCTGCAGATGATTCTGAATCTAGTAGAATCAATGCCGAGCAAGATGAAAGCTGTAATTGGGTCCAAAGGCGATCAAATCACTCACTAATGAATTTCTGAACCAAGCGACTTTTTTGCCCTCTTAGTGTAGGTCGTCTTCCGCGCGATGCACATGAAGCGAGAGTCGGCAATCGCCGTATAATTAGGCAGGGCAGATTTTCTCAAAACTGATTAATACGAAGGTAATATAAAAATTGGCAGTGTAAATAACAGTAGCCATGAATTGAGTATCACGTTATGTATTTTTTCACGCATTTTCTTTTCCGTAACTGAATTTGAAACTTAACATTTGTGGTGGAATCTATAGTGACGGCTGACGCTTTCAGTGAACAAAGGTACAATAGTTTTCGCGCAGAAGGCACCTTAGAATGACAGAGCTTTTTGCTCAGTACGTCTCCGATAAAAGTTATTCATTAAAACGTCATTTGAACGCTTTAGCGGGTTGTCTAGAGCAGAATAAAACACCGAGTGCTTCATTCATTTTGAAATCTCATAGACAATTTTTTCGACCCTGAAAGGTTATATTTTGAGAGAACGTATAGTTTAATGTGATATATAAATATAACATTCGTCAATCAAACAGAACGCTTCAAAGGTAAGATTGAATGAGCAAATTGAAGGCGTTCTGAGTGGATATATTTCTAGATATGTGTAATATATTTCGTACATCACAACATATTTAGTGTTCAATGCGATTTCTGGATGTGTCAAGAAATGTACAAACTCTTTACACTGGTATTGAAAACGTAATTTCTAATTTTCAAACTAGAATTCTTCGACAAATTGATTGATTTGCTTTTTCAACAGGTGGCAGAACCTTTGATCAAGCTGTGCACAATTGTGGACGTACATTTGTGCCTTGGAGAGCGGAAACAGGTTCTTGAGAGGTGCTGGAAGTTTGAGAATGTTGCTGCACTCCAGAGATAGTGGAGACGTGAGTGTATAGGTCAAGTGGCATGCGCTGAAATCCCATTGGACATTTTGGGACGAAATACGAAATCAGTTGTGACTCGTACCCTGAAATGCCGATGCCAAAGGCCGCCAGTTTGAATAATTGAACTAACTTTCAAAACATTTACAATAATTTTACTAAAACGTAAACTAAGTTGTCATTTATGACTTCATCTTTATTTTCTTTAAAAATCAAATTTTCAGTGTGTAAATTATTCCTATGACTGTTCGAAGTGTTTTTTGTACCTGCCTATAGGTATCCGCCTTCACTAACATGTCCGTGGAAAAGCAGAGCGAGGTGAAGCTTAATGAACAGGAAATTTTTTGCTTTATCGGTAACGAGTCAATCTTCGTAAAAGGGAAAAACTTTTGCTTTAAATTATATCGAACTGGAACAATATTTCGGCATATCTCCATGATGTCAGCTGTAGTAGGAAAAAACTCGACCCTCTTGATCTTGAATTAACTAATTTGGTTCTCTAGTTTTATCAATCGAGCACATCGTTTGCGGACAAAAAAACATTAATAAATACGTTTCTTATGTTCAAAAAGAAAATGCAACATTGTTTTTTTTTGTAGCAAAATCTGCTAACATTGCTTAAGGTTAGATAGTCTGTTTCCCTAAATTACATTCATGTAATTTAGAAAGTATACTTATTCACCTCACTAGGCCTACGTTAAATGAAGCAAATTCGTCTGCACCTCTGTATATTTTAAATTAGGACTCCCATCTAACCTTGTATCACTTTTTCAGTGTTTATATACCCTACTACTACAATTTCTGAGTGTTTATTTTTGTTCCAGATACTGAAGATAAGGATAGTTTTTACTCGAAAACTTTATTTTTATAAAGAAGACTTCATGAATGATGTTTTTACCCTTCTTGATTATTCTGTTTTATGTAGATTACGTTTCCCGAAACGAAAATCAATAAGTACATTCATGTAGCCGTACCCCTACGAGGCAGGGTATAATAAAACGAATTGAGCACCCATTTTTATCAGTCATGCGTCGTATTCAAAAAGAATAAGATCACCTCACAATCAGAAGCACCTCACAGTATGGGCGCGAACATCAGTCGAGTTGTCCCCGACGTCATCGGATTGATCATCGACAAGGCGACGAGCCATGGAGCTTTTTTTAACCGATATCGTAAATTGACTTCTTTTTGGGTTCTACTAATAAATACAAATAGATATTACGATGGTTGACGTCTTCAAGAAAGTTATCAAGTTACAACAATGGAGTTTCTGAAATGTACTCCGCATTTAAAAGTCTTAACTAAGACGTACATATGATTCGGGGGATCAAGTTCAGGGCGGAGAATGTTTTGAAGTAATGCCACAGCATTCAGTTCAAATTAATGAAAATCGCCTTTGCAATTGTGTAAAGGAACAGTGAAGCTGCGTGTGAGGGTATTTGAAAATATTCAGATCCTTTAGCCACAAATGACTTGTGTATTCCCAAGACTTACATGAAAATATTGATTTAACTTCTTTCCCCTATTTTTTAGTTAACTCCTCAATCATTGGGATGATTCAGCTATAATAGAATATCTATATAAGCCAGAAAACGCATTTGTCAAGTAAATACCCATTTTAGAATTGAACGTCAAGTAAAATAGACGGTGACACAAATCAACTGCAATTGCGTTCTCGCACTTCCTGTTTTTTCCAATTAAAATTAAAATTATTACTTTAGTAGGAAGGAAAACCAAAAGCTCACACCGCCCGCTAACTGAGATCAGATACAAATATTTTCGGAAACACTAGTATATTTTTAAAGACTCACAAAATAATTTTTACACGCCAAAAGCTCGGCTCAGTTCAGTCTATGAAAGTTGCAGATAACAGCATAACGTTCTCGTATCACCCAGTTCTTGGAACAGCTAGCGGGAGTGCAGCTTTGAGCCGATGACGACTGAAATTATCACGCAAGAGAGGATGGTAAAATGACACAACAGACGCGCAACGCTCTGCAGCTCACAGGAAATGCAGGGCCGCCACAGCATCTCTCATTTGATGAAGGGGACTTGAAACTGCTTTGTTCTTTTGCCATATTTCTAACACTATTGCTGACAACTAACAAAAATTGTAACTTGAGTCTTGAAAAATGTCATTATAAAATTCAATGCTGGGTTAAGATTGAAGAACTGAATATGACATCTTGCTTATGTCATTAAACATGAGGTGCTTCTTGAACTGTTATGGAACGGTTACATTTACCGACCTTCGGACACCTTATTTGAAATTTCTTTGGAATTAAATTCACATCATTATATTATGCACCATTAAATGATCGATATAATGACTTTGACATAAAGCATAAAATGAAGGCGCTTTAAGAAAAAGATAAAAAAGGAAAATATTCAAATATGTTTATGGTATGTCAGCTACGTTGTAATTAGACTGAGCGTTTAATGCACTAAGCTGCTTCCAAGCCAGAGAAGAGACACTGTTTCTCAACTGCAAAAACGGCAATTTTTACCGTTCAAACGTCAGTGAGAATAAAACAATCATCGTTTCTGAGGCAGAATAAATACGAGGGAAAATTTACCAGCACGCGGTAACGTATAACCTCATGTAACCTGCGCCAGCACGGGTCAGCGCAAGTGAGTGAGAAAAGAACAAAATAAACTACTTACAGAGGGATCTGCCTCTCGATCATTTTCACGGAAATTTCGATTGAAACTTTGGAAATTTCACAGATTAATCTTGGCTCATAATGTTACTTGTCATAAGCAAGTCACAGAAAAATATCATACAAAATTTTTCGCGTGCTAAGAGTCTATAGATGATGATCGAGGTTGAACGATTTAAAAATTTATTTTCTAGAAACGCGTACACTTTTACAATTAAGACATAATGATATACTCAATATCTACCGGTGAACGATATTGGTATTGTGAGCCAAATAAGCTACGAGGCTTCAATCGCAACCTATCACGAGATGAACAAATTCAGCAGTAAACTGTGGTATGTAAGTTAGTGTTCTTATGTTTCTATCTTAGAGCTATAGTAAAGCATACGAGATAAAAATGGTAATATTGAGCTGAAATTACAGTGTGATGCTTTGGCCAACATTTTTCTTTATCAAATATCCTTTTCTTGTGGTATTTTTATTGACAGAGTTTTATCCTGCCTATTAATTAAGGTGAAGAATGGAGTTTAGCAACAATGTTTTTTAGGGTGTTTTTTATTTGCCACAGTTCTTTATTTGATCTCCATTTTTTTCGTTTGTCTAGTAATTTGATGGCATGTAAGATTCAGGCCTTCTTTCAAAAGCTGAATCGGAGGGGCATCGCAAGTATCGCCAGGGACAGAATTCAAGAATTTCATATCTGCGAAAAAAAGTTCTTTTGAAATCAGGCTTTGGACTCAAAAGGGACAATGAAGCAGAATTATTTTCTCATCAAGCAATAATTATGAACAGGTTGAGCTTAAATTTGTTGCAGAGGATGAAGATTTTGATCAATTTAAAGTATTTTCAACTCAAAATTTTCGATAGAAAATCGGTTGTAATCGGACAGTTTCAGAATCTTTAGGCTCTTGACTGAACATTTATGCAGGCGTGGTATTGTATGGGGGAGATTCTTCTAAAAGCCTTGTGTTAAGAGAATACATCGTCAGCTCTTTTTTGGTGTGCCTGGCAGGTTTCAGAGCCGTATTAAGGACAGCGTCCCCCTTATGAATCCATGTTTTTGAGATTTCTTGAAAAACTGGGATTTTTGCTGCTATAAGAAGTGTAAGAGGTTAGGTATATCCTGTGAAAAATGAGACTCGTACGTTCACTCGTTCGCCCGCTACGGGGGTTTAAAGAATGGGGGGAGGGGAGGGGGAAGTGGTATTTTATCATGTTACACCTCCCCCACGGCCCTTTCTTCACGGCGCAAAGTTGCTATGTCATCTCCTATGTCTCTGGATTACTCTATAATGATTTCAGGGGTCTAACTTGAACCAAAAATTTTACAAATTTTTTTATTTGAATTGTTTATGTTTCTTTGTTTTGCTTGCAATGTAAACAATGGTTTTTGGGGTTTTAAAATGCTTCTCCTCCTACAGTTTTTAAGCTACAGTGATGATTTTGGTATCATTGGATGCGGAAAAACACGGGCTTTTATGAAAGCTAAAATTTGTTTCCTCAAATTTGGATTTTCAATATGAAAAAGTGTAAAAATTTGGGAAAAAATCCTGTTTCGAAAATGTGCAGCTTTATGACGTCATAACTCATTAAAAATAAATGATTTTGGAATAAATTTTAGCTTCCATGAAAGCCCGTGTCTTTCCACATCCAATGATACTAAAATCATCACTGTAGCTCAAAAACTGTAGGAGGAGAAGATTTTTGAACCCCCCCCCCCCTCAAACTTCGTTTTCTTCGATTTCCAATTTTCTTTTCAAAAAAATGGAACTTTTGCTCTAAGCAAAAACGATTCCAAATTCAATTTTCTATCAGTACACCAAATTTCATTGTTCTAGGTTCAATAATAAAGAAAAAGTCCGAATGGGGGACGCTCTTTTAATATATGAATATGAATAATATATATAAGTGCACTGTAAAGGATCATTTGTGCTTCAGTTGGTAAGATGTGCTCTATTTTGTCCAAAATTTCGATAAATTTGGATAGTTCCATTCGCAAATGATTGCGTTAAGTTTTGAAAATTACATTTTCGTCAAGTATTTTGGGTCTGAAATTCAGTGCTGTCAGTATCTTGATTTTTTTCGCCGCAAATCATAATTTCAGGGAGTGGTGTTTTTTAAAAAAGAAAATTATATGCATTTCGTTATGTTGAAGTTTCATACAAATTGAATTTGCTGAGAGTTTGAGCAAAGTACTATTTAGTTCCACGTGCACTTTGTTTGTGATGTTTGCTGTGATTTCTTAGAAGAAACTTCATGGCGATGATGATATACTATAATTTGCAAACGGTATAAATTTGATTAAATATGCATGTTTCACAATATCGTTTACACAAAAGTAACATTATAGGTATAATTGACAGATTGAGAACTTCCAAGTGACCAAAATTGAACTGTTGATCATTCATGCGTAGATTTGGCTGCAGATTAGTTTGATATATCCTAACAGCTCAAAGTATAGCATCCTCCGAATATGAGTTGCCAATATCTAATTTGTACCTTGAATTCGTGGTGCCAACGAATTTATTCGTGGTGCCAACGAATGCCAATTGAGTGTTGTATTTCGTGGTGCCAACGAACTCAAATTGAAGTCAGAGGTCGATGACTCAGAGAACTTAGAGTAGGAATCACAGGCAATAGTTAACAAATATACAGCCAGATTTTGATGAAAGATTATGGTTGAACAATGACGTTTCCTAAGAACGAAATGTTTCGCTTTTTTGTGAAGAACCATTTTACTTCTTATTTTCTTTGGTGATTCAAATTACTTTCATCATATTTTATAATGAAGATACAATCATGGAGGTTACGATCCGCGTCTTTTGGTGCAAGGGCAGGCTTGAAAGTTGTATTCTTCGGCAAAGGTCAAGCGTAAACGTTGGTATTTTTTTTTTTTTGGTGTGTCTCAGGCATGATAGGACTTCTTGGCATCAAACCAGTTGTCCAATTCTATCATACGACTCGTTCCATTTATTTTTACGTGAGTGGTTGATGGATTGCCAATCATTATAAATGAAAAATTTGACTTTAAGACTCGGATTTCCAATTTATTTCATTCAAAAGGGTTGAGTCATTAAGACATTTCTTAAAATTAATAAACAAAGAACATAATATTGGCTATAGAATAAATGTTATTTCAGTAACTGGCATCGTTCTACACCTTGCTTAAATGTTAGTTACAAATCGTAGAGGAATTGTACTATAATGTCGGGGGAATATTTTGTCTTAAATAATTAGAAGGCTTTGGCATTCGTCTTTTTGCGTTATTGCTGATCCATAATTCTTTCAAAAAGATTTTACATTTCTTGGTGAGCATTGTCGATAGAATTTCAAATATATTGAATTGGAATATTTTGTGAACGTGAAAAAACATTTAGGTTAAACCTAATTTCTTATAAAATGTTGATTTGAGCTTTTCTTATCTTGCCTGTGAAAGTGTGAATTAAAACCTCTAATTGAATGATGACACGATCGCTAAAACGGACTGTGAACAAAATGCTATCTCCCCAAATTTAAACGTTCTTTCACTGAGGTCTTTGCAAAGGATTCCTAGCAAGCTTTTAAAAACCTCTTATATTGCGACAGAAGCAGAAACAAATAACTTGTCATCGAGTTTCTAGGACCTTTCTTAAGATTTCGAGATTTTACTGGCTAAATACTGTTTAGAGAGTGCAAGTTTTATATGCAAATATATTAAAATTCAAAGACCTGAATAAAACTTTGCTGTATTGATTCCCATTGAATTTCCCAAATAAAGAGTACATGAAGAATAATCTCTTGAATCAATGTTGAAGGAATACACACAGTAAGAGTTACGGTTATAGTAGAAACTTCAAGTAAGAACCTGCAACGAGTTATCAACGATTGCATTAATAATACTCGGCACTAGAAAACCGACGGACGCATCAAGAGCTCTTCCATATTCCATTCAATTCAGTAAAAAAATTGTCACAGTATTACTCCAGTATCGGTGCAGCGCCTAAAGGGCCGTTTACACTAGGGGACATTTCGGCCGTGAGGCGCGACACGTGTGTACGAAGTTCACCACTGAGTTCCATATTTGTGCGTGTTTATACGAAGTTCCCTATTCGCCACGGTAGTTATGAGGCTCTTGAGTGTCGTGCATTTCGAATTTGATCAGAGCGAATAGGGAACTTCGTATAAACACACAAAATATGAGTCTCAGTGGTGAGCCTCGTATACACGTGTCGCGCCTCACGGCCAAAATGTCCCCTAGTGTAAAAGGCCCTTAGGCATGACGCGTCAGACTCAGAGGCCGCGACATCATGTTCGCTTTGCAACATGTTTTCTGAGCCGCGGTAGAACAAGTCAGGGCAGTAACTCCGGGAAGTTAACTTCTCTCTCCTACTTTCAAGATCTCTCCCGATCCTCGATATAGTAGAAGAAGAAGTTAACCTCTCTGAACCGAATCCAGTTGCACTGAACTGACTGTAGTCACTTTTTGCTAACAGTGGCTCCAGCAATTGCGTACTACAGTCAAGCTGAGGTTGGTTTTACGAGCCTACATTCACACTTGGCCACGATCGACTAAGGTTGGCCACATTTGCGCAATGCACTGAGCTGAAGCACCCTGCGCTACACGGTGCAGGTATACAAAAAAAACGTCTGAGTTTTTGCCCCAATTTTCAACTGGGTACAGACGCACAGCCAATTTCTGTATTTAACTGGCGGTATGTTCGATGCGTTTATAAAGAATGGAGTGCATAACCCTATACTTATGAAAACCGTCGTTTCCGATGATCTGTTCAGTGTCAAATGAGCAAATACGTGAATGCCACTTGATAAAAATTTACCCGAAAAGTGATTGTGGACCTATAAGAATGTGCTACCACTTACGAGTCGCTAAACACAATATCTTCAATTATTCCTTTCGGCTTAGTTCCTTCATGTAGAGTGTTTTTATAAGCTTCCTTCAATGTGAAATTCAATTTGGCAAACGTCCTTTAATGTGAGACTTAGCGCCAGAATAGAATTCGTGAGCTAACTTGGTTGACTCATCTGCTTCGCAATACCGGTACATGTAGCTGCAGCCCGACAAAAAGAGAAGCAACATTCCATTTAGCAAACACACTTTTCATTAATATTGGTTGTTGGTCAAGTGATCCGCTGAGAAGTTCAAGGTGTAATAAAGTAAAAACCTCTGCGATAAACTCAAGTAAACCCAAGTCTTCTGTACGCTACAGGAGTTTGCCTTGTAGCACAGGCTCTTGAAAGGAGTGAAAGTGACTGAACTCTACTTTTTGCGCCTTCAGAGCTTAAAAAGTGATCGCTCTAAGAACGCAGGACCTGAAGTACAAACAGAGATTGCAAGTCAGCATACCCCGTTTTTTAGATCATTCAAATTGAAAAACCATCGTATTTAAATAGCAAATTCACCCTAAATTTGTTGATATTACTTCGAATAAATTGATATACGGTTCAAAAACCAGCAGACGAAAGTGAAATAGTTTTGTATGAAAATATTTAAGGCCGCTATGAAGACTCTGGAAGCAAGATGAACGAAAAGAAATGACCAGAAAATGTGCCAACGATCAGCTTAAATGAACCGAGCTGCATTAATGTTATTGCATATTGTTATTACTATGACTAATTTGAAATTCTATTGAAGCTATTAGGCGTAAGACGCACATACCTAACATAACCCGTTCAATGTAGCGCTGGTTTACTCGAACCACTGCTCAAATGCGCTCTGAGGTATGACTGAATGCTGCCATGAAATGATGGAAACTGATTTTGAAACACAGTAAGCGAAGAAATATTTTTTCTAACGAAAAGATTGAAATTAGTTTATTCTAACTGAGACCCATTAGAGGTTAGAAGTAATCATATGGAGCCAGCAGAAGCTGATTTATTATATATTCTCCCATTGATACGCTTATATTCACCAAATTACGAACCCTATCCCTGGGTGTGTGAGACATCATCAATAATTCCATGAGAAAAAAACACGCTTTAATAATTTCATGAGCAAAAATGTGTTTTCGTAATTGAAAAATTCCGTATTATAGAAATAATAGTTGAGTATCCATTGCACCGATTATTTTCTTCATGGAGTTTACGAATCGCCACTCAATAAACAGTTTAGAAACCAAGCAGATTTACATGGCCCAATTTTTTGAAGACTTCGCGTTGTCTTTAAAAAATTAAAATGTCGCCAGGCAACTTGATCAGTGGTTAGGTAAAATAAAATTTTTTGGTTAGGTTAGAACACAATTCTAATGAGTTAGGTTCATTTAATATCGGTAAAGATGGATTATGTTTGGCTTGGCTAAAACAAAATAGAAGAAGTTAGTTTAAGATGCAGACACCAATTTTAAAAGTGTAATCTTGAATTCTTTCCCTTGTCTGGATATGCAAGGTTTGAATGGGTGTAGATTACGATAGTTCAGGTTACTCGTATTACAAAATATTACTGTAAGAAGTCTACCAGTCCCGCTTACACTTACTAATCAATCAAATTTGACCCCAGCAAGCCAAATTGTATCATTATTTCTATTTGGATTCTGAAATTAGAAGTGTCTTCACCAGACTAACAATATGCAGGACTTTCACAACATATTTTCCTACATTGAAAACCCATTTTTATGGAATTGGTTATTATCATGGTACTGAAAATTGGCAAAAGTTGACTATAGATACAGAATAAGTAAAATGTTATTCGGATTATCATCGTAACAACCTGAATAGTTTATGTATGTTCCTCGGCGCTCTTAATACGCGCACCTCTAATAAATTCTATGGCGCTAACAAATTTTAGCTTCGAGAATAATCGCGTACGTTTTTACGCAGCTGCTGCAATGAAGGCGTTGCTTCGACAGCAACATGCTCCTACTATAAACAAGAAGAAATGAACTGATATCTTCCGCCTATGGGAACCAGTATCTGACAGCATCAGAGAGAGTTAACTAGGTAGTAAATTACTCATTGCACATGAAAACCATGTTTGAAAAAAATTCGATCAGTTAAAAATGTTTGCGAATTTAAGATGGGATAAAAACTTGTTCAGACATCAAAGGCGATTGTTTGTTTCTTTTTTAATTTTAATGCAATATTAAAGGCTTTGGGCCATGACTGGAATTGCTTGACGCATGAAAGCCAGTTATTTCGAACGAATACACTGAGGAATAACGTCAGAATACATCTTGATTTCCACTTACCAGTCTGTGCTATTATAGACAATAAAAATGAAACACACAATCCGGAAGTCGCAGATCACGTGTAAAAGATTTTTTACAATGAGATTAAGAGCGATTATAGTTCACCCGGCCTTAGGACGTTATATTATGAAGAATTTTGATGGTTCATTTTTGCCAAAAGGAAAAAGATTTTAGAATGCTGCAACCTAACTTGAAATATCCCGTAATATCGTATTTGTTTTGTAGCAGTAGTGTTGGCAATAGTAAGACATTAAAAAATTTACAGACCTGTTAATTATTTGGTAAAATGTACAAATTTATTCTACTAACTGAAGCTCACTCGAAAGGGCTTGAAAAGAGCTACAAAACAGAGGAGTTGACTTGAAAAAAAACGTTTTTTGGTCGAAAAAAAATGAAAAATAAAAAAAGTGGTTGTTTTGAAGAATTACACGTATTGTCTTCTGTTGTATATTTTTTCCCAGAGTTACCGAACTACAGCAATGTAAATTATACCAATCGAAAGGGCTTGAAAAGAGCTACAAACGCTCAAGAGTTCATTGTAGAAAATTCTGTAGTTCAAAAGATGAAAAGAAAAACAATTTTTTTTTGTGAAAAACACGTTTTTCTGGAAACATGATAGTTGGTTTCTCAAATGTATCTTCTTCCACAATTTCAGAGCTACAAGAATGGTTTATATACGATTCGATAGGGCTTAGCAAGGTTTATCCATAAGGAGTTACATTTTTCGATACATCTATTATTGTGAAAATTACATGACATGAAAAAAAATGAAAAAAGGTCACATAAAAAAAAATATTCTCAAAATCAACAAAAAAAAGTTATCGAAATTCCTTGCCCCTTATGGTTATATAGACATATAAGCAATCTAAAAACGAAGTTCTGGTTCTGTAACTTCAAAATTGTAGAAGAATATAGATTTTAAAACAAACCCTATTTTATCATATTTGAAAAAAAATCCAGTGCAGATACAAAAATTTTGTCGAAATAACAAATGATCTTTGCACCATTTCACACCTACTGTGAAAATTTCAGAGAAATCCATCCATAAGTAACGGACTTTTTCTCTTCCCCAGACGATGTCCTTAATAACTGTTCTCTGGCTCACTGCCCAGGGGCATGAGGATGAGTAACGAGACTTGGGATTTGTAAGTGCATAAAGCTATGTAATATTTATGACCTGTCGTCGTACGGTGCCTCAAGCAATGAAAATGTACTCTCAAAATATTTCAGTTCACTTATGGAATTGACTCATTACTCCAAAAAAGAGCATTTAATTAGCTATGTAAATTTCCAAGCACCTGTTCACATTCGGGATCCAGTATATTTAATTCTTATTCAAATTCTTCAGGCTCAAGTTTTGTATGCAATCCAAAACATTTATTTTGAAGCGGGGTCATAATAGCAACACTTTATGGTGGATATCATGATTGAAACTATCAAATTGGCGGAATAGGCGGCAGAGAGAAAATAAGTTTTAGGCAACTTAGAATACATGCCCACACGAAACAATTTGCTCTATTATATCATTTTGCTCTAAAATATCATCGGGTGCGTTGAAATAATATAAGTTGTATATGGCAGTACTTACGAGCTTGTTTTAGTGATGGACACAAAAATTTATCTGCACACTGGTTCAGAGATCGTAAACTCACTCCATAGAAAAATCGATCGCTGAAAAATCAATTTCTCCCAAATATCCCGTAAATAATTCATGCACTCTGACGAGAAATAAATCAAGAAAAGAAAGACAGTGTTTTTTTAATGATATTGGTACAAAAGTCCACATTGGTTTTTGAAATGTCATAACATAATTTAGATCCCTAGTTGTTTAATGTACATGGGAGTCATAACAGCTCGATCTTCTCAATGTTTGTACCAAAAAATGAAAGAAAAATATGAAAATGTATTCCCATGGTCAAGTTATTCTCAGTTTAATAATACTTTCATTATATGTAAAAGCAAAAATGTAAAGATAGTGACATATTGATGTTAAACGCTTTTGAAAGTCTTCACTTATGCTGGTATTTGAGCTTTTGCGACATTAGGAAATAATGTTGAGGGTGTACTGGGAGGAAGTAAATAATTCAGTATTTAAAACTAAAAGGCAGACATGACAGAAGTTCGAAACTATCTTTTCATGTAATATTAAACTTAGAGGTTGACTATAAAAAATTATTTTCTGAAAAAGAGTTTGCCCTGTTTCGGCATTGTAATTTTACAGGTAACAGGAGTTACGTCTGGAGAGTTGGAATGTCAACTCTTTTTCTGTACTAGAGTACTCGAAACTCACCTGGTGATTCATTTCCACATCTTCGATCGCTAGGGAGTGGAGCAATAACAGAAAGGCAGCATTACAAGTAGTAAGGAAAGGAAGACGCTAACGAGTTTAGAAACATTGTGTTTCATTGCTCCCGCTGGGCTGGGTGAAGAAATTTTACCAAGTTTTTTCTCAGCGTGTATTCGGGACGAGCTCCATAGTTAAGCTCAATTGAAAGACAAAGCAGTCGCAAACTCAATGATCAGTCACCTCAAAACACTACAAGATTTATGTTTATTCCAGATTACATTGTAATAAACGAACGAAATCAAGATAAAAATTTGAAAAGCATAAAAATAAACATGACACAATGGAATTGTGGGCCAACATTCCAAAGTAGACAATTAACTTCAGCTAAAGCTGCACTCACCGTGTTTTTAAATATGCTGAAGAGGTGAGCTGATATTTCTTTTCCGTGGGCCGCCCATTTAACCCGGGCTATTCGCCCCACCATTGCTGACCTGCCGAGCTCAGCTGCTGCTGCTGCGCGCTGGGTGGAAAATGAGACGCCCTCAGGCTAGCGCTGTCCTCTGCTGCTTGGTATGATTCCTGCCAGTTCCAATGAGGTGTTTTGATCAAATTAGCAGCTACCGCTCTCCATGAGACGAGTATTCTTATCTCAATCACCACAATGAATGTAGGATAGAAAGAATTTTCGTGGTTGAAATCTCTGAAAATGTTCAATTCATGGTCTGTGTAAATAAAAGATGGTCAACGGTTAAGAGATCGCTGCACATGGTTTTCGAGTAGTTTTAGGACAGTGTAAAATAGTATCTACGAAAAATCTACCTCTTAAAACGTAGCCTGCAGACAAGCCTGAATGCCGATCATGGGCGTCAAGCTGTTGATGTCAAGCTCATGACATTCTCTCGTTAAAATTAATGCTCCTGCTTACCTTCAGACAATATCTCACTTATACAACACAGGACACTTTGTGTTCCCATTTCTGACAAGTTTGCCATTCTTATATTACCAATAATCGATTAACTACATATTACAAAGGAAACACTGCGTAAAATTATGCGTTCGTTACTAAGTGTAAAATGCTCACACCAGTCCTCGCCTCATTTTCAGGTGTTTGAGAAAATAATCGAAATATCTTGGAAAATCAATAAAATATAATTTAATATATTGTAGGTCCACCCTGTGAGGCAATTGCAGCCTCAATTCTCTGAGGTACTGATTCATTTAAATTGTGAATTGTTTTCACAGTAATTTTAGCCAATTCTTCAATTAAAACACCCTCCAGTTGTTTTAGAGACGATGTAAATCGACTTCTTACTTAAATCTCTAAAACCGACCATAAATGCTCAATAATTTTGAGGTCTGGGGATTGTGGTGGCCAGCTGAGATGCTCAACTTCATTAGAATGTTCCTCGTGCTATTTAACACTTCTGACAGTATGGATTGGAGCATTATCATCTTACTGGACCGCGCTTCCCTCCGGAAACAGTGTTTGAACCAAAGGATGAACTTAGTCGCCCAAAATTCCTAAATAGCTGTAAATTCTTCTATGAAGGGAAATCATTGGCCGGCGGATTTTCAAGAAATGGCACCCCAGATCATCACCGAACCCCGCCACGTTTTACGGTTAGGCGTAAAAGTTCTGAGCACAACTCGAGCTGAATTTTGTCATGTACAATATTTTTAAGATAAGCAGGCATGCAGTAGTAAGAAAAGTACAAAGTACATTATGTAGACCTTAAAGGATCTTTGTAAGGAGGCACATTTCCAACGTTGTCAAGAAGATTGTGCTCTCATAAAAAAGAGACAACTGAATTCTCAGTGGAAATTAGTTTGTAAAAATCTCTTGCAAGCATGATGTTATTTTCTTTTTGAAACATATTTTTAGGAAATATAATTTCAATCGTATGTACTATATATAACATCGTATCGTAGACACTTTACAATTATTCGTGAAGAAGAAATTCAGAACCAGAAACACATAGGATAAAGAGGTTTGTAGATATTAAAACCGACGGTAGATACAATACTATACCGGTACCCCTGAGTTTGTGATTCAGACTTAATCTTAAAATGTTTCCGAAATGTGACGGACAGTGAGACGCCACTCTCATTACACTATACAGGGTGTCCATAAAGTCTCTTTACCATTTCAAAAATTAATTACAGATGAGATTGATAGGATACTTTATTCAGATTGGTTCTATCCTATTCAGCGTTTATTAAGGCTTTTTTACCTCATTTAATAGACTTCTACATGGGCATCATTAGTTGCTCGATGCACATTTAGACGGAGTCATGTTTGCTGTAGCACAGCCTCATCATTTGGGGCAGTGGCATCAGTAATCCTTTTCTTTAGGTCAGTAACGTCCCGTATCTTTGTTCGATACACTTTATCTTTAACATATCCCCATAGAAAGAAATTCAGGGGTGATATCGGATGAACCTGGTGGCCAAAGAATTGGTCCATCCCTTCCAATCCACCAGTCTGAAAATGTTTGATTGAGGAACCCACGAACAAGCAGTCCTCAATGTAGGGGTATACCATCTTTCTGAAAAATCTTAGTCGCTTGAAGGTAATTCAGTTGTGGTACCCCATATTCAGTTAAAAGGGCAAGGCAAACTTTTAGAGTAATTGTTGTCACGTTGAAGAAAAATGGACCAATTGATGAGGCTATGCTCCAGCGAACAATGTAAGAAACTGACAAATCGAGTACCGTCTTTATGTGCTTTGTGCAACTAATGGTGCCGATTTAGAAGTCAATTATTTGGTGTAAAAAACTTTAATAAACGCTGAATACAATAGAATAAATCTGGGTAAAATATCCTATCATTTGTATTTGTAATATATACTTGAAATAGTAAAGAGACTTTATAGACACCCTGTAGATTACCGCACGGGTTCCATACTACGATGAAATGTTCCAGTAACTAATTCATGAGATATATTCACTTATTTTATAAATGTATTTGAATGCAAATGATATAGATACATATGTGCTTTAATGTATATGTGCGTTTACATATGTCCTACATTTAGAGACATTAAAATTGCCAGCCAGAAAATATGCGTTCTAAGAATTTAAAGGGCTGTTGTTCATGGGCAACCTCAATATTATTCTTCCCCCGCCTTCGGCATTGTTAAATTCTTCATTCCATATGTAAGACTAGCTATTGTTAAAATATAATTATAAATAATGTTGTCAATGATCGCACTTATAACGCGCAATTGCCATCACAGGGCAGCCTACCATTTTACCTCATTTGGCCATCATGTTAAATCTTGAAGCCGGTGTGACGGGACTGAACTCACGACTCTCGTAAACTAGTTGTTCTGTCAGCACAATGAAGTTATTATGTACTAGTTTACCAGGATGATAGATGAGCTGTGAGATGACGTCTCAAATTTCTCAAATTGATGATATCAGAGTGATCTGTGCAGTACTTCAGGAGGTCATTATTGCTTTCTTTTTAATTAAATGAGTGAATTCAATCTTCCAAGTACAGAGTGATTAACTCTATACCGAACAAATGTTTGTATATTTTTAAATTAACTTTGGAGAATGGTTTTATGATGTTCACGTCTTAAATATATTTCTTACTATCACTCAATGGAACACATACGAGCTACATGTCGCACAACTTGCACTTAATGAATTTATTTGCAATCAATTGGCTTACAAGAACGTGAATTTCATTGTTAATTTGATTTCATGAAGTTAGTATCATTTTGTGGTTTGTGAATATTCGTTATGTTATGAACCATTTCAAGGTAACAAAGTTTGAGTATTGAAGGGAAAATTCAATGTTTTATCTAGGGTAAAGAATAAGAACCACAAAACACAAAACTGTCGGTAGAAATATTTCAGAAAAAGAACTTCAGGGAAATGATTATTTTATTGCTAAGGAAATGGCGCACACTTTGTTCAAGGTACGGACGATTTTTTGCCAAAGACAAAGAAGAAAATTGAGTGGAGACTGAAGTAACATACTCGAATTATCACAAGTTACATAGTTTTTCTGTTTATGACAAAAATTAAATCTATTAACAACTTTTGAATAATTTTTTGCAGCAAATGAATGCGAAAAAAGTAAAATTAAATCCCACTAGAACAAAAACTGCGATTAATACGTTGTGCAAAGTGAAGTTCATGATTTAGAGTATTTAGAGTAATGAATTGTTCATCTCAAGCTCAACATAACGACTAAACTAGTCACAATCCAGCAACCTGTCTGCATAGAATGTACTTCGGAACGCTGCCAACTGGAATCAAGTGACTGGTCTGACCTTCGCTACGTACACTCCCCACGACACCACAAATCTCACTGGGCAGTTGAGCGTAGTCAACCCTGGAATATAAAATACTCGCTGCTCATTGGTTCTCCAGCAGTCCAGCGGCTCCTTGCATGAGTTCCTGTTTTCATGAACAGGAAAACATTGGCAAGAACTCGAACTAGACGAGAGTTCCATGTATTTTCCGGGTTCCTCGGAGCGTGCCTTTTACACGCGAAATAGGGAGAGTTCGTTGGTGCCCGGAGTCTCAATAAACGACTGCATAAATATACAGGGATTCTGGGAAAATAAATACAAAAACAATCCATTTTCATTTATTTTATAAAACAGATGTAAATTTATATTAGATTGTTTGAACAGATATAATAAAGTAATGAACTCAGAAATAAGAGCAGTCTTGACGGGATCATTGGCCCCTGATCTAATCAGTGTACTTGGGCCCTTGCTTATGGCCTTCCCAATGAATAACATATAAATGGTCGGTGATGTTAAACACACATTTATTTTCTAACACTCTAATAAAACAGGGCCGGAAACATGAAATAACTCAAAATGGTCAACATTTGAGTGGTACACACACTTCTTAGAAAACATTACAACAGCACGAGGGACAGAATTATTTCGAGTTTTTTATTATTAGCAGGATTTACGGTGATGTCAAAGGTGTTCAGGATGTTCTTTTCCTCGCACTTGTGCGTTGGTCAGTTCATGCGATGCTGCGCTGTTGTGCCGCAAATACATTATTTACGGTCTCCACTTTTGACAATAAACACTCAGGCAGCTGAAGTTGGTCAGCCTCATGTATGTGAACGCTCTCTAATTTCTATTTCAGATTCTGGGAATACAGATTTCAAAACGTATTAACTTATGTTCAGAACAGAGCAGAAAGAGTATGCTCTGTTGCTCATATCTTGTTTTAGCGGAATTGATTTAAAGATGACGGATATTTCTTTAAAGAAAACCGATTTCTAAGTCGTGAAAGAGCCTCTGCTCGTTTTGTCGGTTCAATGACGGCATATGCGAAGTGTCTGCCAGATTGAAGGTATGTAGTTTCGGACAAAAACTTTCAGTTTTAACGAGAAGTGGCTCTTCTACTAACCTGTCATAATTTAAAAAAATTCGTATTTGTGCTTGTGTTTCCAATCATCATATTTTGCACATGAACATTTACTTATACCATTAAATTTATAATTTTTAAACATACCATCATTTGCCATAAGGCTCATTTTCATGAACGTAATTGCTAGTGGGCGTTTATTCCTTTGTCGTAGGATCTTGTTTCTTTTGTACTTTCTCTCTCAAGAATAAGCAGACGTAAACTGTCTAGGCTTTTATTTTTTACTTTTTTCTTTTTCGCACCTCCTATACATACATATATATATATAAATAATGTTTGCTGCTAACCAAAAGAGGATTCAGTGCTTGTTTATTTACTCAAAGCCAGGGTAAACTAAAAAAAATACTAGCAAAATGTGGCGATCAAAGGGAGTCATATAACGGCATCATCTCCTTACGACGACGCCATCGCAGTATGCTGATGAGTAGATGCTGTAATATATGTATAATACTATATATAAATATACAGATCCTACGCTTTTTCTGAGACTTTTGCAGTCTACAGGCAGCGTACTTCCTTTTATTTTCTCAATTACCAAGTTCAAGCTAATTCCAGCGAATAGGACGTAAATAATAAACTGAATGCATTGATAAATATGTGTTCGCGATCTTGTGTAAAGTTTTAAGTTATTTAAAGCATTTTCAAACGCAGCCAAAAGTATTTACGAAAATTTGAGGTGTCATTAAGAAAATTCACAACAAATACTCTTATTGGTCTGTGGTTACAACATTCTTCGATCCTTGAAGGAAAACTGAAAATATTTTTAAGCTCTACACAAACCTGAAATGCCTAAGTCATAAGATATCAGTATTTTTTAGCGTGAAAACCATGAAGCGAATTATAGTTATTGAATAATAACTTGACGCTTTTAATTTTAAGGAAACGTACTCATTACCAATTAATAGAACGTACTACTTTTCCAAAAATTTATTGACCCGTTTATTCATTAAATTTCTTACCAACATCAGATCGTAGTTGTTGAGCTAGTTCGTCAGTCAAGATATTAATTTTGGAAGCTTCCCTACTTTCGCTTTCTTCTCTGAAATTCATTCCCGAGTTTGCATGTGTTCCGCTCAAAGCATTACTCTTCCAACTTGCTTGTAACAAGGTCAAAGTATTTGAGCAGTCTCCTTTCGCCGAGTTCGTCATTCCTCTACTTTTCAAACTGTATTTACTTGATACAAGTTCGCCACCGCGTGCTCGTTTCTGGGACTTCCAACCAGACTTGGCTCTAATATCTAATCTGCGCAGCTATCAACTGACCTTGATCAAGCTTTATTCATTATATAGACCTACAAAAAGGATTTTTGTATTTGAGCGCTCATGCTTGTGGTGGGATTCCGGGACAAATAAACTGAAATCGCATGTTTTTTTATGAACATGACGCTTCGGTTAATAAATTTAACATAATATACAATTCATGAAAATTTTGGAGAGTAGAATGGGGTGAGATGGAGTTGCCCGTAAAACATGTAGGCACAAAGTTTCCCTATGCCTCATGATACCCCCATTTTTAAAGACTCCTGCAACTCGTTGGATTTTATTCACAGTTGATGTGTCTGCCCTGTAGACGCCACTATGTGTGTCGACCGATGTGTCAATTTTGAGACTCGCTGCTTCCACATTGCTAATATGTAATTGAATTGCTAATATCTAGTTGAATGAGAAGCCTGAATCATTATTCCGAAAAGTCTCTGGGTTTCATCTTCAATTACATTCCCACTGGCAACTGTTATTCGAGTGTCCACTAAGGAGAGGGAATAGAAACATCGCTGATGGCTAATACGTGTGCAATGGTCGTTTACATTTGGTGATAGAAACGTAGAGTTATTTCAAGTTATGTCCTGAGAATTTAGTTACTGCCGTCCGTCTTGAGAAAGGAAACCCGTCTCTGAGCCCATTTATATTTAGCTTCAGCAGGTGTCAATTATTCCGCGAGTAAACTTAAAATAAAATGAGCCTAATTTTTATTTTGAACTTTGAAGGGCGTATTCTCAAATATTTTTTGAACTCTATTTAACCAATGAGTGTAAACTGTTACATCACTGAGAGTTTTTAGTTTAACAAACCCATAGTCGTTAGAGAATTCAGTTTGTTGCACTACAAGCGGAAGCCAAAAAATAGCAGAAACTTTCGTTATTAGTTTTTCCAGCCTTCTTTCTGAATGAAATAAAATTATTTTCGTTGTTCATAGAGCTTCTTGTAATTATTGATGTTCATACCCCGTTGTCGACAGCTTGGCGCTTTGCTTCAAGTTACGATAGCTAGGAAAAAGAGGCCTTCCTATATCATGCTTGTTTCTCTGAAGCCAAATTAGCCAGCATGATGGTTGACCTTTTTATTTCGTTCAAAAGATATTGAATGAAAATATTCGATCCATTTTTACAAAAAAATTGTGTCAACAATAATTAAACTCAACTTGCGCGATTAACACGCTCAACACCTCATTCATGCATCGAATAATTACCAATATCTGGTTATTCGCTCGGCATCATCAATTTAGAAGTTAAAATGACCACTATGCACTTGCAATACAAGTATTCAATGTTCTAATTAGGTCTAGGCCTAGTCTAATTAGGCCTAGTCATTAGGAATCTACGCGACTCACCGTATCAGAGTTCCTATTTATAAAAAATACAACGATTAAATATTTTTCAACAGCGCAACATTAGGTCTCATGTCGACGATAAAAACTGTGCTCAAGCGGTGTATACGCTAAATTTGATGAAGCAGTGCAGTGCCAAATCAAAGCACATACAAACCTATACATTTTTGGCTGCCCTGTGGAAGAGGTGACAGTAATATCAATCCTTAATCTAAGGAAATTTACTTGCGACATTTGTGACGCAACGACACTGCAGCAAATAATATTTTATAATTTAGTCGAGTCTGGACTATTGTGCAGTAGTGGCAAGTCACTGACAAGGCACTTGGCCCGGGGCTCCTCGCACAAATTGGCATGGGATTCCAGAGCCGTGTAGCATGCAGGGCTCGCGCGATCCGGCGGCTCTAACGAACCCCCTCAAAATACGAGCTGGCAATAATAATGATATCATGCTCAATTTTGCTGGTGATGAGCGGATAATAATAATGCTTAATTCTTTCAATAAATTGAAATACGAAATACGAAATAGTACAACGAAAATAACTGAGTCCAATGCCAGAACAATGTACAATATCAAGAGAAAAAGATATCGCAACTGTGTTTAACAACTTATTCGTAAACATAGATAGAAATATTGCTGATGGTATTTCCAGTGAGCCGACTGACCATTTCGAATACATGGATCATGCCCGTCTCTTTTTCCTTACGACTTTTAATTCCTCCGATGTAATTGCGTGCATCAACAATTTGATAAATGAATCAAGTGAATTTACACTTTGACTGAGGCAAGTAAAATTGAAATTAAACATTCTATTCAAATTTAAAGTCAATTTCAGTAAGCAGTGTTGGAAATGGCAAACTTTAACTGGATCACATCTTCAATTAATTTTGATAAAGTATTTTTTAAATTGAGTTTGTGACTACTGGTTGGTCAGCAGCAAAATGAAAATTCCATCAATGACCAAATATGACTCACGTCGCAGTCAAAGTGTTAAAGACGTTCTTGGATGAAACACTGTAAGGTAATACTAATATAATAGGACCAATAATATAAAATATTATTATCCAGTGGTTCATCTTAGATATTTTCCCAAGCTCTCTCAAAATTACAAGGGTAACTCATATTATTTTTAAATGGTGATAAAACTTACGTTAACAATTATAGACCTGTCCCTATACTACCAGTTAACAAAAAAGGCAGAGACAATTTTATGTAAGAGAGTGTATTCTATTCTGATCAAAAAACATTTCTCCATGATATGACATTATGATTTTCGTTCTAGAAAACTGATAACACAGGCTGTATCAAATAATTTATAATACCTTTAGTTCTAGTATAATTGGAGGAAAGCATGTTTTCTCCGTGTTTCTTTACCTAAAAATTGTAAGAACTATACCTTTGGCGATGCACATAAGTAACTAATGAAAATCAGCCATTTAGTCTCACAAGAGTCTATCCTTGGACCTCTTCTTTTTTTAATCTTTTTAACAATTTAGCTAAATCTACTTCATTTTTCAAATTCATACGTTTTGCCTACGACAGCACGCTTCCTACGGATCCTCCGAATGAAATTCTCATTATAATTCTAGAGAGAATTAATTACGAACGGCAAAAGATTTTAATGTGACTC
Organism: Morinoia aosen; assembly: GCA_030386875.1. Taxonomy (NCBI): domain Eukaryota; kingdom Metazoa; phylum Arthropoda; class Malacostraca; order Amphipoda; family Talitridae; genus Morinoia; species Morinoia aosen. Next base: position 76,158,562 of record CM059572.1, on the reverse strand, counting down.
AACTCAAATAAAATAAGCATCAATATTCATATTACCAAATACATTATATTTTCTTTCAAGCAGAAAACTTTTTTTTATGCACCAAGATTTGTAATGGTGATATTGAAGATATCAACTTCTGTGAGTATAAGGGTATTTTATTAGATAAACATCTGACATTTAAAGAGCATATTGCACATGTCAGTGCCTGGAGAAGCTTTAAAATTACTTTATCGAATGTTCATTTTCCCATACTTACAATTGAGAATAGCAGCATGGCAGGGGACTGATAAACATAAAAACAATTTGCCTTTTGCACTGCAAAAAAGGGCCATTACAACGCGAAGGAAATATGAATATAATGCCCACGCGAATGATTTATTCCAAAATTTCAAAATACTCATGCTTTTGGAAGTTTACAAGCTTACCACATGTAATTTCACGTCTAAAATATTAACTAAAGAGAGCGACACAGGCTATAAACTATTATTAACTACCCAAACTGGACATCATGATCATACAACACGAAATAGAAGTAACTTCAATCTGCCTGATTATTTCTTTTATATTATTTTTATACTGTCACAACACAGTATCCTCTTCATTTGCACCATGACTTGCTATTCGCTCTCTGCTGAAATCCGCAGAAAAAACGAAAAGAATCCCGAAGCTCTATTTCCATCGGAATATTAATCACATAAGGTAATCAAGTCAAACCTTTTCTCAATTTTATTCTTCTCTATAGGGTAAAATACCATGATTAATAAAATAAATCTTTTTATTTTCTGGAATATACGGTTTGCATCCAGCATATATTGACTATTGGTAAATTAAGCATCGAATCTTGAGCTCAACTATTCATTGATTAGTATAGTGTGTTAGGTTAAGTGAATTAGTAAGGTTAAAGATAACTGTACACCTTAGAATGCGTTGATGATAGGATGCCATTAAAAGTCGATAAACTTATTCGACTTACAAGTAGCTCTACTCAAATGTGTCCATTGTAATAGCCTTAAGAAAAAATTTACTGAGGTTATAGCTTGTAGTAAAAATTGTTTAATTTATTTAAATATATTTTTGTAGCCCACGCTGCCGTACATTACTAATGACTGAATTCAGGAACTGACGTAAGAGACAATTGGTTTTAGCTCTTAGCAACAATATGTTTACAAACGTTTATCTCTATATAACCATTAAGTTCTTAGGAGAACTGCATTCTTTTTAGGCTAATGTTTTCTTCAAAATTTGTGAAAGACATTCACAAAAAAACGAAAAGTGCGAAATGAATACAATAGAAGCAATGAAATTGAGTCTAGAATACCCACATGTGAGGCAAAAATTTATAGGTAAGTTACTAGTTTGATATGATGATTTTTTCTCGGTTAGAACAACAAATGTGCAAAAAAGAATAATAACAAACGAATAAATACGACGATCGATTTTTATTAAAATTTGTAGTAGTTAACATGTTCCAAGGTTAATACGTCGTCAGAAGGTGTAGTTAACAGCAAAGTTTCCTGGGAAAATTAACAATAAATACTACTTACTTGAGATCTTTTTCAAAGAATTACGGTGCCAGATTTTTGGAATGACAAATATGAAAACATTAACACCTTTGGTCAATATTGAATATAATGTTGTCAACAAATTTCATAATTTTGTAGGTATAGATGGGTAATATAGTCGATTTTAAGACGTTTTACACGAATGACAATGTGCCCGGAAATGCTTAGTTTTCGAGTTATTCAAGTTTGAAGTTATACGAACGGCGCTCCTGAATGGCCCTTTTAACGCAAAAACAGTCATTGTTTTACCAATGAAAATGGAAGCTAACCCCTATTACAAACGTAAAGAGGTTGGGTCGTGAGGGGTAGCAACAGTTCTTTTAGTGAAAATTATAAATAAAGCTTTCTAGTGACGTTTGTTTACATCGACTCGAAGATGGCTGCCGCCATCTTCAGCCGGTTGGCGCCATGGCGGCAGCCACCTTGGCGTCGATGTAAACAAACGTCACTCGAAACCTTTATTTACAATTTTCACTAAAATAACTGTGCCTACCCCTCACGACCCAACCTCTTTACGTTTGTAATAGGGGGTTAGCTTCCGTTATTAATTAAATTACGCTAGCCCCACGTGCTTCCATGGCGCGCACAAGCCAGCTTCAAAGTTGAATAATTCGAAAATAACGCATCGCCGGGCAGAATGTCGTTCATGTAAAACGTCTTATAATCGACTATATTACTCAACTATACCTACAAAATTATGAAATTCGTTGACAACATTATATTCAATATTGACCACACCTTTAATTGAAGCAACCGATATTTTGCTTTCGTCGGTGCTAAAGTGAATGAAAATTTTGCTACCATATCTCATACTCGACATATATCTCCATTTATTAAAAAGTGCTTTGAGTCAACTATCAAACACGAACAGTGGAAGTTGACTGAGAGCGTTCAGGTTTAAAACTATAAAATGCGTCACTACGGGGCTACAAAGTTAGAATTTATTCGCTCAATTGAAACACTCCTAAAAGGATTAATGCAGGCTTCTTTTGATCCTAAATAAATGCAAATGAGTGCCAGCATTATATCATCTGCCAGTTGTCAAGATTCGTGTGGTCACACGCACGCAAATTTTAGTCTGACAAGTGTAGATGTTTGGATATGCATGCTGTCTGTGGCTGTACCATACTATTACAAAGATAAAAAAATAAATTATTTGACAATGAGTGATTAATTAATTCATTGCAATAAAAACACATGTAAAAGAATCATGTGTATGTTTTAAACGTTTGAAATAGAACTAGCCTTGCAAATTGTTTATATTTTTCAGAAAGAGCTATTTGGAGCGCGAATCATGTTAAGTATGGAAAATAATATTGGTGCTCGGTTAAGTAACTTGATACTGAGTTAAAGCCACTGAATAATCAATAGATAAAATCATGGTCTTTAAATACCTTTGGATTCGACGAACAAGTTTCCACGTGATAGAAGCAATATTTGTGGTACTTATAACAGATTCATGAGGCCAAGCCAAGAGGTTATGAGGTTGCACCTGAACATGTCGCAGAGGAGATCGCCTCATCACAAAAGAAATAATGAATTTCTGGAAACACAAATGAACTGTGAACTGTCGCCACTGTAATTCACTATATAAGGCTTAGGAAGAGGAAACATTATTGCTCTAAAAGTACAAACTTGAGCGCATGCTAGGAGAAATAACTCACGAAACTTAGCAGGGTTCTTCGAATACGTGTGTTCTGCACCGGTTCAACCAGTTTTTCGTCTTGCCTAGTGCATTTTTTTGAGATGCCTCAGTCTACTGCTCATGGGTGAACACAGTTGTACAGACGTAAGGTCGCGCAACAAAAGTTGCACCCATGCCCAGTTTCAGTCGACGAAAGCGGCGATTTTAAGACATGATCGCTGTTAGCCGAATCCAACTCCACCTCTTCCTATGTCGTCTATTTTCGTAAGAAAAACTTGAAACGGATGGAATTCTTTGCCTATTGCAAACAATTATGCAGGTATGTGTTTCAGAGGTATTCGTGGTCTTTCATTATGCTCGAGAGTGTATTTTCTAGTTCACTTTGTCTCTTGTCCTCTCAGAGGTGAATCAGTGAGAATTACTTCTGCAAGACATCTTGAAACATACTTGCAAGACCCAAATCTTTGAATAATAGTTTAATAATTTCTCCCTAGCATAAAAGCGTTGCTTTGCTGCCATAAATCAGCTGTTTAAGATGAAGTTGAGGTTACAGGTAACTTTTGTACCGCACTTGTCAAGCCTGTGCGACGGAAAGAGTCGCAGAGGAAAAAGTTGGACGCGCTGTTCGTTAGAACTGACGACGAATGGTGTTCGGGTGCATCTTTAGAGCACCAAGTTATGGCTTGGGAGCCTTTGAATTTGGATGATTCAGAACGAGCATGAGTTGAAGAATAGAAAATGCATTACATGACTTTTAAAATGAATCTCATTTAATGTATTGCAAGACTCATTTAACTTACATTTTGGCCAACCAAGGAGAGGCTTTCGCTTTATGGTTTTGTTGGCTCAGCGACACTATTTATGGAAGTAATGTTGGAGTAAACTATATAAAATTCCCATTTCATTTTGATATTCGATAGATATTGTACATTTTATTTTATATCGTTTATGATGAGCTTTTTTAGCATTAAGTTTCGAGTGTAATCTACTTCCAAATATGTCGTAAATACAGGTTACATTGCGTCTCAGTAGATTGTAAAAAAGCTAAAAATTACGATGAGTGTCCCTGAGCTATGCTAGTCCACTACCTCCGTACGGGCTCCAGGGATGAGCTCTATATATACCACACTGCTTAGCATGCTAACATTGTTCCTCCATTTTACTTCTGCACTAACTCCCTACAAACTCTTTCAAATTTCTTGTCTCTCTTTGAACAGCGAATGTGAACAATGATATAACTATTGAAGACTCCTGTGTTTGTAGAAATTTGCTGAATACTCAATAACAATATATATGGTTGGTTTTGAAGTTGTATAGCTTGCGAATATTCAGATGAACGAAATAATTTAGGTAGGTTTATTCCATTCGGTGAATTTTATATAGATCTTCAAAAACTAAATGGAAATTTGCTCAAAAGAGAATAAATTCGGCTATGAGGGACGTATTCTACCAAAAAGATGTGTCAATGTGAGATAATCCTGCATTTCTCCGACTAAAGAGCATTTATTTTTTATCAATTTACCGAATTTGGTTGAACAAATACCTTGTTTTAAACGTGTACTCTGCCAGAGAAATGCTGGAGACTGGGTACGATTTCATGATAGATACTATATTCATATTTCAATAGACTGCCCTAACAGTGGAAATGCTAAACCAAATTCACGGACGAAAATTAATCGGAAAACTCTCTTATATTTCATGGACGTATTCCTAAAAAAATTAATTCATCGAGAAAATATAAGCGTTCCTTTAGAAAACTAATACCGGATTAGGAATAATGTGTGGTAATATAATAGAATTACATTTAAACGCAATCTCATTTGTTTTCTTTTAAACATCCGAAGAACACTTGTAATTTATTAAGCAAATTATTATTCTAACCATTAATTGGCATATTGATTCTTTGCTTTGTTTAAAAATTTGTTTCTATTTCGGAAACAACTTTCTTAGAAGAATTGAATTTCATCTATCCGAAAAACTATTTCCTTCACGATAGTTGAGAAAACATTTAATTTATCCTTGTCATATGGATCTACATAACTGAAATTGTCCAGAAATTTTGCATAAAATTTCTATGCATCTCTGCTAAATCTCTAAATTTTAATCTAAATAAATTTGCTCCTAATTAAGTAAAAAGTTATTTAATTACTATGATGCTAGTGTGTCTTTCGTAACGGGTTACAAACCTTGAATTTGTCCTCCTTTTTTCAAGCCTGAAGAATGAAACAAAAATTTGCGCCTGCTTCAAGCACCGGTGGGCGCGTAACTTGGAAGCTGAAACGACAGAGAAGGGCAATGCCCAGGCCGCTCACTCCATCTTTTTGCTACTGGTCCTATAGGCTAGACCGTTGTCTAGCGGTAGGAGTAATTTCCGGAGCTGTAATCGCCGTAACTATTAGCTTTATCGTGAAGTTGGGATACTGTCGTGATGATGGCGTATACTATCTCCGACCGGGGCCCCCGTACCGTCTCCGCTACTCAACGGAGCCTGGAGGAGATGACAACACACCGCACCACAGCAGAGCTCTCCTGCCCAGCTCTGTCCTGGCTACGTCACCCTTAACGAAAGGGTGATTTGGGGCAAAGGGTGAAAGGGTGAAAGGCACTTGCTGGGTGATTGGGGCAAAGTAAATCTTCAGTCATGAAGTAGAGGCAATCGCTCTAATTCAATTAAAAATTCATCTCGTGCCTTGTACCTACAACTAAGAGCAAATTTGTTTATGCTCTCAAAGATTTCCACTTCTCTATTTATGTTACAATTTTCTGTGGAAAGTTTATTTAAAATCTCATAACGATCATTTGTTGCTGAGTGCCTAACTTTTTATAGCGCTCTGCATGCTCATGCAATTTTGCTATTGCAGGAGCAGGGAGGAGTCACACGGGTGCATCCCCGTCACGGGAGGAGCAGGCCCAGACGAGGATGCACCCGTGTGGTTAATTCCTCTCGTTGCACACGGGTGAAGTGGGTCGCATTAATTTCTACCGGGCAACAGCAGTCTAGCTTTGAGTTATAAAACTCATATAAGCCGTCATCTGAATGTTAACGTAAAGTTAAAGTAATACTTAGAGTTGGCTCTGCCAATTTATTTACACACCGTCTAGAAGGTTTTGCTCAGAATTTCTTTGTCTGTAAAGAACTCGAAATTCTCACGGCAATAGTATCAGTAACTTCATTTACAAACAATGTTTCGCAATAGCTTCGATATAGGTAATTTTTCTGGTTTGCCGACATCACATAGGAGCCTTGGTAAGATGCCTGCGTCGCAGCGCGCTGAGGAAACATACTGAATGTGTCGTCAGCGTGACGCCACGTGCTGCTTGGGGAGTACTCGCTTCTTTGGGAAGCGGAAAACATTACACAGAGGGTTCCTGTTTGTACCGATTGGGTGTTGTTCAATGTGTGGAGGTTATTTTGAAAACAGAGGTCACAGTAAAAGGTAGAATGCTAAATTCCTTTAAAAGAATACATTGTTCAAATTAACCCAGCCTTAAATGAAATATATTTTTCATATTCTCTCCGTGTTTAAGGGTCAGAAATTTTTGTATTTTTATTTAGTTTCATACATGTTTTGTAATTACATTTTTTTTACAAATTGGCATTTATTCTGTGACAGACGAGTTACACCCAAAAGCCTCACGTGTAATATAGAGCAAATCTTGCAAGATTTTTCAACTCGATGATAAAATTTCGAATCTGAGTTAAAAACAATAAAACATGCAGGCTGAAAAAAAGGGAGTGACAAGGAGAGAGATCAACCAAGCAAGCAACTACCAAGGTTCGTATAATTGTATTGGCGATTTGAATAAGTGTGATGAGTGTGGCTCGGGTTGTGTTGACTCAGAATTTGTTATACAATTTCTGTGTTTATTCACATCTCCTACATTCTCTGTCACTCTCATAGTTGCACGCATTAATAAAATTCATTTTGAATAAACTAAATTTTCATATTTGAAACTTTTAATTTAGTGGTTCAATTTAGTGGATTTGATTTAGTGGTTTTGATTAGTCGATTTAGTTTGAATCAAGGTATTTTAGCAATTGTATTTCAATGCTCACGTTGCGCACAGTTACTTGAAGTAAAATCTTCAGTGATTCAGCGCCATCAGCAGTAAAATTCCGCAACCGCTGTAGTAAGTGGTTGTATAGTGGTAAGTTTGAGGCTCCGTTTCCATTGCAAAGATGTTTTCGTACAGGGAAGAGAAGAGACTTTGGAGTAAGGACTAAGCTATACAGGGAATCTATGGCCGAGGTGAGTTCCCTCACAGAATAACCTACGCATAGCAACAGCAAGTTAGGAAACGGAAGGCAGAGACGAAAGACAAACACAAAGAAGAGAGAAAGCAAAGAGGGCATGAATGCTGAAAGATGCAGAGTGGGCACTAAATATTGAAGTCTCGAAAGGTTATGAGGTAACCCAAGACTATGTCCCCTGTGGGTATGTCTCCACAGCGCAGGATAAACCACCAAACGTACCCAAACATCTGGCCTATGCTACACCCCCGGAGTAAACGTTGTAGAAACGACAAATATGAAGTGTTGGGTTGCCAAATCATTGGTGTGTTGTAAATTTAGACTCACCTTACACGTATTTGCTAGGGTAAAAATGATGGTCATCCTGTTGAAAAATGAGCAAATTATTTTAAGTTTATTTCGTGAAAAAAATTTTAAAATATCCCCGCAATCTGAGTAAACATTTGTGTTAATATACTGCTGCTAATTAAAACAATTCATCCTCGTAATAATTTGAAATTTTGCTGTTATGATGCTCACATAATGCCATCTACCTACCAGATCAGCCATCAGATTATGGCTAGTAAGAGAAAATTATAGTAGTACTTATAGGGCGATTCTTAGGGAATCTTTTTTATTTTAAGAGAAAATTATTCCTTGTTTGAAAATTTCATCTACTGATCAACTCCTGTTAAATCGACACAGTAGATTGATTAACCATTCCACGTACCCCGATCAGGGATATATCAAGCCAAAATATTTCCGACTTGAAGACTTTATTGAAAAATCGTTAAAGATCTTGTGAGGTCGAGCCTTCCTGTTTCCTAAGCCTATAGTACGCCTCACTTATTTCTATGAACTCATGTTCGGCCTCAACCCAAATTTGGAAGGCCGTACATTCATTTATTGACTAAAAATACGATAATGATTAAATTCGTACTCCTGTTTTTGGCACAAATCAATGTAATCGACGTTTACCACCGACCCTTAACTAGCCGTGTGGCATCGCATTGCGCGGTTGTTAAAATAATTATTTCTATCAACTTTTATAATTGTTGATAGCTCTAACGTGACGAATGATGTAAAAGCTGTCAGTTAGAAGTTGGCCAATGTTCTTTGTAACTGGGGTTTGCCTACATATATAGATCGTTGATAAATTTGGTTTTTATTCTGCAGTTTTGATGTGGTAAAAAATTAATTTGTGTCACCTCTCTGAAAATATTTTGAATAGGTTCCTCAGATAAAAATTATTAGAGCCTGTATTGCGTTACGTCCATCCTGACACTCAAGAGACACGAAGTCCACGCATGAAAACTTAGAACCAAATTCAACATTGTTTATGAATTTATAGTTCTTGTGCGTGTGCAAATTGAGAAGGATTGTCCGTGAAGCACGATCCGGACTATCACAACGAACTAATAACCTATTATTGGTGTCACACTACTTCTATTGATAATACTCAGTAAAAATGAAAACCATACACCACAAAATTACTCGATTGATATATTTACGCTTTAAATTAACATTTTTGGAAATAATCGTTGCGTTGTTCGAAAAAATTCATTGTATGTTAATCGGTGGCTAAATTATTGTTAACAAAGGTAAATCTAAATGTTAATAAAGAACGTAAATCCGTTCCAAGATCATATTAGCATTCTCTAAAGATCTATTTCCACTCGATGAATTTTTAAAGTTAGGAAAGTGCTGAAAAATATTTAAACTAAAAAATACACGGCCTAATTTGTTCCATTAGTGTCCTGGTGTTTGCCTCATGTTCTGGAATTATCGTATGGCAAAAAAATATCCTAAATTAATAACTTTAGTCGCATAAAATCGCATATTCATGGCGCTATGTTTAATGTTCCAGACGCGGTCGTCGTATAAACGCAGCAACGATTTAAATGCTACAACCAAGAAAGAAAAGAAAAACACTTTATTTCCAATAGAGATAGTACAAAAGTCCCATCATTGGTTTTTAAAATATCTTAAAGTTAATTCATTTAGATGATACACACACACGAGTATTGTGATACTCATGTCACTAGTCGAAAATAAATGATCGAGGGCAACGTTCTCCTGATCTTCTTATTCTACATTTGATAATACATGTAATGATAATTATAACGTGTTCCCTAGTTATTCTACATTTGATGATACATGTAATGATAATTACAAGAGACAACACAATTTCATGGACGATGCATTTTCATTGTGGGCTTAGAACATTTTTGACAATTTACATATACATGGAATAAAACTTCGCAATTCTTGACGCCAGGAAGCAATATTAGAATTGTTGGTTTCGGAAGATGTTCAAAAATGTCATTTTAAGGAAGCACGAAAACAATTAATATACACATATATAAGTATGAGGACCACGAAAATTATAAGATTCTTATTTCTGATAAAACAATTCAACATAACGGTCATTAGTTGATAAGCATTTTATTTAAATGTAAATGGATGATCACACAGTAAATGTGTAGTTTTTTACGTGAATGCTTTACAATAATAAAGCGATGACAAGTTAGGTAATGTTACAAGTTGAGAGTGAACAGAAAAAAACATTATCTCTAGTTAAAATGCCAGTTGTCAGTTTAGTACACACATATGTGCATATATACATGTAAATATATACACATATACACATATACATGCACATACATCCCTACGCACATACATACACCTAACACGCAAACATACACAAATACATTTCCATGCATCGAGGCAATCACAATATATGCGCTTTCTATAAAAATGCTGTGCGATGTTCTGAAATATAGGATAATGAGCAAAGGAAATTCGTGACAACTCTTTCAGTACGTGTTGTTGCTTACAATTTATAATGAAATTTTGTAACAATGTTTTGTTAAATATTGTATCGAAAAGATCATTGGTTGATGAGCGTCTTATTTATCATATGTGGGTGATCGCGCAACAAATATATTTGTATATATATATATATTTCATGCATGCTGTACAATAATCAAGTGAAATGAAGTATTACGTAGTGACACACTCACCTATCTACGTAGGCATAGCGTGCACAAGTACCCATGTACATAAGTAAGCATGTGCGCAAATATCAGCGCAAACTAATCAGTATAAACTAGCATTCCAATAGGGGGAATCGGAGAAAATATATTTTATTATAGCATGAATTTTATAAAATTTCCGTACTAAAAATATTGCCACAAAACAGTCTACCTAAGTCAGAAACATGAAAACGATTTAGGCAGAGTCTCTTTAACATCGAATGTGACCATTTCGAGTCAAAGCACGTTTCCGACGGGAAATGTTTTCCACTTGATCGTGAATTGAGTCCTCGGTTTTCTTCCACAAACCAAAAACAATGAAGAAGTTAGCAGAGGAACAAAGAAAGCAAAAACATTTGTTCATTACACTTCACATTTTGATGGGAGACTGATTCAGCTCGTAGATAAACGTACAGTGGCAGATAATTGAAAAAACAAAACTTGTGGAACGCTAAGCTAATAATTAACACGTGCTTCTAGCAACGTTACGTTGAAGCAAATGCTTTGTTTGAAATTTCCAATGTAATGTTTAAGACTCAGTCTTGATGTTTAAAGTGAAAGACTCGTTTGTGAAAGCTACAAAAAGAAATAAAGCTTTTCACTTACAGTCAGTAAAATTTCACGCATATATTAGCTGTATCTACTCTGATGATCACTATAAGCGAATAATCTCATCCAGCAAGCCTAACTCAACGAGTTTCATGTGAAACGTGAAACTATTATGCGCGAGCACACGTAAATGACTTCATGAGAATCCCTCTAAGAAGCATATATGAAAATAAACAGCTTCCTAATCTATGTATATTCTCTTAATTTCTTTACAAGTAGATCCTCATTTGCATTGCGCGAAGGATTACTTCTCGGATTCATTTTTTTCTCGGTAAAATCGAAAGAACTTTGCAGTCAAGACATTTTTATGCTAATTAACGGGTGAAGTTTAAAAGAGCAATCGAAACTTTTAACGATGTTAAAAGTCATGAATTCCCATAATGGAAGAATAAGTTTATGATAAAATAATACTTGACTGTTTTCAGCTTCATTGTTTTGTTACACGGCCAACTCATGCATTGTCATCGAAAACTGGAATGCGAAGAAAGCAAGCTTTTAGCTGGTTCGAAGACGCCAAAATCGTCTTCCGTAACCTTAGTAGGTGTATCAGTAATTGGATTCCATCATAGGTACGACAGCAAGTGAGAATATTAATTACTAAATAAGCTTGTAAGAGTCATTTGCGATCAGAATAAATTTCAATACAGGCAATCCGGCTGGTTTTTAAAACTATTCTGCTTTTACTGTAGATCCAGACATCGTCTGCAAGATCTAAAGGCTAATTAACTTAGGCGAATTTAGTTTCCGCCGGTAACTTTGAGACTTACTTCATAGTGATACAACCTGCTCGTGCACTTTTTGCTCATGCGAATTTGTTATTTTTTGGGGGTAAAAACAGTTTCAATATGAACGTTTGAAACATCAGGATTAAATTTAATAACACGAATAAAATCTTGTGTTGTGAATATTGTCTTACTCTCAATATGTTTACGATATCAATTATATTTTTACTGTGAATGTGCTGCTACTGCATGATGAATACACATCTGCGGTCACGAGCAAGCGGTGTTGAATATGAACTTCATGTACGAGTATTACAGAGATTAGATTTATTTCAAATTTCAATTTTTGAGTTACTTACTTAGCTTTGGAATCATTGTATGTTGTAAGTACATCGCAAGCACATTTTACCGGAATGTTCTTATAGTTGAAATAAATGGATAATTCCTTCGTTAATGCATTCATGATCGGAGGTTACGCACCAGAACATAGACGTTGAATTACAAGTTACGACTACTTGTGACATATGCTAGCTCGAGACATTCAGACAGTTCAAATTTGAATGCTCCTAACCCGAGTGCTAGTAGTGAATTTAAGTGTTCCTGTTCTGCTTTGCTCATTGGCAGTTTATGATGATGTGCCTTTCCTGCTTATTAGTATTTTATTCCAGTGTTCCCGACCTGCCAATTGGTAGTTCATTCCAATGTTCCCGACATGCCCATTGGTAGTTCATTCCAATGTTCCTGATCTGCTCATTGGTAGTTCATTCCAATGTTCCTGATCTGCCCATTGGTAGTTCATTCCAATGTTCCTGATCTGCCCATTGGTAGTTCATTCCAATGTTCCTGATCTGCCCATTGGTAGTTCATTCCAATGTTCCTGATCTGCCCATTGGTAGTTCATTCCAATGTTCCTGATCTGCTCATTGGTAGTTCATTCGAATGTTCCTGATCTGCCAATTGGTAGTTCATTCCAATGTTCCTGATCTGCCCATTGGTAGTTCATTCCAATGTTCCTGATCTGCCCATTGGTAGTTCATTCCAATGTTCCTGATCTGCCCATTGGTAGTTCATTCCAATGTTCCCGACCTGCCCATTGGTAGTTCATTCCAATGTTCCTGATCTGCCCATTGGTAGTTCATTCCAATGTTCCTGATCTGCCCATTGGTAGTTCATTCCAATGTTCCTGATCTGCCCATTGGTAGTTCATTCCAATGTTCCTGATCTGCCCATTGGTAGTTCATTCCAATGTTCCTGATCTGCCCATTGGTAGTTCATTCCAATGTTCCTGATCTGCCCATTGGTAGTTCATTCCAATGTTCCCGACCTGCCCATTGGTAGTTCATTCCAATGTTCCTGATCTGCCCATTGGTAGTTCATTCCAATGTTCCTGATCTGCCCATTGGTAGTTCATTCCAATGTTCCTGATCTGCCCATTGGTAGTTCATTCCAATGTTCCCGACATGCCCATTGGTAGTTCATTCCAATGTTCCTGATCTGCCCATTGGTAGTTCATTCCAATGTTCCTGATCTGCCCATTGGTAGTTCATTCCAATGTTCCTGATCTGCCCATTGGTAGTTCATTCCAATGTTCCCGACCTGCCCATTGGTAGTTCATTCCAATGTTCCCGACCTGCCCATTGGTAGTTCATTCCAATGTTCCTGATCTGCCCATTGGTAGTTCATTCCAATGTTCCCGACCTGCCCATTGGTAGTTCATTACAATGTTCCTGATCTGCTCATTGGTAGTTCATTCCAATGTTCCTGATCTGCCCATTGGTAGTTCATTCCAATGTTCCTGATCTGCCCATTGGTAGTTCATTCCAATGTTCCTGATCTGCCCATTGGTAGTTCATTCCAATGTTCCTGATCTGCCCATTGGTAGTTCATTCCAATGTTTCCGACCTGCCCATTGGTAGTTCCTTCCAATGTTCCTGATCTGCCCATTGGTAGTTCATTCCAATGTTCCTGATCTGCCCATTGGTAGTTCATTCCAATGTTCCTGATCTGCCCATTGGTAGTTCATTCCAATGTTCCTGATCTGCCCATTGGTAGTTCATTCCAATGTTCCTGATCTGCCCATTGGTAGTTCATTCCAATGTTCCTGATCTGCCCATTGGTAGTTCATTCCAATGTTCCCGACCGCACAGGGTCCAATCTCGCGAATTTCTGCACCGCCCAACCCTCTCCCTCCGCCTCCAAGCAGCTACAGCACCACCTCCAAACAGCTACAGAAATGTCAGGTTAAATTAATTTAGGTTAGGTTAAGTTAAGTTAGGTTAAGAGGTTAGGTTAAGTTAGGTTAGGTTGGGTTAGGTTAGGCCAAGTTCAGTTAGTTTAGGGTTAACTTAAAAAAGTTTAAAAACGCATGTTTTTGCGTGCCGAGATGGAGGGTCGAATAGCCAAACACCAGCGGTCGTTGTCAAAACTTATTATAATGATTTAAAGTAGGTTAACTTTGGCATTCCGCTCAAGTATCTACTTACTAAGTACTTGTAGTGGTTATAATGCAGTGGTTATTAATAAATGTATAACGAACAGATAGGTTAATAAACCTCATTAGTACTACATAGTTCAATAATTGGCGCGAATGGCAACTTTATGTAGCTGCTTGTAGGTGGAGGGAGAGGGTTGGGCGGTGTAGAAATTCGCGAGACTGGACCCAGTGCTTCCCGACCTGCCCATTGGTAGTTCATTCCAATGTTCCTGATCTGCCCATTGGTAGTTCATTCCAATGTTCCTGATCTGCCAATTGGTAGTTCATTCCAATGTTCCTGATCTGCCCATTAGTAGTTCATTCCAATGTTCCCGATCTGCCCATTGGTAGTTCATTCCAATGTTCCTGATCTGCCCATTGGTAGTTCATTCCAATGTTCCTGATCTGCCCATTGGTAGTTCATTCCAATGTTCCTGATCTGCCCATTAGTAGTTCATTCCAATGTTCCAGACCTGCCCATTGGTAGTTCATTCCAATGTTTCAGACCTGTCCATTCGTAGTTCATTCCAATGTTCCTGACCTGTTCATTAGTAATTCATTTCAATGTTCTTGACCTGTCCATTCGTAGTTCATTCCAATGTTCTTGACCTGTCCATTCGTAGTTCATTCGAATGTTCCTGCCCTGCCCATTATTAATTCATTTCAATGATCCCTGAACTGCCCATTAGTAGTTCATTCCAATGTTCCTGACCTGCCCATTAGTAGTTCATTTCAATGTCCCTGACCTGCCCATTAGTGTTGAGTGGTCAGGGCAGCAGCCTGCGGCAACCTAAGTGCCAAGGTTGACCTGATAATTAGTGTATATTTATTATACGTCGTAAGAAATGTTTTTTTAGCAATAGAAACGAACTGAGAATTCGAAAAAAGAAGGGTTCCAAAAAAGGACCTTGGTAAAAATAACTGCTTCGTCAGATTCTCTTTTTACTCCTGCACACAGTTACTCTTGCGAGCCTTATCTTGATTTTTTCATTGCAAATATTTTATTCAACGAACTTATGAGTGAAAATCATTGGAAGTTGCGCGTAATAAGACAGATCGGGAAATTCTTAGACGAATAAATGAATATTTTACCAAAGAAGAAAGAATAAAATTAGCAAATATCGCTGTTGAAAGAATATTTAACCAGGGCGAGAAGCACAGTCAGACCGAAAAGTGAGCGCTAGAGCACTGGGTGTCCGCTGCAGACAAATAGTGGCGCTGCGAATGCGTTCACCTTCATGAGGCTGAAGTAGCGCGAGCTTGAGTCCGATAAACTCGACCGACTCACCTTGAGCTGCAAGGCAAGAGATGCAAACTTAGCTCTTCGGAGCAGATCGAAGGTCTCGGCGCGGCAGGGACGAGTGGGGAGTCTCGAGAGGGACGGACAAAAATAACAGCTTGGACTGCTTCCAAATAAATACACAGTCTATCGTCAAGTTATGCGAACTTAAACTTATACGGATGAAAATCAGTTGCAGTCATTGAATTAAGATAATACTTGTTTCAAGTTATGGATCACTGGGGCATTTTTGTCAGTTTAAATTGATGTTTGCATTAAATGTTGTGTATCTTGAGGTTCGACGGTTGTCCATTGCACTCTCAAACCGAGGCGGCGGCAAATTTTGCATGCGGACATTTTTTACCTCGCTTGGGAAATCCGAGCATCAGAGCTCACGTGTCTTTTTATATTTAATCTCTAGTACTTATGCACTGAAGATTATGTATTTTGTGGCACTCTTCCGTAAAAAATAATGCATTAAAGTCGTTGAGATAAACCTATTTTTATAAAGATTGTCTGACTATGAAGAAGACTCAACAAAAATTATTTGCTTTTAATCATTATATGAAGTTCATATTAACATGACGGGTCAGTATTTGTCCGTAAGGTATATTCACGGTGTACTTGATATTCCCGCATCACTCGGGCCAGCAGTTTCTTTACAGCCAGCGATTTATGATCGAGAGGTTCGGTTTTTAAATTATCACATGGCTACAAAATGTAATGATTTTTAGACTTATCACAGTTGCTCAACTTCTTTGATTGGCAAATTACTGGAATCAAAGAGAGTACCTGGGTCGAAGTGATGGGCGGTTGAATTATAGGCAGATAATTTCGATAGATTAAGAGGTAAGGCTTCAAAACAGATACCCATCGGTTCAGATATGGCACACAGGCATTTGGGAGCGCCTACTAGCTACTACAGAAAAGTGTTACAAAACAAAGCTAAAGAATGGCTCAATTGAAATTAAAAATAAAGGCTGAGTTTTATTAATAAAAATTCACCGTATATTTTTCAGAAAACACTGCAATACTATTTTTACAGTCTTGAAATTATGCAATGAAAACTACGATATATTGTGTAGTCATCATGTTCAGGTTTGCAGCACGAATCCAGTCTACTAAACCTGTTTTCTTTCTCATATGCATGGAAATTGGCCTTGACATTGGAAATAATTCATTCAGATTTACTCTCTAACTTAACAATTGTCCGAAACCAATCTGAATTTTTTTCGAACAATAAATTACGACAGTAAAATTTGTCTCAAAAATAATTAGATAGCATTGGAACTTGTGTCGTAAGATGGATAGTGCCTAATAATGTCATTTTTGAATTAAATTAACATATTCAGACACACTTTCATTGGGCTGTATAGAAAATACGATTGGTTTTATTGAACTACATGCAATTAATGTCAAAAATTTGAAAGTATAAAGACAAACTGAAAACAAACTTTATTATGATGGCACATATTTCATGAGCAATAATGACATTAGATTAAGAGATGTAAAATTTTTTGATCAACTTAAGAAACAGAAACAAATTTAAAACAATAATTAATAATAGACAATCCAATTACTTTCCCCATTCTTGTAGATATTGTTGCCCTTTTTAAACATTCGAGAATAATTTTTAAAGCTTTTATCAGCACGTACTTAATACGTTTTGTATCCCATAGTGAATTCATCGCTGGAATTAATTGAATTTCTTAAGGTTTGGATAAAGTCATTGGTGAAATAAAATAGTGGACATATATGTGATGCTGGTTAAAAAGTAAATTATCGCTTCAAATTTAATTATGGTTTAAATGTAAAATTTGAATAATTACAGTTAAATTCATTTTTTTCAAACCCGAATCATAAGCTCTTGTCTGCCTCATCAACTCGATGTCTTAATTAATTACGCTTAACGTTTTAAGGAATTTTCTCTTATATCTTTTTCAGGAAGTGCTTCAAATCTTCTATTGTGTAGACTCCAAACACAGATTTCAGACTAGTTAAACAGTTCTTTCAAAGACTGGAAAAATTCATGAGGTTGAGATCAGGCGATCAGGATTATCATATTTTCTTTCTTCAAGGCCATGAAAAATGTCCGTCACACCTCTGTTTTGTCCTGCTAACGTAAGGGACGCGGTACCCTGCTGGATGGTGAACATTGAGTTTGGAACGCGCTTGACTTCCTCGTGAGCTATTGTCAAAACGTGTTCGATATACGCATTCATATTCACTTTTTCATCATGAGAAACATACATGCGTGAAGGTTTCGTGTTCTACATAGAAACAGCACACAGGGTATTCGAGAAATCTGAAATTTTATGTTTGAGAACCTAAAATGTTTAACCAGGACTTTCCTGGAACTCTATCCTTCTGATACTGAATTTCAAATCAAATGTGAAATGTCTCTTGTCTGAAAATACGAGCGTCCTTTCTTTTACATTTGTTCAGTAGAAACTTTGCCCATGCTGGAACAGCGACATGTGGAGGGTATTTTGGCAATTTAGTCATGTTTCCCATTTGCATTTAATTTCTTTAAAAACTTCTGCATTGACTTTTTTGAATTTGATCTGGCCCTTCCTTTGAAATTTTTGAAAATTTTTGGGGCGAAACGTTCGTAACTGACCGTTTCACAGACGATTTTCGGTAGTTCCAAACTCGTTAATTTAGAGCATGGTAAACGGTATATATAAGGACGTTCAGCACCTTGACAATTTCCAATGTAATAATAACTGCACGATGTACCTCAACAATAATTCGTGTTTTACATTAATTTTCTTGATTGTGGTCATTGTTTCCTGTAAAAAATCGGCGCGGTGTTTTCTTCGACTTTTTGCAGTTCGGCGCAGTGATACACTTCAAGGTCGACTCAGAGCATAACATTGACGCTAGAGTTCTGGTTGTAGCAAAAATCGATTGCAGTCGAAAGATATTTGGCGACGTCCAACAACACTTATGCTGCAGCAAGCAGTAAATGCTGCCAGAAAACACAATAAGTCAGGAATAGACATTACTATAACAAATAGCAGCTCATTGCAGTTTGTTGTCGATGAGTGGGACTTACTGACATGATTATTGCAGTGAACATCTAACGCTACGGGGCAAGAAAACTGCAGTAAAAGCAGACATGGCGTCTATATCGCTGGATTATGATGATTTGGCTGAAGTGCTGTAAAGAAAAGAAAGAAAGGAAGAAATAAATAAAGAAAAACACTTTATTTTCAATAAAGTTGAAACAGAAAATTTTTACCATTGGTTTTTAAAATATCCTAATATTAGCATCCTTAATAGATACTCACACATGGGTATCATAATACCAAAGTCTTATGTCGAAGCAAAAATGACAGATAAAAGCTTGAAAAAATGCATTCCCTTTGTGGCGTTAATCTGATTTTGACAAAGCATGTAAATACAAGTAACCATTAAAACATGATCCTATGGACGCAGTGTTTAAAACACTTTCGTTAGTTCGCACTTATATTGAAATATGAGCATACGAACATAGGAACTAGTGATATGAAAGGTTTGATGTTAAAAGTAAAATGGGCAGATTTAAATTAGTTCGGGACACGGGACAATTTTCCATTCTTACGGAACAACTAGAATGCCAAATAATGAGCTGAGAGAGAATAAAATATTTTACCAAAACTTAGGTTTATGATATTTCCTACGCTAATAATACCGGCACCAAGAAGTTCACCGGAGTCAAAGACATGAGAAGGATTATTGTACAATGCATTTGAGACACAGCCGGAGCAGTACGAAAAGTTAACTACCTAAACAAATGCTTTCATAGTATACTCACAAGCGTAAGAATCAAAAATTGATACACAGGACTAACAAGAACATTTTATGACAGAAATAAGAAAATAAAACAACGATGTTCTATAAAGTTAATACATAGGATGAATTACGTCTTCTACTAAATTGTTTTAATATGAACGAAAAAATACGTTCAATTATCTTAACATTAAGATATTTAGTTGATATTCACTTGTGGGTATTGTAATACCCATGTTAATTGTCGAAACAAATGATTGAGAGAAAGTGCGCTCCCTTCGTGCATGCGTTAATCTGATTTTGACAGTGCATATAAATACAAACAACTGAGACAACATAATTCAAGTGACGCATTGTTGAAACCTCTCGTTAGTGCGTTCTCATATTGAAATTTGAGCACACGCGCATAGGAACTAGTGATAGGGATTAATAATGATAGTAAAATGGGCAAACTTAAGTTATTTTGCGCCTAAGACTATGAGGTCGACATTAGGGAGAATTTTTCTATCTTGCCTATCAACAAGTATGTCAAATAACGAGCTCGGAGAGAATAAAATATTTCACCATAACTCAAAATTGAAGGTATTTCCTGTGCAAATAATACTGGCATAAAAAAGTTAACCGGAGTCAAAAACTTGAGAAAGATAGTTGTACAATGCAAGCCATAACTTTGGCAACATAACTGGAACATTACGCAAAGTTAACTACTTAAAATGGTGTTGTTATAATATACTCAGGAGTGTAAGAAACGGCAAATTCAAGCAAGACTAACAAGAACATTTTTGGACTGGAATATATATACATACATATATATCACGAAAAAATGTACAGTGATATTGATCAAAAAAATGTAAATGTCCATTTATATATGTATATATATATATATATATTTTCTCCAGTTCTCTTATCGTTTTTTTGTCAAAATGATCAACTGTGACTTGGATGCTGTCTTTGATATTTTGAAACTTATACCATCATGTCCGACAGCCTTTGTATTTTTCAATGAGTTCAAGATATTTCGTAGCTATAGTAAATCGACAGGACGTGGTCTCCACTGGGCACCAGCCTTTGAAGTTGCTGTAGGGTGCAAATTTTCAACTGACAGTTGATTAGGGTTGGTTTTGCCTACTTCCATGAAAACTTGAGCACCTTCTTTTGAAAAGAATGTGTTGAAATCCGTGGCTGTTGCCGAGAATTTCAAAATTAATTTTGCTGTCTAAATTTTTATATTGAGCCACCTAACTAATGATTTCCCATGTTCGTTTTGGGTTGTTTTTTGTGTTTTGTTTTTGCCGTTAATAGTTCCTGGTGAATGTGAATTTGTTTTGCTTGCAATATTTTCTTCCGAAGAATCTTTTCATATTCTTTATATCACTCGTATAAAGTACTGTTCGATCTATTTCTTTGTACTCACTCAAGTAAGTTTTCCTTATTCTGCTCAGCTCTCTAATTTTTTGTCAGTAATCCAAACATTGGCTTAGTTTTTTCGTGACGTAAGGTGCACAAATATCGAGATCTGCTGTAAAATTCTCGTTGAAATTTGAGACCTGTATGTCAACATCGTCAGATTAATTGCATGATGATCTGAAATTCGCCGGACTTATATGGTAGTTTTTTTTATGAAAAAGCTCCGCTGAATAGTGACTTTTCATGCGGAATAGTGACTTTTCAAGCATTCATCGAACGATTATTTTTTATTTTCATTGCAACATTAATTGAAGATTCTACAGAGTGATGATCGGAAACAAAGGGTGATATTGATGTACTGAGCATTGTCGTAGGATTGTTTCGATCGATGAGAGTAGTAGAGACTCTAGTAATACGAGTTGGTTCTTTGATCATTTGTTATAAGTTTACTTTGTACAGCAGTTTGATAAGGTGATTTTTTTATCTGTTAGGTCTATATTAAAATACCCGAAAGCTAAGAATGACTTTTTTGTCGTTAGAATTTATTTGAAAGTTTTGAAATGGGTGCCGGTAGAGGCTGCCGATAATGATGGATTTATGTTTATTTATTAGCACTTTTAACTAAACCATTTCTATGCCTTCGCACACTCTATTTGCTAGAAGTAAAAACGTCATATAAATTTCTTTCACAAAATTAAAAGATCCAATACCTCGGCTATTTCTATAACTCCATCGCAGCGGTTCAACACATATTTGGGAATATTAAAGAACGAGCGTTCGGTCTGTGAATCAAACCATGTCTCGAAAACACATTTAGATGTTGATATCTTCTGTGACCAAATTACTCTAATGTCATTAAGTTTATCATCGAGGCTACGAGCATTGATATGTCGTCTAGCGTGGGACGAATTTGCGAGATTCCCATTCAACTGGGCAACAGTATTTTGTCAGGATGATGATGTGATATCAGTCTGATATTTGTAGAACTACGCTGAATTCTCAAAGAGAGAATAAATTCCCTGAAAGAAGACAAAATATGAAAGATTTTTCAATATGCACATAGGTATCTTCACTTGAATGAGAAGTTGTTGATAATACTGTATTAAATTGCATGAAAAAATCATCCTATATTACAGCCTATACCGAATAGTTACGTGTGATAGTTCTCAATTAAATTAATGTGTGGCTGGAAGTTGAAGAGCATAAATTAAACTTATATTTTTATTCAAAATATTAAACTTGTGTTAGATTTATCTTGGTACTCTGGTGAGCACCTCATGAAATTGGTCAACTCTAAAAGACATGAGGCTTATTTTTAACCATGGACGTGGATTATATCAATAAAACATGTGGATACATCAGTAATCACTTCAGCACTTCTAGTCTTTTTAAAAAAACCAATTCATTTGCATATTAACACTCACTGATCCCCCTCACATCCGCTCTTATTTCCCTAATACGAGACTGTATATTTTTACCGAATTATAGTTCCACTCTTCAGATTCAATGAGAGCTGACCCGAACTCGTTAGGGTCACTTGCGGTAAACGCTTCTTTTCATGTTTCCCTCTGCCCAATTAGCTCTTTTTTGTTAATGGATATTTTTCAATACATGTAGCAATTCAAGAATTTTCTTTTGATCAACATTGTACTTCGGTGAGCATGCTTTCATTTACCCTTTCAATGATGACAATAACATTCAAGGTGTAGGATGATGTTCGGCATGAGCTTCTATAAATTTAGTTCGATCCATGGCGCCGAAATAGCAATACGTCAAAATCGAACGAGCCGTACACAGCTTCAATCTATAAGTTGGAGTCGAAGAGTCACAGTAAACTCACCTCAATTATGTCCTAAGAGGTGAACGCATTTGTTTACGTTCTTCTTCAACTAGTCTTAATTATTTCACAAACACTTCTCTATCACCATCTTCTCCCGACCTTTCCTTAATTATAATTAGTGGAGCTAATCCTGACACAGTTGCCTGCTAATTACCTTCAGTTTGGTTTTGAGTCATGACCTCGAAATGACTCATTTCTTTCCCTGTGTTACATCTCACTACTAAAATCTGATAAAAAGCTCCAGGAATGGTGAGAATTTAATTAAACGAAAAAAGAATTTGGAGGGCATTTGAATGATGGTAGTTGGAAAATGTGATGCATTTTGTCGAATAGCCTTTCTAACATTTATAAAATGCTTGTTAAACGCTTGGGGAACAAATAGTACAAAAACCAACTTATTAAATTACGATTTAAATAAAAAAATTCTGCTCAATATCCAGATACATTTTAACATTCATAAAAAATAAACTGAATGTCTTAAAAATGAGCTTTAAAATTTTAAGAAATATTGCTTGTGTCGAACTTAATTTCGTCACATACATGTTCCTGAAATTGGTAAGAACAATACTGCCTCATGCGAGAAAAAAGGCAAAGACATCATTCCATTGGAAGGCATCGTCTAGGTTTCATCAAGCTGCGGACGTCAGAAACTGAATTGACAGCAGAATTTCAGTCCCGTGTGCGTTGGCTTAATTACGGTACTGGACTGCGACTCAATTTGTGAGTGTAAGTTTGTAAAGCTCCAGTACCATTAGTAATTTACGCATATTATGCATGACTATATAGCTTGAACACAGAGTTAACAAGCAATATCTCTGCAGACGACGTGGGCTACTTTCCATCGTGCAGGAATAGGACTTCATTAACGATGAAAGAAGTGATTGGGGCGAACGCGCTATCTTTGAATGATAATTCCTCACATGCCGTGAGCTAGGCAACGGAAAATAATACAAAACGAGTTCATTGTGCAGTTCTCGCATATTATCAGCGACTTTCTCCCTTGTCTCGACCTCCGTGTTTGCTTTATTGTAAACTTTTGACCTCAGACACTACAGTAGAGAAAGCAGACATTCAACTGAAGAGCTCTAAGCTGAGGGCATGCTGCCTGCTACATGTTTGGTGGTAAATTTCAAATCAAAAAATTAGCGGCCGCCATTTTTTCAAATGAATAAACTTTTGAGATTTAAGTTGTACGCTCTTCTTAGTAATGGTTGTACTTAGTTGTACGCTCTTTGTAAAAATATTTCCACCATAATTCATGTGCACAAAGCGTGCTTCAGTTCCTAATAATATCCATAACTTTGTTCACAATACAAATCAAAGAGTAGTGTCAATGGTACATGCCAAAATATAAATAACTTAAGCTTTGCGACGAATTGAATAGATATAAGATGTTACGCACCACTGCTCAGCATAAAAATTAAATCATGGGTGTTTTTTTTCCACGCTTATAAAGCTTTAAGGGGCTCCACAAAATCCATCCACTGGTCTTAGATATTTATTTTTCAATTTCTCAAATGCCAATCAAGGTCGTTAGAATCTTGTCTGTGTGACATAACCCAAAAAATAATCAGTTTACTAGAGCATGGACGTGACTCTAAGCACTACATAAACTTGAAAATTATTCAATTTTCGAGACTAAATATCTCTCATAGCAACGCAACAATGTGCTCGAGGGTTCAGTAACTTGTTGGTATCATTACCAGCCGCTCTACTGCAGGGATGTTTGATAATTAGCTCTAATTGTCTGATTCTTTCTTCTTTGAGTATTTAGCAAACCTCAAATCCTATGAAACCGTTGCAACGCTCGAAATTTTTTTCGCTACCGACAAAGATCAAAGCCAGGCAAGGCATTACAAGACCTTTATTTTTATGTCCCCCGTCAAAAATTACTGAGTCATTTTCTGGCACAGCTTTAGTTCATTTGTGGAACTGTTTACAAATCAAATGCATTAATGCGCGTTTTATTTCACTTTCTCCACTTTTTCTGTTGAGATAATGTCCTACTTTATTGCATATCCTATAAATCAATTTCTATTCAAAACCAGAGGTACATTGTTTCTTGGTACTGCCGAACATATGGAGCTTTTGCCTATAGCACCACAGAATTTACTGATTCCTGATCATTTCCTTTATTAGTCAATAAAAAAACAGGGATCTTATGAACGCGATCCAAAATTCTGTTCGAGATAATGAAACATCACTAATATCTCAGCCTGATGTATGTGTTGGAGCAAGTGATAGAACCCTGGTTTATCCCACAGGAGTTTTGTGTCGCATGCCTATGCACAGCAGGACTTGATGAATCGTTGCTTCAAGGATAAGTTTTAAATTCTCTGAAATGTGCGCTGAAATTCTGTTAACAAAATTTTTCTCACGGGATTCTGTTGACTTTAGATGGTCATTCCAGTGCAACATGTCGCAAAGAAGAGCAAGAAGAAATATAAACGCCCGCAACATGTGGCCTCGCAGCACCGCCTCCAGCGGAGGAAACCATTAACATGACGGTGATAGATAATTGCATAAGCACCATGGGCGTTAAGTTCATGAAGGGGGAGGATGTGAGTGCCTGCATTGCTCATGTATAAATGGTTGCGGGTCACCTGAGCAATAGGGAACAAGTAAAAACTTTCTTTGTTTGGCTCGGTGCAGAAGAGTCTAAGGAGTGCAACTACATTATTGAAACCCTCACAAATCTCCAAGAAGCCGAAGAATGGCTGCGCTCGTACTCAAACAAAGTGGAACATCCCACGCAGGCGTTGTTCGAAATGTTCACGAAAAAAAAATAACGAAGGAGTATCTGAGTATGTTACACGTATGTTAAATACCATTCACGTTAGGATGAGTAGAGTTTTGCCTGGTGATTTTTTATTTGTTATTCAAAATGAAATTATTCTTAAGTTTGATTATTTTTACGAATTCAAAAGAAATTTTGATTCAATGAAATTAGTCGGATACGATGAGGTCACCAAACCTATGTAAGATGTGTCTATCTCTTTAAGATGTGGGGCAATAAATTGTTACCTCAGCAATTTTCCGCTCTACGACTAAGCACCAAATAATTATCCATTTACTATCATACGATATTCGGATCTAAAATAAGGTATTTGATAGCCAATAACAAATATATCACAACAACTTTACCAACACCCAGAAGTTCACTCTTGCAGTGTGTGAACATAACCATGTCTTCTTCACTGTTGGCAAGTTTGTTTCCTGTTTGCCCTGCCACGGGCGGTCAGCTTGTTTGCAGCCGAAGCTTCTCGAGTACAATGTTGACCAAGACGATTTAGAACACGTAGTTACGTACATAATCATGCATGAACACATAATCCCATTCAAGTATTGTTATGATTTAATCTGCGTTATTATCATGCTACTTTAAGAATTGACGTCACCTAGCCAGTTCTTTCTTATGCCGCTTTTGTACAGAGACCTGAAGCGCTTTTTTAGTTGAAATTTATACATGATTGCTTCTACAGCACGCAACTGTCATCAGAATACAACTAATAGTTCAAGCATTGTATGATATTGTAAGTAATCATTAATATAATTTAAGAGGGAAACAAAAATTTCAAGTTTTATCAATGCGCACCGGGGCAATTTTTTATTAATCTAGTTCCAACAAGTTTACCTTTCCCGCTGCAATGAATTGCAGTGAGAATTTTATTTATATTTATGTGAGGCTTAATCAGACTCGTTCTTGTATTTATTATTCTTGCTCTTTCTTTTTTCCAGCACTGCTAACACGAAGCCCATTTGTTAGCAGAGGCGGAGGAGTGAGACCCGGTGTCTTGGGCCTTATTTTCTGCTCGGCCGAGGATGAAATGGTAGTCCTCAATTGGCCCACTGAAGACCTAGAAGCACGTTACCGCTATCTTATTTCATCAAATTTGATGTTCTATTCTTATCTAAGGTGAACGAATATTTCATAACAGTAGAAAATTTCGTGACTTGATATTTTTTGTTTAGAGTATAGCTGCTGACGGTTTTTCCAGTCAATAGGTATTCCGCCAAACACGCTTCCGTGTAAGCTTAATTAACCAAATACGAAGATGCATTCCATCAACATTGACTCAATAATAAGAATCAATTAAAAGAGAACATAATCTGTCCGATCTGTATAGGTGTGGTCCAGTAAGGGAAATAATTCGCACAGTATCCAGAGTATTGATTTCAATTGATGTGTTTACTCTGTTGATAATTTATACGTCTTTAATAGTTAATTTTCACAGGCAGTGAAGTAGCCATATAGGCTTTCAAATGGTGCAGCCAGATGACATTGGGACTCTATGCTATAGTGCGTAGATTGGCCCTATAGTGCTTCACTTCCCGATGTTGCCGTTCAGCCGTGTATGGGAGCAGGAAGTAGCTCAGAACGAGTTACAGATACCATACCAAGGGTGGCTGATGCACACTGCTGTCTGCGAGTCAGGTGCGATGGCAAGGAGTTGTTTCCTGCTCTGCGAGTTAAAAAGACTGTGCAGTTAACGGCTAACGCTTAGAAGAAACTCCGAAATATTTTATCACGATGATTATTAAGTTGAAGTAACAGCTGAGTTAAGCTGCATAGAAGCATTTGCTCAAGATGTATTGTATCCATGACTTTCATGAAAACGTACCAAGTGCACTACCACTTTTCACGCATTAAAATATATGATACTGCAGCGAATAGATAAAATTTTGAACTACATCTTTATTTTTACTAGCTTTTTATTCTGGTGTCAGCTATGAAGCAATAGTGTCAGCAAAGGTTAAAAAAATTACCAATAAAAGAGTATTCTCTACTAAAATCATTAATATAAAGTAAAAATTACATTAATTTTCGAGTGTCCATAGGATTTGAATACGTATTTGCGTTTAAATTTTCCCATTGTAAGGATCGAGATTTTGCTTTAGGGTCCTGCATGTTTGATGTGCTGCTTGAAGAACTTATTATCACACTGCTCCCTGATGTAGGTCGGGTGGATTCTCAAATAAACTTCTTTCTTTCAGGTGTTTTGTAGGAAAATTGTTTCCTAATTATGAGACTTCAAGCATGCTGAAAACTTTGTACTATGTCAAAGGAACGGGTTTGTAACAATCGCATTGGATGCTAGGACCTCCAGATGGTGAAACTCGAGCCCCTGACTGTGAATTCTCATTTCTTGTGGGCTCCTCTAGGATTACGTTCCTTGTAGAACTCTGCAGTTGTGTGTTTGTTTTATCAATCAACTGGTGTATACACATCTTTTGAGGGTATTTTAATCTTCCATTTCCTATTTCAAGGTCAAGCCATTGCTTTCAATTTTTCATTAAATAATAAACGAATATTTTCTCGTCTCTTGCCCATCCATCGGGTCAGAAGCTGGTGTCCCAGCAGATCCTGTCAACATTATTGAGGAGGAATAAGATAATAATCACATTAGGGTATTCGTGTACGTGCTTCTTTAGTTACACACAGCGATGACTGTGATTCAATGTCATTTTTTAAGTCCATGCCACCTGCAATTCTGAAGCAATGTTAGTAATTACGTTCATCTCACAAACTGACACTGTCTGACATAAATTGAAGAGAACGCATCTCAATTCTATGGTTAGCATCAAACAACAAGAGATATGTGAAGGGCATCAACATCTTAGAATGCGAGACTTTATAACGAGCTTGCAGAGGAGAAAAAGTGGGTGAGCTCGTCGACGCTCTCGACACGACTGCTTTTTCTGCGTTTTTTCTTGATAGTTTTCCTGATCGAGTCCCCAGCCTGAATGTATCTCATCTTCCGAGTTTGAGCGACTCTCGTCCGGGAGTTAGCTGATGACGTAGATAACGTAATCATATACTAATATTGTTAATTAAGAATGAAGGCGAACCACTACGTTTCGAACCCTTAGCTCATTGATAATGAGCTATCTGGAAATAGTTGGAAAATTTTGCATTCATTCCAAACTATTCTGTGAAAACAGCCGTGCATTTAATAAAGACAAATAACTAGGGATATAAAAAATAGAATAATAATATGTAAAACAAATGGATACACAATTAAACGATTCACTATTTCCAAAGAGTAAGCATTCTGCTCATGGTTAGGTGAGGGTATTAGTTTGTAAGTATGCAAGGAATCTAAAATAGGGAGTTCAAAATTAACAGGAAAAGTAAAATTTTCAAATTCTTTAATGGGAATGACCTGTTTACATGAACACCTTGTGCTATGTTGGCTACTGCTGAAATTAGACGCAAGACCATGAAAACGGCTAGTTCGATGACTGCGCCCAGTCTACTCAGCTACTGTCACATAAAGTGCACTGCGGGTACTACCCACATACTCAGGTGCGCAACACGTACAGCTGAAATTGGTGAATAGAAAAGATCGCACTCAGGTTGGCAGCGTACCTTTAAAGCGGAAAAATATGATATAGAGCAATTAATAACATAAACAATACGGAAACAAAATTTGGCCAAAAATTGGATGGAATCATGGCAAGGCGTTTCATCGATGTTATTGCTTAGGGTCCAACTCAGAGGGGGATGCAATAAGTAAAGTTAGGCATAAAGCTTCAGTGAGTTCATAAATATAACAATATTACGCCTATTTAGTGCGTAGATACACTGTGTCAAAATAGGTGTGAAGAAGAGTAAAGTTTTTGTAAATAATTGTGAAATAAGAGCAGATCTATTAGGATCTTGAAATCAAGGTATGCAATATGCATACTATTCAGTTCAAATTGACTCCAACAAAAATTGGTATGAAGGAATTAGAAATCAGTTCTTAGCCAGAAAATAGTTTTGTACCCACACTAAAGAAATTTGTTTTCCTTCTCTAACTACAAAGTAAACTTAATGTCACGAAGCTGACAGTTCAGATATTACAAGAAAGGTAAAATATGAGGTTTCCGCTTCTTGAGGACAAGTGTAAAGTCTACATAACATTTGTACAAACAAAGTTTACATTCTTTTGAACAATGTTGCAACCAAGTCACCGCATTAATATTTTCACCACAGTCTTTCCGAGAATAGGACTTATGCCTAAATCTTGAACCTGTTTAAACAAGAAATTGAAAATGGCAAAAGAATTGACAACAGAGAGCTCTAAAAAATATTTAAACAATTTTCTACTGAGACTTTTGACTAAAGAGGACGGGTAAGAAAACATGAATTATTCAAAATAATTGTTTCATGTACCTATGCCATCCGATAATCAGATCAACTTAATAATTTCATGAATTATTAAAGATAAATAACCTTGTCCTTGTGCTAATTCTTGTTTAGCGCCAATGGTATGCAGCTTTGTGAATAATTGGAGAAAAATTACGTTACACGTTCACCAAAATGAACATGTCGACCCAAAATGTCTGCTTCATTTTCACCAAACGAAACTTTTCCTAAAAAATGAGTAATCCCGATGCTAAGTAGTTTTTCCAATGCAGTGAACTTAAGTAAAATTTTTAGTTAGCTCTGCAATAAATGGGAGTTTCTCTTCTCTAGTTCCCCTAATACATTGGTTCCCAACCTGGGGGTAAATTACCCCTTGGGGGTAATTTAGCATTTTTTCGGGGGTAATGGAGGGGTGATAGGAAAATGTTAAGAATTTTGAAAATCAAGTAAGCATTGGTCCAAACATCTCACTGATGCTCTTGACATCTTTGGTAAGTCATTAGAGATGCAAAATGTACTAATATAATAAATAAAAGAAATTATCTCTAGTGTTTTAGTCTAGCCATATATACATTAATGTTGACAACATTTTGTGAAAGGGGTAACATCTTAATGTGACATGCTAAATTGGGTAACAAGCTGAAAAAGGTTGGGAACCACTGCCCTAATGAATTTTCGTGGAATAGACTTCGGTAGCCACTGAATTTCGATCACTTCACATACATACTCTGATGCTAATAATATAACATGAATGTCGGTTTTGAATGATCGTAAGAGAAGTTTCTAGACTGTGAATTTGTAAAGGCTAAAACTTAGGGTCAAAACCTAGCTCAAAAAAAATCTTTACTGAATACTTCCATTTTGCTCCGTATACTGGCCGAGTTTCAAAGAAATTGGAGCAATTGAAAATGTTGCCTGGTACAATTTTTTCTCTAGATTTAAAACGCAAACCGGAATGATAAACTGAAAACTAACATTGATGAATAACTTCCCAAAGTTGATTTGATGATTCTTTCTTCTTGAGGCGTCGTGAATGAATGGCAAAAACATTGTGGCAGGTAGAAATTTGTTACAACTTTGAATGCTGATCGCTCTAAACTTGACTGCTGTAATTATTAGAAAATAATTTTCAATTCCAGACATTCTTGACTTATGAAGAAGTCGGTGGTACAGATCCGATTGCGCTGCCTCTTCATGCAAAATACTGGCACAAAATTTTCGTTAATCAAAAGTCGTTATCCACGCTTGAAACTCGAGATGATATTACATACTTTTACTGATGAATTCCCTATTTTTTGATATGTGCCTCCGATATCTTTAGGTGCTCATAACACATGTCAAATGCTTAAGGAATTATTTTTAGCTGTAAATATGGAGTCTGGGAATCTTAATATAGTAACCTGATCAATTTACCTTTCTAGCAACTCAGAAGTCTTCTGTTTTATCCGTTGGGATGGAAGCGTGACAAGGTTATAAGACACCTTGGGAATGTTGCAAGGCACTTTCAATGTTTTATTAATGCCGTTGGTTTTGCTGTAGAAGCAAGTTATATTTTTCATATTTTTTTATTGTTGTGGTCGATGGCACTGCATTTTAGGCTGGGTCCGAGAAACTTGAGGCTGTTAGGTAGGGTGTTGTTACTAGACGAAGCCATGAGCTTGTGCAGTCGGCCATGAACAAAAAAACGTCATACACACGTGGCCAAGAGAGCCTCGTCCTCTAGAGTTGCTTCTGATAGCTTTAACTATAGCAAAAACTTGAATGGGTTAACCAATTTAAGGGGATCATCTCAGGCCCCTGCCGGTCCGGTGAGCTTTTTTGCTTTGTTGTTGGAAAAGGACCCTTAGGAGGTGGACTATTCGGTCCTAAATTTTTTTCGCTTTACGGACACTAGATCCCCCTCCCCCAAGAGGAGGACTAAAAATCCTGAGTTTTCGACCCCATTTCGACCCCATATAAAAACAAAACAAAGCTGGAAATGGAAAATTTAAAATATGTTTACAATGCTTCAAGGATTCTAAAACTGTCTTTGGTTTTGTTCTAGCATAAAAACTCAATGAGTTCTATTCATTTGAAATATCAATAAAAATGAACTAAAAAACCAATATGTCCAATTTTGTCAAAAAACTAAGGCCTGAATCGAAAAAATGAATAGAAGAAATGCTGTTTCTTTTCAAAGTTACATATAGTTGTCAAATTTCATAAGAATCAGACTACAAATATAAATAATAATTTTTCATAACTCATATGAAAAAAAATTTTTGAATTTTTATTTTTTTGTAAATTACAACTCACAGGGTGATTATGAAGTCATGCATGGAGATTATCGAAATAAAAATGAAAACAACATTTAATTACGTAAATTGTCCATTATATTACACTTCAACAAAAAAATTTGTTTATGGCTTTTATACCCAAAACCTCTAACTTTCAACATTCAAAAGAGGACTCGTCAGTGAGTTTTTGTACTAGGAAAAAAACAAAGACAGTTTTAGAATCCTTGGAACATTTTTAACAAAATTACGGTTCCAAACTTCCAAATTTTACCCAAATTTTTTTCAGTGTCACAACCAAAAATTTGTGTATCTTTGATTTGGGGATAAAATATCGCATATATATAAAAAAAATTACGAATGTTAAAATTTAGAACTGTACTTCTGATAGAAATGCTCCAAGGATTCTAAAACTGTGTTTAGTTTTGTTCTAGCATCAAAACTCAATGACGAGTCCTCTTTTGAAATATCTGTAAAGTTATACTTCACGTACAACAAAATGGCTTCAGCCACAGTGCACAGACATGTATCAACATGAACACATTATAAGAATTAACTACGTTGACAAATACATATTCTTAAGTTTCGTTAGTGATGTAAATCGGCAAATTTCGTTGGGGTGCGTGAAACTTTACCGGAATGGGTGAAAAATTAAAATAACCCTGTCAGTAGGACAACGATGCTCTGATTTCAATAGGGATTGAGTGAACTTGAAGTAACCTTAGTGTACTACTATCCCGTTGTTTTGAGCGGCAGTAGAAACTGTTGTCAACATCCAATATTTATCGAAGAACTAGTCTTGCAATTGTAGCTCCGTACGTTTCAACCGAAATTATTTATTTTGTGATTCTTTGAGGAAACAATACTGAATTCACTCGACTTCATCAAGCAACAGTGCTACCAAACTCTTAACATACGTTATGAATTTATTTACGTTTTATGAACTGTATCTCTCCTAACGTTTTCTTTTTCGTAGCCCGACCCGAGTGACTGCTCTTGACAGAACGTTACTGGCTTCACACACATCGTACTTGTGAGTCAAGTTCTTTTCACGGAAAACCTGAGCATTAAATCCCTTCATAGACAACAATAAATCCTAATCTCGGCTAAACTACTCACTTAATAGGAGAAACCGTTTCAAAAACTAAAGTTAATGCTTAATTCCTTTATGTTCGTATGTGTCTTAGTTGTAAAATAGTTGTAGACATAGGACGTAGTTGTATTTGTGGTACTATTAATGTTGAAATTGTATTTTTTTAGAGTAGCAATAATGTGGTAACATGCAAAAAAACGCGCCTACTACGTCATGTGGTAAATTTACTTGCGTGTATCATGATATAACGGTGGTATCAAATAATAATAGTCACCCTCGTGTGTGTATTCGTTTATATACTAGCGCGCACACGGCCCTTGAAAAATGACGGGATTCGATAGTTTCCTTTGAATATGTTTCAAGATATGGATGTCAAACAAATAAATCCATCCTATTAGTACCCATTAGGACGGATATATTTCTGTTTCATTCACATCTGAAATATTAATTCAATGAAAATATTGAATCCTGTCATTTTTGACGGGCACTGCACTCTAATTATGATTTAAACTACGTTTCACGCAATTCAGAGGTAACAAACCTAAGCGAACTGAACAGAGTGACGAAACGAGTCTCAAGAGTCTGTTATTTTTATTGTACTATCAATCGCTGTAGTATTATTCACTCTTTTTTTTCACTCCGTCTTTTTCGCTTTGTCAAATCGTAGTCATAGCCTCTCAATTTGAAATACCCCTCACCCATTACAAGCTCTGTGCTTTTTGTCCCCGTCTAACTGGCGGCCAATAGCATCTATAATTCGAAGACACAATTCACCTTCCATCTCAGCAGCATTCATTATCGCCAATGCTGTGTAGATCTTTATTAACAGAGCAGAAAATTTCAGCTTCACTCAGAAACGGTTCGGTTCAAACACGTGCCCTCATCTGCTCAAGGGCTCACTCGGTAGCAACTCTACAATTCATATTATACCAGTTCAACTGCAATAAAATCTTTACATAGACAAATGATCTGTTTAAACTAACTCCAAACGTATAAAAATTGGCAATATTAAAAATAATAGTTACTAGTACGCCCCTCTTTTTTGAGAAGGGGAGGAGGTGATGTTACGCTGCTGGCGCTGCGAGAAGGGCGAGATGTAGGTTTTTTTGGTGTAGGTGACCCGTCAGAAATAATGAGAATTGAAAATTTCAGAATAAAAATATTTCAGATGTGGATTAAAAACAAATACATCCAACCCAACAGAACTCGCGAATAAAATATTCCTAATCTTGTGCACTGCCATGGAGGAACTCCTATCAAAAATAGTAATTACTTAAGCATCCTTGACAGCGTGACAGACCAACTGAGCTTTAACATGGCTTTATCATGATTTCCCATGCTATTCTAGGGCTTTCCTATACTGTGCTAAGTCTCAACTCCTGATATTCTATGCAACCTCATCGAACCTACCAATACACGTGATACTCATTCCGACTCCCAATCTGCTGGGTTAAAGGCACCGAAAATAATTGTGGAGTTGATGAAGCTTGTATCACAGATACGCTCATCTCACACTTTCGGCTTGTGGGTGTGACACACAGACGGACGGATGCGGCTCCTTTTATAATATAGATGATGTATATGAGTACATCTTTTTACATGTTAACCGAAGGAACATGACTACCGAACATAATAC
Source organism: Morinoia aosen (assembly GCA_030386875.1). Taxonomy (NCBI): domain Eukaryota; kingdom Metazoa; phylum Arthropoda; class Malacostraca; order Amphipoda; family Talitridae; genus Morinoia; species Morinoia aosen. The sequence continues at coordinate 76,123,869 of CM059572.1, read as the reverse complement.
AAGAATATAGTACTCACCACGCGACATCAATGATTTCACGAGTCAATGTGCAAATCAGCTATCCACAGTCATCGAGTAAATCTCTTCTCATGAATGCAACACAGAGAGCTATGCTACCCACCGCGCAAAGTAAGTGTTGTGTTTCCCAGTAAGTAATGTGTTGTGGTGCAATTATATGCTGTGCTCTAGTCGTAGAAAAATACCACACCAGCCACAAATCGCTCTGGTGCTGTCCTCCGCTCAAAAAGATAAACTGTTAACTATTAGTTCTGCCGGAACTCTAAAGGCAAACTTTATCCTCAGAGTGCAAATTCGACGGAGGACATATAAAAGATAATTAAAATGAGAAGGAGCAGACTTCTCTGTACTGCTGATCGCTTGGCTGCTCACTTAAATTCCCTGGCTGCTCACAGCACGAATTAAGTGCTGCTCTCACTCAGACATCGTTACTCCCGCTCAGAAATTCAATCTCAGAAGATGCAGCTTACACTCAGAAATTTTTCACTATTAACATGCAGTTATTTATCCATAGCCAAAATTGGATTCTATGTTGAGAGTCTCTGCTGTTTCGTATTTTCAGTTATCCCCGTTTTAAACATCCAACTACACAAAAGAAATTATATCAAGGAAAGTTTTCGGTGTTCCTGTTATTTCTATTTATACTATATAAACTCTCACCGATAAGTATCACTCTTACTCACGCATGAATATGATGTCTTGAACGTTAATGAAAACTGCTGTCAAAATCAAATACTCATTAAATAACTGGTCAACCATTTACATCTCTGTATAAAAATATGTATATACTGTATATTTCTTATCTTGAGATAATAATCATCATTCCTATAAGAATTTAATGAATTGAAGGTTTGATAAAATACAAGGACACAAATTTTGGCGCTCAATTCATGTGTAAAACAAATCAAAAAGCCAAAGTGAAGTATCGTAAAGAATGCCAAGCAGCCTCTAACCCGAAATGCTATAACATCAGGGCGCACAACAGGAAATAGCGCCGCTTATGCAACGCTGATCAGGAACCAACGGTACACGGCCCAAATCAGGCAGACTTCACAAACTAAGTCAAAAGTTTGAGTTTCCGTCAGCATGTTTAGAAACAACTGAAAAAATCATGAACTACCGCTAAAACTGTCGCAGTATATACTTACATGCCAATCTGCCGCAAAGAAAAAGCCTGATTTGGAGTGACCACACAGCAGAAATTTAGAATCAACCCCGAATTAAGCATCGTAACTCACAGAGTGCAACCACTTTTTACTCAAGATGTACTTTCAGTAAAAAAACATGATAGATCAAAAAAACGATGACAACTAGAAGGGCCAGACAGGAAAATTGCGGTGTGCACCTGTCGCTCAACACAATCGAGCCTCCATTTATGTGGAGCTGATAGCGTTGAACAGAAGCTACATGAAAATCAGAAACGGAACGCACATGAAAGAGTAAATAAAACAGTCTGTACAATAGAGCAATATAATGGTAACAATGCTAACAGCAAACGAAATCAGAACACTGCATATTATAGATTTCTATCTCATATATATGAAGCATCGTCTTCCCCAGGTTATCAAACTCCAGGGAAGATGAAATACACAAATGACAGGTATTGAAAAAAGTCGACTAGGGATAAAAATGACTAATAGACGCTTGAATTCAAGTTCTTTTAGTGCGTGTTAAAACAAAACATTTATAACCATATAGTAAACAAAAAACCTTGCGCTCCTTGGACAGAAGCACGTTGGGACTTTAAGAGTGAAGTTGAATGTTGGTGTATCTGACGGCCAGTCCCGATCCATGTTGCCAATATCGATGAACTCAGGAGAATCTGCAGGCTTAGAAGTGTCGAGGAATAAGAATCTAGCACGTAAATGACTGGTTTGATGTAGCGGTCTGTATAACAGGGAATAAGTAACTGTAAAGAAAAATAATTTCAAAATCAATATAAGGTTTTTAGAAACAGCTGTGCTTAATAGGATAAACTGCTTATGTGCACACGGAGTAAATCTAGTGTGTATTTACCGACTTGTCACGCTCAATTTGTGGGTACGGCTAAAATTGTGCAATCTACAGTCGTATGAAAAGCGAGGAGGGACATTCGTGGCAAATGCACCGACTCAACACCACAACGCAAATGCAAGCACTAGACCAATTAAGGATCCCTAAACTTTCCAGCCATTGGGCCTTACTGATTACTCCAGGAAGTTTCAGTGGGCAAAACCGTTTTAACTTTTCCGTCATTATTTATAAAATCTAGAGTAGTCGCCGAGTACGCACCGTAAGCGAGCATACTCTCGCTAAGTTCGCTGTGACAATTACTATCGTGTATGCGGGCCGGATTGTTCGCACTGGCGGGCCGGATTTGGCCCACGGGCCGTAGTTTGGAGACCACTGCACTAGACGATACCAGAAGGTCCACGTGACGAAGGCAGTAGAGAAGTCCCGTGACATGTCGTCCAGTGGCTGAAGCGAAGAAGAACAGCGTTCGTGCCACCGGCCCCACATCCAGTGTTGCCAATCTAGCGGTTTTCCCGCTAGATCTAGCGGTTTTATGATGCACCTAGCGGTATGAAAGTGGCATCTAGCGGCTAGCGGGAAATCTAGCGTGTTTTTTATGGCGTCTAGCTTTTTTCTAGCGGTATTTTTATTGAAGATTTCATATGTTATGTAAAATGTATTTGTGTTATAAACCACGTAGAGCTTTCACATTCAGTTTGGCGAAGCGCACTAGTTCAATCCAGACTTTTTCTCGTTCGATACGCGTCCAATGTTGAGCAACTGCTTGCTGCTAGTGCTAGCCGAGTCGCCGACACCGCATTAGTCACGCTACCACGCCTCAGGGTTGCCAGATGATTTGCACCACTTTTAGCCAAATGTTCCCAGAAAATTAGCCACAAATAGCCACTTGTATTTTCATTTCAAACATAATTATAAATCAAAGATATAGACAAATATCTTATCATGTTGAGTTTATTAAATTGATTCCCTGGCAGTGTTTTCAAATTCTTGTAAAAATTGTTTTTCTGAATTATGTTCGCTGCATCCTGGTTGGTCAACTTCATTGATATCTTGTTCTTGGAGTGCTAAATACATGTCGCTTGTGAAGAGGCTGAGCATTCTTTCTATTAAATGAAAGTCTTTGCAACAAGTTTTATTCGCTAGCAAATGAGATTAATTGTAAAGACGGAGTCTATCGCTTTATTCGCTAATTTGTTTATTTGTTTACTCCTCACATTTGTCACAAATGAAAAATGCGTTCCACAAATGCATTACTAATGGGTGCTGAGAAAAGTTTGGGCATCGCTTGACCAATGTCAGTAAAATATTTTTCTCCAAGCGCATTTTCAGGCTTGAAAACCATTGTTCAAAATTCGATTGGATCATATGGTATGCTTCCTGTTTCGATCTCTTCTTTTCAGTAAATATGAAGAAAATTTACGTACTGGTTTTCAATTTGCAGACGTCACAATACTTTGAGGGCATGAAAAGATTTGGGTATATCCCTAAAATTTTATCTCATTTGACTTAGCACTCTTTCAGGTTCGAAAAGGTGAAGACTCTTCACGTTACGGCCATCCAAAAAGCGACATTCTAATTGTCTGCTTGCCTCGGTAACAGCATTAATACAGTTTTCTTTAATTACATCCTTCTCTTTCTTAGGCATTGTAGATTCTCTGAGAAGCAACTCAAATTTGGCTCCAAGAAATCTTGAACCAATCTTTTATTCGAGTGATGAAGCATTTTAGGACCTTTATAACTTGCACACATCTGCATGTGTGCAGATGTAAACTCACAACTCGTTTCATTACCGTTCATTCCGGGAACAAACAGGTTAAATTTAGGAATAAGTGTAATTCTGTCGTATTTATAAAACATATATTATTAACAATCAGTAAATTAGCCACAATTAGCCAAAATTAAGGTGGCTAATTCTCAAAAATTTTCCTTAGCCACAGTTCATGAAAATTAGCCACTTCGGCTAAAATTAGCCACATCTGGCAACCCTGCCACGCCTGCCACGGCAACCGCTCGAATGTCGATACGTTGTGTTGCCTGTTCGTAGCAAAGACCCGTGCAAATATGTTTAAGAAGTGAATAGTGATTTGTCAAAGACGCACTGTAGCCTGTACAAAATAAATTTAAATGGCAAAGAAAGTGACTTAATTAGCCACAGTAAATCTAAGAAACATCTTAATAAGAGAGGTGCTTCAGCGACAGATATAGCTCGCTTTATTATCCAGAAATTTAACGGAACTACATTTCTGGAAGCCACTCTTGCATTTAATTTAACTTGCTATTCGACCAGTGTAAATTGTGATCATCTCATAGATATGTTGAAGTCCACAATCGGTGGCAGTAAGGTAACGTCCCAATTAAAGATGCACAAAATAAGATGCTCAGAGATTATCAGAAAAAATTTAAAAGTCCTCATTTTCAGAATGATCTGCTGGGTGATGTTGGTGAGGCAAGTACAGTCTACTAAAAGAGTCAAATGACATAACAATTCATAAAATGCTTTGTATTATTAAGTTTTTTCAACTTATCTAAATCTTGTCAATTCGAAAACTTGTAATGCAAGTCTAATGTGGATGCACTAAAATGTGAGTTGAAAAGTACAATACTTGATATTGGTAAAGTTGTAGCAATAGACACTGACAATGCCAGTGTCATGGTTGGTGTACCCAATAAAGAGTATCAAAAGCTGAAAAAAGAAGTTCCTTCTCTAATACAATTTAAAAGTGTGTGTCATTCTTAGCAGCCTGCTGTATCTCATGCAGCATTTTAATTTCTGCCTCGAAATTTTGAATTTTTTCTATCTGAAACATACGCGGGGTTTTCTGTGTCACCATCAAAACAAATATCCTACCAAAAACTGTACGTAAAAATTGTTGACGGAAATTCTCTCATTAAAATACCAGCAAACGGTCAGACAAGGTGGCTCTCGATCGAATGTGCGGTTCGTAAAATTTTAGCGCAAGGGATTGAGTTGAAATCGCATTTCCAAATAACAGAATCAAAGGAGAAATACTCCGTGATGTATTATCTTCTTATCAAATAAGTAGCTCTACTTATCAAACACTAAGAAGTGTTCTTCAAAAAATTGGAACTTCAGAAGCATTTCCAAGTTCTTCAACCGACTAAACCCCGAGTTTCAGTACTGATTTAGAACCTGAACCTGATGAATGAAAACGATAAGTTTAAGGGTCATAAGTCCTTCAATATATTATACCAATGATATGCTCTCGAAAAACAATGTGCATTAACTTCGTTTTTCGTAATAAAGTGTCTAAAATGGGTTAGCGGGAATTTTAGCGGAATGTAATTAATATCTAGCGGTTTCTAGCGTTTTTTTAAGAACTTTCTGGCGGTTTTTGGTCCAGTGGAGTTGGCAACACTGCCCACATCAGGGCTGGCTCCTGAGCAGAGCAGACCGACAGAGGGTGGTGTGAGGCTGGCGGAGAGCTTGCGGCGAGGACAACGATGCCTGCCTCGTCTACTTGCTCCTCAGCAACCACAGGCTGCTTCACGACGTCGACAATTGGGGTCCGAAGCGCAAATCACGGGCGGCATAACTCTGTGCGCACATCCTGGGGGCGGCTTGGAGACCTCAAAAGTGGAGTCTGAGGGAAATAACAGATGAGTGTGCCTGAAGGAGGTGCTTGCTGTGGAGGCTGGAGCATGTCAGCTTTTTCGCAGTCGCAACACCCTGAGCTAAGCTAATGTGGTTTTTGTTTTAAAATGTTAAAATCCTTGCTAATGGCACGAGCATACTGAATCGAATGTGTTCTTAATAAGTTAGGAATATAATTAATTGATAATGTAATTTGTTATAATTACTTAATACTAATCCCACTTCACAAGAAAATGATTTTTTTCAACAACTGGTCTCTAAAAAACTCAAGACAACCCCTGTTTAACAATCCTTATTTTCATCCTGGCATCTACAACCGTTCTTAAACTCTGAGGGATGAATTGAGGTACCAAACTGATAACGCTAAGAAAGTGTGTATGTCTGGCTCACAAAATACAACAAAATTGAATGCTTATTTTCATAAAACTTCGAACAAAGCGAACAATGAGTTGCAAAACAGCAAAAAAAGTAAATAAGCGAATAAGCCCAGGACAGTAAGAAACCAAGAGTCTTTCTCACTGGAAACATTATTAATAATTAGCAAATCGGAATCCAAATGTGTGATGCAGGAGCGTAAAGATCTCTAGCGGCAGTTACTGGACACCACTAAAGCAGTCCCCTCAGGGGGATACAACTATTGTATCTATGGGAATTAGCGCTCCCAGGGGGATTATGCGAGGTCCCGAGCTAAAGATTAGGTAAGCCTTCTTTTTGTTGAAATAAAATAGGGTTTTTGTTTTGTTACGGAGCATCTTTTTTCAGTTCACCGCTGTCCTGTTTTTCAGCACCTAACACTGTCTTCTTCAACTTTTGTCTTCTTTCATGAACTTCTTTCTCTGCTTACTGTTTCTATGCAACTTGATTCCGAGTTCCCTGACTCCATACTAAATGGTGCCTTCATCCTTTCTCTCTTTGAACATTTTTTTTCGGGGAAAGGGAGGCTAAAACTTTTTTATAATCAATCAACCACAAAAGCAGTACACCCACTAGAAGACTTTCGATGTCTTCTAGATGATGTCTCAGCTCACCGCGGGACGTAGGACCGAAAACGACTGCATCCGGATGAACATTTCGACGTTCTAAAGCATCAATACCCATTCTAATAAATTAATCAAATCGAGCGATCGTGACAAGCATCCTCCTACTCACGGACGTTTACTGGTCGCCCTCAGAGAGTACCGATTCAAAAGATATATAATAACTGGATGCAATTAACTTCAGGGGCTTACAAGGAAGTAGTTTAATTAAGTTCGCTACTCTTCATCATCTATATCAATGAACTTGACTTAACAATCATAAGGAAAATTAACAAAGTCGCGGATGACTCACGACTTAATCACAGAGCGTTCTTCGTGCGAGACAGACAGAAATATTTTTCAAACAGACCTGAACCTTATTCTTCAATGACCCAAAATCTGGCAAAGTAGCTTTAACATCGACAAACTCAGTAATGCAAATTGGAAGTAATTGGTACTTCATACTTCCCATGAAGTATATACTCCAAATGAAGCAGTAGACTAACAAAAAGACCTTGGAATCACTCTCACTAAAATCTCAAGCAGGACTAACAAGTAGAAAAGCGTTGAAAATGCGAACAGAATGCTTGGCTTCACTGCAAAAAACTTTTAATTCAATTCAAAGGACATTATATTCTTCCTTTTCAAAGGCACCTGTCCGACCAGACACATCGAGAAAATGCAAACTATAGCTATAGTCCCCTAACCTAAGACGAGATGTCAAAAAATGCCCAGAATTCAGCACAAAGCAATAAACCTGACTCTAGAACCACTGTACGTAAACATCAGAAACGAGTAAAGTCTCCACCAGACTGAACTCATTTCTTCTGAAGAAAATGGCGGGGAGAATTAAATCAGGTTTCAAAACATCTTAACAGAAAGAAAAGAGAGAAAGGAAAAAAAACAGTTTATTTACAATAAATTTGATAAATTGAAATTTATTATATTGTGTTTTTAAATATCTTAACATCAAGAATCCTTAGTTGATATTCACACATGGGTATCGTAATACCCATGTCAAATATCGAAAACAAATTATTGTCATGAAAGCACGAAAAAAATGCGCTCCCTTCGTTGCGTTAATCTGATTTTGAAAATGCATATAAATACAAGCAACAAAGAAAACATTATTCGAGAAAGGCATTGTTAAAAACACTCTCCTTAGTGCGCCCTTGAATTAAAATATGACCTTACAAACATAGGGACTAGTGATATGAGGGATTAATGTTGAAAGTAAAATGCTCAGATTTATATTATTTTTCGTCTAAGATTATGAGGTCGACCATTGGACAATTTTTCATTCTTACGTATTAAGTAGTATGCCAAATAAGGGACAAAGCGAAAAGTCAAACTAGCTAAAATAGTGTTGTCATAATATACTCACGAGCGTAAGAAACGATAAATTGTCACACAAGACTAACCAAAACATTTTTGGACAGGAATAAGAAAGTAAAACAATTATTTTATATCAAGTTATTACAGAAAATGAATCACGTCACCTTTTAAAATCTTTCAATAGGAAAAGTCTTGAGTGTGTATACATAGATGGGTGCCATGAAGATCCATGTCAATACTTGTACAAAATACTGAAAGAGAAAGATATAAATGTATCCCATACTAGTAATTGAAGTTTAATAATGTTTATTTTTGAACGCAGTGAAAGAAATATAAAGATGAAGAAGTCAGTGTGGTGAGAACACTTTTGAAAATTTTAACGTACATTGATATATGAGCTTTGGCTTTTTTGACATCGGTGAGTGTTACTTGAATGTGTTTGTGTATAAAATATGTCCATAACTACCAGGTCAAAAATATATTTTAGAATGAGCACAATAAAATCGAAGTAAGTTCACTACCTCCAAGAGCATTGATTAAATCATGGAAATTTTTTTCATATATCTGATTCAAATGCTTCACAATAATGTAAGGAGGGGACGAGGTATGTAACGTGACAAGTTAATAGGTATTAAAGAGATTTTTAAAAATACAAATTTATAAAATACGGTACGTATAGGACAAATGCAAGCTGCTTGATTAGCAATTTTACAGAAACTGCCGTTTGCATATATGTATGCATATATACTTATATGTAAATAGACCTGTATATACGTATATATATATTTATTTATATATATATACATATATATATATATATGTACATACACACGCGTACCCACACACATACCCAGAACACACATGCACATAGTTATATATACAAGTACGTAAACATTCGCATACAAGTAATCACATGGCATACGCATGTAACAAAAAAGTGGTGCATGTGGTATAATGTAATGAAATTAAGAATATTTAGCGATAGAAATTCGTAACTGCTTTTTCAGTACGAGCTGCAGCTTACAATTATTGTGTAGACACAATGTAACGAGCTATTTTAGTTTTGAATTCTCTCAATTCAATAGCTTAAATGAATTCTCTTAATTCAAACAATTTGTATGATGTTACTCTAGTAGATTTTTTCAATCCTAAGGTCAATGTCCTTACCTGAAATAACAGCTGGAAACATGAAAAAATTTAAAACACCCTTGGCCCTAATTTTTTTACATTTTAAATTGTGAATCTATGGAACCAGCTTTCAAAAAATATTATCTCTATTAACACAGTGAATGCGTCCAAAAATGTTTTTGACCCTTACTAGGTTGGCAATGTCCCAGTATTTTAAAATACGATTTACCTTAATTCTAGGATGATTTAAATAGAAAATCTATGTGCTACCCCAGTAGGTGTTATCGGAAACAAAATTTCTCTAAGGAATGTAATTACAATTGCATTGGGAGTGCCTCATCAGATACTAGCTTCGGGCATGGCGTGAAAAGAAGAGGGGAAAAAAACGATCGAATTATGGAAAATCGTTTTGCGTAACAGCCTCGTAAGAGACACTGTGTTGACAGGAATGTATTGGTGCGTGTGCGGGAAATTTGATTGTTAATATGTTTCGTAGGCGCGAGGGTGTGATTGGTGTCTGACGACGCGGGACTCATGATAACCCACGAATATGGGTCACTCGGCTCGTTTCTGCTGTCATTTTGTATTCTGTTTTGAATTGGTGGTAACGAGGGTTTACTTCGATATATTCAACAAAAAATACCTTCCATAAAATGTCATGCTATGAGAAGAAATGCATTTTAAATTTCCATATTATTAGGCTTTATGTTGTGAATTGGTCTGTTATCGAGATTTTTCGATGCCGAACTTAATCTCTAACCTTTTTAAGAAGGAAAATAATGGGAAAAGCAAATTCCAGTGTTCAACTAACGAACAATTTTAATAGTTTTAATGTGAAAATCAGATGCAACCGCTCAAAGTGCGCACCAGGGTCAGATGCGACTTACGTCAGCGAACACAAATAGGCCGAAGCCCAATGAAGCTACACTTATACAAGGATTCATTAGCGAGAATTTTCCCGCGATACGAGTTAAGTTTAGAAGTTAAGGAATTAATTTCGAACGGCAACACAGCCTTGAGTTATGAAATCTAAGTTTCCTTCAACGAAATTTACCGTCACTCTCCACAAACAAAAGTACTAGGTTCCTTGAACTAAAGATAACGTTACATTTAAAACAGACCGCAGTCTGCGAGGAACCCAGAAAATTAGTGTAGATTGATGACGGTGTTCAACGAAAATTAATGCGGAGGATGACGAGAGATCTTCCGTTCCCGAGTTATTCCAGGGTGTAAAACGACACATCAAGCCCTGCTCCTGCTGCCAGTAAGATCAACGAATGCAGCGCACGCTTCGCTGCCGGCGCTACAACGAACGTCTCGGCAAGAGCCCAACGCGGTAGAAGGGATCAAAATACAGGACCATGCACGATAGTCGGCAACCAATGCTGCGAAACAAAAAACAACCAGTAAAACGTTGAAACAAACAAATGAGGAACTCAAATTTTTACGAAATAAATTTAGGCTAATACAACATTAACCCACCGACGGGTAACGGGTGGCTTTCCAAAGTAGAGGACCCGAAGTAAGAAAACTGAACCGTAGTCTCGTGACGATGATAACGCCCGTGATAAAAAAAGGACAGTTTATTTAGAGCGCAAAAAGGACGAGAGAATTCGAGGTGTAACCAGAATGACACTTTAATTTCGACAATTAGGCGACTAACTCACCTAAAGATTGGTAGTCTTCAGTGAAATTCGTTCACGCACATTAAAAAAGTAATTTTTAACTGAAATATAGCGAGAGGAAGCGTACTCCACAGGAAAAAAGAATAGTTTGAGGTTCATTCGATGGAAATTACATAAGAATTTGATCAGCGCTGCGCTCATAATGAGAAGATCATATACGACCTCCACTTTTAGTAGAGCGAGGCACTTATTCAATTTGATTTCATTGAATTTGATTTGATTTGTTGAATTGTAATCATGGAGTACGCTAAGATCAAATTGGTGCATAGAACACAACACAACAAGAGTTAAAAGAAACACTAATTACTGTAAATCAAAAATAGAAAGAATGAACCACAGGAACTTTAAAAATTTCCAGAGGAAACTGCGCCACGTAGCACGGAAACTTTGATCAGGACGTAGAAGCAGTCAACTGAGCTATAGGAGAATGGAGGTGACACATTGGTTAGACTCCATCATGGTGAAAGCTGCGTCACCCAACGTCGCCGAAGTTGGTTCGGAGCACAACAATCACGAACAAGCTCTACGGGGAACGGAAGGAATCTGCAGATCGAGTTGCTGAAAAGGCCCTATTACACGGGGCAACACTTTGCCTCGGTTACGGCAACTGAAATGACGCAACTTATGGGTGCGCTATCACACTAGGCAACCAGTGCCGCTGCCAATTGCAGAGGGAGGTTGTAGCTCGCAATGACTGCGGCATTTGACAACTTCATTTCATCATTAAATGAAATGCATTAAGAACGTATACAAAACTTAGATCCTGCTTTGCGTTTTTAAATATCCTTGCATAATTTATTGTCTTTATTCTCTAACAATGGATGAGATTGAAGGGTCATACGACTATTGATTCAATATAATTCTTTTGATGTATTATTGACTTCCAGGAAAATAATATTTAATTTGTGAGAATCAATATTAAATGCACTATTAAAACCATCATGCTGTAATAAATTTTTAACATCTTTTTTACAGCTCATATTCGCATATAAATATAATAATTTGTGTTTTTATACCGCACAGAAATAAACAAGAGGAACAGTAATTTAATTAAATAACACTTTGACTGCGGCAACTGAAAATAAAGTTCAACACCAAACTCAAATTTTAAGTCAATTGTAGTAAGCTATTTTGAAAATACCAAACATGAACTGGATCGTGCCTTCATTTAGCTTTGATTAAATATTTATAGAAATTAAGTTTGCGTCGGTGAGCAGCATTATGAAAATTACCTCTGTGTACCACCGGTGGCGCACGTCGCAGTCAAAGTGTTAAGCACATTCATTTGGTATATTGATATAGTTAGGTTCAAGCCTAAAAAACATATTAAATGGTTTGATCATTAGAAGCTGAAAAAATTATTGCCTATTTTTCTACCCGCTACTTATGATAGAAAATTAAAAATGAATGCACATTCAGTTACCTGACTTCATAGAGTCAATCTTCTTTTTCCTGACACTTTTGTGGCAGTTAGTAATGTTATTCTATTTTTTTGATGGCTTCGATAGTTACATCATATTCAGCTAAACTGTTTAAACTTATAAACCTATGGATTATTCTTTTTCAACTTTCTGACCACTTTATTTATCATAAAATACTACCTGATAGACATTCCAATGTATGGAAAAGTTACAGCATTTGAAAATGAAACGTCACGAATGTATGGTAAATGGTAATATTCCGCTTTATTTTGTACAGAAATTACGATTAATTATATGCCTAAAATGATACTTAATTGCTTATTTAAGACTTATTAGCATTCCATATTATAGGACACTGCGCCATTTATTAACACTTTGACTGCGACGTGCGCCACCGGTGGTACACGGAGGAAATTTCCACAATGCTGCTGACCGACCAATAGTCGCAAACTCAATTTTCATGAATATTTAATCAAAACTAAATACAGGCACGATCCATTTTATGTTTGGTATTTTCAAAATAGTTTACTATAATTGACTTGAAATTTGAGTTCGGTGGTGAACTTAATACCTATTTGCCGCAGTCAAAGTGTTAAATCCTTCGACTTTCTATTGAATGGATGGCGGACCGAGTTTATGTTGGCTCAGAGGGAGGCGGTGTTTCATAGCATAGGACATTGATGAAAGGCTTCTATTATCAATTGTATGGTGGACCGCGGTCTAAGCAATACGTGTAAATATGAATATCATGATCTTGGACTACTCAGCCATTCACTATTGTGTTTTATCGTCACTAGTGCACCCCCTTTACTTGAAATAAGAAAGACGGCAAAACGAAATAAAGGCCGTAAAATAGAAAAATTTAATCTCTCGAGAGTTGATAAGCCGAGTGCACACGGCCCGTATCACAAATACGCTCATCGCACACTTTCGGCTGGCTTCGGACAGACAGAGAGACGGACGGACGGGCTCTTATTATAGTATAGATTACAGCAATAAAAACGTTTGTATGATGGCTTGCCCCATAGACAAGAAAGACCTGTCTCCGCACATGAATTGAGCACACATGGTCTTGGTTTTTATATTTTTAGTTGTTAGACATGTCTCTATTAGAATACTCAGTATTGTTTCCTCAAGTAAAACGATTGCGCAGATGTTATTCTTATTTCGATGTATACGTTGCAAATGAAATTTTTGGTCATATTGAAATACAAGTAAATGTCAAGTTAAGAATCTAGTACGGAAAGCTACTGCTTCCACAAGGTTTTTCAAACAAATAAATGTAAGTAAATGTACGAGGAGCTCACGAGATTAGAACTCAGGAACTTAAATTCACCGCACCAGAACGCTATCGATCGCGCTACCGGCCACCCTAAAAGGTGGTCGACGCACAATAACAGTAATGCGTCGACCAGTACCAGTACCAGTACCAGTACCAGTACCAGTAACAGTAATGCGTCGAATAACAGTGTGCGTCGACCACCTTTTAGGGTGGCCGGTAGCGCGATCGATAGCGGTCTGGTGCGGTGAATTTAAGTAAATGTCTTATAAGCCCTTGACTTGTAACAGGCGATGACACAGATGTTGTCACAATCCCAATTTGACATTGATTATACGCTATGCGTAATGAATCTCGCTTGTTTTTACTTTTTAAGTTTTCAAACACTCACGTAGAAATGTGAATTATTTCTTTAAGCCGTTTTACACCTGTTCTCTGAGAACACATTTTACTCATTCTCAGTAGAATTGTCAGTGAATATTGTGACGAACTTTTATGGATGATTCTAAAACTTCGATGAATATTTCGTTTCTCACGGCATGCCATTAATACTATCATACCTCAAATTAGCTGCAATAAAAATGAAGAATCAAGATAAGCTACTCCAATCATTTAATCATTTAAGGTGCATAATCGAACAAAACCTAATTTCAAATGTTTCGGCCAGAGGCCATCATCTAAGAATGAGTGAGAATCATTTATGATCATCATTTTCATAAGAATTATGAAAAGGATCAACGGAAAATTAAACTATTTAAAATGACAAATCAAAAAACATGCCTTAAAATTATGTTAATTACAATTTTATCTATTTATTAGGCCTAAAGGAAATGAATTAAGAGTGTTATTGAAAATTGGCTTAAGTTTAGAAATGTAAAAGGACTCTAGAATGGGCATATTTTAATAAAACTATGATTTTGCTAAGACCGAAAATTGATTAATGGAAACTGCGTTATTGCACTCGGCAGAAAGTTCTCGTACGCCAGAAAATGGAGCTTTGACAAAATTGAACCTGTTCTGAAGCTCTCACCAGAATACTTGCAAATCGAGTGCGAAGAGTACGAAATGTACATCCAATGTTCTCTGATGCACAACGCGCACAACTAAGCTAAAACATAAATGGCACGTTCTTGCCGGTTCGGGAACAGGCCCAATTATTTATTTGAATAAAAAACTTACCATAGAAATAGAACATGATCGAAAAATTTCATTTTTAGACTGCCTAATTCATACACGAGATAAATTCTACTGCACTGTTTATAGAAAAAATAATTTTTCAGGACTAGGCCTAAGTTCTTACAACTTTTGTCCGTAGTCTTTCAAGATTAATAGTGTTATAACGTTGATATCACGCGCCTTCAAAATATGCACTAATTTTTCTTTCTTACTTCAAGAATTTAACTTTTTGAGATCTTTCTTCAAGAACAATGGCCACTCCATAAATTGAATAGATTCAAAAATACGTTTTTTCCTCGATAAATTTTACGACAACAGATCTGAAGTTGGCAACATCAACGTCGCCCAAAGCACTGCGTATGTATCATTTCCTTACTTTGGCGCACAGTCCGAAAGTTAAAGAAAGAAATTACTGGTGTTTTTTGAACTATCTTACTGATGTAGATTTTAAAATTGTCTTGGTGAATAACTTTGGAATATCATCGTTTTTAATTATAAAGGTAAGCTTCCTGCTAAAATGCATGGTACTCTTGTTTATAAGTTTAGTTGTGCACGTTGTGCATCAGAGTACATGGGATGTTCATCTCGTACTCTTTGTACTCGAGTTTGTGAGTATTCTGGTTGGAGCTTCAGAACAGGTTCAATTTTTTCAAAGCCCCCATTTGCAGCCGTTAGAGAACATTCTGACGAATGCAATGACGCAGCTTCGATTAATCAATTTCCGGCGTAAGCAAAATCGCAGTTTTATACAGATGTGCGCATTGTAGAGTCCTTGTACATTTTTAAACTTAAGCCGGTTTTAAATAAAAATCTTAGTTCATTTACTTTAGGCATATTAAATATATAATCGAAATTAACGTAATTTTGTAAATTGTTATTAGATTTGTGATCCTAAAATAGTTGGTCTTGTAGAATGCATTTTACCATCTACGGTGAACAAACTATATTTTGCAGGACAGTTGAAGTTAAATTTATTACAAATTGTTTATAAGTTTAACGAGTTGAGAAGAATATGTGGGAGCAATTTTGTCCCCTATTGTTTTCGACCCAGTGGGGCATAAAAATTGAACACAAAAATTAATCGTCTTGCTTATAACTGATTCTCATCTCAAAAGACTGCAAGGGAATCAGGAAAAATCCTCGAATATTCACCAATCTCCTTCAAGGAAACGTAAAAACAAGAAAACAGCACCAGGTAGCTGAGCGTGTACTCTTCATTGCTTTATGGTCCGAAAGTTATAATAAATGGTGTGGGGATTTTTGCTTACGGTGTCTGGCGAGTTGGCTCGGAGCGACATTGTGCAGCGACCGCGGCAGTTGTCATCAGTAGCATTCAATATCTGATCGGTCATGACCAAGAGATATGGAATGCTACAGGTGAAATATGTCGCTCTAATCGCCACTAACTGCAGCGACTATAACTGCAACTCCAGTGCGTGTTCAGCAGTGCTAGCAGGCGGATGTGAGATAGATAAAATTAGATTATTAGTTAGGTTAAGCCTCCCTATCTTCAACAAATGAGATCCAAAGAGAGGAAGGAAGCAAGCACCATTTAGTATGGAGTTGAGGGAACGCAGAATCTATGCACAAGGTGCATAGAAACAGAAAGCTAAGAAAGAAGATCATGAAACAAGAAAAAGTTGAAGAAGAAAACAGGAGGTTCTGAAAAACAGGACAGCAGCGAACGGAAAAAAGAGGGTCCGTAACAAAGCAAAAACCTATGTTATTTTAACGAAAAGAAAGCCTACCTAACCTTAAGCTCAGGCCCTCACATTGTACCCCTGGGAGCGCTAATTCCCATAGATACAATAGTTGTATCCCCCTGAGGGGGGCGGATGTGAGATAACCAGTCATGGACGATAAGAAAAAAAAGTTTTAGCAAGCTTTGTGCTATTAAGTGTTATGAAGAAGCCCGGAAAGCGGAAACGATCACGTTGGTCAAAGGAATGGCTTAAAAAAATAATTTTCTCATATGACACTTCTAAAAGAATCAAAAGAAAATAACCCATACGATTTTAGAAATTATTTGCGAATGTCCAATGAGGTATTCCAAGAAATACATGCCACCATTGCCCCATTCATACAAAAGCAAAATACGATGCTCAGAAAGGCAATAAGTTCTGTGGTGGAGGTAAAGAACCGTCACATTTGCCCGTACACTGGGCGATAAAATCTGGAGGCGGGTAAGGAATTCCAACATGATGGAAGATCAAAATGAGCGATTTGTTATGCCAGACTTTATCTGTATCACCCCACACACTGGCAGATATTTGAGCGATTAGGTCTGTACAGATCAAATCGGCTGAAACTGACCGATCAGATATGCTAGTGTGTGCCCAGCTTAAGGGCTGGCAGATGAGCTCGGGTATCGCCTAACCGGACTAAGGTGTGAGGCATCGAAAGATAGCCGGGAGCCGTCCACTAGGTTTTTGAGCTCTTTTGATTTACTGACCTTTACATGACGGCTCCAGGCAAGGTAAACCTTTTCCAATACTCGATTGTACCGGACGCTAAGGGTCCTACGAAGAAGTCATCCAGACTCACTAATTCTTCACTTTTTCCTTAACATTTTTCATGCGTTTACTTGGAATGCGTGAGTGTAGATATTTTTTAATTTCTCTAAAATCTTAACAATCCGTATTATTCCTAACGTTTAAATTTTACTTAACTCAAGTTGCATGTGGAACTTTAACTCCAATTAAATTGCATCTGGAGCTCGTCTTCTACAAGAGTATTAACTCTCAAATGATCTGCTCCTTCACATTATTCAACTTGTTTGAAACTCACACCTACAGTCGTTTAAAAGTCTGCGCACACTGGACAGACCAATAAAAATTTAGGTACGGAGCAGGTGTTAAATATTGATCCTTATTATCAATGATATTTTCTTGAGCTGATTGCTTCGGTAAGACGCAAATTTTACTTATAGTTTCTTTATCCATTCCAGTACCATGACTGCCCCTTGAGGCTGAATCAGACCATTGCTCTGTTGTCTCTTTTTTCTGTTGTCTATTCGAATTATGCAGCGCTATCCCTCTACGACAATTAATTGAAAAACGTCACCTCCATTTTTTCTCACATAAACATTTTAATTCATTTTGCTCATAATTTTCTCTTTCATAACCTTGACTGGAGAGACACCCTGCAAGCGCAGCTCCGGTGAATTATCCTTTCAGCGTACGCCAAGGTCTTTAATAGCTGCATGGGGCCCTTTGCATGCCGTCCTGAGCTCGCCCGAGGCTAGTCTAGACGCGAGCCGGTTGGAGACGCTTGTTTAGAGCTCGCGTAGCGGCAACGTTGTGGTGTGTGGACGTCTAGATCAATGGTTCTTAACTTTTTTACACCCAAGCACCTCCTTAAGGATAATTTTTTTCCTTTGAGCCCCCCTGGTGTTTTTAAATAAACGTGGCGCTTAAAGTACCTGGACACAAGTATGTGCATGGCTTAATTTTTTGTGTATTTTAAAGACTTCGAGTTCTGTGTTGGGGTAAAGAACACAAATGGTTCAGAGAACCCTATATAATTTAACAGAATATTATAACCGAACAGAAAAGATTAATTGGTCAACTTATTACATCACCCGAACAAAAAAAATACTAGGTGCAAAACTATTTGGACATAAGAAAAAAATCTAAAATTTAATTGCGTGGCCCTTGTTCGCAATTACAGCGCGGAGACGATTGTTGTAGTTTGAAACTATCTTCTGACACTCTTTTGATGGAATCTTATTCCATTCTTCAACGCAGATTGTCCTTAATTCTGAAAGACTTTTTGGCTCTTTTTCTGCACTGCAGATTTCAGTATTATCTACAAATTTTCGGTGGGATTGAGGTCAGGAGACTGAGTGGGCCATGGGATAGCGCTTAACTTCTTAGTAGCCAACCATTCTTTCGTTAACTTGGCGTATGCTTTGAGTCATTGTATTGCTGGAAGATCCACTTGAGCCGGCCAAAGAATTTTCTTGCGCTTGGAATCTTCTTGTGTTTCAGTATCTACTGGTACATAGAACTATCCATTTAACAATTACTGTTGTGGAGTTCTCCTACATCCTGAGAAGTGGAGCAACCCGAAGCCATGAAATTGCTTCTCTATGCCTGACAGTAGGGAGAGTGTTCTTAGGATAATAGGCAGTCACGGGTCTCCTCCCAACATGACGAGAGTCATTTCGGCCGAAGAGCTCACTTTTACTTTCGTCGGACTACAGAACCCGTTCCCAAAACTCATAACCTTTGTCAAGATGGTCTTTGGCAAACTTCAAACGGTTCTTCACATGTTTGGCTGTCAAAAGAGGAGAGCTACGTTGAGCGAAGGTCCGTAGACAACTACGGTGCAATTCTCTACTGAGAGTTTTTTTGACTGATGCTCACTCCATGAAACTTGAGGTCTAGTTGCATACCTTAACGGGTTGTCATGGGCTCATTAGTCACTCTACGAGGCACATACTTTCGACAGCGATCACTGATCTTGCGAGGAGCTCCGGCTCTTGGCATTATTAGAGATTGCATCCATCGCTTGACACTTCCGAACAAAATCTCAAAAATTTGAGAATGGTAGTTTAATACGTTCAGCGATTTCCCTACATGTTAATCCTTCATTACGAAGTCAAACTACTTGCTTTCGAATTTTTCCTGCGAATTCTTTGATTTTCGTCGTTGTTGTCAACGAGGTCCGATTTCATGGAAATCTAGATAGTAAATGATAACGCTGATCATACTTGTTTGGCTTCAAATCTGCTTCTAAGAGTTTCTAGAAGCCTTGAAATGTTTCCAGGAGGTAATGCAAAAAGATACGGAAATGGAAGAAGAAAATACAAAGGATTATAAAGTTTGGCTAAAAACTTTCGTCTTATGTTATTTTTCGTTCTTATAATTTTTTTATGATATCCGTCATTTTTGTCCAGTATCTTTCGCTGGTCTGTTTAATAAATGCTAGCTGAACCTTAAGTAATCTTTACCCCAACACAGAACTCTGAGTCTTTGATATATACCGAAAAATTAAGTCGTGCAAATAGTGTCCAGGCAATGTAGGTTAACGCAGAAGCAAAAATTTGATTTTTTATTGAATTTATTGGTTCTATTTCATTTAATATGAACCATTTACACATTTTATACGGTTTCATTACCATAAGGTGACAAAAAAAAATCATAGGGACTTTTGGCACAGTTTCTTTGACACTAAAGTTTGAATGTAAGGCTGTAGCAAATAAATAGGGATCGCAGTGTAAAGGATCAAGAAAAAGTACCGTTTCAGAAATCTATTTGCTTCTGCGAGCAAGTTATCAAGAATTTTAAATTGTGCGGAAGCTTTGCGCTTGGCGGCAATGGTACGAGTTGGGGGCAGGCTACACGAGCAGCCACCTCACCCCCCAGGCCCGCCGCTCGCCGTTCCAACTCAATCCACAATCCAAGAACTATAAATCGAGCCGGAACTTTGCGCTTGGCGGCAAATGGTACGAGTTGGGGGGCAGGCTACACGAGCAGCCACCTCACTGCCCAGGCCCGCCGCTCGCCGTTCCCTCCTTGAGTCTCCAAGCACTGGAAGCAAAGAATGAGAGTAAACATACAGGTACTTGATCCTTAATTGCCTGAAAAAGAATTTACGTAATTAATTTTAGTTTGTTTGATGAGCCACCATCAAACGCTATCCATCAATATATTGCTCAGAATAATGCGTGATAATGGTTCGAGTCCTAAAGGAAATCTCCATGATATAAATGGCAGGGGTTCGGAAACTTTAGGGGTTTGGCAAGTCCGGCAAGCTTCCTCACCTCCACGCATAACGCCACGAGATTTAGATCCCCTGGTAGTGGATTTACGTCCGCCTGTCCCCAGTCAGGTAAGTGGACGCAGCGTGGAAGTCAAGCGCCTCCAGCAGGTAAGTGTGGAGCAGCGTGGAAGTCAAGCGCCTCCAGCAGGTAAGTGTGGAGCAGCGTAGAAGTCAAGCGCCTCCAGCAGGTAAGTGTGGAGCAGCGTGGAAGTCAAGCGCCTCCAGCAGGTAAGTGTGGAGCAGCGTGGAAGTCAAGCGCCTCCAGCAGGTAAGTGTGGAGCAGCGTAGAAGTCAAGCGCCTCCAGCAGGTAAGTGTGGAGCAGCGTGGAAGTCAAGCGCCTCCAGCAGGTAAGTGTGGAGCAGCGTGGAAGTCAAGCGCCTCCAGCAGGTAAGTGTGGAGCAGCGTGGAAGTCAAGCGCCTCCAGCAGGTAAGTGTGGAGCAGCGTGGAAGTCAAGCGCCTCCAGCAGGTAAGTGTGGAGCAGCGTGGAAGTCAAGCGCCTCCAGCAGGTAAGTGTGGAGCAGCGTGGAAGTCAAGCGCCTCCAGCAGGTAAGTGTGGAGCAGCGTGGAAGTCAAGCGCCTCCAGCAGGTAAGTGTGGAGCAGCGTGGAAGTCAAGCGCCTCCAGCAGGTAAGTGTGGAGCAGCGTGGAAGTCAAGCGCCTCCAGCAGGTAAGTGTGGAGCAGCGTGGAAGTCAAGCGCCTCCAGCAGGTAAGTGTAGAGCAGCGTACTCCCCGTAGATTACGTAGGATATGGCATTAAATGAGCAGTTTACGCCGATGGTGGTGCCCGATTGGAGGTCTGCGAAAAGTCTGATTTTTCGGTGCTAATGCACGCTTAAGTATACTTCTTATCGATCGTCAGTCGCTAAGAAGAACGGAAACTGCCGGGCCAAGAATTTGTTCCCTACATCCTGCCCTTTAAATCATGAAAATAATTTACTAACCTGATGTTCTTAAATCTACCTTAAATCTAATAGGCGAGCTGGCAGAAGAAAATAAACAAGGCAGCTCGCCGAACTAAGGCTAGAAATTCATACAGGCTGAAGCTAGAATGTGCGCCACGTAAATCTCCTGCGACGCTCACACAATTTCTGTATTTAGTTCTGATGGCTACGAGCGCGGAAAATGCAGTTTCACATCAATATATGCATCCAAACATCACAAGAACCTGAAGAGACTATTGTGCTCAACCTGGCGCTATAAATATTTCGGTGACGTTATATATAAATGGTCCTGAGATGCTGAATTGTGTTGAATCGTCTTCAATTTTAGCCTCTAAGGAATTAAAAACTAAAATTTTTGGGAGTGTTCTGTGTTAGTAGTTAAATCTATCATGTCACTTCCTTAATTTGGGAAAAAATAGCATGTGTCTTGTCAGTATTCGTCAATATTTGCCTTGCATTCTGATTGAAATGATGTATTTCAACGTTTACTATTACTGCAAGTGTGAGGGAAAACTAATTTAGTGGGAAAAGTAATTGAATTTTTATCCTGTCAATTATTCGTGGTGAGGACTAAAATATCCGCAATAGATTGGTTCAAAGCGCTGCAAGCTCCGCAAAATTTGGTCTTTGCGCAAAAACAAGCCCTGATGGAATGCAAGCACAGGCTTTGGGAACAGGATTGCTACTAGTTCAGCGTAAATGGAGGCCCATATCTTGCTTGGTTGCTTCTTAACAACTTCTGCAGGCATCTCTAGATGGGCAGTTAAAAAACAACAACAGGTTAATCACTGATAAGACACAGATTTTAAACATAAAACAAATAACACATAAGACCTTCGATATTTTGATTTACCTGCGTGCATGCTAATTGAAGCGAGATTCACGCACTGCCCTTCTGAGTTTAAATTGACCTTTAATAGTTCTCGTATTTTTTCTTAAATCCATGATAAGTCAATGCATTTTCTTCTAATCAGTTTTACATTTTTCTGCTGGTGCAATGCAGTGATGTTTTAGTGCCGTTGAAATAATCTCTGGTTCACTGATTCTCTTAAGCAGATGATCAGCAGATAGTCAAATTGTTCTTTTGTTCTAAGAAATGCGGTATGGAACTGCTGTTCCAGCTTTCTTCAAATACATTCAATGTAAAATTCACCTTGCCAAAGTTCTCGCGAGCCGTAAAAACGACGCACACATTTTAAAGATTACCACCTTAGGAAAAAATGTGAAGGTGCCACATACCTACGGTTGGCATCACCGGTCTTAATTATTCTTTACTACTATTTTACTGAACACAAAATTAACAAGAACACATTCAGGTTGAAACAATAGTCATTAATTCACAATTTTTTTTTTTCACTAGTCGAGATCACAGTGAAACAGGTAATACAGTAATTAGCAGCACAATGAGAGGAGACAGTAGAGGCAACAGAACAGACACTGAGGCTTCAGAGAATGGCTATACAGAGACCGACTACAGGTTGAAAATAATACGAGGTTCGTTCTGCAAATAAATGAAATACATATGAGTAGGCTAATGCAAATGACTTCTTAGTTCCTAACTCGTTAGAAATCCATCATTGTAATTCATTTTAGAATATTCAAAGTTACAGTTCAGGACAAATATAACCATAAATGAACTGAGCGAACAATCACAAAAATGAAGTCACAATTTAACAAATCACTCCGGCAAAAACTAACGATCAAAAATCGGTCCTTATAACGGACACAAGTGCTCTGTTTCTTTAAGTAAGTCAAAATTAAGAACTGTGGTGACAAAATGTATTTAATTTTTTCAATACACTACTGTTCATTTCATCATACATTTGTACCCAGGGTGGTTGCTAAAAATGTATACCTTTTAAAATTTCAATAACTTTTTAAATATATGAAATAGGAGAGTATAACATGGATCATCCGATAGGATAGAATTCAAAGTTCTCCTACGTATCTGGTATGCCCTCAAAATAAG
Organism: Morinoia aosen; assembly: GCA_030386875.1. Taxonomy (NCBI): domain Eukaryota; kingdom Metazoa; phylum Arthropoda; class Malacostraca; order Amphipoda; family Talitridae; genus Morinoia; species Morinoia aosen. Next base: position 76,100,507 of record CM059572.1, on the reverse strand, counting down.
CATAAACATCAATGATGCAGGAGAGAAGGTTATTGTAATCATCAAACACGGCGCAACTGACTTCAACAACGCAAGTTCATCATGGAATAAATGACGAAACTTGGGTCCATCGTCTGGACTCAGAGGAAATTCGTCTTTGAATATCGATTCAAACCTAACAAAATAACGATTCAGAAGGGTTTCCAAAAGTGGCAGCCCCAGTTTATAGTGAGAAACAATAATAAAGGAAGATCTGGAGGAAAAGTTTCTGATCGCACAGCAGCAAATGAGCATTTTGAATTGTAATCAGAGCGGTCTTTTTGAACCATAAATATAGCAAAGTAAAATAATACTTTAAACTAACTCTTCTTCTTTCAAATAATATTAATTTTATTTCCATATCCAGTCTGTGAAAAGGTAATAGAAATTTTAATAGTATACATTTTATCAAATATGTATTCATAGAGAAGCATTTGAAGTGGAAGAAAAAACGCCCTCAAGGTCCCGTTCCCATTGATTACGATGCGCCGCGTACGATGCGCCGCGCAGATAAAAAGCAGCATAACTGCATAAAAAACGTCAAACCGTTGTTGAGTCTATAGTTCCTTGAGCGTTAAAGCTGTAAAAACATTCGAATCTCACAAAAAAAGATGTCGTGTTAGAGGCGTTAAATTTGTTGATTGGCCACGTTCTCTCCGTCGCGTATGTATGTAGCTATACGAGCTCTCAGGGTCTCGTGTGTGAGTTGCTGATCGTGGTGTGTGTGTGTGAGTGATTGTGTAAGGAAAGAAAAAAAGAAAGAAGAAAAGAAAAACAGTTTATTTACAATAAAGAAACTAGCTAAGTCATTGTTTTAAAAATAACTTATTTGGAAGATTCTTTGTTGATAAACATATATGGGTGTCACAATACCTATGTTACTTGAAGAAAAGAAATAATGAAGAGAAAACATGAAAATGTATTTTCTTTGTGAAATAATTCAATGGTTGAGAGTGCATATAAACTATAAACGCATACATCTGCATATGTACAGGTGTGGCTAATGATTTTGAGACAAAACTTTTTGACTTCAGTATTATTTCAGAATATACATATGCCTAATCATTTACATGCAGTCCTATAATGTAGTAAAATTACTTAGAAGCGAGGCTAAAAAAATTATGTGTATTTTCTTGCAAATTGTCAATTTTTTTCTAAAATATGTAAAACCTATTTGTGCTAGTTTAAAAGCTGATACGGGCGTTGGAACTGATGAAAAAATCGTTTGCAAGGTGAGTGACATGTTTATTTTCAATTATTTTGTTGAAGTATTTTTTTAAATTTTTAAGTAAATGGTTTCTTTGCCAGATTCAAAATCATTGCGATTTCGGAAGAAATTAGAAAAACCATCTTTCTTCTCTATCAGAGCGGTCTATCAAAAAAGGGAATCGTTGCCAAGCAGCTTGCATCATCGTCAACTGTCTACAGATTGATAAAACAATTCTACGAGACAAAATCCATTGTGGCACAGACAGCCCTTGGCAGGAAAAGATTATCGTCACATTGTCAAGATAGGGCTTTAGTGCGCTACTCGTAACGGGAAAGGACTGGCAGTAGTTCAGAGCTTGCGCTAGAATGGGAGAGGGATGGCGTCCATGCCTCAGCGCGAACTGTTCGACGTCGACTTTTCGACAACGGACTTGCTTCAAGGAAAGCTGCGAAGAAACCTCTTTTGACGGCGAAGAACACCAAAGACCGGCTCAATTTTCCAGGAAGTACCAGCATTGGACTGCTAAGCAATTAGAAAAGTCATTTTCTCCGATAAATCTCCATTCGCCCCTTTTTGCCCCTTTCGGGAAAAGCCTCGCGCGACGAAGAAAAAGCGAGAGATTTAACAAGGAGTGTGTCGTTCCAGCGGTCAAGCATCCAGCCACTCTTCACGTCTGGGGCTGCTTTTCAGGTAAGGGAACTGGAGCACCGATGATTTTACCAAAAAAAACACAGCAACGAATTCGGCCTGGTACCTGAAAGTCATAAGGGAATCTTCCACCCTAAAATTGACCTAATTTACTTAATTTTTCAAATTTCACTTTTCGCATTTCTATAGCAACTAGGGGATCGAAAATGCATATAGATATGTAAAATTGAACTCCAAACACATTTACTTCAATAAAACGTTCTGATTTTTGCAATAGAGAGAAGTTAATGCGCGAACATATAAAACTTAGATAAATATATTTGCGCAAAATACAACTCCTACAATTTTAAGCGCAGAAGCTTGATTTTGGTCTCATTCGACGCGAAAAGACTGTGGCAACTGGAAAATGAAGGATTATTTGAATTTTGGATAAAAAATTTGATTGATACATTTGTTCAAAATAGTTTGATTTTTCACAAAAGTCCCAGATTTTTCACCAAAAAATCTAATTTAGAGTTTAAATGAAATTCCGCTTCTCTCCGCTTTTTCCACTGTCTTACCGCGTCGAATGAGACCAAAATCACGCTTCTACGCTGAAAATTGTAGAAGGAGTAGTGTTTTGCGCAAATTTATGTATTCATTTAATATATATAAATGTATATATATTCGCTCAATAACTTTTTTTCAATTGCAAAAATTGAAAATTTTCATCGAGCAAATATGTCCAGAATTCAATTTTATATATCCATATGCATTTCCGTTCACCTATCGTTTACCTAATTGCAATAGAAACGAAAAACTGAAATTTGAAAAATTTAGAAAATTTTAGGGTAGGAGATCCTTTAAAGACCGTCTCCTTCCAAAGATAGCTGGTCTGTTTTCCGAAAAAAGATGGGGCTTACCAACATGATGGTACTCCCTTTCATAATGCAGAGGTAGTGAAAAAGTTCTTTGATGATAATAGAATGCAGATTTTGGGTTTTAGGCCTGAAAATTCGGCTGATCAGAATCCGATCGAAAATTTACAGTTGAACATCAAAAATTCAATGAACAAGAAGAAGCCAACAAATTTAGCGCAACTTGGAGCCTTAATATATTGAAGAAGAGCGGAGGCTCTTGCCCATAATATTGTTGAAAAATTAGTAAACAGCATGCCAAAAATTAGTAAACAGCATGCCAAAAATTAGTAAACAGCATGCCAAAAATTAGTAAACAGCATGCCAAAAATTAGTAAACAGCATGCCAAAAATTAGTAAGCAGCATGCCAAAAATTAGTAAACAGCATGCCAAAAATTAGTAAACAGCATGCCAAAAATTAGTAAACAGCATGCCAAAAATTAGTAAACAGCATGCCAAAAATTAGTAAACAGCATGCCAAAAATTAGTAAACAGCATGCCAAAAATTAGTAAGCAGCATGCCAAAAATTAGTAAACAGCATGCCAAAAATTAGTAAACAGCATGCCAAAAATTAGTAAACAGCATGCCAAAAATTAGTAAACAGCATGCCAAAAATTAGTAAACAGCATGCCAAAAATTAGTAAACAGCATGCCAAAAATTAGTAAACAGCATGCCAAAAATTAGTAAACAGCATGCCAAAAATCAGTAAACAGCATGCCAAAAATTAGTAAACAGCATGCCAAAAATTAGTAAACAGCATGCCAAAAATTAGTAAACAGCATGCCAAAAATTAGTAAACAGCATGCCAAAAATTAGTAAACAGCATGCCAAAAATTAGTAAACAGCATGCCAAAAATTAGTAAACAGCATGCCAAAAATTAGTAAACAGCATGCCAAAAATTAGTAAACAGCATGCCAAAAATTAGTAAACAGCATGCCAAAAATTAGTAAACAGCATGCCAAAAATTAGTAAACAGCATGCCAAAAATTAGTAAACAGCATGCCAAAAATTAGTAAACAGCTTGCCAAAAATTAGTTAACAGCATGCCAAAAATTAGTAAACAGCATGCCAAAAATTAGTAAGCAGCATGCCAAAAATTAGTAAACAGCATGCCAAAGCGCACCAAAACACTTTTGAAGAAGCGTGGTCAACAATGTAAATATTGTGAATGATTACTTTTTGGTTTTGTGGATTATTAAAAATTATTTGTGGGCAATTTTATGTTTTTATTCATCCCTTATAATGTTTTCCAAAAACTACGCAAGACTACACCTTAGTTAAAGAAAATAAAAAAAATCTCTTTTCCCAAAGTCATTGGCTACTCCTGTATATCTTTAGAGTAAAAATTGCAGAATCTAAATAGTTATGCGTCTGATACTAAAAGGTCGACATATTACAAATTCGGAAGCACCTTCTCATGCTGAGGTTCCAAGTAGTATACCAAGATACTAGCTAAGAAAAACATTTTTTGCCACCTCACAAATTAATTTTTTTCAATGCGTAAATAATACTGGCCAGAAAAAATAACAAACAATTACCGTGGTCATTGACAAGAAAATGATTTGTGCATAATGCTAATCGGGAACATTTACCATACCGAATGAAATAATTCGTGATATTGGCTACCTAAATAATGCGGTCTCAATGTATGCCCAAGAAAATTTTTACACGAGGCTAACATGACATCCGACATGTATGAATTATTAAAACCAGCATTTTGTGCTGCTGAGTCCGTATCTTAATGTTAATACTTATTATTTCCAGTAGAGCTGATGCAAAAAAACCTTCGTTTTAAAAGTTCCTTCAACACAAAAATCCTAAGTTGGTAGACGACCATGGGTGTTATAACAGCTTATGTCAGTGTTTGAATAAAAGATTGAGAGAAAAACATGATAATATACTTCCATGGTCGGGGTGTTTTAAGTTAGGTAATAGTTATAATTGCATATGATATTATATATAATATAAAAACAGTGACACATTAATGTAAAGACACTCTTCGCAGTCACCACTTGAATAGCTATATGAGCAATGGGGACATCGATATTACGGAATAATGTTGAAGAAATACTGGGTGGAAGTAAATAATTTTGTACTCAAAACTGAAAGGTCGACGTAGCAGATATTCGAAGTTAATTTTTTCGGGCATGCATTTCAAAAATAGTGCCAGGTGACTACCCCTAAGAAAGTGCAATTTGTCGCCACATTGGGGATTGAATAATTCTTAACTAAGAGGTATTTAATTTGTGATAAAATCATTAGTTGTATCTTTATAGCCATGCCAGTTGTTTTGTGAAATATCGATGGAAAAACATAAAAATGGTTCTCTTGGGTAGTTTACACTAGGTTCAAAGGCTTGTGAGTACTGCTCAAAGAGGAAAAAACGGTGAACATTGGCTAGAATGACTGGATGCAGAGGAGGAGGGGGAGGGGGCGAAGAGTATAGTCTTTATTTTTATTTGCAATTACACCAAAATCCCAGCGATTTTGCCTTATAGGCCAATGCTGTTGATTTATGGAGAATAGAGCTTATATATTCTCCCGCAGCCCTCATTTAAGGCTTATAATTTACTTTTATTCATAAAATTTTTGCGTGCACTGACACATGAGCTCAACGAAGGCACAAATAGGGAGGAGAGTGTTGATCATCAGTGAGCGAGCTACGGTTCATCGCATTGCTAAAAGCTTGACTTGAGAAAGCGGTCGATCTAGGGATATCATTCAATTCAATTTGCGGTTTCGCTTTATCTTTACAGTATTCAATTTCATCATTCCGGAAACAGGAAAATTTAAAATATGAGCTATATGGGACAGTGATTATTTAAGTAGATCTGAAAGCAATTTGTTGAAGGAAAAGGTGCGTTCCTTCTCGTGTACAAGGCCATGGGCAGGCATCATTGCCAGCATCTGTATCAGTTACAGCACTATAGGTCAAAGCGGAATTAGCCTCAAACCAATTTTTTCGCCCAAACTTGACGCCCTGTGCAATTGATGACTACTGCAGGGACTTACTTCATAATTACAATTACGCAAAAAGCACGTCAGTTCATTTTGAGTTCTTTGATCTTAGTGAGGCCAGAGGACGAGATTGTTGTTGCTTTGCCAGAAAGTCAATTTCCTTCGCAGAATAAATTGAAGTCGGAATGATCAAATGGGGCTAAAATATTCGGTTAAAATCAAAATGAACTATAGTAAACTCTCCGGTTATACAAAATGCGACTTCATCCGCAGCGATCGTGCCAGTGATTGATTAATAAGTTTAATATGCTTTACATCAGAATCATCAAATATTAACTGCTTTTAAATCAGTCGAATTTTGACGATACTTTTCAAAATTGAGACATGGAAAAAGCCTGCCCAACCTCGCTGCGTGAATTTTGGCTCGATCATGAGGTAGTTGATAAAAATTAATAACCTTATTCAGTCCACGCGCTGCTTAAATATTTTACCTTAGTTTTTTTTTCCCAACTGGCGCAATTTAAGAAAGCCATTATCTATCATAGCGTTGTTTTCAAAACAATATCTAATTTTGTTTGAATCCACCTTCCCCTCTCAGTCCGCAGAGTCAGAAGATTATCGATAAATATCTAAACATATCACATCAATAAATGACTGTGAGATGATGACACAGTGCGTAGTATTTTTCAGTCTATGCATAAGCACTGGAAAGAGGGAGAGAGAACGTCGGCAACGTCCCCTCTCGCAGCCTGTGCAGGGCTGCCGACGTAGCACGGGATCGAGGAGAATACCTCAAGAAACGCTACCGTGGGATTTGAAGTTGAAGCTATACTTAAAATTTTGTTAAGCGGCTACTAAAGTTTTTTTATTTGCACTCAGATACCACTGCGATCACTTATCCACCAGCTCAGGCAACAATAGCCGTAGGTGTCATTGTATACTGGAAGCCCAGGGTGCGTTGTAGTACCACGAAATAAAATCACCCCCTACAATGCAACGCGAGTTCAGAAATGACGTCAAGATCCACCCGTTGTTAATAGGACCAAAGACTTACATCAAAAGTTCACTAAGAGTTCATCTGTTGCAGACTGTAAGAGAAGCACAGACCTGTGTGAGTGATGCATCCGCTGGTGCTGAGAGTGACGCCTTCTAGCGCAGTCCCAGAAAGTCAGTTCGTAGAGCGTCAATAGAATTATGATGCCTTTGAGCAAACGCCTGTCTCACAAACGCTTTTTCTTTGCCCTCATACAAAGTTTAACTTGGTCAAGAGTTAAATTCAAATGAAAGATCCCAAACAAATGACATATCCAGCTAAAAAGATATCGTAGAAAACTTCGTGTGCGGTTGAATTTCGCTTCGTCGTATACTCCGGGCAACAAAATGAACACGTACGTGTTGAACTTCATGCGTATTGCAAAACTTCAGTCATTGTTACTGAAAATGAAGAAAATCATACACCTTTCATAGGTGTATGTAAAATATGAAAAGACACCCTATATTCCGAATAATAATGCGACAAAGCCTTCAATAATAGCCGTAAGAAGCGATCAAACGTACGATCGAGAACCATTGTATTGTTAAGAGTGAACTCTATCACAGAAAGATATGATAGGAAGAGAGGGAAATATAACATAACGACATTCGACTTTCCTTAGACAGCAAATCTTTCACGAAACGCTCATTGTAGCACTGTTTTCCCAGCCTCGTGTTTCGATATGCGAGCGCTCAGGCAGGTTCTGGGAGTTGATGCCAGGCAATGGAGCGAAATAGCTTCGTACAAAGACAATTCTTCGCGTGATCGTGTGCTTTATCTGTGTTTTCTCTTCCAGTGGAATCGCTGGAACAGCTTGTACTTATGGACAAGTGAGCACGCTAAGCATCAAAACCCATGAAATTCTCGTGACCGAGTTTTCTTGAATTCATTGTTTTATTTTTTATTTCAAGATTGTTTGATGAAAGCGATAGCTTTCAACGTACGTCCGAATCGTGGAATTCCAGAGGATTTTCTGGGTGACTCAAGAGATTAGAAAGTTCCAGCTTCAGGGGAATCTATATTGTTGAAATATCCTTATCAAGATATTATTTTCATTTGCCAAACACATTACAATTGAAGCAACCAAAAATTTTAAACGAAAATTGTCTAAATAAATAAATCGACGAAGCGTTGGAAAGATTTACAAATTCTCCGCAATATTTTTTTTAAAAGGAAAGGAATACACTTTCATTTTTTAATTAATTGTGCTTGGATGGACAACAAAAATATTTTCCCAGTGATTATAGAAATCAGTTTTTTGAAAAGTAACAAATCAGAATAGCAACATTGGCAAGTGTAGCAGAATGTGCATGATATTTTGTTGCATAATGTAACCAGCAACTGGGCACGACTGGAGTTCTGCATGGAGACACAAACAAACGGAAGCAGTGCACGGCGGTACGTTCCACTCATGTAAGTGCAGTCGCTTAATTCGAAAAACGGTAGCAAAACGAAAGAAAAATATTCTCAGTTTCTCTGCTTTTGAGATCATCCCATCGAAAGTGTAATACAGAGAAGCACGAAGGAAAACAAAAGTTCTTAGCTCTTAAGCTATTTATAATTTTATATGGTTCGGTTATCCAGAGTTTCGCAGAAAATTCTCACTTCCGTTTATTCTTGAGGGAGTACAGACGGTCGAAATGTGTCGTCAACAACATAGTGATAATAAATGCCTTTTTCAATTAATACTACGTTAGTGTACTATAGCACAATGGTCGTTCCGCGTTCAAAAATGTTGTCTCTTATTTTGTTGTTTAAGGTGCGAACACCATGAAGCTAAAGGCAGGCAATGGCGACATCCCTGCATCGTGAGCATTGCTCAAGCTATATTTTACAGAGGGCAGAGCGAAAAGTTGGAGTTCTCCTTTTCAAAGAAAATGGTCTTGGAATATACTCGAGTTTATTCCTCCTTGTAATCTGTTCATACGATGCAACCCAACCAGTTTGAAATCGTAATCTGATTCAGTGTCATGGAACCTCTACCAGGTCGAATTCGAGTACCCGGTTGTTGTTAATTAGCGCACTCCATACAATAGATGAGGCGCCAATAAGAGAGGTCACTAATTGAAGACTAGCGAGACTCGTCAAATTTCTACGGGTCACATTGAATTAATAAAACGGGTTCCAGCTTTGCATGATTTTTATATTTTAGTGGAATCAATCTCAATTAAAAAAGAACTTCTGGCTTTATTTCCGATTGAACTGTGAAGACAAACCATGGGCTAACTAAATTTGTATGAACACTATGTTAGTACAATAAAATATTTTCCCGTTAGTTAACAACACACAAAACAACTTTGCACTCCATATTTTTGGTTATAGTTTGCCCGATTTTTTTCTCCCCGTTTGGTAGTCGGTATAACTTCAACGCATGCATCTGAAAGTTGCTTTACTTCTGCAAATGCCACAAATGTATTATAGTTCACAGCCGCTGAACACTTGTACTGCAAAGAAAATTATTCCTACCTGGTTGTAAGTCTGTCCCTGAGCCTTGTTAATTGTCATAGCGTCAGCCAGTCTCACAGGATATAGGTTTCGTATAAACAAAACCACAAATGCACAACATAATGTTTCCGTTTTCTACCTCGTCTTCGAGATGAATTTGCTTGCTCAACTGTTCAGAAAGGCGACATTTTCATCCTTAATTTGACATTTGTCTCTGCAATCTACTTGGTAGAAAACAGAATTTACTGTACGCTTTCTCGCTTAAAACTCGTGTTCTCCCAAAAGTTATTGCTGAAGGAGAACCGGCCCTCATTTCCTGCCTTCAAGATTTTCCCAAAATTTCACATGATTAAATCGTAAATAGCAATTTCTTTACATCACCTGATATGTACGACAATATTGAGAATAATTTTGTACTTAATTCACCAGTTTTTTAGAGACCTTCTTTAAAACTTTTAGTTGTCACGTTCAGGAAAATATAAATTCACTGCGTTTGAAGAGCTGTCTCGACACAGTTTACCGCTGAATGAAGAAGTGATTGAATCGAGCGGAAATACAGGGTGGCGCATAAGTCACTTCACCATTTCAAAATAAAATATCTTTTTCGCAAATGAGTATACTTCATTAATTGTTTTTTATCATATAGTTTAAAGACTGGAATTTTATTACATAGTTTAAAGATTGGAATTTTATTTTGATGTATGAATAAAAATTAATGCCAAGTAAATGGCCCTTATTTTCATCTTCCCACACATGAGCTCTTTGTAAAAGACATTGTCCTTGACAGTTTTTTCATCTGAGGTTGCATGGAACGAATTCCCTCCTGAGGCCTTAGGTTGTTGGATGGTTCGAGATTTATTTACGCCCACCTTTTCTCTTACGTACGAACAAAATTTACCACTATATTTCTACACTGTGTTCCAAAAATTGAGCGTCCGTTTTCCAATAAAATTAAATTATCTTCACTCTCTCTTTGGTTGTTAATTTATTCGTATTTAAACTTCCAACGACGTAACTTTATTATTCTAAAACAAGCGAAATTAATTTGTTATAGTTTTTCTATAACTGCCCTACGCCGTGTTCAAGTAAACGCTAAAAAGATGAGTTGTCTGGCCTAACAATCATCATCTCGAAAAGATCCGTCATCGGAAAATATATTCTCGTCAATAGGCGCAGCATTGCCGATCTCTACGAACTACACCCAGGCATCGCCAGCCGTTAAACATCGACCAGCATCATTTGAAAGCAACCATCGCTCCCTCATACCCTCTACGAGCACCATCGCACCTTCGTACCTTCACTCAGCAAACGCCACGTCTACAGGCGTTGCTGTCAAATACTTCCATTTCTCTTGATATATTCAACTCCTTCCTTAGAGACTTAGGATCTTATTCATTCTGCATAAATTACTTATTTATCACCTATAAAGTCTAATCCATTCTAATTATCTCACAGCACTTGCTATTTCCTATGATATGTTTAATGTAAAGCTTCGTCATGGAGAACAGGTTAGTTCGCACCCGTGACAGAGACACGCAAGCTGCTCCTTACTGGTGAGGAGTCGACAAGCGGCATTACGCAGGGTGCTGTCACTAGAGTAAGGCTGTGGTTACAGTGGATCCGAATTCGGACGAAAAATTGTTCGTCCGAATTCGTCCGAACAATCAAATTAATGGAATACATAGGAAGTGGTTACACTGGCAGCATCTTTTCGGACGAGTTCGGACGAATTCGGACGAACAATTTGACGTTTCAAAAAAGTTTGTTTTTTCGTCCGAACAGTCACGAACTACCCTTCATCCCCTAACTTCTCCAGTTGCGCACAGCAATGTGTATTACATATTGGTTACACTTTTATTAGTAATGATTGGTTAACTTTCCTCAAACTCATACACATATGCTTAAATATTTCTTTGCTTTTATTATTCTTTTAATTTTGTTCTATGCTGCTATGACTAATAAATAAGGATTTTCTCATTAAATATGGAATTTAAGTAGTAGTTATGTTGTTAGCATGAAATATGGAATTTATATTTTATTTTTATTTCACTTAACTGATTTATCCTGTTATTTAATTCTAAAATCTTACCTTTGTGTTAGGGCAAGTCCTTCAAACTGAGAAATGCAGGTACGGAAATTTAATTCCTTTGTTATGCTATCTTCGATTGCATTAAGAATGTAAACAAATGTAAGTGTTGTAATTAAATGATACTCACGAAACTTATTCGGTTGACTTAGAGGTTCTGGGAAAAGTTTATGGTGCTCACCGTACGTGTTTCTTCTAATGAATAATGGATTCACATTTTCAGTTCTTCCAAACAGTAAGATTTTTAACAGATGACTTTCCAGAGGCTCAGATCATCCATCCTATCACTCACTTGACTTCTCACATATTGACGAGATTCGTCCGAATAGACGGAGGCACTGAAACCACACAGTTTGGACGAAAATTCCGCACGAATTTGGACGAAAAATTTTCGTCCGAATTCGGATCCACTGTTACCATAGCCTAAGACGTGTGATATCCACGCTTGCCCTTGCGGGCAAGCGGGGGGAGGCTGTTTGCATAAGTTGTGTTTGGCTTATCAACCACCATTCTGAAATAACCCAGCTAAGTATCTTTCCAACATGTTCATCCATATTCTCATCCATGTCCATGTGTAGCTTCACGTATAGGTTAACTGATATATGCGTTCGTTTCGCTTGATGTACTAGACGATCTTTGTTTCTCTAATTAATCCAGCGTCGAGGCTTCACCTCATATAAGATGTGCGTATCAGACTTATCGATGTAGTAATAATCTATGCTCATCAACTGATCAAGTAACAAGGCTTCACCTTGATATGAGCTTATTATAAAGTCATTAGGCGAATTCCTGTAAATGCGTCATTATGATTATATCTGATAGATTGGAGTTAACGTAATTACCGAGATTTGATATCATTATTGTCATTTATAGATCCTTAAATATGCTATATATCGTGTGTCATCTTGCTATCTGATTGATTGTGTCATCCATTATAAATTGAAAGACGTCATCATAATAATATTAAATTACGTAGTAATATTCTCATCATTTACCTTGTAATTTATCTGAAGACTGCAAGTTGTCAGTGATTGCCAGAAATTTAAGCAATTGCGATGGAAAATAAATCACGACGGAAATGACGATAAAATTCATGGAATAAATAATGTGACATTGATAGGATAAAATGTTGAAGTATGATTTCAATACGTGGTGCTTCCTTATTTTTTAAATTCCTAATGATCAGTAGACTTATACCTGTAGAATTACAACACTCATAGTACCTGTCACCCTTCCCCTTATACAACGGGACTACACACGCGCAAAAACCTTTGTAAGAACCATTGGCATCATGTGACGTGTCAGCCATTTATGCCCTCACATTTCCTCGTTGTACTGCTACTCTCGATTATGTGAATATACTGTATAGATACATATATCACACAGGCAGCAAAACAGTGCGCAGGATGTTTTTATGCCACCGGAAAATATTGCCTCACAACCAGAGGCCTAATAAAAGTTCAGTGAATAGTTTGAAAAACCTTTCCCGTCATAACCGCACGTTAACTCAATCTATTAACAACACTAGTTTAGTCATTCAATGTGGGGAAAATTACGAAGCTATAATTTTTTTCGTACATGTAATAACATCGAAATGACTGAACTTTGTTTTCGATTTTGCGAAAGATGCCTTTCCCATAGAATAAACTGCTACTCTCAGTCTGTCGCACGCCTGCAGCGTAGAGTGGTCCTACACACATGGGGGTGAGACTGCTTTACCAATGAAGCGAAAAAAACGAGGTATATCTTTGGACATACTTTCATTCCAAAAGAGATTTAGAATGAAGAAGTGTAAGGTGAAGAATTCAGGGTTATGTAATAAGTGCCATTTTGCAGACTCATCGGTACTCTCCTGCCCGTCCAGTGGGCAAAATGTCTGAACAGAACTCGTTAATTTTTCTCTATTGATTTAGAAAATTAGCTCAAAAGTACTAAACTTAAGATTAAAAACATAAGCATGAAACATAGACGTAGAATTAGCAGTCACTATCCATTCAATTTATACTTAGGAGCAACATTTGAGGCTCAATAGGAGCATCTCAGAAGTCCAGGAACTCTTCGAAATTGAGGAATGTGAAAGTCAGTCTTCGTAAATATGATAGCATAGTAGGTACTTTCAGTACAAAGACTTTAATTTTGGGTGTTTCTTAGAACATATCACTATAATTACCATCCAGCTCTAGCGACTTTGCAGGCTTGACGAAAGCTGAGTGGTTAGTTTAATAACTTTTTTAAATACTTGAAGAGATTTTAGCTAGAAAAACAACAATCTGGCATTCCTGTTTGCAACTCAGGCCAGTGATGGCTTTTTCTGCTCTAAAACAATGGCAAGAGAGCCAGATAAAACGGCAAAAACGTGGCACACGGGTACAGCAGGTTCCAGGCTGATGTTTTTTACTCGCTCACCGGTGGTGCTAGTTTTTCTCATTTCAACTGGTTTTAATCTTAACAGTCGAACCCTATCAGAAACTGCTGTCGGAACACGATATCTCCGAACATTGCTGAGCAGCGCTGTTCCTTTCTGTTGCTTGTGATTTGGCAGCCTTCAGTGCATGCGCAGCTGATATTACCGCTGCGACTCGACCTGCTAACTGACCTCTTGCTGACCATGTGCATGTGAAGGCGCTTTGGTGAGGTGACTTGTTTTTACTGATTTGAAAGTGTCCTTGGCGCTGCAACAGTCCTGGTAATCTCTCCTCTCAATGCATCAACTATTGAAATAACGTTCTATCCAGGGCGTCTTGGAAAACAGCACCCAACCCGACGATAACTCTGAAATAAGTTGATTTTTTCACCTTCTACTGCATATCATGCAAAAAGTTTTTGTCTCCCTGTCTTGAGTTGTGCGCCCGCCGAGTATATAAATAGAATCAGCAAGAGACATCGCCGTTCATTAGCGGTAGCCTGCCGTAGAGGTAGCACATTAAAAGAGACGTCGCTGTTCATTAGCGGAAGCGCGACTGTCGAGGAAGCACCTGTACAGATCACAGATGCATTATAGAAGTAACGATACTCGTATTAGCACCTACCATCCGATCTAATAGATTCCTTGCCAATTACTAAGCCTGTGTCAACTCTGAAGTACCATTAAAGGATAACCACGTTACTGCATCTGATTCACTCCCGAACCTCATTCGCGTTTAGTTTCGACCTGTATACTGAAAAGGCCGGAACATATTTGGTGGCCCGTGTATGGGGATGCCACATTAAAGATATCCACATTGCCACATTGCCCCATTGAAGAAGAAAGATATCAAGAATTGATCTTCGGTTCTGCTGATCCGTGATTTTAATTAAGTGTGAGGAGTGTCACCCTGTTTGGAGTAACGTCGCATAGTTATCACATTACTTCAGAGCATCGAGAAAAGGAAGAAAGACGTCAGCGCAGAAAATCAAAGTTCTTTCCAAGAAACTCTTCGAGAAAGAAACTCTTCGAGAAAGAAACACTTCGAGGGAGAAAAAAATCGAAAATTTACACGCTACGCAGTCTTCACCAGTCTGGATCATCGCTACTCAAAGGAGAAGATGAAGTGAGGGGTCCAGACCAACAACCTGGTCTGTCGACGAGATCTACGCATTTACGCACCGTTATCTGCAACGAGAAGGTCTACGAGAGCTACGCATCGCCAAAATATTAAGTTAAGTGTACGCCGATAATGTTGCTTGCAAATTAAAAATAAGCATGCGCTCAAATTAATGATTATACATCATCATTATAAAATTAATGAGTAGGAAGTTGAGCAGCGAGCAGTAAGCAGTAAGCAGTAAGCATTGCAAGCGCTGATTCCTGGGAAGTTGAGCGGCGAGCAGGCAGCATAAGCATTGCAAGCGCGGATTCCTGGTAAGTGGGAGAGAGCGTGTACGCGGAAAGCGGCAGTCCATTGTTCTCTAGAACAATTGAAGGAAGTTGTAGCTATTGTTCTCGGGCCCATTGTTCTCTGGCACATAAGAGTAAGCTGGAGCAGCCTGTCTCTGTTCAGTTTGCTGCAGACCTTCACGAGCTTTGATTTTGTGGTGCTGAATTAGCCTGTTTTAAGTCTGCTGAAAATGTGAGTTACCATTTTATTTGTATGTAGAATATTTTCATTATATGTGTGTAGAGCATTTTTCGCTTAAAGGTAATTAGAGGTCTAAGAATATAGGATTATTTTGTGCCTATGTCGGACAGTGACTCTGACGAATACGAGTACATAAGAACTACCCCGTACGTGACTAGAGTAGGAAGAGTATCAGTTCCTATTTTTTCCGCGAAGTCGATTTCTGTACCTATCACGATGACGACCACCACCACTGTCACCCCTGTTACCAGTGCAGTCACTACCACAGTTAGCCCTGTAACTGGTACGGTTACCGCTGTGACGACTTCTATTGTCAGTCCGATACCTAGTGTTGTAATTGCTGGGCAGGATCTGCCGCAGTACCGAGGTAGAAAACGAAGAAACAACCCTGACTTCATAGAAAATAAGTCACTAGAAACGCATATAAAGAATGTGCGAGCATATTTCAATATGCTGTCAGATAATTCGGAGGAAGCAAAATTAAATCTATTATTGCGAACTGCAGACAAGCGGGTAGGCGACTTCAACACGGTCGTCGCTTCCATAATTAG
This sequence comes from Morinoia aosen, assembly GCA_030386875.1. NCBI lineage: Eukaryota > Metazoa > Arthropoda > Malacostraca > Amphipoda > Talitridae > Morinoia > Morinoia aosen. The sequence continues at coordinate 76,084,600 of CM059572.1, read as the reverse complement.
TGAAGGTTATGAATTAAGTTTCGAAGAAGTCGTACACCTGTTAGAAAATATCTACGTGTCAAAAGGTGAAAGATCTTTGCACGCGGTCGCCTGTGATCTAAATAACGTACGCCTAAAACGTAATGATGCTTTAGCGAGCCAGTTTGTGGCTATCCTATCCAAAATCCGTAAGCTGACCCACAGAATAATGACCAGCCCGGAGTGTTCGAACAGAGCCCACCCCTATGTAGTAAATTGTCCCGATCCTGTTGCTCTCGATAAGTATGTCGAGAATACTTTAATTGTTGCGTTAGCTATGGTCATCATCAACCCCCTAGTAACAGAAGATTTTTCCAAAAAACTATTTAACAAACCCTTTAACTCGTCGGAAGAGCTCCTTCAGAGACTCGTGACTGTCATTAGGAATTTTCCCGAGGATAAGCAAATATTAGCGACTCGATCTGAGAGATCTGTGGAAATCTATTGTGCAGAAGATGACCATTCTCCCGAATCAAACTTTGATGCAGCCTATGATGAGGCCGAAGTGCATACAATGACAAGAGGTGGATTTCAAGGTAGAGGTAGGACGCGCAGGCCCTACTGGAGACCAAATTTCCCGAGACCAACTTTCCGTGCTAGACCTCACGTAAAATCTTTTGTTGGAGATCGTGAATTAGGAACTCTAGAAGTCCAAGCATTAGAGACAGCTGAAGCAAAGCGTTGCTCGAATTGTTACAATCATGTGTGTGTCTGTCAAGGACAAGGTGTGTCGGTAACCAGTGTGGCTAGGAAACCGACTGATTGATACAAACCAGGTTCATCTCAGACAGCCACCGAGCGTTCACTGCGTGATGTAGCTTGTTTTCGTTGTAATAAGTTAGGACACTACGCAAGAGACTGTAGGTCCAGACGAGACTATTTCAACAGATCAGGTAGACCTGATCGTGTCCGTGCGCGAGGACAGCATAAAACTAGTGTACCAGAAAAAGGCCAGGTAGAAACTTACCAAACTAACAGTGGCGATAATTTTTTAGCGTAAGCTGCGGAGACGATTTCATTTCTGATAGAAATAACGTCAATGATAAAAATGAAATCGAAATAACTAAGTGTGACTCTACGTCAGTAGCTCCCTGTGAACCCGAGGAGAATTCTGGTGCTGAAGATTCCCTCGTTAAAAATGTCGAGAGAGTTGATGTGTTAAACATGTCTGGAGGTTCCCTCGTTAAAAATGTTGAGATGATAGATCCACTAATTAAGTGTGAAAATAGATATGAATCGCTGGGAGAGGCGGAATTAAGCGATGATTTGAATGCTCATGGCATAGAAAGCCATATGACGGCGAACGTTTGTAAATACGAAGAAGATGAAGAAGTTGAAGTTACAGGACAAAATGAATTATTTGTAATACGAAAAAGTCATAAGCCCATGATTGTGCTTAGAAAAGATGCAGACCTGTGGAATGCATTGATTGATTCAGGATCAGAGAAATGCCTAATCAGCTACCACAGAATAAGTGAGATAAGTAATGACGTGAAGCCAAGTTCTCTGACTATAAAAGGCGTTAACGCTAAGAGTAATGTTGAAGGCGAAGTGGAGCTTGTCCTAAAGTTAAAAAACGGTGTAAGTTTAAAGACAAATGCTTTAATAATTAAAGATGGTATTTACAATTATGACGTCATTATTGGGCGTGATTTATTAGACAAGAACGCCGTTGTAGACTTAAAACAAAGATGTTTAATTATCAAAGACGAGAAAATCCCCTTTGCAGAGGTAAAACGACGAAAAAAGAAAAAGACAGAGTGTCTCGAGTATTTAATAGAGAATACTGAGTGTCTCATGGCAGACACGATTACGTCCAGAGCTAAGAAAAAAGTCCTAAATAAGCTAAGAGAGAAGAGAGAAAACCTCAGGACGTGCCATGCTGAGAGAGCAGGCGAGGAAGTAAAAAGGGATGGTAAGAGAGAAAATCAGCCTGTTCGAGGCGTAGTTGCAGTTACCAATTCCCACACAGGGCCAAGGCCGTTAAGAGTGCATACTCGACGAGTGGAGATTGCTCCCAATGTAATTTTGAAACATGTTGGACATGTTGGAAAGTGTAAAAATGGAGAATACATAATAAAGAAAGCAACTTTAAAAGAAGGCATTTGTGTCGCAGAAGCGATTGTGAGAGTTAACAATAGGAGAAAGATTCCGTTGTTGTTAATTAATAGCTCCGACAGAGCGATTGTTTTACCAGAGAATGCAATTATAAGTACTTTAGAAAAAGTGGAGAAGGATCATGTTGAATCCGAAGTTTACTTGTCAGATGTACAAGGAGAATTAAAAGGAGGATTGAGTACCTTTGTGCAGGTAGCGAGTGTTGTTCAGGACAGTCATTTAGATGTCGAGAAGAAAGACACTAATAGTAAATCTGTCGGGATCACAGGAGTTGTCGACAAAGGGTGCGTTTCTGATTCCAAAGAAATAGCCCGTGGTCGGCGGAAATTAAATAACGATGATATCAAGTGTAACGATGACGAAATGAAGCCTGAATTGCTGAGTTTGTTGAATGAATTCAGAGACGTTATTACTATAGACAACGAATCGATCTCCGCTGCTGCGATTAAGCCATACAAAATACGTTTGAAACCTAACGTGGATGTCGTAAATGTCCCTCCCTATCGTATTGCCCACCGTTACATGGAAGACTTGAAAGTCGTTAACGAAAAAATGTTAGACGACGGAATTATTAGACCATCGATTTCAGCTTTTAATTCACCGATAATTGTAGTTCATAAGAAAGATGGAACCATACGTCCGGTGGTTGACTTTCGCAAAGTAAATGAGGTAATTTATGAAGAATCGTTCCCTCTGCCGCGCATGGACGAGATTCTCTATAGTTTAAATGGTCAGAAATACTTTTCAAAATTAGATCTTAGGTCAGGATATCATAATATTACACTGACCGATGAGAGTAGGGAAATAACAGCGTTTACAGTTGGTAGCAGAAAATACGAGTTCAATCGTTTACCCTTTGGTTTAAAAACCTCACCTGCATATTTCCAGTCAGTAATGACGCAAACGCTATCTCCTGTTCTAGGAAAACTATCTTTCGTCTTTATGAACGACGTACTCATCTATTCAAAAGAAAAAAATCAGCATCTTGCCGATATAAAGGTTGTACTTGAACTATTAAGAAACGCTAGATTGTCAATAAAAACGGAAAAATGTGAGTTCTTTAGGAACGAGATTGAATATCTAGGACATTCCATTAGCGGAATGGGAACCAGAAGCACCGGTACTGACAAAGTAAAGAATTTAGAAATTCCTAAGAATGTGAAACAATTACAATCATTCCTAGGTCTAGTAAATTTCTTTCGTAGGTACATAAAAAATTTTGCGAGTATCGCAAGCCCGCTCTATAATCTTCTGAAGAAAAATGTTGAATTCAATTGGTCTAAGGATTGTCAAAACGCTTTTGAAAAATTAAAGGATGAACTGTGTGAAAGCACAATCTTGAGTCACCCAAACTTCGATCAAAATTTTCATCTATTTTGTGATGCATCAAACGTCGGCATAGGAGCTGTTTTACTCCAATCATCTACTGATAAAGTTCGAAACATGAGACCTGTCGCATTTTTTTCTAAAGCGTTGAATTCCACCCAACGAAGATACTCAACAACTAAAAAGGAGATGTTTGCTATAGTTGAAGCGTTGAAGTACTTTAAATATCTTGTTTTAGGCTATGATCTGGTCATTTACACCGATCATAAGCCTTTAGTTCCTTTATTTTCAAAGAAATTGCCTGAAGACAACACGCTCGCTAGATGGAGTATTTATGTGCAAGCTTTTGATGCCAAATTAAAGTATTTTTCTGGGAAGGCGAATAGTGCCGCCGATGCATTAAGTAGATTAAATCATGACAAAAATCCTTTAACAGAAAGAGAACTATTAGAGTGTTCTGAATTAACCCAGGATGTAGAGACTTTTCCCGTTGTAACCAGGCTGCAAGCCGCTGCTGCGGGTAACAAATGTAACAAGCCGGTGACTGAGGAAGAGTTCGAGGAGACAATGCCAGGAAGTAAGGACGGAAGAAACAACAACAGTACTGCTGAACAACAGACAGACCCCAGACGTGAACCCAGTGACTTTAATAGCAGACAGAAAACGAGCTTATGCAGACTGGATAAAGTTAACACGACTACAGACCATTCAAGTATTAACGACAACTGGTCGTTAGACGAATTTAAACGTGAACAAGATAGTGATCCCTTTTGTTCTGAAATAAAGGATGCCCTAGAGAATGCAACTAAAGTTCCTAATACTGACATGAATGAATTTCTGATTATGAATGACATTTTGTATAAAAGACGAAGAATTGACAACAGACCCAGCACCATTCTGACTATTGTGGTGCCATATACTCTGTTACACAAGACAATTCTATTCATCCATAATTTGTCCCATACAGATTTGAATCATACCTTGTTTAAGTTTAAATTAAAATATTTTCATCCGTACGAACGGACAATTACACGCAAAATTGTTGAATCTTGTGACATCTGTAAGATTCTAAAATCACGAATACCGACGCCGATTAAAATTCTAAATGCTCCAATTGGAACACGATGTTTTCAAACAGTCAGCATGGACTTCTACGGTCCATTAACAATGACAGACAATGGTAACAAATATATTCTTGTCATTATCGACCTATTTTCCCGTTTTGTTAAATTATATTCGACTAGTGACCGATGTACAGAGACTGTTACAGATTGTCTATGGAATTTTTGCTGTTTGTTCGGTACCCCGGACGTATTGTTGTCCGACAATGCTCTAGAATTTAAATCATCTAATGTGAGAAATTTCACAAAAGGACTTTCTATCTTAAAAAGGGAAGTTCTGGCTTATTCCCCTTTTTCTAATGGCATTGTTGAGCGATGTAATGGAAAAATTCGACACCTGCTCAAGTTATATCTAAATTTTCTTACTCATAATGAGTGGGATAGATTATTGGATATTGTGGAGAATTCGATTAACAATAGTTTTAACGAAACTTTAGGCGATACCCCCGCATACACGGTTTTCGGTAGAGATACGTGTGTATATATTAGTTCTACTAATTTAGAAGACTTCAATGTTGCGACTACATACGAAGATGTTCAAAAACAAAAATTTAAAGAGTCATCTATTGTAGTGAACAATATTAGAAATGCAATCATTAACGCTACAATCGAAAGAACTACCTATAGAAACGTGAAACGTCGCGATAAAAATTTAAAAGTGACGGACCGTGTACTAGTGAAAAATCATGCCAAAAAACACAAACTTCAGCTAAATTTCTTAGGACCAGGTATCATTGAAAAGCTAGGTAAAAATTACGCAGATATTAAGATCGGTAACAAGATTATCCGAACGAACTTAAACCATGTACTGCCTTTAGACAAGTTAAGAAGGTAAAATTGTCAACCTAGTTTGGAACTGTTCATTTCATATATATTCCGAAATTGCCATTCCATATATGTATTTAAATGGTATTTAGCTTGTAAGTGCGTTCTATGAGTTTTTAGCTTGTAAGTGCGTTCTATGAGTTTCTTTCTTAAGACTTTATGTATGTCTTGCGTTAGGAAATATTGTGTTGCGCAAACACCTTGTGACGAGATGTTGAGCTTCGGATGTTGTCATACTGTTGTTGCGACATCAAAAGCTGTGTTCGTCAAGCCGTAAGCTAGAGTTGATAAACTTAGGTGCAATCTTGGAAATGTCAACACGAGAGTGCGAGTGCGAAACCCGCGAGAACTGCATCGCATCTGCCGCAACTTGTTTGAAAACAATGTCAGGCATTGTAGTTGGAATGAATGTGTCTTAATGAGAAGGAAGTGTTGCCTTAGTATAAAACGAGAATTGTTTACTTTAAACTTGTGGCCATGCTAATTTCCTGTCTCGTCTCCTTTCAGATTCGGGCGACTCCTGAACAATTCCAGAACATTAGACATTCCGATTTACGATATACACATATACTTTACACCTTCACTTACTACTTGGTTTGCGCACATATCTAATTTCAATAACAAGTAATCATCAATAATAACTACTTACTTAATTTCAATAAGCACCTCAAAGACTTGAATCATTTTACTTCCTACTCTAATAATCGCTTTGTGGCCTGCTAAAATGGGCAACAAAGTTTCGACCGTTAATGTGGACGCCATTTTAACTGCAATAAAGGCAAATAATGGTCAAATATCGGATGAACTCATCCGCCACACAGAGGAGACGAGAGTCGACCTCATTCCTGACCAATTGAGTGACATACTGTTGCTTCTTTACACGATAATCACAATTATAATTACTGTAATGGTTATTTACATTAAACGAGATCTCAACAAAGTCATCGGACGACTAAGCGGTGAGGACGTGGCATTGCGTCGATCTGCTTGGAAAGAAATCAGTAATAGTCCTAGGCAAATAGTTGCACTTCCACCTCAAGTTAGCGCATAACACTACCACGCTAACTTCTACATTCATATTAACATAACAAACACACGTACCTCAACGCTGAGTTTTCATCTCCGAGGGTGTCCCTCGAAACTTCGAAAAATGGGAACACGCTCACGCACAGAGTCCACGTGCACGTACATAGAAGATGGATCTGAATATTTTCAGAATATTTCTTTTAGAATATATTGTCTTAGAATATTTCTTTTTATACGGAAAGTTACGTGTTCTTGGTGTCGTTAATTATATCCTTTGATGTTGTTTTACTCGCCCCATGGAGATGTTTTGTTTCAAGATAAGGCGACGAATTATTAGTATTGCGAATAAAAACCAAATTGTACGCTTTTAGATTGGTTGAATTGAATTAGTTCATTTATTGATTATTCTATTTAATTTACTTTCAATATATAATTTAGCTGAATTGAAATAAGTTAATTTGAATCGTAGGACGATTTGAATTGTACGGAAAAGCTAATCGACGTTTAACTTGCCAATTGTAGTAATGTAATGTATTATTCTCGATTTGACGGTATGTGTCCAGTTTGTTCAAAAATAGTGTACCTTATAGAGGTGATTTATTACGTACGTGATTTGATTTTGATTTCGATAAGTTAATAAAATTGTGTGGTGTATCCAATAGTGAACATCGGAAGCATTTTGTGTCATACGTTCTGATCTGTTCGAATTAATTTGACGGGTTGTAAGATTAATTGATAGTCAAAGGAAAATCAAAGTCAATTGAATAACGTTTTAAAAATTTTTATTGTAATAAAGAATTTTTAAAAAGGTAGGGGGAGCATTATGTGCGCCCGCCGAGTATATAAATAGAATCAGCAAGAGACATCGCCGTTCATTAGCGGTAGCCTGCCGTAGAGGTAGCACATTAAAAGAGACGTCGCTGTTCATTAGCGGAAGCGCGACTGTCGAGGAAGCACCTGTACAGATCACAGATGCATTATAGAAGTAACGATACTCGTATTAGCACCTACCATCCGATCTAATAGATTCCTTGCCAATTACTAAGCCTGTGTCAACTCTGAAGTACCATTAAAGGATAACCACGTTACTGCATCTGATTCACTCCCGAACCTCATTCGCGTTTAGTTTCGACCTGTATACTGAAAAGGCCGGAACAGAGTGGCGTTAAACTTAATTTCCTTCCAATGTGTTAACGCTGCGTTGCATACAAGTGGTAGGAAGAAAGTTGCGCGTTACCTTGCAATAACGTTAATAATGGTACAAAATTTAAGTCTGTTTAGATATGTATAAAAAGATACGTTCTTGAGAATTCTATTTAATCGCCTTAATGTTCTATTAGAAATGTTCTCTTTTATTCCACGAAGTGGCCCTGTTTTTCAACGCATGGGTTATATTTTCGTGTCATCGATTTCATGGCACTTATGGTCAAACTAGATTTATCTTTCAAAATATACAGTATCGGCCACAATACATATGGAACGGAAATGCTTAAGGAACTCTGCCAATAATCAGTATATTATTTAGAAACTAATGAATGAACCGTACTGATATTGTCACCATATAAAGCTTAGGTCATAATGCACAAATCATATACATATAAAGATACAAAATTTCACATAATAATTTTCCAAGAAAATTTAGTACGAACAGAAACGGGAGAATTCAAACTTGAACTAAATTTAAGGAATGTTACTATAAATGAGCAATTGTGTACAAAATAGCGACAAATCTTTATACTTTGCACCCATCCCCTTATTTTCAATGACTTCTGCGCATCGCTGACTACATGACCAGATTAATGTCTTGTGAAAATCGACAGCTATCCTCTCCCATTCATCTTTCAGTCAATTTCATAAATGATCTTGATTTTGTGGGTTTCTTTCCTGAGCCCTCTCTCCAATAATCTTCCATACACTTTCCATAGGGTTGAGGTCGGGGCCCTGGGGTGGCCTGTTCATTAGGGTGGAGCGTTTTTCCATCTTTTTAGAAATCAGTTTCACAATAGTGTGGAAAAGTTGTGGAAGTGCATTAAAACGATGTGTGCAAAATTTTGAACCCCTAAGTTGATTCCTTCATGATTCGAGGGTCGTTTGAAAATTTAAAAAAAAAATGAAAAATAGGTTTTATTTAAAAAATTATCCAATAATTCATTTAGCATTCGCAGAGGTCACTATAGGTAAAAATAATCATAAAAACGTCTCTAGAACATATGTTCCAGGTTTCAAAGCTCTATCTTATCATCTTCATTATTCGAGGTTCATAAGAAATTACCAAAATATGAGGAAAAAGCATATAATTGAAAATTTTCTCAAAATTAATTTTTGGGCACTCGAAAATTTGAAACATATATTCTAGAGATGTTCTAATGATGGTTTTTACCTATTGCGACCCCTAAGTACCCAAAATTTTATATTAGACAAATTTTCAAAAATATGCTTTTTCCTCATATATATAAATTTTCTTATGCCCTCGAATAATGAAGTTGATAAGATAGAGCTTTGAAACCTGGAGCATATATTCTAAAGACGTTTTTATGACGATTTTTACTTATTTGGACCTCTGAGAATGTTAAATGGATTTTTGGGGAATTTTTCAAATATATGCTATTTTTCTCCTAATATATGAAATTTTCAAACGACCCCCGAATCATGAAGGAATAAACCTAGGAGTGTAAAATTTTGCACACATCGTTTTTATGCACTTCCACAATTTTTCCCCACTGTTGTAAAACCGAACTCCAAAAAGTTGAAAAAACGCTCCACCCTACTGTTCATCAGGGCAATTCCTTCTTCCAAAAACGCCATAACCTTCCCAACGTTACGGCAAGGTGCATTGTCCTACATAAAAATGGGGGATTCACGAGGGCTGAGGCGTTAGTTTGGGACGACATGCTGCTGAAGCCGACGTTAGTAAACCTCAGCATTGGTTCTGCCATGCATGCAGATGATGAGGCCAACTCCTGCAGAGGAAATCATTGCCCACACCATCACACTGCCACCGCCACACTTGACTATTTTCTTGACACATTGAGGAGATGGTCTTTCATCTGTTTTTCCGCGTACGTTAATTTTGCCGTCAAAACCAAACAGGTTAAACTGGAATTCGTCACTGAAATGAATTGCATCCCATTTAGCGTCAGTGCAAACAACTTATTCTATCGCAAACTCCAGACGTACCTTTTTATTACGCTTTGAAACGAGAGGCTTCGACGCTAGAACCCAGGCATGCAATCCTGCATTTTTAACCTGCGAGAAACTGTCCTCCTTGAGATATTCTCTGTCTCTTCTATAAATTTACGGGAAATTGATGAAGCAGTTTCAAAATGGTCCTTTGCAAACATTCTAACAATTATTTGCGATTTTCCCTTTGAGATATTTTTGGAGGTCTGCCAGTTTTTGGTCTTGCATCCAACGTTTTATGTGTTATACCTGCTTATTACACAATGAACGACACTTTTATCCCTACGACCAATATACCAGCAATTTCTGAAATCAACTTTTTTATGATTGGTAATTACGAGTTCTTTTTCTGCATGAGAGTGTTTTACGTGTTGAAGTCGCCGTATTTCTTGAAACTAGTTTAAATGATGTATGAATACCGTCTTTAATTTCGAAATGCTCTATTGAGGGTTTTAAAATGAATTAAATAAGTTTTAGGCAAATTTATAGCATCATTCCTTAACTTTTATCCCCGTCTGAATTCCCTCGTTTCTCTTTATCTTATATTTTTAGAAAATTATTCTGCAAAATTTTGTACCTTTGTAAATGATTTATGCATTATGACTCAACTTTTATTTGGTGTAAATATTATTACGCTTCATTCATTCATTACTTTCTGAGTAATATATTGATTTATGTCGGGGTTGCTTGCCTTCCTCATATTATGGCTGCTACCGAATATGTTATCCCAAAAATTTACAGAAGTAACTCGTTGAAATTACAAGGTATTGAATACATTTTACTCATCATATAAACTTGTGGAAAAAAATTACTGGGGTCTCAAAATCTACATGAAGCACAAAATGCGCTTTTCCATTAATTGTTTATTGCCGTTAAGGGGTTCATTCCTCTTTCGGTAGAGAATATTGAAAATTACTTGTGGAGCTGACGTAAAAATTGGTAATAAATATATTGCACATCTATACCGTACTCAATGGATTAAGAGATTTCAGTACTTCAGTAGTGGGCTCGAGTTACAAAGAACTTGACGTCTGATGGAGTAGCAACACCTCCCGATGCACTACGCCCACCACCTCGCTGAGCAGGCGGCGCAACAGCCCCACTCCATTCTACTAGGAGCAGCGTGGCTAGGCTTACTTTCGACGCGATCGTTAGCTTCTGTGTCTTTTTGAAGAATTATTTACAGTCAAATTTCACCCACAAATCGTCCATGAGAAGCGACCGCGCTTGTTGAAAAGAGCAAATAATCCGAAGAGGTGGAATGGCCTAAAATAGTACAAATTTCTTAAAGGAGAAACCAAAGGCACGAGTTTACGGTGGTAAAATAATGTTGTCGATAGAAGGTAAGCGCGCCTTAAATAAGGTTCAAACAAATCTATTTCTACTCTGTGTTTAAGAAGTTCGATTAACGAGCTTCTAAAAACAAACGTATTGTAAGACTTCCCAAGCGAAATTCACTGCCAGAGATCCACCGTTTTCCATCTCATTAGAAGAGCTATGTTTTGGGATCACTGACACTCAACACAACGCTTTGAGACAAAATACCCTAGAGTTTCATGTAACCCCGCATCATGGTAAAATAATTTTTTTGCGTTTCATGTCGTATCATGTTTGGCCTTGCAGCGGCCGAATGCACAGAGCGCTTGCGTTCTGTGCTTCCTGCACGGATTCGAGCCCTGTACGAAGCAGTTGGCGTGAAAAACGCTAACGCGGCAAATCAGGGTCGTTGCCTGCAGTGCGGTCACTGTCCTCAAGGATAATTACCTGGGCACTAAACGAGAAGAAAATAAGGCCTTAAAGCTCGGGCGTGACTAGGGGCCTGGGGAACCCCTATCATGTACATCCCCTGTAAAGTATCCTGTCAATGATACTCAGCCACTCTCCACTAAAAAGAGATAAAGGTACGGTAAATAGAATAGCTTATTATGTCACTGGACCACAAATTATTAAATTTATTTCTAAGTTACCAACGGTTAGGCTTGGGTTTTTATTTAAGTAAAAAATAAACTTGAAGTTGTGGAATTAGAATTACACTTACCATCTGAGACTATTCCATTACCTTATGCAGACTATCAGGAAAAGTTTGAGACTAAAAAAAATAATACCAGGGTCTATCGTGATCTGGGGATATCTCAACTACCCAGAAGTGTTCAGTCTACCAGCCAAACTGTCAACTTATGAACCCAACAGGATGACCCAGTGTTAGGACCATCGCCAGTATGCTAGACGAGATTCTAGCCTTACGCTACCGGCTCTGTAAATAATGTTCGCCGAAATTTAATCCGAGTATCCTAGATACTCGCCAAACCCCCTTGAATCCGGCTGATCTGAAATTTGGAGAGCGACGAAATCAACTGTCTGCTCCCCGATAATTCAAGAACGACGAAGAGAACTGTCCGCTCTCTATAAATTGGAACTTATTATTTTGGTCTTGTACGATCTGCAGCCGACCTGCTTCTATTAATAAAGGTTGAAAAATAAATCCAAACTTATCATCCCTTGAAGTAAGACCAACGACGAAAATCGTTCACCTTGGCGTCCCATCGAGGATAAGCCAACTATATTATCTCAGAAATTGGTGTCGACGGACAGCCAACCATAATAATAATAATAAAACTAACAAAGTGGCACTTGAACTAAGGCCTACCATACGATAATCTAACAAGTGGCTCCCGAACAAGGGACTGCCAAGAATATAATATAATAATCTAACAAGTGGCGCCCGAACTAAGCGACCAGATCCCCGGAAAAGGTGCATCTCTACTCAGCGACCCAAACTCGGGAAAACTGCAACTATTTTTCAAGCCGGTAAAATAAAACCCGCATCTCCTGCCTCCAGAGAAATTCGCTGTTGGAGCAGTGTTAAAGGAACTACGCCTTATACTCAAAAATCATACGCATCTCCTGCCTCCTCAGAAATCCGCTGTTGGAGCAGTGCTAAAGGAACTACGCCTTATACTCAAAAATCGAACGCATCTCCTGCCTCCTCAGAAATTCGCTGTTGGAGCAGTGCTAAAGGAACTACGCCTAAGACTACAACTCGCAAAGATGAATTGCGTACAAAAAGCGCAACAATATGCTGAAGCGCTGGGAATAACACCAGAACAGCCGGAATACCGGGAGATTTTCCTCGGTCGATTGGAAAGGCTGGAGCAAGAGGAACGAGAACGAGAGGAACGAGAACGAGAAAGAGAACGAGAAAGAGAACGAGAACGAGAACGAGAACGCGAGCGCGAGCATGAGATTCGCATTCAACAGCTCAACCAGCCAGGAGCCCCAGAAGCGAGACGAATTAAGATTCCTGAAATCACGCCATTCGAGCCAGAGAAAGAAGGTATGCAGGAGTTTCTACAACGGTTTGGGAACCACTGTACAGCCCAAGAGCTCACCGAATACGAGATTGTCATTGCCCTCGAAACCTTAGTAACGGCCAAAGAACGAAGGCTCATACAAACGATACCCGCCGTCGATCGATACCGCTTTAATGAAATCAGAACCCTACTATTAGAATCGCATAAGGTCACTACGGCTACCTTGCGCGATAATTACTTGAAAGTAAAACCAGAGGAGGGCGATAATATGAGTCGTTATGTCCGCAGGGTCGAACAAGCCTCTGATACCTGGATTACGGGAAGCCAAGTCGAGCCAGGTTACGAACAACTAAGGGATTTTGTTCTGGTAGACCGAATATTCTCCGACCTACCACCCTTCGTGGCAACCCAGCTTAAAGACCGCGGCAGTAGTACTCTGGCTACACTGAGCGAACAGGGGGATAGCTTCTTACAAGCTCGACCACACACCTCACTGCAACAGCTATGCAGCAACCGTAACAACAATGGCCGGACAAGAGATAACGAGCTACCTATGAACAAATCTACCGCAACAAGTCGAACCACGCGAACTTTTGGCCCCCCTAACCGTGCGCAAATCAACGCAGCTCCGGTAACTGCGCGTAACGAACCAGCACGCGTCGCGGCAACTGCTCCAAGAGCTAACCATGACCGCACCAATTCAACTGGCCCACAAGAGGCACAACGAACTTTCTATTGTTCACACCATGGGGAAAACGCCACTCATTCCAGCGCTAATTGTGCCGTGCTTAATTCCCGATACCATAGGTATCATCCAAACTGGCGTCACCCAGGAAACAACGGCCAGAGAGAGGGAGAGGCCTCCGACGCAAGAGTACACGCGAATACAGTCAGCTTCGACGAGGAACCAACCGAATCCTCCAACTTGCCGCCAGTTGGCTGCAATCACGTAGGTTTAGAAAAAGAACTCGCACTAGGGAAGTTAAAGACCTGTAAAGGCCGGATCAACGAACAACCCGTCACAGTATTATTAGACGGAGAAGCTAATGCAGTATTTATAAGGAAGAACCTCGTGCCCCTAGACACGCTTACCGGACCAAAAATCACCCAAAAACTGGCCAATAGTCAAATATTTCAAGCCCCCTTGACAAAGGTACGGCTCGAATGTCCCTACTACCGAGGCGACGTCACCGTCGTAGTCATGGAGAATCCTTCGCACGACGTTATTTTAGGACGAATACCAGGCACCCTTTCCTTTGAGGAACCAAACCTCGATCCGACCCTACCTTCTCCGGACGCAGCCACATACCATGTGACAACTCGAGCGACCGCCAGAAAGGAGGCCGAAGTTGACGCGCAATCCAGGAACGACTCAAACCTGACAAAAAAGAGCTGGAAACGTTACAGCGGAACTGTGCTACTCTGCGAGGACTGTTCAAAAAGGCAGAAAACAAGACAGAGGATGTTAGAAACGACGGAGAAACGACGGCCGCGTCATTACGTATGAACTAAGAGATGAGATTCTATATCGCAAAACGTTACAGAACGGTCAAACCACTTTTCAGCTAGTGGCGCCAGCAAGTCTACGCAAACAAGTACTAGAGATGGGTCACGATAACCCCCTGGCGGGTCACTATTCCCAAAGCAAAACCCAGGCACGAATCGAAGGAGATTTCTACTGGCCCCAGCTAAACCAAGTGGTAAACCAAACCGGTACTGCCATTCTTGCCATAAATGCCAAAAACATGCACCAGCACGGCCGCCCAAAGCACCTATTGCTACTCCATCTCTAACCGGAACTACCTTTGCCGCGCTAAGCGTGGATATCGTAGGCCCGATTCAACCGTCCTATGCTAGAGGAAATCGATACATTCTAACTGTGGTCGACCAAGCCACCCGTTATGCGGATGCAAAAGCCCTACGGCATATAGACGCGGTAACAGTCGCAGAAGCACTAAACGAGATCTGCACTCGCACCGGCTACCCGCAGACCCTAACCACAGATAACGGGACACAATTTACGGCCGCCTACTTTGAAGAGTTCCTAAACCAGATGGGCATCCAGCACCACCGCACGCCCCTGTATCATGCAAAATCAAATGGGATCGTAGAACGATTCAATGGAACCATGAAGAGTATGCTTCGGAAACTGACTGACGAGCAACCCAGGGACTGGGACTTGTATCTTCCCTCATTATTATTCGCGTATCGCGACACTCCGCAAGCCTCTACCGGGTACTCACCATTCGAGTTAATCTATGGCCACCGAGTACGAGGACCCCTGACCATCCTGAAGGAATGCTGGACAGCTAATCCTGCAGTAGACACCGACCAGGCTCCGGCCCATTATCTACTCGATCTCCAGCATCGCTTAAAAGAAACGTGTGCAATTGCTCAAACTAATCTGAAAAAAAGTCAAGAAAGAGCGGACAAATATCTAAACAGAAAAACCAAGCCTCGAGTGTTGAAACCAGGAGACCAAGTACTAGTATTTGTTCCGGACCAAAGAAATAAATTAACCATGGCATGGAAAGGCCCATATAAAATCACCCCGCGGTAAGGAACCTATACTGATTTACTAGAAGTAGATGGAAAAAGTAAACTATACCATATGAATTTACTCAGAAAATATCAGGAACCAGAGGCTCTAACCAGCAATGCTAATCCCAACTACTAGGAAATCGAAGAACTTGAAGGAGACGCCGTTAAAGAAGCGTTCACTGCCGCCTGCCTCGCTGTCGAAGATACCAATGCAGAAGAGGAGCTCGACACAAAAGAGCCAGAAGTCCCCCTCGTGTTGGGAGAAACTGTTACCGACTGCTCCCTCGACAACCGTCGAGACGAAAGGGAACTAACCCAACTGAAGGAGTTCCTTAGTAAATTCGGTCGCCTATTCACCGACACACCAGGAGAAACCAGGACCATCGTTCACGAAATCAAACTAAAAGACCCCAGCAACTTCCGCCTCCAACATGCCTACCCCTTGCCACTATCGCTAGAACCGCAATTACAGAAAAATCTCACTCATTGGCTACAACTGGGGATAATCACGCCGTCCAACTCACCGCACTACTCCCCCTTGTTAGCAGTTCGAAAAAAGGACGGAAGTCATCGATTCTGTTTGGATTGTCGTCACCTTAATAATCTAACGCGCTTCGATGCCGAGCCTATTGCCGACATCACATCCATCTTTACTCGATTGGCAGGAAAAACTATCTTCAGTAAAATAGACTTAACCAACGGCTACTGGCAAGTTCCTCTGCACCCAGCATCCTGTCCGTATACGGCATTCAAAACGATGTCCGGACTATATGAATTCAAGGTAATGCCGTTCGGACTAGCCAATGCACCTGCTACCTTTTCACCACTCATTCACCGAGTAACTAGTGGTCTAAAGGACATCGAAGTTTACATGGACGATATTTTGATCGCCTCCACCACGTGGGAAGAGCATCTAGATTCCCTGGAAAAATTATTAGAAGCATTGTCACAACACGGCCTAACTGCAAAACCCTCGAAATGCGCTTTCTGCTATAGTACTCTCCAATACCTCGGCCATCGATTAAGCAGCGAGCAGCTCCGACCAATGACCGAACGGATAGAGGCGCTACGCACCTCCTCAATACCCAAGAATAAGAACGAACTAAGGAGTTTTCTAGGCAGTGTAGGATACTACCAACAGTTTATTCCTCATTACACTGATCGGGCCGCACCTCTGCAAGACTTCCTCCGCAAAAATTCTCCAGAAGGGATTCCCTGGACCGACGTAACCCAAGACGTATTCGAGGGACTTAAATTGGCCTTAATGACCAATCCCGTGTTGCAGTTACCAGACCCCAACATCCCATTTATCCTACGCACGGACGCATCGGAAACCGGTCTAGGCGCTGTTCTTCTCCAGCCCAGCAAAATCGACTTCAGGCGCTATGCACCAATTGCCTATGCATCCCGCCGACTCAGAGGAGCGGAGAAGAATTATTCTACTATCGAAAAAGAGGCCTTAACTATCTACTGGGCGTTCCAAAAATTTGAAACCTAACTATATGGCCGAGAATTTATTTTACAAACTGATCACCGGCCTCTACTCTATCTGCAACAGGCCGATAAATTAAACCCTCGCCTGAAACGATGGGCTCTCTACCTGAGCCTGTTTCAATTTCAAGCCGAGCATATCGCAGGAACTGAGAATCATATTGCCGATTTCCTATCTCGCTCCACGACCGTCTAAGGAACCGAGTAAAACCACAAGATATCCGAGAATGCACTCGAGATGTCGAGAGAAAGCTTATAACTGTGTTCTTTATATAGATAAGATGTTAAAAGCGCTCTAAACTAGGGCACTTAAGATCCTAGAATTAATTATTATATAACCCCTATGTATCGAACGGTCTCGAAACTCAATCAGAGACCTACGGACTTCGATTTCTAATTATTAATCCAACTGGCGTGGGTTTGTTAAGACTTTGCTTTACAAGTAAAGTCTTGTCATTATGGGCGTGTTAGGCCCATCGCCAGTATGCCAGACGAGATTCTAGCCTTACGCTACCGGCTCTGTAAATAATGTTCGCCGAAATTTAATCCGAGTATCCTAGATACTCGCCAAACCCCCTTGAATCCGGCTGATCTGAAATTTGGAGAGCGACGAAATCAACTGTCTGCTCCCCGATAATTCAAGAACGACGAAGAGAACTGTCCGCTCTCTATAAATTGGAACTTATTATTTTGGTCTTGAACGATCTGCAGCCGACCTGCTTCTATTAATAAAGGTTGAAAAATAAATCCAAACTTATCATCCCTTGAAGTAAGACCAACGACGAAAATCGTTCACCTTGGCGTCCCATCGAGGATAAGCCAACTATATTATCTCAGAAATTGGTGTCGACGGACAGCCAACCATAATAATAATAATAATACTAACAAAGTGGCACTTGAACTAAGGCCTACCATACGATAATCTAACAAGTGGCTCCCGAACAAGGGACTGCCAAGAATATAATATAATAATCTAACACCCAGGTTTGAACGATTGAAACTTATTAAGAATTATTCTGAAAAATTATCCTGGTATCCTCGTCAAATGAATGATAGTGATCGCGTATCAGGAACCATTACTTCTACGAGCTGGACGAAGCCTTTAAAAAACCAACTGCTTTGGCAAACAGGTTAGGGATCCTCAGAAGCTGGCTTCTTGGCTCACAGTGAATTGCGATGTTTAGTGATATTTATCAAAGCCAGTATCGTAGGAACTGCAATACTTTAACCTTTTTTGCTTACATGGTCAAAATAGACTTGAACCAAACAGGTTTTCGTAGCTAGGTCTTAACATTCATTGGATTTGGACACCCTCAATGTTGAATACTGTAAGGAACAGAGTTGCTCTGGCTATTCGCAAAACTTGTTGATTTATGAAGGGAAATTAACAATCGTAAACACAGAAAGGAAATCGATGCCCGACAGCGAGTTATATAATTAATGCAACCATATATTCTTGTCTATATATTTAAATTATATGGATGGTGAAATTTAGTTCAAAATTATTTTAGAGTCACCAACGAATTGCTGCAGTTCAACACAATTAGTGGTGTTTAGAGCAGGTTCAGCTCAGGTAGCAGCTGTGGTTGCTGCAAATCGACAGCGGCCACGAGCAGTGCAGTGCAGCGGAACTACACGAACTCTACTGCAAGGCATGCTGCCAAACGACTCTATCGGTAAATAGTGGCGACTAGTAGTTCAGTGCAGTTTACTGCTGTTCAGTGGCGTTCACTACCTGAATTACTGCAGTGGCGCGGTCAAACAGCAACGAAAAGACACGATGTTGACACGATGAAAAGACACGCGGTCACGCATTCGATATTAAATCATACTGCATAATTACTGATCGATTTCAGTGGCGATTATTGGAACCTGTCTGACTATTTTGACATAACCATAATATTTCATGAAATGATTTTCCAGTTAACGGTTTTCGTACGACATTGATCTGGGACACATCAGAAATATATTTATTTTGTGAGCATCGTTGTCAAGAGTATTTTCAAACTCCAAGGAGAATGATTTACAACCAATGCAATCTATACGGGGGATCAGGGAAAGCTTTGAAGAAAAGCATAATGCACAAGGCCAAAACAACATTACTACAACATTGGGAGTCGGTGTTAACAGCGCATACGCGAGGCAATTCAAGTTGAGTTAGCTACGCCCGAGGGAAAGGATGAAAATTGCAAAAAAAGTGAAGTTGTTGATAAGTTAATAGAAATTACGAAAAGGCTTATTAATTCTTGATGGCACGCACTGAAGAACGAATAGAAATACAACACATATGTTTGGTAAAGCTCCAAATCATTGTAGTTTGAAATATTCAATTGAAAAATAAGCTAATATTCGAATTCTAGATAAGACCCTGATTTTAACTTTAAAAATTTAACAGAACGCGAGTGGAGCCTATTCAAAAGCTTCATGAGTAAAAATGAAACAATTGTAACTGGACTTAGGTTTCTTGTCAGAGATTAAAGGGTACGAATCACGAATAAGGATTTAAACGTCTATCAAAGAGGCAAACACAGCGAAGGAGCAACTGAAAGGGTACTGGATGTTGGTGGATTCTCACGACGACGTATTTACCCTCTCTTAACGATAATTGGTTATGATTGAGAAGGGAAGTAGGTTGCTGTCACAAGAGACCGAATCACTTATGACTTATAAATATATTAGGAATGACTTATAAATGTATTATTAATTGATATCTGGATGTTGGCACGTAAGCGTTGGCCTTTATATGGAGCTCTTACTTCGTCAAACAATCAACAACTTGGTAGCTATAGCCGAGTTTCAAAGTGCGTGTTTCATGTTTGTGGTTCGTGCGAGTCGTGAGGTCAATAAGGACACACATGCGTACAATTTAAGAATTAACTGGAGGACAATGAGGCGAGTGTGGAGGAGGGGGAGAGCACGCGCGAGGCACCCGACGTGCAACCAAGAGAATGTCCAACCAATACTGTCTTTAGGCCTCTTGGAATATTTACAATTGAATATGTCAATCCTCTATCTATCAATGGTTGGTTATATTGAATAACGAGCCCTGACGAGTATCGAACGAACCCACTACACCAAGCCCATAAAACTGAACCCAGAGACCAATGTTGTGTCTCTTCATGAGACTAAATGGAGAGAGGCGGGGGAAGAAAGGGATTGGAGGTGACTGAGCAATCCCTCAGACCTGCTGGCTTAAGCTGTGACCGCTATCATTTTTTAATGTTGCTTTATTTAATTTGAAATGGTCGAAGGGATACGCTCTGCCCTTTCAATTATTTTTATAACAACACAGCTATAATTGTTTGTGAAAGCTTATGCTGCTCCATATTACAAAGCCCAATGCTGAGTTCTGCCGCTCGCTCAATAATTTTTACCATGAATAATATCTCCTATGCCCATTAGATACAAATTAATTTATGAATCGTGACTACTTTCTACAGAAAAATATGTTTCATTCAGTGAGCAGAGGAAGACAGACACAGTAACATGAGCGACAGATATGGGGAAATAATCGTAATAAACCAAGGGTTGATAAACCTATTCTGAAAAAGGATATCAATGACACGTCATGCAAAGCAAGCTGAGACTTGTCATAAAGGCAATGTAAAAGCCGAATGACATACGTTAACATCAAATAAGACAGAAGCAAAAATACTTTCAGAAGCTATATATGCACAAACGTAAATCAAGCGCAAACAAACAAATGGTATAATCTGGCGAATTGAAGAAAAATTGGTCCTTGCATGGCACTAATGCCAGCATATAAAAATAAGACGTGTCGAACTGTGCATTTTGAAACCAACCTTGACTCAAAATTTTAATACGATGACTCTACATATTTGACTCTATACATCTTGACTCTATACATCTTGACTCTATACATCTTGACTTTATACATCTTGACTCTATACATCTTGACTCTATACATCTTGACTCTATACATCTTGACTCTATACATCTTGACTCTATACATCTTGACTCTATACATCTTGACTCTATACATCTTGACTCTATACATCTTGACTCTATACATCTTGACTCTATACATCTTGACACCATACATATTGACTCTATACATCTTGACTCCATACATCTTGACTCCATACATCTTGACTCTATACATCTTGACTCTATACATCTTGACTCTATACATCTTGACTCTATACATCTTGACTCTATACATCTTGACTCTATACATCTTGACTCTATACATCTTGACTCTATACATCTTGACTCCATACATCTTGACTCCATACATCTTGACTCTATACATCTTGACTCTATACATCTTGACTCTATACATCTTGACTCTATACATCTTGACTCTATACATCTTGACTCTATACATCTTGACTATAAACATCTTGACTCTATACATCTTGACTCTATACATCTTGACTCCATACATCTTGACTCTATACATCTTGACTCTATACATCTTGACTCTATACATCTTGACTCTATACATCTTGACTCTATACATCTTGACTCCATACATCTTGACTCTATACATCTTGACTCTATACATCTTGACTCTATACATCTTGACTCTATACATCTTGACTCTATACATCTTGACTCTATACATCTTGACTCCATACATCTTGACTCCATACATCTTGACTCTATACATCTTGACTCTATACATCTTGACTCTATACATCTTGACTCTATACATCTTGACTCTATACATCTTGACTCTATACATCTTGACTCCATACATCTTGACTCTATACATCTTGACTCCATACATCTTGACTCTATACATCTTGACTCTATACATCTTGACTCCATACATCTTGACTTCATACATCTTGACTCTATACATCTTGACTCTATACATCTTGACTCTATACATCTTGACTCTATACATCTTGACTCTATACATCTTGACTCTATACATCTTGACTCTATACATCTTGACTCCATACATCTTGACTCTATACATCTTGACTCTATACATCTTGACTCTATACATCTTGACTCTATACATCTTGACTCTATACATCTTGACTCTATACATCTTGACTCTATACATCTTGACTCTATACATCTTGACTCTATACATCTTGACTCTATACATCTTGACTCTATACATCTTGACTCTATACATCTTGACTCTATACATCTTGACTCTATACATCTTGACTCTATACATCTTGACTCTATACATCTTGACTCTATACATCTTGACTCTATACATCTTGACTCCATACATCTTGACTCTATACATCTTGACTCTATACATCTTGACTCTATACATCTTGACTCTATACATCTTGACTCTATACATCTTGACTCTATACATCTTGACTCTATACATCTTGACTCTATACATCTTGACTCTATACATCTTGACTCTATACATCTTGACTCTATACATCTTGACTCTATACATCTTGACTCTATACATCTTGACTCTATACATCTTGACTCTATACATCTTGACTCTATACATCTTGACTCCATACATCTTGACTCCATACATCTTGACTCTATACATCTTGACTCTATACATCTTGACTCTATACATCGTGACTCTATACATCTTGAGTCTATACATCTTGACTCTATACATCTTGACTCTATACATCTTGACTCTATACATCTTGACTCTATACATCTTGACTCTATACATCTTGACTCTATACATCTTGACTCTATACATCTTGACTCTATACATCTTGACTCTATACATCTTGACTCCATACATCTTGACTCCATACATCTTGACTCTATACATCTTGACTCTATACATCTTGACTCTATACATCTTGACTCTATACATCTTGACTCTATACATCTTGACTCTATACATCTTGACTCTATACATCTTGACTCTATACATCTTGACTCAATACATCTTGACTCTATACATCTTGACTCTATACATCTTGACTCTATACATCTTGACTCTATACATCTTGACTCTATACATCTTGACTCTATACATCTTGACTCTATACATCTTGACTCTATACATCTTGACTCTATACATCTTGACTCTATACATCTCGACTCTATACATCTTGACTCCATACATCTTGACTCTATACATCTTGACTCTATACATCTTGACTCTATACATCTTGACTCCATACATCTTGACTCCATACATCTTGACTCCATACAACTTGACTCCATACATCTTGACTCCATACATCTTGACTCCATACATCTTGACTCTATACATCTTGACTCTATACATCTTGACTATACATCTTGACTCTATACATCTTGACTCCATACATCTTGACTCCATACATCTTGACTCCATACATCTTGACTCTATACATCTTGACTCTATACATCTTGACTCTATACATCTTGACTCTATACATCTTGACTCTATACATCTTGACTCTATACATCTTGACTCCATACATCTTGACTCTATACATCTTGACTCCATACATCTTGACTCTATACATCTTGACTCTATACATCTTGACTCCATACATCTTGACTCCATACATCTTGACTCTATACATCTTGACTCTATACATCTTGACACTATACATCTTGACTCTATACATCTTGACTCTATACATCTTGACTCTATACATCTTGACTCTATACATCTTGACTCCATACATCTTGACTCTATACATCTTGACTCTATACATCTTGACTCTATACATCTTGACTCTATACATCTTGACTCTATACATCTTGACTCTGTACATCTTGACTCTATACATCTTGACTCTATACATCTTGACTCTATACATCTTGACTCTATACATCTTGACTCTATACATCTTGACTCTATACATCTTGACTCTATACATCTTGACTCTATACATCTTGACTCTATACATCTTGACTCTATACATCTTGACTCTATTCATCTTGACTCTATACATCTTGACTCTATACATCTTGACTCCATACATATTGACTCTATACATCTTGACTCCATACATCTTGACTCTATACATCTTGACTCTATACATCTTGACTCTATACATCTTGACTCTATACATCTTGACTCTATACATCTTGACTCTATACATCTTGACTCTATACATCTTGACTCTATACATCTTGACTCTATACATCTTGACTCTATACATCTTGACTCTATACATCTTGACTCTATACATCTTGACTCTATACATCTTGACTCCATACATCTTGACTCCATACATCTTGACTCTATACATCTTGACTCTATACATCGTGACTCTATACATCTTGACTCTATACATCTTGACTCTATACATCTTGACTCTATACATCTTGACTCTATACATCTTGACTCTATACATCTTGACTCTATACATCTTGACTCTATACATCTTGACTCTATACATCTTGACTCTATACATCTTGACTCTATACATCTTGACTCTATACATCTTGACTCTATACATCTTGACTCTATACATCTTGACTCTATACATCTTGACTCCATACATCTTGACTCTATACATCTTGACTCTATACATCTTGACTCTATACATCTTGACTCTATACATCTTGACTCTATACATCTTGACTCTATACATCTTGACTCCATACATCTTGACTCTATACATCTTGACTCTATACATCTTGACTCTATACATCTTGACTCTATACATCTTGACTCTATACATCTTGACTCCATACATCTTGACTCTATACATCTTGACTCTATACATCTTGACTCTATACATCTTGACTCTATACATCTTGACTCTATACATCTTGACTCTATACATCTTGACTCTATACATCTTGACTCTATACATCTTGACTCTATACATCTTGACTCTATACATCTTGACTCTATACATCTTGACTCTATACATCTTGACTCTATACATCTTGACTCTATACATCTTGACTCTATACATCTTGACTCTATACATCTTGACTCTATACATCTTGACTCCATACATCTTGACTCTATACATCTTGACTCTATACATCTTGACTCTATACATCTTGACTCTATACATCTTGACTCTATACATCTTGACTCTATACATCTTGACTCTATACATCTTGACTCTATACATCTTGACTCTATACATCTTGACTCTATACATCTTGACTCTATACATCTTGACTCTATACATCTTGACTCTATACATCTTGACTCTATACATCTTGACTCTATACATCTTGACTCCATACATCTTGACTCCATACATCTTGACTCTATACATCTTGACTCTATACATCTTGACTCTATACATCGTGACTCTATACATCTTGAGTCTATACATCTTGACTCTATACATCTTGACTCTATACATCTTGACTCTATACATCTTGACTCTATACATCTTGACTCTATACATCTTGACTCTATACATCTTGACTCTATACATCTTGACTCTATACATCTTGACTCTATACATCTTGACTCTATACATCTTGACTCTATACATCTTGACTCCATACATCTTGACTCTATACATCTTGACTCTATAAATCTTGACTCTATACATCTTGACTCTATACATCTTGACTCTATACATCTTGACTCTATACATCTTGACTCTATACATCTTGACTCTATTCATCTTGACTCTATACATCTTGACTCTATACATCTTGACTCCATACATATTGACTCTATACATCTTGACTCTATACATCTTGACTCTATACATCTTGACTCTATACATCTTGACTCTATACATCTTGACTCTATTCATCTTGACTCTATACATCTTGACTCTATACATCTTGACTCTATACATCTTGACTCTATACATCTTGACTCTATACATCTTGACTCTATACAACTTGACTCTATACATCTTGACTCTATACATCTTGACTCTATACATCTTGACACAACGTACGTATATCTTGACTCTACATTCAAAAACGTTACTTATATAGCTAGGTTTTTGAAGAAGAGCAACACGACCTAAAATTCGCAAACTTGCGTGAAGAAATATACGGAGAACACAGTGGTTACTCAATACTCATGGCTTTAAGTAATATTTACCCCATGCAGTGTACACGAAGTTTTAGATCATCGCGATGAACTGTATGAAATTCATTAAGACGAACTTAGGATATACTCGTATGGACAATTTTTTGATGTCCTTAAATTCATTATTTCAAGGAATGTTCTTGTTTCCTTCAATTACATAACGAGTATTGTCTAGCATTATTTTCCTGTAGGAATTTCAGCATGTTTTGTTGTATTAATCCTGATGGTAAGCCACCGGTGTACACGTACCGTACAAGCACTATAATAATACCTGAGTCAGAGAGAAGGGCCGCTCCCTCTCTGACACACACACGCGCGAGAGGTCAGAAGCGCCCGTCAACGCAGACTGATGATCATGGAGCCAGTCTGTAGTCGGCCTGCTCTGCCGTAATTAAGCCGAGCGTCGTCTATCTCCCGCTGCTGAAAGCCTGAAGATTCAATACGGAGCGTTTTTGAACCGTTCTCTGAAGCATTTTAACTTTTTGTTTCTTTCATTAAAAGAGCAAACTTCGTTGGTATTTTTCGTTTTTAGATTTTTCGTCAATTTGCGATATAAGCAAAGAAACCATTAGTTCAGAAATCCACTCTCGCTGCAAAAACAGAGTTTTATGAACTCTTATAGACTTACTAAACGCCTAATTGAAATTCAAGATGTACTTAGTAAATGATGTATAACTTGGTTGACATTTAATCGGGAGCGCCCTTTTATAATAAATTCATCGATAGCGCTCAAAAGTCTTACCCTAAAATCCATTAAAATGCCATTTTTTTGAGAATGACGCGTTGATCAGAGACGTTATTCAATTTTTTATGCACGGCCTATCGATAACTTAATTGGCTTTTTACTCAAATTGCTTCATGAGAATTACACTGGCCTCAAAAATGTCTGTTTGGCCAAAATACTACTAAATGTTATAATTTTCAAAAACTTAGCTCTATCATAATCTCTTTTTAACTTAAATACTTCCATCGTAAAAGTTATCTTTATTTTTTCGACCAAAAATGCATTGGATTTCAATTAGTGTGCTATATTTACACGGAAATCGAAGTGAATTCCCTGAAAGCTGGCCATCGTTTCCGCTGTAAATAACAAAACACTTTTTAGATCGCTGTTAACTAAACCAATACGAGTAATTAAGATTCATGCTGAGGCTTTAAAATCATTATAAAAACATACCACAAAAACTCTGCTGAGTAGAGCCAGCTGAAGTGAGAAAAAACATCACAATTGTAGCACAAAGATTCAACCGAGTTTCCAGTTTGCGAGCTACTTTTTCTATTATTCTACCTCATTAGATATTTTGGAGGAGAAAGTTGCACCACAGGTTCGCGCTAGAAGTTTCAATTCTGAACACATTCTAATGATGTTACATAAGCGACGATGAAGCCCGCTGTGCTCACAGCAAATGCAGTAAATTCACCTCAAAAATTTGTGGTCCTATTCAAATATTGTGGCCTAATTCTTCACGAGAGACAAAGCCATATTTTGTCTTGATTTTTTTGTGCCCTAAACAAGTATTCGAAATCTAACCTAGTGGGCAAAATAAACTTTTTCAATAACCATGAATTTTTTTTCTGCAGCTCCGTTACTCAAGACCTCGATTGGTGTACATCTATACTAGTTTATTTATTACAATTTTTGTTTTTCTTAGAGCAACAGTTTTCTACCATATTCTTGTGGGTGTAAGTTTTGGCGATAACAGCCTCATGGACAAATTTAAGACCCTAAAGTTTTTCGAATTTGGGTGACAAAAATAAGTGTCATGGTGTACATGAAATCCACTTGCAATCACGACGAGCTCGAGTCTTAAAAAGTTTTACGAAGCTTCTGTTAAACATACATAAATATGATGTATTTCGCATCAGAAAATAAAATATCAAGGGCACAGCTATGCTCATTTTTACCCTAGTAAGTGCATTTTACATATTAACTTGTGGCAGTGCCTGGAGTAGATTTGACGATCTTTGTTAAATGTTTCCGTTGTAATAATACATGACCTAAATGTTATGGCATTCAGTCCAGTAGCATTGAAGTCTTATTTTGCAGTACGGACACGGCAGATGTTCCTAAACTTCCTTTTACCATCGATTATATAATGAAAAGAAATTATTCACACTCGTATTAGGTTTGAAAAGCGATTTTATTAATTTCTACTTAATAACTAAGATAAAATCTATACGTTATGAGATACTCTAATTGACCATTATGGGAATCTTATATTCTTTTTGAAAGAGTTCGAGCTATGACGATTTGATCTCAGAAAGCCAGCATGAGGTATTCAGACTACAATCACTTAACGATTTGCTTCCTTCAGTCTACGGAAACTCGGTTTAAAATCCTTCAACACTTTTCAAGCGATTATTTAGAATACCTGTCAGCGGGGATGTTTTCTGAAAAAGCACCAAACGTGAAGGCGTCGCCCTTATCTGCCTTTAGTTTTAAGAGTTTCTTTCTTTTGACTATTACAACGTTTTCCACAGATCAAATACACTAAAAAAAATTATGCTAACTGAATTTTTAACACACGTGGCAGTCTATAGTTAAAAAATCTCGTGAATTCATGAAAGGCTTCGTTACTACAAAGTTATGTTGCTGAAGTATCACGTAGTTCTTATTTCATCACTTAGAAGAACCCGTTTCGAAAAGCTAATGATAATTTTGTTTTTCCATTTGCCTAAGTCAGTTAGAGCAAAATTCAAGATTTGTTGAAAGACGATCCCGCCAATATGAAAAAGCGTGTGTCATGGCGTATATATATGACCAGCATTGAACTGTACGAGTATTGTATTTGTGCTCTGATTCCTCACTTATCGAGCTTTGGGTAATGGCGATGCCTTTAATGCAGCTTTTAGTTTCATCTAATTTTCACAAGTTTGCGCGCAGCTCTCTCGGTGACAATTTCGACGTACTTTTTCGCCTTTTGAATGAATCATTCGTGAGGGTTCACTGCTTTCTCTCCGCTCTAATGGCTCATTTTAGGGACGTAAAGAATAGATAACTTGACGCCTTACTCTTCGGTAGATTTGAGATAGCTAAGCATCCTGAAATAGTTCTGCAACTATTGATGAACTATAGTGAGAGTCGATATTCTTTTACCGTAAATTGATTTCGAGCTTTTTGTCCAAGCCATCCATCCATGAAAGATCTCATGACACTGATGTAGTATTCTCATATCTAAGTAGTATTCTCATTTCCCCTTTATTAAAATCATCCCATGCTAAATTATTGTGTAATCAAGTCTTCCAACTTTCTATTAACTGTAAAACACAGGTACAAGAGTGCGAGTATCGATGCAGAAGCAAGAAAAAATCTACGTTCGCAGACGACGGTTGCGGGCTTCTAAAAAATATTTATGGAAAACTACAATTCACACAATTTTCACCGTGCATTTGGACATCGATTCGATGCTCAGATTGATGTTTTGAAATCTTGAAGCAGTAAGTTTTACTGTATTTTCAAAATAAATAGTTTCGAAGAAAATTATTCTTCGTCTAAATCATAATTAACTTTTTCATGAGCAGGTTTTACTTTAAAGAAGCTCAAAGCAGCGTGTCATTGTATGCGTTCGTACCGAGATTATTGAAGATTTTATGGCTTTAACATCTGGATTTATGTACACATATTACCGTTATATATAATAACCATCGCCAATCGACATGAACTGGCATCAGGTTGTCACCGACATCAAAGTGAGGATGGAAATGCCACATCGGTGAAGAAATTAGGTAGGAAATGATACAAATATACAATATAATAAGGCTATTTTCGAAACAGGCCCATTTGGTTTCCTGTGACGTTGAAGGGTTAACTATCATTTACTTCATCAAACATCACTTAATTTTAAGTGAAACAGTCCCTCTGTGGATGTTGTAATTGACATCCATTGGGCCATTATTCAATATAATGATACCTTTTTCTTCGCATTCACTTACAAAATGAAAAGAAATAAGGTCACTGCAAACATTCCGCTGGAATTTTCCTGTCGTGATTAAGGTTATTCTTAACACATCAGGAGGCAAATTTCAATTTTAATTTTAATTACGAACTTTGTCAGCTATCCTTCTTACCAGTGAACCAACTTTCAAATGCGAGATTTTACAATCATATTTTCTGCTTGCCGAATCGAATTACAACTTCATCTCATCTTGAATTAAGTCTCTAAATTACAGGCTTTCTCGCGGAGATAAATGCATAAGATTGTTGAAAGAATGACAGAAAAAGAAAGAGAGTAAATTAGGGAATATGAGTATTATTTTGAGTCTATAATGCAAAGTTTCCTGATAGGAAACAAAGATTGCAAAAGAAGATTGCAAATCGACTGCCTAAGATTGCAAAAGAATGACAATCAAAAGAAGCCAAAAGAGTAGATTATGGAAGATCAGCTTCACTCCAACCAAAAGAATAAACCTGATCCTGAGATACTTGCTCTGCATGCGAACGCGGATTGCAGCTCTTTACAGCTGGTGCAATATCTCTGGATATTATTTCACATGATTTTCATCTTTTAGGACCCCAAATAAAAAACGAAGAAGCTTGTAAACCTGAAGAAAACTGCGTTCTAAAGTTCTGGTCGAAAACAATGGCAAATTATTTTCCAAAAAATCTGTGAATTAACAGGGTCATCAAAAAAAAATTTGAATGAATTGATCGAGACGTATTGGAAGGACGAGGAGAATTTGATTCGTCGTGTTCGTTCCGAGGAAACTATTGTGGTGTCACTAAAGCCTAAGAATCAGTTTCGTGTTCTGAAAGAAACGAAGCACCCTCACACATACGTAGGAAACTAATACCGTTCATACAAGTCGGATAAACAAAAACTTATTTCTTTCAGCATCACTTCTAATTAATTCATTATAACTTACACAAATTTGATTAATGTTAAAGATGGCTTCTCTGAACAAATCTAGCGAGTACAAAACTCATAACTCTCGCTTCGTCAGCCCAGATTTAGCTCTACAGGGAGAACTCCTGTCGAATACTTTAAACTTGAACATATATTGACTGTTTTAAAATATTTATAGTTAAGTTAGTTTTTCGAATATGATATGTCTCAAACCGTATTAGAAAAATCTGAGTTTGTCCATATGAAATTATATTCGCATTTTCAGTAACTTCTCTTAACTAGTTAATACATCGATACAGTTTTACTTTTTTAGACGAATTAGTTGACGCTACTGGCATGCGTGAAACTTTTCAGGATGGATAAATTTTCTATACTCTAAAAGCAAATACTTTGTGAGACAATTTGAGCGAAGCTAAAATCTCATACCTTTCTCAAAACTGCAGTAGCTTACCAGCAGAATACGCGCGGGCTGGTCCATGGAGAACCTGAGGGCAAGGCGCCCTAATTAAGGGCCCTCTTTGCTGGTGTAAAGAGAGCACCATGCAACGAAGAGGGGATTTCAACCCTTGATAGTGAAAGAGAAAGAAGTGGAAAAATTAGAGATGACCCAGCGAGAGAGAAACGAAAGATAGAGAGAATTAAAAAATAGAGAGCGTTGTCCCTATTCTGCGCTTGCTTGATCAGTATGGGGGTAATAACGACTCACTGAAAGATTACCTTTATTATTTGAACATGTGAAAACATGTACATTGTAGAGAATTTACGCACAATATAGTACAACTAAATTGTCATTGCGAAATCTAAGACACAAAGATAAACACAGCTCTATATAGAGATGGTACACGTACCACCTAAATCACCACATTATATTTTTAGAGGAGACACACCATAAGGTAGATAAATACACGCTGAATTCTAAAACTTTTCCCAGCAGTACTTGAACACTACATGTCCCATTTTTCTTACGAGGCCTCATAACAACATTGAATATAACTATACATTCAATTCACGACGAACGAAATCCTGTAATTCACTGTAAATTTTACATTTCTACGTGTTCCTTCATTCGTTACTAACTTGCCCTCCGTTGTCGCCTCTTTCAGTTGGTCGTCGGACGAGGGGCCATTCTTCGGACCATATATCAGGCCATTCTTCTTACACGCTGGCGTTGTAGTGAAGTGATGCTCGAGTGCCTATACTATGGCCGGTGACACACTTGGCGTTTTCTTTCCGATCGGATTTTTTACCGTCGCCGTCGTTCCAGTAGTGGCGCGTAGGATTACATTGTTTCGGACACACTGAGCGGAAAAATGGACGAGCGGATTATTTAACGCCGACGGCAGCAATGCAGCCGCCCACTGCCACTACAATCGACGGTTTTTTAATCGCCTCCACAGAAGTGGTGGCATACGTGACTCAATGCGCGCTTACACACATGTCGTCCAGTCTGCCGCCAACCGCTCTAATGTATGAATTATTGAGCGCTCTGCATTGGTGTGCTTTACCATTGCCGAAGAGGTTGCAATTGACAATGAATTACTAATTCACCTTGTACGAGGAAGGCCTGAGCTCTGGTACAAAATTTTGGACTCCTTTTCAAGATAAGAACGCAACTAGGAATGCGTGGCATGAAGTTTGTCTACAACTTAAGAATGATTTTGACAAACTGGAAGACAGCAAAATGAATGACTTCGGTAAGCATAAATAATGGACCACTCGTGTTTGGTGACCCGTGAAAAAAATTTATGCTAAATAACTTTTTTTAATATATTTTATCGATAAAATCCGAAAATAACAATCTTTATTTGTTAATTAGTTAATTGAAATTCATTTTAAATTTAATAATTTAAACTTCATTAAATAAATTTAGGAAATAAATTAAAATATCATAGTTATTTAAAATAAGATTAATTTAAAATACATTTTTCACGAGGTACCAAGCACGGAAGATGCCAAATAATATCATATTTATTTTATGCTATTGAATTGACCTTAATAGCTTTGAACTTATATATTTTCTGTTTGCTCTTGAAAACTTACCAACACATACAAAGAACGGAATTAAAAAAAACAGACAACACCGTAAAAACAAATATATACTATATTACATATATAAAAATATTGAAGATCATTTAAATAACATTCCAAGTAATAATTAAAAGCCTTTCAAAACCAATTTTCAATATAATTTATTTATTTGACATTTTTAAAGTTTTAATGAACATAATACCTGTTATATGCATAATTCTACTATTCAGTGAGATTCTAGTTACTTTTTTATGCTAAACAGTATCATATGTATTCACAGTTTATGTAGTGATGCTTATATTTTCTGCTTTCTCCTACATGGGCAATCATATCTTTGACATTTGCCAGGGAATGCTACCAACACTTGACACGAAGTACTTGGAGAGAATGTTTCTCACGTTGTTGGCTTTCAAACCTCCTCTTGTGTTGCACCATACTTGGATGTTTTCAAGTCCTGACATTGACAATGGATCCTCAACTAACACATCTCTATCTCTAACATAATTATGAAGCACAATACAGGCCTTGAAGTTCGTCGAATGATGAGATTGACATTCTAAAATAATTGAGAAACTTTTCTTCATCGTTTCTTAACTCAGGAAACAAAGTGTAGGAGGCTCCAACTTTCTCTCTCCTCTGATTAATCAGATGAACCCAAATAAGTCTATTTTTCACTTTCTTTGTAATCGACGACGATATAGCAATAATGCAAGAAGTTGTTCTTGATTCATGTTGCACAGCACTTGTTTGTTGCATGGAGGTCAGTGATCAAATAAGTGCCGTCGGTGAGCGACGGACATTTTACCGCCCAATGTGTAAGCACTACATTATGTTAGAGCGGCGACGGTCAAAATTCCGATCGGAAACAAAACGCCAAGTGTGTCACCGGCCTAATTGTCGCGCGCTGTAGCATGCTGGTGCTGGGTATGCTGTATTGTCCATGGTACTCTTGTCCTCGGGTTCTGGGCAAACTAGCTCTCTGATGCTGTTTTGCATTGTGCTGAAGCTGTTCCCTAGTACACCGGTGCGCTGAGGGACGTTTGGTACTGGGTCGTGGGGTCAAGACGCATATGGTGCTGGTGTTGTGATGCGCTCGATACACTGGCTCTCAAGTCCTGGATTAATTTGTTCTCTGATGGTGTTGAGTATTATGCTCTGGTATGTTGGTTCCGTAGTACAATGATGTGCTGAAGTACGTCGCGGGGTACTGGTGTCACGATGCGCATGGCGTTCAGCAAGCTAGTGCGCTGCACCCGCGGCCAAATACTTCTCCTCTCGGCCCTCGAGCTCTACTCAACGGTTTGCAGCACTCCCAAACATCCTCTTCCCTAAAGGCCTCCTCAGTTTTTAGGCCTCCTCGTCTCGTGTCCTTTCTTCTGAAGCCATCTCTACAGCTCGACGCTCATTCCTGCGCTTTTGAGTAACCCTCACACTTTTTCGCTTCGACATGTCGGTTTCATAAGCACACCTCGTACCCTTATATCTCAGTAATGTATACTTTTTAATTTAATTTTCATCACTTGAAAATTTTTGTATTTTTTATTCATATTTCAAGCTTCAATTATGCCCACAAAGTTTATCCAAGGAATCTTTTACCCCATTTTTATATAAATAAAATATGAATGTTATTAACTGAGCTTATCCGAGGCTCTGTAAGTTTTAATTTACGATTTATGGTTTCTATGCCTTTCAAAGACGTATATAGAATTGAAAAGGGAAGAGTAATAAAATTAATTTTTTTGTAAAAAATTTTCTCCTTTCAACGCCTTTTCATCTTTATTTATTAAGAGTGCCAGCTCTCCACGTCCACGCCGGGCGCACATCACTGCACCTGCGATGACAAGAAACGAGAATTTAAAATTTATCAAAGCAAGCATTAAGATTTATAATTTTGGCAAAACCCTGGTGGAAACAGCAAGATTACTGTTCAGTTCTGTGGGATCATCCACTTTAAACCAAAGGGCAAGGGGCGAAATTAGAAGATGACTGGCAGACAGCCTCGCCTCACCTCAACAGAACTCTGGATTCCAAAGATGTGTTCAAAAGAAAATCTCCAAGGGCCTCCCGAAAGTGGATCCACTCCTGCCTTCTCCAGACGGCTCGAACTCCGAGGGGCAGTGGGGGGCTGCGTACACCAACAGCCGATCAACAGGCTCAAGCTAACGTATTGTGGTTCAAACCACAAGTTGCATAATCGCCAGCGGAGATCGATTAGTGCGGCACCAGGGCTGTGTTCTAACTGCCCTACCGGTCTTGGAAAAACCCGAGCGTATTCTTCGACTGGTTTCGTCAGTCAGCCAGTAAAATGGATGATACGTGAATACAATCGCTATATATAGTTTCCACCAGAATTTCTGCTCGCCGAATTGAACCATAGTTTCAGCTCATCTGGGAATTTCCACCCAAGCTTTGAGGAGGCCTACCCCCTTGGACACATTTCAACCTCCCTCGTGAGGAGTAAGAAAACTCTTCTTCTCCCTAAGAAACGCCGTTTTTTCGCGCGCTTTCGTGCTTTGTTTCGTTATAACCTGAATCAACTAAGGCTTGATGTCAATTCATTAAAAGCACCAAAGAAAAATTGCCTGGATGATGAACAAATGAATGCGTGCTAATGTTCTAACATAGAATGAATAATTTGTTCAATCATTCCCTGGAACTCAATCATTATTCCTGCTCAACAAAAAATGAGAAGGTTTCCTATATACAGCTGAACTAAAATAAAGTATGTATTCCTATCGGTCGCAAATTCATAACGATAGATTAAAGGCTACTTACAGAATGAATCGAATAAATTTCCACCACCATACTTTGAAGTGATATTTAACAAAAGAGATTTTATCTTCATCCATTATTTACCTTAACAGAACGGGGTACGACTAGTGACCTATTGAGCACGCATCTCGTTGCGGGGATGATCAATGGAGCAATCAGCTCCAGAATGAAAAAT
The DNA here is from genome assembly GCA_030386875.1 of Morinoia aosen. Classification (NCBI taxonomy): domain Eukaryota; kingdom Metazoa; phylum Arthropoda; class Malacostraca; order Amphipoda; family Talitridae; genus Morinoia; species Morinoia aosen. The sequence goes on along the minus strand of CM059572.1, from coordinate 76,048,886 downwards.
GATTCATGGATGTCGAGACCTCCCCGTGCGCTCCTTGCCTCGCGTTAGCGGTGGTCTGTCCAGTCTTGGTCTGATGACAGCCGTGCGGCGCCTCGCGTTGACGGTGATGATAGGTGGAGCCAGACGGATTCGCAGCTACATGTAAATCGCGTTTTGCTGCATACTGTACACGGTGTAGGTCACAGTTGCAAATCAGACAGGGACGTTTTTGTTGTATATTGTTCACGGTGTACACCACCGTCATACAGCAAACTGTGACGCTTTGCCACTCACTGCACACTGTAAACATCACCGTTGTTCAGCAAACTGTGAAAGCCATGCCCAATTTCCATCAGCCCGCGGTTCAATTAAAAACCATAAAATATAACAGCCCCGACAAAGAATACCAGAAATAAACTAACATGCAATGTAATGCTAATCCCGTCATAAATTATTGGTTTAAGGGATCTTACGATTGGAATGAACCTGCTCGCATCCCACCCAGCTCGTAGAATAGCCTCGCTCTGTCATGGTGTCGGCACAACTTCATTCACAAAGTGTGTAGTCCAACATAACAATGTGATCTAAAACTATAATTGCGATAATTGAGCGCTACTCCACACCGGTTAAATATACTGAGTAAACTGAACCTGATATGTCGCGCACGCGCTCCGTGCAGTTTTTTTTTGGTAATTGCCCGTAAACGACTGCACTCAGACAGTTGCCGTCAAAGTGCAATAATCCTGCAAATATCTGCCCCTCGCGATGAATGCATCTGTAGAAATAGGCTAAGAATTTAAATTTGCCTAATTAAATAAATTAACAAAGTTAGTTTAGTTAATATAAATTAACCTAAAGGAACTTAGCTTAATCTAACTGTAGCTAACAGTAACTAAATGAAACATTTATACGAGAAACGTAAAACCAAGAAGCTAGGCGGCGTGTACTGAAATTAATTTACAACGAATTAATCGCTTAAATTTATTCAGCAACTGAAAAACAGTTCCTTCTATGAAATGATTCGTAATCCATCTCCATCCTCAGTTACTTACCGTGATGCAATTCAAAAAAGGAACATCAATTAATTCTTAGAAATACAAGCATGTTTGAGAAAACTTACGTTTAGATTCTTAAAAGATAAAAATTAATTGCTGTACACAAAACCGGGTTTCTTTGACTCTGTATATAGGTATTCTAAACGATGAAAACTGAATCGTTGATAGCAGTGAGAAGTAATGTAAAATAAGATTTTGCTTATCACATTGTCAATAGTTGGAATGAAGAACATACTCGTACGAATGAAGGGGCTACGGTAGCTCACTCCGCGGTGCCGGTCAATATTAACGTAAAATATCAGTGTTGCCATGCTGACATTGCAGGATGTACGCTGTACACAATTTGAATTTCAGATAAATGTTCGCATTCTTTGGAAGTATGTCCGTATATCAGAAAAGAAGAACCAACTTTAAATTAGTTTATTAAATGAGGCTACGTTTTAGCGTCGGGAAATGGTGTGTAGAAAAGAATTCCTAATTTCCGTGAAATTTTATGGTTGAAATCCATAAAGCAGGAAAAACACTGGAAAGACGCTGCATTGGTTTCGTAGCAGTACTATAACAATGGTGTATTTCTTAGGAAGGGATTTGAGAACACAGTAGTATTAATGCGACAGCTGTCTAACGAAGACAGTTGAGATTTAAAAATACCTTTTAAACGTCAAAATCTAAAGTCTTATTTAAATCCATACAAAGTTAAAAACGTTGTTAATTCTGATACCTCAGAAAGTTGGCACCATTGAAGTGCATCAGTTATGCTTGGTTATCAAGGAAGCCAGCAATTAAAATTTAGAGTTCGTTCCATTGGCTCTGCGCAATAGAGCAGTTAAAACATTCAACCTTCGAGCACTGACGTTCAACCCCCGATGATCTCGAAGAAACCTACTAGCGTCAAGATCCTCTGCGTGGCTTCGAGTGGAGATGTCTTCACCCACATCTTGGCCGACGACAAAAAAAAGTGAATGCCAAATTCCACTGCAACGTCTTACGAACAAAAATCATTCCATGAACAAAGGCCTAGGCTTCATATAAGCAGTTTACGTTCCAACAGGACTTGGCACCCTCCTAAACTTAGAGAAATGCTTTTGACTTGTCTAAGAGGTCTGGGGTTGCGATACTGGAAAAAAGACTTCTGCCATGTTCAACTCGCTTAACCTTAAACCGTTAACATAAATTCTTAGTGGTAAATTGAGCCTAAATCCTACGCGAAGCCACACATCAGCGCTGCAGCCCTCAAGAATGACATCAAAAAGCCGTGGAGTTATTAGAAGGTGCAGAAGTTATCCGCGCCGTTTCCAGTTTCGGAAGCGTGTATAGAACCCGTGATCTTGGTAAACGTCAGTCACTTCGAATAAAAGTTTTTGTTCTTCTGGGTTCCTACGTAAACTGTCAAAATTTTAAAGTATTGTGTGACTTTTTTCCCGACTTGTTAGGATTTAGACATCGAAAGGGAAATTGTATGGATTTATCTGAAAGGCCCTGTGAAACTTTATTGCTCATTATCATCTTTTTAATTACTTTTCTAACTTTTCAGCCTTACGAAATAGTTCAATTTTCCCACGTGTTAGTTGATTCAGAAATACTCCCCCAGCATTTTTGTACTAAAACACAGTAATTCATTAAATCTATATTTCTGTCTGAATATAAAATTCAACGTTCCGACGTATCTAACCTCATCCCCAGGCTGGAAAAAAATAATACAGAATAATTTTCAGTCACATTGGAAAAACTCATAAACTAACACTTGAGTAAAATAGACTAGATGCGTAGATCACAAAAGACGAAAGCGACTAGACAAAGGATCAATTTTTGGTCCTTGGTCTAGTCGCTTTCGTCTTTTGTGATCTACATATCTAGTCTTTATTACTCAAGTGTTGGTTTTTGCGTTTTTCCAATGTGACTGAAAATTATTCTGTATTATTTTTTTTCCAGCCTGAGGATGAGGTTAGATACGTCAAAACGTTACATTTTATAATCAGACAGAAATAGAGATTTTAATGAATTACTGTGTTTTAGTACAAAAATGCTGGGGGAGTATTGCTGAACCAACTTACACGTGGGGAAATTGGACTCTATAATTACTTTTAAAGTTGGTTCACTTCTTCGACATGTAGGAGTCCTCCCTAAACTGATGAAGACAAACTCGTTTATGCTTGTAAGTTAAATTGTATGCGGTCTACATCTGCCTCTGCATGCGTGCATGACAACAAGGCCATTTCACGTTAGGATGGCCTAGCACAACGAAGCGAGCTATCTTAGCCGTAGACCTCTAACGTCGCTGTCTTGTTCTTTTATTCGTCGTTATTACGAGCGGTGACTCTGTCCGCACAGCAGAAAATGATTTAGCAATACTGCATATTGCTCCCTAAGATTTAAATTTGCGTTTCTTAGATCTCCTACACATTGTCAAAGGAAAGTCAGTTATGGATATTGAAAATAGTTATTTATCTTCAAAAATTTGGTTGAGTGGACAGTTGTTCGGAAGACTATCGTCTTGTTACTATGAAAAACAACGCGTGTGGTAAAGGGACTATGACACCCGAGGTTGAAAAGTAATAGTTATAACATATTACTAACTGACAGTCGTAGAAGTTCAACTTTTTATAAAGAGCACGAGTCGTAATTCAAGTTTGATTTAACGCAAGAAATAAACATGGAGGAGTTAGCAGAATCATTGGCCCTCCATTGACATGAAATGTCCTGAAATACAGAAATATGCTGATGTATCTGGACTCATTTTGCAAGTGTATGGCCTCAGAAACATTCACAGAAAATTCTTAATGGGTTCACTTTTGTCTTTTTAATAAACTGGCAAAAACGCCAGGGAGAAGAGACTGTTTTGCGTTGTTAATGTGTGATGAATTTTGAAAATTACAGCTAACACGGAATTCTCTCCTGCCAAAACAAGACATAAAGCTGGTTTTCCAGCATTTCCTAGAGAAGACTACTTATGTAAACTGCCGAATGTGCTCTTTATTTTCGGGGAGAAAAGTGGAATCCTTTGTTCGTCAACGTTAGTCATCAACAATTGAAGAAATGAAAAATATCCAAGTAAATCCCGCCAGCAAAATGAACGTGAAGTTAAAAAATCTGTCTTTGCACGTTCCATTCCATTTCAGGTTCGAGCATAATAAATCCATTCAACTTTTCAACTCTTCCCAAACTCAAGTATTTAGGATTGATAGAATAAAAGCATGATGGTCAGCCCAATTGAAATATGTCCCTAAAATAACCGGTCTCAACCTAGTAGAAAGCTGACTCTACAGAGTTTACAAAATGCTGAAAATGTTTCAGTCCACATTTATTGACGATCACTCACTGGACCGAGGTTGAAGTGGGTTCCTTCCTAAACTTAAGTGCCACATAGCCCATACTCAATCGGATAGCTGGAGTTGGGTTCAATAATTTTTTGGGGCTTTGGGAACGTCTCCACGTGTATATATCTCTCTACATATATTTGTATATCATGGCATTGGGTGTTTGGAGGTCAGACGTTTCCCAAAGAAACCCGACATCTCAGGTTCGGTAACTAGTCATGAGCAAAGTTTTTCAAGGTAGTCGGACTTAAGTCGTACTGGTTTTCTGCCAACAGCTCGTTGTGCATGAAAATGAAGTTACATGGGATCTGAAACTGCCCGACAATGCGCGCTGGACTACCGTCTTTCACAGCACTGGGAGCGGCGGGCACAGCGTCAGCCAGCGCGCCAAGTCCCGTCATGGGGGTGGAGGCACCAGGATTGAGTCTTCAAATACGTGTTTAAAAATGCGAATTGGAGTTCATTAGCACCATTTTTCATGCATGGTGACCGGCACCTTGTTGAACCAACTTTAACACAAATTCAGCTCCGTTGAGCTAGGCAATTTTACAATTTTTTTCCAAATAACCGTGAGGTCGAAAATGTTACATTAAATAGTAACACGACTTAAAATTTGAAACATTTTAGAGAAAAATGTGTAAATAAATAATTATCTTCATTTGAAGAAACAAATTTATAAATTGGCTTAAGCATTTGCAAAAGAAGTTCAACATACCGCCTATCAGTTGCGATGCAGTCGTTCACACGCTCGAAGAAATCAGGAGTTTCAGGAACCCCTGCAAAGGCTTCAACAATGCTACGGAATGAATCGGAATTCAGATGAGATCTTCTTCGGCATGAATCGGCGTTTCGTGCACTAGACTCATCAAATGTTCCCTTTAGAGGCGTAATATCAGAAGACCCTTGTGGCATGTGAAATTTCAAGTTCATATAACTTTTCCACGAAGCATGTCCGACCAGGCGATAATTGAGTAAAAAGTGTTTATTTCAACGGTCCCAACCCAAACTTATTGCCGGTCTTCTTGTATACAAATAAAATGAGGGAGGATGAAGGGCAATTGACAGGAAAGAAGGTATCTAGAATTTACTCGTTGATAGATTTTGTATTCTTTATTCGGTGCATAAAATAGTTTTTTTTATGCGTACGAGTATGACTCCTGTTGTCTAGATCGGGATATACCGATTCTGTTGTCTAGATCGGGATATACCGATTCTGTTGTCTAGAACGTTTATATATATGCCGCAGATCGGGATAAAATTTTGCAGATCATACAAATTCAGCGATTCTTTCTCGACTCACCACGAGGTGAGCTTTGAAAAATTTTAAACTCACCACCCGGTAGTTTTTGCCTGCCAATTGGATAAAACTTTGTGTGTTGACAATCTTCTTGTTTTTTCCTTTCCGAACGAACTTTTTTATATTAATGGCTTTATTTCACTTACTGTAAATCTACAGGGCAGTTTTGATAGTTTATTTGTTTGCGTGTGGTGTATAGAGCGTTTCTTCTAAATAAATTTGCGCGTACAAGTAAGCATACATTGAGTTCGCAAAACACATGTACTGAATACATGTTGAAATGAATTTAAAACACTTGAAGGCAACTCATCCACGCATCTACGCAATAACTAATTTCAATCTGCAAATGACGGGCAATAATCCCGTCACCACCCGGTTTTTAATTCGTCTATCTCACTTCTGTCGTGTTTCGTCCGAGTATGTCCTTTCAGTTTTTTTTCGAACAACTCCTATCTCCGTCTCTCTCGCTCCTTGCTGAGCATGTGAATAGTATTGCATACTTCGTCAAACACGTCCTCCTCAAGTTAAAGGTCGTTAAAGCCTTGCTAAACCCTCACTAGTAAGAAATACTTTCTACAGAAGAAAACAGAACAGAACAGAAAAGGTATTCCTCAACTTTGAATGAAGGGAGTAGAGAGTTGGAGCGTCGCGTTGACTTTCTTGCTAACGGTGCTAGTTGACCAGGAACTTCCCTTGTGTTCATATGCTCATAGCATTTCGTAATTCATCTTTTATTTTGATGAGAATTATACTCTTGAAGTTGATAAAAAAAGCGATAATGATGTCTCTGAAAATTTCGACGTAGCCCTAGAATTTATTCTCGAATTGTAATTTGAAAACAATGCTATACATTTTGCAATGACAGCAAGGCCCTTTTCCCTTTTCTTCTACTACAATATGGGAAAATCAATGATGAAAAACTTATTAATAGAAAAAAGTTCAATTCTTCAGATAAAAATTTCCTGATATGAGGTACTACATCATTTACGTCGCCGATTACTTCCATTCACTAACGAACTGCCTTGAGGATTTTGAACTCGTCGATAATCATCCGTCGTTGGACTGCACGCATTGCAGGCTGGATTGGTGAGGATGTTCGATAGACGTTAATTAGATTTAGATTAGATTAGATTAGATATTGATTTAAGCCTCCTTGACTGCAACGAAGGTGTTCCAAAGAAATGGAGGAGGAAGGCACCATTTAGTATGGAGTTAAGGGAATGCGGAATTTTTGCACAAGGTCCATAGAAACAGTAAGTTAAGAAAAAAGTTTACGAAACAAGATAAAAGTTGAAGAAGAAAGGAGTAGGTGGTGAGAGATAGGACAGCAGTGAACTGATAAAAGCGTGACCGGAACATGACGAAAACTTGTTCTATTTCAACAAAAAGAAGGCTTACCTTCACCTTAAGCTCGGGATCTCACATATTCCCGTGAGAGCGCTAATTCTCATTGATGCAATAGTTTTCTCTCCCTGAGAAGAAGATGTTCGATAAATTGCGCTCACAAATCAGCTTTGGCAAGTGAAATGGCTGTACGATTGACGCTCGCTACTATAGCTATTAAATACGTTAACTGCGATGGGTTAAGCTGAAGTTCCATACTCAATCCTAATTTAGAATCAATTGTAGTAAGCAATTAACTGGAGTGAGCTCTCAGTTAGCTTTCATTGAGCATTCATAAAAATTGAGTTAGTGACTGCAGGTCGGTCAGTAGCATTAAGAAAATCCTCTCATTGACTCTTCATCAGACTCTTCCCAGAAAATCCTCTTCGCAGGAAACGTATAACTGGGATGCTTTGGATAATTGAAATGTGCTATTTAATTCTGTTGCAACGCACTCCTTTCAATGTATGTTTTTCATAAGTTTCCAAGAACAGGAAACTTAAGAGAGAAGGAGCAAAGAATATTATTTTCATTTCTAAAAGTAAGTTTGCGTTTCCATCCAAGAAAATGGTGAAACTTGTGACACCCTGAGCTCAAAATGTCCAATTATTTCCTAAAACAACCAGTATTCATGTTATTTGTAGTTTAAACATGTCCAAGAGAATAAAAAGTTATTGGAGAGAAAAAATTTCGAAGGAAAACAATTTTTTTCTACTCACAAACAACCGGTAGTTGAAGTTTTTCCTTCCATGTATTGCAGGGTTAGAGCCGTGAGATTTGCTTGGTCTTCTTGAAAGCCCAATCTGTCTCTATTGATTACTGTACAATAAGTATCGATCCGATCTGCTTCAATTTCTGGTTTATTCTTCTTGCGAACGATTTAAACACTCATCAGTTGCAGAGAAATACTGCGACGGAGAAGAAAATTTTGTACAAATAAAAAACTCAATTCATAACACAATCCAGAAAGGAGTGTGGGAGTCTCTGGCTTACAAATTACAGTTGTAATTTCAATTCAAAAGTTTAATTTAAGTTAGGTTAGACTTGGATGGGATGAATTAGGTTACGTTAGTTAAGGTTAGGTCAGAATGCAAGAAATCAATACTACATTTTTCAAATGCTCCTCAGTGTTGTGGTAGAGCCTGTATCATCCAAACGGCCCGATTGGTGTTGGAAAACTCATCATGTATTTCTGAACAGAGTATTCGTACGGGGTGCGGCAGTCAAGCCTGCTTTTCCGAGCAGACTGTGGCTGCGGAAAAATGCAAGATTGATTTTGTCGCACCATTAGTATTTTTATAATTCATTAATTAGAAGGAAAGGAAAACAGGGGAAAAAGAAAGTATGAATGCTATATTTCTTCATTAAGTTAAGCATATAGGAATGAGGAATTAATTAAGTTTATGAAGTTTAATCTTTTAAATACTAGCATGAAAGCTAATTACATTTATATCCGCATTCAAAACACCTCTATTCATCATTGTTAAACACCCGTACGTTCTGAAGGACGGTTCGTTTTTGAGAACAAGCCTGAAAGACTTGGATGCATACAAAAAGTTTTCGCCCTTTTGGACGACAAATTAGCCTCGTCTGCAGTGGAAAACACAAAATTGTCATCCATCGAAAACCAAGCACAATCTTTTTTTGATTAAAAATTAAGTATGCATTAAATAAAGTATTAGGATTGAAAAAATATTTTAATCATAAGGTATGAAGTCCTTCTTTAAATTTTACTAACTCCTTCTTCAACATATTACTAACATAAATGTAATCGGTTCGAGTGTACGATCATTAAGACAGACTGAGCCCTTATTGGCCAGCTATATTTTGGTAGGATTCACTGCTACATTATATTTTCCTGTAACAAACAAATCTGCTAATTGCTAAGATTTGCAGTTGCCTCACGATTTTCTTTGAGTCGAACGTGATGCCTGTAGCCAGTTACAGTAACCCAGGGAAGAACACTGCAAGAAAGTGTTCACTTCAGTTTATGTTTGAGCAAAATTTTCTTAAATGCTTGTTTATGTGAGCATCTTGTCACGGGTATTGTTTAGATTTTTTTAATGAGTTTGGGCTTTTCACGGTGAATATGGCGAGCTCCAAGTAGTAATTTTGCATGTAAGTACCCGTATCTGCTGTTCTACTTGCGCTGTAATTTTTTAGCATTGGCATTAATTTACCTTACTGAAAATACACATTAGTCGAGATTTTGGTGAGTGACACCTGGGTACACTTTAATAAATTTGTGGTACCAAAGGGTGTTCTTTGTGCAGTATTCGTAAATTTTTTTTGAGATCATTCTATCTTTATTGCAGACTTTAAAATATCTGTTTTGTCGGAAACAAATTGGTAACTGAGTCCATAACAACGCAAAGGGATTTTAATACGCTGCCTAAATAGTAGTATAACTCCATAGGATTACGAGCCAAAATAAGGCTGAATCCGCCTGAGAGCTCTCTCGTAAGGGACATTAATATTAGCATGCACCTAATTTCTTATTGTATGAATAATTTAAAGTCTTCGAAGCGCACATACTTGAGCGATTTATCAATTCTTTCCCTCTCGAGATCCGTCTTTTCATTACGTGAGGGCTATTAGCCGTGCCAGACCTTACGACCACGACATCCGTGATGGCTTTCAAGCTCATGTAAGGTAACAGAGCTGCTTCAACACGAGTCAAACTTGCTCAAAATTGCTGAGAAGTGGACACTTCTAAAAATGCATTTTTAAAGGTCTCTATTAACCGGAGAGAGGCTGTTCAAGCCTCTCAAAACATTTAATTCACGTACGTATTTTGATCGCTTGCGAGTTAAAATACAATCATGATCAAGGAGAGATAACATGATGCTTTCACGCGCCTAACCATGCCCTTGATGACCAGCGAATAGATCCAAGTGGAAACACGTGTTACCTCAACCAGAGGTTCGCACGACATTTAATTCGTTAAATTTGTAAATCAGGGTATAGTGATCGTTTCGATGCGTATCGTGCACCTTAGCCATCTGTCTTGAGAGGCATTTCTCCTATTTATTACCTTAAAAAGGGGGCGAAAGCAATAATACGCGGCTAGTTACTGTCAATGATATGACTATTCGCAGCGGCCTTTTAACTCCTTAGCTTGAGGGGGTCTGATAGAAAAGAAATGTTGAAGTCGAAACTTGCCACAAAATTTAACGAGGCTGAAGAGTGCCACAAAATTTAGCGAGGTTGAAGAGTGCCACAAAATTTAGCGAGGTTGAAGAGTGCCACAAAAAGTTACCTTAGAACACCAGAAAAACTGGAAAAACTGGATGAGGCCCCGAGATAAAACTGGTGAAATCTGCATCGCTGTGCAGTTAGTTAAGTATTTAGTCTTGTTGCGCGTTAAAGACCTTTGCAGTAAAGTAGCCTCTTTCCTTTGAGCACATTGAATATATTATTTCAAATAATTAACCTTACTACGAACACACTCGGTGCACCCGCGCACTGAACAAGGATGACTTAGCTTGATGGAAAAACCTTAATTAGCTCTTTACGCATCTTTCAGGCGACACTCTCAACAAATATCTAAAATTTACTGCAAAATTTTACGTCCTCACAAGCATTCACAAAACTACGCAATTCAAATTCGCTCAGAGTGAGAAAAAAAGTAACAAGATTTGTATCAATTCTCAAGGTAATAAAAGCAACTGCTTTGAGGATTCTTCGTTTCAGTAGACCCTTAAATTATTACAATTATAGTAAATATTTTGCTAAGAAGTAAAGGTGAAATCAGGATTGCCTGACAACTGACCTAATCATCACATGACCTTCGACAGCAGTGGCCAGGCCACGTGGGCAGCGTGTAAACTTCCACGCCATGGAAGCTGGATTTGTATCAAGAGTTTTTTGCGGTCCTCACTCGCAGCGGCCACCAGAACTCTAGTCTCTGAAGAAAGGAAAAATGTTGCTGCGATGAACTTCACACGTGGGGGCGAATGAGATACATGATATGAACAGGGTGGTGTAAAAAATACAGTTGTGTTGTTATGACTCCCTCCATGGTAATATTTCGTTTTTAACATCATCACGCTCCTGAAGAACTTTCATTCTCGTGATAAAAAAACTGTGACTTTTGTAGTCCATTTCTTCAAAAACCATCGGTGCTTCAACTAGCCTCGAATGAGAGTATGAAACATGTTGGTGTATGACTGAGTTATTTAAAGCTAACCGTCTTACAAACATCCATTCTAACTTCACCATTCAAATTTCACGTTAAACTCAGAAAAGAATTTGCACATTCCTGCTGATACTTTGCAACTGCTTGCAACCGTGGTCTAACAATCAGCGCAAAAACTAAAATGAGCAAAACTTTTACCTTGAGGGGGTGAGTCGATATTATGTTAAGTATTCTGGGTTGTTCGACTTTGGACGGATTATATAATTCAAAAATGAGACTCTGTTTTTGAGTGCTCTGATAGCGTGCAGTTGCTCGGCAAGTTTTAGAGTAAAAACTGATTGAAGGACAAACTGAGGTCAGTCCATGATTTTCATCGTGGCAGTGAACGAAGACTAAGAAGGCTTAGCATTAGAGTAGGCTTCTTGAAATGTGGTGGTGGTAGTTTTTCAAGTTGATGGACCATACAGATAGATAGCATAATATACGCACTCATAGATGATGCATTCAGTGTCATACCGCTAATTCACTTTGTATTATTCCTTCCATGTTTCTTGTTCTTGTGTTCGCGTGAAGATAGACTGAACAGCGAAGGTTATAGGGAATTTCCGTGCAATGAATGACTCGTAAATTTTATAGAGACAGCTATGTATGCACATGTCGCATTATTGTTTTTAACCGTTTCCTTTTTTATCTCTATTGAATCAAAACCACTACGGACATTATCCTTAACGAAATTTTAGGTGTTCACCATATTTTTGTAACACATTAATGTAAACTAGCAGGACCTGTGGAAATTCCACGAGCAATGTCATCAGTTGGCTAGGTGGACCCGTGAAAAAATTAGGTCAATAACAAATTTTAACATGAGATAGTCTAACCTAACATATTCTAACCTATCATGTCCTAAATTATGCTAACCGAACACATGCTGATAACATGTCAAACATAACAAAACCGAGGACCCGTAAAAAAATTCCGTCAACCTTATCTAACATATGCTAACCTAACCTATCCTTATCTAACCTATCCTAAATTAACCCATCCTATCCTAACCTAACTTAACCAATTTCATCGTTAAGCTAGGTGGACCTGTGAAAAAATTCGTTCAACATTACCAGAAAAATTCTAATATAACATATTCTAACCTAACCCATCCCAACATAACATATACTAACCTACCCCATCATAACTTATCCTAACCGAAGCTATCATGATAATATGTCAAACATGAAAAACCGTGGACCCGTGAAAAATTTCATCATCACCTAACCTATGCTAACCTAACCTATGCTGACCTAACCTATCCTAACCTAACCTATCCTAACCAAACGTATCCTATCCTGATAAAATGTCAAACCTATGAATGCATGTAAAGGCGATCTTTTAATGTAACACTCAGGAATTTGGCATCCAAGATACCGCTAACTCGAATGAGAGCGTAACGGACGGACTACGTAACTAAATAACTAACTAAGGAAGGAGCAAGCAGAAAATTATATAAACTATGTAGTGGGCACAGCCCATCAAAAATGATGGAATTGAATACTTTTCTTCAACAAATATTCTAGATGTGGATGACAAACAAAAATATCCATCCTAGCAGTACCCGTGACAAAAAATATTCTTGTACTTGTGCACTGATGAAACTCGTATCACAGATACGGTCACTGCAACTATCCTTGTGAGCGTGACAGAGAAATGGAAGAAGCGGACTCCAAACAAATAAACCAAGGGCATAATTAGGTAGTCGCAGGACCCGTAGAAATTCCTCGGACCATGTCATCGGTAAGCTAGGCGGACCCGTGAAAAAATTCCGCCTAACCTAACAAAACCTATTCCAACCAAACCAATCGTGACAAAATGTCAATCATATCAATTCATAAAAAGGCCATCTTTTAATGTAACACTGTGGATTTCGGTATCCATGATACCTATGTTTCTTAAGAAGTGAACACCCAACGGATATATAATTAAACACATAACGGGTGTTATTAGGTTAGATTACCATGAGAGTGTTTATTAACCCTATTTTAAATAAAGTATGTATGGGTGATTGATTGTGGCCCGCTGTAGGCTACCCTCCCGTAGGGAGAAGCCTGGTAAATGTATGTATGTGTGTATGTATGCCGTATGGCAGATTGAAAAAGTATCCATGGTATGCCCAAAATTTTATTTTAGAATTACAAAATCAAAAACATTTTTATATTTCTCTGCCGTTTGAAACTTATAACGGAAGGAAAGAAAAAATCGAGTATAACAGAAATGTGTAAAATTATACAATAAAAACCAACGGAACCCAGGAAACAAAATGACAAAAAATGAATCACAACATAAAATATAAATGTATTAATGCGTGGTCGTGCAGACCATATCAACTGCACCTGTCCGTGATTGATGTTTTAAGATGAGATGGTCTTGTACAAGACAAAGGGATTTCCTCCCATTCTTCTGGAGAGTCTTTTTACAATTCAGTCAGATTAGATGGTTCCCTTTTTCCAGCTCGAATTTTTAACTGTATCCAGGTATTCTTAATTGGATTTAGATCAAGAGATTCTGAAAGCCCGTCTAAAATCTTGATTCACTTGTTGCTTAGCCAATCCGAAGTATACTTCAAAGAGTGTTCAAGGTCGTTTTTTCGCTGTAGCTCCCATTCAGTCTGAGTTTCTAAATGGAAGGAATAAAATATAGAAGGAATTTCACATTAATTCGTTGTATTAACTGTTTCTTTTGACACATGAACTGGCCGTGGACCCGCGCGTGAAAAACGAGCACGTAACATGACCACATTTTACGGCAAGAAAGATGTACCTCGGTTGCATGAAGTATTCGGTCGTAGGGAAACTGTTCTCCGGGAATTGCTACCGAACGAGTCAATCTCAATTTCATCTGACCGCATAATAGTATCGTAACAGTCATCTTTTTACTGAAAAGGCCTTGACGATTTCCGATCGAGCAGCAGCATGGTTTTTGTAGAAAGTAGGATTCTTCAAACGGTGTTCTTCTTCAGATTTGCTCGCGAAGCCATGGCGAGGGTTCAGTTACGTTCACTCTCACTGATGCAGCATAATCTGATGATTCTCGACCAGGTATCATCAACAGATTTGGTCTATCATGATGTGAAAGATAGAAGCGATCTCGTCACCGAAACTTACATGGTGCACGTGATCTTCATTTTGAACTCTCTCAGATCTTCATTCTATGATGATGACCTGTGAGTAAGAATACCGAATATTTTATACGTTCCTGAATCCATTGCAATTCTACATAGTAGTATTCAGTAATTCTATTGATCATTTTCCTTACTTGAATGTTGTGTTTGGCTCTAGGCCCCCTGAGTAACCGAGGCGATATTGATTTGGTAGAGGCTATTTGCTCTGGACGTTCTACTGGAAGGAAATTTTTGGCATTCAATGCACTCTTCTATTAAATCGTGATACTGCTAGAATTTATAATTACGTTACATCCTATTTTGGCCTCTTATTTTCAGTGCTTCGTTCTTAATTTTGTCGTTTACAATAAATATATGATTCTTGTGTAAATTTTCAAGAATATTCGATTTTGTCCTTTTTTCAGCGGATGTTTAAAACTTCAAAGATAAATAGGAATCTATTTATCAAGCAGGCTTAGGGCCTCTTACTGTCTGAAAACATGAAAGATGATAGAGATAAAGATTTTAAAATATTTTTCAATAAATGCGAATTTTTAGGCTCAACTGCTGTAAAAGACTTAGGTACATTGTAAGATTTTAATTTGAAATAGAACACTAAGAAAAGTCAAGAACACACTTGTAAAGAAAATCTTCTGTTCAGCATCGTAGGAGCATTACGCTATTTTCAAATGGAAGGGCTGTTACATTCAGAACCGAGTTACCCCGTGCAATGTAAAGAAACTCTAAGATAAGCAAGTCATTTTTATTTGAACAAAAATACAAAATTGAAAAATCTGTTTTTCTTACAATTACGTTTCATTACATCGCATGGTCCCTCACTGCTGAAAATGAAATCTTACACTTGAATTACTCCTGTTCTAAAACTCCAACCTACATGATCGAAAATCTTATTTTGAAGTTACAACGCTAAATAATTTTGAAATAGAAAATCGAAATTAGAAACAAAAATTCTTGTTCCGGCTTCAAAACTACACACCTCTAAACAGTGTAGTGTTGCCAGTTCACCTCAGTTTACCGCTGAAATCTATACTCAGTAAATAAATGATCTCATGGTAGAGCGGGTGAGAATACTTGTATATTATATCAGACTAAAGATCAGGTAGCAAACAGTCTTTTTAGCAAAAAAATCAATCTGTTAGGATCCTGATTCCTCAGTACTGGATCAAAATCCATACAATTATAAAAAATTTTACCACCTTTGGAAATATCAAAACCAGTTTCTGCACACCATATAATGACAAATTGCGATAAAACCAATTATCTCTTCCAAACAATTATTGCTTCAATTATTTTACTTTAGGATTGAGTAACTTTTTATCCAAAAAATTGCTTCATCATTTACGATGATATAGTACTATTGAACCTTAGTACTATATAGTAATATTGCTTCTACTGTCATTACAAGTTAGCCACAACGGTCTCGTTGTGCTTTAAAAGTTCGTTGTAAGTAATGTTGAGTCTTACTAGATCACAAAATTTCATTGGAAAATGTCCGTTTATGCGCAAAACTTATGCTACAGGCATTTTGCACTAAACTCTACGCACTTTACTCGCATTGGTTCATCCAGTGTGAGTAAGAGATATAAAAAAAGGAAAGTTACTGCCCACAGAAAAGGAATCATCGCAGATCTCTAGGGTTCAAGAAATAGGTTTGAAATTGTTTACTTTGCGTATCTCAGTTTGACGTTAGCGGTAGTGAAGTGACTCTGCGTCCGGATGGTCTCTCAAACTTGGGCGCGTGCGATGTTGCTTAAAATCTTAGCATTTTATGTCGTTGAACCTTCATAATTCGTCGCACCGACTCTTTTTCTTGGACGTTATTCTTTTCGTCCTTTTGACTGTTTTATTGTACCAATATGCACTTTTATGCGTTCGTGTTGCTTGATAACGTTTTTAATTTGGTGATTTAAATCTTGAATATTAGGTTATATTTGATCAATGACACCACTCAGAGTAGACTGTAATATGAACATATCTTTTGAATCATTTTGCGACTATGTCTTAACATACCTCCAAATAATTTATTTATTAATGGTAATAACATGAGGTGTTTAATCATCTTTGCATAGTTTCACATCATTTTTCAACCGGTCTATATATACTTATAACTCGTATTACATGCTTGGGCCTTGTATACGAGTTCGTATACGAGGTAACTCGTATGTTACCTCGTACACGAACGAGTTACATACGAGTTACATGCTCGTATACGAGGTAAAGCATGTAACTCGGACTACATGCTTTTGCTGCTTGAGCCTCTCACTGGAATACAAAATTTTCTCGCTGCAAAATTTTAATCCATGCCCGATTGAAGAATTATATGAAAGTATCAATAGTAAAAAGTTAATAATTGCTGACTTCTAGTCCAAGAACTGTCCATAAAATACAAGTTTTGCGGTGCATGTTGCTGCATTTCATCTTTGTTCTAGGACGCTTAGACACTATTCTAGCTTCTTAGGTTTATCACAACAGTTATTTTATACAGTTAGACAAAGTAAAGCAGTTTTAAAGGAGTATTTAGCGTCAAGAAGTGCTGGATCCAAAACGCCTTCGTAAGTGCACTTTTGACCCTCATTAACGAAAGTGAGGTGTCATTTTTGGTTTTTAGGTATGGTAGCGCCATCTTTTCTCTCTAAGTTGTCATGTATTGCACTCGCTTGTGTTCGTATTTTAAGCTTTTGATTTGAACGTATAGGAACACAACGAAGTTCCAAACTGTAAGTTTACACGAACTGCATGTTTTCTTACGGGCTGGATCGTTTTCTCGTACTTCCTGAACTATTTTTTAATGATTTCCATATGTAAAAAATTGGTTTGGCACCACTGATGATAAAAGTAAAACTTTAGTGGCAAGAGAAATTAGTAACCTCTTCCCTTTTAGTGATACTGTTCACTTTTGAAACTCTTACTCTCTTAGATAGGAAGGAAACAAACGAGGTTTGATTGTGTTATATCATAATATTGCTAAGAGTGAGATCACTTAATCAAAGAGGGCGTCCTCCCGATACCCCAAAAGCCTGTTCTGCAAGCGCAGACAAACGCACGTGGCGCGTTGCCTGCCTGGTACCAGTGAGACACGATCTTGGAAATACCCGCAGAATTTTTCATTTTTTACAACCCGCTCCCGTGTCCCTTGCAGCAGGCAGAAGGATACGAGACACACAAAATCATGAGTTTAGAACATCAAATTACAGTTTCTCGATCACTGGCAATAATAGTAATAATTTTTCCTATTCTTATTGCATGTTCTACTGAGCTGTTAATAAAACCGTTGTGATAGAAAAGATAAATTTGCCGAGTAGTTTTTCTTGCACATACTATAGCTGATCACGATTCTTAAAAATTGGTTTAATGGTCTTTAAAGATTTGTACAATCGAATTCGACTGTATCATACCTAATTCTAGTGTAACCACGCTCATTTAAACGCATACACAATCACTGAAAAAATTGTAAATGAAAAGCTAATTATATACCTCTTTGGTAGCTGACTCATGACATGCTTCACTCATACTTGAATTGTTCTACTACGAGAAGATTTGAGCGTCTCGGGAGTGAGCAGTATCTTTAAAAATGAAGCCGAATCCTAAATATTTTAAAACTCATCTACCAGGGTATGTCTATATAATTTCCACCAGCATATGCCAAGGTCTCTTTTTATGAAACAACTGTAGTAACGGAGACGTTAGATTTTGTAAGTATATGTGTATTTCAGCCAGAATGTAAGTTGAACTATATTTTACATTAGAAAAATACTAAACGCACTTTGATACATCAAAAAACCTACGTAGTGCTTAATTAGAGCGAAATTTGTAAGCACATTCGAAAGCATCAGAATATCAAAAAATGTTCAAAGTTGTCTGCATAAATGACATGGCCATCAAAGTAAAAGCCTAATAACAAATTAGGTTTTAGTTCTGTTTTCGTGGATATATGGCAGATCATCGTTATCTAGCACATCAGAATAACTTAAGTAGAAAAGAAATAGAAGCTTCATGAAGCCGATTTCTTCAGCCCCAAAGCAATTTCACTTACAAAAAGGAATGTTGGGACGATAAATAATGCGGCGTGTATGTTTCTTAGGCAAACACGATTTCATGCAAACAGCTGTAGAAAAATTTCGGTTAAATTTAACCTACGATTAGAACGCAAGTTTTTGATTTTTTTATAGGATTGCTACTGATTTTTAAACATTCGCTAGTACCATCAAAGTGGTTGAATTTCTTGTGTACATCAAGCCTCAGGGCTGAACGACGAGCTCCAATTTCAGGGCATGTTGGTAAATACATGGTTGCACTGACTACCAAAGGTCCCGTCCTAGTCATCGTCTCGCAACAAAATTGAATGTTTCCATAAACTAGAAAAACTGGCTAAAATAGAAGTGAATCATTCCTGTTTAACCAAATTTTGTCACCTGCGTGGCTATCTCCAAGTTTTTAAAACTCGATTTCTACACCATATTACTGCTAGCAACGCAATTACTTTCTTGCGTGACTTCAAACGTATTTTTTATCAAGAGTATATATACTTAATATTTAAGTACTTACAAAATATACACATGGGCTTTTACTCTTGAGTGTTTCAGTTTTATGTTCTTAAATTGATAGCATCGTAATAGCGCAACTAGTTCTTGGCTCGACCGTCCAGTTTTTCCGTCAGATTGCGTCCGCTGTATGGCCAGTATAGGCTGGGCTGCGCTTACGTCCTCAGCAGACCGGTCTCCCAACAGGTTTGGATCGCTTGCGATCATTATAACTAATGCGATCGCATGCTTCTTCAGTTGAGAAACTTGAGTAGAGTGGGTAGCATGAGATTTAAGTAAAAATGGCCGCCGATGTATTAACTCTGGGGATTTGTCCGAAACATACTTTGGTGTGTGTCTTTAATTCGTTATTACAATAATGGGAAAATTTTTAATCGTTCGCATAGCGCGTCAAGAAAAAAATTGACTCGTGTTTTTACTTATGAATCAGCACTTAGACCGTCACGTGCGCCACCGGTGGCTGCGGAGGGAATTTTTTTAATAATGCTGACTGACCAATAGGCACGAACTCAATTTTCATAAATAATTAATTAAAGTTAAATAAAAGCATGATCTAGTTAATGATTGCTATTTTAAAAATTGCATATTGCAATTGACTTCATATTTGAGTTGAATATTGAACTTCACTTTACCAACCGCGGTCAAAGCGTTGACTTGTTCTTGGAGAGTCAAGATCGGTTTTTTGCTTATTTAATCATGTGAAGTCATTAAAGTCTACTTAAGAAAACTGTTAGATTTTCCCTTCAGAGAATTAATTCAGAAGCCATACAGAGATTCTTTCGCACTAATGATCAGGTCTCATCGGTGATGGATGGATGAGAAATTATCGCCGTCTCGAGAGCACACTCCGCACCGCTGGTGGGCTGCTTCGCGCCCCTCTCCGCCCCAACCGTGTTCCTGTTGAAGAAGTGTTAAACATCGAATCCTGATCATTTCGGTCAGTATTGATTCTGCCAATGGAGCACTTTTAGAGTTAGAGTGCCGAGAGGAGACACGCTTTTGCGTGAGCTGAAATTCCTTCGTCACGTCCGGATGCGTACTGAATAAACTTCTGGCTTGATCGAGCAGGAGGCTCGATCAAGCCAGAAGTTTATTCAGTACGCATCCGGACGTGACGAAGGAATTTCTGGCTTAATAGAGCAGGAGGCTAACGAATTCAGGAGCACACTCCCGAACGTAACTTTTAAGCTCAACTAATTTAATTCATTATACCCTATGTACGTTCTTGAGCTTGGGTTTTCAGACTTAGGTTCCTCTTCTTTAATTTGTTGAATTATTTGGCTGCGCCGTGCTAGAGTGTGTAGATTAAGTAAGGGCAAATGAAAATTGAATAGTTGGACGGAGTGACCAGTAGCTCCATACACTATCATATTCACTTATTAAACTACTCTGTTGTAAATTCAAGAGCAAAGCCGGAACATTAAGCGTTGAGTAACAAATTATGTAAATAAAACATAAACGAAGAAGAAAATACTTTATGAACGCAGTTTGCATAGAAGCAGTTCTCAAATTTTGGCCTTTTGGATGGACAAGTAAATGAATAAATAGCAAATCCTCGCTCCTGGAATCCAGATAATCAATATCTAAACGTAGATCATAAATTCATTAAGAAAACAGTACATTGAAATGCCGTTAAGAATGCGAACAGATGATATGGCAGTGGAATTTATCCTGTCGAATTTAGCAGTTACGTCTAAGGACTTCTATCTATAACGAACAAGAGAAAATGCAAACGTAAGAAAAAAATCGTTTCTATGAATCGAACCCAGCATGTACAAAATGCTTAAAATTTATTAACCGGGGTAAACAGATGGCTTAGTTTGAGAACTCATGAGATTGCCTATTTCTGCAATTCAGTCTGCATTGGTCGTAAAATTTTACCAGCATCTCGATAAATCTCAGCAGACACGATCGGATACGTATTGCCTCGAGTATAATTTTAAATAATAATTAGTTTCATGTGCAGAGCATTTGCCTGATGAAACAACGTTACAAAAATATTCTTAAATGAATTTTAAATGAGTGTACGAAATCTGTGAAATTAGTGCATGGAAACTTCATGACATCATGATGATTGCTATAGAAATATAATTGCATTCGAATAATCTCAAATGAGTAAAATGTCGCGCGACTTGCCTCAGTAACGACTTTCACCTTTAGATTTTCATTTAATCATCCAAACTTTTTGCAAATATATTTATCACAGATCGAATTTCATCTAGCATGTCGCGCTGTAGGATCGTATAATTCACTGTTCAAGCATGAAAATGTGCGCAAAATTTAATAATACCATTTTTTATACTTGTAAAAACAATATCAATCGTTTTCATCATAATAGTATGTTTACAAATGGGTTTGAACCAACACTTTTAAAACTGTAATAACAAGTTAATTAAACTCTAGAGTATTTTTCTCTGCACGTAAACGACTCTTCACTTAATTATTCATATACATGTATAAATTTCTGTTCAATCAGTCTGAAGTTTTTAAATTTATACGATGCTTGTCTCACTTAAACATTCGATTAAATTTAGCCCAGCAGTGGATAATCAATTCGTACGCTCACAGCCAATAGGTCCCGAGCACTTCAGCGCCAGGCTTTGCGCAGGTGCTCCGTGACAATGGCAAAGCCTGCCAAAAATGGAAATTTCAGCGCTGATTCCCAAATGATGGGTTAATTGACTGCGGCTTGCTCATATACATGTTGCTGGAGAGAAATGTCTTGAGCACATCGGAACTAGAAATTTAGGGGGAATGGACATACATCGACCATCTGAGAACGAAGAGCTAAGTTGGTACATAAGGTGAGGCTTAAGAACAAAGGTGGCTCATTGAAAGGTGCAAGTCGCGCAGGATGCACGGCACTACATCGGTCATATATATAGCGCAGTGTCTACCTATACTAAAGTGTGTTTTCTGTGCTGAACGATGTTTGTCCCGAAGGTAAGCATCATATGACATATTTCTGAGAATATTATTACATTCTCCAATTATAGATTAGCGGAAATAAGAGGTTTAGTTATACCTGCAACCGCAGCATCTAGCACGCCATTTTTAGGACAGGTCGCCACGGCTCAGAAACATTTACTGTGTACCGTGAGGCATCTGCCTTTAATAGTGAACCTTCATGGTCTTCGTAAATTTTCCATTTACTTATTTGTTTTTCCATTTATTTACATTCATTGTTCATGAAACTGCATAAATAAATTAGAAAAAGGATCAATTTAACTATAACAATGTGAATACACAGGGAATCACTAACCTAACTAATTTTTAAATTTTATGAGGGTAACTATAGTCAATCATTTATACTTCCGTGCTATATATGATTCTACGTAAGAATCTGTTAGATTAAACATTTATAGAGCTGACTGTCGTGCGTAACGCAAATTCAAGAATTTAATTCCAGACGGTAAATTTCATTTGTAAAACCTCATATAGGCAGAACAAGCAGGTGGTGTTCGGTGTTTTTTTTTACACTGGTTAGTTGTTTTTTGTATGAGGAATCAGTCAGAGGAGCAGTGAATAACTTTAGTATTGCTAATAAATTTGGAGCTTTGTTCTCTGAGATGGGAAATAAAAAGAAAGATTCACTTTCAGCAAAACTGGCCATCATCAAACATTCAGGTGTTGGGATAACCTTAGACGGTTCGCCGCAGACGGCGTGCAGCAGAAGTGCCCGGAAAAGACACGAAATTGAAGTTCTAAGAGCAACGCCGACGTTGAATGAGTAACCATTCGTAAAAACCATATCCTTATAACCAGTGTCATCAACTTCGTCATGCAGAATGTAACGAGTAACTAATACTGGGTACCTAAAAAGATCTGTAAATTAACTTCTCATAACGAGTTAGGAAGGAAGGTTTCTCGGAAAAGTTCCCGAGTGACAGCGAATTGGAGCATCTAACAGTTTTTGTGCCTACCGTTCAGTGCTGCGAAGTAATATATAAACCATCCATAGCCTTCGAAATCTATTCAACTAACCTGCAATTTATCCTTGTTCATTCACCTGCAAAACCCCAAACAGTCCCGTGCTCCCTATCGTATACAATGAAGGTATGTGAGAAATTTCGGAACACTACGACATAAAACCAATGACTGGATGATCCCGCAAACGAACACGATGGGGAACGCCGCTAAATTCTTTATACGCAAACAGCAGAGCAAACTAGGTTGGGAATCGCATAAATTACTTGAAGCGTGGTGTTCTAAGAGCGAAATTTGTGTTTTTTTAAGACTGGATTTATAGTGAAGTTCGATGTGTAATGAGAGCATGGCAGTGATTATTATTATTATACAGGACGTTTCACCCTCACAGACGCTACAGAGGCCTTTCATCGGTGTATTAGGTGTTCCCCAGTTCATCAATACTACAGGGTGAGTCAGCTAACTTTGCTGAATTGTCCATGAGAGGAGACGTTTCGTGTCCTGCTCGGTCACCTGGTTTGGCGCCTTGTGATTTCTTTTTATGGGTTACCTCAATCCCTTGTGTGTACCGACCGTCCACGGACCCTGACAGCTTAAGGGGGTCAACCCAAAATTTAATTTTTTTTTATCCGATTGGTCTGAAATTTGGCC
The DNA here is from genome assembly GCA_030386875.1 of Morinoia aosen. Lineage (NCBI taxonomy): Eukaryota > Metazoa > Arthropoda > Malacostraca > Amphipoda > Talitridae > Morinoia > Morinoia aosen. Next base: position 76,025,429 of record CM059572.1, on the reverse strand, counting down.
AGTACATGTCTTTTTAAAAAAAACATGTTTTACTCGTGTAACTTTTTCGATTTAGGCCATAGTGCAATATTATGGACAATTTTTATACTTGAATGCTGTTTTCGTGTTTTTTTGTAATCTCCCTGCATTATTGCATATTTACATTGAATTGTAAACTACAGGTAAAAAATAAAAACATAATAAAAAAGAAAAATTATTCATTTTTTGGAGAATGAATTTTTTATTTGTGACCTGATTCACCTGAAATTTGACCATTATATGTAATTTTGAAAAAAGAAACATATTTTGTTCGATTCATTTTTTTCGATTCAGGCCTTAATTTTTTTTAAAAAGTGGGAATTATGTTTTTTAGTTAATTTATAGGGATATTTCAAAGGAATAGAAGCCATTGAGTTTTTAAGCTAAAACAAATTCAAAGACAGTTTTGAAATTTCCGTAACGTTACAAATAAACTGACAGTTCTAGAATTCTCATTTTCTGTTTTGTTTTCTTTTTATATGGGGTCAAAAATTCAAAATTTTTGGTCCCCTTGGGGGGATCTAATGCCCGTAGCCCCATAAAATTTTAGGACACAATAGCCCAGCGCCTAAGCATCCTTTTCCAACAAAGAAACAAAAATGGCCCATCGGGCCGAAAGGGGCCTTGGAAGACCCCCTCAAGACAACAAACGCAAAGTCATCAACGATGTACTCATCGAAATGCTTGAAAAAGTTGAGCGAAATTTTCTAACTTGGCTTGCCCGGTCTATTGTCGATGGGGGGCCGTAACTTGACTGATGCAGCATTTAAAGCTGATTGAAAAAACGTTAAATGATGTTTTATATGATGGAAAGAAATAATTAAGATATCTCTTCTCTTTACTTATAATTAACTTTCAAATCAATAAGGTTAGCTGCTGCACTCGTATATACAGGGTGGATATCATTTCTGCCATCGCCGTGTGGCGGCATAGTTGCAATTGAACCCCTCAGGGGGATACAATTATTGTATCTATGGGAACTAGCGCTCCCAGGGGGACAATGTGAGGGCCCGAGCTAAAGGTTAGGTAGGCTTTCTTTTGTTGAAATAGAATAGGTTTTGTTGTGTTACGGACCATCTTTTTTTCGGTTCACTGCTGTCCTGTTTTTCACCGCCTACCACTTTCTTCTTCAACTTTTTCTTGTTTCATGAACTTCTTTCTTAGCTTTCTGTTTCTGTGCCCTTTCTGCATAGATTCCACGTTCCCTTAACTCCATACTAAATGGTGCCTTCTTCCTTCCTCTCTTTACATCTCATTGTTGAGGATAGGGAGGCTTAAACTAACTAATAAACTAAGTTGCAATTGAAGGGGACGTTCCATTTGATGCTGGCATATAACGCCGTTCAATTCGCTACGACTAGAAAATAGCATTACGCCTCTAACCTACCAGTTTACGCCATGTGTCGCACGTCTAGCTTCACCAGTACGTACCGGCTCGTGAATCATTCAGATTAACATCATACTTTATTCATCCCAGATGCTTTACTAACGATTTTGTTGAGGAACTGAGAGCCGTACACACACTATAGAAATTTAAACAGTTTCGATGGTGGCCGATCAAGTTAGCAATTGCTGATGGGGGCCGGGAAGGGCTAAGTTTTATTAGTGGTAGCCGGGATGTAATGAGTTATCTCATAACATTCTACACATAAAAATCCTGAAGCCATCATATTAGAACTAAGCAGCAGAGGACGCTTAAGTGACTCGAACCGTTCGTGCTCATTCTGAGGCATGAAACATCAAATTCCACAGCCGCAATGACTCTGAAATGAACGACCACACCTCAACAACATGCTAGACGCTCACACCGAGAGAGGTTCTTCTGTTATAATCATCTTGTGCCATTCTTTGAAAAAATCCCTTAAATAAATTATATTAGATATCATCTTCAATTCCATTCAATATGAATCTATATTGCAAATAGGACTTCCAATAAATTATCATCAATTTAATTATCGCATAACGGTCACAAAAAGGTCTCGTAATTTTTGAAAGCGCGACCCTCATCGGGGATGCGGCGCTCCAGCTGGGACTGTGGTAAGCAGAGTTGCGAATCGGAGCCGGGAGTCGGAGTCGCCGGAGTTGCATGCCTATATTTCAGGGTGGGGTCGGAGTCGGAGTCTCTTTCTGAATGTGGTGGAGTCGGATTCGTTCATTCAGATGTGGTGGAGTCGAGGTAGGAGTCACTATTTTTTGGTGTCTTCGATTTTAATTTTGCCAACATTTATTTATATGTGTTTAAAAACGAAAATCAACAAAACATAGTTAAAATGCTTTAGAGAAAAGTTAAAAAATACGCAATGATTTTGTTGATTATTTTGTTCTAAGTTCGAAACAGCGTATTTATACCTACATATTACCTAATACTGTCATTGATATCTAGTCATTGTGGGTCCGTAGACATATGTATGTGGGAGATACCTACTAGTGCGAAATATCATTTTCGTAATGAATCAATAGCGCATATTTTTCAGTTAAAAAGCTGGAATTAGTAATTGAAAGCATTTCAAATTCATTCTGCTTACTTCTGTTTCGTTCATTTCCCCTTCAATTAATACATAGGAAGTAGATGCTAGCTGTAAATGTGTTGCAAGTAACTTGCAGAACAGCTCGCTGATGCAATACATTGTACTCACATAAAGAGTGGTAACTCTGTACGCTCTTAATGTGTCTATATTCTATACCAGTGGTTCATTCTAACGATATTTTTAGCCATTTTTTTGGTTATGCTTTGATGTATTGATTAATAATGACTAGTCTTTGCAGAAACCTAAAGTTATGTTGTGATCATAAATGTTTCTAGTCTTAAGGTTATGATACGCTGATAATGACTTGTCTTTGCCAAAACCGGAAGCTATTGTCTGATGCATAAAGACTTCTAGTTTTCAGGTTATGTTATCCCTATTGATAGTGAAAATTCAATTAGCTTTTTCTGATGTTAATAACTGGAATATTAGTTAATTTTTTCAGCAATCTTTAGTACTTATGTACTTCAAATTGATCTCTTTGTTCTGTTTACTTCCTTGACTTTAGGTCAAGTTACTTTGTATTAATAATAAAAATTTCTGCTCATTTTTAAAGTTATTCCCTGAATGTTGTTTGGTTCTTCAAGAGTTATATTAATTTCATTTTATCATTTTCATGTTGAATTTTTATTTTCTGATCACTCCCCAGTTTCTAAGTTATCGGAAATAATTCCTCAAAGTTATACGTCTTGTGGGCCTCTGTCGGGAGCGTTGTTTTTGAGTCTTTGGTTCTAGCTGTTCCGGTCGGGTCGAAGCTGAGGTGGGTAGTTGTGGCAGGAGGTTTTGGTAGAATGCTTTTGACCTCCTTAGAATGCTTTTGAATTCTCTAAATCACTATATTAGTGAACTACTTGGTGTATTTTGAACTCTTAACGTCCGTACCGTGAAAGGTTGTCTACGTTGTTTTTTTGAATGCAGCTAGTGTAAGGATCGTGTGTTTTCTTAGCGAAGGCTTGTTCGGGGCCTTCGTTTGATGGAGTTCTGTGAAGAGTCGGACTGCGTCGTGGCAGACGCTGCGTTCTCCACTTCTTGAGACCATCGGTGATGGGGGAGGCTGTATTTTGGCTAGAATTTGGGCAATTCGTTTTTCTACAATTCTTCCTGTGTCTTTATCTCTTTAATTATTTTTAATTTGTGTGAATGGTTTCTTTCTTTAATTTAAGTTGCTTACTTTTTGCTTAAATTTTCTAAGTGTCCTTAGCAATTAACTTGGCCAGTTGGCCTTTAACTACTGTTACTTCGGTAACCGTAAACATTAACTTAAAACTTGAAAGAGTGCGGTTCAGCTAGTTTCTAGGTTGCGCAGGGGACCTGGTATCGACCAGTACTCATTTTCCTTATTTCTAACGCATTTGAACCTCTTACTATACTTACTATCTTTCACGCCATGGACACTTTCCTACTACTGATTTCAACTTAAATTTCTCAATAATTAATTTTTCGCCTAAAAGTTCCTACACTGAGTGCCATTTATAACCTCAGGTGTGTATTGCCGTTTATTTATTGTTAAATCAGTCTTATTCATCGTATGTCGTAAAATTGATTAAACCTGTCGATTTGTTTCTACAGTTTTTGGTATGGGTCGTTGGTCCTTGTTCTAATACTAAGTTAATTCTTTCCTGCAGTACTTCTTGTCATTGCAGCTCCGGTCCTTCCCCTTGATTGTCATCAGGCTGCTCCATTGAGGGATAGGACTTAAGTAATTAAAATTGAAACATTTGTTATTAGGCTACTGTTGAAATTTGTACTTAAACTCGTTCGTTTAGTTCGTTTAGTTTGTTTTTGAGTTTTTGTTCATTTCTTTCTGAATTGTCCTCCAGCTGGTGCTGAGTGTTGGCGGCCCTTCCGTTCCGCTCTCGGGTGTTGAGATTACTCAAAAGAATTTCTTGAAGTCGCGGCAGTCAACCTTGTGCGGCCTGGCTCCCTGCGTGACGGTGTCTTGCCACTTCGACGCTACTGTCTCCCGTAACCTAACCCTTCAACTCAAGTTCCGAGCCTACCTTTCCGAGCTGGCTTTCCATTCACTTTGCCGGAGTTGTAGAACGGAATTTATCTACCCTGGCTGTCAATTTTAACTGGGTGATTTCGCCCATTTTAACGTAATAAACGTGTATCCTTAAAATTTCAAATGTAACTCTCCAATAAAATTAAACGGCATACTCTGCCTGCGACCTTAGTAGGTCTCGCTGCTAAGGTGATGACCGCAATTGAATTATCTGTTACTCTGCCGTTGCAGTTTATTTAAAGTCATAAATAAAAACTTTGCAAAACTTTTCGTTTTTTCCTTAACTCGATTGTGTGAGGGCTTGAGGCCATTATTCCTCACAAAGTAACAATACGCTGAAATGGAGATTTTTATAATTAATTTTTTTACAATTTTAGAAACTGGAATAGTATCTGTTTCTCTGTATTATATAATTAATTACTTCTTCTTAATTAAGATTTGGAAATGTTGTGAGGTAATCGATATCGCTTTTGGGACACACGAAGAATCAAATACAATGTAAACGTGCAGCAGTGAAAATAACAAAACAATAGCAAAAACTTGTAACTGACACCATATATCACACATTGTAACTGAAAGCAATGCACTATCTCAGCTGCAATGATTGTTGCATTAATGTGATAGTACAAATTTTCTAGCTGAAAACGTTCCAAATTCCACCAAATACTAAACGAAAAGAGCATGAGCGTTTAACAAAATAAGAATGTGTCAAATAAATGGTAAAAAGTCAAACGAGAATAAAATACAGGATTTATTATTCACAAAGAAGCTAAAAATTGATTTTATTCATAAAAAAGAACGAAAATGTCAGGCCCCGGCGACGAAAACAGAACAGCTTTTGCCTATCGTAGCCGAGATATAACATAGTGTTGACCAATAATATGACACCTTTTCTGAATTGTTACCCTGCATAGTTGAGAGACAGAGAAGAAAAGGCAGTGCGTAAATCTTGCGTTCCTTATCTGAATGTATATCATAATTTTTAGCATTTTGAGCATAGTTATGGAATCAACTATTATAATTTCGTTGAATTGGTACATTTTCAATAGTATAAAAAACTGTTGATTCTGATGTGTGCTTCTCAGGGTAGGCACTGCCTACTCAGAAGACACCTGTCAGTAACATACAGTATATGTATACAGGAAGTTAGAAAATTTATAGCAAATATTTTAAACACAAGTTAAGTCATCATAGCCGTACGCTGTAGTGTACTTGGGCAAGATTCAGTTTCTCGAAGAAGTTATAACGTTTTTAATTTTTAGTCCGAAAAACAATTTTCGCTGTAAAAAATTCATTTTCCGACCGATTTTTATGAAAACTGATCACTAAGTAAATCTTTTAAAACTCCAAGCGCAAATGTTGTGAAAGTTTTAAATAAATGTAAAATAAGTATGAATGTTCACGTTCAAAATTGGTTACCCAAATTAATAGTCACAATTGTAAAAAATGACAAACTTACGATGAAAGCCTATTTCAAGACTTTCCAGATGATATGATGCAAGACAGAAAATAATCAGATTAAGCCATGAGGAAAACTGTACTAAACTCACTTTTACAAATTAAAATATTGCAGTCACACCGACCTCGGTCTTCCCTCAAATCGAATCTCTGCACCTGCACCAGATAGCTGTATGTTATTAATTAAGAGCGCCTATAGCATTCAAATAAAATTATAAAGGTTCTCTGTAGTCAGACAGTCTCCCAGCCAAGCAATCGGACAGAGAGAGGTTGCTTAAGTAAGAGCCAAAGAAACGTATACACTTTTCCATGAACGCATAGCATTCAATAAATGTTTCACGGTCAGGGGCCCTATTCAGTCGTCGCAATAAGAGAATGCACTGCTGTCTGTTAGGCATTTATAAGTCACTTGGGTGTGGCCAATTCACGGGCGACACAGGATTCTTTCCCAGAGCGGTTTGAACATCGCCCGTTGGGTAACGGTTTGGTGCTGTTTTGAATACTTCGGAGCTTAATATTGGTAGTTGTGTGCCATTCTGCTGTCCATGCGGTGGTCAGGGCTTGCGGAATGAATTTTCAAATCCGATCATGATAAACCAACTTGAGTTATTGGCCTATCTCCAATTGTAATTCGAGCAGCCGCGTCAATGGCTTCGTTTGCAACTACACCAACATGGCTTGGTACCCAACATAAATTAAATTTGCGGTGGTTATGAGAACGTAAATCCTTAATCGAGGCAACTATGAGGCTTGTGTGACAAATGTTGGTGATTGCTTGTATGGAGCTTTTTGAAGCGGTTGCAATTGCGATTTAGTTTCTGGGTAGCGTTGGCGAGTACCAGATAGCATCCACGATGGCAAGTATTCGTAGTACAGCCGTGTAGTGGATGCAACACTTTGCAACTATTATTATTTTCCAAGTATTCGATCGCTATGTTTATAGCGACATGCGACACCCTGTTCAGTCTTTGATCCGTCTGTGAAGATTATTGTATTTCGTTCATGTGTCGTACAAGGCCTATAATGGCTGAACGTAGTACGAGCGCGATGTCTGCCCCCATGCATGTGTAAGCCATGCAGCTCATCACAAACGACCACATTGTTGTTTTGACATGGTGGAACTGGGAGAACTGTCTCCATGAGGATGTGGGACAAGTCAATGTGAGTAGTCCTCAGTAGTTTCCATGTACTGACAATGAAAAATTTGGAGGTTTCTTGATCTAGACTGTCATCAACGCTTTCTGTGCCGCCCACAGAGGGACAGTTACTTAATTTCACACAACTCGTGCAGAGGGACAGTAGGATTACAACAGACACGAGTGAAGAATTAAGAAAATTGATGTCTTAGGAGATGTTCATGGGCTTTATTCCACTCCCTGCATGAAGACTGATCATTGGAGACGAGCGAAAGGCTCCTGTTGCAATGCATATATGATTGCGTGTTGGATAGCTGACATGGAATGCAGAAGGGTAAGACAAGCACAGTTCAGTGTGCTTCACGTCCACAATCCATTTTTAATTTGATCAGCATAGTATATAGTCTGAGCAGGGAGCGTCGGTCTACATCCCAACTTTTATGAAAGACATGTTTTAGCACATTCATACTCTGGATACACACATTTTTAATTCCATCAAGTGTTTACGCCATGTTAGGGCATGGCAGTGATAAAGTCAAACCATACATGGGGAATGGATTCTATCTGAAGGTTCAGCGAGGAAAATGCTAGCAAATCTGGGCTAAAATGACCTAAATTAATGCCTCAAGAAGAGCAGTGTGCCATTCTTCAGGGTTTTATACGTATTTTTCTTATGCAGCTCTTCTCTTGCGTAATGCGACTTTTGTTTCCATAATTATTTGGCTTTCAAGGTTCAGGCGCATTAGGCATTTATTTCGTTTTTTTCTTCCGTATTTTTCATTTGTGTACTTCGATATGATTCTTTGCCTACACACTTGTTAAAAATTTGTGTTTTTGGGGATCGTATGTGAATTATATCGTTTTTGTTGCTTACATGCGTGCATTTATACCACCATGCATAACTCTCGTGCTTACTTTACATGAAATAACTGAATCTTTCAGTTTGACATTTTTGCCCTCATGCTGATCGAACTTACGCAGCATAAGACTTTCACTCGATCTCTCACACAATCATTCTATAAATATTATTTCTAATATCTTCTCTGTCTAATTCTCTTTCTCGACAAAGGGTTTAAATATCCTGTTTGAAATCAGATTCTCTACACTGTACAAAGAGAGCCGCCATTTTTTATGGTGTCGGGACACTTGCACACTCGTATTACGGTGCGTTCACGCTCACTGTTAAGGTATTTATGCTCCTATAATTTGTATTATAGACTCAAAGTGAAGTATGCCCTCAACCTCGCATGACACAAAGTTCGCTCCTTGATCCCTCTTTCATGTTATATCATCACTAAAAATGCTTGCCTGTATTTGGAAGACTGGTAATATCCATTGAAGACTAATGTAGCCACATCATTTGTTCAAACGTCCGAAAATACAGCGGTCTTTCCGATCGAGCACAATCGCAGCGCAATGGCTGGGAATTGACGGTTTTGTCCATTGTAAGAATACGCTGTTCAAATTTCAAAATAAGATCGCGAGCAGTGATGTCCCTGTAGAAACGGTTGCGCTGCTCGTTGTCGGTAGAAGCTGAACTCGCCACTGAACTAATGCGCTGACATTCCTGCTCTCGACGGCGACAAAAGCTCATGATAATTGCTTAGAGGACGGGAAAATTTCGAATGAGTGAGACAAAAGAAGCAAAAGAACTCGAAGTAAATGTATATTTACCTGCAAATATACTTGCGTAAGTGCTACATGTAAAACTATTTTTACATGTATATTCTCTTGGATATTTTTGATGGAAGTATCATTCAGCCATTTAAGAAGAAATTGGTTGATAACGTATAAATGAATGAAGTCAGTATTTATTTTGAACAATGGCGTTGTAAATCTCTGCAGAAACCGGTCTGTACATTAGAGCATCTTGGCGTGTGTGTTGGCGTCTTCATATGAGCTGCCGATAATGCAATGGGGCCATCAGAACGGTTCAACGCACTGACCAATGGTACACTTCAAGGTATCTTTTCATCAGGACGTTCAGTAGATCTGATAGAAAAGTTCCCTTCTCCCTCGCTACCCAGGCTATTTATGACAGTGTCAGTAATTAATAAAGTTAAGTTCCCTACGCTAAAATGAAAATTCAAATTGAATTTCAAAGTAACAAATGATATTATTCAAGAAAATAGTACTGAGCTTTATACCATTTTCTAAGCTTAAAAATGTCGTGCTTTCTCCATGCGTTGTACAGTACATTAAGTCTCAAGCATTACATAAAGTCTCACTGCTAATAACTCTTACCAGCTGAAGAATACATCAGTTCTTCCGTCAATATTCATATACATTGCTCTGTTTAATATTCAAAACTGTTAAAATATATTTCATTTATAGTTTTCTACCTCTCTACTTTGACCGGTGTCACTCTCTCCTCAATCATTCTCTGAGTTTTCTGCACTGAAACTTGAGCTTAATTTAAATATATATTTTTTAAATTCAATTGCTTCATGTTATCTAATTTTGCAATTTTTATTTCCTTCTGTAATCGTAGCATTGAATTTTGAGTTTTCTTTTTCATTACTTTTTATGAGTGGACGTAATTTCCTCGTTCGTTAATCCCTTCGAGGTTCACGGTAAGACAATTGATCAGACCATCTCGATTTATGAATTGTTCAATTATTGCGAATCTATTAAAATCAGATACTTAAATATAATGACGAACTTGTCTGATTAATCCTGGTCCAACGCAATTTATTTATGTCTTAATTGCCAGTTTTTACATATCATCAATAAATTCGTCATCCATTTATAATTCTAAGTCCTTTTAATAATTTATAAATGGAAGAAAAATAAGGCATTAACACGTTGGTGTACACTGTATTTTGCATATAGTTAGCCAACGCAGATTGTTCAAATTTCAACCATAGATGCATAAGGGCTTACCATAGTAAATAAACATCTAAAAATTTTTAATTTTCTGAATGAATAGTCGAAAGTTATAATTGTATGTAATATTTAAGGGAACGAAACTTCATAGCAAATTGCTATATTTTAATTTAATACACGATCGCATAGTATTTGTAGGTAACTTCTACTTCCAGGCGTTAAGAGTTTAAAATATTCAACTGTCGGTGGTGCGATGCTCTCCACTCCTACGCACATACTTGCTTCGGTTTAACAATATTTCTGAGGTTATTGTCGAGAATTTCATGTTTCAGTTCTATGAACATATTATTTACGTAATTCATACCGGGTAAAAAGAAGCCGCTCTAAATAGCTATCCTTTTTTCTTAAAACAACACATTTGTTGCATACGCTGCAAGTTAAGGGTAACTCTCCTCAAGAAAGATGGAGCTATGTTTCAATTTCAGAGAAAATTAAAGGGCAGATGTTGACCCTATTTCTTTCGATATTTCTCGTAGTTCAGACGTCCTCAAATAATTATGAGAACTTGACTAAAGTCAGACATGTATAAACAACCCCTCAGCGTGATAGAATCATTACATAAATTTCGTGTAAAAATGATGAACATAGAAGGATACACATCTCTCTTTTTCGACGAATTTCATCGGGATTGCTTCGTCGTAACAACTCAATTTTATTCTCGACAGTATCTCAAATGATGATGGCCTGCGTAAAGATTCATTGGCATGCGTCAGTCGGACCAGAAAGTGACGTTTCCGAAGAAGTCTTCCTCATTAATGTATTTTTCAGGGAGAGGAGGGGAATGCGAACGGTGACCCGAATGTCCAAACGTCGAACTAACTGCTCGGTTACTTATTTCTGTCCACGCCGTTGCGGAGTCGGAGGAATAAATTTTCGACTCCGATTCCACCCTTTCAAAATTCTGCGACTCTAACAATTATTCATAATTATTTGCGACTCTAATTATTCATAATTTTACGACTCGAACTCCACCTATTCACCATTTTTAAAATGAATACTTCATTTTCTTATGGTTACAGGTATCGCAACCTGTACAAATGCGTTTTTATATTCCTTATTCACAAATGACATTCAAATTGGTAACAGAATGTTAATAATCAAGGTTTATTATACCTACACATATTACAGACACGTGTCCTCTTAGTAGGCAAGCTAAGCAGTACCTACACTGAGAAGTTTGGATCAGCGTCAACAATTCCTTTCTATGACAAAGTACCAAAGTATGCACCAAATCCAACGAAATTAAAATAGTTGATCCAATCACTACGCTCGAAATACTAAAATTTTTCATATATTTGCAGATGAGGTAGGCACGATTTGCACTGCCTTCCATTTTCTAGATCCACACTACGCAAAGTAACAATGCAGTAGAGGTGCCTCATCATTGTTCAACACCATGTTATATTACAGCTTTAATATGCGAAAGTCGTCCTGCTTCCGTTTCAGCGGGCCTGACGTTCTGGTTCGTTTTGTATACGATTAAAAGCCACTTTTAGCTTCTTTGTATGTAATACGGTCCCATATTTATTCTCTTCAAAATTTTTACCATGTTTTTGATATTTTTTATTTAAATAAATGCCCATTTTCTATTTATTTTCTAATTTGGTGCAACTCGGAACGTTTACTGTAAAAAATTTCATACTATCGCATAAAATGAAGCAACCATTGGCACTGAGGCAGGCATAGCTCCTTGTTACAATATGTGTGACTCGGTTAGGTTTCTGCTGGTGTTGTGTTATTTTTTTACAGCAGCTCATTTACATTATATATATTTAAAATTTTTATATATCCCATCACAATATCGATATTTATTGCCTTAAAACGCTGACTTATATTCCGTATGAAGAAAAAATTAGTTATTTAATGCCGAAGAGCAGACGGTGTTTCAGCTTTGAAAATTATAAAATCATACATAAAAATCCTCATTTTAGCGTACGCTTACTTAAAAACTAAGAAGTGATCACAAGATAAAAATGAAACATAATATCGGTGTTGTGAAAGACTATATAACTCTAAAGGAACCAAACAATATTCAAGGTATAACATTAGAAATGTGCAGAAATTTCCATTATTAATACATGTTGACTTGACCTAAAGACAAGGAGGTAAACAAAACAAAGAGATCACTATAAAGCACATAAGTACAACGTATTTAAAAAATAAACTAATATTCCAGTTATTAGCATTCGAATAAACTAATTAAAATCCCATCATCAATAGTGATAAAATAACTTGAAGACTAGAAGTCTTCAGGTAACACAACATAGCTTTAGGTTTTGGCATACACTAGTCATTAAATATATATCATAATCTAAAGACTAGAAATCTTTATGATCAAAAAATAACTTTAGGTTTCTGCGTAGACAAGTCATTATCAACAAAAACGAAAGGACAAAAACCAGGCGACATATCATTTTTTAAAAATTGTATGTCAAAAATTAGAACGTTTCGGGCCTAGACCCATCTTCAGCTCAAAAATGAAGGTCATCATATCCGATTGTACTAAATTTGAACGCATCACGGAACCAATTCATCGGTATGCTTTAAAAGTAGAGGACAGAGTAAATAATTTTTTACGTAAACTAAAAAAACTATCTGTAATTTCCGATGAAATTTATAAGACAATTTTTGTGACAGGTTCTGGCCCTGGTTTACTATATGGACTACCTAAAATCCATAAATCTGATTTTGCTACCAAATTTCAACTTCGCCCTATATTTGCCGCATATAACGCTCCTAGCTTTCAACTCTCTAAATTTGTTATTCCAATTTTGAAACCTTTTACTACTAGCAATTTGACTGTGGAGAGTTCATATGCTTTCTTTGACCGTATTTCTCATTTTGAAAATTCTGGTGAATATTTCATGGCTTCTTTCGACGTTGAAAATTTGTTCACAAATGTGCCAGTTAGAGAAACAATAGATATCTGTCTCAATCACCTTTTCACTAGTAGCGTTACAACTGTGCTTGGTATGACTAGATCATTATTTTCTACATTATTAGAGCTTTGTGTTTTGAATTCCTTTTTTTGTTTGACGGACAACTTTACAAGCAGCTTGAGGGTTTAGGTATGGGCATGCCTCTGGGTCCAACCTTTGCAAACATATTTATGAGCTACCATGAAAAATCATGGTAAGATAATTGTCCAGCTGAGTTTAGACCGGTTTTTTATCAGAGGTATATTGACGACAGCTTTCTTCTATTTCGCCATGCTTCTCATGCCCAACTATTTTTGAATCGTCTGAACTCCAAGCATCCAGCTATTAATTTTACTATGGAAGGAGAAAAAGAAAACTCATTAGCATTTTTAGATATTTTATTGAAAAGACAGGGTCGAACACTCCAAACTTCAGTTTTTCGTAAATCGTCCTTTTCAGGATTAGGTTCGAGCTTTTTTAGACATTGCTCTTTTCAATTTAAAATAAATAGCTTAAAAACCTTACTGTCCCGCGGGTATAAAATTTGTTCTAATTACCAGTTTTTGCATAATGAGTTAGAATTTTTAACACGCTTTTTTCCTCCAATGGCTACCCCTTACGTCTAATTCAATATCATATAAATCGGTTTCTCAATAATATATACCATATCAGCCCAACTGTTTCTACCGCAGAAAAACAAAAAATGTTTATAACCTTCCCTTATACAGGATCATCATCTGAAACCATTAGAAAAGAATTACTAATGTTACTGTCTTCGTTCTTTCCACAAATTTCTTTTCAAGTATTGTTAGTAAATAGGTTCACCATTGGGTCACTTTTTCATTTTAAAGACAAACTTCCTGAATGTCTCCGCTCCTGCCTTGTTTATAAATACAGTTGTGCACAATGTGCATCTGCATATGTGGGCTCAACGAGCCGCACATTGCGTGTAAGGCGGTCGGAACATGCAGGAATAAGTCATAGAACAAGTGCATGCCTTTGCCATCCTTCCCATTCCTCAATTAGGTCTCACACAGAGTTTCAGTGCAATTCATCAATTTCTGCATCAGACTTTTCCATATTAGGTTATTCCAGTAATTCAGTTAAACTTAGAATTTTAGAGTCCCTCTACATCCACAAATTAAGCCTCAGCTTAATGACATGCAGAGCGCTCACCCTCTTCACATAGTTAGTTAGAACCTTTCCCCATCCTCCTGTCACTTTCTTTCATTCTCATGTGTGCCACTGTCGAGATAACAGTTTCTCTAGTTTAGGATTCAATATTGTCATTTCAGATTGTTTTAGTCAATGATGGATCTAGTTTATTAATGTTTTCACTATTGTCATTTCAGATTGTTTAGCTGAAGATGGGTCTAGGCCCAAAACGTTCTAATTTTTGACATACAATTTTTCAAAAATGATATGTCGCCTGGTTATTGCCCTTTCGTTTTAGTCATTATCAATCAATACATGATAGCATAAAATAAGACTAGAAAATAGCGTTATAGGGAACCACCGGTATAGAGCATAGGCACTGTCAGGGATTCCCAAAATAAACATTCCGTTTCACAAAAAAAAAGAATTATTCTACTTCTTTTTGCTATTGCGACGTGACCTCCAGGCACCAGTCCCTGTTATCTTTGCTCTCTCGCTGGTGTCTTCTGACCCAGGTAATTATAAAGTCTGCACTGCACTACTCAGTTCTTCTTAGAGATTGTGAATTAAGATTCAGTTCCCGTTTGCCGCATATTTGATTTAGTTCCCGATTAGTGTCTACGAGTGCACAAGGCCCGTCAAAAAAATGACAGGATTAGATATAGGACCAACTGCGCTTCAACATGGCTATCCCATGATTTCCCATGCTATTCTATGGCTTTGCAACACTTTTCCAAGTCTCAACCGCTGATATTCTGTTCAACCTAATCTAACCTACCAATACATGTGATATTCCAATTTGCTGGGTTGAGGCACCGAAAATAATTGTGGAGTTGATGAAGCTTGTATCACAGATCCGCTCATCCCACACTTTCGGCTGGTGGGTGTGACACACAAACGGACGGACGCGGTTCCTTTTTAATGTAGATAGATTAGACTGCCTCTTTGTAGGCGGCACTGTGGTCGACACCTCAAGGAGCCTGTCCCGTGGCTGATGCCTGATCGCTGTTTGTCCCACTTGCAACTTCTTCGGCCTTCGGTCGTGCAACACAAGGGAGTGTACAATCTTCTAATTCTAATTGTTATGAGGGCGGGTTCAAAATGTAATGGATGTGACTTATATGTAGAAACTCGAGGACTTAATTATTTATCTTTGAACGTGATATATTTTCGTTGGTAATATTAAAGTCTGGAAAGGTAATGCATGTAAAATCCCGAGTCGTTTTGAAGTATAAGAGGTGGCTGGAACTCTAGCGGATGTTTTAGAAGGTCGAAAATGTAATTAGGTGACCCCTGGTATTGAAAAAGCGACATAACCCCCAACAGGCACATTAGGAGAGTACAGATTGCCACTGTGTAAGTGAGTAAAATGTATTGCATCAGATGAGCTGCCCTGCAAGTAACTTGCAAAGCTTTTATTACTAGTTTCTACTTTCTATATATATTTATTGATTAGAAATAAACGATACAAAAATAAAAAGAATGGATTTGCAATGCTTCAAGTGATTAATTCCTGCTTCTTAACAGTAAAATATGTCACATCACTCTTGCATGAAAATTATATTTCGAACTCGTATGTATCATTCATATGTATACGAACCCGCAATGACTAGATATCAATGATAGTAGTAGGTTATGGATATAGATACGCTGTTTCCCACTTTGAACAAAAGAATCAACAAAAACATTACCTGTTTTTAGCTTTTTAGTTTTTTAGTAAATTATTTCAACTCTGTCTTGTTTACATTTGGGTTAAACAATCATAAACAGATTTTCGCAAAAATTGGATTCGATGGCTCTAAAAAATAGCTACTCGGACCTCGTCTCCACCAAATTCAGAAAAACGACTCCGACTTCACCGCATTTGGAAAAATGACCCCACCTCCACCCTAAAACATGCGCCTCCGGCGACATTAGCTCCCGACTCCAACTCCGCAACTCTGCAACTCTGCTTCTGTCACAGGTAAATTTAGTTCATTTTTCGATTCATTACGAAATGACGTCGGTTCCTGGATTGCACTTCGGCCTAACTATTGAGTGGAACGCTCTGTCGAACCTCGAACGTTCGAACGACATGTTCGAGGCCTGCTCAGGGTTGTTCTTCGTGACCTGTGACTTTCATTTCTACATTACAGTTCCAACCGATTTCACAGAACTTAAGCTGAAAGCTTCTTATACCGAAAGCTTTTCTTGCGAGTTTACGAGGCTTATAGCATTGCTCTTAGTATCTTGCCTTTCATCTGCAATGTTAACAACATAAGAGCAGATTTCAACGTCAAACTGTGGTAACGAAGTACTGACGAGCGTCGGCATATAGTGTGAGAACATATTGGAATATTCGAGAACATTCTTTAAATCATGAAGGCGAAAAATACACGTAGATATTTTCCATGATTTCTTGCTTTACAATGAGGTGGAAACTTTTGCCCTTCTGAATATTTGTAGAAATTTAAATTTTCCACCATGTAAAAAATAGTAGTCCCTTAGTGCTCTCTCGGCACCTGGCGCTGGGTGAAGAGGGATGTTAGACTTTCGACTTCTGCTCTTAAAACTGTTGTATTATAATGAGGAATGAACTTGAAGAATTAATTTTGCTTAAGGTACTTGTGGTAGACTGAAAAGCTGAAAAAGCCGGAACGAACGCGGAAGCTGCAGCTGCTGGTGCGAGGGCCGAGAGTCAACCGATTGCTGCTTCCAATCCCTTTTTTCTTTACATCTGAGTGTATGTGAAAGTCAATAGTAGAAATCGAGCCATTTCTTAGCAATGGAATCAATAGACGAAATATTTAATTATCTTGTCACTCTTAATTGATTATTAGGGATTAATTAATTCATGAAGACAAGACTCCAAAATTGGCTGCGCAGTTGTTGTCGATTCTTCTGGCTAGTACTCATTGTTGCGTAAACGCACTTACATCTTATAAATGATTTTCAAATCGGGGATAAAATTTCCCTGTCCGATCTTCAAGCCTGCAGTATTCTACGTAGAGTAACTATAACTCAGTTTAGGGTTCATTTATTTCATTTATGTATATATTCGATACTGCCATTAATCTGGATTTCTTATTCTAGACGTTGTAAAATTTCGTTACTATTCCTATTGGAAGATCTATCGTCTGAATTCACTTTGTGCTGGCGTCATCTGCACCGGCCGACACATGAGTGTCCGGTCCTGCCTTTGTCCTGTCCCGCTCAATTGTTCTCGCTGCCCGCACGTTAATTAACCCACCCAGTCGAGGGTGGGGTTTCGGTACGGTATTGTTTTAGCTGATGATTTGTCTTCTGAACTGGCACCAGCAACAAATGTTGAATTAATTATTTTCTTTTACATTGCTATTATCGTATAGGCTGGGATATTCTGCTCTTTCGACGTCATTTTCTAGATACTAGCTAATTTTATACCTAATCGAGGTAACCCAATTCAATGGAGATAGCAAGGTCCCATGCAGCATTGTATGCTGCACAAACACACTTCTGCATCTGTGCGAGCTGAATTTTTAACAGTCGTGCTGCCTGAGTTGCGATGATTAAATAATTAGCTGCTCTTCGACGTGTCCCATGGGTTCAATCGCAATCGCTTATATTCGATATCGTTCAATGTCGCGGGAGTACCGGTTCTCCATGACGTGCTCGTACTCCGCGCTCGCGCACAAGCGCCACGAGACTGCCTGAGTGCCTAGTCTTGCAAAACGATGTGCACTGATTTATGTGCATTGTTGGAACGGACCCTCTGTTTTAATTTACATTCCAATATGAAATCATGACAGGCTTTCTTTTTTACCTTCATGATGAGACGGCCCTTCAGCACACTGAGCAGCTTTTAGCGTCTGCTGGGTGACCAAGACTAGTGTCGTGATCTACCACGACGTAACGATCTTTCGAAAGGAGGGACGCCTCAATAATTCGAAATGATACGAATCAGCCTGAGGAATGCGGAGGTCGCTGGCGGGTTACTCATTTCGACAACTTCGCATCGACCTCAAGAACGACATTAACTGTCAAAACTGCAAGCTCAGCACTCCGGAGTCCGGGTAGCAACTGCGGCTCGCCTGACGACAGCATGGCAAGGGCCACCAACGGAAACTGTAGCTGCGTATGATGACCGTTAGATGATTCAATCAGCGGCGGCAATTTTAACGGATATTATCCCTATTTAAGGAAAGACCGAGAGTTAGGAGGGATCAGATCTTCATCATAGAACACCGAGCTGCCACAGAGAGAAGCTGCTATCCATAAGTCAACCAGCCTTCGGGCTTGGTTCTGTCTTTGCTTTATAATGTAAACCAGTGTAAATTACGTACATCTCTTTAACGTAAATCTAAGCAGTCACGGAGCACTCGTTAGTCATCATCCTGGAGTCTACAACAACTAAGATGAGTTCTATTCTGTGCATATTCCCATTTAGCATGTTCGTACTGATCCTCCCTGTGCATAGGTTTATATAGGAATATTTTCTGTATTGTAAAAGTAGGTGCGTTAAATTCTATCCATTAAATGTGTCGTTTTTCATATGTCGAGATTAGGGAATAAATGATTGATGTCAACGCCTTATAAATTTCCCGTTATATAGGAGAAAGTTGTCGAAGCTGTTGGAGATATATTTCATCACGCTACCATTTAATTTGATTTGCAATTTATATGCTCATTAATCATAATACAGACACTGAAACGTCTTTGCAATCTAAAATAAATAATTATGATCTTAATCATGCCTATCAAAAGGGAGCAAAATGACTGAAACGACGATGCGAAAATAGAGTGAACAACAGAAAAATAGCTCCATGACAAATGGTGGCAGCGGTGGGATCTTTTATTCGTGTAAAAATACAAATTTCCCTTGCTCACTCCCTCCGAAATAAATAATTAAAGCTCGAGCCTTACCACAATAAAATTGAATATTTTAATCTCTAACAGATTTGATAACGCATCTCAAATTAAACCCGTTTCTTATGTATTTAATTATGTATTTAACCATGTGCTTATACCCAATGTCTCGGATCTATTAGCATTTATAATTTTACATGTGAACCTTGCCTTAATTATTTACCATGCATATATTAATTCAATGTACGTGTGAACTTGCCTCAATTGCCAATTAAAACTTTATTTATATGTCAACCATTAGTAGATGTGTAGTGATCATTACGAGTGACTTCTTTTAATATGTTAAACCGTTGGATTTGGTTGGATCTGATGATGTAAAAGTATTTTTTGATCTGAAAACATTCAATTACTAAATGCCAATTTGACATCTCAAATCATTCAAATAATTATTACGTGGAATAACTGCACTTCAATGATTTGATTATGTGAGATTTAGGATATGACGTGGTAACATTTTACCATTCTACTGTGCAACCAACCCTAGAACATTTTGTTTTCCGAAGTGCCCAGACAACAACGATTGCTGTAGATTCCTCAAATTTCCCAATTTATGTTGAATATTTAACTGGTGACATCTAAATTTGAATTCAAATTTCTATATACCAAATGACACCTTTAAAAAATTCCAATAATAAATTGAAACTTTCTTTAATTCAAGTTAAATGATTACATTCAATAAAATATCTATTTGAAATTTAATCATATTGAAAACGCTAAACGAAATTCATTCTAGAGGTAAAATTTCATTCAATCAGAATGCTATTAGTGCGATTGAGATAATACTTCACTGTGCAAAGAATTACATATATATTAAATAGTGTATGGTAAACATGCTCATGTAAAGAATGTTTCATAGTATTTCATTTTGATGTGTGTCTAATTACAATTACAATGCATTATTTTACCATGAATTCACCATGTTATAGTGAACGTTTCTGCGTGAATGAATGACTGTTCAGATGTAAGGAAGAGAAAGGTTCAAGACTTGAGCTAGGTCTCTGGCTGTGTGCTATGAACCCGAGCCCGGATGCATTAAGCTTACTATTTTGAAAACAACCTCGGCCTGGCTTGCTACCTTCAGTGACTCAACGCCCTCGCTGTCTTGCAACTCAGTATCACTCTACATTACTGCATTTCAAAGATTAATGACTTCCTCTGGAGCACTCTGTTTTGCACAGCAGCCGCCTTGCTGTGGTATTAAGAAACTGATGTGTAGAATTTCAACTAAGGATATGATGCTTAATGCTTTAGCTTTGTTGTAATATTTAAAGATATGTTAGATAGTAACGTGAATGTATAAGTAATTTCATTAATTTCATTTAAAAATTTGAATTTACGTTTTACATATAAAATTTTATTTTCACGATTTAAATAATTATACTTCATGCCCATCAAAATATTCCTTCATGAAGAGAACGTCTTGATACATTAAATTATCTCAACATTAGGATGATGGAATTTGTGAAATGTAAATTCGATCATTATAGACACACGCTTGATATTAATTTGATCGCAGGAGTACATTGTCATATAACGTACTTAACGTGAATGTACTACTAGATAAGTTCTATTTCTCTTGCTGCGAATTATTTAGGTTATAACATACTTAACGTGAATGTACCACTAGAAAATTCTGTTTTCTCTCGCTGAGGATCAAATTTAGGATATGTCATTACAAATAATGGAGTAAAATAGGTTAAGTTCTGTGTGCCCTTATGTGAGCACAGAGAGGATAGTATGAAGTGAGATGCTGGGATGTGTATGGGAATGGAAGCTTGTCTGGAACGAATGAAATAACAAGACCACCAAATAACCAAAACTAAAAATTTCAGCTGCTGTCCACGGTGTGGCTGCCACGAGCACACTGCCGCAGCCCACACACATGGCAGGCTTCACGTTCACGTGGTCCGCAAAGTGTCGACGCAGCGTACGGACAGTAACGACAACAACAGCAGCTGCAGCTACTCTCACCCGTACTACGATGGGCCCAACGTAAAAACAGCTGGCTTCGGTCTAGACAGCATCCGGTGAGAAGAGGAAGGAATCCAATGCGGCATCGAAGCTCCTGGATCTACCAACACACGGATGAAGAAGAAAACAACTACGGCGAAGATTATTGGGTATCTTCCAGCGACAATTCGACATGACCTCATGGTTGTATGAATCAAATCCCGTCCTAAAAAGAGATCGTGTATGACGAAGCACGGTTTGAAGATGTTCCTCGAAACAGAGATTACGAAGATCTTTTTCTTTCCTATATGGATGCAAACTGGGTGCAATCGAGGCAACCGGAGCTCTACGTGCTCCGCGTCATTTCTTAATGGAATTTTTACTCCATTGAATATCTTCTAGAGATATTCTGCGTGCTGGAGGAGCCTTCGCAACGTCTCTGCGGGGACCATCGTTTGCCAAAAACGTACGTAGGACGTAGCCTTGTTTGAAGACTCCGTTTCAGAGTTCGAGAGATGAACAAATCCAGTTTAACGCCGCCTTCAGATTGCCTCGGATGGACTATGTGGAGATTATAAAAAAAGAACTGATCCTTTCGTCAGCATACGTCTGCACGTAAATACTGTATGGAACCATCGTCGATCAGGAGATCGAATCTTTTGAATGACGACGCGGAGATTTGTCGTGATCTACCACGACGTAACGATCTTTCGAAAGGAGGGACGCCTCAATAATTCGAAATGATACGAATCAGCCTGAGGAATGCGGAGGTCGCTGGCGGGTTACTCATTTCGACAACTTCGCATCGACCTCAAGAACGACATTAACTGTCAAAACTGCAAGCTCAGCACTCCGGAGTCCGGGTAGCAACTGCGGCTCGCCTGACGACAGCATGGCAAGGGCCACCAACGGAAACTGTAGCTGCGTATGATGACCGTTAGATGATTCAATCAGCGGCGGCAATTTTAACGGATATTATCCCTATTTAAGGAAAGACCGAGAGTTAGGAGGGATCAGATCTTCATCATAGAACACCGAGCTGCCACAGAGAGAAGCTGCTATCCATAAGTCAACCAGCCTTCGGGCTTGGTTCTGTCTTTGCTTTATAATGTAAACCAGTGTAAATTACGTACATCTCTTTAACGTAAATCTAAGCAGTCACGGAGCACTCGTTAGTCATCATCCTGGAGTCTACAACAACTAAGATGAGTTCTATTCTGTGCATATTCCCATTTAGCATGTTCGTACTGATCCTCCCTGTGCATAGGTTTATATAGGAATATTTTCTGTATTGTAAAAGTAGGTGCGTTAAATTCTATCCATTAAATGTGTCGTTTTTCATATGTCGAGATTAGGGAATAAATGATTGATGTCAACGCCTTATAAATTTCCCGTTATATAGGAGAAAGTTGTCGAAGCTGTTGGAGATATATTTCATCACGCTACCATTTAATTTGATTTGCAATTTATATGCTCATTAATCATAATACAGACACTGAAACGTCTTTGCAATCTAAAATAAATAATTATGATCTTAATCATGCCTATCAAAAGGGAGCAAAATGACTGAAACGACGATGCGAAAATAGAGTGAACAACAGAAAAATAGCTCCATGACACTAGCGAGCGTCATAAAGAAATCCAGCGATCGCCAGCGACAGTAGCAATATCATGGCTTTATTAAGTTCGGGCGAATATCATTTCAGATACGTAAAGTAGGCTTGGCCTACTTTGTTTCTGGACGTTGTTGTGTAGATTTCAAAGTTGGGTGGCCCTTTGTTTGTCCTTTCCCTTGCCTAGCTGTTTCTATTAAAGATTTTTAAAATAAAGAATGTTTATCGACACAATGCAAAGGATATTTATTTAAATTACAATTAGATGATGAAGGTAGCGAAAAAAAACCCGTAAATATTCAGCCAGTTTATTACAACAATTCTAATATTTAACTAAATCCAGCCCACCCCGTGTCTTCATACCTGCGGCTTAAAACCAGCTTTCATTTCGTAATAAGGCATCCTTAGCCAAACATAAACTAAATTGTTTGCACTTTATCCACGTTTTTTTAACTAAAACTGAGGCGTTTACAAAAGCTATAGTTCAAAATCAAATTGAAATAGTACAACAACTCGTTCGAATCCATATTGTGCTTAAAATTTTCAAACCCATATTGTGAATTGACCTCTTCTTGGTAGAAATGGCTGCATAGTACAAGTTGACAAACTCAGAGCGATGTTATCAGGATTGCACTGCTTGTGCTTTAATTCATCATATCTGCCATATTTATTCAGCAATTGCTGTTTCATAGCAAAAAAACAGCACCTCGGCTTCTGTCCTGGCGAATGCAGGCACTGAAGGACTTCCCCTAATTTTGCAGCGTTCAACACGTGCTGAGGATGTGGGGCCATCGGATGAAGAAATCAATTCGCAAGACACAAAATGTGCTGCCGCTCCTGTTATTCCTGCTTCTACAGTACAAACGTCAGTATGTTTTCAAAATCATGTTGCGACTTCATGACTTTGTTTTTTAGGATGAGCATTATTTTGTTTTGGAAATAGCCCTGCTATTAATGTTGATGCGTGATGATCTTTTCCAGTTGTAAACCAGAGGGTTACGAACACAAACGGAGAGACAACGGAGAAATAACGGAGATATCTCACTGAGGTACAACTTTGTATCAACGGAAATTTGCGCTGCCAAGGGGAAATGTGAGGTAACGAACTAAGGTTACGTAAGCCTTTCTATTAAATAGCAAGGGTTTTTGTTTTGCTACGAATTATTTTTCCAGTCCACTGATCTTTTTTTAGCACCTCTAAATTCACCTATTTTATTTTGCTTCGTGAATTTATTTCTCAACTTACTGTTTCTGTACGCTGTGGGTCTGTGTGGGAGCACACTTTGTGCATAGATTTCCCGTTCCCTTAACTCCAAGCTTAATGGTGCCTTCCTCTATCCTCCCTGTGGAACACGTTTGTCGTCATTAGAGAGGCTGAAACCAACTTATCTAATCAGAAACACAAGCGTTAGGAAACCTGACAGAGCTCCAGAGAAAACAAACGAGCAGATGTCAAATTTTACGAGAGGAGCTCGATGGGGGAATGGCTTGATACCGAGCTTTTCATTCATACTCTTTCCTAAAGCAATTTGATGGTTTATTGGGGAAAAAACGTACCGTGACTCCCAGAGTTATGAAAGATATTATTTGAAAATCATCATCAATTTTTACGATTGCAGCGAAGAATTGAAAGATCTTGTAGATTTCGTTACGATGGTAGCATATGTTGGTGTATAACGATTACAGAATGAAACGGCGGATAGCAGAACGGCGGACGCCTGGTAGGTATGTCGGCTCTCGTAAGTTCGCTTCATCTACGAGAATTACCACAGACAATGCCTGGTCTGTTGTGGAAGCTGAGTTTAGTTTTGATTTTTTGAGTCTTAAAACCCCGCTTACATTGATCCATCAGAATGCATTTACTAAATGAATATTGTTTGAATATTAAATTACACCATTTGAAGCATTAGCCAAATGGAAAAAATTTTTATAAAAAATTTGTAGATAGACTAATAATATTCAATATTGCTATTAATTTCTTAGAATTTCGTGTTTCGATGATTCTAAGTTTTTTATGAGTTACTCATTCGCTAGCTTTTTTTTTAATACGGCGGTGTTTTTAAGATAGAGCTATAATCCATTATTCTGAAGTGTTTTTAGTTCATTCGTGAAGTGTATTTGAATGATGAACTGTTGGAAGAGTGTTTTTCTTTTACCGTTTTGTCTGTTTCAGGATTAAGGCTATTTTTTCGTGAATTTCAATACATGTCCGATATTTTTTACCAAAAAATAGAAATTGACTACTATTATAAAGATTTCAGGTCTCCGTTTAACAGTTTGATGAAAACCAAGCGGGTTAGGAAGAAAGGAGCAAACAAATTGAGTCTTCTTCTATCAAATAATGAATGCACAAAAAGGAAAAAATAACTTCTTAGGGCTAATTAAAATAAAAAAAGATTGCATAAAAAACATAGAAACAAAATTATTCGTTCAATTCTAAAAGTCGTTTTTGGAGTTTTAGTATTAATAATTAAAATGACAGCGATTCGTCAGTTTTACTCCAAACTAGCCGCATTCTTGCAATTTTTGAAAAGATTTAATCGAGTTTTCGCTGGGATGTTTTTATTCCTCCTGCAATTACATGTAGTAAATCTTAAAATTATATCAGTGGTGGCTTATCAGCGACTTCGTAGCCACTGATTCTTTTGTAGTACATTCAAGGTGATTATTTTGCTGTGAAGCGTATCACAGACTCAAGTCAAAATTTAACTGATTTAGACTTGGGTTTTGCTTTATTCTTCGATAGAGTTTTGAGAGTGCTTAATTTTTTTGTATTGAAATAATTTTTTTAACTTGAACTGGAACGACCCCAAAAAAAATTCATGGTACGAACAGCTTCAATATTTTCCTTTTGCATGTGTTGATTAAGAGGTTAGCACTTTTCTTGTGTCAAGTATTTTATGCATCATTATGTACGAAATTTCCCTTTACGTTAATCACAGATTAATATTTCATACTAAAAATAATTTGAGTCGCCTAAAGAGTTTTGACTAAATTCAAGTGAATGAATTGAATGATATATTAGTGGTGTAGCTTAAGGAAATCTATCTCATGTCATAAACAGAAGAATAATTTTGATTGGAAAGATTTCAGAATCTAAAGCTTCATATTCCACGCTGAAATACAGTCAAAATTAAAATATCCAGTAGGTAGGAAACCAATTAAACACACATTTCCCTCTTAAAGCGAAATAAACTAATTTGCTCACATTCACTAACGAAGCAGCAGCAATATGATATAGCTAGTGAAAGACTTTCGCCGTCAACCATTTCCATTTACTACATTTTAATTGACGAAGAAATTTTTGTTCGCACTCACGCTGATTTCCAGAGTCTTTGAAAACTTTACATTCATCTTCTGTTAATCTCCTCAAATCATATTCACCTTGAAAGAGTTCTTGGTGACGATTGAATTCAAGTTTTTCTAAGTTAAGGCAAACTAGTCGTCGCGCCTATCTGAAACTGTCATATTATGGCAGAAAGTACTGTAGTTTAAATGATGAATTCGCATTTTCGAATGACTTAATTTAAAAAATTGTGGAATTTGTTTTTCGCCTTCCGAGGTCAACCCGAAAGATTATAAGATGTTTCTACATGTCATTAATTAAATTTGTAAACGAAAACAGTTATTAAAGTGAAACCCCGTAATTTTTTCATAGTGAAACTTCTCCTACTTTTCTGCTATACTGATAGTGAGGAGTACATTGCAAATTAAAACGTAATTTGAATAAAATGATACAAATCAATAACTTCACAACGCCTTTTCAAATTTGCAAGATTATTTTATTTTTCGTATTATAATTCCATTTGTTGGTCAAACTTAATGACTGATTTAGAAATTGAGGTTCCTCATTCTGTCGTAAATAATAGCCTTTAATGAAATGAAAAATTTGTTGTCAAAACAACCAAGTCTTCCTCAGCAATGGACAAAAATATAGAAAATCTTAGTGCATGAGCACTAGGGGTTCCCTGAAAATTAAGTGGAAAGAGTTACCTATCTATACAACAAAACATTTACATAAGTATATGTTCTGTGTCTATACTATGATAGGAGCCGCGTAGCAGAGAGTGTGTGTGATGAGCGTATCTGTGACACAAGCTTCATCAATTCCAGAATTTTCGGTGCATTAATCCATCAGATTCGAAGTCAGAATTAATATCACCCGTATTGTTAGGAAATAGGAACGTGTGACATGTGATTTGTCCACCATTACTTTTCCGATTTTGGCTTTAGTTTTTGAGTAAATGGGAAATATAATTTTTAATTTAATTTTATAGGACATTTCACGAGAATATAAGTCAATGAGTTTTCATGCTAGAAAGAAACCAAAGACAGTTTTGGAATCCTTGTCACATTTCTAACAAACCAAAGTTGCGATTTTTCCTATTTTTATATTTTTTATCACAGTTCAAAGTTATAAAAAAGTGATTTTTTTCTTCACAGTTGGACATTTCAAGAAAATAGAAGTCAATGAGTTTTCATGCTAGAAAAAAACAAAGACAGTGTTGGAATCCTTGTTACATTTCTCGCAAACGAAAGTTGCAGCTTTTTCAATTTT
Source organism: Morinoia aosen (assembly GCA_030386875.1). Classification (NCBI taxonomy): domain Eukaryota; kingdom Metazoa; phylum Arthropoda; class Malacostraca; order Amphipoda; family Talitridae; genus Morinoia; species Morinoia aosen. Next base: position 75,998,323 of record CM059572.1, on the reverse strand, counting down.
TACATTCAATTTTTTCATCACAGTTCAAAGTGTTAAAAAAAGTTATTTTTGGTCAATATTGAATTTAATGCGTCAGCGATTTTGAATTTTATTTTATATTAATGTACATGGAAATATTTTAAGAGGTTTTACACGAATAACATTTTCTCGCAAATGCTTAATTTTCAAGATATTTAACTTTGAAGTTACAGGAACGTCTTATATGAAATTGAACAAACGGACACGTAAATAAGCTGAAATGTGGTATTGACATATCGATAGGCGAGGTTAGGCTAGGCAAAGTTAGGTTAGTTGAATGAACTAACCTGAACTAGCCTAAGTAACCTAAAGTAACTTAACTCAGCCATACCGAGGCCGGGTGCTTTCGCCAAGAAATTTCGCGTGTTTCGCATCCGCCAAACGCCGGTTAGGAGCCATGTCGAAACTGCCGTTAATGCTATTCGTACCCGAACGTAATTTATGCTATATTTTGAAAACTAAGCTTTTGCGAGCACTCTATCATTCATGTACAACGCTTCAAAATGTCTTCAGTTACCTCAATTTACCAATAAAATTGTCAAAATCGTTGATGCGCTAAATTCTATATCGACATGATTTTGTTAACTCTTTTTTTAATACAAAATAAATAATTGTAAAAATTGAAAAAAGGCAACATTGGTTTTTTAGAAATGTTACAAGGATTTCAAAACTGTCTTTAATTTTCTAGCATGAAAACTTATTGGCTCCTATTCTTTTGATATGTCCTAGAAATTATATAAAAATGACATTTCCCATTCACTCAAAACCGAAAATCAAAGGCCAAAATCGAAAAAGATACGTGAGTAAATATGTGTTTCTTTTTAAAAAGTTACATATACTGGGCAACAATCGATTACAAATAAAAAATCACAGTTAATACCAAGGTTGTCCTCCTTTAAAAAGTAGGCTAGGGAAGGTTGAGGTAAGTTAAGGTAATTAGGGGAGGTTTTATTAAGGTAAGTTGACACTTAGACCGTGACGACAATCGTCTGCAGCAACGAAAAAGATTTTCATAATACTACTCCCCGACCTGTTGTCACGATCCAGTTGATGTTTGCTTTTTTCAAAATAACTTACAGCAATCAACTTTAAATTTGAGTTGAATATTGAACTTCAGTTAAACTTATCGCGATCAACGCGATAATATAGGTTAAGGTAGATAGGGTTAATGTAGGGATTATAGGCCAGAATATGTTGCAGTAGGTTAGAACATGTTTAGCTAAATTATGTTAGTGTAAGTTGGGATAGGAATGGTTGGATTAAGTTTGATTGAGATATATTAAATTCGAATAGAATATTGCAGTTTAGGTTAGATAGGTTTGTTTAGGTTAAACTAATTTAGAACAGATTAAGAAAAGTTATGTTTTATTTGTATTCCAGCTAAAAATATAAGCGTGAATATTTTCGGGGGCAGTTATGTGGTATATTTGTATTCATTTGTACTATGTTTATTACACATGAATTTACATACATGTAAGTATATCTATAAATACATACATATACAGGGCGGTTACTAAAATGCATTCATTTTAACTAACCAAACATTTTTTAAATACTGGGTGTTTCGGAACTAGAGGTAAAATATGAAACCATACATGGAAAATCGTAAAATAGAGCGATTTTCACGAGTAACAAAAATCCTAAAACTCCACCGTTTTCGAGTAATTCCAAGATAAAAACTTCTTGAATCAAAAAATTAGGCGCTCACGCATTGGCTGCCAACAAGGTTAGGTTTTAGGTAATTAATGTACCTGCTCGGAGAATCATGGAGAAAGAAATATTTATGCAATAGTTGTATATGTTTGTATAGAATCTGAAAATTAAATTCATAGTACAGTACTAAGTTAAGTGGGGAAGAGCCTTATTTTATTGGTCATTTGCTAACTGCACGTCGAACAGTAACGTGGAGCGCTTCATGAATGCAGGACTTGCTGACGTGCATTTCATGTACGGAGCTGCAGCAGGAAATACTTTACTTGCTTCACAATTATACAGAGAACGCCACCCTAATCGTGAGGTTCCTGAACACAGGTTCTTCACCAACTTTCACAGAAAATTGCGAGAAAATGGAAGCTACAGGATAAACAGACTGGAAACAGGGCAGGGCGTCCACGCCACGATCACCTAGGACGAATCATTCAACATTTTGAACAAAATCCTCGAGATAGTACAAGCTATGCTGCTCAATATTTAGGCATTTCAAGTCATGTTACTGTATGGCCAGAACTCCACGGTCAAAACTTCCACCCATATCATTTTCAAAGAGTGCGAAATTTGCTTCTTACAGATCATGAGCCTCGCATGCAATATGCTCATTGGTTTTTGCTTAAAGAAACAAATGAAGTCGGTTTTCCGAAGAGATTCCTGTTCACTGATGAAGCATCTTTCACTCGTTGTGGTGTATTGAATACACACAATTCTTACCATTGGGCTGTCAATAGTCCTCAATTCGTTTTCATCAACATTAACGTGTGGGCAGGAATTTTAAACGACAATGTAATCGGTCCATATTTGATGCCTTCACTTCTCACTGGCCCTGCATACAGGATTTTTTTACGAGAAGTTTTGCCTGCATTATTAGAAAATGTCTCTCTGAACACATGTAGAAGACTGTGGTTTCAAAGTGATGGAGCTGTCGAAAATATGCCACTTTATTATCTCAGGAATCTTGGGCACAAATGTAATTACGAACACTAATAGAACAGCTGACAATTATATATCTTACAACCGGCATAGCGACTCACACTGTCGACATCTTATTCCTCCTCGCCCACTGACTTTTTCTTCAAGCAACTGTCGGCAGATCCCACCTCAGATCTCTTGCGCCCAAAATCACCAGACCAACATTAGCTCTCATCGCTCGCTAGCACATCAGACCATCTTCAGCCTTCACCGCTAGCATATCAGTATCGGACTCTTCACCTCATCATCCGGTACGGCATAATTCCACCGTTCGTCGACTTTGGATCCGTCCCTTGTTGAGGCACCACGGCCGACATGAGGGGAGGCTATTAAGAGCGGGAGTGCGCACCCGTCATCGTCACCCCACCACCGCTGGAAGACACTTTGCTTCGCTATTAAATTAGACCGGTAAGTCGCAGTGCTATCGTGTGTCGTGCGCAAGCATTAGATTGTTCGGCTGAAGCTTATTGAAGTGTTCCGTTCCCTCTTGTTAAATAGTAGCGCCGAGGGTAGGTATATCGATAATTGTTGAGTAGTTGTCTTTTTTTGAGTTAGAGATCAGATCGGTGGGTGTGCTAGTTTCGGTGTTTAGTTAGAGATAGGATCGGTGGGAGTGTTAATTTCGGTGTGTTAGGTGTATATCAGATCGGTGGGTGTTAATCTCGGGCTTTAGTTATACATCAGATCGGGGTTAGTTATGGGTGTGTTCAACTAATTCATTACCAAGCAATTCATATCATAATATTTCTCATTTACAATTTATCTTAAATTTTGCTAATTGTTTTACCTTGGTGCATAAACGAAAGGCGCGGGGTTTGCGCCTGGAGTCCCGACAACGGCTCCGATACTTCAGGCCGAGTCTCCGACGCAACTTCCACTGAGACGAAAACCATCGTTCTTCACCACCTAATTAATTTTCATCAGAATATTATTTATTCCTGTACCGACCGTGTCAAATATTGGGTTATATTATTAAACTTTAATCTATTGTCCTGCATTTCATATTCCCCCATCTCTTGTTTTTTTTTTCGTTGGGAGTACCAGCACATTATTTCCTTGGATCACGAGACGTTTTAGATGAGCCAGTTTCCCAATAGGTGGATTGGCCGAGGCGACCCAGTGACGCGGCCTCCTCGCTCACCAGACATGGACACGACTTGATTTCTTCCTGTGTGTGTGTGGGGGGGGGGGCGTGGTGCATGCCAGCCCTGTGGATTCAGAGCAAGATCTGGTTGCCCGCATAGTTAATGCTGCAGCAGCACAAATTGCTGAGAAACCTAATGTTTTCACATTTTTGCGGCAGTCAGTTCATGACAGATATGAAATGTTAATTGAAGTTCACGGTAGGCACTTTGAACACCTTGTGTAGTAACAATAAAATTTTTCATGTGTGATTGTTTTTTTTCGTTCAAAACATTTTAAAATCATTCCTTAAATTATCTAAATCAGTATGCTTGGGAAATCAATGACACAAAAAATTCTCGTGCATACAGTAATTTTACTGTTTAACTTTAAATTTTTGTTACTCCTGAAAATCACTTCATTTTGAAATTATCTAAATAAATATATTGTGACGGAAAACATTAATGTTGGGGAAATTTAACTGATTTGTGTCCTTCTTTGTGATAACTGATTTGTGCTCTTGTGTTTGCAAATTTTTAGGATATCGTAGGACTTGCGTATTCCAACAGCACGAGCGTGTCGCTTAAAATGTGTGACTGATCGCGTAACATGTGTGCCTGGTGGCGTGTTTCACATGTGCTGGAGTGTGTGCTACGTTTGTGTTGGTGTTGTGTTTGGAAGGAATTTTGTGTGTAAGCCTGTCCTGTGTTGGAGACGTGTGAAACATGAACTTGTTATGATTATCTGAGACCTTGTGGAGGGCATAGGCGCCCAACAGTCGACCGCAAGGGTGACAAGATTTATAGAGCACTCAAGCTTGAGGGTGGGGACGAGCGACTTTCGAAGCGGCCAGATTGTAAACACAGCAGGATACGAAACAACCAGGCCTTAGAAAAACAGAGTGGAAAAATTTTAGAGCAGAATTTCATGGGAAAAAGATCGCTAGTGTGCCTGAGAGAAGGCGGAGTCAGCTACACGGTCTCATCAGAGGGCTTACAGCCAATATAATGGTCAGAGCACCCTTGGAAAGATTTTCGAAGTAGAGGACCGCCAATCAGAGAAATTGTAGGCGTTCACGAATGGAAGAAGGCAGCACTCACAGCACACAAGACCAAAGAGTTAGTGAGTTTAGGCGAGCAGTCTACCGCGGTACATCATCATAGAAAGAAGTACGCGTAACGAAGTGTCATGCTAAAAATCATTTCTGAAAACATAAGTGAAAATATTGAATATATTGCGCGTGTAGAGGAGCCTGTAAATTAAAATTAAATTAAAAAATGTCACTTCTATTTTTCCAGAAATGAAAACATCGTAACCAAACTGTGCAGTATATGAAGTACTGAGTAGACGTCTTTTGGGGGCGGGTAAGAAGTTGTTTCTAATTGTGCAAGATATGCTGTTCGAAAAATATGTGATATAAAGTGCTGTTATTCAAAGTTAACACTAAATGTAGATGAGCACATTTTTTGCAACCGAAGTAATGGGTTAAATGTTTGTATCCTTGCAGGAGGGCGGTCTCTATCTGGTTACTCCTCTCTTGGCAGTTCTTCACTGTCAATTTCAACTTGAAGAAAATTTACGAGATGCTGTCATGCAATCATCAAATGATACTGTACTGAACTATGAATTATTCAGGGAATTGGAACTGAAGCGGTGCCTGAGAACACGCATGAGATTGGAAGCGATGACCGTGCTTTGTGCTGTTGGAAAACGTTATTGAAAAGATAGGTTGCATCTTGTCATGTGTCTTAATTCAATTGGAATGTGACAACCCATCAGTTAGGCATTGTTTCATTGTATATGTCCCGTGTGTAATTAACTTAAAGATATTGACCGGTCAATTAGGCAGGGTAATACTTGTCAATATGTGTTACTTGCAATTCCAGTAGATGTCAATTAATGCTTTGTACCAGGGTCTCATCATAAGAAATCTCTCAACATTTTGATGTGTTTAAAAACCCCGTTAGCACTAGCATCACAGCTCACCGAGGAAAATAGCGCACAGAAACGCGTTTGTAAGTGAGACAGCGTTCGTCGGTGAGTACCATTTTTTTTAGTATATGTACTGTAATGCTAATTATCTCTTTAATTTTGTGTTGTTTATATAATGTTGTGGAGGTGCGCCATTCCCTCAATTCCGAGAACCTGGTCTTCTTGTTAATGAAATGTTAACAAGGAGGCGGGACCTTTTCTCGTGACAACGCAATTTGGCAAAGATCAACGCGATCGCTTTGTAATTTCTGTGAATTTGTGAGTGTAGTATAACAGTTGCATTGTATTTTTGTTTGGATTGTGTTCATGTGCAAAACGTACAAATTTCAGTAGAGGCACATAACTCGTAGTATAAAATTTTCTGTATTCCGGGGTGAGAAGCCAGCAAGCGCACTACCATACAGCTAAAGAAGTGAAAGTGTTTATAAAAGTGATGAGATGCAGTGAGAAAGTTCTAGTGTGTTTACGCGATTAATTCAAAGTGTCAGTGAAATTTCACAGTGAGTAAGTTTAAAATTATTTGAGTGATCGCAAATTTTTGAGTTTTGGGAAATTTAAATTGGAGAAAATCGACACAATGCCTGCACGAGGAAGAAGGAACAACGCAAGGGGGAACGGACGAGCGGCGCAACCACAACCTGAAGAGGAGGAAGTAAACATGCCGGTTGTGACCAGTTGCGTGGGTGCCATTGGGGCCAAGTTTAGGAGAGGCGACGATGTTGGGGAACATATGGCAAGGTTGAAGTTTTTAACTGGCAATCTGAACAACAGCGAGCAGGTGAATGCCTTCTTCCTATGCCTAGGTCCACAAGAGGCAAAGGAATGCAATAAAATTATTGGTACCCTAACAAACCTGCGGGAAGCGGAAACATGGCTGCGCTCATACGCCGATCAAGTCGAACATCCAACGCAAGCGATGTTTGAAATAGTTACCAAGAAGCAAACCAGCCGAGAAGGAGTATCTGAGTACCTGACGCGCCTGGAAAGGCTGTACAACGAGAATTATCTAGAAAATCCGGAGCGAGCCATTGTAGATTTGATGTGGCTCGGATTAAGGGAAGACATCACGAAACCCTTCCGAAGTGATGCGCGACCTACGACAATCCAAGAATTGAAGGAAATGGCAATCGAAGGGGAAAATCGACGCATAGTACCAGTACCAAGGGAAAAAACAGAGAGAAGGGAACCAGAGAGAGAGAGAGTACAGCGAAGCGAAAGGAGGCCACAGCATCAGACTGCGCGCGTGGGCCACACGATGCGACATTCACCACCGCGACAAAGAGGCTACCGCAGTGAAGAGCAACCTTGGAGGGCAAGGGACAGAAATATACGACACTCTCCTTATCGCCGAAGAGGGAATTATGAAGCACCACACTGGGGTGAGAGAGGCAGACTGAGGAACCAACAGTACCAAAATTACCATGTGAGAGAACCACAGCCGCATCCGGAAGTACCACCTGCACCTGCAGTGGACTTAGCACAGTATAGAGCAGTGCCACCGCCGTGCGTCAACTGTGGTAAATTTGGGCACCTAAGAGCTGATTGCAGAGTGCAACATTTTGCAGGACAGCCAAAAAACGGGATAGGAGACCGTTAGCTCCAATAATAAATCCCAGCGTTATACTCCAAGTGAATGGTACACCTGTAATCGCACTTCTTGATACTGGAGCAAATATATGCTTGGTAAAAGAGCGTGTGGTTGCGGGAATCAAAAATGCTAGTGTAAAAGGAACTTCAACTGCATTAAAAACAATTGGAGAGGAACCCGTGCCGGTGCTGGGAAAGATTAATGTGCCAATTAAAGTTAACGGTCAGAAAATTGTGCAAAGATGCTTTGTTGTGCGGGAAAATGCGTTCCCAGGAGACCTGCTAATAGGAGTGGAAGTAATGAACAAAGTCAATGCCAAGCTAGACTTCGAAAAACGTAGGGCATCACTGTTTGGCACGTATGTGAACATGTTTTCAGCACCAGGACCAACTTCCCCAAAAATTTTGTGTGTAACGCGGGAGGAAGCATCGGTTACTCTCGCTGAGGACATTACAGTGAAGCCTCGCGCACAAACCATGGTAAAGTGCCGAGCAGATATCAAGTTTGATGGAAAGGAAGTGATTTTAGAGCCTAGAGTTAAGTGGGCGCCTTACGTCGGAGCCACCGCTGCGAGGGTACAAAATGGGTATGTTTTGATGCCTGTGCTTAACCCTTTTGCCGAGGAAATTGCTCTAACTGAAGGAGCAATAGTTGCAACATGCCACGAAATCTCGAATGAAAGTGCGACTACAGAAGAAAATAAAGATGAAACCAGTGAAGCAGAAAATCTCCGCAGAGAGAAGCGCTTTCAGCAAATTAATGAGCTTGACCTCAGTCACTTGGATGCTGAAAAACAAAAACAAGTTAGGAACCTGCTGAAGGAATATCACAAGACAATTAGTGCAGACGAGATGGATATTGGCCACGTCAAGGGAGTGAAATACAAAATTTTGCTGAGTGATTACAGGCCTATTCAAACGAAAGGATGGCGTATTCCGTACACCAGCCAAGAAATTATTGATAAAAAGGTCTCGGAGATGATTGAAAGTGGAGTTGTGCAAGAGAGCACAAGTGCTTGGAAAAATCCGCTCGTACTCGTAAGGAAACCTGGAGGAGGCCACAGAATTTGCCTTGATCTGCGAGCTGTAAACATGCGAGTAGTTAACGAACATTACCCGATTCCCAACATCATAGGAACCCTGGAAGAAGTTGCTGGGAAAGAATACTATTCCATTGTCGATGCAAAATCAGCCTTCCATCAAATTGAGCTAGATGAGGAAAGTAAGCAGTACACGGCATTTCAGACTCGACAGGGCAACTTCGAGTACGCTCGGCTACCTATGGGACTCAAATGCTCAACATCAGTGTACCAGAGAGTAATTTGTCATGTTCTGAAGAGGCAACTTGGAAAATTCGCCGCCATATATTTGGACGATGTGTGCGTTAGCTCTATGACTTTTGAGAAGCACCTAGAAAATTTGAGGGAAGTGTTGCACGAATTTCAATGTGCCGGAGTCAAAATAGGCTTGGACAAGTGCAAATTTGCGCAAAAACAAGTGAAGTACCTAGGATGTTACATCAGTCGTGAGGGACTTGTTCCAGACCCCAAAAATGTTGAGGCCATGCAAAATTACCCTAGGCCCACAACCGCACGCAAAGTCCGCTCGTTTGTAGCAGCGCTCAACTTCTATCGGCGGTTCATCCCGCACTTTGCCACAACCGCTGCACCTCTTAATGCACTGACTAAGAAGGGCCAAAAATTCAAGTGGAATGAACAACACGAACAAGCCTTCTGTAAACTTAAGCAGCTCATGATAGAAGCTCCAGTTCTGAAAAAACCTTCTCTTAATGAGACGTATTACTTGAGCTGTGATGCCTCAAATGAGGGCTCGGGCGCGGTCCTTGCACAGAAATGTAATGGTAAGGAACAACCGATTGGATACTTCAGCAAAAAATTCAATGATGCTGAAAAACGTTATTCAATCACTGAACGTGAAGGATTAGCAGTAGTAGCGGCTGTGAATCACTTTTCACCTTACCTGTACGGCAATAAATTTGTTGTGATTACTGATCACACAGCTCTGAAATATTTGTTCAAAGGTAAAAATACCAAGAACAACAGAATTATGAGATGGGCCCTAACACTCTCTCAATATGATTTTGAGGTGATTTATCGGCCAGGAACTCAGAACGTGGTGCCCGACGCATTGTCGAGAAATATTGCGAACGACAACGAAGAAGAAGATCCAGACGACGAAGCACCTAAAACAGTGTTCGTCACGACGATGATAAATGAAGCGCCCAATGTACAAGAGGCGGAAAGTAGTTTGCAGAAAGAAAATGTGAGAGCAGAACAGTTGAAAGATCCCGTTTGGGGGCCAGTTCTGAGGTATCTTGAAGGTGACAAATTAGGGGACGCTCCAAGTCTTGCTCTGAAATCCGAAATCTTCACCGACGGAGGTATATTGTATTTCAGAAAGACGCAACGAAAGCCTAATAGAACAAGGCACTTGATCGTTGTGCCAGACGCCCTGAGAGAAGCAGCAATAACGTTAGCGCATGATAGCACAATTGGTGCACACCAAGGTCGTGCTAAAACGTGGAAAAAGCTCATGGAATTCGGGTACTGGATTAACATGGCGCGTGACGTTAACAAATACGTCGACTCGTGCATGCAATGTCAAAAACGTAAGATCAATAATCGCATTTGTGTTAGCATGGGTTCATTCCCTGAAATTGACAAGCCTCTGGACAGAATACTCGTAGGCGTTGATTTAATCGAAATGCCAGTGTCGAATGAGGGCCACAAATACATCCTCACCGTGGTCGATCACTTCAGCAGATATGTTGCAGCGTTTCCGCTCAGAAGCAAGACAACTGAGGAAGTAACGAAAGCGTTGACCAAATTCGTTACTACGTACGGCACAGCCAAGACTCTCATCTCAGACAGGGGCACCGAGTTCACGTCAGCTTTGTTCAGAGATGTGTGTGAAAAATTGAAAATAAAATACTACAACACTTCAGCATATCATCCCCAATCCAACGGAATGACCGAACGGCAAAATCAGAATATCAAGACTGTTTTATCACAAGTTGCCGCCAACGATCAATCTTCGTGGCCTGATGCACTTCCTTGGACGTGCCTAGCGCTGAACACAAGTTATCAAAGTGTGATTGAAGAAATTCCGTATTATTTATTTTTTGGTAGGGACGCAGAAATTCCTGTTGTTGACTGGCTGAAACCACCTCGCATGGATTATTCTCTTGGGGACAACTACAGTGCAGAGGTGAGCGCCCGACTTCACAATGCGTTCAAGGTGGTGAAGGCCAAATCCAAGGCGTCACACGACAAGTCGGTGCAAATGAAGGAAAGAGGTGTGAAAAACAACCAGGTGGAGAGCGGAAATATTGTTTTATTACATAATCCGACAGGAAAAGCCGAAGCTGCAAACGCGTGGCCTACCGACTGGTTAGGCCCCTTTCGTGTCCTTGAAAGAAATGCCACAAATGCGACCATTAAAGCACTATATAGTAACCGACAAGAAAGGGTTCATTTGGATAGATTGAAAGTTGCTTTCCTACGGGGCGAGGCTTTTCCCGGTACGTCGGAGGTCGCAGCTGAGCCAGGGAATGGAAACGGATATGAAACAATTGAGAGCGAAGATGAAAACCTGAGGACAGAAAACCACGCAAGCGCGAGAGCTGCGTTCAAGGAGCGGCGGAGTTACAATTTGCGTTCTCGGTGTAGGTGAACCGCCAACTAGAAACGAGCTGCAGAGGACTGAAATCATGCATCGACTTGGCTTTGCGGGATGTGATCTTGTGTGTTTAATTGTAGAAAAACTCTTGCGTAGGAGTGAGTTTTTTTTTAGCGCTGTACTGCTTTAACCTAAGTGTGTTCTTTAGTAGGATTGTGTTATTCTAGCTTTGAATTAAATCTAATCTCACTCACGAGAGTGTGATGCTTCGTTCAATAGGAATATGCTATAGGTTATGTAACTCCAACTTTCTCTGCTCACAAGAAATTTCGTCTGGATGAAAATCTTGTTGAGCGATCTAATCTTATGCTATGCGTAATTCTCATTTTTCTCTCTTGCTAAGTAAAGAAAATTGAGCGTTTATTAGATTAACTTCGTGTGTTTCTCAAGAGGAGTACTTTGTTTCATTTGTAGGATGCTCATATTTCTTGCCAGGTTCTCGTGTAGCGTACGCGCTTGATACGAAATAACTCTGGCGAAGTAATTAGTTAATATGAAGTTCTTAGGCTTATGTATCTCAGGCTTGCTAATTTTATCAATACCTTTAGACCGTTCATTTTCGTAACGGGGAAAATATGTTTAGCGTCAGATTATAGGTCGCGTATTCTTTCGTGCTGTAGTGTTGAATTTTCTGACTTTGTGTCTTTCTCTTGCCCTGAAAGAATATCGTAAACACGGTATTCCGGAAGGAATTATTCTCATCTTACTCTGTAGAGTGTAGCACATTTCCCTTTCAGACTTAAGGAATTAATTTCTTGGTAGATTAGCGTAGTATGTACTTCAGCCCAAAACAGGCCAGAACAATTGCATAACACGAATGCGTCTCGTGTAAGCAGCAATTAAGGAAGAATCACGTGGTGTACAAGTAATTATTTACAAGAACAACGAACACATAGCAACTGTACAACATAGGGGATACAGCGCACTTGTATTGGAAGTATTTGATTGTAGAACAAACTCAAGCGTTGCATTGGGAAACGACGAAGATATATGTACGGCTGAATATTTTGCACCATGTTCTGAAGAATGCCGAAGGCACAAGTAATTAGCCCAGGATCGTTGGCGGTTGAGCTGTGGCTGAAGACATCGTCCAGGCATATCGTTCCCTAACAAGCTCGCATCGGGAAGGGCTGCTCAAGTAATTGGCAGTTAAGACTTCGTAGTGGAAAGCACCACAGACCGACGGAGTACCAGGATGAGGAAGGAAGGAAATACGAAAATAAAGGAGAAAATAGTCTAGGATACCTTAATGTAATAGCGTTCAAAAATGCTTTTATACAGTGGGCACTCCTATAACACAGTTATAATGCTTTATATTATTGAGTGTTAAGACGAACTTAAGTTTTTTTTTTGGAAGTTGCATCGTGACATTTATGCGTAGTAAGGCATTCCTGAAACTAGATTGCAATTTTCCTGTGGATTTTTTTTTAACTAGGCAAATAATCACTTGGAATATTGAAGCCGCACTTTAGGCATCTCTATTTATACGTGAAATAAAAATTAAAAGAGATTACGTCGGATAGCCTTTGAATGATACGTACGGTCTTCAAAGAATATGAACCCATGGAATTCTCGCACTAATAAGAGTGGTTACTAGGAGAAAATAAAATATGAGCTGGTGTCTGCCTGAGATTCTACGTCGAAATCGAGGAATACTGAGGGGAGTTCCACTGGATTCCACCGCGCATACAGGATACCACCGCCGGATATACCTCGGACTCTTCAGGATTACTTCGTAGGATGCAGAACCCTATCGCGAAGGGAAACTGCAGTGAAGGAAATTATCGACGATTCGACTCGTATTTTCCGCCAGATCAATATAACTTACTGACGTATCGATTTGTCTGATCAACGAATCGACGTTCATGAGTAATCTGGCGATTAAAAAACTGAGTTGAATAAACCTCATAAAATATATGTGAAACATTGCACTTAACATGATTTGGTGGTAATTTGAATCGTGATAATGATACATCTTACAGAATGGAATCGTGAAGTTAGTGTGGTGTATAGAAATTTCATACGAGTCTGGATATGGGGCTCGCAATACTTCCTCCTAAAATTAAGTACCCATCTTCAACGCGTGTGTGAAGCTATTGAAACGGCAGAAGAGAAGCATGGAAAGAGAGCAAATTCGTCAACGATACCAAAGGAATGAACAGCGAATCGTCAACAGCAGCGTCAAGGAATTGTACAACAGAAGATGCAAACGGCAATAGAGATCTGGAAGACAAAATCATCAACACTTCAGGATATTTGAGAATGTAGGAAATGTGTACACTAAATTTTGTGAATGTTATTAGGGTTTAGTAATCAAGTACTTAGTGCGCACTTTACTTCGGCGGGGAACAACAGATGCATCGGTTAGATGAACACGACACAATATATTACGGCGTGCTGATTGTAACGAATAAGATTCTTAATTGTAAGGTACCCTGTTTCTGCGGAATTAATTTTAAAACATAATGTGCTTAAGTAGATTTTATCTTTTGTGTCTTAAGTTGGCTAATACTTCAGCGCAAATTGTTCAAATGAATAGCATAACGCTAATAAAAAAAAAAAAAAAAATTGCCGGGTCAATTTTTTTTTATGTGAAGGAGCGGGGATGTGACGGAAAACATTAATGTTGGGGAAATTTAACTGATTTGTGTCCTTCTTTGTGATAACTGATTTGTGCTCTTGTGTTTGCAAATTTTCAGGATATCGTAGGACTTGCGTATTCCAACAGCACGAGCGTGTCGCTTAAAATGTGTGACTGATCGCGTAACATGTGTGCCTGGTGGCGTGTTTCACATGTGCTGGAGTGTGTGCTACGTTTGTGTTGGTGTTGTGTTTGGAAGGAATTTTGTGTGTAAGCCTGTCCTGTGTTGGAGACGTGAGAAACATGAACTTGTTATGATTATCTGAGACCTTGTGGTAAGTTTTTCGGAAATTTGAGGCGCCCAACAGTCGACCGCAAGGGTGACAAGATTTATAGAGCACTCAAGCTTGAGGGTGGGGACGAGCGACTTTCGAAGCGGCCAGATTGTAAACACAGCAGGATACGAAACAACCAGGCCTTAGAAAAACAGAGTGGAAAAATTTTAGAGCAGAATTTCATGGGAAAAAGATCGCTAGTGTGCCTGAGAGAAGGCGGAGTCAGCTACACGGTCTCATCAGAGGGCTTACAGACAATATAATGGTCAGAGCACCCTTGGAAAGATTTTCGAAGTAGAGGACCGCCAATCAGAGAAATTGTAGGCGTTCACGAATGGAAGAAGGCAGCACTCACAGCACACAAGACCAAAGAGTTAGTGAGTTTAGGCGAGCAGTCTACCGCGGTACATCATCATAGAAAGAAGTACGCGTAACGAAGTGTCATACTAAAAATCATTTCTGAAAACATAAGTGAAAATATTGAATATATTGCGCGTGTAGAGGAGCCTGTAAATTAAAATTAAATTAAAAAATGTCACTTCTATTTTTCCAGAAATGAAAACATCGTAACCAAACTGTGCAGTATATGAAGTACTGAGTAGACGTCTTTTGGGGGCGGGTAAGAAGTTGTTTCTAATTGTGCAAGATATGCTGTTCGAAAAATATGTGATATAAAGTGCTGTTATTCAAAGTTAACACTAAATGTAGATGAGCACATTTTTTGCAACCGAAGTAATGGGTTAAATGTTTGTATCCTTGCAGGAGGGCGGTCTCTATCTGGTTACTCCTCTCTTGGCAGTTCTTCACTGTCAATTTCAACTTGAAGAAAATTTACGAGATGCTGTCATGCAATCATCAAATGATACTGTACTGAACTATGAATTATTCAGGGAATTGGAACTGAAGCGGTGCCTGAGAACACGCATGAGATTGGAAGCGATGACCGTGCTTTGTGCTGTTGGAAAACGTTATTGAAAAGATAGGTTGCATCTTGTCATGTGTCTTAATTCAATTGGAATGTGACAACCCATCAGTTAGGCATTGTTTCATTGTATATGTCCCGTGTGTAATTAACTTAAAGATATTGACCGGTCAATTAGGCAGGGTAATACTTGTCAATATGTGTTACTTGCAATTCCAGTAGATGTCAATTAATGCTTTGTACCAGGGTCTCATCATAAGAAATCTCTCAACATTTTGATGTGTTTAAAAACCCCGTTAGCACTAGCATCACAGCTCACCGAGGAAAATAGCGCACAGAAACGCGTTTGTAAGTGAGACAGCGTTCGTCGGTGAGTACCATTTTTTTTTTAGTATATGTACTGTAATGCTAATTATCTCTTTAATTTTGTGTTGTTTATATAATGTTGTGGAGGTGCGCCATTCCCTCAATTCCGAGAACCTGGTCTTCTTGTTAATGAAATGTTAACAAGGAGGCGGGACCTTTTCTCGTGACAATATATAGTTTCATTTTTACCTCTTGTGCTGAAACACCCTGTAGGCTATATGAAATGGGAGACTATAACATAGAGCATCCGGTAGGACGGAATTCAACGTTTTTAAGTACCTGGTATGCCCCGCGAATAAGCATAAACATCAAGGGTGCAGGAGAGAAGATTTTGTTAATCAGCAAACATGGCACAACTGACTTCAACAACGCAATTTCATCATCGAAGAAATGACGAAAATTGGATCCATCATCAGGACTCAGAAGAAATTCTTCTTGGAATACCGATTCAAACCTAACAAAAGAACGATTTAGAGGAATTTTAAAAAGTGGCAATCCCAGTGTATTATGAGAAACATTAATAAAGAAAGACCTGGAAGAAAAGGTTCTGAACGCATAGCGGAAAATTTTGAAAGGGTGAGAACTCTAATCCAAGATCTATTATGCTAATATGTTGGTAATAGTAAAATAAAAAAATAAAAAATTAACTTTTCTTCTTTCCTGTAATACAAGTTTTATTTCCCTATCCAGTCTATGAAAAAGGTTATAGCAACTTAAAAAGGTATACATTTTTAGCAACTACCCTGTATATTTTTAAGATCTTATGTTTAATATGAGATATTTTTAATATATATTTTGTAAAGGTCAAATACAGGGTGACAGACAGATGAATTAATTTTAACACAAGGTTGGCATTGGCACCGTTAAAATCAGCACTTTGTATTCAATAACAAGTGTTACAAGGACTTGAAACTTATATCCGGTTTTTAAAGAGTTCAATAGTATAAAAGACTTAAGTTTGTTCGTTCACATTGAACATTTCATCGACTGCAAAGGTATTAACAAGGACATCCCAGCGATTTTTGAATTTTGATCCGATTGATCTGAAATTTTACCAGTATATGTATGTTTCAAAAAGAAACATATTTTACTAGTGGAACTTTTTCGATTTAGGCCTAAGTTTTTCGGAAATTTGAAATATAGACTTTTTTAGTTCATTTTTAGGGATATTTCAAAACAATAGAAGCCAATGAGTCTTTATAGTAGAATAAATTCAAAAACAATTTTGAAATCCTTGTAAAAATTCAAACAAACTAACGGATTCAAATTTCCTATTTTCCTTTTTTTTCATTTGATATGGGATTTTCGAACACTAACTAAAATATACCAATTTTTTAGTTCAAACTGTGATAAAAAAAAATTGAATATACAAATTGGAAAATCGGGATGTTTCAGTTTGTTAGAAATGGTTCAAGGATTTCAAAACTGTCATTGTTTTTTTTCTAGCATGAAAACTCACTGACTTCTATTCTTTTTTATGTTGAAAATAAGGTGGTAGCTATATGGCAAAAAATACATTTTGTTTTGAAGTGCAATATAATGGACATTTCTTTAACTTGAAAACTGTATTCATGTTGTATTATCATCTATAAATGATATGCATGCATAATTTCATATCAACACTGTGAATTGCATGTTATACTAGTATAAATTTTGTAAAAAATACATTTATTTTTTGTTTCCTGAAGAATGGTAATATATATACGTATGCTGATTTTTCTCAGATAAGCCATTATATGTAATTTTTAAAAAGAAACACATTTTGTTCGTGTAATTTTTTCAATTTTGGCTTTGGTTTTTCAAAAAACGGAAAATATTTCTTGTTATTATCATTTTATCTGACATTTCAACTGAATACAAGTCAGTGAGTTTTCATGCTACAACAAAACCAAAAAACAGTTTTTGAATTCTTAAAACATTGCTAACAAACTAACAAAGCCAGATTTATCATTTTCTTTTTGTTTTCTTTTTATATGGGGTTAAAAATTCATGATTTTGGTCTCCTTACCCCCCTCCTGGGGGGGGGGGGTTCTAGTGCCCGTAGCCCCATACAATTTTAGGGCACAATAGCCCACCACCTAAGTATACTTTTACAATAAAAAATGGCCAATTGGTCCCAAAAATCCTTGAACTGCCCCCACGACACTAGAGTGGCTACCCAACGCTAAATAAGCAGACACACACCCAGTTGGAGGCGCTGCAAGAAACAATTATTGGGAGGCTGCCCGAATTTACACAGCATGATATCCCAACAGACATCTTTCATCGCACCAAATACATGTAGCCTTACAACGTAGATCGTGTGATAACGGAACATTTCGCAGAGCACAACCTGGAAAAGGACACCGTAGAAGATTAAGAGATCCAAATATGGTGAAAGCAATATTGAAAGATTTCCGAAATGATCTAACCAAAAGTACTCGTTCTGCTGCATGTGTTTCACATGCAAGTCAAACTACAGAGTGGGAAGTGTTACACGGTGATGGTAAACAACTATTTCATGTTCAGCGTGCGGAAAATTAAACGATGAAGATTTCGTACGTGGTGTTCAATTTGACAGGGAGTTTCTACAAGAAACAGTGGAAGAACCTTGGTTTTTATCGAAAGTCTCATTCTCTGACGAAGCATCATTCACGCGAGATGGGTAATTAGGTTCCATAATGTATACTTAAGGTCTGATGTTAATCCAAGTGTTACATGGCAGGGTAAATATCACAATAGATTCTCCGCAAATGTTTGGACGCATATTCTTGGCGACAACCTGATTGGATTATGGGTTATACATAACACCGAAAACAGTAAATGGATGCAGTTGTTGGACTTTTTTGAGATGATCTGTATTGCCTAAATTGTTACAAAAATTTTCCTTAGCCCGACGTGAGAAGAATGTGGTTGCAACACAATGGTGGGCCTGTACACTTCGCGACGGCTTTTATGGGTTCCCCGATATCCACCGTGGTGGCCCCAACACGATAATTCAGTGTTGCCAATTTAGCGATTTTCCCGCTAGATCTAGAGCTTTTATGATGCATTTAGCGGTAATTAGGCGGCAGCTAGCGCCTGGCGGTAAATTGGGCGTATTCTAATAGTTTCTAACGTTTTTTTTAGCGGTATTTCTAATGAAGATTTTATTTGCTATACAAAATGAATTTGAATCATAAGCCATTTAAAGCCTTCTCTCACATTCGATTTAGTCTGAAATAGCGTCCAGGTAGGCTGAGCGCGCTAATTCGATACAGGTTATATCTCGTTCTGTACTAGTCTTATATTGAGCGTCATTTCGTTCCTTGATTTTGCGGCGCCGCATCAGCACCACGCCGGCCACCGCTCGAGTTTTGATCCGTTGTGCTGCACCTTCGCTTCAAAGACTTGTGCCGATTTATCAAAATAAGAAAAAACCTCATCGATCAAGCCGAAAGTCAAGCAGAAATTTAGAAGTCAATGGCTGGAGTCTGATGGACTCAAAGACTGGATTAACGAAGTGAATGGTGACTCGTCAAAAGTGCACTGTAGCTTATATGCACGTGCCAAATATGGTGACTTTGTTAGCCACAGCAAAACTAAGAAACATTTAAATAACAGTGATGCTCCAGCGACAGATATAACCCCGTTTTTTTCTCCAGAAATGTATGGGAACCACGTTACTGGAAGCCAATCTTGTATTGTATTTAGTTTACCTCACCTCCATTTTAAATTATGATCATCTGACACATAATTTGAAGACGCACAGGGCAAAATGCTCAGTGATTAATAGAAATGTCCTAAGTCCTTATTTTCAAAATAATCTGCTGACTGATGTTGGTGAGGGCAAGTTCAGTTTACTTCTAGATGAGTCAAATGACATAACTATTCATAAAATGCTTGGTATTGACATCATGTATTTTATAGCAAAATTTGGCAAAGGTGTTTCAAATCATCTTAATCTTGTTGAATGGGAATCCTGTGATGCCCAGTCTATTGTGGATGGTCTGAAATGTGAGTTGAAAAGTCAACTGCTTGATTTTGACAAACTTGTAACGATAGGCACTGACAATGCCAGTGTCATGTTTGGTGTAAACAATGAAGTATATCCAAAACTAAAACAAAGTTCCTTCTCTAATACTTTTTAGGTGAGTGTGTGTCATTCATTGCAGCTAGCTGTATCTCATGCTGCTTCTGAATATCTATTCCGTAGTTAGAAATATCTTTTCTCTGAAACATATGAGTGGTTTCCTGTGTCATTAACGTAAATATCATACAAAAACTGTGTGAGACAATTAATGAGTGCAATTCTCCTATTGAAATACCAGCAAACAGTCAGGCACGGTGGCTCTGGATCGACTGTGCAGTTCGTAAAATTTTAGCGCAATGGATTGAGTTGAAGTTGCATTTCCAGAAAAAATGAGAAATGGGACATTCCAGAAATGTTATCCAATATGTACAATGACGAAAAGACTCTAGTTCTCCCGTTGTTTCTACAACCAATCTTAGAAGAAATTTAAAGAGTAAGTAAAATTTTTAGTCAAATACAACTGACAAACCGAAACTGTTGGACGATTCATGTTGTCTATTGCAATCAATCGCTGGCAAATTGATAGTTTTGACAGCAAGATTCGATCCACTTACTGATCTTTTGAAAAATATTTAGATTCTTGGAATTATTAAGTGTAGAGATTTGAAATGAAAATTTAAGAAATAAGAGAACAAAAGAAAATACACCAGGAGGAAGAGTAAGACATGAGAGAGAAATTGAAAAAAATCTCTGGTGTTTGTACAAGAGGTTGAAGCGAAGGTTGCCGGAAAATTTGAAAATCCTCAAGAGTATTTCATCGTTGTCTGTAGAAAAGTTCGACATCCAAATAAAGAACCAATTAACAAATTTATGGAATCGATAGGATTAGGAGAACAGCTTATTTTAACAATTGAAGTTCAGTTCAATGAAATTCATCTTATTAGCTGTAGAACTAATACGGATGACGTGTTATGATGCATCTGGTGCTAACCATTTTGAAGAATTTTCGTTATTTGCTCTTTCAGCTCTAATATTACCCTCTTCAAATGCTGAAGTTGAGCGTGTACTTAGCTCTACGAGTAACTTCAAATCAAAAACACGAAACCGAATGAAATTCAAAATATTGAGAGCTACTTCGACTATATAATTTGGATCAGTAAGAAATTAAAAATATTGTGCTATTCATCAAATACCAAGAAATTTTCATGTAAAAATTAGAACTTTAAAAGTATATCCAAGTTCTTCAATGGACAAAACATTGAGTTTCAGTATTAATTTGGAACCTGAGCCACATAAGTGAAAACGGTAAGTTTGAACCTCACAGATTATTTAATATATTCTACCTATGATGTGCTCACATAAAACATAACATATTAACTTCATTCCTCATAGCAAAATTCACGAATGGGTTAGCGGGAATTTTAGCAGCATGTAATGATTATATAGCGGCTTCTATCGTTTTTTGGGGGAAGTTTCAGGCGTTTTTTGTCCATTATAGTTGGCAACACTGCTTCACATGGCCATCATAGTCTCCGGATATTATGCCCCTAAATGTCTTCTTGTTGGACATTTTAAGAGTTTGGTGTTGGAAATTTCAAGAGCTTAAACATCTATTCATTTCAAAGAAGAAGACATAATGAGAAAAATTGTTGAAGCCTACGCAAGGACTCGGGAAACTCGTGGTGTTTTCGATCGCGTCCTGCAATCGTTGGACCTGCGTTTGAACGGCAGCATCGTCACTAATGGGCGTCATGTTGAACATCTTTCTTAAATACCTAACTTATTTTATAAATTTGTTTCTTTTCGTCGAATAAATTAAGGCTATTGTTCCATTTCTTGTGTTTTCAATACAAGTGCTTTCCTAACTTCTACATTTGATTTCCCTACTACTCTCATAGCCTGTAATTTTGCCCCTACATTTCAAATTTCAGGTCATTGCAATTCTTTAACGAAGCATTCCCGACCACACAGTTATTGAGTTAAAAGTGTTTCTTTCAAAAGTGCAAAAGTTCAAGTTTGTTCAACAAAGAACCGATCTCTCGGTTTTTATTTTATTTTTTCATCAGGGACACTTGTTTTTGAAAACTTCGAATTCATACCAAGTAGTTCAGGATTGTTGCAAGTACGCGCTATTCAAATATCCTATTTCATGCAGATGTACGCTGAAAATGAAGCTGAAAGAATAGAAGAGACTTCATTTAATTTTCATTTTTCCGCGAGACATCCACCTAAAGTCAAGCAAACAACTTAAATGCTGAAAAATATTTAAAAGCAAGCAGCCCTCAACCGCAGCTCAGCCATATCAATTAAGCTCAATGTTTTTGTAGTATACTTTCACTAAAAATACGTAAGCTGTCTGCAGCTTACCCGTACTTAATTCTTCTGGAGAATTCTAACATTCCCCATTGCCCTGTGATACACATTTCAGTTTAAGCTTGAGTACCTTTACAGCGTGGCTCGGGGCAGGTGAGCTGGGAGCTGCTTTTATGGTGATTTGAGTAGATACTTTCGATACTTTCGTTCGATCCTTTTGACGCAGTGGTACCTTTTGGTACCCTTTGCTTTTTTGTTACGTTTTTGTGCTGCGACCTCCGAGCTATGGGTGTTACTTATAGTGGCGATCTTGGCGGAAACTTAGTTCGAGAGTGAAGGTGTCCTGCAGCCTGGAGTACCGACGCTTGGTGTTCAGCCGTGGCACGTCATCCTGCGTGCTTCCCCTGTTCCGCTTCCTCACCTGTTCACCATAATTTCTAAAGCAATTTTGAATTCTATTTTCTACAAATTACTTAATTACCTTTAATTCTTGCTACTCTATTAAGTAACCTTAGTTATCGTAAATCTTGCGAATGTGAGTGTGCGTGAGCTTATGAAGCTGTTTAATTCCTTAAATCCTTGAATTGATTTCCAGCCAGCTTGGCTTGGAAACTTAATTCTTTTCTCAACTTAATTAATTAAGTTACCTGGGGCCTGACTGAAAGACGGTTTATCAGCGGTCTTAAGCTCATTTTACACCAGCGGTGTGGAGCGACGATGAACTTGCTACAGCTACTCCCACGAGAGGATTGAGCGCCGCTGCACAACTACTTGCTTTTTCATTGCCGCTCAATGCAACGCTCCTTTCCCAGAGACAGCAATCGTCAGTATTGCTCTTGCAATACCGACAGAATAATTTGCTGGACAATTTGCATAATATTTGCAGAAGTAAAACGCTAATATTCTAAAAAAATTGTATAATTACCCAACTACCTTCAAAAAAACTGAAAATGGAACGAAAAAATAAATATCAATTACCAATTTGTAGGTGAACCTTCTTTTACTTTTTCCTTTAATTTGAATAATCTTCTAATAACATTGCCGAATGTTTTCCGTCTATTTGAAGTACTTTTCCTGAGAGCAATGTATATTGTGAAATTTTAATTACACTGTAATTAATTTTACGTTTAAATACGCTCTGTACATTTCTTCGATTTTTTGAATTGTGAGAGTTGTTTCCTATCTTGGCCTCTCAGTGTTTGAATTTTCATTTTAACCATTGCAATATCATAATTTAGGAAGTGAGATGCTATACTTTTATAAGCATCCTTTCTGGACACTGTTTTTATACTCTGCGAGTTTAACGTTCCATTAACATGGAAATTATATTATTCGACAGGAGTTTTAATTTCTTCCTTGCTCCAAAGTATGTAAGCCATGATGACACATGCTCTCTATGATCTCAAGTGCAACTGAACGCTGTAGACTGGCAGTGCACACCACCAATATTTAGCATACTGAATGTTTCCGCTCCTTACCGAGAGCGTGAAAATAAGGGTAGTTTGCATTGCTGTGAGCGAAGCTTATTTGACTGGCGGGATGGAGCGACGGCATGGAGCGCGAAGAAGCCGTCAATGTAAAAGGTTCTTTACTATCCGGGTAATACTATTAAACACTTAACCTCTTTCTAGTTCCTAGGCTTGCTCCTGCTCTGTACTTGAGCTTCCTTTCTTGCTTTTTTAAATCACCTTTATCAACTCTATAAGTGACTTCCTCACTGAGACATAATTAAACTCATGTTAACTTTGTAGGCTTCTCTTTCAATGATTTCTGTCAATGATGTTTTTTTTATGAAGCTTTTTATAAACTAAAAAAATATGAACTTGCTCTCCTTTGCATTGATTAATCTCTGTTTTCATTATTCTAGTATCCGCAACTTGAGGCCCCAATAGCCTAGAATGAGGCTGCTGAACCGGGAGCCGTGCAGGACCACTGGTTTTTATTCATAGATTCATAGCATCGATCAACAACGAGGCCGTCCCTTCAGTAGTGCTGTGCTGTCTACTCTGCCTCTGCCCTAACAATCGACTTACTAAACTACATCGTACTTGAAGATTTTCGAAACCGTGCGGTAGACTGTGTTGACTTTTGCCAGATGGACGCCAGGACCAGAGTCAGCCCGAGGGCTCCGATGCAATCCATCGAGGATCGCCGCAAGGAGCTGTATAATAATCTTGCTCCCTCGTTGCTGAAGCGGAGCTGCAGCTGTTACGTCTACCGAGCAATGGGTGTCGATTTTTTAATTTTTTAGCGTTAAAAGGATCGCCTTACTTTAATTTATTAGGTCTAATCCTAAATTCCGTCGTTCCTAAAACCTTATTGTTGTTACTTAATTTATTGACGTTTCCTTATTCTTCTACGCAATGCGGCATTAGATTTAAGATTTCTGTGTTCGCTACTAATTATTTCTCGAACCTAGCTTGTGGAGCTTTCTCCCAATGCTAAGTCTCTTGCATTGGTTCGCTCCAGTTGAAAATTTGTTGCTACTTGCAACTTTGAATAAACCTTTCTGCTATCGTTAACCGTTTCGTCTTGAACCTATTTGTGCTGATGCTCCATATTCTAACAAAAAAGTGACAGTAGCTAATTGAACTAAAATGCTACCCACCCGTTAAAACTCCGATTTTGAAATACTTCCTTGCGACGCAACGTCCAAGATTATTTTCTCGTGTTTGGATTAAATGCATTACGCACATATTTCTCTTGCCTCGCCCCTCTTCTCCCCATCCATCATTTATCCTATTCCTATTTTTCATTTCTCAACACATGTTTAGTCAAACTTTCTTTTCACACTGTTACATCAATGGATTAATTGAGACATTATATTTTTCAGAATAATACTACGTTTTTTGGTTATGTAGTGGGTCGTCTGTGCCCAGTCACGGCTCGTGAACTGGGTGCTTGAACACCACAGAATTACTGTTAATTCCAGTTCGAGAGTTGCAGTTGTGCAGATTGTTCCACGAGAAACGGAACCCATAATTGGTGATGAAGAGGTTTTCTTCATGAATGGTAGAGTCAACAACCATAGCGAACGACAGTATGCATCTTGCATTTATTAGGTCGATTCATTAATAATTTCCAATTTTTCTTTGGTATAAATTAGAAGTACATTTTATCCACTTTAAAACGCTCATATTTTGGCTTGCTAATCTAAATTAAGGTTAAAATTG
This sequence comes from Morinoia aosen, assembly GCA_030386875.1. NCBI lineage: Eukaryota > Metazoa > Arthropoda > Malacostraca > Amphipoda > Talitridae > Morinoia > Morinoia aosen. The sequence continues at coordinate 75,973,542 of CM059572.1, read as the reverse complement.
TCTCTCTATTTCTCCAGGGCAATTTTATCACTTGCATTGTAGTCAAATTCTTCAGTAAAATTATAAAAAATAACCCTTGAAATAGAAGACCTAAAGTTAATTGTCCGACATATGAGGTGAGAGTTTAAATAGGAAAATGATGCTGCAGAGACCGCGAAGAAAATATGCCGCATTTATAACCAGGATGTCCTAACAGATCGACGAGTAAGAAATCGGTTTACAAAATTTAGTCCGTAATGATTTGAGCCTGAAAGATAAGCCTAGGCTTGGGCGCTCATCGGACATCGATGAAGATACTTTAAGAACGTTAGTGGAGAATGATCTTCGTCTACGCATTCGTGAATTAGCGAAATAATTCAATACCAATCGCAGCGTGAGGATGAAAATCTGAGCAATAAACGTCCAGCACTTCCCAACTGAAAACGCTTCTTCTTCTTCTTCTTCATGACAACGCAAGACCACATGCTGCAAAAGTGCCTCAAGAAAAAATTTTGCAGCTCAGCTGGTCTGCAACTCCCCATCCACCATATTCCCCGGGCCTCGCCCCGACTGATTTTCTTCTCTTTAGGTCTTTACAGAATTCACTTCAACGCAAAAAAGTAACTGAACCCAAACGAGTGAAAGAGTACATCCAAAGCTTTTTTGAATTGAAATAGTCTCCATTCTATTCGGTTGGTGTTAAAAAATGAATTGGCGAATGGGAAAAGGCATTTAAAAATGTAAATTTTGTTTGTATTATATGTTGAATTATAGGTCACAAAACCGAAATTAATTACAAGTCGTTAATAACTTTAAGGCACCATTTGTCAAAATAAAGTATCAGTTTGGACAGGGATTTGCGGAAATAGGCATCTAATTTGGCCATGGTTTTACCAAAATACTCGTATACTTAAATAATGTTGGGGTTAGATCTTTTCAATGAACACGCAGTCCCAGAGATCGAGGAAATTTATGCTGATTGAGTTAACAGTGTTTGAAGTATACGAGCCGGTGCAACGGTTCATAGACTGATAGCTGTAAGAACATGGCTAAAAGAAGTTTTTAAATAACCGCATAGTTGCATTAATTCGAGAAATTGACAGCCACCGAGATTTAGCACCGAGTAAATATTTTCTATCGGGGCCCTAAAAGACTAGAGTATATTCTAGTCAAAACAATGAAGAATTGAAGGAAGATATCACTAATGAATTCAATGCACTAAAAATGATCGACAGTTAAGCAAACGGGTTGTTCCGTCAAAGCGATTAAACGCTCAAAAATGCATGGACAGAAGTCGACGACTTGTAGAAATAATTGGAGCCCAAAACATGTCCACAATATATTTGAATAAAATGATTTAACACAATGTAGTTGCAAGGACTTTTTTCTAAAACTAAGAATAAAGTTAAATTGTCAAACATAATGAATTTGCAGCAAATAGTTTTAAATTGTATTTTTTAATTTTGGTTCCGTTTTTAGTAGAAAATTCTCACTGACAGAAATAATAGCCCTATTTTGAAACACCCAGGTGCATCTGACGTTTTTCCCAAAACCGAGACACGCTGATGCAACATCAATGAGACACTCAAGCTTAGGATGCATACCAGTGTCTCCTGAAACGATTAAGAGATGCTCCAGTGTCTCATTAAAAATGATTTAGTATCTCATCGATGAGACACTTGGGCTTCAGTTTGATGCATTTATAACTGGTGTCCCACAAAAAACTCTACGGATATTAAGCGTAGCATTGCACTACCTTGCATGGTTGACGCTCCCATAGCCTGCGGTTTCACTGTTAATTAGATACGTTTGCGAATGTTCTGGAGAGCAGCGACAGATGCTTCTGGGGACATCTGATATAGGTAAACCTGCTGGTGAGCAGCTGCAGCAGCTGCTGTGGTCACGAGTTGTAAGATCTAATGATACTACGTGCGCCATTTCATTCCCTCGGCCAAGTGCGGTACAGATCTTAATTTAGCTTTTCCTGTAGGATCTAATGGTAAAATTTTTTACTGAAGTCGGAACGTGATAACAAAAATTAAATTGGTACATTTTACATTTACTGAATACTTTAATGACTAGAGTAAAAGTTGAGAGGTGACTAAGCCACTACATTATCATTGCGAATAAAACAAACAGCACTTTGAAAACTTAGCGCTCATCGAAGGGTCGCATTTTCGATGAGACATCTGCTCTTTCTTTGAGATGTTCTGGCTACCTATGAGACACCTGAACGTCCATGAGACACTTAGAGAGACAAAAATTTACCTCAGCTATTGCTGTATGAATTGATTGAAATTTCTCTGAATGTTATCACGTTCAAGTAAAAACATTCTTCGGAAATAAATTATAGCTTCAATTTAATGAATGACTCCGTCATTTGCAACCGCTTATTATATTATTCTGTCGTGAGAATCCACTTCGTGGGATAAATCTGACTAACTAGTTGACAGTCTTACTTCAACACGTTTCTCAACATGTTTTAAACGATTTCAGGAAACTTTCGATTGTGCCAAGGTAAGTTTTCAAGATGTTAATTTCACACGAAATCCTATTCAGGGGATTTCATCAGAGAGGTGGTGGTGAACACTTATTCTTTCTCTGAACAACTCCACTGACAAGGATCCATGGGATGAATGATTGAGGACTTCGGAAAGTTCTATGTATGTGCGTTAGGCCAAGCGTTGTATTCCATGTTCGAATCTAAAACATTTTTACGGTGATCGTACGAACATTATCTTGTACTCACCAAATCAAGGTGAAATAATAGCGTTCAGTTATTCGAAGCCCCGTTTTTTTTACGATTCTAAATTTTCACTAAAAAACTTTTAGTTTCGGTATTCACGTCACGTTTGAAGGTGTATTGCCTGTTCTTGGGCTTAATGATGAAGGGTTAACAACTCTAACTTTGGCGATGAATAAGGTTTCATTCAAACTTAGCCTATAGCATTGTGAACAGCATACGGCTTCATGCACATAGGAAAAAAAACAGAACTAAAACATCTTAAGTAATGCGAAAGCTATCAATGATCAAATTTGAATTTAAATGGGTTTTCAATACTTTGAGGTTTAACAATTGTATCTCAATTCGAATTGCATGCTTACACACTGTTTTTTTTTGCATATCTGTGCCGTCAAATATAATAGCCAATTGTGGTGTTGTCGCTTGTATACACCAAACTTAAACACAACGAGAGCTCAAAGTCTAGTCACCCCCAGAAACAGTTAATTCTGGTACGGGAAGACACTGCTTCCACAAGGTTTTTTCAAATGAAATAAATGTACGAGGAGTTCGTGGGCTCGAACTCAGGACTAGAGATCACCGCGCCAACACGCTATCGACTGCGCTATCGATCACCCTAAAAGGTGACCGAAGCACAACGAAAGCAATGTTTTGGCACAGTGAAAGCAGGCGCACTGTCCTGACAGATATTTAATTCCCATATGTATCGAGAGCTCAAAGTCTAGTCACCCCCAGAAACAGTTAATTCTGGTACGGGAAGACACTGCTTCCACAAGGTTTTTTCAAATGAAATAAATGTACGAGGAGTTCGTGGGCTCGAACTCAGGACTAGAGATCACCGCGCCAACACGCTATCGACTGCGCTATCGATCACCCTAAAAGGTGACCGAAGCACAACGAAAGCAATGTTTTGGCACAGTGAAAGCAATGTTTTGGCACAGTCACCTTTTAGGGTGATCGATAGCGCAGTCGATAGCGTGTTGGCGCGGTGATCTCTAGTCCTGAGTTCGAGCCCACGAACTCCTCGTACATTTATTTCATTTGAAAAAACCTTGTGGAAGCAGTGTCTTCCCGTACCAGAATTAACTGTTTCTGGGGGTGACTAGACTTTGAGCTCTCGATACATATGGGAATTAAATATCTGTCAGGACAGTGCGCCTGCTTTCACTGTGCCAAAACATTGCTTTCGTTGTGCTTCGGTCACCTTTTAGGGTGATCGATAGCGCAGTCGATAGCGTGTTGGCGCGGTGATCTCTAGTCCTGAGTTCGAGCCCACGAACTCGTACATTTAAACACAACGATTATATAAATAATACCTTCGCTGTTAGTATATTGAAATAATTAAAATTGCAGTCGACACAGGACACATTAAATAACTTTCATTTGATTCGGCTTATAATAATCAGTAGACTTCAAGAAGATTAGTATCGAACAACAACTGCAGAACAAGTGTTAATTTTTCAATGGAGAACATTCAAAACGTGTTGTGATTTTGTCTTGCTTACATTTCAGTATAGATTTTTTGTCGAACTTTGTCGAATTTTTAGTCCTGTGTTGTATGCTGGACTGTTTCTGTAAATGTTTAAATAAGCAAAAAGTTACATTCACGAAGATTTTCGTTACGAGAAAACCTTTTCAAATTGTTTACATTAGTTAAACATTGCTCTTGCATCTCATTTAGCAAAATACCAAAAGTACTTACAATGAAATATAAAATCCGCATGAAAAAACTGGACCCGCGCACCGCTAGCTATAGAAATCAAATGTGAGATAGAACTGAGGAAGCCAAGGCTCTAAATCGGTCTGACACGAAAGGAAAAATACTAGTACAGCTGGAGCTGACAGAAACACCTAATAATAGCCAACAAGTATTACAAAAAGATCAAACTCGCAGTAAGTACGGCAAAATCTGGAATACATTAAAGTTGTTAACAATTGTGCCACACTTCACAGGCAGTATTTTTCACACATTATTTATTTCGCAATTTAGTTTTCTCACAATTTCATTCTTCCCTTTCATACTATGCAATTTAAAAATTTCAATTTGTGAACGTTTTTTTCTTATCTCGGCACCCTTTGTACACAAGAGGTTCTTGCTGAGTTACATTTTGCATCAGATGCTTCTTTCATAACCAAATGCCCGCAATCAGTCAGATTAGCTCTCATTCGTCAACTTCTGGCTGTTCTTTCCCATTACACCTTTTATTACAATTTTTTGACTCATCAAAACGCAATTTTTATTTTGGCCCAAACTCTCGGTTGGGTTAACTTTAACCGTGGCCAGGGAGTTTCGTCCAATACCTATATATCAATTCACCGCAGATGACGGTACGAGTGAATTCAGGCCGAAGCTTTGGCCTACATAGAAATAGCGTGATTCGATGCTCCTCCAAAGCCAAATCGGAATAAGTACCTCGAACAAGTCCTCTATTTTGAAAACTTTGATCCTGGTGTGAGACCGCTCTTTTGTTTCATTTTATAGCCGTTAGGATAGCGTTATCTTGATCTGCATACGCTCTTATCTCTTGAAATTTCCTTTTGTGAACCGTATCATGACATTTATCTGACTTCGGTACGTTCGAAGCACGTGGTTGTCTGGTATCTACTTTGCCTTGGGATAAGTTCTTCCGTCGCAGTCTCTGCCGTTATTTCTTAACTTCTACTTGCCGTAAAAAATCAACTCACATACATTTTGTGTTACGAAACGAGAGAACAATTGAACTAACATCTGATGTTTCAAATGAAATATACAAAGGGGGCCTCGGAATCCTGAATACTGATGAGTATGACTAAAATATAACACTAATGCGATGAACTATTTGAAATGTTATCAGGGCTCGAGGTAAGTTTAATTTTCTCTAATCAAATCCCTTGTTTTATTGTGTATGAACTGTGTTCAATAATTGTATTCGGAACGTGGTCGAAAGTTTATTTACTTTAGTTTCACAACAGCAAAGAAATCGGGAGTTTAACATCGAGAGCTTTTTTGTACGTTGAAGACAAATTCGATACCATAACACAAATTGCTAAGCATTTCTATTAAAAAACTGTAAAAAAATGAAAATATAACATTCATGTTACATTTAATATAAATTTTAAATGAACGCTTGATTATTATTATTGTTTGAGGTCACTTTTCCACTTTTTCGCCAGCTGATAGCAAATGTGGACCCCTTCGTTTTCGCGAAGATGAGCGGTTGAAAAGCTTTTCAATCCATCTATAAAAACCAGTCAGTTTCTAGTGATGATCTTATGTCACTCATACAGCTTCCAACCATGTGCATATGATATTTATTGGAAGGTTGTTCAGAATATTTGTTGGTCTCTTGGCTTATTCCTTCAGATGTATTCTGTTAACGTTTTTTTGATTTCTCGAGTCTCTTTTCTAAATTCTACGTTCAAATTCGCACCGCAAGTTTCTCATAGAATTTAGTTGAAGCACCTGACTTTATTATCGTTTACTGAAGTCACGCTGCAATGCCTCTGCCCGTATGTTGTGAATCGTTGTTTTGCTGCAATGCCAATCTTTTTGGGAACTTCAAGTCGTCTGCAGTCTGTAAGTGATTGTAATCTATCATTTACTTTTCTGTAATAATATAAAGTTCTCCTAGATCGACCGAAAAGACACAGCTTTAGCTTTATAATATCATTCTGCTTCACTTAACTTCATTGTTGAGATTGTAAGATTAAGGATAATGCGCAGATATTTTCTGCCGCCAAACGCGATTACCATCATTATGCCCAAAAAACTTAATCTTAGAATTTTCAGACCATATTACAGCGTTCCAAAAACTCGTAGGCTTCTCTTGCTTGTTTCTTGCTCAAAAAATCATATAATTTTTAACCGGAAATATTTCCTAAAAAAAGTCTGCCGTAGTGTGAGATAATGGTATAGTGTTTTAGCTCTTAATTGGGTTTTGGTAACATTTGTTTACTTATTTCTAAATAATTCTATTCAGATTAAGTGACTCGAGGATTTTTTTTCATTTTACAGACCATGTGTCTTGCAACACGATTTGAAAGTCTATTCCGAAGCCCAGAGCGTGGTAGACTGGTAGAAGGCTGGTGTGACGTCGACCAGAGAATCGTATCCCCAATGGTTGAGATTAGTAATTTAGCACAGAGGAAAATCGTCTACAGTCCAAGCCCCTTTTACAAAATTGAACGGTTAGATCTCTGGTCAATTCAGGCAATTCTTTAGTCTTCACTGGTTAAAATCGTTGGCGGCGATGTGAGTTCCCGGTGTGCGCGGAGGGAATTTTCGTAATGTTGCTGACCGACCTGTAGTCACAACTCAATTTTTTTATACTTAATCTAAGTTAATTACAGGTATAATCCAGTTCATGTTTGTTATTTTCAAAGTTTCTCAATGTAATTGACGACTTTAAATTTTAGTTGAATACCGGCATTCAGTTTAACCTATTGCGGCCAAAGTATTGAGTGTTATAGTGTTTAACATTGACCTCCCTCTCATGCAGCTTTATAGCATCAGATTAGTTCTGCTTTTGTGCTTGGCAAAGTAGATTTTTTCTAGAAATTTCTTCAGTATTTCGGTCAAGTTGGCCTCTCTGCAATGCTCGTGAAACACTTGTTATCACATCAAAATTAATGATGTCGGCGTGTTTAATATTTCTTGAAACGATAATTATTCCACACTTTTGTGTACATCATACTGATGGTTCATTGTTTGTATATGCAATTATTACTGAATTTGTATTCAGTTTACAAAGCATTAGACGTTATATTTCTCAATACATTGCTTATAACCCACAAAAATGGCTCCCAAATATACAGAAATTCATACTTTACAGGACAATAACAGTATTTTAACTCATATCAATACCTTGAAAATGTAGACTTTTAATCTAAGAAATCAAAATTAGTAAGTTCATTTTTATTCTCAGCGAATTCATTAGAGTTTTTCAGTACATTCAATAAGCGTGAGGGTATGGACAACTACCGAAGCCTGAATCTCATAGTTTCTAATTATTTCAATGCCTGACGTAGTGTAGCCCAAAACAGAGGGTTCTTCAATCGTCATCTGCGTGAAATATGGCAAAACTCACATACTATAGATATCCTTTCAGGAAACGAAGTATTTGTTGCTAAGAGAATTATTTTATTGCGAAACTTTTCAGCCAGCATGATGACTTTCGTGATATGGTAGATTTCTTCGTTGTTGTCCTTCGCTCTCAAAAGAAGATTAGGAGAGAAGCAAAGATTCTTAATTTGGCTCCCGCCAACATGCGATGCCTAGCAAATTGTGCTGCAGTTGTGACGAGGAGACCTGCTCTTTCTATCGCCCCTGAAATAGAAACGCACAGAGCAGGCGATGGGTACAAAGACTTGTTTAAGGAAGTTGTTCAGCCGGATTCTGTCTAAGTTTCTATCAATTTCATTGGGAATTTATGAGAAGAAGAAAGAAGTGAGAAACAGGGCCGCAAACAAGACCGAGTTTTGGAATGAGGGAATTTGTTATTATATGCGCCTCACAGTCATGAACTATAGGGTGGAAAATCCCTTAACAAAATGTGTCCCAGTGAAATACCTCGGTATTTCTCAAGCACATCCTGTCCTGGCTTAATTAAATCAATATAGGAATAGATACCTGTTCGAGAGAAGCAAACCTGTAAAACCAGCTGGCGTTTCACCGGTCGAATGTAGGTCCTCTGTAAATGTAAATACATGTATTAACGAATGGTTTAACGGAAAAAAAGACTTGCATACTCATCTTAAGCGAGTTTTTTCCTTAAGAATAAATTTCATTCTTGAAAGTTTTAATTTTTCCAACCTACTCCCATGTTAACGCCCTAGTTTAACTACAATGTGAATGTTTTTTTTTAACTTGAAATTCAAGTTTATATTTTCAGTTTTTTATTTTCTGTAACTAACTTAAATTTCTACCTTACAGAGATTCTTGGCCGATACTCGCCTAAGGAAATGATTGGGCCACCCAATTGCGAGCTCCCGTCTACGTAATGCAGCACTCAAGATAAATTGCTACGTCAAGTTAGATAATACTACCGAGAAACCCGTATAGAAGGTCACGCGAAAGTGAACGTATTTTGACGTAGCTGGCGGAGGTCATCCTATTTCCCATCGAGAAGATCTTGTGCAAGTCAATGCCATCACTCATTAGTTCAGGAATGTTACGCAAATAGAATTCAAAACACACAATCGTGTATATTGTATTATTACAGGTAAGTTTTATGCACGATTAGTGTTGTACAGCGGTCCTTGTTAGGCCTAGAAAATTGAACTATTTTGTAAAGGTCGCTGTGCTATCGTCGAGAATGTTCAGTTCAGAGACTGTTCATGATGTTAATATTTCGGGTACATTTTCAAATTTTAAGGTTTATTTTCATTGTGTGTGAAACCATGTGTTAGGAGTAAGTTACTAATTATCTGGCACCCTAGAATTCTTAGCAACGGCGGATTATAATTTCTGGTTTTAAGTTTCATGATTTTTTGGGGGAAAATTATTTAGTCGCTGCTACTGTATTTCGATGTGAGTGTGAAAAAATTCTATGCCTTGTTGCACCTGTCGAATAGATTTGTTCTACCTACCGTAATATTCGTACAGTATCTAACTATCCAAATTTATTTTGCATTATTTGGCTGCTGGCGCACTTTATTATTTCAAGCTGAAAAATGTGAAACGAGTTTTAGAGGACGACGATTACAAATTAAACCTGTCGCGTGTGATTCTACAAGACATTTTCTTTTCGATAGCGATGCTGACGTCTTTTCCTTGAGGGTAGAAATTTATGCTTAGCGTCTTTTCAATATGTGATGAAAAATACACGAAATTAGGGAAGATGCTCTCAAAAAACTTAAACAACAATTTAAACAAAAATTTATTTACCACAGGTGATACAGAGATAGAATGTTTCTTAAGTCTAGTACAATGGTCAAATTTGAGTATAGCTACCTGTAGGCCCGAATAAGTTCAGTGACTTCTAGGGCATCCTACCATCAAGGTTAGTCGAAGGAGTACAATAATGCTTAACCTAATTCACTTAAACTAGAGACGCATTAGACTGATTAATGAGATAATTAACTCGAAATTAGATACATCATTTTACAATATAGTTCATATGGACTAGATTTAACAGTATATTCGTCAAACGATTCAAGAACAGACTAAAGATCGGCGAAATTAACCAAGTCAAATTACATTATTAGGACCAGTTATGTAGAGGACAAGGTTTGACTCTGTGATCTTACACGACTAGTAATCTGATAGGAAGTGAGACTCAAGATTTTTTTTATTATAACCGGCGAGAGCCGGTTATGAAACTTAATTACAACAATTTGTATCAGTTAATTGACGCTGAATTCTAGTGGCAATACAGTGGGCTCTTATTAAATATTTAGACAATGACGCAACACAAATATTAATAAGTTTTTAATAGGTAAACCGTTCAAAACAACCATCCATCAGATATTGAAATTTAGAAAACCTGTAACTTTTCACAAACTCCATGCATCTACACCTGAAAATGAACCAGTACTAAAATAAGTAAAACGTTCATTCTCTTGATCAACACAATAATCCTAATTTCAGATTAGTGACAACTCGAGACGAATCCCCCTTTCAGGTTGGTAAGAACATATAGCCCCCTGTAGCCCCCTGCAGGGGCTTGACAGCCCTGTGGGGGTTGTCAAGTTCGAATCAACTCTGTAATCTATACCTAATGATACCCATGTATCGAAGAGCCACGGGGATAAACCGCGTATCTCCCGCTCGAGTACTTCTAAGTTTTGTTTTAATGGCTCCAATTTTTCCTTCGGTACCCCTGAGTTAGTGAAGCTCGTAAAGTCGTCCGTCGGTCCAACCAATCGCTGAGCAGCTCAAGTTTTGAACGCAAAAACTGTCCCTCACACGGGTAGAGTGCCTTATTTAATCTCAAACTGTCACACATGCTATGTTGCTTTTCAAAGGTGGAAATGACTTTGTTTCAATGTTTAATACGCGCATTTCTATTTATCAAAAATATGAGATATGTTTGTCTCTTACCTTAGCCAAACGGTGTTCTACGTCATCAATTGCTTGTTCAGAGAACATGTAATTTTTACACAGATTAACCGCTCAAATGCTTAAATTAGCTTTCCTCTTTTTTAAAAATGTTCTATTATTTATAAAAATTAAAACCCAAAAGGTTAAGGTAAATGATAATTAACAGGAGAAATACTTGGAGAATATAAAGATTTAGCAAAATTTCATAATTCAATCTTCGCGACTTGCATGCTGAAATTTGAGAAGTGCGTGTTGAGAAGCCGTGCAAAATGACCATCTGTATTCGATAGTTGGTTGTTTTTTCAAATTTTTCTTGCATGAGATTATTTTCCCGACAATAGGATGTTACACTTGCAGTTGATCCCTGTTGTAAAAATGATTGATGAATATTATTTTTACGGACCACACCATACGGTGACCATCAACTTTATAGGGAGGATTTCTGCATGGTTTCGGTTGGCGCTTCGGCGACTTTGCTGAACATAACTATTGCCTAATATCCTCTTGCTGTTTCCAAAGAATATTCATTTCTCGATGCATGGAATGAGTCGAAACAAAAATATTTCTCTTTAAAAACAAAACGCACACTATAAGGCGCCAGTTTTTTTAATTCAATAAATTGTTTTCGATCAAACAAATTTGTTTTATTAACGTCTCAAATTTTTCTTCAAGTGTTAAGAAATAGCCGTGCGATTTGTTCAGAGCTCTGCAGAGATTTTTCAAACCGTAGCTGTCGGATTTCCTTCAACAACAGCATTTATTTTCTCAATTCGAATGAGTGATTTCAGTGTCAGGCTTTCAGTTCCTGATCACAATTCCATGAGCCATGACGGAGTAGTCCTGGTTTCAGTATATTCGTTGCCAAAAGCTCACTTCTGTTTCAAGTTTCCGAGCCAAAGTGGCCCAACTTGTTTTTTAAATGAAAAACCTAGATTATGGACCGCTTGTAACGGTCAGAGAGCTAGGGGCAGCAATGTTAAATAATTATATCGTTTGATATGATAATGGAATAATATTGAACTCAAGTACGGATATGAACGAGTTCGAAATTAGCCGGTTATGAAACTCATGAAAAATAGATTTCATACTTGCAAGCAAATAATAAATTGTTTATTGGTTGGGTGTACGGTTGTCCTTGATTTCTTTGTTCCTATTCAATTACACTTTGGAATGTGGACGTTTGTACGCTAAATGTCTTCAAAGTTTTTATTTCATTTTTCAACTAAAACACGAAGGAATAGTAAGAAGAAATTGCAAGCATTTATATACGATAGCCCATTTACATGCAATAGTTCATATAAAATAAATTTCACGGATGAATTCTAATTATGGTTCTACCTCAACAAAAACTGTCATTTTCGACAGCGCGGCAGCAGTGCGAGTAGAAGCAGAGCCAAATCGCACGCTGCTGAGGGGATTTCCGCAGCCCTTCCCAGGTAGCTAGAGGCTCTCGGCAGAAGGTGACTCCAACAAATTAAAATTCCATGTTCTCAACTGAGAAAATCGTTCATGCCCCATAACGTACAGCCAGCCGTATGGTCCAAAATATTTGCTCTGTTCTTTCTGAACAGGAAAGTTCTGGAGCAGATATTGAGATTCAAAACACACACTCTATTTTTCCTTTAACCTTGTGATTTCTGAATATACTTGAATCATGCAATAATGCAAGACGCTTTTATAGTTTTGATGTTTTTTTCCAGCACATCATATTTTTTCAGATTTTTATAATTTACTTAGATGATGTTATTTTGGAGAGCAAAATCATTGGCGTACAGTTTTACATAACGACACCCTTTTTTCTTCACTGATCAGAAACGAATTATTTTCAAACTTTCAATCATGTAAATTTATGTTTTTGATTGGTTTTAATGACCTTTCAGCTCAAATGCAACATATTTCAAAGAACTGAGGGAAAGATTTGTTGTTTTCACCTCCGTCAGTAAGGTAATGTTAGGTTACGTTATGTACAGCTTATCTGTAAATTCAATTCAAGTCAAAGTACTTTTTTGACACATACCATCGATTTCAGCTAAATTATGGTTTTTTGTTAAAACAAGTTGTGAGTAAACACTCTCAAAATTTATGTTCAAAAACTGTTATCAACGGCATTCATTTAGAGAGAAAGTTAATGAACTAAAGCTTTTATTCTTCGTCCAACGAACATTTTTCATCGTTCTTATTGTAGAGACAATAAAATACCTGCTTGAATGCAAATCGAGTACCAGGATTTTTTATTACATAGCGCATTGTGACTCTAAATGAAACGATGAAAATCAAAACTGTGTTTTTAAGGGCCTGATAGGGTTTTGTTTTCAAATTTTTTTCTTGGGTGTAAATCAAATTCAGTGGAACAATTGCCATCTGGTTCCTATCTGAGCTTATTTGGTTGAGTTTTGGAAAGCAGGCGTATCTAACCACTTTTGTGAAAAAATAATTGTTGAAGGTAAAAGCAAATTACTTAAAAATTACAACGTGCTGCTGATCAATTAGAACAGGCATGAGATTGTGCAATTCCGTACTTAGAGTGAAGCCTGTTTTACACGTAAAACTTGCACAGAGTTATATTTTTTCATTACACATTTTTTAAACTGGAATGACTGCCTTTGACTGCCTTTGGAATGACTGCCCGACGTCATGTGTTCAGGCATTCAGAAAGATCAGTTTGCAAGAAATACCTCCACTGTGGTTAATGTGAATGTTAATGAGGTCGAAAAATACACACATTTTTTATTACAGGATTATACATCACAGCACCGTCACTTGCGAGCGTTGAGTCTAGGTTACAGACGCAGTCACGCGCTATTGCCATGCGTTCTCGTTGTGAGGCAATATTTTAATAAGAAAAAATCGTTTCTTTACCTCTGTAACAATACGCCATCCTTCTGATCAATTAAGCGCTAGCACATGAGCTACCTAAAAGCCGGTTTACATGATCATTGAGTGCGCGCGTGAGCAGAGAAGAGAGGCGCAAGCCCCGCTCAATTAAATAACAAAGCACAATTAAATAACGAGTGAGACTTCGTTGAAAACTCGTCAACGGTAAGTTGCCGTTATTTTAATAAATGAAAATTCGGTTTCAGCATTCAATTCATTCAGTCAACATCATGCCTTTAGTAGTACGAATGCAGGCTAAACGTGAATGGTATAAACATTTTATTCCTTTGTGATGTTCACCTATTAATTCTGACTAGGGAAAAATTTCAAGATGAAATTAGTAATAGAATTAAAAAATAAGTTCTTAGCAAATTTACTGGGAGGATCTTACCGTGACGACTCCTAGAATATCCATGTGTCAGTTGATAGAAACAAACAGGTGATCCGCGAAAATTTAATCAAAAGGTGACCAACAATTGGCAAACATTGATCTGCTAAAGAATAAGATTCTTTCTTGGAAAAAGAAGCGTAGAAATCAGCATTCATTTCCTATGGTAGCGTGAGATGCAAATCGCAATTGCAATGGAATGGCGCATTGTTTATCTCTGTTTTGTATTTGATTTTTATGCAGGCACTTGCCCGCCACGTGTGACACCTCGCGCGCCAGCGTGCAGCCCTGAATGGAAATAAAATATTTGGCCTTGAGATCGCTGCCGCCAGCAGCCAGCCAGCATTCTTTTGTTCAGAAAACATTCCTTCTCAAAGTCTATTTCGCTGAAGTAGGCTAAGGTGCTCGGAGCGAGGATTCGCAACAGCGACCACATGTCCTTGTACTTCCCCTCGGGTCAAGCGAACGCGCACCGTGACTGGTTTCGCTCACATGTTGCGGTCAAAAATTGTTTTGATGTACTCTTTTTCTGAGAATTAGTGGTCATATGAATATTCTTGGACACACAGTTCTCAAGTATTGTACAGTTGTAGCATACCTTCATAAGGGAAAGAGTTGGATATTTCACACTCATAAAACAGGTATAACTTTCCCATGTTATGGGCACTGTCCAAACGCGGAGTTCAGATGTGATTGTATGTTATTGTCTACTTAATAGTTTTCATAAAACTGTGCATTATAAATTAGATTTAATAACGTTTTGTCTTGTGCAGTGCGTTCTGCAGAAATGAGTGTATTTCCATGTCACAAGCGCATGCTATCAAGTCACCACCCCAAAATTTTCAATTTTATTTTGAGGATTGATGATCAATTTACAATATAATTTTATGGTGTATTACAACCATTCCAATCAATGATAATGCAACCACATTAACTCTAAGTCGCCAAGGACAACCTGGAAAAAGGTACCACCTAACCGTGCAATCTGTAAAAAGTTGACTAATGGTGTACTCAAAATGGTGCTCGGGAAGCTACGAGGGAATTTAATTTTCTGTATTGGAAATTGTACTATAAATGCAAGATTTTACTGTTCATCAAAATGATCCCATTGAAAACAGCTATTTTCTTTCTTCTTCCTTATCTAACGTCGAAGAGTCATAAATTACAGCAATCTCACTGGACTTAACGCTCGTAACAAAATTAAAACAGACTTGGAAGTTCACGATCTCTAGAAGCATGCTTTAGTGCAGCCAATGTTTGTTTAAACGTGTAAGATTTTCTCACAATACGAAGTCTAATTTCCATTCTTTGAAAATGAAGCATGAATAACGCTCTTTTTAAACATTTTGTTTCGAATGTTTCAGATTGAGAGAATAATTTATATAAGTTATGCAATTTATTCCGTTTACTGAAAAATTCCCATCATTCAGAACGAAATCGAAACATTGATTGAAAGTACTAAGAGCGAAGGAATTTTTGGTTTTCGTTCTCGAATAAACTGCCTTGAGTCTGCCAATGGAAGATCTCTTTTAAGCACAGACATCTCGTCGGTAATCTCTCGGTAGGCGTCGGCGATAGGCAGGCTATAAAGCAATCGTTTAAATTAGCCTCACCGCGACTTGAAATACAGACTTAGTGAAACATAATAATTGCAAATATTTGAACACGGGTTTGGATTTATTGATGAATATACATTAACTGGCGACTCAAAAGATAGGCATTCAGCGGAAAGACCAACGAAACGTACGAATCAATTTAATTAAGTTTTATCGACTGTCTATCGTTTGCTACAGCAGGCAAATGGGATTGTGTTGAGTAACTGCCCAGCGGGGAAGAGCTGGACGATCGTCATACGACATAAGACATACCCTATTAAATTACACCTTGCATTTGGTGATAACGTGAATTGATATGGAAGCCAACAGTATAGAATAAAAAAATTCTTAACATTTCTAGGAGCACATGATGAATCACATAACAGCTTAGAAACAAGGTTCAATGTTCATAGAAAAGAAGTATACAGTGCATGAATTAATGCAAGTTTTAAAAACTAAGTGGGAAAAAGGGTAACCGACATGTCTTTGAGTGTCGGTTTCCCCTTTAAGATAAGCAGTGATTCTGTTATATAAAGCACACATCTGTTAAGCTCGACTCTGCCCTAAAATCAAAAAATGAACACTGATTATTCTCGAACCTCAGTTGAATGCATGAATACAAATGGCAAAATGTTGAGGCCGCCATAGCTTTGCATGTGTACTAAAACTGAAACCTCTATGCTCTGCGATTCTCTCTTCCAGAGTGCGCCTGGTACAACCGACGTACTTCGATGGACACGGTGCACTACTATTTTCATATACGATTGAGTATCGCAAGTTTTTCATTAACGATAAAATTAGATTTATTACAAAATTTTTTTTTACTAGGATTATATGCAAGGGAATTTTAAAGAAAGTTAAAGTCTAAAACTTCACTTCTTTTAGGTTTCCAGATTGACTGCTGCAAGATTGAAAGAAAATCTATAATTTAATAACATGAGCAATTGTAGTACGGATACTAATCAGTTTGTTGGACAAAAACTACTTTAACTGAGAACCTAGTAAAGATAGCGCGTAGGCATGAACAGAGGAAAGTGTTTTGTTTCAAACCACCACAATACATTGAGATAATATTAGAAGAAATCGAATAGGCTCGGGTTTAAAGAGTAGCAAAAAATATAAGAAAATAATTTATTTCCATTAAAAATGATACAAAAAACGACATTCAAATAGAACCTGTAAGAACTAAGGTGAAGGAACTCTATCCTGATCCAGAAAAGCGTTGTGGTTATCCCACAACAATAAGTATAAATGTGAATAACGTTAACGGTACGAGAAGAGGAATGTGTCTGGTTTATGAATCTCTCCAAAATGCCTGAAAAGAATCGGCGCTAACTCGTAATCGGTACTCGCTCGTCAAACATCTAGGCATCAGCATAATCTGTTCTACAAGTTCTCCTACTCTTTGCATGTTCTCCACACCTATGTTCTCTCTACGAAAACGTCAACATCCCAGCAGCTTCGTGAAGAGCTCGGTAGTTACAGTTGTTGTCAGTTGAAGGACAGTTTCCGTCCCCACGCACACACCGCACCTACAGCCTCCGTACGTTTGCCCCTCAACAACAAGCGCCTTCTACGAGTTGAGCTATGCCATTTAGATGACAGGCAAAGATTCTCGTATGTCAGTTTCTTGATCATTTCGATCAAAAAACAACAATAATTTGGCCTTTCTCGATTGTAAGACTCAAACTGAAAAGCATTAGAACTCATTTAAATCTTGCCTTCTTGATTTCTCCTAATTTTACGTTGAGGCTTTGCGAGTTTAAAGCCCTTCCTTTGACGATAGCTATCGCTAACTTTATTTCGCTCTCAGTTGAAGCAGTTTCGTCTGAAATATTCAATAATATCTCGACCAGCATTGATCATAGTGATAAATCATGCATTTCCCTTCCGTATTTCGGCCCAGTCAGAAAAACTAAAAGAAGCATTACTATCTTTAGTTTTCATAGATCTTGATGTTTCCTTTCATGAAATTTGTAAACTGATTCAGTACAAAATCTTTTTTAATTTGATAAAAGAACTACCCGTTGCGATACTATCTCCAATGAATTTTGAGTCTAGTGGTGCACAGTGAGCATAGAAATACATCGGTTCCACTTGCCGCACACAAAAACACAGTACCGCAGAGCACAGCGGAATTAGCTTTCATACAGATGCAGTGATAGGGTAGGCTCCACACTTTGTCATTTGCTTCCACAAATTCAACAGCTATTCGAAAATAATCTGGCATATACGAATGTACGTATTTTTACATACCTGAGTTTTTAAAAACCAAAACGATACCTAAAGACGCGTCCAGTTCTTTCCCTATTAAAAATTTTAGGAGTGGCATCGGTGATTCCTGTGAGCGCTCGCATTACTACTTGGTTGTTGCATCCATGTTTCTTCTTTGATTCGGATTCGAAGTGTCCACTTTATAGGCGCCCCTGCACCTCTGTCCCAACCCGTGGCCACGCGTGGCTCAGCATGGAGCACTACCGCCGCGCTCCCAAGGCGCGACCAGTTTCTCCCATTCACCATCGGAGAATCATGAGAGGCCCAGGATGGCCACCTCTTCATTTGATTTAAAAAAAACTGCTGTGCACAGCTGATTTCCCATTAGTCACACTTTCCAACCGTCACACTTCTCAAACCGATTATAACCAGTTTGCCCTTGAATTACCTTAGTTCGTGCGCGATTAATTAATTCACCATGAGCAAACACGGTTGATAGCACAATGAAAATGTACCAGAGTATGTAAAGTAAATACACTCCTACTAATGTGCAGAAAATTTCGACGGCGCGTGTTCATTGTTAAGCTGACATTAAATGAGACATATTTATGACGTATAACTTATGCTTGAAGTTTTCGCAACGCAATAACTAAGGTAATTAATGGGCAACTGGCTATATTTGGTTGAGAAGCGTCAACGGTTGAATGTGCAATAATGGGAAATCAGCTGTTCGCAGCCTTGGAGGCGAAAGCCTGCAGGGAACAATTTTAATGTACCTTGAAAAGAATATAGCAACAATACCCTAGGGTCGTTGAAAGAATATACTCGTAGCTATATATATATAACAAAAACAACTATCGTCCAGCAGATTTTTGATCTTTCATTCCTAAAATTAGAAAGGAAAATAAAATGACTTTACCTTGCCCGAGCTTAATTACACCGGCTATTCATATACACACACTCCCCCACCTACCCCCACACTCAAACCCTCCCCACACCCCCCCCCTCCCACACACCTACCTCCACACCCACACACAACTCCCCCAATATGTATCTGAACACATCGTTGATCACCTTCAAGAACGTCCTTCAATTCAAAGGTTGCTGAAGACTGACGAGGGAAAATTCAGGTTTGGTTTCCACATTTTGTTGTTTTTACATTGCTCACATTGAGGTTTTGCCTTCACTACCAGCCCCACCACAACGATGAATCGTCATAAATATCAATTGACCGAGGTGGTGAAACTAGCAGTTGGGCCCTAGCTCTGTTCATGCTCTTGAAATAATGCCTCTACAGACCAGCATTCTACGTCTCTTCCATCTCTAATGTTTCTTCTGACACCCTCACGTACTATACACCCTCACGTAATATACACTCTCACTGATATACACTCTAACAATACTTGAAACGTTTTAAATAATAGAGACACGATCCAGACATCTGTCACGCACAACACCAACTTCAAAACTGGCGGCGCGAAAGATGCCAACTGGCATTTCTCTCGAGAAAGATGGCAGGGGTCTCACTTAGAGGCCATCTGTCCAGGTGGCCTCTGGTAGTAACATGGGAGAACGTGCTCGCATCGCGCTTAAGAGTCGCGCCCTGGAAGTCTCAGAAGGGAAGAGGCCTCGGTTCGCTTAATACTCCTTTGATTCGCCGCTGTCTCCTTTAATCAACCATGCTACTCCCTTAATTTTTAATAGGGTTTTACTTGCATACCTCTACCTACCCTACAAAACTTATTTCAGGTACTGTGTGCTTGTATAAACCATGTTATATTTGTACATACACTTCGGAAACAGCCTATTTATACAAGTTTGGTAAAAAATTACGTCATATCGAGTATATACTAGATTTTTATTCAGCTTCTAGATTTTTCTAAACTTGCTAATGGTCTCGAGTTCTGAAAAGTCAAAGAGGTTGCAAAGTCTGATTTAAAACTAATGATTGTGACGCGTTTCGGCGTTCGTACGCCATCATCAAACATATTTTTCTTGGTGCTGCTCTGACTTCTTCGTTGCATCTTTCTCCATTGCTGGATGGCGCGTGAGCTTCATGTAGATGGGCTGAGAAGGAAGACTTTGGAAACCTCATGTGTGCTGCCGTTATGTTGATGGTTGCTTTTTAGTTACTGACGACCTACAAAAATTTGTTTAATGATGGCGATTGTGACAAAATGGCGAAACGAGTCACAATCATTAGTTTTAAATAAGACTATTTGAACCTCTTTGACTTTTTAGAACCTGAGACCATTTGTAATTTTAGAAAAATAAATAGGCTGAATGAAAAGCTGCTTTCTGTTCAATATGGCGTAATTTTTAGCCTAACATATACATAATTAACCAAATTTAACATATTTAACCGAACATATATATGTACACAGGGTGTTAATGTACATGCACATGTTCGTTTCGTGATACATTTAACAGAATAACATCTGATTTTTTCCTGATTTTTTAAAATTTATTCATACTCAGCTAGGGCTCCTTTTAAAGTTTAAAACCTTCTTCATTCATGTACACGATCACAGCAAGAATTGATGACTGGGAGCCACTTGAATCGTGGAAGAGAATTACTGGTATCAAAATGATTCTCACCGGCCATCAAAATAAGATTATGGTCTCTGCTCAATGCTTCCTGAACACTGTAAAAACAATCCGGCATGAACTAGAGAATTTCAATGGAGACTACGAGGCTATCAGTAGACTAAATTTCCCGAAACTGTCATGGTTTTCTGATGCTTATCCTCAGAGGGTGATGATAGCAATGCTATCATACAATAAGTGTTTGGCCTCCAAACTCCCCTGATCTTAATCCGACGGATTGTTATGTATGGGGCGCTGTCGAGGAAGATACCAATCGCTGTGCCAGTCCTACAAGACACCAGTTGATCGATGAAATTAAAGTGGGTTTTGAGTGTCTTCCAAAAATAAATGTAAAATCAGCTTGCTCTTGGACCCGGGCCCGGATTAAGGCTGCAATACCCGCTAATGGCGGTTATTTTGAGTATGACTTTCCGACAATAGTCTAATTTTCTTACCTTTTGAATTTCTTTAAAATCAATTAAATTTGACAGATTCCAAGTGCTTCTTCTTGTATGTGCGTATATATATATTCATGTACATATGTACCAGGTGTCGGACAAAATAATACAAACACCTAAGATTTCGAAATCATAATCTGAACATGTGATAAACAATTAAAGCATGCATACATATATTCATATGTACGTGCATCAATGCCAATATATATCTCATTTGTCAGCTAATGGTGAGATTTAACCCAATACCTGCTTACAAATGTTTCGTAAAATGTTTTTTACTTCTAGCTTCTTTACATATTAAATTATCAACGTGAGAAAGAAGATGATGTGCGAACACGAACACAGCAGCAGCTTCAACAGATTCGAATAAGTGGTTATCAGTTGAGTGAAGAATTGCGAAGTTTAAAACGTATTTTAACTCATTCATCGATGGCAGAAAATTAGAAACTGCACATTTATACCTCATTATTCAAGGTTAGAAGTTTTGGTTTAAATATAGTGGATTAATGGCTCATTAGAGTTGGTTCACGTATTTCGTAAACGACAAAATATTTATCTGAAATTTCAACACCGATACGTAAAGTTGGTTAATAAAATAAAGCCCCGGAAATTACTTTCCGTAGCCGAATAGCTAGATAGTCAACTGTAAAACTACCGACTCCTAAAATAATTTTAAATGAAACTACTTCGAAAAGTCAAAAATTGCTCAAATCATTGTCGTACGGACTAAAATTTGACCCTTGTGCATGGCAGTTCATTGCTGTCTAAGCCACTTATCTTCCAATGGACAGCTAATATCGTTCGATAGCTAAGCGCTTGGTATAATAATTTTTTAAATTTCTAATTGACCAGCGAAGAACGGAAAACAGAATAGTAGATCCACTCGATCGTGAGTCAAAAAACTGACTAGACAATGCGATGAGAATTTTTACACGCTCGAATCAACAATCATGCGCTCATACCCCCAATAACTTTTGACATGACTTCGCAGGAACATAATGCGTTTTTCAAATAAGAATCATGCATCAAGTATGATATGGATAATTCTTCTTAGAAACATCGAGTCTGAGCTTCATCTTTGGAAGGTTACCCCTTCGTTTTGCAACAAAAATAATAAAAATAGGGAGCTTCCTATTGCTTGTTCAAATGTTCTCATTTTTTCAGTGCTTAAAGAGCGCACCAATCGTGCCTAAGATTTTCCATACGGTACCCTAACGGCCAAAAAAACTTGGAAATGGAAAATGAACGCTGACCATAACGGTACCTACAATATAAGGGCGGCCAAGAGAGAGAAAAACACCTAATTTGCAACAACGTAGACGAAGAGCTGTGGTTGTCCGACTGTAAGGAAAGAGGTGCTCAAGAGAAACACGTATTACTGAGGCCACCCACCTCTAGCATACTCCTCGATGCTTATTCAGAGTAATGGTTCTAAGAATACTGAAAAAGTAAACCTGGTCTTCCCGCAGCTGATGATATGCCAGGCACAGCCCCATTTTACTGAGCACAGGTCGAACATTGGGGGCCAAAGGGTCCAACATTAATCGACCGCTTCTAGCGATCACGATTAATTTTTGAAGTGGAAATATTCTAATCCGATACACTCTGGTAAATTTCTAATACTGATTAATTTTATTCTTAGTTATTACCAGCCCGAATATTATGCAAAATTAATATTGCCCTCAGATAATGAAACATGTTATCGAATTTTGAAAACCGGTTAGTAAAATACTCCTTGAACGACTTGGGAACTTCTTATAATACATACTGCGGCCGATGATTGAGTGTTAAAAATGACCACTGTGAAGATTTTGCGTCGAGAAATTCAAAAAGCTTTTCACCTTTTGATTTACCAGAGGTTGCTCAAATTACTGGAATGATGACCTAGCAAAATATATCTTCCTGGCCAATCTGAGGAGTATTTTCTATTATAATGGACCGAACATTTCATCCGCAGCCTCGACGGACGAGTTCTCCCTGCCTTGCGTGCTGCTAACCAGCATTGCGCGGAGGAAAAAATCCAAAACCGTGAAGCTTATACAATTATAATTTGCAAAATAATTTCGATTTTATGCTTCAACTGGTTTATTCTATTTATCCAAACCTGAAAAATGGACCAGAGAATACCACCTCTGTCTGAAATACCCCTCCCAGACACCGGTTCCATAAAAGTACGAACTTAGGGCATAAAAAGTTAGGCAGATATTGCTTTGCATGCAAACATTTGGTTGCCATAGCTGTCTTACAAATGAAGATCCAGTGCGCGATTATAACCGTAACTAGCCAGCAGTTCATTAAGTTCGTATACGTATCGGCATGTTACGACCAAGGGAAAATGATTTATCAGATAAGATGTCACCTTTAAGAAGAAAGAAAGCGAACTGACTTTCAATCGAAAATTTAGAAAAAATGCATGAGTAATATTTTGGCAAATAGAAGTAGAGTTCAGAACGTGAAAATACTGGAAATACATCGAAATACCTAACAGTTAATGATAGTTCTGTGAGCGTATTTGTCGCTACTGTACATTAGGTAATTCAACACGTTAACTGAGTTTGCGCGATAGCGACGGTCGCTTTAGTTAGGTTAGAAGCAGCCCAATTGAAAAACCGTTTTTTATGCTTGATTACATTTTCTCCTTTCTAAAAATCGGAAAAATATAATTGCATGATAACGTATCTAAGCTGAGAGCTGCATTCTAATTTGAATAAAGGTAGTAAAATAATTGAAATGCTATTTCAATGATACTGGTATTAAAATAAGCAATTCACCAAATGGTTCACATACGTACCAATTTGCAGTCAACGTGGTAAGTTTATTAACACCACTTAAATTCATCAGTTCCACTATGGAAGGCTTAGAAAAAAAATTATTTTAGAAGCTTTTCAATTCAATTTCAACTCTCTTACGACCTATCTTAACCATGTTCAATAATTACTTCAAAAAGTCGTAAACATTTTTGACCCAGACTGACTATTTCAATTTCGTAGCTAGCATCCGTAATGCTCTTCAGCAGAGTTTCCCAAGCTTTAAGTTCGTTGCTTCAGGCGTTGCCCACCCACGAAATTTTATTATCCACACACAGTTGTCGTCAATTACAAGAGCACAGTAAAACTAAATGTAACTCAATAAATTTTTATTGTCAGCGAAATTATATTAATAACAGGATTTCCGTACTCATGGCAACACAATATATGTTATGGTTAAATTATACGATAAGCATTAATCACGTAAACAATTTATTACAAGGCAGTTGTGTTATTTAAAATTTTCATTCCCAAACTTGAACTTCCACTTTTTTTGTTAAATGTGTAGCGTTTGGTAAAAATCTATTTTCCAGTTTTCGGGGCCTAAACATAGTTAATTAGGTCAAAATAAACAAGTTTTCTTTTATGCACTTTCCGTCGCAAATGAGTATTTAATGAGTTATAGCGGTAGGTTTAGTTTCGTCTTTGATTACGAATGCCCTCGAATAAAGAGCTACTAATCGATTTACGAATTTTTGTTGCTTGGATCATAGTAATAACATCGAAATAAACTACTACTCTTCCATACACTTTTTGCGGCAAATAAGTATTTTACGAGTTAGAGCGATAGGTTTTATTTTTTGCGCGATTGAGCTGTTAGAGTACGTTTTAATACTTTGTAATTTATTATTAGCTCACCCCGCGTAGCTTGCGGAGCCTCAACTCACTTATAGGCTCTTTTATTTAATAACACAATAGAAATTATCACCCAAAAATAACGAATTATAGCGGTATGTTAACTTTCGTCGTCGATGGCGGGAACCGCTCGAGCATTCGAGCGCGTCGGATCAGAGCGTCCATGACAGTGTTGCCGGACGCGCGGTCGATGAATTACTTGCCGCTTCAAACACTAGAGTTGCCGTAACTAATTTACCGCTATAACTTGTAAAATACTCATTTGCGACGGAAAGTTCATAGAAGAAAACTTGTTTATTTCGACATAATTAACGATGTTTAGGCACCGAAAAGTTGCAAATCGATTCTTACCCAACGCTATACATTTACCTTTTTTTAACTGTAATTTATCCAAGGCCTACCTAACGTCAATCATATTCTTAAAATTTAAGAATGCTTCGTTGTACCCGTTTAAAACCCACCCTCACATAACTGACATCGAGTATAAATGCTGCATTAACAACTCTTAAACAAAAGACCAGTTTTCAAGTCTTGACAAAAACGAGTCATGACAAAAACGAATCGTGACACTGACGCAAGGATAGGAAATATTTCAAACGAATACTAGTTTATTTCATTGCAGTAATGAACGACAAATCCCGCTAGTGGGCCGGAGGTAAGGAGAGACGAGACCATCGACGCCCTTGGCGCCCCTCCTGCACCGTGCCACAATCCCTGCCTGCTCGGGAGAACAAATGATTACCGATTGTAACCAATTTTTCGCTTACAAAACTTCTCACAAATGAATTGGTTGAACTATAGGCCAAGTCAGTTCAATTATATCATAAATACAGTGCTGCAAAATAGGATACAGAACGATACGATGCAAAATACGATACAAAATGCGATACAGAAACGTCGATGATAGTTCCTCTATGGTTTTTAATCAGTTAAAAATAATCGTAATCACCTTGAGACACGTTTTTCAATTAAATTAACTTTACTTATTAAATAGTCATTGATTGAGTGATTACGCGCAATCATATGGGTAAACTTTTATTTCTTAATAGTATTAATTTCTACGAAGTTGCCAACTTATTTCATTCAAAACGCTCAACTCATGTAATTATATAGAGGATCGGATTTACTAAATTTCAGGTTGACGCCACGAACTCCTGACGCCACGGCTCCGAACTCGGCTTCGCAATGATGGTACTAGGGTTCACAATCCCAGGACAAAAGGAAATCCCTGAATGTTCATGGTACGTGCGATCACCGGGATGCTTCTGCGTTTTGCGTGATTTTCAATCGTGACTTCAAGACACCTGATGTGAGCTTAACATCAGACACGTTGATCACTTGATGGTGAAAACATGGAATCCGTATCATAGGTAGCTAGGGATATTAAAATGTGAATATGTGTGGGAGAGAAGAGACTTTTCCAAGATTTAATTTCTAAATCATATTTTAAAATTACGTAATATAAAAAGTACGAGTTATTTTCTTTATGAGAACATGGCGTCAAATGATATTTTCTCTACCTTCTGTTTATGTTCATCTTCGAAAGAAATAATACAGAGCAACATCTTGTAATTTCTTCATTCGGAACTAATATGCTTTGCATGCTCAAAAAAAAACTTCCATTCACAGGTAGGTGTTTCAATATAGATTTGCTTCATTTTTTTCATTTTTAGAAAAAGTCTTTTATTACCAACGATTTATCTTTATTTTCTTGAAAAAAGCGTCAGAGCCTTTCGAGTTAGTCAACAGATTACCGCTTCTGAAAGGCTGCTGAGTTTGGACAACGTACACGCTTCCTTATCCCACGCTGGTTCTAGTTTTTTTGTGAATACAGAAAATGATTTCAAAGTACTGGGAACATAGCTTTCCCTGCTATTCGCTCAAGTTAAATGTTTTGATCTAAACCTGTATTGGTTTAGAATATTAAGTTTAATTTTACGCCTAATCATTAACAACCGATTCTAGAGTAATCAGCATATGGTCATGTTAAAAGGGAATTCTTTATTGAAAGGACACCCTTCAGAAGTTTGAAGAGTCGTTTATTTTCACTTCGGATAAACAAAAATTATTTATCACTGAACCTGTGTCAACGTATCACTCAATCCACAACGCGGTCAACCGTCGTGCCTTCTGCAGCCTGGCTTCTGAGCAAAGCGTGAGCACAACGTTGTAATGCAAACTTTTGCCTCTTGTATTACTGAAACTTGTCATCGGCCTGTGTCTCTCGTGTAAATAATGATGCAAGGAAAATTTTTGACCACTGTGAAGTGCTTTGAAGGCAATTTTCGTGAACAGGAGTTTGATGGAATAGATTGTAAAATTCACTCATCCCTGTATCGGAACAATACCTGGAGCTTCCCATGAACTGTTATTTTGATCTGCATCGATGGAGTGCACTTTCGCTTGTCGAGAACATTTGAGAAGTAATCATTTCGATAACAGCGAAAATTGAGGCTTAAATTTTCAAACAATTCTAATGACTACGATGAGAGTGTAACTTGATTTTAAAAATCCATTAACGAAAAACTGTATTTTTATTCATGCACGTGGTAGTATTTCGGCATCATTTGTGTACTAGCCATTTGTTCATATATGTAGACATGTGTGTTGTATTCTCATTCAGGTTTACTTCTCTATGAAAGGCAGTTTTGTGTTTGAAAACATAATTAAGTAGCCTGATATTTTCTTCCAGCAAAGTAAAAACCCAGCCCACTTGTTAAGCTCTAACAAAAGCTGAATCAATAAAATTTCAGTTAATTTTAAATCTCAAATAGTTTTTCACCGGTTTTCTGACTTGCATTTATCTAGTGACGTTGAGAAAGCTTGATAAAACAACAACCGATCAAACATTAGTGATTCTGTAATATAACTAGTAAGACTATGCGGAACAAACCAGGGCTTCAGTAAATCCTAAGCTCAAGTCTTGTGTACGACTCCTCAATGGTACGACTCCTCAAATAAGTAATGTAATGCGTACACTAAGCGTGAATTGCTCCACTCGGTTGAAAGGCTACCTATCTGTAGTCTTAGCACAAGATTTTCTTTTTTTTCGGGACGTTGTAGAGGCGAGCATGACTGAAATAAATATCTTCGAGACAAAGATAACCGAGCTAAATTTATTTGTGAAAGTAATACTCGTATACTCGTTGAGCGACTGCCTTTTCGATCTTCCCATGGGATGTCTTGCGTATTCGACTGATCAGTGATGCACGCAAATATTATGTCATTAATGTTGATGTTTTTAATGATGTGAAGGATCTTTTTGTTCTACCAGTCTGTGAAAGGCTGCTATCCACGCAGGAGCCCTGTACTGGAGGGGCTATCCAGCGTTTCATGGGAATTCGGTACACTACAGCTGCTGTTCCTTATCAGGTATACTGCATAAATTCTGATACTAGTTTTCTGAAAATTACCAATTTTTGCAGGGTATTCCAGGACCACTGGCTGTGACACTGATTTTTCTTGTCGTGAGTTTGTTTTAGCATACCCGTGATAGTCTGAAACAAAGAATATATGAGACATCAGAGATAACGGGATTCTTAAGCCATCAAAGAGTTCTATTTATCGGTAAATTTAAGATAGAGCAAGATGTGAAAGATCAACAACTCGTCACACGACTGAAACTTCAACTTTTGCATTAGAAATAAAGCACGAGAAGCAAATTTTGGGAAGTCATTTTCCTTAGGAGCTGAACAGTCATGCCTCCTGCTCTCAGTTCAAAATATTTTGCAAGCATATTTAAATTTGAGTTTATTGCGTGTATTCCTCTCTTCTAAGAGGGAGAGATGATGCATCACTGAAGTCTTCTCAATCAAGATTTCAACTCCTATTTATTATAATGTCTAAACTTTATTACTCGCCGTTTACAGTGATACCTCTTAATTTGAGCAGCCCTCAACTCGAATAACCTCCAATCCATACACATATGGAGAACAACTTTGATCCACCAATCTGAAGGCGGTGTTACAATTCGATCACAAATTCCAGCCAACTGATGACACCGAAGCCAGTCAACAGTGGTTAATCTAGGTAGTTAATCTTGGCAAAGCTTTAGGATTGGAGGTTGACATTGATGATGTAGAGGAGCTTGTGGAGGAACACAATGAAGAACTCGCCGCAGAAGACCTTCTTCCGCTAAAGGAGAAACAGGCGGACATAGAGCAGACAATTAATAGTTTGGAAGACAAGGAAGAAAGGGACGACATGTCAAGTGCGGAAATTCAAAAAATGTGTAGCAGTGGATTACTCTACAGATGTTTATTGAAAAGCATTACCCGGATCGAATGGAGAGCAATAGAGCGGTGAACATTGAATGACAATGTTATGTCTCGCTTAAGAAAGCCTTTCCAGAGAAGAAAAACACGAGTTACTTCAATTAAGTATTTTGTGAAAAAAGAAACAAATAAAAATCAAGACGAGAAGAAGCAGCAGAGAGATCTCTATCCATCCATTCATCTGTGACAATAACTAGTGCTACCATCCAAGTAAGTTAAAATGCTTTTTTATTTAATATTTTGTATTTAAATTCATTCCGATGTTTAGGGCATAACATAAAACCATAGTTTTTCTTTAATTGAAAAATATGGAGATTGTGGAAACCTCAAACGGAATAATGGTTTTTGATATTAATTTCAGCCGTAAAACTTGCTTCGCAGTTCGGGCATTCACAATTTAAACCATCCAAAAGAACGAAAATCAAGAGGTATTACTGTATTTATTTAAAACTTTATTGATTATCATTTCCTTAATGATCTTACTTGATGCAGACCGTGCAGAAATTCGGCTTAGTGATTAACGCAAGTTTTCTCATAGTTCATTAGGATCGGAGTTACTTCTGAAATTTTTATGAATGAGGAATAGTATCAAAAGAAAAAAATTTTTTTAATAATATTAGAATGAATAAGTTAAACTAAAGAAGCTACTACTTGATAACCCTTATTGAAAACGTATTTTTCTTTCGTGACTTGATTTGAAAGATTTGATACAGTTGGATACCGCTGAACCGCTTACTAATAAAAGGTAAAAAATGGCTTAAGTCCAAAAGTAGTGTAAGCGGCTGATGGTTTCATGTTTGTACTTTTCCAGCAATATTTTTGCAACAAAAGAAATTATTGAATATTTATTTGTCATCGTGATAGGGTACAGTGTAATGCACAGTATTTTTTGCTGTGTTGTGGGGATTTGTTTTTCGTTCAGTAAACTAAATTTAAGAGTCCCCACATCTTCTTTAAATTTTTTTGAAGTGGGTGACTTTTCAGTGAAAAAGCGTATTTTTGAAATCTCTAATTTGGCTGTTAAAATAATTTCGGAATCTTTGAAACAATTCAAAGGGTTTTTTTCTTTATGGAATATAATCAAATAAGTCTGTCGGCTTTCAATGCTGGAAATAATTTCTCTGGTTATCCAGAGCTTTCATGTTTTGGTCTAATTGCATGGGTTAAGATGGGGCAGTATCTGTAATATCGTGAGTTAAATAAAAGATGCATCAAGTCTGTGATGGTTGTGTTCGTTTCATTGGAAATGTGGTTTAAGCCTGCATGCTCTTGAAAGGTCTTATACATGTCATTGAAAGGTAGTGAACTTAAGCGGCTGTACGAGAAGGTCTGAAATGAGTTTGAATTTTGTTCATGAATGACATTTCATTTGAGAATATAGGGAAATGATCTAGGATTTCAAAATTGAAGATTCGAGGGAAAATATTAGTTGTTGCCAGATGAGTAAATGTATTATCTATTGCTGCGACACAGTCCAAGGAAATTCTAGCTGGTATATTTATTCGGTGGTGAAGTGATTTTGATTGTCATTCAGATAAGAAGTTTACGGTTGTTGCGTAATTTCCTTCATTCAACAACTCTAGAATAAATCTCCACAGATGACCGAGCCGTCAGAGTGGAGTTCCTTTAGAGATTGGGTTGAGTTAGTTCGTTAATGAAGGGATCCAGAATTCCAGAAGGGATCTGTAGCTTGTTCCAATTAAGAAATATTTCTTTTTTTACTTCAGTGGAGAGAGCTTCAAACCAGTTGAGGTTAACTGTCTTTGCTGAAATAATTTCAGCTTAAAGTCTGTTTGAGATGAATGCACTAAGCCGGCGCCGCGTAAGTCATGTTTTCATTAAGAATTGAATGCTGTTCAATATTGCATGTTTATCACGGTAATAAATGTGTTATTCAGCAAGCGCTCAGTTAAGTAGAATAAATCGAAATTGTAAAGTAATTCAGTAACTGTATCGGCTATTTCGCATAATGTAAGTTAAAGTGATCTGAAATGCCAGCATTGGAGGAAATATAGGATTCTTTCATTACTGTGGGAAAATTGTCGAAATTAGAATTGATATTTACGAACGGGACTAAGAGTCGTTTAGGTCAGGATGCAGTGAGTTAAACCGAAGTAGGTCAGGCTTAAAATTTAGAAACATTTCACTTTGGTCCTACATCCTTATTAGCAATTCAAAGAAGAAACAAAAATAGTTGTATAATAGTACTAATAACAATAATGACGAAAAAGAACAGAGTTAAATTACGAGCAAAGTGAGATGCAATAGTTAAATTTGAAAAATGATCTTCTTTGTATTTGTTCACACAGTGGCTTAGTGGTGCTCCTTCTTTCCTAGGATGCCTGGAAATGCTCATTCTCGGAAGCTTAGGCCAGAGTTCAAACCGCAAAAGCTCGTGTGTTTGCTAGAACGTACCGGTGATCTTGAAGGCAGTGTAATCTGAGTGAAGTCGTGCCAGTTGTGAACCCTCGCTGGCTAGAATCCTCACCTAGTGGTTTTGATGATATTTTCACTCCTCAGATTTCGGTCGTATAAAGAAAAAAGAGTTTCCATAAAAATTTGACAAGCGGGAAGGTTTTCTTTTGTTTGCGATAGAAATCCGCCTTGGCTGTAGCTTTGGTCTCCAAGTACTGCTTTCATGCGTCGGGTGTACGGTTGTCGATTTACTGACAGTTCTTAATTTGGAGTCTTCTCGAAAACCCTTAATTCCATCAGAAACCAGTTTTATGCTTTGGGTTTGGCGAATATTTGAAGCTTGTGAAATTGCATGCCTTAGTCGTTGCCTGTACGAGTTACGATGTAAAGGATTAGGGGAGTAATTTGGAGCAGTAGTTAATAAAAAAACGTGATTTTCACCACTATAAGACCTTTCCGTGCATTGATGATTTAAGTTTAGACGAAGAAGTAAAAGTGATTTTGGTTTCTCTATTTGAAGCTAATATTTAATGAAGACTGATACCCATAGGCCATTCAATTAGCTTTACCTTTCAGGAGGATTCAGTTCTTTAGATGCGTAGATGCGAATGCGTTAATAACAAGAACCATTCGAGCATATTTAAAAGCTAATTTTCTTAAAGAATAGCGTTTCAAAATGATTTGAGC
Organism: Morinoia aosen; assembly: GCA_030386875.1. Classification (NCBI taxonomy): domain Eukaryota; kingdom Metazoa; phylum Arthropoda; class Malacostraca; order Amphipoda; family Talitridae; genus Morinoia; species Morinoia aosen. The sequence goes on along the minus strand of CM059572.1, from coordinate 75,941,647 downwards.
CAGGCTCCGATACTTTTGATTGGAAAAATAAATAATTCGAGAGCAGCCTCTCTGAAACCGGAAAACGGAAGTGAAGCACAGATTCGACCAAAGAGAGTGGAATGAGGGAGAATTGTGCGCAAAAAACTTCATCCTTTACACCCTTCTCAAAGCTTCACCTATGTCGTCCAGGGTAGACAGCCGGGAACAGTCAAAACTTCCACCGCTACTCGTCTCCAATAAATTTAATTCGATTCTCGCGATGTGAGCCGCCGGTGTACACGGAGCGAATTTTTATTACACTGCTGACCGACCGGTAGTCACAAGCTCAATTTTTAATAATCATCAGAGCTAAATAGCTAAATAAAGGCTCGATTTACCTAATGTTTGTTATCTGAAAAATTGCTCACTACAATTGACTTTAAATTTTTGGGGAATATTGAAATACACTTTACGCCATCGTGTTCCGGTGCGAATAAGTTATCACTGAAAATTTCAGGTTTTAGAAATAACTTTGGTTTAAATTTAAACATCATCGGTCGTAAAGAACGATGAACATTCCCAACATATAGAGCCCGCTACGCTCCACAACCTCACCACCACCCGGCCAGAAATACATCTGCCTGCAAAGGAGGGAACCTCACGCGCACACCCGCCTGCACCGGCACGCACTCACTGGAGCAAAAGAAACTCTGCTTGCGCCACTCCGTCATTCTCTGAATTTCACTCGGAATAATTTTAGGGCGTAACGGAACAGTAAATTTAGAGTGTTATGGTTGAAAATATTTCAATTTTTAAGGTGTTTTGTAGATGGACGTCAAACCGCGGGAGACCGGACGGCGAATGGCGTCCGCAGCTAATCGGGGCTATCGATTTGACCCTAGAATTTTTTTTTCAAAAGACCCGTTTTCTCAATTGAAAATTCAAAAGAGATCAAAAAATGAAAAAAGCAAACGTATGGCAATTTCCATACTCATCGCGTTATTAGTTTTCAACTTTCAACTTAGTTATTAGTTTTCAACTCCCGCTAGAATAGGATGAAAAGGACGTACGTATACAAACTAACAAAAATGTATTTTGAAAAGCATCTCACCAGTTAATTGATATTAAGTTCGAAGAAACTTATTCAGTACTGATATGTACACAACCTCTATCCGGTGCGATTGCATTAGTAAAACATATATAAATTTGAGAAGCTATGACGCACAGACCAGACTGCATTAAAACAAAAATTGAAAACATTGTGGTTTGTGTGCTGAAGAATTAACGAATTAAAATCATAAATTGAAAATTCAAGGTACTGTCTTCGTTTAACAAACGGCAAATTCTTTAATGACATATTATGCTATTCTCGAAGCTCAAGCGCCGGCCGCAATGAAGCATAGTTGCATTGCAAATTTTGACATCGTTCTATTTACTTAATGGAATTTCCGAAAAAACTATTTTAATTCCGAGGAACTCAATAATTACTGTTTAAAAAATCAATAGTGAAAAGATAGTGTAATTTTCGACTGAATAAACCGCTTTCTACAATGAATCGTAAGCTGTTTGCTATTCTAGTATTTCTAGAGGCTCTACGCCGCCGCAGTGGCCAGGCAGTCGCCAACATACGGAGTCAAGCCTCGCTCCTCCGTCACTGGAAGCTGTTGATATTAGGCCACTCGGCTGTGAACTTGAGATCATTTTCTTGACTGCGAGTGATGTGAGTGACACTGTGATACCTAGCAAACAATGTGACTGACCCTGAATTTAAGCCATAATTCAAATCCAATGTCAGTATCAGGGTTGCGGAGTCGGAGTCGGAGTCGCCGGAGTAGCATGTTTTAGGATGGAGTCGGAGTCGGAGTCGCTTTTCTCAATGTGTGTGGAGTCGGAGTCTCTTTTCTGAATGGGGTGGAGTTCCTAGTCGTTCAATCGGATGTGGTGGAGTCGAGGTTGAACTCACTATTTTTTGGTGTTTTCGATACTAATTTTTGCAAAAATTTATTCATAATTGTTTAGAACCGAAAGTAAACAAAACAGAATTAAAAAACTTTACTGAGAAGCTACAAAAATACGCAATGTTTTTATTATTATTCTGTTCGAGGTTCGAAACAGCGTATTTAAACCTATCACCTAATACGGTCAATGGTCTTTGATATCTAGTCATTGTGGGCTCGCACACATATATATGTGATACCCACGAGTGCGGAGTGTAATTTCCGTACTGGAGCAATTATGCCTTTATTATAGTGAAAAAGCCAGAATTAGTAATTGAAAACATCACAAATTCATTCTGTTTGTTTCTGTTTCTCTCATTCCCCCTTCAATTATTACATAGGATCTAGAAACTAGTAGTTAATGTGTTGCAAGTTACCTGCAGAACAGCTCAGCTGATGTAAAACATTGTACTCACATAAAGAGTGGTATATAACTCTGTACGTTCTTACTGTGTCTATATTCTATACCAGTGGTTCCTTACAACGATTTTTTCTAGTCTTTCTTTTGGTTGTGCTTTGGCGTATTGATTAATAATGACTAGTCTCTGCAGTAACCAAAAGTTATGTTGTGATCATGAATATTTCTAGTCTTTAGGTTGTGATATATTGATAATGACTAGTCTTTGCCAAAACCTGAAGCTATGGACTGATTCCTAAAAAGTTCTAGTTTTCAGGCTACATAATCGCTATTGATAATGAAAATTCAGTTATCTTATTTCGATGTTGATAACTGTAATATTAGTTGATTTTTTCAGCTATGTGTAGTACCTATGTACTTAAAATTGTATTTCTTTGTTTTGTTTACATCCTTGTCTTTAGGTCAAGTTAACATGTATTAGTAATGAAAATTTCTGCTCATTTCTGAAGTCATTCCTTGAAATTTGCTTATTTTAAGAGTTATATTGTATTTTACCATTCATTTTTATGTTTAATTTTTATCTTCTGATCACTCCCCAATTTCTAAGTAAACATGCGCTGAAATGAAGATTCTTCTCATTATGTTTTCACAATTTTAAAAACTGAAATGGTGTCTGTTTCTCAGCATTATGTAATTAATGATTTTTTCTTAAGAAAGTTTTGGAAATGTTGTAAGGTAATCAAAACCAGTATTGGGACACGTGAAAAAAACTACAATGTGAAAGAGCTGCAATGAAAATAATATCACAACACTAACAAATACTTCACTAAGTCACACGAATATTGTAACTGAAGTGATGCACTATCTCTGCTGCAATGATTGTTGCATTCATGCGATAGTACAAATTTTCTGGCTGAAAACGTACCAAATTTCACCAAAATTACAAAATGAAAAAACGTGGACGTTTATTAAAATGAGAAAGTGTCAAGTACACAGTAAAAATTCACACGAGAATAAAACACATTATCATATTACAAACAAAGAAGCTAAAAGTGGCTTTTATTCGTAAACAAAACGTTCCAAAAACGTCAGGCCCCTGTGAAGAAAGCAGAACAACTTTTGCCTACTTAAAGCTCAGAGATAACATAGCGTTGAGCTATAATATGTCACCTTTTCTGCATTCTTAACCTGCTTAGTGTAGATACAGAGAAGAAAAGACGGTGTGCAAATCTTGCCTACCTTATCTATATGTATGTATGTATGATATAACATAATTTTGGGGATTTTCAGTATAGTAGTTGAATCAACTATTGTAATTTTGTTGAATCTCAGCATACTTTAGGAATAGAAAAACTGTTGATATTTATCAATGCTCATCAGGGCCTACCACTGCCTACTTTACCTACTCAGAAGCTCGGGAGACACATATCAGTAATATATATACGAGTATATAATAGTGTACACGGTCTGTCATAAATGTCGGGTTTCGATATTGTCATCAAACAAATCTTCCAGATGTGGATGACAAACAAATAAATCCTTCCTAATGGCAGCCACGATTAAAATATTCTTGTGCTTGTGCAGTGATGAAACTCGTATCACAGATACGATCATTAAGCATCCTTTCAGAGCGTGAAAGGGAGACATACCAAAAAACCGAGACGGACCAACCAATATTTTTCGTTCAAAACTGAATTGAACATTGTAATAACCTAGAAGTTATGCACAGGAAGTACCCAAATCTATTTATTCATTTATTTTTTTAAAGAGACACTTGACATTTTATTTGATAATCAACACTATATGGGGTATTCTTTTGTACGGACAAATTTCAATCATAGGTACAAAACTAGTAATAAGAAAAAGAAAAAAGAAAAAACGTTTATTTCCAAATTGTCACATGAGATACATGCCAACATATTGGCTTTTAAAAGTTTCTTAAATATAGGGCATCCTAAAACAAATGTTCCATACGAGGAGTACTAATTGACAAACCATCCGAGGTGTACAAGTAGATGAGCCACACGAGGCATACGGAGTCAAGCCTCGCTCCTTTTATTGAAATTTCAATAAATAGTCTTTTTAGTCGACGAGTAGCGGTGGAAGTTTTGACTGTTCCCGGCTGTCTACCCTGGACGACATAGGTGAAGCTTTGAGAAGGGTGTAAAGGATGAAGTTTTTTGCGCACAATTCTCCCTCATTCCACTCTCTTTGGTCGAATCTGTGCTTCACTTCCGTTTTCCGGTTTCAGTATTGAAATACACTTTATTGAAAAAGGAGCGATTTTTAAGAAAAATCAAGTTATAGTCAAGAAGCAACACAACTCTTCAGCATTATACGGACATGTGTACGTGGGATAAAATGGAGTAACATTGTGGCCGGATATCACATCTGAGTGGAGAATATTAACAAAATTGGCACATATAGGAAGATTAGGCCTTGATCCAAATAATAATAGACAAACTATACGAGGTGTACTAATAGACAAACTGTCAGAGGTGTACAAGTAGATAGACCATACGAGGCATATTAATTGACAAAATATACGAGGCGTACTAATAGACAAACCATTCGTGGTGTGCTAGTAGTCTAACAAAAGTTCTATACTAGGAGTACTAATTGACAAACCATCCGAGGTGTACAAATAGATAAGCCATACGAGGCATAATAATAATAGGCAAACTATACAAACAGTTGTGATGCTCATTTTGTTCGACCGGAGTAAGCAAGATCAATATTAGAATGACTTAACGAACGTAAAATAAGATAAATTTTCAATCCCTAGCAAAAACTTCAGAAATTGAAACTTAGAAATTGAAACACAGAAACCGAAACTTAGTGCCGCCCTCCAAATGCAAACGATCCTCTTATACATATTAATGATTATTTTTTATTAACTTGTGCTTCTCCCTAAATCCTGTGTCGACAACCATCATGCGTATTACGATAACCAAGTATGAATAGCAATTAAGGATCTAAATCATATGTTCCAACACTTAACATGGATACTACGATAACCATGTACAAATAGCAATTAAGGGTTTCTATGCTAAGGTATTCGAATGCATTTTTCGCTTTCATTTTTCAATACTTGTGCGTACTAATGAAAGTGTTTTTCAAATGAACGTCGCGAGGATTGTGCTCTCCTAGTTCAAAATCAGATCAGGCAAGGAAAGGAACTCAATTTTGTTGTACTTTTCTATCAATCATTTTGTTTCAACATTTTATACGGGTATTACGATACCAATGTGTTATAATCATTTAAGGATGTTAATGTTAAGGTGTTTTAAAAACCAATGTATCGACATTTCATGTTTGTACTTTATTGGAAATAAAATGTTTTTCTTTCTTTTTCTTTTCTTTTTTCGATATTCACCACATCATGCGGACATGGGTGCATGGGATAAAATAGAGATACAGTGTAAGCCGGTTACCACTCATGATTGACAAATATCTAAAAAATATTGGTACAAATGGGTAAACAAACATGTATTCAATATCAAAATTCATAGCTTGTACAACATACGGACAGAAAGATAATTTTACTACGATTCATATGCTCAAATTGCACTTTATTTCATCAATTATATGTGACATTAATCCGATTCACAGAAACGCCCTCTGGGGAAGTGCTAGATCTATTTTTGAATCATTTCGCTATTGAAATAAAATTTATCAACCGAATGGTTCTTGCGTAAAGAAATGAAATAGAAACATGTATATCTATTTATGTAGATACATATATATACCTACACACGTACACACACATATTAATATATATATACTTATTGAAAATAAAATATTAGAAAAAAAATACATATATAAGATAAAAGAAAGAAGCAACCTACCATCTACTACACAGAAAATGACAGCTGAGCTCACTGTAATCCTAAGTAATTTTTCGCAAAAGATAACTAAAAGGAAGAGAAGACTTCGAAAAACATAAAAATGAGCTGTTTTTTAATTTCTTCACAGAAATTTTTAAGAAAAATCAAGTTATAGTCAAGAAGCAACACAACTCTTCAGCATTATACGGACATGTGTACGTGGGATAAAATGGAGTAACATTGTGGCCGGATATCACATCTGAGTGGAGAATATTAACAAAATTGGCACATATAGGAAGATTAGGCCTTGATCCAAAATAATCATTTTGATTGCAGAAATTTAGAGTTTTTTCCGATTTGAAAGTTCAGTGCTAGTGTGCGCTGAACGCACGAAAAAAAAATAAAAATAAAAAGACTAAATGCAATGCTTAAATTACCCCTTTCCCCCCAGCTCAGCCGAAAATCGATTGAAAACATCTTCGAGAATGATTTTGAAATAGCGAGACAACGTTAGCCAAAAATTTAATTCATTATAAACTTTGCACAACCCTCACATCTATAAACCTGTTTATTGGTGTACACACAAAATGTATTTCATGGTATATTTGTCATACGGACGTTAAATATTAATACTGAAAAGAGAAAGAAATAACAAAATAAATATGAGGAAATACTCCTAATTATGGAAAGAACGTTCGTTCTGCTGCACTGAACTGACGGCTGTGGTACTCATTGTTGTCGACAGAAATAAGTAAGTTTAATATGCGAATCGCTTAGTAAACGTAAAATGAAATAGTTTCTAAATTTCTAACAGAAATTTCAGGAAAAATTAATATTTCTGATAGACGGGAAGTTCACACCGAGATGCTGCAGGCCCTATGACAGAGATGCAAAATGACGTGACACATTTACTCTAAATTCTTTTCCAGTTTTAGAGTTTTTGATTTGCTGGGGAAGCTTGTTCCACAAAAAAGCTCCAGAAACTGAGAGAGCTTTTTGTCCCACGTTAGATGAACGGTAACTGACTAAAACATCGTTCCTCCGGTTTGGTCTTTCGTTTGGGATATTAGATGGAAAAAATTTTACCACCTCTGCATTACTTTGGGGGAGGTACAGAGAGGAGAATACTCGTCGAGCTTTCTGGATCATGAATCTGTTCGGTATTGGGATCCAGTCGAGTTTTCTTAAAAGAGGGGTGACATGATCGTATTTATTGAAATTTCCTTTGCATACCACTTTGGCGGCGAAGTTCACACATTTTTGCAACTCTTCCTGACGACATTTAGGTGAGTCTCCCCACACAAGACTGCAGTAGTCCAGACGCGATAAAACTAAAGACTGAATCACTAATAATCTAGATTTTTCGTCAAGTGTGTTCTTTATACGATGAAAGAACATTAAGGTTCCGTTAATTTTGTTGCACATTGTTTCGACGTGTGAATTGAAAGTCATATTTTTGTCAAACCAAACACCCAGATTTTTAACCTTATCGACTGGTTTAATTGTATCGTCTCCAAATGTTAGCTTGAATGGTGGTAAATTTTCAGTCGCATTCTGTGATCCAAAAATAATGCATTGCGTTTTACTTGCGTTAAGTTTGAGGCCGTTATGGTCGTACCACAATTTCAGATTTCTCAGAAGGTTTTCAGCGTTGGCTTGTGTTTCTGTTAAAACCGCTGTTGAGCTTGTCATGGCAATTTGTACGTCATCAGCATACATTGAGATTTTTGTGTTTGCCGGCATGGTGGGGAAATCGTTGATGAAAATTGAAAATAGGAGTGGGCCGATGATTGAACCTTGAGGAACGCCAAAGTTATTTGGTATGAATGATGACATTTTGTTATTCAAGCACACTGCATGAGAGCGGTTTCGTAGGTAGCTTTCAAACCACTGAGTGTCTATTCTGAGGTTTGAAATTTTTTGTAGAAGTTTCTTATGCTCAACACTGTCGAAAGCTTTGGAGAGATCAAGCAATAGTAAGAGAGTTAATTTTTTTTGGTCAATATCATTGTAAATTTTTTCTGTTATGTTTAAAAGGGCGTCCTGAGTACTGGGATTCCTCCTGTAAGCATATTGATTGCGATGCAGTAGATGTGACTCGTCTATGTAAGACGAGAGCTGGTTTGTTATTACTTTTTCTAATATTTTGGACATAACAGGCAGGAGACTGATTGGTCTGTAGTTTGACGCTATGTCGATATCACCAGATTTATGTAATGGCTTAATTATGGATAGTTTCCATTGATCGGGAAACTTGTTTGTGACTATAGATGTATTTATTATCAAGCGAATAAAGGGTGCTGTGACAGGGAAGCTGTCTTTTATATGTTGGAGGCTTATGCCATCATGTCCAGTCGCTTTAGTATTCTTTAGTGGGTATAAGATTTTTCGTATCTCTATGACGCTAACTGGCTTTGGTCTCCACTTGTTGCTACTATTTGGGGATGAAACATCGCTCAGATTTGCCTCTGTAGATGTGTCTGAAACTGTCCTGGATACTTCATTGAAAACATCTTCGCCAACTTTTGAGAAGAAAGTGTTAAAGTCATTCGCCATTTCTGAGGGGTTGTCAAAAGTGCTTTTGCAGTCTGAATTTTTATACTGAGCAGCTTCTCTAATGATTTCCCAAGTTCTTTTAGGGTTTTGTTTTGCCGCCAAGAGTTCTTTGTGGAAGTAGTCCCGTTTTGCTTCCTTAACTTTTCTTCGTAGGATCTTCTCATGATCTTTATATAATTTTCGACGCGTACTGTCTGATTTATTCAGTTTGTACTCACGCTGCAAATTTCTTTTAGCTCTGCTCAAATGTTTTATCTCATCTGTTATCCATTTAGAAATTCTTGGCTTAACTTTCTTCGTAGTGAAAGGTGCGCATTCGTTAAGAGCTGATACGAAATTTTCGTTGAAAAGCGAAACTTGTAGATTGACATCATCGGTGTTTTCCATGCCTTGAAATTCACTCCATCTGTCTAATAGCTTTTCTTGAAATATTTCAGGGGAGTAGTGGTTTTTCATGCGATATGTAATGTAACTAGATTTCTGTTTCTCTTTTGCAATATTGATTTGGCATTCTACCGAATGGTGATCAGAAAAGGACGGTAAGATTTCTGTGCTGAGTACTGCTTGGGGATTGTTGGTAATTGCTAGGTCAAGAAGAGTTTTAGAAGTGTTGGTAATTCGCGTTGGTTCTTGGACCATTTGAGAAAGATTAAGCCTGTGCAGCATCTTGCTTAGCTGATTGTTTTTATTTGTCAGATCCACGTTAAAATCTCCGAAAACATAGAAAGACTTTTTGGCTGCAGAGATTGATCTAAGCGTATTTTCAATGAAATCTAATGTTGGACGAAGAGATGCTGACGGATGTCTGTAAAGACTGCCGATAATGAAAGACTTGTGTTTGTTTACTTGAACATTGAGCCAAACCATTTCTATGTCTTCGCATTTTTCTTTTATCGGAACTAAGGATGTAGAGTAGACATCTTTGATGAAAATGCATGAACCGCTACCTCTCTTACTCTTGACTCCGTCATAACGGTACAATTTGTACCCGGTAATGCTGAGATATGAGCTGTCGACTCGTGAATCGAACCATGTTTCAGATACGCATAAAATATCGATATCGTTAGTGATCAACATTACTCGTACGTCATCCATTTTACCATTGAGGCTGCGAGCATTTATGTGCAATATTTTGATATTATTTACCTCAATAGGCAGATCTTTAGTGGAGTTATTGCATTTTTTAGGTCTAGCAGGGCATTTAGTATCCGTCTCTAGGTCTTTATTGCCGCGTTCATTGTTTGTGATTTCAGCTTCATATTCAATTTGATCACTGTTATTTAGTCACAAAATGGGGGAGGGAGCAACACGATTTTCATCACGCATTTTCAAGAGGGCGCTATAGTGGTCCTGTTTCCGGTGTATGTTTACCGGAGGACAGTTTATCAGAGCATTTGATGTAGGGGAGATTGTCGTCTTCCAAATCCCATTGTCTCTTTCATCAAATACGTGAATTGGTGATCTCGTTACATTAGAAAGTATTTGGGGTATGAGGTCTCCAACTGCGTGATCGAAGACTTTTCTATCGATGTATTTATCGATGAGTTGTTCGAAACTGCCACTGTTCTTGTCAACGAATTTTGCATACTGGTCCTTGTTTCTGGAGCTCTCAGTTTTGATGGCTTTTTTCAGAGATATATAATTCCATTTCGATTTTTGTTGTGAAGCAAGCTGCGTCGTTACGGCGTGGAGGAGACAGTGTCCGTCACCTACAGTGTAAGCAGGCTCCAATTTGAGCGATCGTTTCAAGTCGTCCAGTGTGTGTGCAACGCGTGTGCAGATTTGATTCACTGTTGATTTTTCGGTAGCAGTATTAGTTTGGTCGTTCGACGGAGGCCCGGCAGAGGCATCAGATTTTTTTCGAATAATTTGATTTTCTTTGGAATAGTTTTGAATATCGGTATTCGCTTGACTTTCCTTGGTTCCTGCGTACTCACTGGAAAGTTGAGAATTGGTTGAAAAGGAGGGCATGTCGCAATCACTATTTGTGTCTGTTGCAAGTAACGCAAATTTATTTTTCGTACTGACATTATATTTGTCTGAGATCGAATCAGGGAAAGGCTCAGGCTTATTTATGTTCCTCATGCTGTGGGTGAGTGAGTTACTCAGATCTCTGCTTGATGACGCAATCAATTTTGAAGGATTTGGTGTACCATGTGCAGTGATGTGCATAGGCTTATATTCTTTTTGAAAGTCTAATGTGAGACTATTTGTCTCATTCCGTGAATTTTTCGATTCATTGGAATGATCTACAATTCCATTTATTGCTTGACATTTGTTGAAACGAGGACAATATGGCACGGTGATTCGCAATGTTGATTTCATTGCAAGTTGTTGAAGAAAACAGAAGTTCTCTTCCTGGGTCCGAGGCCATTGAAAGTTATTGAGTGCGTCACCATTTTCATTTTCTGGGTAAGTTTGAAATTGAATCAAGTTTAAACCCAGGTTTTTGCAAAAATGCCTCGCTTTGTTGAATTCGTTTGCACTGCAAGCATTGGCAATATAAATACGAGAAAGTGCGTACTTTCTTACAATTTGTTGTTTGATTCGAGCAAGGTCTGAGGGCGAGTGGCAGAGACCATCAAAACTTAGTATATAATTTTTAAATCTAGGCATGCAATTTACAGTATGGAGAAGGTCATCGAAGCGCCCTGATGGAACAGTTTTGATCCAGCACGAGCGATCGATGTCCTTTCTTCTGATCGTGCTTAGGATATTATCACCTAGCAGCAAAGTATCGTAAGGTTCTCGACAATTGGAGTCGATTTCACGAGAGATACTAGCAGGTACCCCAGGTGCAAGGTCTTGAGAACTTATATGTGAATTTAAAGCAAAAAGCTGCTCGGTTAGGTTCTGAATGTTTGATACTGTAGAGAAAATCGACGACGGGCTAGGAGGCTCACGTTGTCTTAGGGATTTATTGAAAAACGCTGTTGTTAGAGACAAATTGTGAATAATTTCGTGAATATTTTGAGAGCTTGTTATTTGAAGCGGGTGCAAGTAGCCATTAAAAGAAGCAACCGTGTTATTTTTATTGCTCTGTACTGGAAATTTTATTTTGTTTTCACAGCTTGCGCTCTGGGATAATTTACTGCCAGTATCGGTTTGTGCGCGAAAATTATCGAACATATTAGCTGGAGAATGAGAAAAGTCTACCACGCTTGAAATGTCCTTATTAGTAAAAACTATTTTTTCTTGTACCACTGATGAGGATGGTGTTTGTGTCCCCGCCGCTGGCGGACAGTTCGGAGCGTTGTTGTTGGCGCAGAGCTGGGGAGCTGGCACGCTGTTTTGCTTGTTCAGATGAGGAGCAGGTGGTTGTGGTGCTGCGGCTGAGACTTCACTGCTTCGAACCTTCAAATGATTGCTGGAGGTTTGGCAGATATGTTTTCCCTCATCCGGCGATATTGGTTGCATAGTCTTCACTGACGTTGCTTCGGAAGGTGACACACATTCTTTGACGGGGTTACTGGCAGCTGTTAACAAGTCTCCCGTCTTTTGAGCATTAGAGTCTTGTGCGTGAGAGGATGTAGGTCCCCTACTTGCAGGCACTTTGCTTGGTAAAGTCGTATTTTTACCCCTGAGAGAACCATTTTTTCGGGATGTTGTGTAGGGCAACATTTGTGCAGAGAACGGCACTTTCCGGCCTGCGTAGCGAGTCTCGTAGTGATGCATCTTGCGTTGTAATTGTATAGCTATGATGTTTTAAACTATTCGGTGTCAGTAGGGAAACGGAGGTACGAAACACAATAATTCTTCCGTGCACATTTCTCGTCTTGGCCACGTAGGAAGTGAACAAAAACTTCACTGAGATGTTAGACATTACCAAAAATTTATCAAATCAAACGTAATTTCTCTGGTTGCTTGGAGCGAAAAAGTTCATCAGGATTTGCCATGCTCTGAACGGGAGGCAGAGACGGGAGGCAGGGGTACGGGAAGAGGGGGGGGGGAGTGAACGGGTTCGGTGAGGATTGATTGAGGGGACAAGAACACATCAGACAGACAGGCCTATAGGTCGAGACTGGGCTGAGCACACCATTTCCTTCGTGTTGCTTGCACTGCTTTGTTAGCTTCGTATTTAAATTGCACATAAATAGATTTTTACGAATGATAAAATGCCAAAACGCCCTAATTTTCGCGATATTCGCAAAACGATATTCGTAAAAAGAAGTTACAATTTATTTCTTCAACAGAGATGATATATTTGCCTTGGCCTATTAATTTTAAGGGATGGCAACACTTTTATTGCTAATGCAGGAATGTATGAGTGTAGTAATGTACTCCTATAAATTGTATTCAAACGGAATCGTACATAAGTACCCAGTGAATCTAAGGATGAAATCTACTCAACGTCCATTAGTAATCTTATGTATTCGCATGTATATGATTTCATACATGTGATAAAACTAAAGTTCACGCATCTATATCTCTAAATAAGAGTAAATAAATCCCCGATACTGTTATGTGTAACATAAAATTACCATTTGAACATAAATATTTGAATGGATGCATACTAACATTATTGTAGAATTGTAAAATAGCTTCAATGAGTTCTTCAATACAAAGTGAACTGGTTAAATTTTATATTTGACTGGCTTTTTTTACGCCGGTCAAAGATCTGAATCACACTCTGCCTCCTGATGCTGGGTACTTAAAGAACATTTTACGACAGCTTGTCTTCAGATTGTAACACAGGCGAAAGTTTTATGTATTCCTTGCTGAAAGGATATACAATTGTCTTGCTCATCACATCCAATAGAAACATATTTAACGCAAAAAATGCTCTTCGTGTAATTAACGAGTGATTGTGTCAATTCTTAACTCAACTTAGAGTCGGATTAATTTGAATTTGACATGGATTAATTTGAACTTGACATGGATTAATTCGAACTTGACTTGGATTAATTCGAACTTGACTTGGATTAAGTTGAACTTGGCTTGGGTTAAAATGAACTTGACCTTGATTAAATTGAACTTGACTTGGATCAATTTGAGTGAAAAAGGTAGCGCTAACATTGACGCGAACGTGGTATCATACTTTAGGTTTCAAAGTTTCTTTAAGTCCTTATAATTCCAAAACTAAGGAATTTTGGGCATTTTATCATTCGTGAAAATTGATTTATTTAGAGTTTTTCAACCTATGGTAGAAATTTCTTCACGCAAAAACTACATGAATGTATAATTAAACGTTAGGTGCCACCTTCAATTTGTAAATTAAAATGTGTTTCGTGTGTAATTTCTTCTATGTTATTAGAATGGGAATCAGCTTGATTGGATGGTATCATAAATACCATTCAAATGATGTGAAAAACCTAACATCTGCTCACTTTCATTTATAAGTAAAAAATTTTGCTTGAAAATTGAATTCATTGTTGAGAAAATGCAGCGTATAGTTGAAATAAGGTATGCCAAATTTGTTGGAAACTTCTTTGCTTAGAATAATTCGAAATATAATACACAATTGTTGCTTGCTTGGTTGGTGTGTGCGCAAGGTAGAGTAAAAAAATGTAGGTTCAAACCAATCTTTTTCTCGTTGGCGGTGTGGTTTTGCTGACGTCACGGAAACGAACCAATAGCAGCGCTCATATTGCATCTGGTAGCACTGCAACTCCCAAATCCAGCTCCACTATTGGCCTAACGACATAGAGTTTTGGTGACGTCATAAATTTTGCTTGAAATAAAGCCTTTCTATTGGCTAGCCGAAAAAGAGAAGGTGTATCTTCTCCCATAGAAATGACTTTACCAGGTTTCCTCCACCGTGTGTGTGCGTCTGTGACGTTCACAAGGATGCTAATTGACCGTTTCTGCGATACGTGTTTCACCAGTGCACAAGTACAAAAATATTTTAATCGCAGGTGCTATTAGGGTGGATCTTTTTATTTGTCATCTATATCTTGGGACTTTTTTTTTTGAAAATATCGAAACCTGTCATTTTTGAAGAATCATGTAAACTAGTAGATATATATTAGTAAAACTTGATTTATAACCTTCTATTGACAATTTAAAAGTCGTCCGTAAATAAAGATCATAATAACCATATGTACAGGCTGCAACACAAGCAAGCAGTAATATTCATCTTATAAATTGTGAATAGGTGGAGTTGGAGTCACAAAATTGTGATTAGGTGTCGGTATTGGAGTCGTAAAATTCTGAAAAGGCGGAGTCGGAGTCGGAGTCGCAAATTTATTCCTCCGACTCCGCAACCCTGGTCTATATACCCCAGAACTATTCATCCTCCAGCTCATTTTGGGGTCATAACGATCCTCCAGGAGATGAAGGATTCCGGAGTCTTTTCCACGGGTGACTCAGTCCGCTTTAGCGAAACACATAGGGCTGGCATTAAATCCTAATTATCTAATTGTTCTGAAAGAGGGTGAATCTGAACTCCTTGGAATACATTACATATGCTTCCAAGCCTCAACAGTCCAACTGTGTTCTGTTCTTACGCACAGTTTTTAAGATATTGTTTTTGAACCTTACGTGAAACACACTGGTATTCATTTGCATTGATGAACGCCGGCTTCTTTTCGCTAATCTCTTCGAAGAGCGTCTGTCTCTGTCAATCAGAATTTTAGCTTTCCCTAATTTCCACGTGATGAACCAGGTTCGCCATCGTACTGTATTTCCAAAGTGATATTGTTCTCTGTATCGCTCTGATATTTATAAAATAATTACAAGTCTTTTCTACAGGATTTCTCCGGTATCAATAAAAATTTAAAGTTCTACATACACTCAAATCAGGTTTTCACTAGCTGATTAACCATTGAAGAATGTTGCCATGTACAGATTTACTGGTACAAATGAACATTGAAATGAAAAAAGCTAAATACATTGAGTAGGTATAAGAATTCAGTGAGCGATTATCTTTGGCCCTTCGTTTTGGTACGTTTAGAATAGTTCCAACTTGATTTTATGTAACAAAAATTTCTGGGATCACTTAAATTTTGTACGAAGATGTCAATTAGTGTAAGGATAGTCGTAACAGCGCACGCTCTACGGATGCTTAGATACTATTTCTCATAAATCAATTTGAAATTTTGAATAAGTCGTTTTGATACTTAACTGATATTATTGTTGTCAGACATGTTCCTCCCATTCGTCTCTCAGGGGATACAACTCTATAGAAATTAGCGCTCCCATGAGGAATATGTGAGATCCCGAGCTAATTGTTAGGTAGGCCTTCCTTTCGTTGAAATAGAATAATTGTTTACTTAATTACCGATCATCGGTTTTTTATTCACTGTTGTCCTATTTTTCAGCACCTACTACTTTCATCTTCCAATTTTATCTTGTTTCGTAAACTTCTTTTTGAACTTACGATTTCTATAGGTCTTGTGCATGAATTCTGCGTTTCCTTAACTCCATACTAAATGCTGCCTTACTCCTTCCTCTCTTTAGAACGCCTTTGCTACGGTTAAGAAGGCTAAAATTAACATCTAATCTAACCTGTTCCTTCCATTTGACCCTGGAGAGTACTTCGAAATCTCGTATTTAACCCTTTACCATCAAAGTGGATTTCAAAATCCACGTTCATGAACAGCTCTAAAATATTTTATTACTTGTGAAATATGTGCCCTAATGTGTTCTTCGAAGTTTATTGTCGAGTGGCTGTCAGTTCCTCGTTGTGATGTTGGTGATCACATGATGCCGGTGCCAGCTTGCATGACGGTGGTTGTGATGACGGTACTATGAGTACAAAATGCGGACGTTAATGGGTTAAGAGTTTGTTTTATCCCAAAACAGGGTTGAAGCAGCCAAATATTCTGTGCTTGGTACCGTCATACCCTCAGGCGGGCTACATCAGTGGAAATCAATACTCCCAGGGGGAAATGTAAGGTCCGGAGCTGAAAGTTTGGTGAGAATTCGGTTTCTGAAATGTGTTTTTAAGGGCCATATTTTTCATTTTCACTGCTGTCTTGTTTTTCAGCACCTCTGAATTTCTCCTTCAACTTTTATATTATTTCATAACATTCCATCTTTAACCTACTGGTTCTTTGTATGGAGGATCTTGTGAGGCAACATACTTTATGCGTAGCTAGTGTATTCCCATAATTCCATACCAAATGGTGCATTCATCCTTCCTATCTTTGGAAAAGCTATATTGTGGTTAAAGAGACTGAAACTTATTTACAATCAATCGATCAATCGGTACTGTCAGTTTTATCAAAAATTTCACACTGAGTTTTGAGTTATTTTATCGGAAATGGCTTCATTTGCTTCATGCCATACGGTACTTAAAAGGTTTGATAAACTATTTTTTTAGTTAATATGACGTCTTCATTTGTATCAATACTTTCTTTTTCTAAGAAAAGAAGTGTATGAATTTAGCACAAAATCGTGCCAATCATCAAGGTTACAGCAGGACGAGTCATTGAATAAATTCATTACTTCAATGACAGTAAAAATATTTGTAGTCATGGTAGACTCAGAGTCAAATGCTAACTCGGAATTCGTGATGTTCAAATAAATTTTTTCTTTGCCGATTAATTTTCTTGATCAAATCGTTATTAATTGTCAATATTTACGGTGAAAAAGGTTATTTATTTTAATCCGAAGCAAATTAGGGGCACTAGAGTTATTTCAGCAGTGTATCGAGTAGCAATATTTAGAAAACTTTATATATTTCCTAAATGGTATTAGCTTGCTCCCATAAAAAATCGTTAAGCTAAAACTCTACTTGAAAGCTTTTATTTCATTTTTAGACGTAGAATAATTTCATTAATGTTAAGCGTGAGTAACTTAACTCCGAGGATAGTTCTAATGACTCTTATTTAAGACAATGACGTCTTGGATCTTGCAATCCTACATTCGTTCCAAGGAGGAACATAGTTTTAGAATAGTCTATTAAATATATCAGTGTTTATACAAATCAATTTGCCTGGTACAACAATAATGTCAACACCTGTATATATCTCAGAAAAAATTGCCGCCATGCCTTAAAGTTTCGTTTGAGAACGGTCAAATTTTATATTCATAACAGAAATAGGACAACTCCGATGATAAATCCAAAGATAATTAACAGATTTCAAGATAACAGTAAACGATATCTAGGAGTAAACTTCTGTTCTAAATTACGATCGGCGCTAGAACTGAAGCGCATTTCAATTACCGGTAAATATTTGATAAAAATGGTCGTAGTTCGCATGAAATATGTTGCGTAAACTGGTGATAAACGGTAAATTTGCCCAGCGGATGGGCATAAATCCAACTATTTATCATCTCTTTCAATAACGAATTGAAAATAACTTCCTGTTAACTCAAATTTGAAAAACTTTATCGTTATGATTATATTTTTTTAAATTAGATTGATTTTACGTGCACTTTGAGCTGTCGAGCGCACCGATCAGCAGGCGTCCAATGTTTACGCATTCTAGAAAGCAGAGGAATGGTAAAAGTTTACGTGTTACATTCTTACGGGTGCAGACATATACTCCTTCATAGTGAAAATCATAAATTCATTACTCGACGCGCATGGATGATGCTAGAGCATGAATGATGTCTAAATGCAATCCCCTAAATATGTTAGAAGTAATAACTGGTCACTGCAGGAAAGCCTTCTAGCAAGCGGAGAGAATAGTCGATAATGCTTAAAATAATTGACATTTTGGCATGAAAAATTCATTCGCTCTTCCTTGGAAAAACACAGGTTATTGAGTTTGCAATACTGCTTCTCTGTCTTTACATCTAAATTATGTCATTGTGTACTAGTGCTGAATACTTATACAATTAAGTGACTAGTATCTTGATTTCTAAAAAGCATGGTATAAAGAATTTCATGATGTACGAAGACTCGTTTCCACTCCAATGCGCTCCTCGGAATCGGGAGTTTGTGCCTCTTGGATAAAGCTTGTCATAAAGGCAGCTGGAGTCTCTAAGGACATTTTCTCTTTTGAAAGCGTCTCCGGTAGCCTCTGATGATATCAAAACCTTTTTATGTGTCTCAGGTTGACGCATCAGTGATCCATCTAATGGTTGCTATGGTTTCTCTAGGTATTGGAGCTCCATCAACTGCATGTATCTGGATAGAAAATCCGCTTTAAAGCAACATAAGAGATTCAACGGTCCGAACTTTAATCTGATCGTAAACGTCAGCGACATCTCGAGTTAGTGCTCACTCAAAAATCTTCGATAAAATGAAATGCGGCATCTTTGCAAGGCGGATCTTTCTTCCCACAATTCCAGTTTTTAAATATTATGATATTATTAAATTAGTTAGCTTAAGATTCTTTAGCCACTACAAAGATAATCTCAAGCAATCAAAGAGAAAGCACAGCTGAGTATGACCTGTAGAAAACGGGCAATTTTTGCTTGAGGTGTGTTCCCACGCAGGGTTCCATGCGTATAAAAACAGCGAGTTAAGAAGTAAGAGAAAGGAAAGACAAGAGATAGGAAGTAGGCAAGAAAACTAGTAGAAGCATCTGAGCATAAAGCTACAAGTCCCAAAGGCCTCTCTACAACTGAAGTAACCCAACACTATCTCCCCTAAAGCACAAGACAGTAGCATAGGGTAGACAAACCTAACTAGCCTATCTCAGAGGTACAGTTCTAGAAGATACATGCAATATCTTAAATGTTTCCAAAAACGACTCAATTTTCTGCCATTATATTACAACTGGCCCTAATTTCTTCATTCGATTGTGGCTCTTCCTTGGACATCCGAAAAATAACTGGTCCGCTGTACTTTGGATGAATATCAACTCAAAAACCAGGCAAATGCCGTAAAAGGTTCGTGACAAACCTCAAACCGATTTCGTTAATGGACCGAAACCAGATAATTTAGCTTCAATGTCGACAAATGCTCAGTAATGCACGTATAAATATTTATGTTTTGCTTATTGCAAATCCTAATTATGAATAAAAGAGCAAAGAAAGTCGCTTTTAAACTCAACATTCTTATTAGGGTAGTCTAATACTAAAAGAAGAACGTTTCGACCTGTAAGGTCGTTTTCAACTTCTGCCGGTAGAAAATCACAAAATCCAGTAAAATTTCAAATAAAATGTTAAACAAGGAGAAAAAAATAACATCATACTAAAAACCAACAAATACAACCTAAACTAGCTGAAGGGGGAAAGTAGACTGACTATCAAACAAAACCGGTTTTGTTGTTAAAATATACAAGGATTCTAAAATACGAAGATTAATAATAGCAGATGTGGATGCAGTTACTTTAAATCGTTTAAGCGCACTGGACGATCGCATTTCTCTGCATGAGAACGGATGGCAGAATGGGATAGCGTAGAGAGAAGGAGGCCTGTTCTAAAACTCCTACCAGCATGCTTCGCAACGCGAATACTGAGGGCCCGTTTAGTTGAGCCCACGTACTCAGACGCACAACGTGCGCAACAATATTTGTAGATAACAGATGAGAGCATGCCTTTGGGAGTTTTATCTTTATAATTGAAATATGACCCTATTTTGAACGTATTGACCAATATAATTTTGAAATCTATATGCATGAAATGTTTAGATAATAGTAAAAGCAATTCCTTTTTTAGTTTTTCCGATTTGCACCCAAAAAATGACAATTTGAGGTAAAAAGGCTTTTTATTGACTAAGCATGAATTCGGCTTGCTGTAAAATTAATTATTCAAGAAAGTTTTAATAACCGAATCAATGAGTTGGCAGGGAAAACCGTTGCATTTAAAAAAAAATTTCAAAAAATCAAATTCTTCATGAAGAGAGAAAAATGATGAACATATACTATATGCCCTGGAAAGTAATGAACAGTATTTGCGCAGTATTTGTCTCAGTAATGCACATTTAGACAAATAATCGACACTTGCTTAGATTCTACAATGATCGAGACACCCGTCGAAGAAGTCGGGCAACAAAGTATTCTTTCCATCAGTATCGCTGAAAAATCTCAAGCATGGCAAACAAATAGACAACCGCTTTGGAAATATGGTTCGGCATCAAAGCCAGAAGCTTTTCATTAACAATACTATCGCACCATGAAACCCCACCACAAGTCCGACATGCTGTGTAACTCCTTAAGACAAGACATCAACTAAATTGAAAAAATGAACTGCAAGCAACGAAAATTATGCCCAAACACAGTTCCTGATCTACGAACAGCTTCTCGGACTGCTCAAACTTTTCTTCCTGCGACATTCCAAAAACTTCGATTTCCACTAATCAGAGCCAAAGTGTGTCTTACATGCTTCAAAGACGTTAGCCAATAGCCAAGCAATTACCTTATGATACTGAAAACAACGTCCGCGCCAAAAATGAAAGCCAGAAACTAATGAGAAAAAAAAACAGGACAACTCTGGCTGTAAATTTCTTACTAGTTGAAGGTGTCACAATCTAGAACAAATAGTCTCAACACATTGACCGCCATGTGAACCACCGGTGGTACACGGAAAGAATTTTCATATGCTGCTGACCGCCCAGGAGTCACAAAGAGTGACCAGTAGTCGCTGAATTATCATAAATGCTTAATCAAAGCTAAATGAAGACGCGATCCAGTTAATGTTTGTTATTTTCAAAATTCCTTACCACAACTGACTTTAACTTATAGTTGAATATTGAACTTTAGTTTAACCGTTGGTAGTTAATGTCTTAAAACATCATCTATGCTAGCATTGTAAATACGTTAATGAATCCTCTTGTGTACGAATAGGAAAAATACGAGCATTTTAGAGTACTGACACCACCTATGACCAATATTACCGAAAGATAAAAAAGTCAGAAATCTTTGCGTACTTTGCTACTATGAATCAAAATCAGTCTTCGTTTACATATTACTCAATCGTTCGCCGTACCTCGTCTGAAACTAACTTCAGAATGACTTGAAGGTAAAGAATGTGCTGCGATTCTAACCTAACTGTTGATGCGAAAGAAATCCAATTCGCACGATGTTCAAAAGGCGATTTCTTATGTTAAAGCGAGCGCGCTGGTGCCCTCATGTCTTTGGAAACTACTTTTAGTGTAACTGTGACTTTTTCTAACGCCTGATTCTTTCCTCCTGGCAGTAGCGTAAGGGGATGTGTTAGTATATAATAAAGATGGTGTTGTATATTAAAATATGCATCGTATAATGTGATACTGGTTTTGTGAGTACGAGTTCCGGAGCGGAGGTTTGCGCGTCTTGCCGGATGCCTTATCGCGTTCAGGTCAGATGTCTTTATGGGACCTCCGCCGGAAGCTGTGCCTTGGAGGCGCATCGCATTGGTATGCACCGGAAGAGCATTGTTTAACTTCCGAGCGCTATAGCTTATAAGCAAAGTCGGTGTATCGATGAGCCAGTACAAGAATAGGAACTTTGCTGAGAGTTTCCTTTTCCTACTCCTGAAGTTAAGGCTTCAGATACGGTAGTTACAGCTACCGATACTGTAGTTTGCAGCTACAGTTAGTAAACCTCGTATCGTGATGAAAAACCACGGTATTACAAATGGCGACGAGGCTTCGAACCTCCTAAGTGAATTTGAACGTTACAAGTGCTCTGAAATTAGGAAAAGCATTTCCAAAAAACTGAAACTTTTTTCTATTGGACTTACGTCTATGAAAATTTGCAGACTACTAGATCTCCACATTTTTAACAACTTTTGTTCACGAAAATTTTTTCCCCAGGGCATAGAAAATTATTTATTTAAAAAAAAATTTTATATAAACAAATATTATTCATTATTACTTCGAAATTTACAAAGCTAGAGCAATGCGGCTTGTTGCATTTGAAAGTCAAACGTGTACTCTATCTAATTTACCAGGGGATTTTTTGATACATTTCATTCAGAATTTATATGAATTTTTTTGTAAAGGTCAGGGCAAAAGTTATACTTTTAGGGTAAAAAAGTCTACGGAAAGCTTTACAGAAAAAATTTTGAAAATCCCCTGGTAAATAAGATAGAGCAACCATTTCACTTTCAAATGCAACAAACCACATTGCTCTAGCTTTGTAAACTTCGGAGTAATGATGACAAACGTCTTGTAAACTTACTTTTTTTAGAAGACCTATTTTTAAGTTTTTGGAAACCTCCTCCTACAGTTTTTGAGTTACAGTGATGATTTTGGTTTCATTGAATGCAGAAAAACAAGGGCTTTACAATGTATTTAGAAGTTTTTCAAAATTCATTCGTGTTTCAAAGTTATGACGTCATAAATTTGAATTTTCTTGAGAATATTTTTATTTTTTTTATTTTAATTTTTATATTTTTATATTGAAAATTTGAGGAAGAACATTCAAGTTTTTGGAATTTCCACGTTATTCTGCATCCAATGATACCAAAATCATCACTGTAGCTCAAAAACTGTAGGAGGAGAAGCATTTAGGAAACTCCCCCAAAAATGTCGTTTTCTATGATTTCCCATTTTCTTTTCAAGAAAATCGCATTTTGTCATAAATGATTCTAAATTGCATTTCCTATCAGTATACCAAATTTCATTGCTCTAGGTTCGAAAATGAAAAAAAAGGTCCGCAAGGGGGATTCTCTCCCCCTCCCGGGGGAGACGTTAGCTCTGGGATACGTTCCTGATATTTTCATCGACATTCGGGGGCATATCTCAAACTCATTTAAAGCAATAAAAAAAAATCGGGAGAATCGACTTTTGGACTGCAGCTAAGGGGAACATGAAAAAATGCTTCCCTTAAGATGGCGTATTCTACAGTCAGCTGTCCTCCGTTCGACGTTGAAGTGGAAACAGTGAGTGAATTCTTAGAGCGCTGGAAAGTCCAATGTGCAGACGCTCTTCAGAAAGCAGGAAATAATGGCGGTAAAAAAGCTAGTATTTTAATTAAAGCATTGCCTGTAAACATAATTACTGATCTACAACGAAGAATTAAACCTACGTTACTCACTGAGGCTACATATGAGTAACTTGGAGGAAAGTTAATACAACAATTTAAAATCAAGAAATCCACTGTTGGCGCATCTGTTACATTTCTAAACAGAGAGCAAAGTGTTAATGAATCCATGCAAAGTTATGCTAAAACGTTAAATGACTTAGAATCTTCGTGCAACTACGAAAATTGCGGTCGCGATCGTCTCTTGAGAGATGCTCTTGTGGCCGGTCTACATTCAGCGCAAATTCTCAGCGCGGTTCTACAGAAGTGTGACAGCAAGTCCTTCAACGAATGCGTTGAACATGCAAAACTCATTGAACAGTAAAGCTTCGACGCTCCAGATATTATTCGTGAAGATTCACCTTCATCGTTTTTCACTACAGAAAAACTACAGCCGAATTACATATGCATTCGCTGAGGAACTAGGCAGAAGCACCTTACAAAGAATTGCTATGCCCTAAAATTAAATTAATAAAATGCAAAAAACGTGGAAAATAGGCCACATTTCTAAAGTATGCAATTTACGACTGCAGCACGACCTTCTCCTGTTAAGCCTACACGAAGGGGACCTACACGAGAAGAATTTGACGTAGCTCACATTTACATAGTGCAGCTGGAAAGGAGCGGTTGTCAGTGCAACGTCGGAAGAGAAGATGTGTCAATGAAGAGTTCAAGTAAGCCTCTACAGCGGAAGAACGAAGTTATTCTACAAAACCCTAGGAAAGATACTTGTGACGGTAACTATTTTCATAATTTCTCTGATGTACAAACTAATTACGCGTTATTTCAGTCACATTGTGTTCCTCAAATTGTCACAAAACTTGCTCCCTCTGTTGCGCTCAACAATCGTAAAATTGTTACTTCTAGAGATAGAGTTAATCCTAAATATTCTTTGTCCAGAGCTAAGCCTATGTATGTAACTCAATTCTCTGATGATCTTTTTAATGATTCTTACTTGTCATCTGATTCAGTCTAACGTTAAAGATACCGTTCATCTAGATGTGTTGCCTGATGCAGTACCTGTATTTTTAAAGCACGCCGTGTTCTAGTAAGACTAAAAGACTCCTGCTTTGACACCGGTCAGCAGTTTACCTGCACAAAATGTACCTTGCAGATCAGGTAAAATAACTAAACCTGTAATGCTAATAGGTTGCTAAGTTTTCCTTCCGTGTGTCATATATTCATCTAAAAGGGAGGGAAATTGTTGTATATTAAAATATGCATCGTATAATGTGATACTGGTTTTGTGAGTACGAGTTCCGGAGCGGAGGTTTGCGCGTTTTGCCGGATGCCTTATCGCGTTCAGGTCAGATGTCTTTATGGGACCTCCGCCGGAAGCTGTGCCTTGGGGGCGCATCGCATTGGTATGCACCGGAAGAGCATTGTTTAACTTCCGAGCGCTATAGCTTATAAGCAGAGTCGGTGTATCGATGAGCCAGTACAAGAATAGAAATTTTGCTGAGAGTTTCTTTTTCCTACTCCTGAAGTTAAGGCTTCAGATACGGTAGTTACAACTACCGATACTGTAGTTTGCAGCTACAGTTAGTAAACCTCGTATCGTGATGAAAAACCACGATATTACAGATGGTCACCAGACACTGTTGGTTCTTATCCTATCAGTTCTCTGACCGTCCTACTCCTACTCGTACTTTACTTTTGCTCTGATGTCGGAGCGCCACTGACTTCAAGACGCGTAGCCGTCTAAGATTAGATTATGAGGTTGTGTGATGGCCCAAACTCAGAGTTAGGTAGGCTTTCTTTTTGTTTAAATAAAAATTTTTTGTATGTTAACCCTTTAACGCCCCAGAGGACACCAGTGTCCTCTTTCAAAAATACCCTCAATATATTGTATTTCTTGTTCAATTAGTTCCCTAATGTGTTCTTTGAAGTTCTCTGCCGGGTGGCAGTTCCTATCCCATCCTGATATCGGTGACTGCCTAATGCCAGCGCCAGTTTAGTGACGGTGGTTGTGTTAACGGTAATATGAGTACAAAAATTTGGACGTTAAAGGGTTAAGGACCACCTTTTTCGGTTCACTGCTATCCTATTGTTCAGCACCTACGACTTTCTTCTTCAAATTTGATTTTGTTCATAAACTTCTATCTCAACTTAATGTTTCTATGCCCCTTCAGTATAGATTCCGTATTTCCTTATTTCCATGCTAAATGGTGCCTTCTTCCTTCCTCTCTTGAGAACGCTTTTTTTAGCGGTTAGGGAGGCTTAAATTAACATCTCATTTAATCTTGGACTATGTGGTTGTCATACTGTTGCGTTTTAGTTCAAATTATTCTGTTTTTATTTGTTCTATTTCATTTCATTCTATAAATGAATGCTATAACTAGGTTTCAAACATTTTGGTTCACAGGTTACCTTAGTTTAACCTTTCTTAATTCCCGAGCAAGGCTAGTCGGCTAGATTTGCAATTGCTGCTGATTTAGTACCTTTTAAACCTACATTATCTTTTTTACCCACCCAAATAGCTATGATTTAAAACTGTTAAAAACATAATGACCAACTACATTTATGAGCTTGAAAATATGCGAGTTATTACAGCACTAATATTCAATGAAAATCGCAAAGTTTACCATGGCTTAGAGAAAATTCCCCCACCTGCACCACAGGTGTCATTTTAATTACCGTCTTTACCATGGAGGTTTAGTTCCTTTCCTTGTTTGTCATTATTTCGTGTCCAGTTTGAGGTGAGTTGAATGACGTTTTCAAATCTAGTGTGAGAGGGCAAGCAGTTTCGCATGTCATGAAAGGTCTTGAATTCGTGCAACTTTCATAGGGAATTAAAAAGCCACACTAACGATTTTTGCTGTAACGGTGTGTTCAATGTTTAATTCATTTGCCTGTGGCTTATGTTTTTGTTCCTTTTTTGGGGGGAAAACAAATTGTTGGTGGTATTAAGGGAGTACATACATTGAGCTCATTATTGTTATTCTGGCGGCTGTTGTCGTAAATGATTTCTCGAAGAGCTTTCCTCCTTCCTTTCATTAACTTGAAATTAGCATGCCAGTTGAGCTCCTGGAAGTTTAGGTCGGGTTGTTTTTCGTTCCTTGAACTCCTCTTCAACTGTTCAGATTCAATTTTCCCAGCCTTAGGTTCTTTATCCTGAATGGTTTTGTCTATCATGCCAGTGTTGTCTATCACCTGAACCCCTACTCAGGTTGAACTTATTTCCTCTTTTAAATATTTATTCATTCTAGAAATGGCACTAAACTCGCATAGTGTAGCAATAAACTTGAGAGAGAGAACAGTGCTTTCATTGATGTGTTTTTTAGTATATTCAGCATTGGTTGTTGTTTTGTCTCCGATATGCTCATTGTCTTCTTGACGCGTACTGCTCCTGGAATATGGTCCCAGGCTGCGACGCTTCGGGCGTGGCGTCTCTGGATGGCATCTGGCGGATCACGGCGGCAATTTTGCAGGGTGCTAGGTTTCGTGCCTCAAAGGCCAGGCCTTATCTGATCCTTCGTTCGTTTTTCTTAACGCAGTTGCAAAGCTCGTCTTTACTTCATGGATGCATGCTGTTGTTGATGCGTCAAATATTGAAATTTGGAAGAATTCCAGCCGGAAATCTGGTTCGAAATTTCATTCCTTTGCGACAGGGATGCGTACCATCTGGAATCCACATTCAACTTCACGCTTATTTCACCTTTAAAAAAAATCGTTTAGTTATCAAAACTCTGTTCTGCAGGTGTTTCTCCACTGGCTTCTTCTTGCGAAGCCTCAAAATCGACAACTTAACTCTCCCAGTCACCGTCGATCGCATACTCTTCAACAATTAGAGAATCTCTCCTGGCGTGTAGGTATACGAGTGCTCGGCCAAATCTAATATTTTTTAAGTATTCGTACTGGCCTTGTTTGACTTCCAAAAAATTAACTCTGTGGATAAATTTTCTCTATAAATTACTTCTGCTTCTTGGATAAAACATAATTGTGTAAAAATTCGTGCAGTGCCAAGTAATATCGCTCAAATTGAAAGCGATCTACAACATGGAAACCTAAAATGATAAAAGTTAAAGGATAAAAAGCCTATTAATTAGAATAATTGAGTAAATGCTCTTTTTAATTTTCCACGTATGTTATTTTCAAATTTCCACGAATCGATATTTGCTTTCACAGGCTAAAGAGCTCACTAACCAACGGAAGAAGCCGTACGAAGTTTTTCAAATACTTTTAACAAAAAGTATTTTCAGAGAAAGAAAAACCTTTTATTTTTTGACGTCAATCTTTAATGACCTGACAAGAATTATGACTGCAAAGTATTCGACCTAATCAAGTACTTCATGTAGTTCAAGCTATCTAACTCGAAGCAAAGTTACGACTTGCAACGGATGAAGTTCCACAAGCCTGCGCAGCCGTAATCAGTTGATCGTCCATGAAAAGCAAAGCAGAAACAAAGTCGCCATGACGACGCTGATCGTTTTATGCAAGAAACGCGGCCGAAGGGCTGGCCAGGTCACGTTGTGGAGTTGCCCGGGCGACTGAGGCATTCTTTGTGACCGTGTGGACCAAGGTTGTGTACGAGCAGCTCGCCGGAACAAAGAGAGAAAGGATAAGAATACGCATAAAGAGAGGCTGCGTTAGAAAGTTTCCGATGCGAAGATGTTGGTAGCAACGAGTCGTACGAACATGACGACGGTTGATGGAAGTAATCTGAGGAAACTGAAGCGATGTGAGGTGAGGATTCAGGAGAAATAGCCACAAAAATGGTAAGTAGAAGTTACGGAGGAAGAAGGAGGGAATTTAGTTAGTGAATTTTTTGAAAAATCAAACTGCAAACTTACAAATTACCTGTTTAATAGAATGACTCACTTAGTCGCACACTTTGTGCGAAACTTGCTTTGGAAAAATTCTCTTGCACGGAAAGAGCCTTTACAAAACCACTATTGACAGAAATAACATAGCATAGAGGGCTTCCATCCTCCCTTATCAGTGAGTTCATGAGACCTGTTTGGGTGCTTGACATTTAAAGTTAGTGCTCATGGGTGGTAGTCACATATTAGTCTACTTGTTAGGAGTGACTAGGTCATGCAAAATGGTAGAAATGATGATGATTCAGATCATGAGATGAGGAAACATAGAAACAATAAGAACAGCCATATAACAAAGTAGAAATTATACTTCTAGCAACAAAGGCAATAATCTTACGTGTACAATTATCAAATGACATTTAAGGCATTCGAGTCTTTCAAGAATTTGGCCACTGCATTAATTATTTGTTCTTCTATTGGAGCTTGGAAAGGGCCTCCCCCAAGGATATTCTTCAATGATAGAGGTACTCTTAAGGTAACAAGGGTGTTAGTCAGGTTAGTACGTTCCAGAGCTTGCAGAAGACATAACAGAAAAAAATATCTATAGTCTCTACAATACCACACGGACACAAGGGGCCATCTACCATTCCGATCAATTCATGATTCCATTTGCTGCTTCTTTATTTTCCCGTCTAAATATTCGGATCCTAAGCGCTCGATAAAATTCTTCCTATTCTTTTACCGGCAGGATATTTTATCGTATGCAAGTAAATTTTAAATTCTTTTTGAAAAATCGAACGGTTTTGTAACTTATTGATAACCAAAAATTAAAAACATCACAGTATGCTGTCAATGCTTCGTTTGATTCTTTCATCATTTCTTTAAACAGCGATCATTTCACGCAGTTTTGGATATATGTCCAGCATAGGATCTTTCCGTATAAGTGATTGATAGGAAGTAAAACTTCAATCATAACTTTAATCTATGATTGTCACTTTCCAGCAGTAGTCACAGCATTGTTCCACGTTGTGCAGATAGATACTCAATGTAATAATGTACTTGGAAATATTTCTATCCTAAGAATTTGAAATATTTAAATGTAGCTATTTTATGGTATGTTATGCATCCTTAACCTATATATGAATCATGTTTTTTCTCCGCACCTGCTTTTCCCTTAGTGATGTGTGCAGTTCAAACATAGGGAATAGTGCAACATGGAAATCTGACAGCTGCCTAATTTCGATTTAACCCTGTTTCGTGAGAGTAGCTACAAAGTGTTTGCTATCATAAACATTAATAACGCACGCTTTTCTCTTAATGCACTTTTCTGTCGTTTTTCACAAATGCGACGCGAAGCAGCCACTTAGGTCAATGTGAAAGAGATAGCGATGAAACGAAGTACCTAAATATTTGTGCAATTATTTGTGCAGCCATGTGTGTGTGTGTGCATGTGTGTGTGTCTTGCTATCCCTTATTCCAAGAAAGTTTTGAAGAACAGGTGAAGATGTTCAATTCACTACAGTCAAATATCATCTAAGCTGCATCGACATAATGCCTATAGTATGAAGATCATTTACGAGATATGCAAATTTTTATTTTTATTGGCTAATTTGTACACAGATGTACATAAGCCAGTCTAAACCACATAAGTTATCTTCTTTGAGGGCCCATTTTAACAAAACGGCACCAACAATGGTGATACGATATCACCTGTACCCTCACAGAGCCAATAGCGCTGTCAGCAGTTTCCTTGAGTTCATGTTTTCGATGACAATGTTCCAGTAGGCTTTCGAAGTTCCGACTGATCTTATCTCGGGAGCTAAGCGACTATACAATGTTGGGAAGGCCAAGTCGATAGAACTGAGAGCGTTTTTGCAGGTAACTCACAAAAGGATCAGCTATCGAGACGCTCGTGCGGCAACTTTGAGTAAATTTTGCTGTTATCTGTCTAGCTTTTGGTCGCTTCTTCATTCCCATAAATTTGTTACATTTCTGGTCATTTATTAAATGGTTGTTTAAAAGCAATTTCATCCGCTTCATAGTTGTTTTAGGTAATCAATTGCCTAATTCGATCCGTTTTGACCAAAATTATATGCGGAAATCCACCGCAGTAAGGTGACTCACCTAAAGTCATTTAACACGTTGACTGCGACACGACCCACCGGTGGGTCGTGCTTAGGTTTTTCCTGCTGCGAAACGACCCATCGATGGGTCGTTTTGAAAAATTCTAACAACCTTTCTAAATTAGTGGTATTTAACAGGCCCAGCTAATGTTTGATATTTACAAATTTGCTTATCACTTTTGACTTTAAATTCAAGTTGAATATTGAACTTCGGTTTAACCCATCGCAACTAACGTGTTAATACGGAAATATTGTCAAAAAAGTGAAACTTACCAGTTGTTGAAGCATCTACTTGAACTGAAATCAAGAAGTCTAGCGTTCTAAACAAACAAACTACAAATGCAGGCACTGTAAATCTGAAGGATATGATAGTAATCGATTTCCCATTTTTCGATGCCTAAACCTAATGAATTGAATCAAAATAAACAAGTTTTCGTCCATGCACTTTCCGTCTGAAATGATTATATTACGAGTAATAGCGGTAGGTTTAGTTTCGTCTTTCATGACGAATTCGCTCGAATAAACAGCTACTCATCGATTTTCGCATTTTTGTTGCTTGAATCATGGCAATAACATCGAAATGAACAACTTTTCTTCTATACACTTTTTACGTCAAATGAGTATTTAACGAGGTTTAGCGGTAGGTTTGGTTTCGTCATTGATGACGATCGCGCTGGAAGCGAGTGCGCATTGCAGTGTTGCTGTCCGACGTGTTCCTTGAATTACTTGCTTCAAACATTGGAGTTGCGGCAAGTCATTCACCGCTATAACTTATAAAATACTCATTTCAGACGGAAAGTGCATGAAAGAAAACTTGTTTATTTCGATCTAATTACCATGCTTAGGCATCGAAATTTACAAAATCGATTATTGTCATATCCTTCTGATTTACCGCAGGCACCTTGCAACTAAATTTTCTAGCAGCTCAGCTGTCAAATCAATCAGTTTCTAAACATCAATTTGTCGCACATTTCATTTGTCAATGCTCAGGAGGATACAAAAATTCTGTCCATAAAAATTAGCGTTCCTAGGAGGAATATGCAAGATCCCGAGCTAACGATTAGGTAGGTCTTCGTTTTGTTAAAATAGAATAGATTTTTTGTCACGGACAATCTTTTTCCGTTTCATTACTGTCCTGTCTTCATCACAGACTGCTTTCTTCTTCAACTAACAACTGGTTCCACAAACTTCTTTCCCAACTGACTGTTTCTGTCCACCGCACCGTGTGCATAGATTCCGCGAGCCTTCCTCCTTCCTCTCTATGGAACGCCTTTGGGTAAATGTGAAGGAGATGACAGTTATCGATTTTATCAGACTATCCCTATCCCTTCCGACGCGCTCGAATGATCGAGCGCATTCCCGCCATCTAAGATGAAAATTAACATACCGCTATAACTCGTTATTTTTGAGCGATAACCTTTATTGTGTCATTAACTAAAAGATCCTAGAAGTGGGTTCAGGCTCCGCGGGGTCGGCTAATAATAAATTACGAAGTACTCAAACATACTCTAACAGCTCAATCGTGCAACAATTAAACCTACCGCTCTAACTCGTAAAATACTCATTTTCCGCAAAAAGCGTACAGAAGAAAAGTAGTTTATTTCGATTTTATTACCATGATTCAAGCCACAAAACTTCGAAAACCGATTAGTAGCTGTTTATTCGAGCGCATTCCAGTCATCGAAGACGAAAATTAACATACCGCTATTACTCGTAAAATACCTATTTCAGACGGAAAGTGCATTGAAGAAAAATTGTTTATTATGATCTAATTAACTATGTTTAGGCATCAAAAATTGCCAAATCGATTACTGTCCTCTCCTTCACATTTACCTGCCTTTGTTGCAGTTAAGTAGGCTTGAACCAACATCTAATCTAGTCAATTTAATTTCATTTGTCAATTGATCAATTATTAACAGCACTTTCATATGCAATGCAACGTCGTACGAGGGCATTCACTTTTCGATATTTGCACTATTACATTTCGAAGTTGGTAATGAACATTGTTGCAAACGATTCATTCAGAGAAATTGATCATTCCGATGAGCACTATGTGAAAGAAAGGAGTGCAGAAAATTAGGTGCGTACTGTAGGTGTATCCTCCAATGCATAACTGACGTTTTGCGTGCAAGAAAACCTTTGGTACAACTCCATGAAGTACAAACTTAACTAACCTTACCTTATTTAACTGAACCTCTAAAACTTAACCTATACTAGCCTAACATAACGTAACATAAGGTGAATATACCATATTTCTAGAATCTGTACATCAACCATAAATCTCCGATCAAATTCCGAATATCAGCGCATCGAGAGGTCCGACCGGTTCTACTGTGCGGTGCAGCCCGATTTTTTAACACGCATCATCAGAAATGGACCTGTGGCGTTTATTTCCAACCAGTAGTTCACGCCTAACTTCCATCCTGTTATCAGCAGTCTTACTTTCACACCTGCAGTGTTCGTTGCACGAGTGCCTTACAAATGAAACTGCTGCAGCTGCCTAATTTTTCCGCCATTGCTCAGTGAGACTGGAGGATTTCTAGGGCTAGTGGATGCAGTGGACGTGGCGACACTGTTCTGCAACACTTTTATATCGCCATGAATGGTAGATGCACGAGACTCAGTTCCGAGGCCCTGTGCTGTTGGCCGCCCCGAAAACCTTAGCCACCATCCCAACAATGGACCAAGCACCCCTGAAGCTCTGAGAATGATTGCACCAGCACATGAGACTTAATTCAAAGCCAGTTTGCTGACTTGGTGGATTGCAGCACGGTATACCAAGGTTGAAGTGACATACAGCGCTTAGCCCGGTATATCATTGGCCGCAAATTTCAAATCCCAATTCATGTATGTCATCAAGTTTTTCCTTCACAAGTTAGTGTTGGTCGAAGCGGGGTTTAGTGTCTTCATTTATATCAATCTTTAATGCAATGGAAATTTTAAGCTCCATTTAAGTGTAGAAGAAATGCTGATTAATCATTCTCAGAACTAATTATCAACTTTGAATCCATATTACTATGACATAGCTTAGCATATAAGATTGCCATGAATCATCCTTTATCCAAATTTTCAAGGTCCTCGTGTGATAAAATTCAATAGTTCTTGAATTTGCTTTATACTGCCATGAACTACACCAAGACTGCTGTATAACTGCTGTGAAATTTTCATAATTGCCAGAAAAAAAGTAAAATAAAACCATTTTTGTTTCTTTAACAATTAAAGTGAGGTAGGTAAAACTGAAGTTTAACATTCAACTCAAATTAAAAGTCTATTGTAGTCAGCGAAGTTGAAAACAGCAACCCTTACTGGATCATGTCATTATCTACCTTTGATTAAGTATTTATAAAAATTGAGTCTGTGACTACTGGTCAGTCAGTAGCATAATGAAAAGCCCCTCCGTGTTCCACCGGTGGCTCACGCTACAAGAGAGGTGGCTGAAGAGAAAATAATACTGAATAATTTTGTTGGTTTACAGAAAGTGTTAAAACGTATAATGCTCACATTTTAGTTTTTTTACGACACAAATTCCTCAGAAACCGTACGTTTGTCTGCAGCCCAGGCTAGCCCGACCTTGCTGTGTACATGTGCCGAGGGACAAGTCGTGGCTCAGGGCTGTTGAACTGTTGACTGTTGGTTAGGTGTCTTCCTGATGAAAAAACACGTTCACTGCGTTTCTTCGGCTGCAAACATTTGGATTGGTTAGGTTGTAAGTAGCAGAATAGGAAAATCGATTTTAACATTTGAAAATTTCTTCATCCTACCTGAGAAGTATGAAAAATACAATTACACGATGCATTTCACCTAGTATGGTTACAGCTATTTCTTAAAGAGGTCATGAAACAGACGAAATGTCATTCATTTATCCTGGGACGTGAATGAGCAATTTACCAACTGGGACACATATGGCCCAATACGCAGTGAACGTGTTAAAAGCTTGCCGCACTTTTCGATGTTTCCTTCAACTTCATTCATCCAGCACCCAGCCTGAAATGTGAAATTTTTCTTCCGCATCCCGTGCATTTTAAATACGAGCATACGTTGGTGCAACCCAGAGGCACCGTCAGATGGTAAAAACAGTGCCGCGCTAGCAACAGTTTGGCTCCAAAATGATGCGGGCAATGGTGTGTTCATCGAAATGACCAACACATGCTACATTACTTTGGACGTGCGGTGTTTATTTACAAATTTGCATTGCACGTGCGTGAACCCACGATAAAAAATATAGTACACTCATCTATGTGAAATATATACTGTTCCTGGCCAAGTTATTAGACGCACCTTGCTTTTTTGTTTTTTATAGACATCCGAGGGCGGGGGATCAAATACAAATAAATTTTCGGGGGCATACTTGATGGAATATCGTTGAAAAACTATTTTCAATGAAAATTAATGCATCTATATGTATCATTTTGAAACAAAATGCAGTGAAAATGGGCTTAATGCGTAGTGCATGGGCCCGGTTGCAATGTAACCATCAATGCAATGTTGCAATGTAACCTGTGTGTTGCAATGTAATGTGTGAAATACCATTTTATATGCATTTCTGAGTTTGATAACAGTAGTTTATTATTTGAAGCTTCTGCTTGTACATTTCTCGTATGTCGACAGTTATATATTTGCGTTTAACTTTCATTAATAATGGGTAAAAGAAGTGATCCGACACCCCGAAAGAGTGCAGAGATATAAACCCTGTTGAATGATGGAAGTTACTCTAATCGAGAAGTTTCTCGAATATTTTTTGTTTCTGCATCATCAGTGAGGCGAATCAAAGAGAAAATTGAGACTGGACAAGAAGTAGCCCCTCAAAGCTAACGAAAATGAGGCCGAAAGCAGATTTTCACACCAAGATCGGAACGTTGTTTGATGAAAATCTATCTTGAAAATTGGTTTGCCTCCACAAAAGGCATCAAATCCAAGCCTGAAAGCAATAGCATTCATGCATCTGAAAGAACTGTGAGGCGCCAATTGTCAGATTTACAGTTTTAGGCTGGTAGATCCGCACGGAAGCCAAAATTGACTGATGCAATAAAAGTTGAGCGTCTCAAGTGGACCAGAGACTTTAAGGATAAGAGCTTGAACCACTGGCAATCAGTGGGTATCCTTGTAAATCATAAATATTTTGTGCAAAACAAGTTTGCACATTGTATTTTTAATTTTGACAATTAAAAAGTTAGACTCATTGTTGATATTCATTCTTTTTCTCATGTGTTCTTCAGTGATTAGACCACAATTGAAATTTTGGTAAATAAATCTCAGTTTGTGAGACGGCGTCTGGGTGAAAAATATCATCCTGACTGTGTTGTGCAAATAGTTAAACATCATACCAAAGTTATGATTCGGTCTGTTATAAGTGGAAAGGGCACTGGTCGCCTGTATGTGGTTCAGGGGACGATGAAACAGGACCAATACATTAAAGTTTTGCAAGATAGGCTTATTCTTCAGCAAAGAAATTGGTTTCCAAATGAAGAATCTTTCATTTTCATGCAAGATGGTTCTCCCTGCCACACTGCACGTTCACTAAAAACCTTTCTGCATGAAAAGAACATACCACTATTGCCCTGGCGGGGAAATTCACCGGATATGAATCCGATAGAAAATGCCTGGGAGTTGGTGAAAAAAGAAATTGCAAAGGATGTGAAAACAACAAAAGTCCAGCTGACTGCAAAGCTCATTGAGGTTTGCAGTCATAATACAAAGGTGCAAGAGACAATACAGGCATGCATTCATAGTATGCCAGAACGTTTCAAGGCTTTAATGAAAGCCAAGGGCGTAACAACTAAATATTGAAAATATTCGTCATTTCTTCATTTTTTCATTCATCTGACACAAACTGAAAAATTTTGCTAAATACAGGTAATTGACCGTCAATTCTATTATTTATTATTCCCAATTGGTCCAAATCTAATATAATCTTCCATTAAGGCATGTAAACCATACAATCCATTGAGATTCATCATAGATACTAAACATTATTTGAAAAAAGACAGGTGCGTCTAATAATTTGGCCAGGGACTGTACTGTAATTAACATGCTGATTCTTTTAATGGTCCACATTTCTAACATTAAGTGTTTGCGACAGTCTTCATAACCTAACTTGTAGTTTTGAGACGTAAATTTAATACCTGAATATATTTCATGCATCATTACGAAGGTGCACCACTAATATGATAAGATAGAATATTTGTAGAAATATCTTCTCATTTGTCATGAAGAAATCTTTCTCTAAATTTAAAGTTAAAACAAACAAAGCAAAATGTTATATATTAAAATATGCATCGTTATAATGTGACACTGGTTTTGTAAGTAACAGTTCCGGAGGCCTAGGTTTACGAGTCCCGGAAGATCATTTTTGTGGGCCTCGCATGGCAGGCTCACAGGATGCCCTTATCGTGCTTGGTTTGGGATATCGCGGTCACCGGCGGATGTGTCATAAACGCAACCGATGGATGCCGCCGTGTGTTGTGCTCTTACCGGAAGGGCTTTGTTTAACTTCCGGGGGCGCTCTGGTCTTAAGGCGTGTGTGTCCCTTTTTGAGTCAGTACATTACTAGAAATCCTGCTGTGCGTTTCATTTGCTTCTGCCTGGTATTCGGCTAGGCGAATTGAAGTTAAAGCTTCCTGCTATACGAACCTAATGTCGTACTGAAAATAGCGATATTACAATTGGCGACGAGACTTCGAATCTCCTAAGTGAAATTGAACTTTACAAGTGCTCTAAAATTAGGATGGCGTGTTCTACAGTTAGCTTTCCTCCATTCGATGTTGAAGTGGAAACAGTGAGTGAATTCCTGCAAAGGTTTCAAATGCAGTGTGCAGACGCTCTTCAGAAAGCGGGAAATAATGGCGGTAAAAAAGCTAGTATTTTAATTGAAGCATTGCCTGTAAACATAATTACTGATCTACAACGAAGAATTAAACCGACGTTACTCACTGAGGCTACATATGAGGAACTTGAAGAAAAATTAATACAGCAATTTGAAATCAAAAAATTCATCGTCGGCGCATCGGTTACATTTCTAGATAGAAAACAAGGTGCTAATGAATCCATAGAAAGTTATGCTAAAATGTTAAATGACTTAGCATCTGCATGCAATTATGGCAATTGCTGCCGTGATCGTTTATTGAGAGATGCCTTCGTGGCTGGGCTACATTCAGCGCAAATTCTCAGCGCGGTTCTACAGAAGTGCGATAGCAAATCCTTCAACGAATGTGTTGAACACGCAAAACTCATCGAACAATTAAGCTCCGACGCTCAAGATATTATTCGTGCGGATTCATCTTCATCGTTTTTCACTACAGAAAAACTCCCGCCGAACTACATATGCATTCGCTGCGGAACCAGGCGGAAGCACCTTGCAGGGAATAGCTATGCTTTGAAATTGAAATGCCAAAAGTGTGGAAAAATAGGCCACATTTCTAAAGTTTGCAAATCTACGACTACAGCACGGCCTCCTCCTGTTCAGCCTACACGAAGGGGACCTACACGAGAATTTGACGCAGCTCGCACTTATACAGTGCAGCCGGGAAGAAGCGGTTGCTGTGGCAGCGTCGGAAGAGAAGACGTGTTAATGAAGAGTTCACGGTTGCCTCAACAGAAGAAGAACGAAGCTGTTCTACAAAAACCTAGGAACGAAAGTGGTGACGGTAATCATGCACATGAATGTTCTTATTATTCCTTAAATGATTCTATTTTTTTAGAGTAAACACCACTGTAATTCCCGTTACTAAAGAGCCTACTATGATTACATGCAACTTAAATGGTAAACCTGTTGAATTCCTGTTTGATAACGGCAGTGCCTTTTCAACTATACGTAAAAGAGATGCACTTAAAGTTGGTGCTGTGGTAAATCCTACATGCAGCAAAATTCTCGGGTACAGTGGTGTCTCGGTAAACCTGCTTGGTCAATCTGCAGTAACTTTCGCTTATAAAGATGTCAGTTTTGATCATAAGTTTCTCATTGTGGAAGATGATAGAGTCAATTTACTTGGCCGAGATATTTGTTCTAAACTCAACGTAAACGTTGTCATTCCTGATAAATACGACTCCATAAATAAAACGGATTGTCTTAATTTGCCGAGAAGTCTTTTGTTGAAATATGATTCAAATTTATTATCTGATTCACAGTCTAACGTTAGAGAAACAGTTCATCTTGATGTGTTGCCTGATGCAGTTCCTGTATTTTGTAAAGCACGCCCAGTTCCTGTAAGACTAAGAGACTGTGTCAAAACCGAACTGGAGCGCTTGCAGAGTATGGGCAAAATTTCCAAAGTGTATGATAGCCAATGGGCATCTCCTACCGTTAAAGTTCTAAAGTCTGACGGCAGTTTAAGAATCGGTGGAGATTTTTCAGCCTCCATTAATAATTTTCTGAATCCAGTTCAATCCGTACTCCCTGTTATTGATGATGTCATTTCTCAAGTCGGAGACGCTAAGTTTTTCTCAAAAATTGATATGTCTAACGCGTTTTTGCAAATTCCGTTGGACGAAGAATCAAAGAAAGTTACGACCATTAACACCTCTGAAGGTCTATTTATGAACAATTACTTACCTTATGGTTTACGTGCAAGCCCCGGCATTTTTCAAGCATTCATGAATAGGACTCTTTCTGGCATCGATAACATCATTGTGTGCCAGGATGACCTCCTCATTTTGACCTCTTCATATGATGCTCATTTGGAAGTTCTCGACAAGGTCCTGTCTGTCCTAAAAAACGCTGGAATTCGCTTAAATCTGTCTAAATGTGCCTTTCTAACTGATCGGGTGTCTTATCTAAGGTACGTTTTCGATAACAAGGGTGTTCACCCTAACTCTGAGAAAGTAGAAGCTATTCTCAATGCTCCTGTTCCTAAAAACCTCAAACAGTTGTAAGCTTTCATCGGATTGTGTAATTTCAATAGTCGTTTTGTACCCAACTTTTCTAATGTCATGCATCCTCTGTATTCGCTGCTTAAGAAAAATGTACAGTTCCGGTGGACTCCAGAACAGGATTAAAGTGTCCAGAAAATCAAAGACATCTTTTGTTCGCATGAACCTCTAAAGTTGTTTGATCCCACCCATGAAACTCTTCTTGAAACTGATAGTTCGGGTTATGGAGTTGCTGCCATACTCATGAAACGCGTTAGTCTTTCTCATGATTGGTGTCCTGTTCAATTTGCTTCGAGATCTCTAAATAAGGCAGAACAAAACTACTCTAACATTGAAAGAGAGAGCCTTAGTGTTGTTTTTGGCGTAGAGAAATTCAAAAAATTTCTACTTGGTGCTATGTTCATTATCCATAATGATCAA
Source organism: Morinoia aosen (assembly GCA_030386875.1). Lineage (NCBI taxonomy): Eukaryota > Metazoa > Arthropoda > Malacostraca > Amphipoda > Talitridae > Morinoia > Morinoia aosen. The sequence goes on along the minus strand of CM059572.1, from coordinate 75,901,997 downwards.
AAACCTCTTTGTAAACTTTTTGCACATAACAAGGGTGTACCTCTCAACTGTTCCGCTCGAATTCAAAGATGGGCTCTCAGACTTTCCCAGTTTGACTATGTTTTCAACTATTCGGAAGGTAAATGTAACGTAAATAGCGATTGTCTCAGTAGGCTGCCACTACCCACGACTGTAAAAGAGCTAGAACCGTTCGAAATTATTTTTGCTGTGAACTCTCTTGATAAAACTCTTGTCACGTGTGAAAATATAAAAACTCATACTGATATGGATAGCGAACTATGCCAACTTAAACAATACATAAAGTTTGGCATGCCATCTAAACCTAATCCTGATTTGTTTAAATTTAAGAACCTGCTACCTCAGATGACCATCATGAAAGGTATACTTTATAAAGAACGGGTTTTTATCCCCAAGTCATTGCGTAGTTTAGTCCTTGAAACATTTCATGATGGACATCCTGGCATTTGTGGCATGAAATCGTTGGCCAGATCTGTTATTTGGTTTCCCGGAATGGACAAAACTATTGAAGACATCGTAAAATGTTGTCCCCAATGTCAATTAAATCGAGCAAAACCTACGTCTAGAAATGTACAATGGCCCACTCCTTCTCGTCCTTTTGAACGCATTCATGTCGATCACTTTTTCTACGAGAATGAAATTGTTTTCATTGCAGTAGATGCATTGTCTAAATATATTGAATGCGAAGTGGTACCATCCACGAGTGTGTCAGATACTGTCGATGCGTTGAGAATGATTTTCAGCAGAAACGGGTTGTGTGATGTGCTCGTAAGTGACAATGCTTCTAACTTTTCATCTCAAGACTTTGAATATTTTCTTATTTCCAACGGCATTGAGCACCTCACACCTCCGCCCTACTCTCCAGCAAGCAAAGGTCAAGCTGAGAGGGGGGTAAGAGTCATTAAAGACTTGTTGAAAAAACTCTCTTCTTCCGAATCGTTCAAATCCTGTCTAGCAAAAGCATTATTTCAATCGCATTGTATTCCGCATAGTGTTACAAAAATTGCTCCCTCTGTTGCGCTGAACAATCGTAAATTTGTTACTTCCAAAGATAGAGTCCATCCTAAATTTTCTGTGTCCAGGTCTAAGCCTATGTATGTAACTCAAATTGATGTCGGTGATCATGTTCTTGCTCTGAATTTAAGAAATGGTCCCAAGTGGTTGAAGGGAATTATTGTTATTAAAGTTGCTGTTAATATCTTTTATGTTCAAATATTAGCATTAAATGTTCTCTGGAAGTGACATTCAAATCAGCTGTTGCACAGTAGTTTGGAATCTGCCGGGAGTGGGGCAGCAGAGACTCCTGCTTTTCAGCCCGTTAGCAGCTCACCTGTGCAAAATGAACCTCGTAGATCAGGTAGATTAACTAAACCTGTTATGCGAATAGGTTGCTGAGTTCTTCCTTCCTTGTGTCATATATTCATCTAAAAGGGAGGGAAATTGTTATATATTAAAATATGCATCGTTATAGTGTGACACTGGTTTTGTAAGTAAGAGTTCCGGAGGCCTAGGTTTACGAGACCCGGAAGATCATTGTTGTGGGCCTCGCATGGCAGGCTCACAGGATGCCACTATCGTGCCTGGTTTGGGATATCGCGGTCACCGGCGGAAGTGTCATAAACGCAACCGATGGATGCCGCTGTGTTGTGCTCTTACCGGAAGGGCTTTGTTTAACTTCCGGGGGCGCTCTAGTCTTAAGGCATGTGTGTCCCTTTTTGAGTCAGTACATTACTAGAAGTCCTGTTGTGCGTTTCATTTGCTCCTGCCTGGTATTCGGCTAGGCGAATTGAAGTTAAAGCTTCCTGCTATACGAACCTAATGTCGTACTGAAAATAGCAATATTACACAAAATAATTTTTTTTTTCATAAAAATTGAATTCGGCTAACATATCAAATGAAAGTTAAAGACTTGTTGAATTACCGTTGTGGATTAAATCCTCACACATGTCATAATTCAAATGAAATATTTCAATATAATATTCTTCAGGGGAGAGCAGTTATTGTACTTATGGGAATTAGCTTTCCCGAACAGACAATGTGAGGTCCCAAGCCTAGAGTTAAGTAGGCCTTCTTTTTGTTGAAATAACGTAGGTTTATGTTTTGTCTCGGACCATCTTTTTTTGGTTCACTACCATCCTGTTTTCAGCAGCTACTACTTTCTTCTTCAACTTTTATCTTGTTTTATAATCTTCTTTCTCAACTTACTTTTTCTATGCGCCAAGGTCTTGAGTGGGAAGACACTTTGTGCATAGATTTGCAGTTCCCTTAAACTCCATACAAAATTGTGCCTTCCTCTCTCTTCTTTTTGGAGCACTTTGTTTTGATTAGGACGGCTTCAATTTACTTGCTAATCTGATTTCAATGTAATTAATTAAATCTTAGAGAGACTTTATCGAATTCGCATTTCCTCAACTTGTGTTTTGCGCAGAAAGGAGCAAAAAAAGATTCTTCGCGGTGTCTGCAAAAAAGGACTCTTCGCGGAGTAGCCCTGTCACGGAGCTACTCATGACACCGTCGACACTGGCATTATAATGCTTGTGACCAATTCTAAATATTGTAATGTCGACCGCGCTGACAGCGATGTGTTTCACTGAAATTCCAAATTCAACTAAAATTGCAGGTCGATTGCGGTTAGCAATTTTGAAAATAGCAAACATAAACTGGATCGTGCCTTCATTTAGCTTTGGTTGAGTATTTATGAAAAGTGAGTTGGTGACTACTGATCAGTCCGCAGCATTATGAAGATTCCCTCTGTGCATACCGGTGTCTCACATCGGGACCGATTAATATTGTGATGCTTTATCTGAAGAGAAAATAATACTGAATAATTGTGTTGGTTTACAGAAATCCAGTCTAAGAGCGCTAACATGACACGTTTCATGATACTGATACGCTGTTCACATTATGTCTGGAGTTCTACCGGGTGAACGTGGCACGAAAACATCGCAAATTGTGACGCAAGTCCCTTCAATTTATTTGCAAGTTGCTGTGACGTAACTTGTGAATCTCGTGCTGTTACCACGTTTTAGTAAACACAAAAATGAGCATTTGGAGACTTCAATGCATTTCGTTCTCAGCGTTCCAGAAGCCAGATGGAATTCGAAGATGGCTTAAATACATTGGATAATTTCAACTTGTGGTCTACGATTTTAAACAATGCGTGTATGGTTTATCTTCGATATTTGATTCGATTTTTGATGTATTGAATATCATAGCAATATCTCGAAATGATACAGAGGTAAAAGGGAGGCGAAAAAGAAAGAATTAAATACACCAGTGCTAAAATGTCAGTACTATTGTTGTTCAGTGAGAAAAACTATGAAAACAATATTTAACTAACTGTGGAATTGAAATCCAAATTAACTCTGACACGGAGTGGTGCTGACTTTTCGCACAGAAATAACTGAGAAACCAAAATTGAGTTAGAACAAATGAGCTCAAACACCTCCAGGTCATGGGAAAATTCTTAAAGTTGATATGCTCTAAAAAAGCTTTCCTATGGCAAAGTTCAAATTTGTGCATATAATTACAGTAAAATGTGTTGAATGTTCCACAGGATGACATTGAAGGAAGCCTATATGACAATTAATGCTTTTTTTGCAGTCAAGTATGCTGTCATACATACACTGCCGTGAACCCAAAAAATACTCTCTTCCAAATTCTCGGTTCAATCCTTGACTGGGCATGATATTCCTGACCGGTGACGCAATAACATTTTTTACGGAACCTGACTTGCTCAATCGACTTGTGTCAATGAGACATTCAAACAACTTTTTGTACTCAGCAATTTTTGAACCACAAGCGATACAGCAGTAGATTGATTCTTAAAGTTAGTACAAAGGACACGTTTGAGTGTAGGTACGTATAGGCCCGAATAAGTTCAGCGACTTCTTGGACATCCTTTCATTAACGGTGTTAACCTAGTCGCACACTAGGTTGATCAATGAATTGATTCGCTCAAGTTTCGTTTCTTAATTTTACAGCAATAGTTAATATGGGTTAAATGAGAACAGTATATTCTAGAAAAGACTTACGATCAAACTTAAAATCTATGTCATTAATCATAGTAAATTACTTTATCAAGATGAATCATACAGCTGAAAAGATTTGACTTGCTAACCTCATGTGATTAATATTCCAGTAGAAATAGGGACTCAAATTCGTTTTGAAAGCGCTGTAAGGACATTTTTCACGGATCTCACCAGGGATCGAATTCCAAGTTTTGGATCCATTGAAGAGGCTACTATGTTGTGACAGAGCTTTTGAATAATAAAGAAGTGTGAAGTTACTTCTATTTCGGGTTTTATGATCATGATGGCTAGTTTGTGCAGTTAATAATGGTTTAAGGTCATTGTCCCCTCATAAGTCAATATTTTATGAATGAAATTACATATAGAGAGGTTTTAAAGATCCAAAAGTTGAAGTATTTTTAAACTTGGAATTAATCAATCGTGTGAGCATTTTATTTCAACTTTCTTGCCGCTCTAATGCTCTTTTTTGCAGTGCACAGAGCAAATTGTTTTTTAATCAGTTGTGTGCCTTGCTTCATTCTGTATTGTAAATATGGTTAAATAAATGTTCGATATGGTTTTTCCAGAGCTTTTTCAGTTGATACATTATTACTTTATTAAGGATTCCTGCGAATTGTGATAACTTAGAACTGATTTGTGCAATATTCTATTTGAACGTTGGGTGTTTATGTATTCTAATGCCCCGGAATTTACTGGAATTGGTTTCTTCAATTTCCCCATCATCAATATTAATGCGTGGAAGAGACGCATTTAGCTTGTAAGAGAAAATAGGGTATTTTATCTTATTGACCACTCAGGGGGATACAACTATGGTTTCTATGGGAATCAGCACTTTCAGGGGAAAAACTGTGAAGTCCGAGCTTAGAGTTAGGTATAGGCCTTCTTTAACTTTTATCTTGTTTCATCAACTTCTTTCTCAACTTACTGTTTCTATGCCCCTTCTGCATAGATTCTGCCTTCCTTTATCTCCATACTAAATGGTGCCTTCCTCCTTCCTCTCTTCGGAATGTTTTTTTAACGGTTAGGGAGACGTAAACTAACATCTAATCTATTCTTTATCTTATTGACATAGAAGCTTTTTTTTACTAGCTTTAACATGACGTATAGAAGCAGTTATGAACGCATGACTCATGTCAGACATGACTTCTTAACTGCTTTGAAGACAAACTTTGTATGGTGAATAAGTAATGCACATTTCTGGTGTAAGATTGTAGTTTATGAGGTTACGAAGCACAAACTTCTGTACCATAAAATTTGCTGGTTCACTCTAGCCCTTATTCCTATACGGCGTTGATTTGATCGTTTTGCTGCAACACAACTCGCTATTTTTCGAGACTATGCCTTGCAAAACATTTTTTGGACTGTTATCTTTCGTAAATAATTCCACTCTACGAGGGAAAAGGAGATTTCAGTGAATTCATTCTTTTGTGTCATGTACATGAGTTAACGACCTATTTTGAAAAATGATATCTAAAAACGTTGCCCTCGCAATGAAAGTTGTTGGGCACATTCAACGAGGCTGTATTCACATATACATCTAGTGTTTACTAGTGTTTTATATTTTAATGTTGACTCAACGGACAAAAACAATCAGCTAAGCAAACTGTTGTATAAACTAAGCCTATCACAAATGGTCAAAGAACCGACTCGCATCACTAAAGTCTCTAAAACTCTCCTCGATCTGGCAATCACAAATAATCCCACCGCAATATACTTAGTACAGTAATATCACCTTTTATTTCCGATAACCACTCTATAGAATGTGAAATTAATATTGCAAAGGAAAGACAAAAACACCGCTTAATGACTTATCGCTCGAAAAGGCACTATTCAGTGGAACTATTTCAAGAAAAACTATTCAATAGGTCCACTGAATTCCAGAATATGATGCAATCTAACGATATTGACGTTCAAGTGTCCATCGTCAACGAGAACTTCACGGCAACTCTCGACGAATGCGCACCTTACGTCACCAAAAAAAAAGCCAAAACGTACTGTTTGGATTACTGACAAAATTAAAGAGATGAGCAGAATAAAGAAAGCCAACTTGCGATAGTACAAAAACAAGATCAAACAGTACCTAATACAAGAGATATAAAGAACATTAAAAAATTCTTCGAAAGAAAATCACTGAAGCGAAACAAACTCCCTTCCACCGGGAACTGATAACGGCTGAAAATAACCCGAAACGAATTTGTGAAATCATTAGTGAGGTAGCCCCATCTAAAAATATAGACCGTATAAGTAATTTTGAAAATCCCTTGGCAACAGCCACGGATTTCAAAACATTCTTTTCAAAAGTAGGGGCTCGAGTTTTCAGTGAGGTGTGTACCAATCCAGGTGAGACGCCAATTGAAAATTCACGCCCCACTGCACCCTCTAGGGCTGATATGTCAGGTGGAGACCACGTCCTGTCGATTTACTGGAGTTAAGAAATATCTTATACTCATTAAAAAACACAAAGGCAGTTGGACATGTTGGCATCAGTCTTCAATATATCAAAGACAGTTTCCCAGTCATAGCACCATGGATTCGCCGGATAATTAATACATCAATAGCAACCAACACGTTTCCAAACCAATGGAAACACTCCATTATTAGACCGTTGCATAAAAGTGGTGACCTAAATACAGCATCAAACCACAGGCCCATCAGTCTTTTACCTGTCATGTCCAAAATGTTAGAGAAAGTGGTGACAAACCAACTGTCATTTTACCTGGACGAGGCAAATCTACTCCACCGAAATCAATACGCCTATAGAAGAAACACTAGCACTCAAGACGCTCTGCTCAATATCTTTGAAAAAATATACAGTGACATCGATCAAAAGAATGTAACACTCTTGCTGCTACTCGATCTCTCTAAAGCGTTCGATAGCGCCGAACATGATAGACTTCTGCGTAAAATACTGAAGTTGGGAGTAAACACGCAATGGTTTGAAAGTTACTTGTCAAATAGATCTCATGCAGTCCGCATAGAAAATAAATTGTCCCCATTCATTCAAAACAATTTTGGTGTTCCCCAAGAATCCATTCTTGGTCCGCTACTGTTTTCTATTTTCATTAATGATTTCGCTCCAGTGCCTTCTAACACACGGATCTCAATGAATGCAGATGATGTTCAAATTGCAATAACAAGTTCTGTATCGGAAATACCACAGACGCAAATTAAAGCCGAAACTATACTGACTAGCCTGAAATCATGGTACGATCGAAATGGTCTCAAGCTCCAAATGGTCGGTCGGATGGTCGGATCCAAAGATGCAATTAAAAAAACTTCAGATCTTACTCTTGCAGTTGGAAATGATAAAATTAATGCATCAGAAAATTTAAAAATCTATGTATCTAGTTCGATAGAAACATGTCCTTCAAATCTCACGTTGAGAAGACTTGCAACAAAATTTACGGAACTTTAATGTTTTTCATCGTATAAAGAGTACGCTAGACTAAAAATCCAGATTATTAGCCATTCAATCCATGGTGTTATCGCGCATTGACAACTGCAGCCTAGTATGGGGAGGCCTACCTCAATACCTTCAAAGGGATCTACAAAAGTGCATGAACTTCGCAGCCAAGGTGGTATGCAACGGTAATTTCAAAAGAAGTAATCACGTAACCCCTCTCCTTAATAAACTCTGCTGGATTCCTATCCACAAAGGCTCCTCATGCGGAGGGCCCAATACGTATTGTCTTCGTTATATCTTCCTCGGAGCAATGCTGAGATAGTGCATTTCCATCAACCCACTGTAGCCAACCTAAAGCCAAACAGAAACAATAACGTCTTAGTCAACTATCGTTCATCTCACATAGGACAGAAGGCTCTGTCAATATCAGGCGCCTTACTGTGGTACAAACTTCCGCTGAGTATTAAAATCCCTCAAATACCGAGAGAATTTAGAGACAAAATAACTCGTCATCTTGTGTCTCAACAATAATTCTCAGTTATAGAACATACTGAATAAGTATTGACGGATCTCATTTGCCTGGTGTCTCCATTGCTAAATAATCTCCCTTGCTCATTGTTTTATAATTCAAGACATTACACAACAGTTTTGAAGTATGCGTTGGTATTTTGATTTGACCACCTAGCAACCAACACGTTTGCAAACATGCTTACTTGTATATGTGTGTGCATATATGGGTGTATGTGCGCATATGGGTGTGCATATGTGACATACACCTGTGTGCACTGTACTAGCAACTAGCACATAAACCATGAATACCGCCTATTTCACTCCCAATTTCTAACACTACCCAACACATTATTTCATTTTATTATTGTAAAGCAATCCAAAGCTTAAATGCCTTGTACATGTTAAACGTCAGGTTTTCAACCCACAAAGTTCAGTGTCTTTATTGCTTTCATGAATTAACAAGCTCTATTTAGACTAAATAAACCAGCCACAGGTTGCATTTTATGTCATTCCTCTCCGTTTTTGTGCAAGAATCAAACTTGATCGTCATTCTACACATGTATGTTTATCAATGACAGACATTTTGCACCATAGTTCAAAGATGTGATTTTTTTTCTAATATGATTATGAAACCCTCATAGGGCATTCATGTTTTCTTTCTTATTACGTCCAAAAATGCTCTAAGCTAGTGTAGTGCAAATTATCATACCATCTCTTACGCTCTAGAGTATATTAAAACAACCGCACCTAGGCCTCACGTATTTCTGGAACTATTCTGTACTTGGGAACTGTTTTAGGACAATCGTTTTCATGTTTCTGACTCAGGTAGACTGTTTTGTGCCACTATTTTTAGTTCGGAAATTTCATAAAATTCATGCCGTGGTAAAAGATATATTTTCCGAGTCCTTCGATTGGAATGCTAGTTTATACTGACTAGTTTACGCTGATATTTGCACACATGCTTACTTGTTTATATGTGTACGTGTGCACGCTATGTATGTGTCACTACGTAATACTTCATTTCACTTCATTATTGCAAAGCATTTCTGAAAAAATATATTTAAAATTGTTGCGCGATCACCCACATATGATAAATAAGACGCTTATCAACCAATGATCTTTTCGTTACAATATTTAATTAAACATCGCTTTAATACTTCAACAGAAATTGTAATCAGCAAAACATACTGAAAAAGTTGTCACGAACTTCCTTTGCTCATTATCCTACATTTCAGTACATCGCACAGAATTTTTGTAGAACGCATATGTATTGTGATTGCCTAGATGCATAGATATGTATTTGTGCATGTATACGTGTTAGGTGTAAGTATGTGCGTAGGTATGTGTGTGCATGTATATGTGTATATATTTACATGTACAAATGCACATATATGTGTAATAAACTGACAACTGGCATTTTAACTAGAGATACCGGTCTTTTTTTCTGTTCACTCTCAACTTGTAACATTATCTAACTCGACATGTAAAAAACTGTAAATTTGTTGCGTGATCATCCATTTATACTTAAAAAAAATGCTTATCAACTAATGGCCGTTGTGTTAAAAATTTTTAATCAGAAATACAAAACTTGTCATTTTCGTGGTCATCATGCTTATATTCATATTTTTTTCATGCTTCCTTGAAATGACATTTTTAAACATCTGCCGAAACAAGCAATTCTAATATTATTTCCTGGCATGAAGAATTTCAAGGTTTTACGTCATGTACAAGTAAACTGTCAAAAGTGTTTTTACCCCACAATGAAAATGCGTCGTCCATGAAATTGTGTTATCTCTTATAATTATAATTACATGTATCATCAGATGTAGATTAAGCAACATCATGAGTACATTACCCTCAATCATTTCTTTTCGACTAGTGACATGGGTATAACAATACTCATGTGTGTGTGTATCATCTAAGTGTATTAACTTTAAGATATTTTAAAAACCAATGATGGTACTTCTGTACCATCTATATTGGAAATAAACTGTTTTTCTTTCTTTCTTTCTTTCTTACTTTCTTTCTAGTAGATACGAGTGTAATTAAATAAGGGTATCTCTATGGATATAATCCCAAAATTACCCCAATAGTAGTTTCACCCAAAGTAGATAGAAAACAGCAGGTTTTTGAAAGATATTCAATTCGATCATTAATTCTTGGCGCGAGGTTAATCTCAACAGCTTAAAGACAGAACATCAAACTTGAGGCTTGACAAATTCTAGTTCGAGCTGAGCAATTGCCTGAGCAAACAGCTCCTCTGGCAATTGTAGAAAATGGAGTAGGCAGTTAAAGTCATAGGAAAACCCTTCTGCTAATTGAGCTTGCACTCCATCCTCTCTCCCCCCTTTCGGGTTAAGAAACTAAAAAACTAATATTATTTTCATGCATCGTGATTGAAACGTTAGGTGAGAATTCAATTAGGTGAGCATCTTGCCTAGAAAATGTCTTGATGCAAGGTTGTATAATTGAAGAGAACTACTGCACAATACATAATGCGCGGTTGTTATCATGTGCATAATAGGTCAAACGTGTAATCCATGTGTTATCAAAATTTCTTGTCTGATAGACCTATTATATGTACCTAGCTCTAAAAATTCCGCGAATTTCTATTTTCGAGATTATTTATCCTCAAAATCATTTATTATCATTTGGTTAGATCATTTGGAGAACTCGATTTTTCGGAAGCTTGAAATTTTTCGAATTGTGTAGAACGTACCATAAGTTTTCCAGTGAAATTATCTCATATTAGGCTTTTCAACAGAGCGTTCCGATAGTCGTCCATAGTTTCCGAATTAACATTAAAAACTATTAAATGATTTCGACTGAGAAAAGCAATGCATCGCATTTTGAATTTCAAAATATGTACGTTTTGAACATGTAGATATTTTTGTTTTTGGTGATAGATACCTGTCCGAAATATATTTTCGAAACATTAGAAAATATCCTGTCGCTCAAGAGAAAGAGAGGATTATCCGACTTAAAAACTGGAAAGTTTTTTAAGGTGATCAGGCATTGGAGTTATTCCAACTGCTGCCTTGCCGTCGTGACGTCAATGGTTGGGCGTGACGTAAATTGAGCTTTTGGCCATTTTTCATGCTAAAGTCAATTTCGTAGTTGACGATTATAATTTTGGCAATATTGGTGTTGGTGGCTGTCAAGGATTTGGGCGAGCCTGCGAGGAGTAAAGTGTTCAACTTAGTATTTGAAATCTGTTGAGCTACTGAAAGTCAACCACTGAAAATGAAGATCATTTAATTGAAAAAATATAATGAATACCACTGGACATAATCAATAAAATTACTCTTGAATGGTAAAACTAAACTATATTTTAATAGCTAGACAACTATACTTATTTTCAAAGAGTCTGGGAGTCAAACGAGCTAATAAAAGGCTCAGAGTGAAACCTCGTTTATTCATGATACTCTCGTAGAAGGCATTACTAATTACATGACATGTTATACGATGGAAGATCAGATTATGTGTTGTGTTGCACTGTGGTGTGCTCTCCGTGGCACAGAGGTTAAGGGATCAGCCTTGTATGTTGGAGACGAGGGTTCGTATCCCGGCGCTGGCGCGGAGATTTTCCCCGTTGGGTATAAGGGAAAGCTCAAGCACAATGCCCCACTCAACCCAGGTGTCGGAAATGGGTACCGGCTTTACGAGGGAACCGTCATGGTGTCCTATATAAAGGGTTAGTTATAAGACATTTGAAAAAACAATGCTTAAGATCATATGTATAAGGCTTGATATTGGAAATAAAGCATCCCAAAGATGCTGATGTTTGTTTGTTTGTTTTTGTTTGGTGTGAAGGTCTTCGTGTGTGGATTTTGAGCAACCAAAATGGGTCTTATCTTCTACTAAATATATTTCACACAGTTAACTATACATTACACGAGATTTTCAGCGAGATGTTCCGAGTTTAAATTTCTCTTACATAGTACGTTGTGCATTTGCACTTTTCCCGGTGAAGATGAATAGATTGGCTATTTGAATATCTCAAAAGACGCAAGAAAGCCTTATAATGCGCCACTATCTAAGAACCTCGACACAACAATGTCGCTGCTAAAGCATAACGTGCCTTTGCCGCCCTTACTCCCGCGTTAGCCACTACTGCTCCCCGCCTACAGCCACCAGAGGGGCAGTAATAAACAGCTAATATCTCAAAAACCCGAATTTTTTTCGGAAAATCTCATAGAAGAAAAAGTGTTTATTTTGTCATTTTCTACTTATTGTGTTGTTTTGTACCTCTTGTTCTGAAACTACCTGTATATATGTACATGCATATTCTCCTTGCAGCACACTCACACTCCCCCCCCCCCCCCCCCCCCCCCGCAAATGAGCCGCAGCCCCACCACTCGCGTACGCTCCTGCCCGTCCATTGAGGTCGGTGGCCGCAGCGTGCGTGCGTCCCGCCGCCTCCTGCGCCTACGGGCGCCAAAGCTAATTTCCGCCTCACTATTTTCGCGGCGGATTCAATTGCGCCACAAAATCATTTGTCCTTCAAGCAAGAGTGCTAAAATGCTCGCAAATTCACGCTGTGAAATAAAACTTCAATTTCATCGGTAGGTTTTGTCTCGAATCTATTTGGAGGACAGAATTATTCAGACATTTTAATTTTTAGATTGATAAACAGTTTCAACATTTCATCCTCCTGTTATTTGGAACAAGGTACTGCGAAGAAGCACCGAGGATCAAGTGAGATTTTGTTAGATGGAAAAAAAGGAATTTTCAATATTTAATTATTTACGTTGAAGGCTTGGTCATTATGAAAAAAAATTCATCTTGTCACCGTAAATCATTTTATAATCTACCCGAATCTATTATTCGGGAATTAATAATATGAAGGGAACCTGAAAATCAACGTTTAAAGAGTGACGTAAAACATACTCGGACCTATCTTCTACACACGCCACCGTGCACCGTACCGTTCCGTACGTACACGGCTCCTTGGAATGAGTCGGAGCCCATAGTTTCGTTCGAATTCCTTCGGCTACGTATGGGTGCAAAACCAAGTCATCGGACAATAAAAAATTTTTATTCCGGCGTTTCTTTTTATTTTTTATGCAGAGTTTTTTATTTCCTTTGCATTGAGGATGATTGAATTAAGAGTTGTGAATAATGGTACCTGGCAACCTTATTCATTCCAGTTCAAAATACACATATCTCATGCCTCAATTGGTTTTTAAATAGTTATTAATTAACTTATGAATATAGGTCACAATTTCGTATTAATTACGTATGTACTTACGTTTATTGACGCAGATGGATTAAATGTATTGAACTTGACGTAAAAGCTTCAGGACGTTTTGAAGATTTCTGGGCTTCCAAGTTTAACTTTTTCAGCGGAATCTCTATGATTGCAGAAGCCCAAAAGTAGTCTTTGCACCAGGCGGCTAAAATCAAGGGTGTTGCGGTGAAAGTGTTAGACTAAATTAGTGTGTCAGTACAAATAAGACCTACAAACGCAAACGATCACTTATTCAGGCATCTTTTTCAGTATTGTACAAATTATGCGATTTTGAAAACCGTCTGGTAGGGTTCATACAGTATTATTCACAGGCTCAATACCATGTGCATCAGTGAGGAGGCACCGCGAAATCTTTGACGTATTTATTTTGAGTTTGCTAATATGACCTGATCAGTTCTCAATTTGTGCAGGAGCATAACATTATTGTATGCATTCAAGTTACACAATGAGTAAAAATCACAAAAAAATAATGAACTCTACCCGAAATTCAGGTAGATACAACGGCCTTGTGAAGCTTTAACGTTTTCTATATTTGGCACGCAGTATTCGACTTCGGACTAACAACATAGAAAACTAATCTGAACCACAGAATTGTTAATGGTAGTTTTGTACATGTAGATGTGTGTATAAAACCTGTGTATTGATGCATAACATTTTTAAAATGAACATTTACAGTATGTGAGTTTAGAAAATTATTTTTAGATTGAGTGTCATTAATTATACAAAGTGCAGGAAAGACTCGCTCAGCTGATTTCTTGACTTCATGAGAAATGCCGACTGCTGTCAGAAATGGCAGGATATAAGCTGTGTTTGTCCAGCCTTCAGTAATCCTTGGAATGAACATACCTATGTTCATTCCTATAATTGTAAACAATACTTCTTTTGTATAAGTTTTATTTAAAAGTAAATCATATTTACAATAAGTTTATTTTCTCAATTATCGTTTTTTTAGCGTCGGGCTGGACAGAGAAGTTAATAATTCTCAAAATAATTCAAAATTTTAAGCAACGTGACATATTTTTCCAGTCATCAAGCACCTCCGGAATAATGGTGCGAAATTTGACCAAACTATATTTGAGTTGTTTACCTGATCTTGTAGGAAGACTTGCCAAGTGGCACCCGCGTGGAGCGTGGGCTGTGGCGCCTGTGCGGCAAATTCCTGATCCGGTCAGGCAGGCGAGCCATTGTCCAGACGCCACACGGGCACTACCGTGGATCTATGAGATTAAGTAAATATTATTTCACATTCCTCGATGAAACTCAACCCTTTATAATTATTAGAAAATTAGAAAACGACGGAAATGCATAAAGTTACACTATACATACATAATTCAACGCGAAATTTGCAGAAATCTAAAAATAATTATTAAACCTAAAATAAACGCAAAATTACCACGTTCAAAAAAGTAATTGCAAATGAGTCTTGTACAGATGGTGCGAAAAGAACAGACCACAAAATGGGCGGTGCACGAGCACACGGCGCTCAGCGCTGACGTCTGTTCGTCACAAGCGGTCGAGAGCTGCCCAGCCACGTGACTGAGCCAGCTTTTGCTGATGCAGAGACCTCATCGCACGGAGGCAAATAAAAAATAGCTTGCTGATAATACTTTGTCTATGTCCGTAATAATTCCATGCAGGGATGAAAACGATCAAATTGATCGCACGAAGCCTGAAGCCGTATTCAAAAAAATGTACGAGGCAAAGAAAATCTTAATAACTGTAGAATTATTTATGTTGCTCACTAATCAACGAAATATCCATTTAAGCATTGATTGAATAAAGAAATGTTTTGTGAAGAATTCAAGGGAATTCACGAGCAAAATTTTCAAGTTTTAAAGCTCTGCGTTTCAGACCTGTACCAACGCTATACTTTTTTGCCAATTTTCTACTTTTCATTGGTAGCGTTATTGCCTCATATTATGATATTTTTCAGCATCAAAATTATTACAAACACCTTCATCATTTATCAATTTATTTATGAGTGCATCTTCGTTGAAATAAAGGATAGAAAATTACACCCTCCATTCACCAGTAGGGGATTCAAAAATCCTGCTAGGAACTCGAATGTGCCCTCAATATTTTAACATTTGCATAAAATTCGGTGCTCAGACGAGGTGCATCTACTTTTTTATTTTTCAATAGAAATTAATCAAACATTATCTTAAAAGCTTCATCTAAATAGTACATAAATTTCTCTTACATAGTTTACGCAAATCGTGATAGAGGAGAAGAACAAATTATCAAGGTTAATTTTTAATTTATTTCGAGAAAGGATAAATACTTTATATCTCGCCCTCTGCCTCTCCTTCTGCATAGAGAAACCTTCTGGAAGAAACGAAAGAAAAACATTTTATATCTAGGTAATATAGTACAAAACGAAAAGTACAGTGAATTAAGTCTATCGTTGCCTGATATCAACATAACTCTTGAAGAGTGGTTTGATAATTGTGAAGAATGGACAATCGTCCATTCGCTCTAATGTCCCGAAAGCAAACTTGAGTTTGTGTATCTTTTCCCTTTGGATTAAGAACGTGATTTAACATACCTGCGAATCAACTTTGAATAAAGGCTCTAAGTGCCATTAGACAAACCTAATAAATTAAGGACGTTGGTAATGGATTCTGTCGTCTGCCCACGTCACTCCCAGCGCCGATGCTCCACGCTAGCCCAAGCTATCCAGAGGGCTACCAGCGACCCGTCGCAGCGACAGCCACATTCAGCAGGTCTTTAAGTGCTCGGTGGACGAGTCATGCCGATAGATTTTAATTAAGCAAGGGCGAAATAAATAGACTAATATCCATGACTGCTGTTGAGTGTGCGCTCACACAATCGTAAACTACATAGACGGCAGGGTGCGGCCAGGAAGCGCCTACTGCGCAGCGCGACGGCGGGTGTACGGAAAAAAATGAGCGTTGCTTGGAGTATTTTTTCTGTACGGTCAAGTTCATAGGCGGATTTTCAAAAATACTACAGGCCAAACTCCTTAGAAGCACGGGATTTACAAGAGGAAATTTAAAACTGTTCTGTTATGCGTTATGAATAAATGCAGTGTTTAATAAAATTGTACAGAAAGCTATGAACTGGGTTATCTGGTGTCTTCGACCTCCACCTGGTCAGGCGAGTTTTGCTGGTTAATAAATATTCTCTCTACCGGTAAACTTTCGACCGCTTTTAGAAATTTTAATCTTAGAAAAACTGTTTTTCTTTGGCAAACATGTTCATAAGCTGCCATCAGCCAAGAGATGTTACTCGTGCACAAGACCAATAAGCCTCAACTTTGAGCCGTACTGCTGCCACTAAGCTCCTGAGATACCAGTCGACCGTCTTACTGAATTCAATTTGACGGAAAACTGCCTCAATTTCACAGAAAAACACGCAAATTATACATAATTATCAGACGAAGAAATTCCCCGGTTTATTTGAACATCGCATAAATTTCTCAAAGAAATTGTTCGGTTATAACCGGTCTCTATAGCGACAAATATCGGACAAGATTTTAGATATGGCGAATTTGTTTACGAGTTACGTTACCTAAGGTTAACGAAGGGAATGAATGCGGGCACTTTCTTCTCAAGTTCTGTTTTATTACCTACTTCTTTCCTGCTGTTCTCTACTGTGCTAAATCATGTTTATAAAATTGGCATGAGCACAAAGGGTCAATGGATATTGAAAAATATCTTCGAATAAAGATCTCAAGGCTTTAGTTCTTTCGAATCTCAATCAAGCCCCTTCAAACTGCAGTGCAACCCAAATACCCAGTTCAGCAACGGAAACTCAAGAGGCCTTTTCAGCGAAAAAGATATCTATCATCATAATCACAGTCAAAGAGAGAGAGTAAAAAATCAAGCTGGATTCCTGAAAGCGCTCGCATATAGTGAACGGTATCATGCGGAGACGTTCATTTGAGCAGCCAGAATTTTCGAGCTGTATTTTTGGCACGAGAAATTCGTCTTTGAGGGTCACAAAAACAAGTTACTGGGTCACTGCAGCAAAAACTGGAAAAGATGAGTAACAAGCGGGCATTTATGCACACAGAAAGAAGGTGCGACACCGCATTATGCGCTCCGCTTAGTTGACCTGCATGAGCGCACTGTTCTACCGCACGTGTATTTGTCACTTTAGGTTCGTCCAGCTTTATTTCACGTGAACTCTTCAGGGTATTCAAAATGATCAGACTGAAGGGTTTATAGGAAGCAAGAAGTGTTAGGTATAAATTGTAGTATTTAATACTTACTTGGTAACAGGCCTTAGGCATGCCTGACCGATTTTTTCCGAAGAATTCATGATTATTCAACGTATTATTATCATAAGAACAAGACTCGGAATACTAAATTATCTTTACTGAATCAATACGCATTTAATCGAGGAATCCACTACATTGACACCAAGGTCATACGATCTGATATAACTTAGCTAAGGAGAGAACTTAACTTTGGTAAGAGGCGAATGCTGAGAGCTGCCACCAACACTTATGAATTGAATCGATGTAAATGTTCTCCAACATCCAATTTTGAGGTCCTTCATAAGACGTAAAATAATAGTAAGGGCTCTCAAATGGCATATAATATACCCGCATTACTGCGAAGAGCTTCAATAATAAGTCCTGATTTATCAGTCATCTTTTTCCTTAGAAAGAAAAGATGAAAGATTGAGCGCAAATAATCATCAGACAATTATCATACCATTGATGTTAAATATTTCAGAATACGGATAGAAAACTAATTGTGTATGCAATGAACTTATTTATTCGAGCACGCTAAAGTTAATAAGAGAGCTAGGTTGCGAAGCCTGTTCCTCGTTGCAATGAAACCTTTGAAGTATACTGGACGACAGGCGTCAGTGTTTAGACTCTATTCCTTTCAAACCTTGTGGCTTTCAAAGAGGCCACAGAATCGACTTTTAATAGAGACAGTGGTTCCGTGATCGTAAGAGTAAGTTACATTGGATAAAACCATTCTTCCAAGTCGAGAGTGCTCCGCAAAGGTGTGAAATTAATGTGTATTTTGTCGGAACTATTAGGAATGTTTTTTTGCAATAAAAATACGTTTAATTTATATAAAAAATTGCAGGCATTTAACATGCACGGTGTAAACAATAACATGAGCGTGTGGTGTAGAAAAAACCCATCGAATGCTCAAAACTTCGAGGTCTCTTCCTTAATTACAAATTTACTATCGCAAAGGAGATTAACCAAATTCACCACCGCAAAGACTTTTAATTTTGATGAATTTTGTGGAGTCACAGGTTTTGAGCAAATGAATTCACAAGTTTCAAGTTTCAGAAAATTCGAAGGATAAAATTGCAGAGGAGTTAAACGGCAGTATTTTGGATGACCGAGGCAGGCCGGGCACGAGCGGAGCATCCCGGGCAGGCAACCCGGATGGAGGACCCTCGCGATCGCCCAAGGAGCATGGATTGCTGGAGGAAGGCTTATCGATTATAGTACTATACACGAATATACTTTCAATATTATGCAAGAATGAATAGACTTAATATTATACACGATCGAATAGATTTTTTATTATTATACACGATCGAATAGATTTTTTATTATTATACACGATCGAATAGATTTTTGTTATTATACACGATCGAATAGATTTTTGTTATTATACACGATCGAATAGATTTTTGGTATTATGCGCGAATAGAGTTTTGGTATTATGCGCGAATAGAGTTTTGGTATTATGCGCGAATAGAGTTATGGTATTATGCGCGAATAGAGTTTTGGTATTTCATATTGAAGCCCTGGCCCCGGCTATCGCCACAGATTAGGGAAAACCTAGCTTCACGAGTCGCGTTGAATAGCAACCCGTACAGAGGATCACCGAGGCTAGCCTGATTAATTGCCTGCTTCAGACATCGGGAAATAAAGGCCGCCCGACTTACATCTGCCACTCAGGCTACGGCGTGCAGGTGTGCGGGCGAAGTGAAGTCTCCAGAGGCCAGCGCCCACAAGACGCAGGCCGTGCCGGATATGTGCCTTAGCCCATCATCGTTTCGTGGGCTCTCGAATGTAAAGACAGTTGATGAAGCACGGAGATGTGTGCGCCGCTGAGGCTGAAATGGGTCTGCCTCTCTCAGGTGTCGTGACTCGAGGAAACCGTCTGTAATGGTCTTCATACTTTATGAATATCGGGCGGCCTCCCAGAGTGTATTTTAACTTTGAAATTTAATTAAAATATTTTATTACAACTCGCGAACGCTAGTCTCCCCAATCGCGGAAAAATAGCGTAAAATAAGGTTTTATTTTAGACATGTGGGGCAATGATGCGTAGGCGCATAAATTTTAATATTCATTTTTTATTCACAGTAATAACCAAACTTGGGTTTTAAGAAATATTCATGCCTGAAATGAGCCCTAATTAAAACTTACACTTCATAACAATTTAGTAACTAGAGATGAACGAAGCCCTGTGCAACTTTTAATTGTAGAATGTGTTGTAAAACCTTAACCAAAAATATGAGGCTTTAACATAAATATTTATTACACAATGCTGACGAACAATGGTAAGAACTGCCGAAAACAATCCAGAGAAC
Source organism: Morinoia aosen (assembly GCA_030386875.1). Lineage (NCBI taxonomy): Eukaryota > Metazoa > Arthropoda > Malacostraca > Amphipoda > Talitridae > Morinoia > Morinoia aosen. The sequence continues at coordinate 75,882,244 of CM059572.1, read as the reverse complement.
TACAGAATTTCTTAAAAACGTCTGAGATCACCTATATTGGTGAACAGAAATGCAATAAAATTGTCAATGGCGCTCAGAGAAAATCTAAAATAACCTGCATATAGAATAACCAAAAACGTCCCTATAGTATATCACGAGGCTAATGAAAGCCTAGGCGATGTTGAATCAACTCTTTGGAAACTCGAGTCAGAAATTATTTATGGCTAGAACTGTTTACGCTGCCCGATCTGCGTGGGGTCGAATTCGAGATAGAAATGAAGCATTGACATGGTTAAACTCGGGCTCTTTGACATGGTTAAACTCGGGCTCTTTGACATGGTTAAACTCGGGCTATAAACTGTAAAATACCTGATTTGTTATGATCTTTTTATTTTGTCAGGTGAAGCTCCCTGTCAATGAATTATAAATTTCTATCATATACGTGTAACATAAACGTCTCTTGAAAACATTCAGGGAAAGCTGAGATGTTAACGAGGAATAGTTTTTTCCTTCCGACCCTCGTCATTTGTATTTTTTTTTCACTGATTGAGTTTGAGTCGAAAACTCCCGTTGTTCTAGATCATCGGAAAGTAAATTACAAGGAGCCCAGCTAGTCCTGAAGCCAACATCATTGAGCTATTCACGGATGGTAAGGGACGCACAAAAAGTCAAAACGCATGGCATGCTTACAATAAAATATCACAGCCTATGTATGTTTGCAATTCTTACGAGCGAATACACACGGCATAAGAAATTATTCTCTTAAACACTCATACTTCCGTCTGAGAAACTACAGAAATATCGACGCTTGAGACAATTGTCAAGTGGCCTTATATTTTAAAAGGTATTGATTTACCATCAGCCCAAAAAGTGAAAATCATGAGTCGAGTGAATAAATTTCTACACATTTTAGGGTTATGGCATTGATAAATAGATATATTTAAAATCCCTTGGCCCTGGCAACAGTAAATAAGCGTCGCTACATTTGTGTGATACTGACGGAGGTAAAAATAAAAACCACGAACTTCAAATTACTCATCAGTGGCTACGGTGAAATTTATACATTTGAATCATCCAATTATTGGCAACTTTAGAAATGTATCGCCATTTACTCTCATTGCTTTCTCAGATTCACAAAACTTTTAGAAAGTGCATACAGTAAGTATAAAGTGAACTTGATGGAACTTGATGGTGATCGCAGAGTGATGAATATATGTAGTCGCATTCCAGGCACCGTACGTACGATAGACCATCGAGAATCCTGCATCATGAAGATCATCCATCATGAATCTAAACGTCCAGCATGGTTCGCGTACATTTTTTGCGTCGAAATTATGAAAGAAATTTAAACGATGATGGGCACGCAGCCAGTGACAAATGTGCGCCAGTTTCATTTCATAATTGTTTATGTTTTGAAGAACGAATAACACTTCGACAAATTTAATTTTATTTATTAAAGATAAAATAACCGATAAATCGTTTGATATTTTTTGGAATTAATAAAATAATATTGAGAACGAAAAAATAGCCACTTCTGTTTATACGTATTCAAAATGAGATTGTGCAAACGACCTCGTGGTGAACTCATCTCAAGAAACATCTGTTTTAACGTTGCCCGAGTAGTGAAAACTATATCTGTTTGAAAGTTATTCCTGAAAAAGCGTGCTTAGCTGTTGACCGATTAAAGGATACTAGCTGTAGGAAATGAAATCTTAAGAATAAATATTTTGGCACACGTCATCACGATGCACAGAGCCATTTGACCTTCTTGCCGCCTCGCTCCATGTGCTGCCAATTTTTGAAGGGAAGTTCATGCCTATTTTGATCTCTCCGCCTCGTTGAGAGGAAATGTCAGTTCCCGCAAGCAAAATTGACGAGTTACCGTGAGCAAATTTTCAAAATTGCCGCTGTTCAATGGAGTTAGAGCCCGAGTATGAAGAGGAGTAGAGAAATATGTGAATGAAGAACGTTTTTTTTTAAGACGATGTGCTGATTTATGAGCTCCAATTAGCAAAGTTGTAGCCATAATTCCTTGAATTTTATACGTTAAATTAGCAGCTTTTGTTAATCCTGTTGATTTAAGCGGTCACTCGTTTCATTATCCGGTAAGTGAGAAAGAAAATTTCGATGAATACCTTTGAATTTAATTTATCTGAATTGCAATAGCTTCTCTTTTGATGGAAATGAAAGTAACTGAATGTTATTAGTAAACGGAGGGGAAGCATCATCAATAATGGGTTTGAAAATATGCGGGCAAAAAATTAAAAGTAACCGCATCTCCCCAATTCCAGATTATCAAAAATGCCGAAGTACAAAATGCAAACGAAAGAACAAAAGTAACAGAGTAAAGTGTCATTTTGTAGGAAAAGAATGTTTCAATTTGATAAGGAAAATCCACATTTTTATTTCAGCCAAATCTGGAATGAACTATTCAAAGTTTAATGTTTAATGTAACACCGAAACTTTAATAAAACTCGCCAAAACAATGGAAGACAAAAAGAAAAACTGTACGACTTTGAATTTATTAAAAATATTGCCAAAAATGATAATTAAGAAGCAATTTTAATCATCGACGTGTGCTTAACTGGTTGCCGAGAGACTGTTTTATTTAGATAAAAAGACAAACTTGTACTCTAGACGTTAGAAGTTCAAATCATTAATAATCACCATTGTACAAGAGGCTGCGTGATCCCTCTCATGAGTATATATAGAGTGGCAGGTTAATCTGGGACCGCTTCGGACGCAACAGACTCGTCCACGTGCCCAGTTTTATCTTCAATTCACGCAAACTCTGTATATTTGTCATGCAAAATTTCATTTGTGGAAGCCAAGTCGACAGTCTCTGATGAAGAAATGAGGTTTGAGAAACTAGCAAAAAACGCATGCGTTTAAGCTTTGATTTTGAACAAATCCAATCTCGGGTGCAAGACAGACAAGTGCGTAGCAGTCATGCTAAATATTGTATAATCGGACTACAGCTGATTTATTGTCTAATAGAAAAATATTTCATTATTTAAGCGAAATTGAAAAAATTTGGACAATTTTTCTTCAAAAAACCAGCAAAATGCTGCGCAGATGGTATAATTATATTATCTGAGGTAGGCAAAGGTCACTTCTAGCAAATGAATTTAACGTCGTTGGTTAAAGCGTCTTAAAACATTTTGATTCTATGTCATATTTACAAATAAAAAACTTTATGGGCTTTCCGGACACACCTTGCCAGTCTTTTGTTTTTGTTTTTTTATTTGCTTTATCATTGAACTATGTGAAACTGCAGCCGAGAAGATCACTTACAAACGTGAAAGGCTCTGAAGAGAATCAAACAATAAAAATACTTCATGTGTTTTTGGCCAATTAATGGTTTCTTTTTTTCTAACTTTCAATATTGAAGAAACATCCCGTCAAAAACGTCTAGAAAAAACAGCAGAGAGTTGGACAAACATGAAACGAAAAAATCAATGATTAGATTAGTTAGATTAGTCGTTAGTTTTAGCCTCCCTACCCAGCAACAATTGCGATCCAAAGAGAGGAAGGAGGAAGGCACCATTTAGTATGGAGTTAAGGAAACGCGGAATCTACGCAGAAAGGCATAGAAACAGTTAGTTGTGAAAGAAGATTATGAAACAAGACCAAAGTTGAAGAAGACAGTAGTAGGTGCTGAAAAACAGGACAGCAGTGAACCGAAAAAAGGTGGTCCTTAACATAACAAAAACCTTAGGTTTCAACAAAAAGAAGGCCTACCTAATTCTCAGCTCAGGCCCGCACATTGTCCCCCTGGGAGCGCTAGTTCCCATAGATACAATAATTGTATCCCCCTGAGGGGAAAAAATAAATGAATACCTGGTGGCCCAGCAAAGTGTGGAGAAATAAAAGTTAAATTTTGTCAGTATATGAAGGCCAATCAAAACAACTCATGTATCAAATGAAAGAGAAATGACGGAGCGCAAATCCTTTCTTTTATAACATCTAAGAATTATTCAACATATCCTCCTTTCTCTTTGATAACCTAGCGGAGACGAGGGATCACCTGATCACACGTGGCACGCACAGTTTTGGCGTCAAATTTTACCCAAGATTTGGTCAGTTTTTACTTCAGAACCTCTACACTCGAGTGGGATACAGCTTCTGCTCCAAGATTCAGAGCCTGTTGAAGGTCTAACTTCATTCAGGAGACAAAACACAGCTTTGGTTATGATGCGGACAGGGGTTACGTCCACAGGTCTCAAAACCCCTCTGATTTTCATCGAGGCTGGTGTCAAAATCAACCAACATGTTTATCTGAAGGTGGTACAGGATGAAGTTGTTCCTTGGGTGAGGAAAGTCACTGAAAATGAAAGAATTACACTTCAGCAGGATGGAGCAACTTCTCACACAGCCAGATTGGTCTACGACAATTTCAAGTCGTTTTGGTGCTAAGACAATTTCAAGTCGTTTTGGCCCAAGGAACTATGGCCTCTATCTCCTCCTGATTTATTAAATCCAATGGACTTCGGGATATAGTCTATCTTGGAGCAAAAGTTTACACTATATTCCACTCAAGTGTGGAAGTTCTGAAGCCAAAACTGACCAAATCTTGGGTAGAAATTGACGCCGAAACTGTTCGTGCCCCGTGTGATCAGGTGATCCCTCGTCTCCACCAGGTTACCAAGGAGAAAGGAGGATATGTTGAATAATTCTTCAATGTTATCAAATACAATACCTTTCTCCTTTATTGGATACGTGAACTGTTATGATTGGCTTTCATCTAACTGAAAAAAACTAACTTTTAGCAGTCCACACTTCGCTCCGCCGGCCGGTAAATTATATTTTGGCTGTTCCCTTTCATTTTTTACATAAAGAAGAGTCGTTCTCTATGTATGACCTATGGTCGTTCCATTGAGCTATTCTGTTCAGTTCAGCTGTCTTTTTGGAAATATCATGGTATTTTTTAATTCCAGAGTTACAAGAGCTATCAATTTACGATAAACAACTATACCTACACGTAAGAAATTTTGGTTCTTAATCCTTTGGTTAATACCTCATTTCTCCGAAAAGTTCAGGCGAGGAGTATCCTCAATAACCACTCTCGGATATTTGTAAGCGATATGCAACCACACGTATTTTTTCTGTACGTGGTGCAATCGCTTCTCAAAAATAAATACATTTAGGAGAAAAAACGAGCAGATTGATCGACGGAGGGCAAATCAACGTTTCCGTTACGAAGAAACTTTCCACTGACTCCAAGGGTTCTCTCCAATTTCTCAAGTCATGAAATTATGCAGAAGTCAAGTCGTAGGCTCAGGTTTCAGAGAGTTTTAAGTTTGACGACTTTAATTATCCTGGTATGGTCGTAGGGAACCCCGATGTGCCATGCTCACCAACCTACTGGGCAGGTAGTGCAGTAACTCAACTCATTTCCACAAAGGGTTCGACTAAGGATAAAATTCTCAATTGTTAAAATAAAGGACTAAGGTTGTTTAAAAATACATCGTTCCCCTGATGACGGCTAGAGCTAATCTAGCCGAAAGCTTGGGTCAAAAAATGAAAATTGTCTTTGCTGATCCCAAAATTTTGAAAAAAAGGAAAGGATAAAATTGCTTAGCGTACTCGAGACGGATCAATAAAAAAGTGAATCGAAGTCACAGGCGGTGATGAAAAAATGCTGTTCATAAAAGCCAAGCAAAACTTAAATAGAGTCCTCACGAAACTGTTTCTGTACTGCAATTTTTCAGACCAGGGAAAAAATGCTAAATGCTAAAAAGAAAGATTTTGTACCATCGTAATGATCTATAGCACTATTTCTTCCAACAAGATTAGGGAACAGCTGGACGACTGAGCTAAAGTTTGAGCCGCGCAGACTCGCATGTTTCACCAGTCTTGTTTGTTATGTAAGGTTGACATGCAAGATTAACGATAAACTATGTAGTTCGTGTGAACCGTACTGACCCTATTTCGTGTAAAATATTTCCTCACGTTACCGTTATTATGACAACCGTAATGAGACAGGCACCGGTACCAGGTCACTAACATCAACATGACCAAAGAATTGCCACCCAGCAGTGAATTCCAAGGAACACATTGGAGCACAAATTCATCAAAAAATACAATATCCTGAAACAGATTACACAAGAAGACAGTATGGTCTTTCTTACCTTGAAATGGATATGCTGTGTACTCTAAAGATTATTCCAAGTCCTGTCAACTTGCTCTGATACATGTGCACGACTGTGTACATGTGTAAACCAAAAGGAACTAAGCAAGAAAAACTACCTGACCAACTATCGCATACTAATTTTAATTTCGAGCTTGTATTTTTTCCTTATATGACTTCAGTTTTCCCTGGCCTTATTTCACCAGCTAATTTAACCCTTTCACAAGTAATAAATATACTACAGAAAATTACCATGAAAATAACGTTACTCAACTAACGAATACAAAAAATTATACACGGTAATTTTGAAATATGGGTCCTGAAAGAGTGTTTAATTATAAAATGAAGGTAATAGCAAAGACTATCGATTTAAAAGACATTTTTGTTAACAACGAACGTTTCGACCCCTAAGGTCATCACCAGCGGATGTCTGAAAAACACACGGAAAATGAACAATCTGTAGAAAACGGGGAATTTTCCCCTCGTATTAATTACAATTGCTCGTATTCATTCCAGACTTTGGCATTGCAGTAGACTCAATGCCACTTCAACTTGGTTTTCAAGGGGCTCATGATATGCTCGTCTGCGTTGAGCCTTTTATGTTCACAGCGCAGCAGAGCTCCTTCCGCGTGTACGACTGCGCAGGAGTTCACGTTCAGTTCGGAACGGTGCTGGAGAAGAGGCAACAAGCACCGTGAAAAGGCCGTGTGGCAGCGGTTATAAGAATGTGCCGTGTTGTGTACTGTGTACTATATTAAGGTACAATGTTGGTGGTGTCTCTACGGTCACTGTTGAGATCACGGCTACATCTTCTGCTACGGCTACTGTTAAGGTCACGGCTACATCTTCTGCTACGGCTACTGTTAAGGTCACGGCTACATCTTCTGCCACGACTACTGTTAAGGTCACGGCTACATCTTCTGCTACGGCTACTGTTAAGGTCACGGCTACATCTTCTGCTACGGCTACTGTTAAGGTCACGGCTACATCTGCTGCTGCTATGGTGGAACGGTTACACCTGCCACTCCTATGCTGTACGTTTACCAAACGTAGATCTGCGTGGAGGCATTCAGCCAGCGCGATGAGCTAAATCCATTCGGTCTGCGCTGGGAGAGGGTCTTCTCGGCACGCGAGAACCACTTCGGGACTCCTCGTGGGACGACTCTTGATGGAGGTTGGTTGGAGAGGTAGTGGGCGCTACTAGCTTTGACCATTCGTTGGGAGGCCTTACGAGCAATTGTAATTGTCCTACAAAGTAGGTGAGAACCCATAAAAAATTTCATACGGCAACTTGTATTTCATCGAAGTGATCTCGTTACGTTCTCCTGTCAAATTTGACTATTTTAGATGAGATCTCTTCAGTATAACGTGATTTTCATTGCAATGCGTACGTAAGTGCGTAAACCTAAAGTATTCTTGGGAATGTCCTTTCATTTAATTGTACCTTACTGCACATCTCTCTATTGCTTTAGGTCATGCTCCGCTAGTCTCGGGCTATAATGCGTGACTCTCTCTAACAGGTTGCCGTTTCTTGGGAAACTTCGGGGTGCTGGGAAGGGGGTCGCCCTCCGTTCTCTACCTATGGAGAGCGGAACCCTCCGACCGGCTGGGGTGACGGCCCGGGAACCAGCCAAGTTTAACTTACTTTAATAAATTCTGTTCTCGTGAGCTGTCATTACTGGCCCATCCTGAATTATTTTCAAGACAATCATAATTGAAGAAAAAACTATACAAACATTAACAATGGTAAAAACTTAAAACAGAAGCTATTTTTGAGGAGTGGGACGACTGCATATCGTTTAGATCGGGTTTTAAGCGGCTAATGAAGAGGGATTCAATAATACTTTAATCAGTGACTGAGTTAGCAGAACTTAAGATGGAAAAGTCTTGCTGTAGAACGGGAGATTTACACTGATCTGAATGAATTCGTATAGCTGAATGAGGTGGCTTACTTAGTGGATTACCGGTTCTGAAACTCCTACCAATATGCTCAAATACTCTACATCTTAGTGCGCGTGTGGCAGAACTAACATACACAGACCCACACAGTGGGCAACAATATTTATACACGATAGATGAGAGCATAGACATAGGTAGTTTATCTTTAAATGAAAACAGAGTACCGATTTTAAAATTGTGAACTAATATAATCTGGAGGTCAACACACGTAAAATATTTCATTGTGAGAGAGCGTAATTCCTTCTGCAGCTTCTCGGACTGAAAACCAAAGAACGGCATCGACACGTACAGTTTCTTTTTCTCTACTGTCGGCGGCATCGTAGCAGAATTACATTTGGTTTCTATCAGTTGCCGAATGCATCTATTGAGTAAATGAAGCGGAAAGCCATTGTTCAAAAAAGGTGATTACCTTGGGGTGATTACCTTAATAAAAAACATGCTAGCATTAAGTTCACCATAGAAACTGAAGCTAACAATAAATTACCTTTTTTAGATTGCTTGGTACAGCGCACAAATAATACATTTTGCTCTTCTGTTCATAGAAAATATACGTTTACTGGCATGGGTCTAAGTTTCTTTAGTTTTTGTCCGTTACGGTTTAAAATCAATAGTATCAAGACGTTATTGTTCCGGGCATATGAAATTAGTTCAACTTATTTATCACTGCATAATGAGCTTGCATTTCTCAAACAATTTTTTTGAACAATGGCTATCCGCTTCATTTACTCAATAGATGCATTCGGCAACTGATAGAAACCAAATGTAATTCTGCTACGATGCCGCCGACAGTAGAGAAAAAGAAACTGTACGTGTCGATGCCGTTCTTTGGTTTTCAGTCCGAGAAGCTGCAGAAGGAATTACGCTCTCTCACAATGAAATATTTTACGTGTGTTGACCTCCAGATTATATTAGTTCACAATTTTAAAATCGGTACTCTGTTTTCATTTAAAGATAAACTACCTATGTCTATGCTCTCATCTATCGTGTATAAATATTGTTGCCCACTGTGTGGGTCTGTGTATGTTAGTTCTGCCACACGCGCACTAAGATGTAGAGTATTTGAGCATATTGGTAGGAGTTTCAGAACCGGTAATCCACTAAGTAAGCCACCTCATTCAGCTATAAGAATTCATTCAGATCAGTGTAAATCTCCCGTTCTACAGCAAGACTTTTCCATCTTAAGTTCTGCTAACTCAGTCACTGATTTACGTATTGGTGAATCCCTCTTCATTAGCCGCTTAAAACCCGATCTAAACGATATGCAGTCGTCCCAACCCTTAAAAATAGCTTCTGTTTAAAGTTTTTCACCATTGTTAATGTTTGTATAGTTTTTTCTTCAATTATGATTGTTCATTTTCTGTGTGTTTTTCAGACATCCGCTGATGATGACCTTAGGGGTCGAAACGTTCGTTGTTAAAAAAATGTCTTTTAAATCGATAGTCTTTGCTATTACCTTCATTTTAAAGTTATGTCGAGTAGTACAACCTAATTTGAAACGTAGTGTTTAATTACTCCTATATTATCGGATGGATTTTTTATAAAAAAACGTACATGCAATTCTGAAAAACACTAGTTCTTTTGATTGCAATTTGATAACGATATTCTTCACGAGTCGCTCTCCTGGGCGCTGCCAAGAGTCGCCACGGTTGCACAGGCTGATCATTGCGGAGTTTGGTGAGATCTAGTCCAATTTACTGGATTTCTACCTCGATTAAAGCCTTGACTTCTTGTAGATTTGTAACCTTTTCTCGGAGAACTCTTTGAATGAAGGGTCTACCATGAATAGCCTACAAATCTGGACCAACTCAATGCCTCCATCAAGTAGAAATCCAAAGAATTGGTCAAGATCTACTTTAGAGCCGTCATGAATTGCCTGAGTAATCGTGTCGAGTCTTATCTATGTATGCTCAAAAGAGGCGACACGTGAAAAATATTTTTTTCAAATATAATCAAAATAAAACTACTATTTCTCGGGCTTGCAGGAATGTTCCGCACTTTAAAATCCATTCAAGATTGAGGGAATTACTAAAGATTCTTGTAGGACCCATATTTAAAAATCACCCTGTACTGTGGCTGAAACAAAATTTTGTCAACAGTATACATCTTATACATGTTAAAATACGAAGACAATCACTTATCATTTTACCGAAATGAACACTCGGTTTTTAAAAATTCTATTACGTACTTTATATTTTGTGCATTGATGGTAATTTGTTCCGCCATGTTGATGGGGTGGCCCTGTGTTATCCTTTAGGCCTACGTTTGGGAACTTTTTCATGTCCTACGTGGGAAACCTGATATAGAACTCTATATCGGCTTAGCCGATATTGTACGGCAGATAACTGGACGATATTTTCGTTGAAATTTAAAAGGGAGAGCAGTTGGAGATGTTGAGGAATTGGATGACTGACAATTCGGTGTTGCGTTTCACGTTGGAGCTGGGCATAAATGGTTAGCTGCCATTTTTTGATATTTTAGTACTGTTGAAGAAGCTTCACAGGGGCTTTTGTGAGATCTTAGCACGTTAAGCCCTCTCATACTCGTGAAACCATAAGCTATGATTATAATGCACCGATAGTGTCTAAAGAAGACGTTATTCATACCTTATTAAATATAGCTTATAAAGTGTGCAGCAACTGGGCGAGTTTTTATTCAGAAATGCAAAGAGTTAAGCGGCTGCTAGTTAATAATAATTTCCCAATGCGCTTATTGATCAAACAATTGGTAACTTTGTCAACCCAATTTTGAATGGTGACCATAATCCGGGACTTAATTGCAGAAAATAAATATATTTTATGAAAATCAAATGCCAAATAATTACAAAATTGATGAACGTGTTTTCAAACACTTTGTCAAAATTTCGTGAAACCCATAGATCCAGAGATGGCAATTAGAGGTCGTGTGTACGAGAAAAATTGCAAAATCAGTTATCTCTTAGTTAGAAACAATATTTTCAGATCACAGGCCAGCGACCTAGACAGAGTCAATGTGATATTTCATTAATATGAATTCAATGTAACAGGTGAGCATGCAAGTCTCTCAATGAATGTTGCACTGGCATGACTAGGATGACCCTGAAGCAAAGATTAACCTCGCACAAATATCAAGGTTCCATTTTAATCATTTCCGTGTTGATCACAGCTGTAATTAAGTCGTCACATGAAAATCTGTATTAAAATAGAAAAATTTTGAACAATGACGTAAAAAAGGGGCTTATTCAAATAATAGAAGGTATTGCATATTCATAAACTTAAACCTACCCTCAGCGAAAATAGAAATGCTTTTTTTTTGCTCTAAATTTGTTCTGTGGGAGTGTGGCTTAAACGTTTGGACTCTCCACTAGTTCGTCATTTTGCCTCTATGTCTGGTGCTATTCACATGCGAATATATAGCGTGCAATAAAAACTAGTCATCTGTAGTTTTAATCTTGTACAAAATTTATCTTATCCATTCTTTTCGAGCTGTGATTACAAATATATTTTTATTCAGTCTGATGTAGCTTAAGTTTTGGATTTACAGAGTTTTATCAATGTAACCAAGTGTTTCTTTTGTATTTTACAGCCTGAAGATGATGTTTGTAACATCGAAACGTTGCCTTTTATGGATTGATCGTAGTATACGGTATACCGTATACCGAGTGTTAATTTCAGTAAAATGCTAAGTGATTATCTTCATATTTTAGCACGTATAGAACTAGAACAATTTCACAAAGTTGAAAAAGAAAGTATCCATCTTCATGGCATTTTTAAAACTCATAAGTAGAATTCTTAAAGATGCAACTTCAATTGTTTCACCCACCCCCCTTCGGAACTTTCGAAAACATTTCGAAAATTTCAGTTTTAGTTTTTTTTCCATTTTCAGCAGAAAATTCATCTCACAGGTGAAAAGTTACGTAAGGGGGTACTTTTTGGGTCAACTTTTCTAAAGATGTTCACGTGGTTAGTTTTTAAACTATGTGTTCAATGATAATCATAGTAAAAATTATATATTTTACTGTACGTACGTTGATGACCTTTTCTTAAAAATCTCATCGCAAATTTCTCTCATTGGTTCAACGCCTAAATTAATTTCAGTCATCTGACAACCTATCGGATATTCAAAATTCTCGTAAGTGATATCTTGAAGGCTAGATAATAAGAACTACGTGATAGATCAGAAAACAAGCTCGAACCTCGTGTGGATTGTTGTTTCATTACGATCTCGTCAAATTCAAACACCTCGTTAAGCAGAATCTTTACTACCAATGAAAAGTGGGCCCCTAGAATGTTGGCAATCGTAAAAGGCAGAACTGGCCCGTAAAGAATTACTATCCCATAACCTAGACCAAGAAATGACTGGCGCCCATTTTAGGTTCTGTTGAGTGCGCGGTGGAATACAAAGACACTTATCCGCCGTGAGATGTTAGGTAGCAAACGAACCATTACAGCTGAGGTGCATAGCCAACAGGTAAGATTTTAAAGGGCAGTATTTCTGCGAAAAAAAATACAATAAGTGCAAGCAAAACAAATAATTGATAGACAGGAAGAGAATGATTTTGATCCATAACAACGCTAAACTCCGTAGTTCAAGAATGTTGACCGAACTCTCAAAAATAGTTTGGTTAAGAAGTCATGTCCATATCGTCATAATTCCCTGATCTGGCTTTATTAGATTATCACCTTTCTGAATCTTGCAAAATCATTCTGATCTTATAATGGCCCTCTCTGCGAAAAGGTATTAAAATAGAGCTGGTTTCAGTTTCGAACTAAAAACCAAGCTCGTTCGAAGACATGGGCATCTAAAAGCTTATTGACGAACATAAATACGTGTCTGAAATGAATGGCGCTAGCATTAAATATTTAAAGATATTTTTCTTCATCTTTCATTTTTCCCTGCTCCGAAAAATCGCTCAGAACTTTCGTCCCAACTTGCTATACTCTAAAGTGAAACAGTGTTTCCTTGTATTTTTCATTATCCATTCATTATTTCCTTAGACGGTCCAACACATAACTTTGGTTAATGCGGAGGATTTGTCAGTCCTAGATTTTTAATATTTCGGTGCCTAAACATAGTTAATTAGATCAAAATAAACAAGTTTTCTTCTATGCACTTTCACTCGCAAATGAGTATTTAATAACTTTAAATACCTGTGACGAGTAAACTCTGAAAACCAAGTTCGCACATATTTTATGAAAACTTTCTGACTTCGTTTACTTGCTTCTTTAGATAGCAAATACCAGAGTTCACAGTAAGAAGTATCAGGGTTCGTGAGACCACATGCCAGGTGGATGGGAAGCGCAAAAGCTGATATCACCACACAACGGACTCGCGGACCAGCTGATGTCAAGATCGCAACAGCAACAGTCGCTTTAAGTCGTCGCGTTGCCACGGCAGCCTAACGAGGCCTTCGAATAAGGGAAAAGTAATCATTGAACGGACCAATGAAATATGAGAAGGAAAAGCAGTGGAGAATGACTGTTTTCCTCCGCTGTTCTACTTCAGTTAAATTTCGTTGAAAAGCTTTCGACCACATGTTCTGCAGAGCGCTCGAACACATTATTATTCGTTCATCTTTATTCAGAATTCACAGTAAAATCAGCTTTGGAGCAGTGGCTTAATTCACCATAGCTGAAATTATTTAGATTCAATTGAATGAATGTCTCCTCCACAGAAAAATCCGTTCATACTTCACTGACCCCAATAGCTCAACAGACAAGTATCAGAGGCACTGTATGACAAGAACTTTACTGGCAGAGTTTCTACTCTCGAAATAATTAATTAAATTCTATAAACATATCTTTCCTATGTCATTTATTTACCTTTTCATTTTTTATGTTCTCAATTATTCCGACTAACTAATATCATTCCTTATTTACACTGCATTAATTGCCAAAAATATTGTACCAGTGTACTAAAATTGCTAAATATCAATCGAAACGTTTTGAAGACCATGGGTGGGGCTAATCTTCCAAGACACCGTCCCCTATCAAATTAATGAAAGCATCTTCATTGTAAAAGACATACATCATCGAACGCTTCGGGCTTTAATAGTTGCAAGTGCTGCAGCCGATAACAATTTATGATACTGCTTGATGCTGTTGTAAATATAAGTTACCTCATGTTAACTGTTAAGAGCCTCTAAAATTTTCCATTTATAAGACCAGCTGTTAGTGTCACTTGTTTTTGTAAGAAAAACAATTAGTGATCTCGAGTGCACAAAATGTGAAACTATGAGAAAATTACAATTCCTAGTACTGGCCGTTGTAGCAACAAGTCATCTCTACCTAAAATTCAAAGATATTTATAGAAACACTAATTTCACGTCACTGTATTTGCTTTATTTTTTGTGTATTTTGTTTCCTGAATAATGCTTATCCGCCATGTCAGTCCGCTCATTAGGAAGAACTTACCTGCAGCCTCACAAACTCTTTGCTCCGCATTCAAATGAGTTAGGAGAAACCATTGTTCCTGGATGTACCCAAGTGTTCCCAGGCATCATGGAAAGCATCGACAGTCGTACGGTTCCTAGGATTTAGCCTTAATTTTCTTGTGTTGCAGGCTTTTCCTAATGAAAGGGAAGCTTTTCCTAATGAAATTTTTTAAGAAGCATGATTTAAATATCGATATTTATGCTAGTATGATTAGGAGTTCCACTGTAAAAGGAAGCATTCTTCATTAAGAACTGAGGTATGAACCTGCAACCTAATCTTGGATGGTAAAACTTCAAAGTGTCGGAAGGTAAAACTTCAAAGCCATTATTTCGAAAACAAACAGAAGCTTGAAATGAAGAATGTAAAAAGATAGTACAAGGTAACGCGATTACAAATTAGGTCGACTCAATAATTAAAAGCTAGAGTGATCCGATTCAAATCAATATTCGCGTATACGAGCTGATACAAATACACTTACAATAAAGCGTACAAACACACTCACATATACTCGTACTAGTTATTTATACTTATTTTGATTCATACTAACATATGTGAGTAGGAATATAAAAACTCTTCATGTCCAACCTTATCGTCGTAAGGAATGGATCCAAACTGTACACAAAATGTCATTCCATGGGAGTAAACAGTGGAAGGCATGACCCACTTTATAACCACCATCAGATGGATACCAAAAATACAAAGAAATAACACCGTTTATTCTAGAGCATCGACAAGTCAATGTACGAATAGTAAGATCCGTTGCCATCTCTGCAATGTAGCAAATGAAAATAAGATACGGACGCCTAATGATACTTTCAGTGACATTTTTCACTGCATCGTTACTGACACAACATGCATTACGAGTAACAGAATACAAAAAAAGTGAAAAACTTTTGCGTCAATGGTCCCGTCGTTCCTTCACCATAAAATATGGGTCAAAATTTGGTCAATGTGAAGTTTAATGCAATCACGGAAAATAATTATTTGATTCCAAAGAATCACTAAAGGAACCCATTTAAGAACGTTTTACGTGAATGAAATTCTGCTCGCTGATGCGTTATTTTCGAATTATTGAACTTTGAAGTTGGCCTTTGCGCCCAAAGGAAACGAGCGCGCGAAACGGAATTTAATTAATAACGGTAGCTATTACAAACGTAAAGAGGTTGGGTCGTGAGGAGGAGGCAAAGTTCTTCTAGTGAAAATTATAAATAAAGCTTCTAACCCACCCATCAGGGTGACGACCGCAATCTTGTTTACATCGGCTCCAAGATGGCGGCGCCCATGGATGTCGCCATCTTGGAACCGATGTAAACAAGATTGCGGTCGTCATCCTAATGGGTGGGTTAGAAGCTTTATTTATAATTTTCACTTGAAGAACTGTGCCTCCCCCTCACGACCCAACCTCTTTACGTTTGTAATAGGGGGTTAGCTTCCGTTATTAATTAAATTCCGTTGCTTCCTTTCGCGCGTAAAGGCCAACTTCAAAGTTCAATAATTCGAAAAAAACGCATCAGCGAGCAGAATGTCATTCATGTAAAACATTCTTAAATGGGTTCCTTTAGTGATTCCTGGGATCGGAATTATTATTTTCCGTGATTGCATTAAACTTCACATCGACCCAAAATTTAAACCCTTATAGCTCTTAGTAGCCTGTACTAGAAAATTTCAGGGCCGTATCTTTTAGGATGATAGAATATGTTTTCAGATGAACAGCTCTATTGTCTCAGTAACAAGAGAAATTGCCAAAATGGATGCTCTGCACTGCGCTGCTTAGAGGTCTACATTGAAGAGTTCTAAAATTTTCGGGCTTACCACTAGCATACTGTATAGTGCAGAAGTCGGTCAATATTGAATATAATGTTGTCAACGAATTTCATAATTTCGTATGTATAGATAGGTAATATAGTCGATTTTAAGACGTTTTACATGAATGACAATGTGCCCGGAAATGCTTAGTTTAGGAGATATAGGATAAACAACGCCAGGTAAGAATAGCATTAACGGCAGTTTCGATATGGCTCTTCCGGCGTTTTGCGGACGCGGACCACGCCAAGTTTTTTGGCGGGAGTCATCGGCCTCGGTATGGTTGAGTTAAATTAAGATATTTTAGGCTTACTTAGGTTAGGATACTTAACTAAATTATCTTTACCAAACCTAACCTTACCTATCGTTACGTCAGAACCGGATTTCTGCTTATTTACCTCTCCGTTTGTTCAATTTTATAAACGACGTTCCTATAAGTTCAAAGTTGAATATCTCCAGAAATAAGAATTTCCGGGCACATGCATTGTCATTCGTGTAAAACGTCTTAAAATCGACTATATTACCTATCTATACCTACGAAATTATGAAATTCGTTGACAACATTATATTCAATATTGACCCAGAAGTTGTTGTCCGATAAATGTTCGTCCCATCAAAACGGAGTTCGGTGTCCACGGCAACCGTATTTTGTTCCCAAGTTTGAGTTTGGTACTGGTTGCAAACTTACAAATGGCAGCATCTCCACCAGTAGTCCCAAAAATCGATTTTAGCAATTTATTCACTAAATACACCGCGAAACATAACCCAAATCAATCCACATCTGACTTTGATGGTTATAATAGCATCTTATCCCTTCGCAGCATTTGGGAACATTTTTTTTTTAAGGGTAACATTCCGAGTATCATGTGAGTATCTTTCCGTGCACCACACGTCGTATCTGGAGACTTAACTGAAGTGACCAACGATGTGAGAGTCGCCTCTTATCATCCTGAACGTGCTCTCTTTCACGTTCAGCCCCTGGTCTGATTTCTAATGATTGGATTTACTGCTAAAATTAAGTAGTTTCTTGATCTATGTCTCGGCCCAAAGAAATTTCCTTGCAGTAAATGCAGGTGGCGTTTATGGACCCTTCTACAGCTTCATTTACGGTAGGTGGATGTTTTTACGCTAGACTTGGGGCAAAACGTTTGTACGGAAGCTGGTTGTTTTTTTCCGAGGTCGAGGGCTTTTGCGGATTTTTTTAATTTAACTTCTCGTTTTAGGGTCTTGTCCGTGCGGAGAAATCTTATGGCCCTCGATGCATGACTTTATTTTTGATACAATACTGGGGGAGGCGGCTGCACTCTCAAATTGCGAATAGTCACTCTTCTCACTGCACACGCATTACGGATGTTCCTTGCCCAAATTTATACTCATACTCTATAATCTTTATATAGTAGTGCAACCCATTCTGATTACAATAGGTGAGTTAAGGGATGCTAAAACAAGTGAACGAGTGTAGAACATGTCTCTCAATGCAGAATGTGATAAATTCGATTTTATCAACATCAGGGAGCTCATTGTAGCGTTGTTTTATGAGCCGCCGTAATCAAGGCAAGCCGCTTACGATTCTTGTGGCTAGCAGCGCCAGCACTAAACAGCGGCAGCGCAAAAATGTCCCCTTTGTTATTACATATGCTGACATCACAAACATTGGGCTTGAAACGGCGCAGTTTCGCAATACTAAGCGGCGGTTTGGACCGACAGTTTAGATGTTGCAGCTACCTGCTTCAGCGCCGCTGAGCTTTACAGATACAGGTCAGAGATGCGGGGTATAGGGTAAGTCAACTCCGTCATCGCCTTCTCCTTCAATATTCTCAAAGCAGGAAAGCAAATGAAATACGTGCGCCAAATCACATGAGTAAATTTCTACTTGGAATGCACATGAATTTTTTAAGACGCTCTTTATGTAATATATTTCATTACACGTTTGCGGTCTCACCTAGAACGTCGCCCAAGTCAGTCCCAATGACACGCGGTCAGGCCTTGTAACTTCAAAAGCCAAGGCGGTCTCACACATTTCACAGGGGCGCAGCAAGCCTGTAGAAGCCGTTTCGTAAATATTGAAGGTGGGTACCTGCGATTTTCACTCACAAAAATTGATTTTGATCATAAATCGAAAGAGCTACTATTTTCGCCCGTAATACATACTCTACCATTTTAGTCTGAGTGATTTTTTCTTTTACTGAGAGTATCAAACTCTCAACCCAACTCGAAAAAAACGTTGTAAAAATCACAACCTTTGTATGAAGAATATGTTCGTTTTAAATACAGTTCAATGTTTCTTCCATGAAGAAATCGGTTCACAGACTGCACTCGAAATTCACTCGCACATTCCAAAATGAACTGATTGAGTTGAATTCACGTTTTCAAAAAATATTCGCGGATAAAATGCGAAACGCTTATGAAAAGAACGAGCATCGAAGAAAATATACGTACCTGTAATGAATTATGGCTCTACCAACAAAGAGGCTCTCGAAATATTCAAAACGGTATGTAAAATATATGGCAAATACTGTTTATTGCATTTCGACTGGTGAGTAATGAGGATCCAATCAAAACTAATGAAAGAAACATCGTAAGATCAAACGCAAGTCGCTGCTGATTTTTACGAAACTGTTATCGATTACAACGATGTTTTGTTCCGTTTTGTTCAACGATGAAAGCAAAAACGGATGAGAAAGCTGTCCATTATAGATTTCTGGTCACTAAACACGAAAATAGACTCAAAGTTGCCTGCTGCCTCAGATTTTCGAGTCATTTAAATATTTACATTTAACATGAAATGCTATGGGAAAAATTGTATTAATATCAGGTTACAAATTGAGCCCTTTATACATCTTGAATTTTGGCCTATCGCTTGAAGCGGACGCCCAGAGTATCTCTGAGGATCATCCAGCAAAAATCTGCTATCACGGAAGCTGACTACTTTCCTTTGTAACGTTGTTCCATTGCTGAAATGCCTTTGATGAAATCGCTCTCTTCTTCGCCTCTGAAAGCCCGACAATTCGCTTGGAAAACATCAATGTGTGAGTGTACGAAATGCAGTTTTAATGACATGTGGCATCGAATTTTTTCTTAGGCAGATAAAAGTACTTCCACCAAGGCTTTATAATTTTCTACGCGAAAGTTACCCAAGAATTGTGTGCTAACATTCCGGAAACATTGCTAGGCATGTTGCTCATTGGGGATGAGAATTGAATCAATTTTGCTGTAGAATGACGGGAGGAAGGACCAACACTTCGTTATTCTTAAAGTTGCCGTCGCGTCTTGGTAATGCGGGCG
This sequence comes from Morinoia aosen, assembly GCA_030386875.1. Lineage (NCBI taxonomy): Eukaryota > Metazoa > Arthropoda > Malacostraca > Amphipoda > Talitridae > Morinoia > Morinoia aosen. The sequence goes on along the minus strand of CM059572.1, from coordinate 75,862,678 downwards.
TCACCTGCACTGGAGCCTTTAATGTTCCATAGGCGCTACTCCTCGTGTTGGCGAGTGCTCCATATACTTCAAAAGTTGTGGTAACCGAGTGGTGTCACTCGGTCCACCTCGCTAAACTCCACCTTGTGAACGTTACTGACACCAAAGCTGTCCACCGTGGATTCTTCTATATTTCTCTCAGGGTAATATTTGCTTTTGCTGCTCATTTCATTCTTAATGCCTTTCACCCCATTTTTTAATGAACTATTACAATTATATTAATTGCTTCGAAAAAAGCCGACTGCTTTATGTCAAAGCACTTTCTTATTTCACTTTCTTATTTCATCTTCATAAAAATATTTGCTAGAAACTTCTCAAAGCCTCATGACACGATTGTGTAGGAAGACGCCCTAGAAAATTGATAACTTATAATTTTCGTTTTCAATCTTCGTCTACGTAGGAAATAAATCATGCTTGCCCTTGATCCCCTTCTACGAGTCTTCTCTACATTTTCCCCAATATCGCTGTTTTCATGAGCGTCTTTAGAACTAATTTCCCCTTAGTCCAACCGACGAGTATGACCACCTGCATTAAAATAACGAAAGAAAATAATTATTTATTCAACGCATTAGCAAATGATAGACGGCGTCCATCATAATTATGTCAACAAACGTTCCATCAAGTTTCTAAAAACAAATGAATATTTATTAAATGGAAATAAACTGAAGTATTTATTAACAATAATCAAAAGCTTTATTAATCGAAGCTTTTTAAAGCTTTAATGACAGACTTTAAACAACTTTGGAAAGCTTCACAAGAGGCACGAAGCACTTCTTGCGGATACAAAGACCATTCTCGACGCGGATTGGACTTCAAGCTATCAAGCGAATCGTGTGGAGTTCTGCACACCGTACTCTCCAAGATGAACCCCCACTGGAAAGTAAGTCTTACGGGTTTAAATCTGGGTTCCACGAAGGCCATTCCCTGCCGATGAATGCTAGAACATGCACCTGAAACAAGCGCATAATTATTTTGGAGCTCTATGATGGAGCAGAGTCTTGTTGAAAGGCCCAAGATGCGCCACCAAAGTGTTCACGTGTCCAATTGAGCAGTTCTGCTTCCAATATGTATAAAATGCAACGCTGCCTGCTGAAGTTTGACTCCTAAAGAAATAATAATGAGAGAAGATCTTACATCGGCAGTGAATGCAGTCCAGACCAAGACAAGAAATGGATCTGCCTTTCACGGATCCATCTTTACGCCAAACTCTATCATTCTGTTAGCTTAATTAGACCGCCTTGGACTTGATGAACGTCGATTTTTTTTACGTCCGTGGGTACCAATCAACCTGCGCAGCATGCAATATTCAAAGAGGTTGAGAATGAGTCAACTTCTGACGAATCTCATACGGTCGTGGATGGCATTTTGACCAAAACAGAAATCTTGCGTAAGCCAACTTCAAAGAACTTCCAGGTTTGAATTCAAATTATTTTCATCAAATCTGATTGATTAACTTAGTCATGCGACTCAGAGTTGCGAAAACACGATTCACTATATTAGAGTGGAACCCACTATGTAGAAAGGAGCCTAAGCTAATCACCGGGAAAATCCTGACCTACTTGAAAAGGGCACCATCCGAGGCCCCTGCCAGGCCCCTGTAGCTCCCATGACCATTTTTCATGCATTTGTTGCACAAGGACCCTTAGGTGGTGGACTATTCGGTCCTAAAATTTTATAGCTCTACGGACACTAGATCCGCCCCCCCCCCCCCCCCAGGGAGGGTTAAGGGGACAAAAATCTTCAATTTTCGACCCCATTTCAACCTCATATAAAAAGAAAACAAAACGGGAAATAGATCATTTTACAACATACTTTTGTTAAAAATGTTCCAAGAATTCTAAAACTGTCTTTGGTTTTGTTTTAGCACCAAAACTCAATGAGTGGGTACGTTTTGAAATATACATAAAAATGAACTCAAAAACCAATATGTCAAATTTTTTCTAAAACTAAGGCCTGAATCAAAAAAATGAATGAAAGAAATTGGGTTTCTTTTCAGAAGTTACATATTATAGTCAAATTTCATAAGAATCAGACTGAAAAAAAAATTTCAAAATTTTTATAGAGAAATAAAATTTTTGTTTCTTTTTGGAAATCACAATTCACAGTGTGACTATGAAGTTGTGCATGGAAATTATCGAAATAACAATTAAAACTGCATTCCGTTACATATATTGTGCATTATATTACACTTCAACAAAAATTTTGTTTTTTGCCTTATTCCCAAAACAAATAACTTTCAACATTCAAACCGTATCAACTCATTGAGTTTTGATGCAAGAACAAAACCAAGGACAGTTTTGGAATTCTTGGAACATTTCAAACAAAGTTATAATTAGACTCTCCCTATTTTTAGAAAACAAAAAAGTTATATGGCTCCAAACCCAAAAATAATTGTTTGTGACGTTATTATGAAGTATCGCTTATCACAGAAATTTTTTTTTAAATGTTCGAATTTTAAATTATAACTTTGTTAGAAATGCTTCAAGGATTCTAAAACTGTATTTGGTTTTGTTCTATCATCAAAATTCAATGAGTTGATACGTCTTGAAATACACATAAAAATGAATCAAAAAAACTAATTTTTCGTAAAAAAATAAGGCCTAAATCGAAAAAAGGACACGAGTAAAAAAAGTTTACTTTCAATAAATACATTTACTGGCCAATTTTCAAGCGAATCGGACGAAAAAAGGTCGAAATCCCGGACGGTATTCTAACTCTCCTTTACTCGGTAATTCAGTCTATAGTTTTTGCTTCTCAATTGCTGAACTTCATCCCCCTGATGGAACCTTAATGGCCGTTACTTGAAGAGGAAAATGAAAGACCTTAGCGACAGTTTAATTTTGTAGATGAATACAGACCCATAGACAATTAGCCATGGAGTTCCACAAGGATGTGTCCTTTGGCCTCTCCTATTTCTGACATTTATTCATGATATCAAATCTACATCATTTTTCAAATTCATACTTTTTTCCGATGACAGCACGCTTTCTGCGGTCCTTCCGAAACAAATCTCGCTATGATTGCGGAGAGTATAAATAATGAACTTCATAAAGTTTCATTATGTTTTATAGCTAATAAAATAAGCCTCAACATCGATAAAACAAATTATATTACATTCTCGTACACGAAAAATATATCTCTCCCACTCATAAAAATTGGCGAAGGTGAAATCGAAGAAACCAACTCATGCAAGTTTCTGGGCATCATAATAGATGAACATCTGACCTTTAAATTTGAACACATCGCTCATATAGTTCTAAATTATTAAAATCCATCGAAATTCTGAATAATGTTATAAATTACTTGCCTGAAACAGCTTTACGAATGCTCTACCGAACACTCATTTCACCATACTTGCAATACGGAATAGAAGCATGGCCTGCAACTGATAAAAATAAAACCAATATAATTTTTACTCTGCAAAAAAGAGCCTTCAGAGCGGTAAAGAATCTAGAATATAATGCTCACACAAATGATCCATTCACAAATTTACAAATACTTAAACTTTCGGATCTCTACAAAAATTTAATTTCATTTACAAAACATTAACAAATGATTGCGACAATAGCCTAAAACAATTGTTAACTGCACAAACTGGTCATCATGACCATTTAACCTGAACTAGAAGTAAATTCTTGCTTCCTTATTATTCAAAGGCCCGGTTGCAACACAGTATCCTCTTCGTTGGAACTAAACTCAATACCTGCGGAGATCCGTGATAATAATTCTTACAAGGTATTCAAAAGAAATTTTGAGTCTCACTTCCTATCGGAATACTGGTCGTGTAAGATCACCAAGTCAAATCTTGTCTCATACATGACTGTTTCCAATAATGTAATTTGCCATGGGTAATATCACCGATCTTCAGTCTGCTGTCAAATCGTTTATCGAATATTCTGTTAAATATAGTCCATATGACCTATATTGTAAAATGAAATATCTGATATCGAGTAAATTATCTCACTGATCAGTCTAATTCGAAACTAGCTTAAGTGATTTAGGTTAAACATTATTGTACACCTTAGAATAACGTTTCCCCCCTGTGGGGGGGGGTAGAATTCTCCCACCGTGGTCCGCTGCGTGTCGTAAGAGGCGACTATAGTAGACGGAGCGAGGAGACTGGGGATCCCTTCTCTGTAATGATTTTCCCGAGAGGCAGCAGGCCAATGAAGGGGGTGAGAGGGGTCGAAAGACCACTCAAACCCTAATACTGGGATCTTTGAATGTAAGGGGGTGTGGAAGTAGAGCAACTGAGAGTAAGAAGGAGATCGGAAGAATGATGTTAAACCGGAAGATGGATGTGTTGGCCCTGAGTGAGACGAAATTGAAGGGTAGTGGTGAGTTGATGTTTGGTAGTGTGGGGAGGGGAGTGTCTGGAGTAGGTGGGGGACATGCAAGAGAGGGTGTGACTATATTATTGAGTGTAAGAATCAGAGAGAAAGTAGTTGAATGGGGTGAGGTGTGGTCAAGAATAATGTGGGTGCGAGTGAAATGGGGGGAAGAGTCATGGGGGTTTTTGAGCGCGTACGGACCGGGATCGGAGAGGAGTAGGGAAGAGAGAGAGGAGTTTTGGGAGAAATTGTCCGAGTGTGTTGCTAGAGTGGGGAGTGGTTGTAGAGTTGTGGTGATGGGGGACTTGAATGCAAGAGTGGGTGATGAGGTGGTGGATGGTGTTGTTGGTGAGTATGGAGTAGCTGGGGTGAATGAGAGTGGTGATTTCTTGGTGGGGTTATGTGTAGTGAGTGAGATAGTGATTGGGAATAGTTTGTTTCAGAAAAAAAGTATAAACAAGTATACATATGTGAGGACGAATGGAGGTGTGATAGAGGAGAGAGCATTGATGGATTATATTTTGGTTAACAGGGGAGTGATGGGTCGTTAGCTCGATGTGCATGTGTTCCGTGGTGAGATGAATGGGATTTCGGATCATTACTTGGTGGAAGGAAAGCTGAGAGTAAGTGGAATGTGCGGAGGTGTAAAAAGGAGGAGTGGAAGGGAGGTGTTAAATGTAAGCAAGTTACATGATTCAGAGCGTGAGTGTATCAGGAGAAGATGAAAGTAGAGTATGGGAGGGTGAAGGAAAGTGAGGTGGGTAGAGTGGAAGGGGAATGGAAGTTGTTTAAAGATGCGGTGAAAAATGTGCAAGGGAAGTGTGTGGGGTAAGGAAGGTTGGAGGGGGGATTAGAAAGGGGAGTGAATGGTGGAACGGAGAAGTAGGAGCGGCTGTGAAAAGAAAGCGGGGGGCATTCGAAAGGTGGCTACAACGAGGCAACCAGCAAAATTTTGAAGAATATAAGGAGAGGATGAAAGGGGTACAAAGAATGGTAAGGAGAGCGAAGAGGGTGGCGGATGAGGAATGGGGGAGGAAGTTGGGAGGGGATTTCATGGAGAGAAAGAAGGTTTTCTGGAAGGAAGTGAAGATAATTAGGAAAGGTCAGGTGGAGAATGAGGCAAGAGTGAAGGATGCAAATGGTACGATGCTAGTGGAGAGTTGTGATGTGAGAAAGAGATGGGCGGAGCATTTTGAGGGACTGCCGAACGTGAAGGATGATACGATTGCGAGAGTAGTAGCTGTTGGAAGTGATGTTAGAATGCCTGCGTTCGGTGAAGTGAATAGAAGTCGAATAAGAAGTGCAGAGGTGAAAGGTGCGTTGGATGAAATGAAAAATAGGAAAGCTCCAGGTTTGGATGGCTGCACAGTTGAATGTCTAAAGAAAGGAGTAAACGTGGTTGTAGAATGGTTGGTACGTTTATTAAATGTGTGTTTCGAGCCTAGTAAATTGCCGGTTGATTAGAGTAGCGCGTGTGTAGTTTCGTTGTACAAGGGGAAAGGTGACAGGTATGAGTGCAGTAATTCTAGGGGTATAAGTCTACTGAGTGTCGTTGGGAAGCTGTATGGAAGAGTTTTAATTGGAAGAGGGAGAGTGTTGACGGATCGTGTGCTTGCTGAAGAACAGTGTGGTTTTAGTTGTGGTAGAGGTTGAGTGGATCAAATGTTTGCTGTGAGGCAGGTGAATGAAAAATACTTATTAAAGGGAAAGGATGTATATTGGGCATTTATGGATCTAGAGAAGGCGTATGACAGAGTGGATCGTGAGGCTTTATGGCAAGTGGTAAGCTTGTATGGAGTGGGTGGGAGACTGTTGAATGCGATCAAGAGTTTCAACATTGATAGCAGAGCATGTGTGAGAGTAGGGAATGAGGTGAGTGAATGGTTCCCAGTTGTGACAGGTGTGAGACAGGGATGTGTGATGTCGCCGTGGTTGTTTAATTTGTTTATGGATGGTGTGGTGAGAGAAGTGAATGCCAGAGTGTTGGGAAAAGGTGCGCAGTTGGTGGGACGAAATGGTATGTATTGGGAAGTGTGTCAGCTGTTGTTTGCAGATGATACAGCGCTTGTGGCTGATTCAGCAGACTGGTTGAGGGGACTGGTTGCAGAGTTTGGTAGAGTGAGCGCAAGGCGTAAATTGAAGGTAAATGTGAATAAAAGTAAGGTGATGAGATGTTCAAGAGGTGGAGTGTTTGGAACTTTGGATGTGAGGTTGAATGGTGAAGTGTTAGAGGAGGTAGAGCATTTAAGGTACCTCGGGTCGGATGTGACTGTTAAGGATAGTATGGAAGTAGAAGTGAGGCATCGAGTGAGTGAAGGCTGTAAGACATCGGGTGCAATGAGGAAAGTTTGAGTATGAATGCTAAGAGAGGACTGTATGAAAGCTTGTTCGTGCCAGTTTTGTTGTATGGATCTCAACCTGGGGTTGAGAGCAGCTGAGAGGAGGAAGTTGGAAGTGTTTGAGATGAAGTGTTTGAGGAACATGTATGGAGTAACTAGAAGAGATAGGATCAGGAATGAGTTAGTTAGGGGGCAGACGGGTGTTATCAAAAAGTTGAGCAGGCGAGTGGACGAAAGAGTGCTTGGATGGTTTGGGCATGTTGAAAGAATGAATGTTGAGCGGCTGGTGAAAAAGATATATATTTCGGAAGTGAGTTGTCTTCGAGCGCGTGGTAGACCACGGATGAGTTGGATGGATGATTTGAAACGTGCTTTGTATGAGAGGGGTTGGACTGTGGACGTGGCGAGAGGGATGGCTGCGGACAGAAGGGAGTGGGGGCAGTGCATAAGAAGGTAATTTTATTTTTGACGCGTTAATGGAAGCTGCCCGCGTGTTATGGGGTTGACCTGTCCTGTGCGGGGGGAGGGGCTGCACTCAATGAAGCGGTCGGGGTAAACCAGCTATGGATGTCGGGCCTGACTGTGGAAGGTGGTTGTGCTGGGCTGCTGCTGATCCTGGCAGTTCAGGTGCGGCCAGTGCTGCCTCTCTCGCCTCCTAGTGACTAAGTGTGGTGATTGTGGCCTGCTGTCGGCTAGCCTCCCATAGGGAGGAGAAGCCCGGTATATGTATGTAGAATAACGTTGATGGTAGAATGCCTCATAAGTCGCTGAACTTATTCGGGCCCACAGGTAGCTATACTCAAATTTGACCATTGTACTAGACTTACGAAACATTCTACCTCTGTATCGCCTGTGGTAAATAAATTGTTTAAAATTGTTTAAAAATTACTTCAAAAATGTAAACGAGGGCATTAAATAGTACTAGAATGATAATAACAGAACTAACAATAATGAATAAAACTAAAAAAATATCTCTAGTATGACAATTGCAGCAAATAAAAACCGAACAATGAACCATTTGTGAATAGCGTCACGAGAAATGTGGGAAGAATATTTCAAAACATGTAGAGAGCTGGACAAAATTTACTTGTCCCTAGAAACTATTCACTTGAAATACTCAATTTTCAAGTAAGCATAGAGTACCTGTTGAATAACCCTTAAGTTCTTTAGCATCAGTTGTTTTTATGAGCTTCATTTCAGGCTAGTCTCTGAGAAAGTTATAAAGCTTGTCATTCTTCTATGTAACTTCTCCTCGGGAGCCGCCTTTGGGGTTTGCTGTAAGGGCCCACGTCTACATTTCACGATATTACATGGAGAAACGCAAATTTTGCTTTATTCTTAACCTTATTGTTTCAAGTCAGTAGTATCTTCAATTATATTCGTAAATGGCTTTATTAGATTAGCCTGTGGTTGTAGAATTTTATGCATACTTGTGAAGTTTTGTCAAGTTAACATTTTCGATAGCATTTTAAGATTTAGTGTTTGAAACCTCGATGAGAAAAGATGTGCATACTTCAAACTCATGTTTCATATTTAAATTCCAGGAAGCATGAGAGATGCCTCTGTCTTCTCATCTGGCATCAATTTCAGGCAGTCATTATTATTGCCCATTATAAGAAGAACTGCATTTGCTGCACTAGACGTTAAGTGCACATTTATACATTCACCATCATTCAATATACGTACATCACAGGTAAATCTGTTCCGTTTTAGTGATAAATACACTTGAATTTACAACAGCGAAAGTTCGTATTTGGACTCATTAACGCTACAACTACAGCGAAAAAAAATTAAAAATGTTCTGAAACTTTTGGAAATTAACATGTGTTTAATGAATTTCACAAAAAAACAGTTTATCACAGTTAACAAAGGAACCAGGTGACTTTCATAATAAATTCCAATTTAATTCAATTTAATACACAGGGATAAATTTTGGGTGCACAATAAGAGATCGAATAATAATAATACAAGAGCGTATTTGAAGACCTTTCGTCTGCATCATCACCATAACGACCTTTCAGTCGAATTAGGACGGCACTGCTCGAAACGAGTTCAGGAGAAAGAACGGTACTCAAACGTGTTGTGTCCAGTTTTTATAAAAACTAGTGTACACGACCTCAAAATTCAAAATAACGGGATTCGTTTTTTTTGACAAATCTTCCAGACGTGGATGAAAAACAAATATCTCCATCCTAACTGTACCCATGATTAAAATTTTCTTTTAGTTAGGCACTGGTGAAACTCGTGTTACAGATTCGGTCATTGAGCGTTCTTCAAGAGCGTCAAAGAGAGACGGACCAACAAACCAAGCAAGCAAAAACTGTGTATCATCATTCATTATTATAAAACTGTGTATCAATCGAATGGAAACTGCATTAACTGTGTTGCAGGAAGAAATTAATTAATATGAATGATGGGATCCAAATTACAAAGTAACTGTAATACTAGATTTTTATCTTATTGATATATACTTTTAGCTTTTCGATTCTGGTCGCACAGTACCGTCTGAAGAACCCTTCATCATTGCAGCAATGACATATGAATGACACCTGCGTATCCGAAATACATGCTTGAGCAACATACTGAGTGCATAAGTTTATCCACAAATTTAATGTGTTCAATAAAATTCCCATTGTAATAACATAGCAGAAATTAACACATTGACCACAATTGGTTAAATTAAAGTTCAATATTCAACTCAAATTGAAAGTCATTTGTAGTTAGTAATTTTGAAAATAGCAAACATTAGCTAAATCAGGTCTTTATTCAGCTTAAAATAAGTATTTATTAAATTTGTGTTTTGTCTACTGCTCGGTCACCAGCACTATGAAAATCCCCTCCGTGGCCACCGGTGGCGCACGCTGCAGTCAAAGTGTTGAGCACAAAAAATATAAATTAATCTTTTTATTCAGGGAGACACTATGCGTTTTATCATTAGAATTGATAACTCTTTGACGCTTCTTTTCAGCCCGCAGGTAATCTTCGGGGCTCGTCATCTTCTCCCGAGACCCTGAAACCACTGCGAAACAATAATTTTTTCTATAAACTTTATTGCAGTTTTTCAAGTAGGTGATGAACTACCACTTTTTGAGCGGTCTACAAAGTGCGAGAATCATTCCATAATATCCTCTATTTTTCGCGAGGAAGCAAAAATCCGAGTAATAAAGAAACTGTAATTTGTTCTCGACGAACATGCGCCTCTGAGGCACGTTGAACTTAAAAAATGATGCAGTGTTAAGGCTAAAATATTGTTCTGATCTCCAACGCCAAGTTCTGCAACTCCAAGCTAATACTACCGGTCTTAGGTGAGAGGGGGAAAACCTGCAGGCAAAAGCAGAGAAGTTTGACAAGCCTCCACGATGAAAATACCTGTCTTTTACAAAAAACTAGTGTTGATGTGCTTCATAAACTGCAAGACTTGTTTATTGTGTTTAGATGGTATTTCGTAATGCCATTCTCTATTTATTCAGCCTTGGAAAACTGTTAATCATCTCAAACATTTCAGACCATTGTTCTCAGAACAAAACATTCACCTATTCTCTGGTCATATGAAATCATAACTTTCACATACGTTGAAGACATTAATTAATATACATTTTTTGTGAATTAAATTAGAGTTCAGTAATTCATAGATATGATGAAAATAAGCATTGTGTATAGTCGAGAAGAAAATGAAAACGTTATGCATGTCAGAAAATTGAGGGAAATCTTCAACTATTGGTGAAATATTTAGCAACTGTAAAAACGTTGTCTGACTCTGGCATTTGTCCACAAAATAGCGAGCTAATATATATTGAAACAGATTTCTTTTTTATTTTCTGCTGTTTTCTAATCATGAATATTAATTTACTTTTCTTTTTTAAACTTCCAATGTTTACCTTAATGATTTCTGATACTACTCAATTTTCATTGAGAAGCAATGGTACTCATTTTTTTAAATGGTAAGAATATGGACAAACCTCATCATTTAAAATACGTGCTCGTTTGGTGGCTCTTGTCCTCAGGAATTATGAAATATCGGTGGAGATAAACCTCGATTTTGAAATTTAACCAACCATCTCATAGCAGTTGCTCCCCATTTTCAAAATGGAGTCCAGACAATATTATTTCGACAAACCATGAAACAAAAACGTCACCCAACAAAATACAGTAGACCATTACTCTATAATGCGGAATCCTTTTAGGGTACAGCTTTTCGTTTCGGGTGAGGAGGTGTACAAATTTCTAGCCTTAGTTCGGCATGCTGTCTTGTTTATTTCATTCTGCCAGCTTGCCTATTAGATTTAAGCTAGATTTAAGAGCATCAGGTTAGTAAATTTATTTACATGATTTAAAAGGCAGGATGTAGGAAACAATATCTTGGCCCGGCAGTTTCCGTTCTTCTTAGCGACTGACGATCGATAAGAAGTATGTATACTCTAGCGTGCGTTAGCACCGAATAATCAGACTTTTCACAGACCTCCAATCGGGCACCACCATCGGCGTAAACTGCTCATTTAATGCCATATCCTACGTAATCTACGGGGAGCACGCTGCTCCACACTTACCTGCTGGAGGCGCTTGACTTCCACGCTGCTCCACACTTACCTGCTGGAGGCGCTGGACTTCCGCGCTGCGTCCACTTACCAGACTGGGGACAGGCGGACGTAAATCCACTACCAGGGGATCTACATCTCGTGGCGTTATGCCTTGAGGTGAGGAAGCTTGCCGGACTTGCCAAACCCCTAAAGTTTCCGAACCCCTGCCATTTATATCATGGAGATTTCCTTTAGGACTCGAACCATTATCACGCATTATTCTGAGCAATATATTGATGGATCGCGTTTGATGGTGGCTCATCAAACAAACTAAAATTAATTACGTAAATTCTTTTTCAGGCAATTAAGGATCAAGTACCTGTATGTTCACTCTCATTCTTTGCTTCCAGTGCTTGGAGACTCAAGGAGGGAACGGCGAGCGGCGGGCCTGGGCAGTGAGGTGGCTGCTCGTGTAGCCTGCCCCCCAACTCGTACCATTTGCCGCCAAGCGCAAAGTTCCGGCTCGATTTATAGTTCTTGGATTGTGGATTGAGTTGGAACGGCGAGCGGCGGGCCTGGGGGGTGAGGTGGCTGCTCGTGTAGCCTGCCCCCCAACTCGTACCATTGCCGCCAAGCGCAAAGTTCCGGCTCGATTTATAGTTCTTGGATTGTGGATTGAGTTGGAACGGCGAGCGGCGGGCCTGGGGGGTGAGGTGGCTGCTCGTGTAGCCTGCCCCCCAACTCGTACCATTTGCCGCCAAGCGCAAAGTTCCGGCTCGATTTATAGTTCTTGGATTGTGGATTGAGTTGGAACGGCGAGCGGCGGGCCTGGGGGGTGAGGTGGCTGCTCGTGTAGCCTGCCCCCCAACTCGTACCATTGCCGCCAAGCGCAAAGCTTCCACACAATTTAAAATTCTTGATAACTTGCTCGCAGAAGCAAATAGATTTCTGAAACGGTACTTTTTCTTGATCCTTTACACGGCGATCCCATTTTATTTGCTAGGAAGTGGACAAAACTCCGAATCAGCTAAGTTTATTGTCTTTTCAATGTTCAATGGTATTTGAGCCTATTCAATTAGTGTGTTGTATTATTATATTTTTTAAATCAGTGTAGTGTATTGTAACACAATACTCGTACATGTAATTTTGGCCGTTTTGTAGTGCTATAGACTTTTAGAATCGAGGCAAGAGAATTTAATTAAGTGCCAATTTCTAGCGTGCAGCTTGTCATGAGCTCGTTGCAGGAAACGCATAAGTGGACCGACTGCCAGGCCATCAAGATGCAGTGAGTTCAAGTTGAATAAGATCACCAAATCAGGGTCTTCTTCTATTGTCCAAAAAATTGTTTTTACTGCACATTTTAGTGATTACAATAATCAAACAATTACAGTTTTCTCTAGGGCAAATTCAAGTTTTGTAGTTCATTGAAACATTTTAAACTCCGTTTTTTAGCGTTTTCAAAAAAATTTGGCCTTCAACAATTTAGCACACAATCTTATCGGCGTAATAAAAGTTGCGCTGAAATGATTTCTTAGTTTTGCACATTTACACCCTCAAAAAATCCCCAACTGCAGGATGAGAGGTGTTAACATTATGTTGAAGTCCCTGTTATGGAAATGGATGGCTTGTAATTTCAATGTTCAAGACACATTACTTACTACGAAGCACATTATAAAGTTAAGGAGTAAAATTAATTTTCAAAACTTTTGCAAGAAATATAATTTTCCCAGTAACATGTTACATTAATATATTATGAATTAACCTGAACTATGTTATAACACCTCTGAAGTACCATGCATAAGCTGTAATGGCATGAATGAGCAAAAAGATCGGGAGACCAACAGTACATGAACAGGAATTCAGTAAATCAAACCTGTTGCTATAGTTACACGGTGTCAAACAGAATCTAGCATGCGACGTACTATATTCGATATGCTCGCGCGGCACTCTCTGGCTCTTATGAACGGAGCTCAGGGGCAGAGCATACTGGCTGCAACATGTAATTGAGCATGACTGTGCACAAAAGGGCCTAAAGGTAAAATATTTCCTTCAATTACATTCTTTTGTGGTGTAAAAATATTTTAAAAGACCCTCACTTTAGGCTCACTTCTTCACAAAAATTGTGTCTCGTTGGGAAGTAGATAATTTAGGGTTCTTCGTCGGACTCGGTCGCGGTCGGACGTGCGGGGAAATGGTGCGGTAATTGTTGAAATTGCAAGGGGGAAATAACCTAGCCATGCATAAAAATTATACCATCAGTGAATGTGTTTGCTACCTGTGGAACAACGAAAAGGAAAAAATAACTTTTGTCTTATTTCTGCTTAAATCAGTGCACTTTAAATGAAAAGCCAACGAAGCAGTGCTGGCAAGGGGTGTGAAATGGTGTGCTCAGCTTGGTCTCGAACGATAGGCCTGAGTGAAGTGTGAAGTATCCTTGTTCCCTCAGTCTCCCCTCACCGCGCCCGCACCCTCCCCCCCCCCCCTTTCCCGTACACCTGCCTCCCGTCCTCTGACCGTTCAGAGCATAGTAAAACCTGGACTTTTCCGCTTCAAGCAACCAAAGAAATTACGTTTGTTTTTGATCAATTTTTGGTAATGTCAAACCTCTCAGTTAAGTTTTTGTTCACTTCCTACGTGGCCGAGACGGCAAATGTGCACGAAAGAATTATTGTGTTTCGTACCTCCGTTTCACTACTGACACCGAATAGTTTGAATACACAGAAAGTTTGAAGTGAGCTACCAGTACGAACAACGGGTGAACGAGAAGTTGAAAAACATTTACAATCACCAGGGAAAATACTATAAAAAGTGCACCTAACCTTGAATTTGTAATTCAAATATGTTCTCACTAAAAGCGTTAGTCATCCTACTGACGATGTGTTTCTTGATCCTGCAAAATTTCCTGCAAAATTACCGCAGCGAAAGGAAGCCCATCCGAACGAAGGAAAAGACTGAAGATGAGGCTGAATACTAAGATACGCTTTCTTTATAATCAATGAAACTAAAATTTAAAAATTGTGCTGTCCCTCAATATCATCATATCACATTTTGTACCAGATCTCATTCTGTTGAATAATTAAAACGTCCCTCAAATAGGAAGAAACTCTCGGCCAAAAAAAGAAAAAAAATCACGACTCGTGTCAGAGACTGTGACCTAGTCGTACAAAATGCAAAATGCAAAATTGCATGTCATTGTTCGCGGCCAACCCCAAGCCTCCCAGTTCCTCGCCTCTGTCCTCCAGCATTAAAGGGCAACCCCTCTTCTCTCAACTGTGAGCTTCAATACCTCGATGAACGGCTTGGATTTACCTCACTTTTCATAAAATACTTGCTGAGCGAGGTAAAATTTAGCAAATCAGTATCAGCGATACATATACAAAAACTACATCGTTCTCATAATTCAGTCATAGCTATGCAAATATAACGCACAATGCATCACTACGAGACTCGCTACGCAGGCCGGAAAGTGCCGTTCTCTGCACAGATGTTGCCCTACACAACATCCCGGAAAAATGGTTCTTTCAGGGGCAAAAATACGACCTTACCAAGCAAAGTGCCTGCAAGTAGGAAACCTACATCCTCTCGCTCTCAAGATTCTAATGCTCAAAACGCAGGAGACTTGCTAACCGCTGCCAGTAACTCCGTCAGAGAATGTGTGTCACCTTCCGAAGCAACGTCAGTGAAGACTATGCAACCAATATCGCAGGACGAGGGAAAACATATCTGCCAAACCTCCAGCAATCATTTGAAGGTTCGAAGCAGTGAAGTATCAGCCGCAGCACCACAACCAACTGCTGCTCCTCATCTGAACAAGTATAACAGCGTGCCAGCTCCCCAGCTCTGCGTCAACAACAACGCTCCAAACTGTCCGCCAGCGACGGGGACACAAACGCCATCCTCATCAGTGGTACAAGACAGAATAGTTGTTATTAATAAGGACATTTCAAGCGTGGTAGACTCTCCTCATTCTCCAGATTATATGTTCGATAATATTCGCGCACAAACCGATACTGGCAGTAAATTACCCCAGAGCGCAAGCTGTGAGAACAAAATGAAATTTCCAGTACAGAGCAATAGAAAAAACACTGTTACTTCTTTAAATGGCTACTTGCACCCGCTTCAAATCACAAGCTCTCAAAAAATTCATGAAATTATTCACAATTTGTCTCTAACAGCAGCGTTTTTCAATAAATCCCTAAGACAACGTGAGCCTCCTAGCCCGTCGTCGATTTTCTCTACAGTATCAAACATTCAGAACTTAACCGAGCAACTTTTTGCTTTAAATTCACATATAAGTTCTCATGACCTTGCAACTGCGGTACCTGCTAGTATCTCTTGTGAAGTCGACTCCAATTGTCGAGGACCTTACGATACTCTGCTGCTAGGTGACAATATCCTAAGCACGATCAGAAGGAAGGACATCGATCGCTCTTGCTGGATCAAAACTGTTCCATCTGGGTGCTTCGACGACCTTCTCCATGCTATAAATTGCATGCCTAGATTTAAAAATTATATACTAAGTTTTGATGGTCTCTGCCACTCTCCCTCAGACCTTGCTCGAATCAAACAACAAATTGTAAGGAAGTACGCACTTTCTACTATTTATATCGCCAATGCTTGCAGTGCGAAATAATTCAACAAAGCGATGAATTTCTGCAAAAACCTGGGTTTAAACTTGATTCAATTTCAAACTTACCCAGATAATGAAAACGGTGACGCACTCAATAACATTCAACGGCCTCGCACCCAGGCATAAAACTTCTGTTTTCTTGGACAACTTGCAATGAAATCAACATTGCGAATCACCGTGCCATATTGTCCTCATTTTAACAAATGTCAAGCAATAATTGGAATTGTAGGTCATTCCAATGATTCGAAAACTTCACGGAAAGAGACAAATAGTCTCACTTTAAACTTTGGAAAAGAATATAAGCCTATGCACATCACTGCACATGGTACACCAAATCCTTCAAAATTGATTGCGTCATCAAGCAGAGGTCTGAGTGACTCACTCACCCACAGCATGAGGAACGTAAATAACCCTGAGCCTTTCCCTGATTCGATCTCAGACAAATATAATGTCAGTACGAAAAATAAATTTGCGTTACTTGCAACAGACACAAATAGTGATTGCGACATGCCCTTCTTTTCAACCAATTCTCAACTTTCCAGTGAGTACGCAGGAACCGAGGAAAGTCAAGCTAATAACGATATTCAAAACTATTCAAAAAAAATCAAATCATTAAAAAAAAATCTGTTGCCTCTGCCAGGCCTCCGTTGAACGATCAAACCGATACTGCTACCGCAAAACCAACAGTGAATCAAATTTGCACACGCGTTGCAAACACACTGGACGACTTGAAACGATCGCTCAAAATGGAGCCTGCTTACACTGTAGGTGACGGACACTGTCTCCTCCACGCCGTAACGACGCAGCTTGCTTCACAACAAAGATCGAAATGGGATTATACAACTCTGAAAATAGCCATCAAAACTGAGAGCTCCAGAAACAAGGACCAGTATGCAAAATTCGTTGACAAGAACAGTGGCAGTTTCGAACAACTCATCGATAAATACATCAATAGAAAAGTCTTCGATCACGCAGTTGGAGACCTCATACCCCAAATACTTTCTAATGTGACGAGAACACCAATTCACGTATTTGATGAAAGAGAAAATGGGATTTGGAAGACGACAATCTCCCCTACATCAAATGCTCTGATAAACTGTCCTCCGGTAAACATACACCGGAAACAGGACCACTATAGCGCCCTCTTGAAAATGCGTGACGAAAATCGTGTTGCTCCCTCCCCCATCTTGTGACTAAATAACAGTGATCAAATTGAATTTGAAGCTGAAATCACAAACAATGAACGCGGCAATAAAGACCTAGAGACGAATACCAAATGCCCTGCTAGACCTAAAAAATGCAATAACTCCACTAAAGATCTGCCTATTGAGATAAATAACATCAAAATATTACACATAAATGCTCGCAGTCTCAATGGTAAAATGGATGACGTACGAGTAATGTTGATCACTAACGATATCGATATTTTATGCGTATCTGAAACATGGTTCGATTCACGAGTCGAAAGCTCATATCTCAGCATTGCCGGGTACACATTGTACCGTTATGACGGAGTCAAGAGTAATAGAGGTAGCGGTTCATGCATTTTCATCAAAGATGTCTACTCTACATCCTTATTTCCGATAAAAGAAAAATGCGAAGACATAGAAATGGTTTGGCTCAATGTTCAGGTAAACAAACACAAGTCTTTCATTATCGGCAGTCTTTACAGACATCCGTCAGCATCTCTACGTCCAACATTAGATTTCATTGAAAATACGTTTAAATTAATCTCTGCAGCCAAAAAATCTTTCTATGTTTTCGGAGATTTTAACGTAGATCTGACAAATAAAAACAATAAGCTAAGCAAGATGCTGCACAGACTTAATCTTTCTCAAATGGTCCAAGAACCAACGCGAATTACCAACGCTTCCAAAACTCTTCTTGACCTAGCAATTACAAGCAATCCCCAAGCAGTACTCAGCACAGAAATCTTACCGTCCTTTTCTGATCACCATTCGGTAGAATGCCAAATAAATATTGCAAAAGAGAAACAGAAATCTAGTTACATTTCATATCGCATGAAAAACCACTACTCCCCTGAAATATTTCAAGAAAAGCTATTAGACAGATGGAGTGAATTTCAAGGCATGGAAAACACCGATGATGTCAATTTACAAGTTTCGCTTTTCAACGAAAATTTCGTATCGGCTCTTAACGAATGCGCACCTTTCACTACGAAGAAAGTTAAGCCAAGAATTTCTAAATGGATAACAGATGAGATAAAACAGTTGAGCAGAGCTAAAAGAAATTTGCAGCGTGAGTACAAACTGAATAAATCAGACAGTACGCGTCGAAAATTATATAAAGATCATGAGAAGATCCTACGAAGAAAAGTTAAGGAAGCAAAACGGGACTACTTCCACAAAGAACTCTTGGCGGCAAAACAAAACCCAAAAAGAACTTGGGAAATCATTAGAGAAGTTGCTCAGTATAAAAACTCGGAGTGCAAAAGCACTTTCGACAACCCCTCAAAAATGGCTAATGACTTTAATACTTTCTTCTCAAAAGTTGGCGAAGATGTTTTCAATGAAGTATCCAGGACAGTTTCAGACACATCTACAGGAGCAAATCCGAGCGATGTATCATCCCCAAATAGTAGAAACAAATGGAGACCAAAGCCGGTTAGCGTCATAGAGTTACGAAAAATCTTATACTCACTAAAGAATACCAAAGCGACTGGACATGATGGCATAAGCCTCCAACATATAAAAGACAGCTTCCCTGTCACAGCACCCCTCATTCGTTTGATAATAAATACATCTATAGCCACAAACAGGTTTCCCGACCAATGGAAATTATCCATTATTAAGCCATTACATAAATCTGGTGATATCGACATAGTGTCAAACTACAGACCAATCAGTCTCCTGCCTGTTATGTCCAAAATATTAGAAAAAGTAATAACAAACCAGCTCTCGTCTTACATAGACGAGTCACATCTACTGCATCGCAATCAATATGCTTACAGGAGGAATACCAGTACTCAGGACGCCCTGTTAAACATAACAGAAAAAATTTACAATGATATTGACCAAAAAAAATTAACTCTCTTACTATTGCTTGATCTCTCCAAAGCTTTCGACAGTGTTGAGCATAAGAAACTTCTACAAAAAATTTCAAACCTCAGAATTGACACTCAATGGTTTGAAAGCTACCTACTAAACCGCTCTCATGCAGTGTGCTTGAATAACAAAATGTCATCATTCATACCAAACAATTTTGGCGTTCCTCAGGGTTCAATCATCGGCCCGCTCTTATTTTCAATCTTCATCAATGATTTCCCCACCATGCCGGCAAACACAAAAATCTCAATGTATGCTGACGACGTACAAATTGCCATCACAAGCTCAACAGCAGATTTAAAAGAAACACAAGCCAACGCTGAAAACCTTCTGAGAAACCTTAAATTGTGGTATGACCATAATGGCCTCAAACTTAACGCAAGTAAAACGCAATGCATTATTTTTGGATCACAGAATGCGACTAAAAATTTACCACCATTCAAGCTAACATTTGGAGACGATACAATTGAACCAGTAGAGACGGTAAAAAATCTGGGTGTTTGGTTTGACAAAAATATGACTTTCAATTCACACGTCGAAACAATGTGCAACAAAATAAACGGAACCTTAATGTTCTTTCATCGCATTAAGAACACACTTGACAAAAAATCTAGATTGTTAGTGATTCAGTCTTTAGTTTTATCGAGCCTGGACTACTGCAGTCTTGTATGGGGAAATTTACCTCAATATCGTCAGGAAGAGTTGCAAAAATGTCTAAGCTTCGCCGCCAAAGTGGTGTCCAAAGGAAATTTCAATAAATACGATCATGTCACCCCTCTTTTAAGAAAACTCGACTGGATCCCAATACCGAACAGATTCATGATCCAAAAAGCTCGACGAGTGTTCTCCTCTCTGTACCTCCCCCAAAGTAATGCAGAGGTGGTAAAATTTTTTCCATCTAATATCCCAAACAAAAAACCAAACCGGAGGAATGATGTTTTAGTCAGTTACCGTTCATCTAACGTGGGACAAAAAGCTCTTTCAGTTTCTGGAGCTTTTTTGTGGAACAAGCTTCCCCAGCATATCAAAAACTCTAAAACTGTAAAAGAATTTAGAGTAAATGTGACACGTCATTTTGCATCTCTATAGACCTGCAGCATTTCGGTGTGAATTTCCCATTTACCAGAAATTTTAACTTTCCTGAAATTTCTGTTAGAAAATTAGAAACTATTTCATTTTACGTTTGCTAAGCGATTCGTATATTCATCTTACTTATTTCTGTCGACAACAATGAGCACCACAGCCGTGAGTTCAATACAGCAGAATGAACGTTTTTTCCATAATTAGGAGTATTTCCTCATCTTTATTTTGTTATTTTTTCTTCTCTGTGTTAATATTTAACATCCGTATGGAAAACATACTCTGAAATACATTTTGTGTGTACACCAATATACAGGTTTATAAATGTGAGGATTGTGCAAAGTTTATAATGAATTAAATTTTGGCTAACATTGTCTCGTTATTTCAAAATCATTCTCGAAGATGTTTTCAATCGATTTCGGCTGAGCTGGGGGAGGGGTTAATTTAAGCATTTTCATTTAGTCTTTTAATATTTTTCCGTGCGTTCAGTGCACACCAGCACTAAACTTTAAAATCGAAAAAAACTGTTAATTTCTGTTATCAAAATAATCACTTTGGACCATTGCTTAATCTACCTATATGTGCCAAATTTTGTAAATATTCTCCACTCAAATGTGATATCCGGCCACTATGTTACTCCATTTTATCCCATGTACACATGTCTGTATAATGCTGAAGAGTTGTGTTGTTTCTTGACTGTAACCTGAGTTTTCTTAAAAATTTCTATGAAGTAACTAAAAACCAGTTCATTTTACGTTTTCCGAAGTCTTCTTTTCCTTTTAGTTATTTTTTTTCGAATAATTTCTTATGATTACAATGAGCTCAACTGTCATTATCGGTGTAATAGATGGTAGGTTGTTTCTATCCTCTTATTTTATATTTGTATTTTTTTCTTATATTTCATTCTCAATAAGTACATATATTAATATGTGTGTGTACGTACATAGGTATATATATATCTACATAAATGGATATACATGTTTCTAATTCATTTCTTTACACAAAAACCATCCGGTTAATTAATTTTATTGCACTAGCGAAATGATTCAAAAATAGATCTCCCACTTACACCAGAGGACGTCTCTGTGAATCGGATTAATGACAAATACAATTAATGTAATTAATCGTAATTTGAGCGTATGAATCGTGGTAAAATTATCTTTCTGTCCGTATGTTGTACAAGCAAATTTTGATGTTGAGTATATGTTTGTTTGCGCATTTCTGCCAAAATTTTGTAGATATTTGTCAATCATGAGTGGTAACTTGCCTACACTGTATCTCCATTTTATCCCATGTACCCATGTCCGCATGATGTTGCAGAGAATATCGAGAAGATATGATATATGATATGATATATTGAAGATACATGTTTTTTTTTGTTGTTGTTCCTCAGCGGTAACTTGAGTTTTCTTAAAATTTCCTTTAGGAAATTAAAAAACCATTCCATTTATACGTTTTTCGAAGTCCTTTTCTATTCCTTATCTTTCCTCGGGTTATTTCTTACGATTCATCAGAGCTTGGGCTGTCATTTTAAATATTGAAAGAGTAAGATTATTTTTCATGTCTATTAGCATTTTTCTTATATTCGTTTTCAATACGTATATATATGAATATGTGTGTTGGTGTGTGCGTGAGTATGTGCGTGTGCGCACGCAAACATAAATGTTTATGTATCAGTGTAAACATGCACACGTTTCGCACACATATATGCGCACATGTACATATATCGGTTTCTATTTCTACTTTTTGCATAAAAAGCAAAACCTCAAGACACATTACATTTTACCTAAAGCTCTGCGATCAGTTAACACTGCACCAAATTTCAGAAATAAACAAATTGATTGCGCTTGCTTTATGATTTATAAATCGATCTATCACGACCCCGAAGGGCATTTCTGTGAACAGAAGAAATTAAAAAGTATAAACAGACAAAGGAAATAAAGCACTCGTGCAAAAATTATCTCTATATTTGTATGCCGAACAAGCCATGCATTTCAATTTTGAGTGTAAGTTTGTTTACGCATTCCTAGATGTGCGTGCTGTGTTGCGCGATGTTCTTTACAAATTATTTCGAGACTATCTTTTTCTCAATACTTGATTGTCATTTACGGTGTTGTTTCAATCTAGTACGGTGTAGCGTTTTTTTTTTGTATTTTTCCTACTTCGATGATCTTATAAATAATTCGAAAAATACTAAAGAATTCTTCGAAACTGCCAAGTTCTTAGTTGAAATTATCGAAGTAGGAAAACGGCAAGAAGCGCTGTACCGGAATCTCTTGGAATATAAAATATCCAAGAGATAATATTTCTCATTTCTCATTCAACTACCCTTGACAGAGTTAAACTATTAGCACGACCCGTATGGTTTGTCTATTAGTACGCCTCGTATATTTTTTCTATTAATATGCCTCGTATGGTCTATCTATCTGTACACCTATGATAGTATTGTCTAATATTACATCTCGTATAGTTTGTCTATTATTATGCCTCGTACGGCTTATCTATTTGTACACCTCGTATGGTTTGTCAATTAGTATTCCTCGTATGGAACTTTGTTAGACTATTAGCACACCACGTGTGGTTTGTCTATTATAGTACGCCTCGTATATTATGTCTATTAATATGCCTCGTATGGTCTATCTATTTGTACACCTCTGATAGTTTATCTATTAGCACACCTCATATAGTTCGTCGATTATTATGCCTCGTATATGGCTTATCTATTTTTACACCTCGGATGGTTTGTCAATTAATACTCCTCGTATGGATCTTTTGTTTTAGGACGTCTTATATTAAGGAACTTTTAAAAGCCAATATGTTGGCATATGTATCTCATGTGACAACTTGGAAATAAACGGTTTAATCATCAATATATACAGGATAATCTCCCTTCTGCGCTCTTCGTTTCGAAATAGTCGGGCTCCATGCAGCTACGTAGCTCTTGTTTTAGCCAGTGCTTCTTAAAATGACATAACGCAAGTGGTCTAAAGAAGGTCATTTCGAATATCCCACCGGGTGGGGGAGGAGGAAATAGGGTAGAAGTTTTATTGCGTTGCGAGGAGGTATGGTTTGCTATCCGCCTTTTGACATGATTCCGTTAGGTGTTGGTGGATAAATTTGATACATGTATTTGAAAAGCTCGCGTACATGCCAAGAAACTGTCGTAAATAGTGAATATTGTCAAATCCTAAACTTCCGACACTCACTCGCACAATCTCTACCACGGTCGGTGATCGAGTACGACGCTGATGAGTAGTTTGTTGCAGTGTATGGGGCAAAATAATTGAAATTATGTTATTCTTCCTTCAGTCTCTGGATACTCGCTGCACGCTGGCAAATGATAGCCCGCGAACCTGCAGGAACCAGTTCTCGAACTACCACTTTGAGAAGCACAGATCTAACCCACAGGACTTTGAGCAACAACGCATCTCTAACCCACGGAACTTTGAGTAGTAGATCTGCTCTACCAACGGAACTTTAAGCGGCAACACAGCTCCAACTCACGGAAGTTTGAATAGCAGAACTGCTCTAACCAACGGAATTTTGAGTAGCAAATCTATTCTACCTAACAGAACTTTGAGTAGTAAAACTGCTCTAGCCCACAGAACTTAGAGCAGCAACACAACTCTAACTCACAGAGCTTTGAGTAGTGGCGCTGGTCTATAGGCCACGGAACTTTGCTGCGTAGCACTGCTGCAGGCCAACTGCAGAGCATTTCTAAGGCGGAGTCAGCGAGTAAATCGTATGACGAGTTTTCCTTTCTATTCTAGGACGTGAAAAAACTGCTTCAATACATGGGATCTAAATTCAAAAGCTATCGGACTAAATTTCACACAGAATTCTTGCAGCTCTCTAGCAGCAAGAGCTCCTGGGAACGTGGCTACTGTGTTGGGTAAAGAGGTGCTTTTGGATTATTCTTAGGAAATATATTTCGCTGATTTTATGTATTATTGCCAACCTTCAACATGACAGATACCTAAGTAATTTGGCCCTTTGAATTCAGTTTCGCATGAGATAAACGAATTTATAAGGCGCTTCTTCGACCTCACCGACACTCTTCCATGAATTTCATGCTGCTTACCCTATCGCACGCGGCCCAAAGTGCCTCTATTTTCATAGTCCATACATTTCAGTTAATGGAATACGTTCTGGTTTCCTTTGGCTGTGCTAAATATTTTATATTTTACGATGCATTGCCACAAAGTTTAATTAAAAAGTATTCTTTCTCTAACACTTCAAGGCTTTTTACACTGTTTCATCACAAACGGTCTGCATAATCCCTCTTACGACCATGTCGACACTGGCGTTCTCTTTCAAAAACATCTTCAAGCATAGTTTATTTTTCGGAAAATTTATACCATAATTTGTCCCTCTAATTTTATGAAGTTCATAGCCAAGTCGGAGTTTCATTCTCGCTCAGAGATCGGTGTCGACCTGATGACAGTGGTTTTAACGCTAACTCAAGTAAAGAATTCTGATTTTGAAGCGTTAAAATAATATAATCAAAAACTTCTCCTTTATATGAATGCTCAGAACTCCACTTGCAAAAACCAAATTCAAAAATTCTAATGATTTTGTTAAGACAATTCGATATGGAAGATGCAAGTATTTTCACTAGACGAGTAAAATTTTATTCAATTTTGTGTCTTACTTTGTACGAATTTAATCACTAATTTTAAAAATCAGCGGCCGATTAGGGAGGTTAATTAAATGAGGGATTTATTTATTTAGCTGCAGTTTTAGGCTTTCAAAATTTGCTATTGGTTTGATCATTGAAAGATACACTATATGCGGGAAAGGTTTTTGCACTAATTTTTCCCAACAATGAAATCAAACCACTATTGTTACAATCACTTTCTCATTCAAGGAAAGATTCATATATGTTAACACAATTTTCTCTCGTATTTTATTTCTGTTCAGTTGCAATTACTAACTCCTTTTTCTAAGCGGGTATAATTACCGGGCTGGAATAGCCAGGATTTGAACCGGCGATCCTTCCCGTGAACGGAGCGCGCTCGGAACCGCTCGGCCTCGGTGACCATTACACGGAGGCCAAAAGCCATAACAGTCCAAATCGGTTCCACCGTCTCTGAAGCCACTGCAGTCGCCGTCGTGCATCATCGGCGGCACGGTCTCCGAGTAACGACCCGCAGCACTCCACCAGCGGTAGCGTTCGGCCACGATGCCCACCGCTGCAACAAGCCAGGGACCCCAACACTCCAGAGCGCCACGACCATAGATGCAAGACACTGCACTGGCCTGGCTCTGAAAAAAAATTGCTCTAATTCGAGCGAAAAAACTAGAGGAAACAAGTTTCTGATGATCGAGAGGATGACGGTTTCACGAGAACTGGTAATGCTGAAGGAATAATGGCATAAATTTTTTTCTCTTGAAAGCATTTTAAGTGAATTGGATTACAGCGACCAGTGCTGTGTCTATCAAATATCTCTCGAAGTGTTGCTTGTTTGGTTCATCAGGGTATTCGAAGCCGTTTATTTTGTAGGTTTGGATATTTAGGCACGGTCAGCTTTCAAACAATTACAATTTGTCATTCCGACAAATTATTAAAATTCATTGCCAAAGGGAATAGAAATAATGTCTATTTTACTTTATTCATTTTGAGGAACGTAGGCATAAGCTGATAGCAACTCAAATAACAGTTGAGATATATACGATTACTCATCTTACAGGTGCGATAAGATGTGGGGATGGAGAACAGGTGCACGCTTAGTATCGTGTCCCTCAATTGTAAAAGAATGAAAGTAATATCTTAGAGGCTTGAAGGTAAGCTCTTCGCTGATGTTCATGAATGTAGGGTGGCATTTTTCTCAACTTTAGATCACTGCTCCAAGTCTGAGCGTCTCCGTGAAGTTTCATTCAAAACACACGAATTTGATCGGGCGTCTGATCACTCCTAAAGACGAGTAGGAATATATAACCTGATAGTTCAAAGCATTTTGGATCTTCTACGGAAATGAATTCTGCTTTACTTAACATTGACATGGTTCTAAAATATTTCACAGTATATTTATGAAAACAGTATAAAGTTCTGTCTTCTTCAATATGACCAAGAAATCTCATTCTGCTTAAACTTCGACGTTACAGTGTTAAAATTCGTTCGGGCTGTGATTGAATAAAACTCTAAACACTTAACATCATCACAAAAAATGAACTTTTACAGTCCAAAAATTCACTGTACAGTATTCCTTGAATCATTACCAAGAATATTACAGAAACCTATTTCACGCTCACGCACATATAATTACATCCTAGTTCAGGAAAAATCGTCATTTTCAAGATTTTTCTCTGATCTTACTGTTACGTCAATTCATAGTCATGTGGATTATTCATTTGTTAGATTCCCATGAACGCGACGTAGCTGTTGACGGTGCTGGCGTCGAACACAGCGCAGTTGTGTCTCAATTACAGCATATTTTTAATTTATGTAAACCTAACAATTTTAAACATTTTAAACTTTGATTTATCTTGAAAGCAATTATTCGTAGACCAGTATAAAATTATATTCTTATTGGGCTGAAAAAATTGCAAAATGCATCATAATATTTTATTTTTAATAAACGTAAATTATTTTTGACTAAACTCATGAATTTTTGAAATTTTGAAACACTTTTTTGCGAACCACGTCAGCAACATTTGTAATGAGCATTATTGGAAATTATTTCAATTGCTTAATTCAATCATCACAAATTTCTTCTTATATTCACTCAAAATGACGTAAAAATAACGAAGATAGCTAAGATCGGTCCTTTTCGGTAAGAAGGTAGAACAAATAAGGGAGATGAATAATGATAAAAACATAATAAGAAAAGCAAAAAAAAAATCACCGTGAAAATTTTCAGGAAGAATGACTGTCATTTACACATAATCTTCGTTTGTGGATACACAATATTTCTGAATTTCACTCTCTCCTTCGAATTTTAGGTCCAGTTTGTCATGATAAATATCTGAATTATACATTGAAACACGAGTTATTAACCTGCCTCTGCGAATACCTGCAAACGTGTAGTACATTTGTGGGCGTGGGTTAAATTTTCGAGGTTGTCTCTGATAAAAAACATTTTCAAATAAGGTAGTGCCTGCACCTCCCGTGTAATCATAGACACATTATATTGCTTTACTAAAATAAACGAACTATATCTCAGATCTAATAAAAGAACCATGAGAACATGGCAGCCAATTGCATATAAGTTGTGGTTTTACGTTAACTAAAACCATTTCCTAGTTCTATGGAGCAATACAACATTTCCTTTTCGACAAAAGTAGCGAACCGCGCAAGACCGAATAGCCTCCAATAAACCAATTTCAGCGATGCCGAATGGGCGTGGGTTTAGTTTGTACGTCAGTTTCAAGTCGTAAAATAAAGCAAAAGAAACAACGTCACTGAAATTGAGCTGGAAAACACTCGGCATGGATCAGAAACGAAAAGTGAAACAATTTGAATTCAAAATTTCACTGAAAGCGAAGACTGATTTTTTGCATTCGGCCAACATTAATAATGTGAAATAATCATTGCACAACAATGACCATCACTTGATGGTGTTGATTGAGCCCGCCGTGAGAACTGTAAGTAAGTAAGTACCCTTTGTTCGCAAGGCGTCACTGCTCGTAAAAATATTTGGGTAAACTTTCAATGTCGTCTGAAGTTTGCATCAATCGTTGGACGATTGTACTAAAAAATTAAGATAATTCAGTGGCGGAATATTAGTTCTAAAAAAATTCATCTTGTATGACTACTGGACTTCTAATTCATTTTCTTTGATTCGAATTGATTGATTTATTCGGATTCTTTGGATCATATAACACAATACATAATTAATGTGTTTCCATGACACATGAAACACAGGTTACAAAATAGGCATGTGTGCATGTACTCTACATAAAAAATGCACACCTAATTATGTGTTCTCGAGTTTTCCTTAATCTCCAATGTTGAACAAAATTTCATATATATCAGCTGCGTGTATAGTTCTCTAAACTCGGCTGTGCAGAATTTTGACTTCGTTTTTTATCTTTATTTTAAGTTCATTTGTGACCATATTGGTATCAAATCAAAGAGTTTAACCTCAAAACAAGCAAAATATTTCGTAGTGCTCATTTCTAAACCACTGTATAAATTTTAAATAAAATTATTCGGTGAATTACGTCTACATAAAAACGTATTAATAATATTGTTCATAATGAATTTATTTCTTGCTTCAGATGATTAGAATATCTGCAACGTGCTGGAAGGAATGTTTTACCCGATGCTAGCTCGAGGGTGTGAGCCTTAACGCGTGCCGCGCAGCGTACAAGTCGCGGGAGTCAGAAACTGTTGTCTTCGCCCCAACTTAATTAATGGACTCATGCCCGACTCTTGCGCAAATTATTGGGTATCTATCACCCACGTTACGTTGGAAGTGTGAAATCAACTTTAGGGAACGGAACAAAAGCAAATATCTTTGTGCGGATGAGTTCTCAATTCACTAGAAAAAGTGAGCAAATTTTATAATTCTGTTTTAACTCCCACTGCTATTTTAGTAGGAAAGACCGTTGATGGATAAATGATCGTCAGTGTTATGTCAAGCAAAAAATAGCTTGCCGTTGGTTGAAGAAATAAATACTGGGTTCAATTTTTAAGAACACAATAAATACTTCTTTAATTAATGGACTAAAATACTGTCGAGCTTATTGCACTCAGCATGTAGGAACCGGTAACTATTTAATCTATTTAATACATCGACACCAACAACTAGTTCAGACCAGTCTAGTCCAGCTCTGTCTAGAGTAGATCCAAGTTCAAAAAGTTTGGGTTTCAAAATATTTGATTCAGTTCAAGCGCCAAAATTTTAACCTCATTTTCAGAGCAATTGCGTAGAACTGCGAGTTCATTGTTTCTATAGCCTTAGGTATGGCATTAGCTCGGTGGTGCCTATTTCTGGATAATTCACTTTATTGTGATTTCTTGTCGACGTCGATTCTTTCTTCAAGTTTACTGTGTCTCAAAGTCACACTCAAATAATAAGTCGTGGCAGAAAAAAAGCGTACATCAGAAGGGCACACTACAGACACAATAAGGCGTGAATTTTCTATGATTTATTTATTTTCTATCATAAGGTTTATTTTCTACAATAAGGTGTACACACTTAGTCACATAGATAAAACAAATGCATCAGGCATCAGAGCTACATCAGACTGAATACAAATGTTGGTAATCACAGAAATGGTAGCTTTCCATTCACACCCAGCTCATACGGGAAACGCAATACCGAATTATTAGCCATCAAATTCCTCAGTATCTCCAACTGCTCTACGGTCTCAATTTTGTACAAGGAAGGGCTTAACCCAATTTCAAAGCCAGCCCCTCCGCAATTTGCGTTCGAAAAAAGAAACTGTAATTCTAAAAGTGGATAAATGCAATAAGAATGGACTATTGAAAATCGACGATTATTAGCAGAAATTAGATTGTATCCTCGCAGATGACAGTAAATTCGAGCGTTTGCATAGAGATCCAACTGAACAATTAAAGAAAAAACTAAACCAACTCATTTCTAGCGTTAATGCTATTCCAAATAATTTTAATCTGAAAAACTGGAAGGGCACTATCAACCTGGTTATTTTTACGGCAATGCAAAAATTCGTTAACCAGAAAGATCCACCTTTTAGGATAAAAATATCCTAACTTCGTGCCTTCACTTATTCTGTTGCTAAAATCTTGAATAAAATTACAACTCCGTCCCTATTGAAATTCTGAGCCTTTTACAGAGCGTTTTCAGGCAGTTATAGGCCAAGAGATAGTCGTTTACAAGCAGTAAATTAGCCCTTTTCGGTGCAAATATCGCTTATTTTAAGCCCTGTTAAACGGCTATTTCTGGGCATCGAAACGGCTAAGGCAACGGCCATTTTGGGCTTCCCTTCTACTTGAACGAGGCTAGAGGTTGTCGACAAAGACTTAAAAACGACTTCAAACGACCCGAATGAGCCCGAAAACAGCCATTGACTTGACCTATAAAAGGCTATTTGAATGAAGGGCCCTTTTCAAGCCCTAGTAGGCCAAGTATAGGTAGGAGTCGGTTTGAAGCCGTTTTTGACCTTTTACGACTAATTTACTACCTGAAAAGGGCGATAATTTTCAATTGGGGTATATCAGGCAAAAGTACATGCTAACATTAACGGATGAATTCGTTGCTTTGCTACGCGGAAAACCCCAAGTGGCATAATAGCCTCACATGATGTTGAGTCCTTATTCACTAATGTACCTGTTTCGGACACGATAGCGATAATCTTAAATGTGTTTATGATAGCGAAGATTTTTCTCCACCTAATTTGTTTCCTTGCATCTTTTACTGCAACTCCTCACAATCTGTACTACCGGAGCTCCTTTTCGACATATTGATGGTAGGTTGTTCCGCCAGGTTGATGGATTGGCTTCGGGTTCCTCTTAAGGGGTGCCCCCGTTGGCTAACTTTTGCATGTCCTACATCGAAAACCTTGTGTTGCACTCTATACCAGTTAAGCCGACTTTATTCGGGAGGTACGGCTCAGACATTTTTGTTGAAATTTACCGTATAGCTGTTGGATATGTTGAAGATTTTGATGACTGATAATTCAGTGCTGCCTTTCACGTACGAGCTGAGTGTAAATGGTAAACTGCCATTTTTTTAATATTTCAGTTGAAGCTTCACCAGGTTATTTTGTTAGATCTGTATATGGAAAGCCCTCTCATGTTGGTGAAACCATAAGCTATGATTGTGATGCTCCGCAAGTGTATAAAGAAGGTGTTATTCTTACCTTATCCCTTTGAATCCGGCATATAGAAATAGTTGTCTAAATCTGTTCAAACTTGGTGTAATGTAACTTTTGCATTCAAGTAATGCAAGAAAAAAATTTCAAAGTGAAAATGTTATATTTACAATTTTTTATGAAATGGGACTTTAGAGTCCCGCCAGGACTTTACTGGAAATATTATGGCCATATTATCAGAATTTCTTATCACTTTTTTCAATGTCTGTTTCATCAATGTAATATTTGTGTACAAATATAACTGTGAGTGCAAGAAGTATATTATATTATTGAGTAATATAGAGTAATGCCCATGATGCGCTTGTCGAGACATCTCACCAATAAGGAATGACGGGTCACTGCAGTCCCATGCAGTAAAACTGTTATATATGAAGATACTGCTAATGTAACTGTGATATCTTCTAATCATTCTGTAGACTAGATGTTTATGCAACAAAAAATAATCATTTTATCACAGTATTTACCGTGATATTGAAGAAAACAGCTAAAATGCGTCACCTACATTTACCATGATCCTCCAGCTGCAGCGCGTGCTTTCTAAGCGTAACTGTCAACAAGATGTCTGCCAGACGTACGATATTTTGGTAGCATAGCTTGATGTTCCACGAGAGTCCCGACAGCTTGTAGGCCGTTACAAAGGCCCCGACACTGTCGGCCCTCAAGTTCAAGTTCAAGTTCAAGCTCCCTAGCGCCAAATTTTTTGTTAGTATTTGATAACAAGGGCAATTTCGAGCCGGGACTGACATGTCCCTGTAGTACTCAAAGGGTTACAGAGCTTACAAAGTGTGCTGCAACTGGGTTAGTTTTCATTCAGAAATGCTAAGAGTTAAGCGGCTGCTAGTTGATAACAATTTTCCCTATAATCTCATTGATAAAACAATTGGTAACTTTGTCAACAGAATTCTGAATAGGGACCATAATCGGGACCTAACCAGCGGAATATAAATATATTTTATTCAAATCGAATGAATAAGAATTACAAAATTCACGAACGTGTTTTTAAAAATATTCTCAAAACTTTCGTAAAATCCACAGATCCAGAGATGGCAATCAAAGTTCGTGTATAATAAAATTAACAAAATCAGTGATTTTCTAGTAAGAAACAATATATTCGGATTACGGGTCAGCGACATCGATAGAGGAGCCAATGTGATGTACCAGTTCGAGTGTAACAAGAGAAAATGTAAGTCTCTGAATAAATGTTACATTGGCATGACTAGGACGATCCTGAAGCAAAGATCGCACAAATAGCAACGTTATATTTTTAATCATTTCCGAATTGATCATAGCTGTAAGCCCTCAAATGAAGATCTGTGCTCATATACAAAAATTTGTATAATATTGTAAAAAACAAGCATATTCAAATGATAGAAGCCTTACATATTCGTAAACTTAAACCTACCCTTAACGAAAATACTAATGATTTTTTTGCTCTAACATTGTTCAATGGGACTGTGGCTTTGATGTTTGGAATCTTTGCTTTATCGTTTATTTTTCCTCTATCCCTTGTGCTGTTAACATACTCGTAAATCAGGTGTGCGATAACAACAAATATTCCGTAATTGTAATCTCGTTGTACAAAATTTTTCCTATCTAGTCTTCTTGTGCTGTGATTACCAACATTTGCATTCAGTCTGATGTAGCTCAAGTTTTGGGTTCACATTCCTTTTATCAATGTGACTCAGTGTTCTTCTGTATTTTGCAGCCTGAAGATGTTCGAAACATCGAAACGTTGCCTTTTAGAGACTGACAAATATAGAATTTCAACAATTGAGTGTTGTTTATAGTAAAAAATGATAAGTGATTATCTTAGCATTTAGGCACGGATGTAACCCATAATTCGTCCATGAGTTGTAACCAATATTTTCGAACTTCTTAGGGCATAAATATGTACTAATGAGCAATCCTCAAGTTCAAACTTTGGTTCTGAGTTCATGAGAGAGATTCATGGATTTGTTAGCTCTTTCGTTTGTTAAATTAAAGGCTTTAAGAGTATCTGCTTTGAAAGGAAAAGATTTCAGTTAAGTAAAATTTTAATTTATGTTAACATAATCAAATTATTAGGAATTAACGATAAAATGAATGTTCTTCAGATTCCGTCTTTAGAAATGAAAACAAAAAAGAAACGAGTAGGGCATAATTATGTATTACAATATGTTAGTACTCAGACATTAATGCAGTGCAGTAGTGCAGAGCGCTGAAGAAGAGTATTGCTCCGTAGAGTTGATACTGAATTGATAAAAAACTTAGCGCAATAGTTTAGTCAAAAAGACGTTTGTCTACGAGATTGGCGATTGTATTTCAGTTCACTTTTGCGTAAACGGTTCCAGATATAATCCACCGTCATACTTTCACTGTACTGTTACTTGTAGCGCTTTTCGAAAGAGCTGACATTCTGGCGAAATCTTTCACCATGTTCTTCTAAGTAGTCTCCTATGTTTTCCATGAACTCATCAAAGTGGGCGGGTAAAACGTGCAATTTCAGCTATCCGGCAACCCATGCTCCGGTATGTGTTCACAAGCTCGTCAACGATTTCCTTATAGTTCTCTGCCTCATGGTTTCCGAGGAAACCTTTGACTACAGAATCGAAGTTTGTCCAAGCGGAACCCTCAACATCAGACAGCTTCTCAAGAAATCTGCCATAGTTAAAAAGTCGCTTAAACCTGAGGGCCCAAAAATGCGCTTGCCTTGACCTTCGCCTGTGATGTCTTCTGGGACAGCTTCTGGATATGCTTCAAGGCCTCGCCTTCTGGATCCAGGTGTTTAACAAAATGCTTAATGAGGCTGAAATTAATGTGTGAGGGTAGCATCAGTATTTTCGTTGGCTCCACCAGCAGTTCTTGCTTCACGTTATGGGCCCCAACCATAGCCGGTCCTGAGGAGCCACTCCCTCTTCTTCTAGTGAAGGGCTGTATTTCGGCTATGCCACAGGCACAGATAGCAAGGGAACTTCGTGAAGCCTCCCTGAAGCCCCATCCAGATGGCCACCATTTTGAAATCATCGATAACCTCCCGGCCGCATTTTTCGTACTTCGGCCCACTCAGCAGGATTTTGTGATTCTGGTACTCTTCTTTCATGTGAACCGAGTGAGCCGGAGAAATCGAGGGCCACTGATTTGTGTAGTGCAGTAAAACAGCCTTCAAGCCTTTAGATGATCAGTCGATGAAGATCCGCCAGTCAGAAGTGTTTCAAGGAATGCCCACAGCATCGAAGAGTCCTCTAATGTCATGGCAGTAGCACAACCCATCTCCAAGAGTGAATAACACAGAAAAACTACCGTTTCCTTTGGGAAGTAATTTGAACACTATCGTCCAGAAAATCCCACTGCTTCAGTATGAAAATGAGCAGCTCGGTGCTGGACTTTGTTAGGGCCATTTCTCATATGAGGTCATTGATGTCCTCTTGTTTGGGATAGTAGGGGCACCTTCACCAGCCATCCGGCATCGACGGCACACAGCAGATGATGCACCTTGCTTCTCCTCAGAATCAACACAGCTTGCTTCTTCCGCTGAACAAAATTGATCTTTCAATGGAGGCTGTGGTACAGGCTAGTCCATTGTCCCATGAGAAACAGGTGCAATAGATGACAGAATGTCAGGGTATTCAATGGGAGGTGCATTCTTTCCCTTTCTTCGTCTTGTTTGGTCCACCACACATAAATAACAGTACGTGAGATGATCTGAAGGCTCAAGCCAGACCCGGAGGAGAGCGAAACGCATTGCTCTTTTCGCTCCTCTAAACCAGCCATCAAGAGTACAGCGGCATCAGTCATAGGTGACATGGGGTGCTCAGTGTTTATTTTATACACCAATTGACATCCCGAAGTAGGCATGATAGGCTTCCCTTGCACGGATGGAACTGTCCAGGTAGTGATTTTACCCTCTTGGCAACGAATTCTCGGCACACATAGCAGAAGGAATCCGCTGGGCATTTCCAACACCGAGCCGCCACAACATTAATTTCGCCACAAGTTTGCAAATCTAAATAGATGATTCAACCCTAAATGCACATAACTCTTTTTATAACCTATATCACTCTAACAATATCTATCGAGAAGTAAAAATATATTCAATTTACCATAAATCAAATAATGTGATAAAAAAAATTGAAGTGAGTGACCAGTGACCACACTGACCTAAATTTTTCATTGGAGCTGTTTTTCTGCATTAATCGTTGCCAATTCGTGATAAACGCCCTTCAATATTTGACATTATTGTAATAAAGTATTTGTTTCAGCAAATATACAGTAAATTTTACCGAGTCTACAGATCTGTCATAGATGTCTATAAGTATATGGATAACATAATATGATTTAAAAAAATGGATATACTGTCAACAAATCCGGAGTTCAAAATATCAGACAGTATTTTCCGACGATTTGAAACAAAGTGAATCAGAATATAAAGGTTATTTCCCAAAAATAAGGAATTTATTTTTTGTTACACGGTGTTATCATGGAAATATTTCGCTAAATAATTTCATGCAGATTGTTCATGCAATATTTGATGTCTTTTCAAATTTATACACATTTCAGACCATTAAATAAACGCTCGGTACTGTAGAGACATAAATACAAACAAATACACAAATACATACGAGTTCTTTAACGTGTATGTCTCCAACTCTTACACACTACTCATGGATAATCTACACACGGAGACACATTCTCTCCACCAAGGAGGGGTAGGCAACCAAAACACACAAACGTACAAACATAAACACATGCATGCGAGCGTACAAATACCTAAATACCGTTTGGACGGCCATGAGTTGACGAGGGAGTAGTACGTCCCATCGAGTCAAATGACTCCTGCCTCGGGGTTCAGACATGATCTCAGTACTCCATACGATGTATGTCTAAAAAAGACTGAACTTTTATCACCTGATCTTCATTTCTGTACTTGAAACTTTGTAATTGCTTGTTATCTACGAGTCACTCCTCGTTGCTTCTTACGAAACGTCCGCATCGTTTCTTCTGAGGCTCAAATGCTTTGTGGAACATATTTTTCAGTTTGACTATAGGGACCGTGCCTGCGATTTGTTTCGTGTAATCGTTACATGTTCGAAACAACATCCTTTTAAGGATATTAATATTTAAATTTTTTATACAGGAAAACTCCTCTTGAACTAAATCTGTTGAATATCTGCTCCGTTCTTAACCTAAAATTTCCCACTATCAGTGAGGAATGAGCCAGGTTTTTGTGCAGAAGCTAGCTGTTCGGTTCCCTTAATTGCAGGTCTCTTTCGCCGCGTATTTTCCCTCAAGCGTCTTAATATTCTAGTTCAGCACTGCTTGTTGATGGTCGGATTTAGTGGCACGAACTCGCGAGGGATAGCCCCATAGCCGTAGAAGAAAACGATCGATATCGACTTCTCACTAAACCGACTCGTGCATTGCTCTCTTCTATATACCATGCCGATATTGGACCGACCAATAGCGATCATTTGACGTTGATGACAGGAGACTGCTGATGAAATCTCCACGTTTAAATTTTCAGACCACACAACGCAAAAACGTTGCAACCACCTAAAGTATAATTTTCAATATTTCTTTGAAGCCTCAGTACCTCAACGAGACGTTTGAATGCAGTTATGAATCCCTCTCCTCAATAAACTCGGCTGGATCCCTATCCAAGAAAGGCTCCTCATGCAGAAGGCCCAATACGTATTCTCCTCGTTATATCTTCCTCAGAGCAATGCTGAGATAGTGCGTTTCCATCCACCCACTGTAACCAATCAAAAACCGAACAGAAACAATAATGTCTTAGTCAACTATCGTTCATCTCACTTAGGGCAGAAGGCTCTGTCCATATCAGGCGCCTTACTGTGGAACAAACTTCCCCTGAGTATTAAAGTCCCTCAAAGACCGAGAGAATTTAAAGCCAAAATAACTCGTCATCTTGTGTCTCAATAATAATCCTTAGTTACAGAACATACTGAATGAGTACTGACGAATCTCATTTACCTGGTATCTCCATTGCTGAACAATCTCCCTCGCTCATTGTGTTATAATTCAAGACATCAAACAACAGTTTTGAAGTATGCGTAGGTATTATGATTTGACCGCCTATACGTTGTCATTTGCAAACATGCTTACTTGTATATGTGTGTACGTATATAGGTGTATGTGCGCATATGGGTGTGTATATGTGCACGTACAACTGTGTGCACTAGAGTAGATGAACCAGTCGAAGGTGCATTTTATGTCATTCCTCTCCGTTTCTGTGCAAGCATCAAACTAGACCGTCATGGTACCTATGTGTGTGTGTGTTGATCAATTACAGACATTTTGCACCATATTACATAGATAATGTATTTTTTCTAATATGAAATTGTAAAGCATCCATGTAAAAAAAAAATAAATTCGTTGTGTGATCATCCATTTATACTGCAGTAATATACTTATTCGGCCTATAGTTATATGCTTATAATAATGTGATACCTATGTTTGTTTATCAATTGACGACAATTTGCGCCATATTTCAAACATAATGTGATTTTTTTTTTTTCTAATATGAAACCATTATAGGACATTAAGGTTTTCTTTCTTATTCACGTCCCACAATCGTTTTCATGTTTCTGACTTAATTAGACTGTTTTGTGCCACTATTTTTAGTACGAAATTTTATAAAATTCATGCTATAATAAAAGATATTTTCTCCGTTTCCCTCGATTGGAATTCTGGTTTATACTGACTAGTTTACGCTGATATTTGCGCACATGCTTACTTGTGTAAATGTGTACGTGTCCACGCTATGCGTATGACACTCTGTAGAATGCGTATGTATTGCCTCGATGCATAGAAATGCATTTGCGTATGCTTACGAGTCAGGTGTAAATATGTGCGTGGGTATATGTGTGCATGTGTATGTGTAAATATTTACATGTATACGTGCATATATGTGTGTACTAGACTGACAACTAGCATTTTACTAGAGATAATGGTCTTTTTTTCAGTGCACTCTCAACTTGTAACATTACCTAACTCGTCATATCTTTAGTATTGTAAAGCATTCATGTAAAAACTATACATTTGTTGTGCGATCATCCATTTATATTTAAATAAAATGCTTGTTAACTAATAACCGTTATGTTAAAATTGTTGAATCAGAAATACAAAACCTATAATCTTCTTGGTCCTCTTGCTTATATGTACACACGTGTGTGTCCGTGTTAACGAAACCGGTGTTCTTCGTAACCTAGGCACACACATGGCCGTAAAACGCGTGTATATATATGTGTGTGTGTGTGTGTGTATGTGTGTGAGTGTGTGTATGGATATATACACACATGCATACGTATATGTACATATGTGTGTATGTGGGTATATATTTATATATATTTTTCTTTTTTTTATGCTTCCTCAAAATGACACTTGTGAACATTGACCGAAACAAGCGATTTCATATATTATTTCCTGGCGTCAAGAATTGCGAAGTCTTATGTCATGTATATGTAAACTGTCAAAAGTGTTTTCACCCCACAATGAAAATGCATCGTCCATGAAATTGTGTTATCTCTTACAATTTTCATTACATGTATTATCAGATGTAGATTAAGCTAGATTAGGAGTTCATTGCCCTCAGTCATTTCTTTTGACTAGTGACACGAGTTTTTCAATACTCGTGTGTGTGTATCATCTAAGTGTATTAATTTTAAGATATTTTAAAAACCAATGATGGTACTTTTGTACCATCTCTATTGGAAATAAACCATTTTTTTTCTTCTTTTTTATGTGTACATATATGTGTATATATTTACATGTATGTGTGCACATATGTGTGTACTAAACTGACAACTAGCATTTTACTGGAGATAATGGTCATTTTCTGTTCACTCTCAACTTGTAACATTACCTAACTCGTCATCTCTTTATTATTGTAAAGCATTCATGTACAAACTATACATTTGTTGTACGATCATCCATTTATATTTAAATAAAATGCTTATTAACTAACGACCGTTATGTTAAAATTGTTGAATTAGAAATACAAAACTTATAATCTTCTTGGTCCTCATGCTTATGCGTACATATATATATATATATATCTGTATGTGTGTGTGTATGTATGTATATATATATGTACGTATATATATGTATATGGATTTGTATTTATATTTTTTTTTCATGCTTCCTTAAAATGACACTTTTGAACATTTGCCGAAACAAGCGATTCATATATTATTTCCTGGCATCAATAATTGCGAAGTTTTATGTCATGTACATGTAAACTGTCAAAAGTTTTTTCACCCCACAATGAAAATGCATCGTCCATGAATTTGCGTTATCTCTTATAATTATCATTACATGTATTGTCAAATGTAGATTAAGCAAGATTAGGAGTACATTGCCCTCAATCATTTATTTTCGACTAGTGACACGAGTTTTTCAATACTCGTGTGTGTGTATCATCTAAGTGTATTAATTTTAAGATATTTAAAAACCAATGATTGTAATATTGTACAATCTCTATTGGAAATAAAGTTTCTTTCTTTCTTGTTTTCCTCTGAACATCTCATGGTACAGCAACATGTGCTTCAGCATAAAATTTTCTGGTTCCTATCCAAATAACTCAAAACCCCTGGCACTTCATAACACAGCTTCTTCTTTAATGCATCCCTCAAGTCCTCT
Organism: Morinoia aosen; assembly: GCA_030386875.1. Taxonomy (NCBI): domain Eukaryota; kingdom Metazoa; phylum Arthropoda; class Malacostraca; order Amphipoda; family Talitridae; genus Morinoia; species Morinoia aosen. Next base: position 75,823,243 of record CM059572.1, on the reverse strand, counting down.
ATCATTCACCTTCGCCAAGTCGATCATAATTTCTCTCAGTTTCGTGCTATCGATCCTACGTTGTGGATGAAAAACTCACTCATGCAATCAATTCAAATAGTATTTCAATTTACGTGTCATTCGTTTTTCCACTTTTTCGAACTTTTAACTTTCATTTTTATGACCCAGTGACATCGATATTCATCACACATCCTAGCTCAATCACAGGCCTCAGAAAGTCTCATTCTCTTATTCTGTACTCCTCGAACTAAAACTTCGTACTCAGCAATCGTTCAACTTCTGTAATTAAGTCCGTCCTTAGCATTTCAAACAGTTATTATCTCTGCCAGTCGTCATCTCAGCTTTAAAGGTCAACAGAACCATTCTGTGCACGTTAATGCATGTTTCAAATAAGTGTGAGTCATGCAAGCACTGTATGAAGGGTAAAAAATCTATTGATTTTATCCTATTCCTTTCTCCCTCATCCAACATCATCCAAATCTCTTCCAAATGTCTATCTTGTGAACTATGCACACATGCTCGCTCTAACATACGCTGCCACGCTCGATACGATTCAAGCATCTGATTCTTTCAATTAAAACACAACTTAATTTAACCGACTTTTTTTCAAAACTAAAATGACCTTAGATCGCAAAATAGATAATGACAACTCGCATGAGTTATAAATAAAAGTGACAATATTCACGTCTTAAATTTCATTGTTTATTTAAGAAAGCCAATGAATGAAAATTTCTGGAACGTTTCAACCTCCAGGGTCATTATCAACCTGAAAACAAGTAGAAAAAACTAGTCAAGTGTCAAATTTACATCCATCATGACAGAAGAAAGCAAAAAAAACATGAAAGGAACAAAATAAAAATGTTCAGTATTAAAATTACGTTAGTTGTAGAGGAAAGGCAGATTGCATATCATTTAAAACAGGTTTTTCTTTCAAAATTAGGAGAGATTCTAAAATTCGGAGGTTTATTTGGTTTGATGCAGCGGAAATTACCTTGTTTTTACCGGCAGAAAGACTTTGTCATTCTTCTTTCGAAGCATTTTCCTCAGATTGATTTTAAATTAGTTTTAGTCACTACATATAGGATAGGATCATTTTTCAAGTATAAAGATAAAACCCCTAAAGGTATGCTCTCATCTGTGATTTACAAATATAGTTGCGCACAGTGTGCGTCTGAGTACGTGGGCTCAACCACTCGAGCCCTCAGTATTCGTGTTGCAGAGCATGCCGGCAGGAGTTTTAGAACTAATCAGTTACTCGTCACACCTTCCCACTCTTCAGTCCGCTCTCATGCAGAGAAGTGCGACATTCCTGTAAGATTAGGGGATTTTAGAGTAATTTCCGCTGCATCAAACCAAATAAACCTCCGCATGTTAGAATCTCTCCATATTTTGAAAGAAAACCCTGTTTTAAATTATATGCAATCTGCCTTTCCTCTACTACTACTGTAATTTTAATGCTGAACATTTTTTTTTCTTTCATGTTTTTTTTTCTTTTTTCTTTCATGATTGATGTAAATTTGACGCTTGACTAGTTTTTTCTACTTGTTTTCAGGTTGGTAATGAACCTGGAGGTCGAAACGTTCCAGAAATTTTTATTCATTGACTTTCCTAAATAAATAATGAGATTTAAAACGTGTATCTTTGCACTTTTATTTATTATTCGAATATGCAGAAAGCAAACCACTCATACATTTCCATTTCTTTGAACTTGCATGAGCTGTTATGCATACTTGCTAATGTGAACTGCACGAGCTGTGCAATCATATATACTCTTCTACGTAAGATGTAATTTTTCAGGTAGAAAATGTGAAACTAATATTACTAAACTAAAGCGTAAAAGTATTAATATATCAATTGTTTTTTCGTATAAAATCAAAGTTAAGTATCATGCGTGGTGTGTCAGAATGCTGATTTATGAAAAATCAACCAACAGAACATTTTATCCGAATATTTGCGAAAGCGCCCACAGCAGACGATGCCTCCGTCTATCTGACTTCACAAAAACTGACCACCGTTCGACTTTTTGCAGTCTCATCGGAGAAAAAATTCCTAAATACAACAGGCTTATTCGTCGTTGAAGGTCAAATTTGCTTTAAAGCTCTTGCACGGTTAGTTTTTGGACCCGACGACAAAGATATGAGCATACTTATGTTTTTACTTGCAGCACTATTCGAGGCAGCTAACTGCAGCCTCAGGCTGACCATGGTTCCTGATTTTCCTCTACAGTGTTTTCCGTGAGACACATTTAGAATCCGTCGTTCATTTAGAGTCCTTCATTCGGGTGTGGTGGAGTCTAGGTCAGAGTCGCTATTTGTTGGTGTTTTCGATTGTAATTTTTGCAAAAATAGTTTCAAACTTATTTAAAACCGAAAGTAAACAAAACAGAGTTGAAATACTTTACTAAAAAGCGAAAAAATATGCAAGGTTTATGTTTGATTATTTTATTCAAAATTCTAAGCAGCGTATTTATACCTATTACTCCTCAACCCGGTATGCAAGGCTGGGAGTCGGCTCACCAAGCTCCCGACTCTGACCTCAACTTTGGTTCCAATACAACAAATAATTGCCAACGGCTCCAACCGGTAAACACGGAAACCAACGACTCTGACATTCCCGTGTTTACTTGTTCTCATTTCATTCAACTATAATTTGCCCAACCCAGTAGGCCCAGTAGGGAGGCATGGCCAAGATGCCTTGCCCCCCCCCCCTTCCCTCCGAAATATTGAGCTGGGGCCAGTTTCAGTTGCCCTTTTAAGAAAAAGAATAAAAAAGGTTTCTGTTAAATAATGTCTACAACCGAAATTATTTCAGGCCTACATTATTTCAAGGCCCAACTCCCCCAAATTGTTTTTCGGTGATCCTGGCCACGGTGAAATTTTCGGCTGGCTGAGCCAATGCCCCAACCTTTCTCGATTTCAGTACAGATTTTAGTACCACTAAATTGAACATCAATAAAAAAATATTACTCCGTTTAACGTAATCGCATATGTGAAATTTAACAAGTATATTTGACGTATGATTTCGTCCGTGCATGTCTGTTCTTCATTCCTCATTTTGATTAGGCTAATGTCACTTGGTTGAAAAATTTTGATTATTTTTGATGTGAGTAGTGAAGTGGTTTAAAAATTGGTAGTGGCGCAAACTGCGATTAATCGAGAAAATTGGCCAACAATTGAGGGGGTGCGGGGGCCTCGCTTCCTCCCCCAACCTACCCCGTCCCCCCACTCCCTCACCCCCCCCCCCCCCCCCCTCAAGAAGAAAGCGTATGAGAGTTTTTCATACATGTAGACCTGGAGAATGACTTAATGTCTAAATTTAAACAAATTTGAAGTTTTTAGGTGCTATAGTTTAGAATTCAGAATCGGGTCAAAATGAGGTTTATCGAGAAAATCGGACAAGATTTGAAGGGGTGAAGGGAGCGTAGCCCCCTGCTGTCTGTGAGAGCTCAGAAATATTTGCATGTACGATTTTCCTTGAAGAATGTTTCAGTCTTTCGTTTGGGAGCAATTTGAACTCGATAGGTGCATTATTTCGGAAGTTACAAGTGGATGAACTTACGTGTTATGACGGCGCGCGAGTCGGATAGGTATATCCCGAAATTTCTTCAGTTTACAGAAAACCGTTTCCTTACCGTCTCGGTTACGGCCTGCCGGTGCCACCGTCGCTCATTTCCGTCTGGTGAATTGTCAAACGTTTGGTTGTGTTTAGGGATAATTTGTGTGGTTGTGTTTAGGGATAATGCTTTAATTTCAACGACCGAATAACTACTACATGTTTTATCCCTCCATTTCTCCCTCACCCAAATAATTCAATGTCGAAAACCCAGCCATATTTTGTGTCCGACCTAAAGACAGAACTAACATACCCGTCGTCAAATCGTGGTGGATGTGAAATTTTCTTGAAAAAAGACTTGTTTATCGTCAGCCAAGGGGTCAGGTTGTTCATATAATTGATTTCCAAACCTAGAAATTGGCTGATGATCATGCACACCCTGCGCATGAAATGAACAATATCAATTAAAAACATTTGTATAGAAAAGACTTAAAGGCCACTACTATTCGAGCACAGTGTGGGGTATTATTCTATATATCGGACCAAGAAGAACGTCAATTTGTCCCAAAATTTTGGTGGAAACCAAAATTACCCGCAATATTGAAATAGAAGTTGAATTTCCCCTACTAGCCTCTAAATTCAGGTTCAGCTATTTTTTCTTCTGTTTTTTTCTAAAAGCTGAATACTGAATTTTGGTTCGTGTTATTATTGAAAGAAACGAGTGGTAGGTGAAAAACTCTCTAGCGATAAAATATTTGAGCTTCATTAGAATGCTATACCATACGTGACGACCTGTTGGATATATGTTTATTTTATTTATTTCTTGGATTTATTTTTGTAAAGTAAGTTTCTGTTGTAAATCATACTCATAATACTGCGGTTAATAATTATCAATTTATCCTTGTGCTACTACTGAAAGGTCAGAGTTAACGATGGCAAACAACTTGGAAAGTAAGAGTGTCATAACATTTGAGTGAACTAGACCACCCGTGAAACGTTCGGTCAGTTTGCTTGTACAACTCATTTCCTAGTCTACAAATATTTAAAATAATAACAAGAGTGCTCGAGCATATTTTATTTCCGAGGTTTTTAAGAATTAGAGATCATTTGGCTGAGGAAGGTCACTTTGGGAAGGTCACAAGGACCTTTGCTAAATTTATTTATAAATGATGCACACTGACCTGAACCAAATAAACAGACTCAACCTAATCTGATCAAACTTAGCCTAACCTATTTTAAATTCATTGATCACAACTTTTTTGTGTCTGAAATTTGCCAACAAGTGTAATTTTACTCTTTCTAAGTTACCCTCAAACATTTTTTAAGCGTACATTTTTTCACACGCAGAAAATATTTTTTACTGTTGAGTTACCTTCCTGAAAGTGTTGAGGAACACTGAAATCATTTTCGAGAACATGCTGGGGATTATCAGCGAGTCTGGGAAATGCTGCGTTATGCGAAAGAAAATGACCTTAGCTGTCCATTGTAAGCAAATACCTACAGTTTATGCGCCTTTCTAAGATGTACAGAGAGAAGAAGATTACTGAAATAAGCTCTCTTTTCAATTCATTCTAATACATGATTTTGTAATTGAAAATATATAAATAAACATAAATGGAGTAAAATGTGAGCGTAATTTTTCTTTCGTGTTGATTTGAAGTTATAGAAAATAGACTGAATAAAAAATTGGAAGGCGAGTTATCCTGTTTTTTCTATTATTTCTATCATCGAAATAAAATTCCAAATTAAATTTTGGGTGTGGCAAAGTGAAAGTTATTTCTATATTCAGTATTGAAATATCATATCAGAAGCAACAGTAAAAATCCTTTGAAATGAACAGTTTCCTTTAAAAAATGTCACATATGGAGGGATCAAAAATGCACAGTGAGGGAAAAATAATACGACACGTTGATTAAATCGCAAAATTTCACATTTCTAAACCACATACAATTACCAAAATTGTACTATATATAAACAACAGTGCAAAAAAGTTAATAATATATCTCAAGCTCACACATATTTATGAGAAAATTAAAAGGAACATTTGTAATAACTACGTGAACAAAAGTTCACAACGCATTTCAAGAAGATCACTGCCAGCCTTTTACAAGTTTCGGGTGTAATCTTATTCCACTCCTCAATGCAAATTTCTTTGAGTTCAGTGATGTCAGTGGGACCTCTCTTTCGAATCTTCAATTCAATTCCCTCCACAAGTTTTCGATCGGATTCATGTCCGGGGATTAACTTGGCCGTTCTAAAACGTTTATCTTTTCATCCTCAACCATTCCTTGGTTTCGTTTGCAATATGTTTTGCATCGATGTCTTGTTGGAAGGTCCATCCACGTTTTAATTTTAACAAACAAGCTGAAGGTAGGAGTTGCTTTTCCAATGTTTCATGATATTTCCTGTCATTTCTGTATCCTGCAACAATGTGAAGTTTACCTACCCCTGATGAGCTGAAACATCCCCACACCATGATTAAGCCACCTCCAAACCTAACTGTCTGGTGGACTTTTGTTTATACTCTTCGTTTTGTTGCCTCCAAACATTGTTTGTGCAGTTTCTCCCAATTAGTTCGATTTAGGTTTCATCTGACCTCAGTACCGAGTTCCAAAACGCTGCTGGCTTGTTAAAATGGTCGTTGGCGTACTTCAGCCTGACCTTGATGTGACGTTTCTGGAGAAGAAGTGTCCTTCGAGGGGTACAAGAGCGAAGACCTTCCGGCGTAGCGCCCTGCTGAAAGTGTGGTTACTGGCTTTCATCCCAGATGCCTTGAAATCATCCTTCAATTTTTCACGATTAGTTTTAGGCCTCTGCACTATTGTTCGGACCAATTTTCGAATAGCACGGTCGTTAATCTTCCGTGGACGGCCAGATCGAGGCCTGCTGAGAGTCGATATACCGGCAATTCCCCTTACGTACTATGATTCCAACCGAGGCTATAGGAAAACACAGTTGTGCACATATCTTCCGATATCCCAAAGCTTCATTATGGAGCTCTACAATACGTTTGCGAAGGTTTTGGCTGATGTCCTTTTTCTCACCATGCTTACGACCTTTCAGAACGAGAGCTGTTGAACCAGTGGAACGTTATTGGAGATGAATGCTAACGAAAGTTCGGTTACCAAATAGTAGAATGTATTGGAACATTCTAGAATAATCCTACAATAATTTTACTGTATAATATCGAGAAAAAATCGGGTATTAGAAACTTTTGTTTGTGTATTTATTATACATGTTTCTATATATTTTTTCTCTTTAATATATGTAGGCTGTAGATATATTGTTAACCTTATATGCTGTTGTTTATAAATAGTCCAATTTTCTTTATTGTCCGTGGATTAAAAATATGGAATCTGCCGAGTTAATCAACGTGTTGTATTTTTTACCCCAACTGTATTTCTTGAGAAAAATACCGTAAAATCAATCAATGAGAAATTATTTGAGTAAAAGGGATTCCTAAAATGTACCCAATACTATAAATTTTGCCACGAATGACATAAATGTTGGCTTAGGTATTAATAAGAACTTGAATTATCTGTAACAAGCAATAGGACGTTTGATTATCTGTAATATGGAAAAGGAAGTTGACCAAGATTTGCCATTTTTCATCAGTTGTCTAATCTGCAGAGCATCAAAAGTTTTTGAATCATATTCCTGACTACTCAGGTGAGGGAATGCCTTACAGATGTTTTTGAAGCTAGCGTTACCTTAATTAGTTCAAGGGGCTCAAAAGCTGCTTCATCAATCTCAGCGTAATATGCAGAAGGGTCAAAATTATGCGACATCGGGAACAAGCGACTCATTCATGGCATTCGTAGGCCCAACTCGGACGCGTTGCTCTAGACAGGTCACTTCGTCTTAAGTCAGTGCTGGTCTGAGGCTCTGCTATCCCAAGGCAGAAAAGACATGGGTGCTTCGTGCATCTACTTTGCCGATCAAATAGCTGGCCATATATATTTTTAGATCATATTTGATCCAGTTATGGTAAGCGTCAGTGGAACAAGTTTTACGCGAGAGCATTTTTTGCGTAATTGGGACACTTGCATATTTTCCATCTTCTTAAAGCAATGCACATCTCAGTATTTCCGTCGATCTGTCAGTGAATGACTACCACTCGCAACAAATATATCGTGGCAGTACAAATACAGGGAGAAGACTCTGTACGTCCTTGCGGAAAACAAAATTGTCTTTTATAGTGAAATATGAAACCAGTTGTACATTTATAATCCAGTAAAAAGCGAGCATTTGATTGTGTAGATCACAACAAACTTTTGTCCGAGCTATACCATATGGCGTAAAAGGTCTTCCTTAAAATAATTTAAATCCTACCTCTCAAACCGTAGTTTTGATAGATTCTATTTCAGAGCTTTAAAACAAAGCCCATGGTGTTCCTCAAGACCGATTGTTGTGCCTCTTCTATTTCTTATTTATACAAACGATATCGTGAATCATTATTTCTCAAATGGATACTGTTTACGGATGACAGCACACTACCATCAAGTTTACCCCGCAAAAATACAGCGAACATGTCACACCGAATAAATGAGGAATTAAAAATAAATCAATATAAACATTCACAAGGTTAAATGCGTAATGTATTTCTTTAAAAAACTACTCGCTAGCATTATGATAAGCTGTGTAAAAGTTAAGGAAACTGTGAGCTGAGAATAATCCGTGACGGATATTTGGCCTTCAAAAATTACATCAACCAAATATGTAGAGCATCGTTCACATCCATTGACATTTTGCTCAGTCCCACGCATATCCTACCAAGAAAAGCGATAAGAATCCTTTTCTGAGAGCACTTATCCAACCGTACATTTATTACGGCATTAATTGACTCCTGCATGGTGTGATAAATGTAGAAATCAAGTCTCAATTTATTCAAGATGCAAATAAATGCTATTTTGGCTCTCTCCAGCAAAGAATACTCTGCTCACACGAATGATTGATTAGAGAACCTAAAAAAAATTGAAACTGCCGGATGACTACCTATTTTACTCTGGAAAGGTTTATGTGGAAAATACTTAAAACTAGCGAAAACTCTGGCTTGCGATATCAAATTAACGTTCTTACTGACAACCATGATACAGACCGAGAAATAGAACTCACCTGTCAAAATAACTTTTATTTTTACTCGCACCACATTTTAGAATTCCATATTCCATGATATCCGTGATGCCTCCTCAAACAAGGACTTAAAAAATAGACTAAAACTGTCGCGTTCGCAAATTACTAGACGAATAATGAACAAATAAAGCTAAAATAATTAACGGAAGCAAGAATAATACCAAGTATCGTTCCTGAACTCTGACCGTAACCCTGAAAAATGGAGAGGATAAACATCTAGCAATGAAGTTACCATTAAAATCAATGAGACATCTGACGAAAAAAAAGTTGACCGGAATATCAAACTGTTCTTGCTCTCACCTTCAGATTTGCATATTAGTCACATATATTTGCCTAGTTCTTAGTTAGAATATGATGATATTAATTTGCTACAGTTTACGGCAGAATTTCTTCATCTCTTGATAGCTTGTCGTGGAAGACTCGTAGCTTATTTGGCTCACAATGTAAATATTTTTATTGTTAGCTATTAGGTAGAGTCTTATGTCTTCCTGGCAACAATATGCATGCTTGTGGTAAATAAATATACCAATTTATCAATTAAACGCTATTCTACGTCACGATGTCGCACGACTTTCATCGGCAAAATATCTCTCATTCCACCATGACAAGACTATTAATACCTGCTGCACGGAACAGTCACGCTCTGTCATACCACTGCTGTGTTCTCATGAGCAAAAACCCTGTCCTGAGAAGAATATCAATAGAGGAAAATTACAATACAACGACTAGTCAGCGTCTGACAACTTATGGCTTCGTATAAGATTGTAAAACCGGCAAGTTGTAAAACAATGTCACATTTGGAATAGAGTAGAGTGAACTGTTCCCTAATTGAGCTAACCTTGGGAGAAGAATAGGTTCTTTTTCATTTCCTCGTCTATCAGTGCTACTGTCAGGTAGGAAAAATTTCGCTGCCAGTGAAATGCAATGAAATATTCGTTTTTGAAAATGGTGAGAGGGGTGATGTTATTGTTAATTTAGGATAGGGTAATCACGACTCACAGCGACGCTAACACAATATATTTCAGTGAATACACAGCGATACAGGCTAGGCTAAAGCTTTGTTCACATGACTACGGCGAGAGGTGGAAGGGGGGCCTGAAAAGGAACAGAACTGCCCAATTGAAATTCTTAGCCTTTTACAGAGCGTTTTCAGTCAGTTGTGAGCCAAGATATAAGTCTTTTTCAAGCAGTAAATTTGCCCTTTCAGGTCGCTATGTCACCTGTTTTAAGCCCTGATAAACGGCTATTTCTGGGCATCGAAACGGCTAATGCAACGGCCATTTTGGGCTTCTCTACTACTTGAACGAGGCTATTCATGACCTTTTTTGGCTTTTCCATTGCTTGAACGAGTCTCGTCCTGGCCTTATTGGGCTTCCCTACTGCTTGATCAAGGCTAATCATGGCCTTTTTGGGCTTTCTTACTGCTCGATCAAGGCTAATAATGGCCTTTTTGGGCTTCCTTACTGCTTGATCAAGGCTAATAATGGCCTTTTTGTGCTTCCCTACTGCTTGATCAAGGCTAATAATGGCCTTTTTGGGCTTCCTTACTGCTTGATCAAGGCTAATAATGGCCTTTTTGGGCTTCCTTACTGCTTGATCAAGGCTAATAATGGCCTTTTTGTGCTTCCTTACTGCTTGATCAAGGCTAATAATGGCCTTTTTGTGCTTCCATACTGCTTGATCAAGGCTAATAATGGCCTTCTTGGGCTTCGTTACTGCTTGATCAAGGCTAATAATGGCCTTCTTGGGCTTCCTTACTGCTTGATCAAGGCTAATAATGGTCTTTTTGGGCTTCCTTACTGCTCCATCAAGGCTAATAATGGCCTGCTCCTGCTTCTGTACGACTTATAGTGGGCCTTGCAACGACCTTAAAAAGACCAGGCTACTGCCTCGAAAGACCGTGTGAGATCCACTCAGCACTATACCTTATGGCAGCATAAGAGCAACAGCATCCTGCAGCTGCTAGATTTGCAGCAAACAGCACATTTATGACAAAGAGCTCCTGGGTGTAAGTAACCACAGCACTGCTGCAGATGAAAAGGTCGATGTTGAAAAACTTTTTGTAGGCGGATTTCCCTTTATTGAAAAAATATACAAAAACTTCTTCCGTTGGTTCAAACCAGAAATACTGGCCGTGCAAGATACTGAAGACATCTGGTACACAAAAAAAATCAGTATCGACGCGAAATGCATCGCCTTGGGAATATCGATGTTACCGGTACCCATTTTTTGGCCGATACCGATACTTGGAAATACCGATACTTTGACCTATCCCGATACTTTTAAAAATTTACAATTGTATTAAAATAAAACTATTATAAGCCCTACATGGGTGTTATAATAAAATTATTTACTACTACCTAACCTAATAATACCCGTTATGTGTTTATTTATACATTGGTTTGGTGTCCGCTTCTTAAGAAACATAGGTAGGATGTGTGAGTTTACGGTATCAAGGATACCGAATTCCTCAGTGTATTGAAAGATGGCCTTACATGCATTGATATGTTTGACGTTTTATCAGGATAGATTCGGTTAGGACATGATAGGTTAGGATAGGTAAGTAATGTTGACGGAATTTTTTCATGGGTCCACTTAGCTTTTAACGATGACATTGTAAGAGGAATTTCCACGGGTCCTGCTACTACCTAATAATACCCTTGGTTTATTTGTTTGGAGTCCGCTTCTTTCAATTCTTTGTCATGCTCATAAGGATAGTTATAATGACCTTATCTGTGATACGATTTCACCAGTGCATAGGTGAAGAATATTTTTTATCTTGGGTACTGTTAGGATGGATATATTTGTTTGTCATCTACATCTGAAAATTTTCTTCAAGAAACGTATGGAATCCCGTCATTTTTTGTGGGCTGTGCACACTAGTATCTAAATATATCAATATTGATAATAAGGTTTTCGATCAGAAAAGATGAAACTGCTCTGGCTTTCTTAACTATAACGTTTGATTCGTTTCCCGCACAAATTTTTTCGATTGCGTCATCTTTCCGGTGTATTTTGTATGATACCGTTATCAGCATGTATGAACAAACAAGTATTCACTGTTCATCAATCTTCATTGGCCAACTGAGGTTATTATCCGACTAAATTATTAAAAATATTTTTCTCAATTTACAGGCGTAAACTATAGTAGTATAATGTAGCATTTAGTCTCAGAAATAGCAGCGTGAACGCAAATAGTACACAGTAGTAGATAAGACTAGATTATTGGTTAGTTTAAGCCTCCCTATCCTCAACAAAGGCTATCCAAAGAGAGGAAGGAAGAAGGCACCGTTTAGTACGGAGTTAAGGAAACGCGGAATCTATGCAGAAAAGGCACAGAAACAGAAAGCTAAGAAAGAAGATCATGAAACAAGAAAAAGTAGAAGAAGAAGAAAGTAGTGGGTGCTGAAAAACAGGACAGCAGTGAACCGAAAAAAGATTGTCCGTAACAAAACAAAAACCTTTATTATTTTAACAAAAAGAAAGCCCACCTAACCTTTAGCTCCGGCCCGCACATTGTCCCCCTGGGACCGCTAATTCCCATAAATACAACAGTTGTATCCCCCTGAGGGGAGTATACAGTAGTAATAGTAGTATAGTAGTACTAACACACATAGTTGGCAAAAGCAAACCAAGCTCTTTTCGCTTTGGGGGCCTATCGAATTTTATTTTCTTTTCGCCAAAGTTTGTATTTTGGTGTGAAAACACGAAAATGATAAAAATTTTGTGGAGAAATTATTTATTACGCCAGAAATTTGCTTATATCCATTAATATTTTATGAAAATCTCGCGGTTTCTCGGTACGTTTTTGCCACGCAAATTCACACAGATATGAGTCCATCATTTGTCGGTGAGTGCCTCCCTGACGTGTTTTTTCATTTTTAGACTATGCTATGCACTCTCAATCATTTGAGTGTGTGCACATGTAGTAGGGTCCACGAAGTTTTCCCCATGATTAATAGAGAGGTATTTGAAATTATACCCTTGGTGAGGTGAGGTTAGGTTAGTACCACTTAATGAATAATTTCTCCACAAAATGGGATTCATTTTCATGTTTTTCACACCAAAATCCATACTTTGGCGAAAAGAAAACATTAAAATTCGATAAGCCCCAAAACCGAAAAGATCCGCAAGTACGCAACCAACTATAAGATTGCTCGTGAATTTTTCAAACATCTTAAAATAGAAGAATAGAAGAAAAATGCAAGAATCGTAATGTACGGCGATTTACATGTGAAATTAAAATGAAATTTTCAGCTACTTCTATATTAATTTCAAAGTAAAATTTGCTGATGGTGTCAACACTTAGGTATGAGTAGGCTCTTTATTTGACTACTAGTGTGCACGGCCCGCCAAAAATGACGGGATTCAATCCCTTTCTTGAACAAATTTTCCAGACGAGGATGACTAACAAATATATTCATCATAACAGTACCCATGATAAAAAAAATCATTGTACTTGGGCACTGGTGAAACTCATATCACAGATACGGTCATTATGGCTACATTTATCACCATGACAGAGAAATGGAAGAAGTGGACTCCAAACAAATAAACCAAGGGTATTTTTAGGCCCCGCCAAAAATGACCAGTGAAAATTCCATGGACAATGTCATCGATAAAGCTAGGTGAACCCGTAAAAAAATTCCGTTAACATTACTTGACCTTTCCTGTCCTAACCTATCCTAACCGAAGCTATCCTGATAAAATATCAAATATATCAATGCATGTAAGGGCCATCTTTGAATGTTAGACTGAGATGTTCGGTATCCATGATACCGTAAACTCAGACATAATATGTTTTTTAAGAAGCGCACATCAAAGAGATACATAAATAAATATATAAATAAACACCAGTGGGTATTATTAGGATAGCTACTTTTACTTTCACGATTTATGACCTTCAGTTTCATGATAAAATACGTATTATTGGATAGTATCGGTAAAGTATCGGCCGAATTTTGCCGATAACGATACCAGTAAAAATGACCGATACCGAAACATCGGTACATCACCACTTTGGAAAAACTGAAAGTGCACTACGAAAAGTTGAGAATGTTTGTGGCTTGGTGAATAAAGCCACGGGTGACCCCTTCACCTTGCAGAGAAGTCACTGCCAGAAGTCGTAGCTGCACCAGTTGCTTCATCGATGACACGGTTTCCTGAAGCCAAAAAAATGAATTAAGTATTGAATACATATACCTTCCCATTTGCCCTCCATTTGCAAGAGGTAGTTTAACTTTTTGTTCATGTACATGAGTTTGATGCAAGTGATAATGGTACCCAACCAGGAGGCCTTGCCAAGTCTGGCCACAGAACAACTGTAAATTTACTGGTTAAAGTGATGTAGTAGTAGTAGTAGTACCATGAATTTGCTAGCGCTTCAGTAGGTCCTACTATATCGCGCCGAAGGTCTCGCGTCACAATTATCGACCTATCGGTCACATCACCGCTGTGGTACAAAATAACCATCAATCACCATCACTGAGCTACATGTAACAAATTCAAGAACACGCAAACAGGTTAGACATTGCAGCCACAAACACAACAAAAAGTCAGTCATGACAAGCTCAAATTAAATTCAGTTGCATCAAACACAACTGCTCCACCAGTTTAGTCATAAAATCAAGTATCAAGTCCCCGGAATTATTCCGAAAAAACAGAAAATCAGGTTACATATGCATTCATTGGGCAGCCGAGCCCCAGGGAGTTTCAGCTGCCCACACAGGGGGGGGGGGGGGGGGGGTTTCAGCTGGTTTAAGTGACTATATGGTATGAAGTTTAAGAATTAAATCATTAGATTAGTTTAAGGGTCTCACGGGCAATACTCGTTGCAACAAGAGAGCGAAGTGTAAGGCACCATCCAGTACGGGGACACGTGCATGGGGAATCTATGCACAGGTGTACTCCCGCACAGGAAACCCTCCGCATAGAAACAGCAGGTGCCGAAAGAAGAATGGAAAGAAGAGAAAGTTGAAAAAGATAGCAAGAGGTGCTGAAGAAAAGGATGGCAGTGAACCGAGAGACATATGGTCCTTAACTAGAAAATAAACCTAATCTATTAAAACAAATGAGTTTTAGGGAATTAAAATCTTACACGTGAGGTGACTTCCACACCTGTTAGTCCTAAATGGGAACACATGCTGTGTCCATGTGATGCATAAAACTCGAAAAAGCATTAGAATTGAGAAAACATCGAGAGAGTAGTACCATAGTTGCTGAAAAAGACACGAATGAGCCAAAAGGAAAAAGAAGCCTATGAAAAAACAACCCTAACCATAAAGACTGTCAAACAAATGATCGGATAACAATTGGTTGGGAACCCTAGGCCCCTCTTCACCAGAAGACGAAACTAGATCTGCTTGCTTACAGGAGCAACAATAGCTATTGTCTGATGCAAAAATTTTTGTTTATATTCCCATGTACTGTATGCGTGTATAAATTTACTGTTTCATAGCTATTTAAAATTATATGCTCTTACCATTCTCTGTCTCCACCATTCTAGACTGTTCTTTCACATGCTGTCGACCACACCAGTCGCCGGCATTTTTTAGGGCATGGGTGATGCATCTGTAGACTTGCTTCCTCGGCGTATTGCGGTACATTTCTGATGACACTACAGCATCTGAAAGTAGTCGAACATAATTTAGTAAATGTAAAGATAACAAGTATTAAAATGAAACCAGTCAATTCATGACTGTGAAGCTGTGAAGAGTTCTATTCAAAATCTTTGCACAGGGACTACAGGGACTCTAAATTAAATGAGTTAGGTGTTCTTCAAACGATGGATTTTATGAGTTTTAATTTTTCAAATATATTTGTCTGCCTCTTATTTCAACTGTAATTGATAGTGCTTACGTTCAACAGCTCGGAAAGCAGGACTATTCTTGAATGGAATTTTTTCCTGTCCTCTAGAGCGGCCCAACCCAGTTAGAAAGTACTTCAGTGCTAATTCTTTAGATAGCAGAAAATTCAGTATGTGAGTTATCGTCCTGGAGAGTGTACATTCCTGGGTTCCTTTGATCAGCTGAATCTGGCATGGGATTGAATGAGAAAACTAACATTAAATGTAACTCCCCTTTGCAGGTATCAGTGATCTAAAATAAACCCCACTAAAATAAACCACAGTGATCTAAAATTAACCCCACATTTAGTCCCCACCTCACAATTTGCCACCAAACTCGACCCAGGTGCCAGACATAGCATTATGACAATGCAACAGCTACAAAACTTGCACAAAACATACTTGGGAATTAGTTGCCTAGAATTAAATCAAAGCACTATTAAATAAATATATCCTATCATGCTATTTTTCACCGATATTTTTTCATTTGGCTGATATTTCAATACATACCCTTCTGGAAAAAATTCCTTGGTGTTGAGCAGAGGCTAAGGAGAATTAATGATGTGCTCACTCTCACTGGAATCTGAACTGTCTGAATCCGATACACCTCCTGTGAATGAAACAATTCAGTATTGAGACAAATAGTAAATAAGAAATACTTACATGTTATCAAGATAAACACTAATATGGAATTATAATTGTGTGACCTAATCTTTCAACAGACATTTGTTTTCATCAAACATAAACGTTAGTACAATAATATTATTCTTATTATATTAATTGTTTATGCCTCCGTGCCCTAGTTTTACTGGGATTCAGAATACTTTAAAGAGGCAGGCTTCTGTCTTAAATAGGCCTAGCAATGTCTCATAAATTTTATTTTATATAAATGTAACTACTTCAATACAAACCTACAAATTTTTTTGCCTAACATATACATTCATATTTTGCACTTATCTGTAATCAAAACATAAAACGTATGATCAAATGTTCATTAATTGCAGTCGTATTGAATATAATGGACAAGAATAAATTTTCTTTTTATACATGACAATTTAGATGAAGAATTTTTACGGCAATGTAGCAAGACTCATCACAGTAAAAAGATCCCACTCTTAGCATATTCATCAAAAAGAGGGTTATAAAGTTGGGTAGGAAAGGTTCATTTAGAAAAAAATAATTACACTATTTTCACCATGTAAATGCAACACATAAACAAACATGGCGGGACAATGGTGAATACCTACGTCTTATTCCTACTGCAACATGAAATGCATTATAGCTAGGCCTAGGCTCAAAAGACTGCATTTCTGATGGAATGGGCACTCTTGTAAAATATCTTAAAATGGATCCTTTTACATAGAGATGACTTTAACATGTAGAAAATCAATAGCAGAAAATAGAAAATCATGCTATAGAGAATCCTTGAAAATACCATTTCAACTTAAATGCCCTAAGAATTGAATAACCTAAGAATTGGAAGGTTTCATCAAATTTATGACAATCAAGATTTTTTTAGCCAAATATATGACTTTGAATTTAACATTATTTATTAGGAGGAATCGAAATGAAATAAGTTTGAATCAGGACTTACTCATCTGATATTGTAGCATGAGTCTCTAAAAGTTAATTGAGAATAATTTGACTTCTGTGCTAATGTTTGTGAATAAAATACTCTAATTTCTGAGTATCAAGTGCACAAAAAGAACAATTATACATCCATCCATATTTTATTTTCAATATTAATCCCTGATATTACAAGTTCCTAAGCTTGTATTTCAATTTAAGCACGCACTAATCGAAGTGTTTTTGACAATGCACCGTCACTGGTATTACATTTTTTAATTTATATTTATACGATTTATGAAACCTTGATTACCGCATCAAAGCGAAAGCCATTTTGAATAGTTTTCTCTCAATAATTTTTGAATAATAAAATGGCTCAAATGAACCTTCCACCATAAAACAACTTGATAACTTTCAGCTCAAACTAAATTAGAAATGAACTATTTTTAATGTCTGCAAAAATTTGGGAACTTTTTTCTATTTTGAATCTTCTAGGTTAATCCTAAAATTACACTCCGCTTTACAGGAATATTTCCCATTAACCGAGGCAAATTTCTGATTATGGGAGAAATAAATTTTAAAAAATCTTCATACTCTATGTACATATGTAACATTAATTTAATTTTTCAGAGAATTACTCCACTTCACAATTCTTTACTCCCCAGAGGCAAGTTTTACTACTGTCATATTACACCCTGTCATATTACTGCTAGGTCCTAGCCTCGGCCTAGGTTATGTATTCATCTCTAAGTAGGCTATAAGCAGAATTTGGCAGTACAAATATGGCCGACCAAAAGTATTAGTTAATACTTACCTACTAGCAAAGAATAGCATCATGCAACATGTAAATTAAATTCAAAAGGTAGTATTACATTCGCTGATTTCATCACAACACTAATAATTCACTGAATCACGCGATTGACTTATAATTCTCGGTTTTTCCAGCACAGCAAACAGCTGCGTCACTGACTTCGTCACTTCGAAACCCTTGAACTTGAACTTGAACTTGAGGGCCGACAGTGTCGGGGCCTTTGTAACGGCCTACAATTCCCTCCACAATTTTCACACAGAGTTCAGCGCCTGGTACCAGACTTGTCCACTAAACTACTCAGGATCTACGATCCTTGTCACAAGCCTCCATTGGAAGGCATCACCGGGACAACCAGTGTGTCAAAACACCATCCCCCGGCACATTGGGTCATTACAGCCCATTCTGCCAGACTGGCTCATTCCAGTCACTGTCTCTTACTCCAGGCACGCACAAGAAACACTTTCATAGCCTCAGTGATACTCGCATTACACTCCTGATCCAATCCAGCAAGACAGCTCATACCGCAATCATCTTCAGCACATCTGGCATTCCATTCATTCTCTCCATACTGCTCAGACACCACATTCATTAAACTCTCTCTCTCTTGCTCATACTTACTACATTCCAGCACAAAATGCTCAATTGTTTCCTCTACTCCACCATTACACTGCTGACATAATCTGTTATTATTCTCATTCCATCTCCATGTACGTCTGTTCACACTCAATGACTTACATCTCACAGCAAACAAGAGTTGACTTCCAAAACTACCATCATAGAACAGCTCAAACTTAGGTGCTTTCTTTTTCATATACCAGTTAAGTGTAGGCTTCCGCATCATGTTAAGCTTCCACTTATTCAATCCATACTCTTTTGTTTGTCTCTCAATCTCTTTCTTCCACCTCTTGCAGTCCCACTCAGGCCCTACACCTCCAACATTTATTAAACTCCAGTCATCCACAGGTCTCCCAATTCTAACATGAATAATCTTTTGCATACTGAGTTTCCTTGCATGCCCCCAACATACTTTCTCCCAATAGCTTACACTCAGATTCCATTCAAAGATTCGCCTTACCCACCTGCTATTCTGCATTCTTTCAATTCTCACCTTATAATTCAGCACAGCTTTCATCATTCTTTCTGAAAATAGGCTCCACCCTAGGTCACCTCTAATGGCTTCTATAGCTGTCCATTTTGGAGCACCCAATGCTACACGTCCTACCTTATTTTGTATCACATCCAGCTTTTCAAGATCACTACCATTCCAAGCAAGAGCACTCATACCATACATGACACTAGGTACAGCAACATACTTCCACATTCCTCTCACACATTCGTACTTGTTTGCTCTGTATCTGGCCACACTACTTAACCGTCCACTCCACTGCATTGCTTTAGCCACTTTCTCACCTTTAGTTCTAGTACATCCATCTTCACTTATCATACAACCTAGATATTTGTATTCTTTTGTTCTACCTATTCTGATTTCTCCAATATTCCACAGTCTGTCTCTATCAGTCTCATCACTATTTATAACCATGACCTTACTTTTATCTGCACCAAAGTTCATCTTGAAATCTGTACTATATCCATTCACAATGTCAAGCATCCTTTGTAGTTCATGACCACATTCACTAACCACAACCACATCATCAGCATACAACAAACAGCTCAGTCTCTCATTACCAACTTTCAGTCCTAAACCACTCCCTCTCAGTCGAACTGCTAATTCTTCTGTGTACAATCCAAACAACAGGGGGGACAGAGTACAGCCCTGTCTCACTCCTCTAACACTCCTCACTTGCCCTGTTTCCAAATTTCCTAACCTGTAGATAGCACTTGTGTTCTCATACAGACTCTGTACAATGTTCACTATTTTTCTGCTAAAACCAACTTTTCTCAAAATTTCAAACAGCCTAACCCGATCCACTCTGTCATACGCCTTTTCAATATCCAGGAATGCTAAATATACCTTCTTATTATCCTTCTTCATTCGCTCAATTATTTCACTCACTACAAACAAATTATCCTCTCCACGTCTATCTTGCCTAAAACCATTCTGTTCTTCTCCCAGGACTCCTAATTCCTCAACTAAGTTTTTCATTCTCTCATTCAAAATACCACAAAAGATCTTACATACGGTGTCACCCAGTGCAATTGGTCTGTAATTTTTAAGTTCTTTCATACTCTTATGTCCACCCTTATGCAACAGAACTACATTACA
Organism: Morinoia aosen; assembly: GCA_030386875.1. Taxonomy (NCBI): domain Eukaryota; kingdom Metazoa; phylum Arthropoda; class Malacostraca; order Amphipoda; family Talitridae; genus Morinoia; species Morinoia aosen. Next base: position 75,803,113 of record CM059572.1, on the reverse strand, counting down.
CTTGTTCCAGTCATCCGGTACTCTTTCACTCTTCCATATCTCATCAAATAAACATTTCAACATACTGACTACACTCTCTCCTCCACATTTATAGAACTCATATGGTATCTTATCAGGGCCACATGCCTTTCCATTTTTCACTTTCTTCAAAAAACTTACAATCTCTTCACAAGTGATTTCGTCTTCCATTTGCAGTTCATGTTCATCTATCAGGAAATTTATTGGTTCATCATCTGTAACCTGCTCATTCATTCCACCAATGTCCTCCCAGTATTCTTCAACTGCTTTCACCATTTGCATCCTATCTTGCACACTGCAACCATTGACTACTAATTCATCAACTTGAACTTCACTACCTCTATCATTACCTTGTATAAACCTATACCAATCTTTTATTCCATCTGGACCTTTCTTTCTTAGATTTTCAACTTGGTGTCTCTCTTCTTTAACCCTAGCCTCATTGATCATTCTCTTTACTTTCTTCTGCTGGTCCTTGTACTCATTCCATACACTTCGCCATTCATCCTCAGTAATTCTGCGTCTTTCATACATTTTCCTCATACAGCGTTGTTTTTTATTTAAAGTCTTCCTTCTCATTCGTTCTTCCTTTATCTCACTCGTAAACCACCTAGCATTTCCTGTACTTTTCCTGCATTTCATTCTACCAATCTTTTGCTCTGCCACATCATACAAGGTTCTTGCAATCTCCTTATTTAGGTCATTTACATTTCCACACCTGTTCCAGTTACATCTACTCAATTCATTTCTAAATTCTTCCCAGTTTGCCATTTTAATACGCCAATTTTCACTTACTCTGCTGGCCTTCTGCATTGACTCCTTTCCACCCCAATTATATTCTAGTACAAGCATTTTATGGTCACTATCAATATCAAAATCATCTTCATCTACAAACATTTTTTTGACACACGCTCTAGCTCTACTATTCACTATCATATAATCAATTGCAGATTTACATTCCCTGCTTTGCCATGTATGCAAGCCATTTCCTATTGTTACATTCAGGTTCTCAAGTTCATTCTCATCACAGAAATCAATCAATTTTTGTCCATTTGCATTCACAGGCTCACCAAGTATACCAACATGGCCATTCATGTCCCCCATCACAATCAGAGGGCACCTGCAATGCTCTTGCACAATTCTTGTTAATATTTCATACTTTTTTACATTCTCTTGATGAGCTAAAATACCATCAGTTGTCATATAGCATACAACCACAATAACACATTCTCTGGCATGCATTCTTTCACACTTTATTACTAACAGATCTTCACTCTCAGGTTCATTTCCAACAGGAATTTCTTCTAATTTCCAATTTAGAGCATTTTTTACAATGAGACCAACTCCACCACCTCTTTTTTGCCAACTTACACGCCCTTTTCCAATCATATAGTACTTGCTCTCCTTACATTTTAAACTGACTCTATCACGCATTTGGGTCTCTACTACACCAACACAATCCAAATCTCCATTCTCAAATTCTGCTACAAGGTCATTTAACTTTCCTGCATTCCATCCACGCACATTTATACATCCAAACCTTACAAAACTATTGGACAATTCACGACATTTTTCATTTTTGCTCTGACAGCTTTCCATTCATCCAGTTCCACCTTCCATTACAATATGAGTACACCCAATCCACTGGATGTATCTCCTGGAGAGTTTCATCTCACCTTCTTGAGTAAGGTGGACTCCATCTCCACGAAAACACCCACTCTGGATCAGGTTATCCATATCAAGGAAGCTGGAACCCATTTCACGCTTTCTCATACTCTCAGCTTTCATACTCATAATCCTTTCATGCACTTCCCTATTCACCTCCTTTCGCACCCTTTCATACTCCTCACCACATGCAGGCCTTCTCAGCAGGCTGGTCACAGCCACTCTTACATTCTTTTTTTGTGCCCTTTCAACAACATTCATAATTGCATTTACCGTACGCTCTCTCCCACATTCAAGCAATCCATTGCCACCTCCTTGCAGTACAACCATCCCTTCATCCATTCCATCTATCACATCCTCAGCATGCCTACAAATCTCATTCACTCCCTTTCCTCTCATGCTCGTACATCCACTACGGTCAGTCATACTCACGAACCTATCCACATTCTTCACCATGCTGTCACCACATATTCTAATCGTAGGTCTCACTCTCCCTTTCATACTACTCTTTCGTTCAACTCTTCCACTCACATCACTCTTTCCATCCATCTTCCTTTCATTCACTTCCACTACAGGCGCCTGCACCTCATGTGGCATATCAACAGGTTGCTCCTTCACTCTCTTCCCATTCGTACTTCTTTCATCATGCTCATTCATCCTTCTACTCTCATCTGGCACATTTGCACCACCATTCACTTCATTTATTGCATTCACACTCCTTGCACCATCATTCACTTCATTTGCATTCCTTGCGCCATCATCCACTTCATTTGCACTCCTTGCACCACCACCATTTACATCTTCATTCACTGCATTTGCACCATTCTCATTCTTTCCTTCATTCAACTTCCTTTCATCCTTCAAATCAGCCTCTAAAGCAACCATCAGAATTGTCAATCTCTCAACCTCCTCTTCCAACTTCTTTCTCTCGTCATTCAAACATTTCCAGCACGTAAACACGAGATCATTCAACTTCCTCCGACTCATCTCTCTCAAACCTTTGCATGCATCTATATCTACCCACTCTTTACAAGTCATGCACTCAATCTCCTCATCCATTCCACTTGCACCTCCCTTCCTACGACCAGTCCTATTTCTTGCCATCCTCAAACACAGACTTCTATCTCAGTACAAATTTCACAGGCAGAAGAAGTCTTCACTCAATAAGTCTTCAATAACAACCCCGGATCACAAATCCAACTTGATATACACAAACTAGAACCCGCCAAATCGGCCGCCAAACAAGGATCCCTCAATGAAAACTCGGAAAATCCGCACTCGCGGCCTCAAAAATAAAAAAAAACAAATGGAACCTATAGTCCATAATTGAACATCAAACAATTAAAAATTTAACACAATAACACCATTCATCGACATGAAATTACACTGTGGAAATTTACCTAGCAGGCAATGAACATCATTTATCTACACATCTTTAAGAACAGATTTACAAGTTCTATCTAATCACATAATTCAATAGTATGCAAGAACATAACTTACCCAGGCCATTTTCGGCGTAGGACACTATTAAGAACGCTTCGTTAGAGAGAGCTATGGTTGAGTAAGCTGCAAATATCGTTGGGACGCTTTATATAGGAATGAATGACCGGATGTGTATTTTCAACGGATGTCGGGCAGAGATGAATGTGATGCGTAACCAAACGTAGGGGCATTACCGGATTCGGGGCATCACCGGATGCGAAGGAGAAATATTGCTGGATGGGCGAAAGAAATTTTGGATTTTAAAGTTAATAATTTATCACGAAAAATAATAAGCGTGGTGTACCATGTACAGAATCTGATGCTGTGGCTATCTGATCTGCCAAAACATTTACTGAATTTAATGCGATTTCTTAATTCAGTAAATTTTTCGGCAGATCAGATCGCTCAAACATCAGATTTTTTATACGATATGAAGAGTTGAATGCTCAGCGTTCGACAACCCAAGTGTTCGAACAGGTAAATGCTATCATTCATACTTATTTTATATAATGCATTAATAAAGTGCCTTTTGATGTTATACTCAGCAGTTAGCTTTTCTGTCCTAGTTTTCATGTTAACTCGATTAATTATTTATAGTATTGTTGAAGATTTATTACGAATCGAATAAAAGTATATTTTGTATATGTTTCATTGGGTAAATTCCTCCTACTTGTTTATCTTAGTGTTGTAAGGTGTATGTTGTACGATGAAGTAGTAAGACCGAGAGAATTAAAAGAAAAGTATCTAGTATCTAGATACTTTTGGAGAAGTATCTAGTATCTAGATACATTTTCAAAATACCTATGACCAGCTCTGGATATCTACAGGAGTATAATATTTTTTTAATTACAAGCCGAAATTTATAGTGATAATTCATTGATGAAACTAATCGAAACTAACTTGGGCCACCCTTACCTAATCTAACTTTACTAAGTTAGGTTAGTTGAAGTTCATTTAGTTCTTTACATTTACTGAAGTAATACGATTTGTACAACATTTACGATTACAAATCTTTTTACCATCTACTACGCGTCCAAATAGAGGTCATCGAAAAAGGCTTGAAAACGAGTTTAAACGACTCGAATGAGCCCTAAAACAGCCATTGACTAGAGTTATAAAAGGCCTGTTGAATGAAGGGCCCTTTTCAAGCCCTAATAGGCCAAGTATAGGTAGGAGTCGGTTTGAAGTCGTGATTTTTGGCCCTTTTGGACCGTTTTTGACCTTATACGGCTAATTGCCTACCTGAAAAGGGCGATAATTTTCAATTGGGTGTGAGCACAGTTCTGAGGGCAGAGGGCTCTCTACAGACATTCTGACTCAAGAGCACAAATGCATTCTAGGTGCTACAATCTATATTCCAACAGATATCACGTAGGAGTGCAGGGACATCAGAAGCCCGTGTCACCATGCATATAGACTCGATGTTAGTTTAAGTATGTCATCGTACGCTCAGGCATCGAATTTGAGAACGTAATTGCTAATTTAATTTTTTTTCGAAGGAACTAATTGTTCGATTTCTTCTTTTAGCGTCTCTGGAAAAATTAGATTTTAGTATAATTAAAATTATAATTTAACAATTTTACTTGATAGGGAGAATTGATTTAACGGCCCAATTTACGAGTCTTTATAATTATTTTTGCATTTTTATCGACTATATAGAATACGAGGAAAAACAGAACAAACAGGAAATAAAACTTGGTGAATCACATATACAGGATTTGTCAAATTGCAACGGAAATTGATCAAAAAACGAAAAAAAATAGAAGTTTAATTCGATTGAAAATAAATGATTGAAATATTTTTCACATCAATTCATCGTTGTTGACATGTATAAAAATTGGATAAACCAATTTGCTAAAATTTTGTGTTGAAAAATTTGAATGAAAATAAAATATTTTTTCTGCGATTGCATCTATCGATTGCTTACGAGTAACTGGTCAGAAAACCTGATTAGAACATACTACTAACCGTGTTGATAGCTTCAGTCAAGATATTCCTCTATCACACTTCGACGGGCGTTGGACAATATCCAACGTATTAACAGACTATTTATTTCTTCTCCTACTACGCTTTATTTTAACAGTTAAAAGTTACATAGTTATGAAAATATTGCATTTTCAGTTAATTTTCTGCAACCCACGATTTATTATTTTATGAAGTATTTTTTCACGCTTATTTTAACGGTTTACTTACAATGATATTCAAACCTGTCCTTGAAAAGGATATGAATGGATGAGTAATTTTCGCCGTCTGCTAGCTTCCTATCAAAAAAGCTGGACGACTGCGCAACAGAACAAAGCACGCCAATATACCGCTCAGCAACACCCATGGTACAGCCACGTACGGCCGAAATGGAAATCAACAGCCTGGTAATCCCATTGAAATCGTATTATTTTACGCTTCCCGATTTTTTTGAAGAAAATGACTAAAACTATAAATCATGTGTTTATGCCGTCGGTAACCTTTTCAAGGTGTTCGTGTTCCCATACCTGATCCCTGATTTGACCAGCAAAAAATGGCTGGCCGCATCAATATATTAGATCTAGACCGTCCACTAAACCGAACAAGGCTAATCCGAAGAAATTGTTTCTGTTAGCGCCTGCCTTACACTGCCGAAATTCGAGCAAAACAAATTGCTTGTCCTACAAAGAATCTTGATCGCGTGTCACCACTTTAAGGTAAAGAAAAAGAAAGAAAAAAAAACGTTTATTTCCAAATTGTCACATGAGATACATGCCAACATATTGGCTTTTAAAAGTTTCTTAAATATAGGGCATCCTAAAACAAATGTTCCATACGAGGAGTACTAATTGACAAACCATCCGAGGTGTACAAGTAGATGAGCCATACGAGGCATAATAATAGACAAACTATACGAGGTGTACTAATAGACAAACTGTCAGAGGTGTACAAGTAGATAGACCATACGAGGCATATTAATTGACAAAATATACGAGGTGTACTAATAGACAAACCATTTGTGGTGTGCTAGTAGTCTAACAAAAGTTCTATACTAGGAGTACTAATTGACAAACCATCCGAGGTGTACAAATAGATAAGCCATACGAGGCATGATAATAATAGGCAAACTATACGAGGTGTACTAATAGACAAGCTATCAGAGGTGTACAAAATAGATAGACCATACGAGGCATATTAATAGACAAAATAAACGAGGCGTACTAATAGACAAACCACACGTGGCTTGCCAATAGTCTATCTCTGTCAAGGGTAGTTGAATGAGAAATGAAAAATATGCCCTAAAAATATGCAAAGCCCTATCACCACCAAAAACATATTTCATATCTTCTCGATATTCACCACATCATGCGGACATGGGCGCATGGGATAAAATAGAGATACAGTGTAAGCCGGTTACCACTCATGATTGACAAATATCTAAAAAATATTGGTAGAAATGGGTAAACAAAAATATATTCAATATCAAAATTCATAGCTTGTACAACATACGGACAGAAAGATAATTTTACTACGATTCATATGCTCAAATTGCACTTTATTTCATTAATTATATGTGACATTAATCCGATTCACAGAAACGCCCTCTGGGGAAGTGCTAGATCTATTTTTGAATCATTTCGCTATTTCAATAAAATTTATTAACCGAATGGTTTTTGCGTAAAGAAATGAAATAGAAACATGTATATCTATTTATGTAGATACATATATATACCTACACACGTACACACACACATATTATTATATATATACTTATTGAAAATAAAATATTAGAAAAAAATACATATATAAGATAAAAGAAAGAAGCAACCTACCATCTACTACACAGAAAATGACAGCTGAGCTCACTGTAATCCTAAGTAATTTTTCGCAAAAGATAACTAAAAGGAAGAGAAAACTTCGAAAAACATAAAAATGAGCTGTTTTTTAATTTCTTCACAGAAATTTTTAAGAAAAATCAAGTTATAGTCAAGAAGCAACACAACTCTTCAGCATTATACGGACATGTGTACGTGGGATAAAATGGAGTAACATTGTGGCCGGATATCACATCTGAGTGGAGAATATTCACAAAATTGGCACATATAGGAAGATTAGGCCTTGATCCAAAATAATAATTTTGATTACAGAAATTTAGAGTTTTTTCCGATTTGAAAGTTCAGTGCTAGTGTGCGCTGAACGCACGGAAAAAAAATAAAAATGAAAAGACTAAATGCAATGCTTAAATTACCCCTTTCCCCCCAGCTCAGCCGAAAATCGATTGAAAACATCTTCGAGAATGATTTTGAAATGGCGAGACAACGTTAGCCAAAAATTTAATTCATTATAAGCTTTGCACAACCCTCACATCTATAAACCTGTTTATTGGTGTACACACAAAATGTATTTCATGGTATATTTGTCATACGGACGTTAAATATTAATACTGAAAAGAGAAAGAAATAACAAAATAAATATGAGGAAATACTTCTAATTATGGAAAGAACGTTCGTTCTGCTGCACTGAACTGACGGCTGTGGTGCTCATTGTTGTCGACAGAAATAAGTAAGTTTAATATGCGAATCGCTTAGTAAACGTAAAATGAAATAGTTTCTAAATTTCTAACAGAAATATCAGGAAAAATTAAAATTTCTGATAGATGGGAAGTTCACACCGAGATGCTGCAGGCCCTATGACAGAGATGCAAATTGACGTGACACATTTACTCTAAATTCTTTTCCAGTTTTAGAGTTTTTGATTTGCTGGGGAAGCTTGTTCCACAAAAAAGCTCCAGAAACTGAGAGAGCTTTTTGTCCCACGTTAGATGAACGGTAACTGACTAAAACATCGTTCCTCCGATTTGGTCTTTCGTTTGGGATATTAGATGGAAAAAATTTTACCACCTCTGCATTACTTTGGGGGAGGTACAGAGAGGAGAATACTCGTCGAGCTTTCTGGATCATGAATCTGTTCGGTATTGGGATCCAGTCGAGTTTTCTTAAAAGAGGGGTGACATGATCGTATTTATTGAAATTTCCTTTGCATACCACTTTGGCGGCGAAGTTTACACATTTTTGCAACTCTTCCTGACGACATTTAGGTAAGTCTCCCCACACAAGACTGCAGTAGTCCAGACGCGATAAAACTAAAGACTGAATCACTAATAATCTAGATTAGTGTGTTCTTTATACGATGAAAGAACATTAAGGTTCCGTTAATTTTGTTGCACATTGTTTCGACGTGTGAATTGAAAGTCATATTTTTGTCAAACCAAACACCCAGATTTTTAACCTTATCGACTGGTTTAATTGTATCGTCTCCAAATGTTAGCTTGAATGGTGGTAAATTTTCAGTCGCATTCTGTGATCCAAAAATAATGCATTGCGTTTTACTTGTGTTAAGTTTGAGGCCGTTATGGTCATACCACAATTTCAGATTTCTCAGAAGGTTTTCAGCGTTGGCTTGTGTTTCTGTTAAATCCGCTGTTGAGCTTGTCATGGCAATTTGTACGTCATCAGCATACATTGAGATTTTTGTGTTTGCCGGCATGGTGGGGAAATCGTTGATGAAAATTGAAAATAGGAGTGGGCCGATGATTGAACCTTGAGGAACGCCAAAATTATTTGGTATGAATGATGACATTTTGTTATTCAAGCACACTGCATGAGAGCGGTTTCGTAGGTAGCTTTCAAACCACTGAGTGTCAATTCTGAGGTTTGAAATTTTTTGTAGAAATTTCTTATGCTCAACACTGTCGAAAGCTTTGGAGAGATCAAGCAATAGTAAGAGAGTTAATTTTTTTTGGTCAATATCATTGTAAATTTTTTCTGTTATGTTTAACAGGGCGTCCTGAGTACTGGTATTCCTCCTGTAAGCATATTGATTGCGATGCAGTAGATTATATTATAGAAGTACATGCATTTCACGGTATATACTCGTAAATCCTGAAAAAATCCCGCTGAGTTATGAAACAAGTGCACTGTGATGTAGAATAACCAAAACGACCACTGAAAAAATTATACATTATTCTCCGCATATCGTTGTACACTCTGAGAAGGAACTGACGCAGGAGACTTACTTTTACGAACGTGTCGAAAAAGTTAACTTCATATTCTAGTAGACAGTTAGTGTTCTGTCTTGTTTAGTGAAACATAACACGAACATCTCCCCAAGCTAGCATCCATTTCATTTCACCTGACGAAAAACAGTACCAATAGTTCTTGAAACCAAGATTAAGATCAGAACCTACAGCGGAATTACAAATTTGAGAGGCAAGATGAGCACTCTACTGCCAAAATACTGCACCAACTTCCAAACATATTAGATATAGGCATTGAACGTTGGGGTGGTAAAATTAGGACTGAGGGTGCAGAGTAGACCGGATCCAGTAAATGCAAAGCCTCGAGGGGAATATTTCACAAAATTCTTACGGCTTCTTGACCTCAGTTGGACGGTTTGAGCATTTTAATGGCAGGTTGGTTTACGACGGTGCTGAGAGAAATGTTTTTCTTTTTTTAAAAGAGAAAAATCGTCTCCATAAAACGTTATGTTTACTGATCATCGAATTGTGAGGTTGTTAAGAAAAGGGTTATAATAAAAAAATGATTATAAGAACACAAATAAGGGAAATATTGTTTTATTCCTTCAACAAATTATTGGAGTACCTGAATTGGAGCATGAAATGCTTTGCGATTTGAAGTACCTTTTATAAACAAAAAAGTGAGAGGCAGTGAAAATTGAAAACATAGCGCAAATGAAAATACCACAAGATTTGATTTTTCAACGATAATGTTGAAGGCTAAAATTGAATAGTTATTCCTAATTTTCGACAAGAATACAGCTGCCGAAACTAGAGTTAAAAATAAAAATACCTTTCTATTTTCATGAGATTATGTAAACCGCGTATGATTTCTACTACAAATTCCTGCAGGTTTAGATCATTCCATACATTATATGAGCTTTCTTTTCTTTTAACCTTTCATCAGTTGAAACCGTTGCCATAAAACATTTCAGTGCGCAGCCAGCAAATGAAGTTCTTGGACTGAGATTCAATACACGTGAAATTTACTTGTCGTTTAATAACCATTATAACAGAAGAAAATCAATGAAAGGAAACAGCTTTCGTCAATATTGATCCCTTTGTTAATGTGAAAGCGCGTAAAAATGTTTTTCAGGCTTCGTAATAAACATGAGAAGAGGAGGGATTCAGTAAAATACAAGTTCAATGGGAGAAAAATTTTCCCTTAACCGCTCCTATTCTTCCTCGTTTACTATAATTGCCGGATTGGCGGCAGACACTAGTGAAAATCCTGCGAGGGCGAGACTGAGATCGAATCTGAGTCTTTACTGTCCGAAGTATAATTCTCAACTCCACGCCGCGGAGTAAACCCCAAATATTTAATCTTTATTCCACATTCTATTAGGTGATTCATCATTAAATGAACAAATTCAGGGAAATGAACTATGACGTTTAGTTGATGTTGAGCTGTAGCGCTCGAGCGAAGCAAAATTAAATTCTTGAGTTGATGATGGAGCCAAAATATAGGATTTATCACACTCAACGTCCGTTCAGCGAAGTTTAAACAATTCATGTATCCTCCAAGTGGTCGCTTTCAAGCTTCTTGCATCTCCAAGATTATCAAAGTCGTGAAAGTAAAAATCCGATGAAACTCAAAGAGGCCAGTGCGGAAGTAAAACAGAGAAATAAATACGATTAAATTTATATATAAGGAACATTTCAATAAAAAAAGACATTTTCACAATTTGCGAAAGACTGCCAGCATTCGAAATGCGCCAACAAGTAAAAAACCTTAAAAAACGAGACTGAAAAAAACTCTAAAAAAATAAATTTTAGACAGGTGTGTTCACAGATGTATTTCCAGATGAGGAACTTTTCACAGCTGAAGTGGAGTTTCTCTGCCTGAATGTAGAGTGCTGTTATGGTCCCTAAAAAGATTCCCCAAGACTTCCAGTGAACAGATTTCAGACACTAAAATCAGGCTTCGGTCTTGTTGTATGCTGACATTTCGAGAACGTGGAAATCCTCTTACGATTGTTCAGGTAAGTGCAAAGTGTACACAAATACGAGTATCGAATAAACTTAAACCACGTTTTAGATTGCTTTAATAGCATTCCAAGAACAAACTGTTCTTTTTTCATCAGGAAAACGCACGGTCTCAATCGTCAAACAGAACCCAACTATTGACAGAGTCAGGGTTATTTCTCAAGTTTTGAAGTTGGGAATGTGGTCCCGTTACGACCTGAGCTCAACTCACTGAAGTCTTCTGTTCCGTCTTGCCGGAGTCTGAGGTCGGTGCGTCTTTCCTCAAAACAGTATTGAAGGTCATGAGCGTTTCTTCAAGTAAATAAAAACTGGGGAGAGATTCCGCCAAACATGTTGTGGAATGTGCCAGAATTTTCGCAGCAAACTTGTTCCTGTGATTAAAGCTAGAAGAAATGAATTTGCCATTATTTAATTAACGAGTTAAATAAAATGTGGTCACAGATGCTTTGTTTATCCCGTAATGAAAAGCGTTAATAATTATTTGGTTAGCCGAAGAACTCTAGCCGTAGGTTGTGAATTAGTGCGAAGGATACCTCGAACCAAACCTACTGGGTGAATGCATCCGTTGTACTCGACCAATATCGTGTATAATATTCTTTTGCTCGTAAAATGAGAGAAATTTTAACACCTATACGTGTCACACAGTTATTTAGAGATATCGTGATAAATGTCAGTGGATCACCTTTGAGTACGAGCCCATGCGGTTGAAAAAATTCTATTACACATTCATGTTTCAAAGAGCCAAAAAAAAGTGTTAAAATTTACCTATATTTTATTTTTAATAACATCTAATTTTCACCAGAAGTCGCGAAATCATTGCTATTTGTAGCTTGAAATTCTCAAATCATCACTGTTCAGCTGTGTTCATCAGTGTAACTGTTAACCATTTTGAGAAAGTGAAGAATTTTTATGAAATAATGGTGACTTAAGCTAAGCGTATCATGGCTGACGCCCTGACGCGTGTCGAATCAACCCATGCCGCACAAAAGTGTGTAACAATAAATTAACTGATGATGACACCCTTTTTCGTACCGGCTTTGGGTCACTTTGACTCACAAGAGTGTAGAGGCATTGGGACAAATTTTTTCTCAGAGTACCCTCATGCTCTTATGAGGACGTAACAGCATAATGGAGTAGTTACGTTGCACCCGTTGAACGTTGTAGGCGCCGACTAACATCAAAGTATAGCCGCGCTTGCACGTCGAAGGAGAAGCTCATGCAAATCAAGAAGTTGATGAGCAGCTCGCTGAAACCGAGGAGGCCGCCGCAAATTACGCAAAATCATTGCCCAAAGAGGATCTCGGAGGATTTTATTGCTTTAGAAGATGTTTTACGTAAGCCATCACTAACACAAACAATTTCTGCGCAATTAAATTGTGAATAGAATATGTCTTGGGAAAAACATAGAGTGAAAAATAACTTTTCTCTATATTTCCTAAAGTACTTTTAGATGACAAATTACGGTAAATAACTTTTCTAATATCTCACTGTGTTTCTTATTCTTAACGACCTAGAGCAAATATTTTTTTGGAAAGATTATTGCTTTATAACTTTAACTACATATTTTTATCAAACACTGTGCAACGTGTAATTGAAGAGCGAATGATGTTTGCAGAAAGTATCAAAAGTACCTGCTAAAATGAGCACCAATAACTTGGCTCGTACAAAAGTACCTGCTAAAATGAGCACCGATAACTTGGCTCGTACAAAAGTACCTGCTAAAATGAGCACCGATAACTTGGCTCGTGCAAAAGTACCTGCTAAAATGAGCACCGATAACTTGGCTCGTACAAAAGTACCTGCTAAAATGAGCACCGATAACTTGGCTCGTACAAAAGTACCTGCTAAAATGAGCACCGATAACTTGGCTCGTACAAAAGTACCTGCTAAAATGAGCACCGATAACTTGTCTCGTACAAAAGTACCTGCTAAAACGAGCTCCGATAACTTGTCTCGTACAAAAGTACCTGCTAAAACGAGCTCCGATAACTTGTCTCGTACAAAAGTACCTGCTAAAACGAGCACCGATAACTTGTCTCGTACAAAAGTACCTGCTAAAACGAGCTCCGATAACTTGTCTCGTACAAAAGTACCTGCTAAAATGAGCTCCGATAACTTGTCTCGTACAAAAGTACCTGCTAAAACGAGCTCCGATAACTTGTCTCGTACAAAAGTACCTGCTAAAACGAGCTCCGATAACTTGTCTCGTACAAAAGTACCTGCTAAAATGAGCTCCGATAACTTGTCTCGTATTCATCTTTTTTTCATTGAATGCAGACTCTCTGAGTGGAGCAGTAAAGCATTGTGTGTTCCATCAGTTTCTGGGTAAGTACTGAAAAATTAAAGAAAAATTTGTGACCAACTTGAAGAAAACACACAAAGCAATTTAAAAAATTAGGGTTTTCTAGAAAGAATGTATCACAGATCACTTCTCATCACGCACAAAAATTTCATCTATTAAAATATAATTAAAATTAATTTGTTTAATTGTGCTGTGTTTTATTGATATAAATACCTTGTAGTTTTGAGCAAAAAATAATATGTAATTTGTTAAAAAATATTTTGTTTATTCTTCAACATTAGAAACATTGCTGACGATTTCACATTAAATGATTTCCTCGGTACGCGCCGGCCGCAGTGGACAGAACTATTCGAGAAGCTGCGAGGACACGTGATCGTCCTCCCAAAGGTTCAAGTTTTTCAGTGTTTCGACGAAGGCTTGGCAAATTACAAAACTATTGGTTTAATGCACAGAAGTAATTATTCACTCTTCGGTATAATATTCTCACAAAAAATAGTCTCGGAGTTCTACGTTATAAGCTGAACGAAATGCTCGATAATTGGAATGCCTGATTCAACTGATTGTGAGTGTTGCAGGGCATGAATTCTTACATAGGTTCCAAACTTGCAAGGGATTTTTTTCCTTCATGTTTTAATCTCAAATTAATACCTTTTTATCAAACAAGTATGAATTAACTCAATCAGCCAATTCCTGCGAGTTAATTCTTTTTCTTCTTTTCCAACTTCGGTCTTTAGTCGGAAAAATTGAAGCATGAGTTGAAGACTCTCCTACGTTTTAACTTGCCTGATTTCAAAGTCAACATTATTCTGATAAATACGTATATTCAGAAAAAGTTCCTCCTTCCATTTCAACGATGGGCTTCCTTTTGGCATGCGAAGCTCTTGTGTATGAGTATGGTTGTGCACCATAATTCACAATAATTCTAAGCAATGAAATCAAATCATTCGCCATGTACTAATTCAATTAATTACAAGGGTGGAAAACTGGATCTCATACACTGCAAAATAAGCTGGTCGTTAATAACTAAGGCTAACTCCTTCAGGGTAGAAAAAGAACCTGTTCGTTGAGCCTCATTCTCAATTACAAGTCCATGGGATGCCCTACGAGTCATTGAACTTACCCTGACCCAGAAGAAACTGCATTTCAATCTGTCCATTTATTAGCTCTAAGTAATGACTTCATTGATTGATGGCTTTCGGAAAATAAATTTCTTTAATTCATTCAATCCAGTTTAGGCTCAGAGCACAATTTCACACTCCCCTATCACGCGCTGCGTTTGTCAGCTGTTAGTCTCAAACCTAGACGAAGCGAGTAGTTGAGACTGCAGACGAACCTCAAATTTCAGAATGATTGAAGAAAACTCAGTTACATATCTACAGTATATGGATAAACTGATAAAATCGGAAGAGGAGAATGGGTTCCGCTCCATTCATGAACAGAGTATGTAACTGTTAAGACTTACTAGTCTTGAGTTCGTTATGGGAGTCACGCCTCAGTCAGGAAAATGAATAACGAAGGAACAAGTAAACATTTACACTCATGCTCAAATGGTAACAGTAGAATCAAGTTTCTTGTACTTTCAGGTTAACCAGCGTTATTTAGTCGTACCTCCGCGATGCTCAAAGAAATGTCTTAACTAACCGTGTATTTACTCATACCACTAACAGAGTTGTCTGAGTAATGGAGAGTCGCCAGAGAACCATGAATATCTAAAACAAAACCGGAATAATGAGCATTTGAACTCGTATTTCAAACTTACAGCAATATCTCAGCATATAAATTGATCAAAGTTATAATTCGGGAAAAAAACAGGAAATTATATATAGTGGTGCAGCGCTCACCAGCAGCATAAACATTGGAGACACGAGACACAAGTAGCGTGAATGTCGCACGTCGCTCGCAACAAACTTAACACGAACTGAGCCAGAGATTTACCCTCATCTTCCCCAGGCATTTTAAAACTATACTATTCCAACTAACAAATCTTTACAGAAATAATTTTTAGAAAAACTGTAACATATTCTGCACAGACCCTTCATATTCTCTTCTTTTTGTGAAATTAAATTTAACAACTTTTACAAGAAGATAATTTTGGTTCATAATATCTTCTTTATTTCAGTGTCTTTATTTGTTAATTAGTAATGGATGGAATAAATAAAGGAAACGGAAAAGGTGAAAAACGTTTTTGAGAGGAAAATTCATCTTTGTACATGGATTATGATAGAATTCATAAAGTTCTCCACCGTCAAAAATTAGCATTCTTCCTCATCTAGTTTGTTCTAAGAGGAAATGTACTAATATCGATCATATGTGGATATAACTATATTTTCCGACTGTTTCAATGCGTTGAAGTTAAAATGAAACATCTTTTTATGCTCCGCATGATTCTGGTTCGATAACAATCATTATTGCTTTAAAACCATGATAGATTCATGGTCTTCATCAGAAATTCTTCTTCTTTCTTAATTCTTCTTAAAGGTATCACTTGAATGAATACCTTTACGATCCCATGATATAAAAAGCGAAATAATGGAATAATGCAAAAAACGAAATATCCTTTTCAATAAGCAATAAAAACGAATAACGTTTTCAATATGCATCAAAAACGAAAAAACGTTTTCAAAAAGCAACAAAATCGAAGAAACTTTTTTTCACGTATCTGGAGAGAATATAGGACAATTTTCGCATACGATGCAATACAAACCTGCCAAGTAATTTTTAAGAAGATTGTATCTGACGCTTGATCGCAGCAGCCAACTCGACTGGTGAAATAACTGTTGTAAACACACTTGTAAAGCAGCGATAAAAAGAAACTTCGCGAAGCCAATATTTTAATAAAATTGTAAATTACACCAAAATTTTAGTAATTAACCACAATGGGTTATGTACCATTATGTAGATTCAGAGTTATTTCTTCACATAAATTTTATATTCATTTTTACATTTTATTAAACATCGGTTAACACAATTTAATTTACTTATTAAACACGATTTACTTTACTCATTAAACACGATTTAATTTACTTAGTAAAAACAATTTAATTTTAATTACTTGAGTAGGTATAGTTCTATATACGCGGCCAAATGAAAGTTCGCAAGTGGAAAAGACACTCGGCAATAAAACGTTAATGCTGAAATTTTTTCCGCATTTCATACTATACACCTACTCGAATCCTATCAAAAATTGCTCCAATATACTAAACGTTTCAATTAAGTAAGAAAAATTTTCACATTGCCTTGTTTTCCTCTTAATAATCATAATTTTGATACCGAGAAATTGGCAGAAGACTCAAATGTGATGAAAAAACTGTGAGGTTGACTGTGCGCTAGGGCATCAGAACACCGGCGATGTTCGAGGTAGTACAAAATCTAGCCGCTCTAGCTTGATGTATTTTTATGTTCTGCTTGAGTCCTGCACGCAATTTTGTCATTGAGGCATTCCACAACACGCAATACGCCGTTGGTCTATGTCATTGCCCAAAACCAGAAATCATGCACAAATGAACTCCTACACCACGCGCATGTCATGTGAAGTAGGGGCGAAACTATTGGGTCGCCAAAAAGTTCGTTCGTTTTTCAACAAGGAAGCCGAATAAAAAATTTAGGAGATTTTGTATTCAATCGATGCAATAGTTACCGTTTACTTTTATTATCATTACCCATCTATCGGGTAGATTTTTGAAAGCTACTACCCGAAAATCCACATAATTGACATTATTCAAATTTCGTTTTTCATATTTCTATCGCAACTAGGGGAACGAAAATGCATACAGATATGTAAAATTAAATTCGAAACATATTTGCTTCAATAAAAATTTTCAATTTTAGCAACAGAAAAAAGTTTTTGCCCGAACATATAAAATTATTTATATATTTGCGCAAATCCCTACTCCAACAATTTTCAACGTAGAAGCTTGCTTATGGTCTCATTTCATGCGGAAAGACTGTTGCAGCTCGAAAATGAAGGCTCATTTTTAATTTTCCAGTAGAAAAAATTTATTGATAAATTTATCCAAATAAATTTTCTTCTTCAAAACAGTCCCAGATTTTTCAGCATAAAAATCTAAATTTGAGTTCAAATAAATTCTTCTTCTTTTTGCAGTTCCCACTGTCTTATCGCGTCGAATGAGACTAAAAGCACGGTTCTACGTTGAAAATTGTAGAAGTATTTTGTGCAAGTGTATGCATTAATTTGAATATGTGTATGTTCGCACAATAACTTTTTTTCTATTGCGGAAATCTAAAAACATTATGAGGGCAAATATGTTCAGAATTCAATTTTATGTATCTGTATGCATTTTCGTTTCCCTGGTTGCAATAGAAATGAAGATACTGAAATTCGTAAAATAAGATAAAATTAGGAAAATTTAGAATTTTGTGGATAAATGTATCAATAAATTTTTTATCATTTGAAATGCAGAATAATCCTTCAATTTCTAGTTACCACAGTCTTTCCGTATCAAATGAGACCAAAATCAAGCTTCTATGTTGAAAATTGTGGAAGGAGTATGGATTTGCGCAAAAATAAATAATTTTTTATGTTTGCGCAATAACTTTTCTTGTATTGCGGAAATCGAAATTTTTTATAGAAGCAAATGTGTTTGGAATTCAAATTTACATATCTGTATGCATTTTTTTCCCCTAGTTGCAATAGAAATGCAGAAAGGGACATTTGGAAGAAAATGGTAATTTCCAGGGTAGTAGCACCCCTTCTAAGAATTTAAGCTCTTTATTAGTGAAAAATATTCCAAGAAACCTTTCAGGTCTTCATCAGAATTAAACCTGCTCCTATTTAATGAATTGTGCAGTGACCGAAACAGATAGGAATGAGAGGGAGCCAAATTGGGGGAGTATGGAGGGTAAGGCCGAACCTCCCATCCAAGCTGCAGCCTCTCCAGAGTAGTCACAGCGTAGTGTGGCCTTGGGTTGTCAGAGTGAAAAACGTCTATACAATTTACCATTTACGGCCGTTTCTGAAGAAGAGCCGCGCTTAACTTTTCCAGTTATTCACAGTAAGCTTGGTATTATTCGAAAAAGAAGTACAAAAAAGGTAAGCCCTTCAAGGGTTCCAATGCCAACAAAAATATTAGAGCTTCTCTTTTGATACTTGGAAGCCTGTTACACGCTGGCGTTAACACGCTCGCTGAACCAAATGCAGAATTTATGAAACGATCTTTAGAAGTTGGGAAAGATGAATTTAAAAACGAACAAACTTTTCAGCCAACCCAATATTTCTTTGTCTGTTTAGGATAAATTATGAGAATACTCATGAATGCCACACGTTATACAAGGTGGCCAGCACTCTGTTCAATAAACTTTAATACACGGTTGAGACCGTTAGAATGAACGCCGTTTACTCAAAAACCGTATGGTCAAAAATGTTTCGTTGAAGTGGTGCAAGGCCTCACAATTTGAAACGTCTTGGAGAAAAATCGTACTCAAAGAGTATGTAGCAGGGAAATGGGAATGTAGAAGTTTGGACAGCATTTGTATTATGAACATTATAAACAGAATAACAGCTTAAAATATAATGACCATATGAAACAGATTTTTAAGTTAGATTAGGTATTTAGAATAAATGTTCAATAAAACGCCCATCTGTTGCGATGCAGACGTTCAAACGTCAGTGCAATGATTGCCGCACGCGATCGAAGACACCAGGAGTTGCGCGAATCCTTTGAGCGGCTTCAACTACTTTCCCGATGAGATTTTCTTCGGATTGAATCGGTGTTTAGTGTACCAGACTCTTCAAATGTCCCAAGAAGTAAAAATTGGGCGTCGCAATATAAGACCTTGAGGGCCGAGAGGCGGGGCCGCCGCGGCCAATCCAGCGATTTGGAGAAGGGAGCCAATAACTGTTACGTCAGCTTTGCATACTCGCTCCATTGTCGTTATTACCTTTGAAGCCGATGAAATTTTCAATTTAAACGAACAAATTTTAAACTGTGATATAATGCACCACAGATAATAATTACACGTCCTTGTTACTCTTCAACGAAACACATTATTGAGGAAAAAGTTTTTGCTGCAACTGTCCTAAACTTATGTTAAAGTTTGTTCAGCAAAATGTCAGTCACCACTAATGACAATGAGCTCAAGAAAGTCCACGAACAGACTAAAATTTGGTAGTCTCATTCGAGGAGACTCCTGTGGGTTGATGGAACAGGCAATTTAATGAATTTCATGTGAAAAGTGATATGGTGTAACGAAGTAAGATTCAGTGACGCAATGACTGTAATAAATTACAGCGAATGAATTATTTACATACGTTGACGAAAGTCTATTCAATTTTGAATGAAATTGAGTGATTATTTAATACTCATGGATTTTGAATAATGACGATCTTACACCTCTTAAAAAATGAAAATGTGTCTGGTGAACCATTACACCCCTAAACCACTAAATCTGATAACGTGCTAAAGAAATTCAGTACATCTGAATAATTTTTCAAGTTTTAGCATATAGAAACTTGAGCATTCAGCTTTCCGAGATTGATTCCTTTGAAGTTTTGCTGCGTACCTGTACGCGTGATCCCTTGCGCTTCATAGTAAATGGAATCATCTCATTTGGCTTAATTTATGAGAGTCGGTGCACATGCCGGTAGAAGTCATCGTACGGAGTGTCGAATAATCACTACGTCAAAGCCCAAACGTAATATTAAGCAAAATTCATTGCTTCATAATGGTTTGCTACAGCTCTTTCACTACGTGCAATTTTCGCACTTAATTTCGTGTGTGCGTGTGACTGCGACTCCTCGCCTGGCAACTTAACAAAAAACGGATAAAACGAGTTTTCGAAGCTATGCAAGTACGACGGAGCCGCAGTTTTCAGCACCATCAGCGGCAGATGGAATGACTCCTGCGTTTCTGAGGATCTGGTTCGAGGTTTCATAACGATGCCCGAGTTCCCCCGCCCTCTCCTCTTATTCCATAGGGTGGAGTTCCAGCCCTGTTGTTGTGACCGCCCTCCTTGCGCCCCGACGCGAGATGATGCAAAGAATTATTTCTACTTCAGAACGTTGGTCGCTGCACTAGAGCAGGCGCTCCTTAGAAGTTGTGCTCTGGGAAATTTAACGAGAAAACCTCCACCCCTCATTTTCATATCCTGCCTGGCGGCTGACTATGACTGCTCAAGTTCTACAATTACTTCATAGCTTTAAATGTCCTACTTTGATTCCAATCTCTACGTTCTATGACCCTAAATATTTTTCCCTCGGGTGAATTGAACTGTTGTATCTGTTGGAATCAGCGCTCCCGGAGGTTGATGACAGGCTGCGAGCTGAAGGTTAGGTAGGCAGGCTTTGGATGAATAAAATAATTTTTGTGCTTTTTTACGGCAGATACTTTCTTCGGTTAACTACTATCTTTTTCAGTTCCTATTACTTTCTTTTTCAACTTTTATCTTGTTTCGTGAACTTATTTCAATCGTGCTCTTTCTTTGGGCATGGAATCCAGAGTAGGAACACGTTTTTTATTGCTAGGGTATCTTGAACTAACTTAAAATGTGGTTTAATCTTTTTACATCTACGTAAAACTATCAAAGAAATGGAATATAATTTTCCCAGAAACCATAAAATCTTCACTATTCGTTTCTTGAAATTTTCAAGGATTGTCTGTTTAGCTGGGTTCACTAGCGTTACACCTACGTGAAAGTCATCAACAGAATGGAATATAATAAGATGTGGCGACGGTTTACCGATCTGGAGTCGTTAACTTCTCCGGCCTTAACATGACAACTCAAGGCCGCACGTTAAAATTTATTTGTGAATAAACATTAAACCAAAAAATTCTTCAATAACACATCCAGAAATTATAACGTTTCCCACAAGACGATTGTTAGGAGCATCTACTCATTCCAACGTAAGACAGCACAGTGCCAGTTCGTGCAAATTAATCATCAATGAAAATCGAATAAAAAATCCTTGATTAAATTTCAAGTTCTTTAGATCTGCTCGGCGCCCCAGTTTGGCTTGTGATAAACATAGCATTCGATCTTAGTTTAGCCTGTTTCCAACGCAGTCGCTTCTGGTCCCTGCAGCAGTATGTTCAATTTACAATGCGCAGGGCTCGAAGGCCTCGACTGACGTTAGCTTCAATTTGCACTTCAATCGAAATGTCACTGTCGCTGTGCATTACTCTTGGTAATTATTTGCGGAAATTCATCAGTATTGAATACTGTATTTCCATAGTGGTTTTGTACTCTACTCTGTTGGTAGTTATTAGCAGTGTACGCATTTTACGATATCTATTCTGCGTATGCATTTTATGGGCCAAAATTTAAGGTCTGTTTATATAATTAATATATTAAGGAAGGACTCTTATAGATTATAATCATTGCAATTTGAGGTCGAATTTTTTATGAAGTACGAAGTCGCCCCGACTTAATCGAATTCCAGACCTAGATGCTCTTCTCGAGGCTTACGCAGCGCACTTTAGAATCACTGAATCTCCGTATTCACAAGAATTGAACATTATTTTAGCTATACCAAAAGTTCTTACACTCAAAAAATTAAAGGTACAAGCGATTAGTATCGAAATATTTACACGAGTATACAAGTTTTCATCTAATCTGTTTCACTGTAGTTTTTATTGCCTTGAGGTGAATGATGAACTTTATTATTTCTTACCACGAGGTATTGTTTTAACTATCAATCCGCACTTGAATCCATACTGCCTTCAGCTGTATTTCTTAGTGATTTTTCTTTTTATTCTTTTCCTTTCTCTGCGTTGTTCAATCTGTAGAAATGTTTTTTATTGTCTTTTGTTCCATATAACTGTTCATTTACAGTCAGTTTTAAAGCTAATACGTCAATTTTGTAAATTAATCACTGTTTTTTGTTTTTGCTTTGTAGTTTATAACTGTTGCGGAACTGAGGTTTGAAATGTTTTATTATAAAGATGTTAGAGTTTCTGTTTGTCACTATTTCATGTACTTGTTTACATATATCCGTCGTCGTACCTGATATGTATTATATTTAATCGTTCGCTAAGCATAAGAAACTACCATTGTAGGTTAGATAAGCCACTCATGCCCTCAAATACAGTTCATTATCAAAATGGTTTAAATTTATCAGGAAGTTTAGTACAACTGAACCTGTAATTCGCTACTGAGACGTGGCAAAGTCCCAAATAAGCTTCATCATTTACCGCCACTACTTCATTAAGTCACTTTGAGATATTATCGAAAAATGTGAGTAGATTTTAGCCATCTTAGCTAACCATTTAATCCTCAGCCGAATTTGGTAATATGTTTTTGGGCAACCTAAATCTGCATGTGCATGTGCGCCCGCCAGGCATATAAATAGGATCGGCGAGCGATATCGTCGTTCATTGGAGGTGCGCTGCCGTAGAGATCACATTAGAAAGAGTCACCACTGTCCAGTAGCAGACGCGTTACCGTCAGGGAAGCACCTGTATAGATCCAGATGCATTGTAGAAGACTTGTACTAGCACCTATCGTCTGATCTCTCTGATTCTTGCCAACTACCAAGCCTGTATCTACTCTGAAGTACCAATAAACTATAAATCACGTTGCTGCTAGTCACTCCCGAACCCCATTCGCGTAGTTCTCGACCGGATACTGAAAAGGTCGGAACATTTTTGGTGGCCAGTATGGGGATACCACATCAAAGATATCCACATTGCCCATTGAAGAAGAAAGATAGCAAGAATTGATCTTCGGTTCTGCTGATCCGTGATTTTAAGTGTGAAGAGTGTCAGCCTGTGGAGTAACGTCGCGTAGTTCTCACATTACTTCAGAGCATCGAGAAAAGGAAGAAGGACGTCAGCGCAGAAAATGGAAGTTCTTTCCAAGAAACTCTTCGAGAAAGAAACACTTCGAGGGAGATAAAATCGAAAATCTACACGCTACTCAGTCTTCACGTCGCTACTCAAGGGAGAAGATGATGTGAGGGTCCAAACCAACAACCTGGTTTGTCGACGAGATATCTACGCATCTACCCACCGTCATCTACAACGAGAAGAACTACGAGATCTACGCATCGCCAAAATATTAAGTTAAGTGTACGCCGATAATGTTGCTTGCAAATTAAAAATAAGCATGCGCTCAAATTAATGATTGTACATCATCATTATAAAATTAATGAGTAGGAGTTAAGCAGTAATCACTCAGCAGTGCAAGCGCAGTGAGCGAGCTGTTTCTTAGTAAGTAGGCGAGCCTTAACGCGGAAGCAGATTCTTGGAAGTGGATGTTGAGCAGCGAGCAGCATAGCATTGCAGCAAGCGCAGGTTCTTGGTAAGCGGGAGAGCGAGCCTGTTCGCGGAAGTATTGTGTGGATAAACAGTTAAAGGAAGTTGTAGCCATTGAGCTCTAGCCCATTGTCTCTAGCGTATAAGAGTGAGCTGAAGCAGCCTGCCGCTGAGAGTAACAGTCACGCAGCAGTCAGTAACGGTAGCAGAGTAACAGTAGCAGTCAAGCAGCTTGACTAGGTCTTTTGTGGTGCTGTAATAGCCTGATTTAAGTCCATTGAAAATGTGAGTATCATTTTATTGTATGCAGGGTATTTTCTTTAAATGTGTGTAGAACATTTTGCTTTTTAAAGAGGTAATTGCAGGTCTAAGAATATAGGTGTGATTATTTATGTCGGATAGTGACTCTGACGAATACGAGTACATAAGAACTTTTCCGTGTGTGACTAGATTTGGTAGATTATCCGTACCTATTTTTCACGCGAAGTCGAATTCAGTACCAGTCACGATGACGACCACCACCCCTGTCACCCCTGTAACTAGTACAGTTACTACCACAGTTGTCCCTGTGACTAGCTCAGTTACCAGTGTAACGACTTCTGTTGTCGGTCCGATACCTAGTGTTGTGATTGCTGGACAGGATCTTCCCCAATTTCGAGGTAGAAGGCGTCGTTTTGACCCGGACTTCATAGAAAACAAAACCCTGGAGACGCACATAAAGAATGTGCGAGCTTATTTTAATATGCTATCCGACAACTCAGAGGAAGCTAAACTCAATCTATTATTGCGAACTGCAGACAAGCGGGTTGGCGACTTCAACACCGTTGTAGCTTCCATAATCAGTGAGGGATATGAATTGAGTTTTGAAGAAGTCGTGCACCTGTTAGAAAATATTTACGTCTCGAAAGGCGAAAGATCTTTGCACGCGGTCGCGTGTGACCTAAATAACGTACGCCTAAAACGCAATGATGCGTTGGCAAGCCAGTTTGTAGCTATACTTTCCAAAATCCGTAAGCTAACCCACAGAATAATGACCAGCCCTGAGTGTTCGAACAGAGCCCACCCTTATGTAGTAAATTGTCCCGATCCTGTTGCTCTCGATAAGTATGTCGAGAATACTTTAATTGTTGCGTTAGCTATGGCCATCATTAATCCCCTAGTAACGGAAGATTTTTCCAAAAAATTATTTCACAAACCATTCAATTCGTCGGAAGAGCTCCTTCAGAGAATTGTAGCTGTAATTAGGAATTTTCCCGAAGATAAGCAAATCTTAGCGACTCGATCAGAGAGATCAGACGATAGGTGCTAGTACAAGTCTTCTACAATGCATCTGGATCTATACAGGTGCTTCCCTGACGGTAACGCGTCTGCTACTGGACAGTGGTGACTCTTTCTAATGTGATCTCTACGGCAGCGCACCTCCAATGAACGACGATATCGCTCGCCGATCCTATTTATATGCCTGGCGGGCGCACATGCAAACGTAGGATGAATTTTATTTAGTTTTAAAAGTTATTATGTTTTACTACTCGGAAGTCTGGGAGGCCGATTTTTGCGTTAAGGCTGGATAAATAATTAATGTCAAATTAGCCTTTGCTGTAGATGCAGTTGAGTAATTATTCCAAAAATTCTTTTTATGTCGCCCTTCTTTCATAATCAGTTTCAAGTTTCATCTAGAAATCAAAATATTAGTAAATACAGGTTACGATAATAGGAAACTCACAGTAAGTAGAACATTTTAGGTGCATAGCAGTAAAGCTAGGTTAGTGAGTACATAGCAGGTGTAGGGCAAACTGACAGTGACCGATGAAGAAACCCAACCCAGAATAAATTGCTACAAATGGTTGAAAATCTTAGCTCACTGACGTCGCACGCTGCTTGCGTTGCAAAACACGATCGCGTGAAACATATAGAAGCCGCTCTAAAAGTTATCAATAGAAGCTATGTCCGATAGATAAGCCACTGCGTTACATAAATAATCGTGACGTACAATTAGGAGTCTATGAGTAGGGTCCAGGGAAAACTAAGAAAAAAATTCCGATCACATGCTTACGCATCCAGAACAGGGTTTTCATAACGACCACCTAGCAGTAGTATACAAAGCTATATCAAAAGCTTTTCGAATCCAGTTAGAAAAGTTTACCGTAGTTCAACATACAAGATCAAGATGTAGGCGTGATGGATAAATATCGTCAGGGGGCCGGAGAGGTTCGTGCATTTTTAGATGCTTCAAACCACATTCTGCACAGCAAAATACAACAATTAAAGTATAAATTCAATTTCATCGATCAATTTTCACATTGAAATTACCTATTCAATTAAACTACATCAATTGTGGTTTTGCGAAAAATAAGTAGTGTTTTACTTAGCTCAAGTTAGTGCAGTGAATGCAACCACTTTTCGAAGAGGGTTCTTGAGAAATAGAATTGAAGCATTTGCGTTGTTGCCATCGCGCTACATTTTTTTCAATATTACAAAGAGAATGCCGAAGTTTGCTAGTACATTTAATGTCGTAAACTTGTAGTAATCGTAGTATTTCCATGAAAAACATCTCCAAGTAAGTTTATATTTTATGTCTGAACTAAAAATGGTGCACATTTGTAACGTAGAACCTCATGGGAATAATTGAAAAAAAATCCATCTGAAAAATAAATGATTGCACTACAGTGCTAGCTCTCATTTTTATTCTTATCTCAGTTGTTTTGTACAAAGCAGTTCAATTAAGAAAGGTAACTCAATGAAAAAATGTCTTCTGTTTGATACGTAAAATACTAAAGGCATGTATAGATTATTAGGAATCGTATCTAGGTTGGGTTCCAACGAGAGCTAGACGATGTTTGGCGTAATTACGACAGGGCTGCACGAGACGGAGCGCAAGAGAGGGTGCTGGTGCGATGGTCATAGTAAGTGCTACACCATGAGAAGACAGAGAGAGACCCACACTCCTCACAATTGTAGGTCTGCGCTGAGAGTGAGGAAGAGGCAAAGCAGCACATTCATACCAGCGGCATTGCCAAAGTGTTCATTTTGGCATGGGCTTACCAGTAATTTACCATCAGGATTATAGCAGCGTTAAAGATTACCAGAATAATCTTCAGGCGAATTGCATGCAAGAAACTTCTCCTGTTTTAATCATAGAAATTATCAACACGCGTCAACATTGTGAATTCATGGGCAATACAGATTCGTCGTCATTAACATCAGTGTTGCGAACACTAATCCCTGCTTTTGTTCTGAGAGCGTGAAGATTGCTTAAAGGTCTGTCATTTGTATTTACCAGATACTATGCAATTCACAGAGAGAAAGCAAACTGTTACGTCGAGTTAGGCTTTGTAAAAAACGACGATCTATCACGCAAAGAGTGTTTTATAAAGTTAGGAGTTGCTCCACAGCTCCAGAGCAGGAGTTACTTAAATAGCCACTTTTAATTATGAGGATTTCTTGATTCTTCAAAAATGTGTGTATGTGTAGCATCGAAACGGCATGATGTTTCGCACTTTTATTTCCGTAATGTGTGCATTTTCCTTTCGTTTTCAAAACTTTATGGAAGTTTGCTAGGTATGTTATCTCTTGATGTGCTTCGCGTTGGACAAAAATTTAAATAATCTTCAATGTTGTCGCCATTTTCTCATGTAGGTCAAGGGCTGCCAAAGTCTCAGACTTCGTTTAAAAACCTCTTTCTTTGTAATCTTTCATTCCTGCCCTTTGCCATCCCTTTGCTAGAGGTTTGAATCCCTCGATCGTGGCCGGTCTCTTTACTCTCCTTACAGAGCCTAGAGTTTCATAACGTAGTCTATGAAGATGTAGGACTTTGCCTTTTATCTATGCGTCTCTCGAATGCAGTTATCACAATTTTACGATCGTTGCTTTGAAAGCTTTTGGGTTCCAGCGACGGCAGGAGCTGTGTTGAGAATGAGACACCAAAGAACATCAAGCGATTGGCAATAATTTCTCATATTTCCAGTGTAACGTACTGTGTTGACACACATCCCTTGCCTTACGCATGGCACCTCAACATTTGCTCAGAATAAATAGTTTCCTGGCATCTATAAACTTGAATTATTGCTGCAATTATCATCATTACAGGGTGAAAAATATACTGTGGAATTCTGTAGCGAATTATCTGGATACCATTACATGTATTGTAAATAAATTCAATTGTTCATCCAAAATTATATCGTCTGTCGAAGAAATTAATTTCCTGTTGATCAACTGGTGTCTCATTTGGGTCAAATAACTCACAAGTTATGTCTATTTCGCAAAGACGCCGTCTCTGAAAAACAGTTAAATTTTCGCGATCATAGAACGTCTTTTGACAAAGTCAAAACACAAGTTCATACTTCACACACAAACACAGTTAAATTTCGAAATAAAACCGACACGATTCAAATTTAACAGAACTCGACAAACATTCTTGTCATAGTAAGGGACCAGGAAAATCGACACCACAGTAGGTCAAAGCAACATAAACCTACAAACAGATAGATGAATCCTAATTGAAAATTATCGCCCTTTTCAGGTAGTAAATTAGTCGTAAAAGGTCAAAAACGGCACAAAAGGGCCATAAATCACGATTTCAAACCGACTCCTACCTATACTTGGCCTATTAGGGCTTAAAAAGGGCCCTTCATTCAACTGGCTTTTTATAGGTCTAGTCAATGGCTGTTTACGGGCTCATTCGGGTCGTTTAAAGTCGTTTTCAAGCCTCGTTCAAGTAGTAGAAAAGCCCGAAATGGCCGTTGCCTTAGCCGTTTCGATGCCCAGAAATAGCCGTTTATCAGGGCTTAAAATAAGCGACATTTGCACTGAAAAGGGCTAATTTACTGCTCGAAAACGACTATCTCTTGGCTTATAACTGCCTGAAAACGCTCTGTAAAAGGCTCAGAATTTCAATTGGGATGTAATAGTAAAGATGTTTAACGGAATTCAATGATACTTGACGCAGACTCGCCTAAGCTACTTGTTTCAGGTGCCGCATTTCCAGAATTTAATATAGTGCAACTACGAAGCTCTCTGTGCCTTGACCCAAATTCTTGAATATTTAATTCCGCATAACTTAAGTACCATTTTCCTTGAGATTCTGATACTCTCCCTACAACGGTAATTTAGAGTGTTGAACGATAGAATTTTGGTGCATTATTTTCAGCTCAGAGCAATTAAGATGCACCAAAAGATGGGAAGAAAATCTCATACAAGTGAACTACCAAATTTTTTATCATCGAATTGTTTGTATAAATAACCTAAGTTGATCTAACAACGGTCCTTACTGGGATTCAAGTTTTCAATGATTCAGCGTTTGCAGTAGCGCAAATCTTAGGAGTTACTTTTTATTCAAATTTCTGCTGGAATCTTATTAAGAAATAACAAATCATGCATTTTTGCCACGCTCTAAGATGAAATTCTTTCAGAGAAATAACACAGAATGTAAACACAATGAAAATATCAACGTGACCCTAGAATTTGAACGTTTCTCAAGTCGCTATACCACCACGCAGTCGTGTAGAATTCGGTAGGCTATACTGCCCGTGTGTGGACATGCATTGGACAACGTGGGAAACATGAAAACATAAGTTAGAAATGTCACCGTTTAAACCTTGGAAGTTGAGCAATTGATCAATTTTTAAGTACTTCTATATTCGAACTTTTATGGTACGTCTAGTTCTATTTTGTTGATGCTTAGCGCTAGAAAATTCCTTGGAATTACATGTCAATGATGACTGATATAAATAGGAAGAAAGAACTTTATGATCGAAAAAAACTTCAATCAAATGCCAAACACGAACCTGACGAGCACATCCGAGTAAAACTAATGCAGTTAGAAAAAATGTTTTAGAATACTTATAATGAGATTTTGGCTCAAAATCGAAGAAGAAAATACCAACAACAGTGTGATTTGAAATTTAGGACTCTAACACTGCTCATTCCATTTTCAAGCTATTTATTAAAGTTATCTTGCTTCGAATTAACATTTATTTTTCCTCACTCAAATTGCATTTCACCGACCAAGAAACGAAAGATAAGATAAGAGAAAAGCAGATTCTTACAGTTCCTCAGATCTTCCTCCAGAGTGCACCAGCAACTTCACTTGAGCTGTCTTCATTTTTCAAGAGTCGCTGAATGACAAGAAACTTGCTATTTGGCGTTATACGTCATTCATATGATTGCTTTATAAATTTACATGTTTCCTTTTCTACCTAGCATACTCATTAACTCCTTGTACCAAATCTGTCGTAACCTATGAAATGGATGACAAAAATTTAACTCTTACAATGCTTCCATACCGAGATCACATTTATTGAACTCGAACGGTGCAATGTTATAAGCCAAGACTTGAAAATTCGGGGACGAAATGGGGTGCTGGCCATACCTGAAATATCAAAAGGGTTATTCTGTTCTCCCGTAATTATTATTTGGAATTTTTGAACAATTTCTCAACAATTACACAACCTACCTTTAAAACTAACACATGAGTTGTATCATAACTTAGAAGTATTGCAATGAAATAGTTGAGATATAACTACTTGTGGGCCCAACTAAGATCATTAACTTCTATTTTAACAATTATTTCACTCGAGCAATGGCATACGTAATACAATACTTACTTTAAATGCACGTTAGACTGATCGATGATTTTTCAACGTGAGGGGATAAAAATACAGTGATGCTAATTTGATTTACAATACTTGGTAATGATGTACAGGAGAGCTAAATTTTCCAAATTATATTTATTTTAGTGTTAGTTTTAATTTCTTTTTTCCGTTGTGTATCAAAGTTCAGATTTAAATATTTTCATTGATGCAATTGGCAGACCTCATTCTACTTTTTAGGCAATTCAATATTGATCATTTCACGAATTTACTGCCACCACCCGGATTACGAGAAACGATTGTTGTCAGTGAGTACGGGGAGGTATTTTAATTTATATCTCAGTAGCGTTATGTTGTTTGATCATGTTCTCAGATAATGATTATTAGTTGCATTGTAAATCATCATTAGTAGTATTAAACTCACTCGTAATAAACAGGTAATTAAAATGCCCAAAAAAATATCAAGAGATCTATTACCAAGAGAAGCTGATAACACACGCTATCGCAGGAGAACTGTCAGAAGTAACGCGTGTATCTATCTGAATACATTCGACACTCGCGTCTTGAATGGGTAGGGCCCCTAATGCACTCCACTAGCACCGAGGATCGTTAATGACGCAGGAGATTCAGGTGGTGCACTTCATTTTGTTGGTACTTTGAAAATTATTATAGCCAAGGCCGAACCTTCAGCAATGATTGGTACAGTGTTGGCACGCAGACTGCACGCTCCCTGCACTCTTCTGTGTTGTTAACTTGGTGTCCGTCTCGGCTTAACACGTTCACTGCCTATTGGTACATATGCAAACAACTTGTTACATTGTTCATTTAAGTACCAGTATCAATAGCTACCGTCTCAATGATCTCACTACCTTTATTTAAAATAGTAGACTATGGCTTACAAGGTAAAATGGTATCGTGCAATGATACCATTTTACGTTGTAAGCCATAGTCTACTAGGTAAAATGGTATCGTGCAATGATGTTTTTCCCGCTTGTTAGAAAGGATAAGAATCTAATTAAGCAGTAAGATGGTTTTTCAATTCTTCTTCTTCCAACCCAACCAAGCCGACCGTAGCAAACGCAGAAGCGTAGTGGACGTGTTAACTGAGGGTGACCTACTTCAGGACTGGGGCGTAATGGCTACGAACAAACAGGTCCAATCAGCGTTGCAAAAAAATAAGCCTATTTTACAACATAGACAATAATAGCAATATATACCTATGCTGGCTCTAATTTGTTGCAGATTAGAGATTTTCCAAAAATACAGGAAAAAACTAATAATATTATAAAAGCTAGAAAAGTTGATAATTCTTGAAGAAGGCTTTTGGAGTTTGACGGTGTGGAAATGAGAAAATGAAGAGAGAGGCAGTAGCAGTAGCATTGTCAACTGAGATCGAACAACTTTGAAACGGGTTTCTCAGAAGATTTTGGAGAACTCAGAAATCGCTGTTATGAATTATGCAATGAGAAACATTTGTATTGAGTGGACAGTGGCAATTGGAGTGGGTAGATTCGTATCAGATCCCCATGACGCGAAAGGTCACCTGAAGAATTATACAGAGATCGTATCGTCGGACAGGAATATATCTCTAACGAGTTAGCATTTATTGTATCCTTTCGATGCATAATGAAGAGATACTCGCACCAGACGCATTCCGCAGCCGGGCCTTCCCCGTAGCGTTTCTGTAGTTCATAAGAACCACATATTTCAGAACAATAGGACCATTATGGAGAATCATCGAATAGATAGGAAAAAAGTATTTGCAAACACCGCACTTCATCAACACCCTTCGCGTTGAAGAGTCTTTTCATATGCTCTGTGAATTTTACTCGTGGATATTAGAAGGCTCGAGTTGCAAGGCTTAATTATATGGAGTAGATGTTGGAAATTAAGTGCTTCTTGAATTTTCACATGAAGAAATAGACAAAGTAGCTTTGGAGATTGACGTGCTTGGGGTGCGGAGAGGTAGAGGGCAGCTAGTGCTTCTAGGCAGACCGAAATTATGCTTCATGGCCGAATCTTCGTAATAACTTATTTCATTTTGAGTGATCACTCTTTTGATTTTCGTTAACTTTAATTTACGCTCTCGTTGCATGTTTTCGCTCCTGTATAACTCTTTCCGAGAGGCCTAGTACGCATTAAGCCCTGCATGGGGAATATCCTTACACTCCTACTTTGTAGTTCTTAAATCCTTTTTATTGGCCTCGAGTGCCTAACTTAAAAATTCTACTTTACCTTTAATGAGAAGTCATCTTCTTATTAACTTAATATTGAAATACCTAAAAGTACAAAGTCGTTTCACTCTTAAACTTTCTAATTTCCCTCTAATTGCCTTCAATATGTGCCTCATGAAACGTGCCTATAAAAGTTTCAAAGTTGGTGCAAAAGTGTAACTTTTAATTGAGTAATGAAATGTGATATCTTGAACGATATGAATTATATGCCTAGTAAATGGTAATTGGTGCTAAATTCTGTAAATTAGTGTAACTTTTCTTCTTCTAGAATAGCTTTGAAGTCTGCGCAAGACTGCGCGGTTTAAAACTGGCCAGGCTATCAATTTTTATCCATTCAAAATTACGAGAATCTTTAACTAGCTCACAGAAAATGTAGCCTGTGCAAGCATAGTGAATTCGCTTGAAATCGCTTTGATCATTACTGGGTTGGATATCCTCAATTGTTTTAAAGGTTGATAATAGGATTAACATCAAGGAAAAACAGTTTCTTTAATTCAGAAAGAGATAATAAGAACCACTTTTCTTCACGAGATAAATACTGGCATTTTTTTTGTTATGCTTATCGGATAGTAGCGTTGACATGATGAGGAAGTATTGTTCGTATCTCTATTATAACTAACTAGTGTGCACGGCCCGCCAAAAATGACGGGATTCCATACCTTTCTTAAAGAAATATTTCAGATGTGAATGACAAACATATATAGCTATCCTAATAGTACCCGTGGTAAAAAAATATTCTTGTGCTTGTGCACTGGTGAAATCGTTGCTCAGATAAGGTCATTATAACTATCCTCATGAGCGTGACAGAGAAATGGAAGGAGCCGACTCCAAACAAATAAAGCAAGGGTATTATTAGGTAGTAGCAGGACCCGTGGAAATTCCACTGACTATGTCACCGTTAAGCTAGGTGGACCTGTGAAAAAATTCCGTCAACATCACTTACCTATCCTAAACTATCATGTCCTAATCGAATCTATCCTGATAAAATGTCAAACATATCAATGCATGTAAGGCCATCTTTAAATATACTGTGCAATTCGGTATCCATGATACCGCAAACTCAGACATCCTATGTTCCTTAAGAAGCGGATGCCAAACATATATATATAAACACACAACGGTTATTATCATTAGGTTAGGTAATACGAAGAAAATTGTCGAATTATCTTATCAAATTTTTCCTTACGGCCACGTTCGAAGACTTTTTGCTAAACTAATGCACTGGGGCTTGAGCATGAAAATTGATCTTAAATGTGTTCCTGACGTGCCTGAGCGTGATCGGTGTGCATGTAACTGCGCGGGACTCGGACACCCCGAGAATGGGCCGCGCTGCTTGTTTCTGTCGCCGTATTTTTGTTATTCTAAGGATCTATTTCTGTTTCTAGTTAAGGAGATCGTCCCACTTTTTAAACTTTTTTCGTCCGATTCGTTTGAAAATTGGCCAATATATGTATTTTGTGGGAGTAAACCTTTTTTTACTCGTGTCACTTTTTCGATTTAGGGCTTAGTTTTTTTCGAAAAATTAGCTTTTCAGTATATTATATGGATATTTCAAAATGCTACTCGTCTTCGAGTTTTGATGCTAGAACAAAACCAAAGACAGTTTTAGAATCCTTGAAACATTCCTAGCACACTCAAATGGGCTTTTTTTTAATTCAAATTTTTTCTATTTTTTCAAACTTTTCAAAATTTCTAAAAACAACCGTAATTTTTTGGGTTTAGAGCTATCTATTTTTTCGAAAAATTTGTATTTGAAAAAAAGCCCATTTGAGTGTGTTAGGAATGTTCCAAGGATTCTAAAACTGTCTTTGGTTTTGTTCTAGCATCAAAACTCACTGACTTTCAGGCTTTGATATGTTGAAAGTTATAGGTTTTGAGTACAAGCCAAAAACGAAATTTTTTGTTGAAGTGTAATATAATGAACAATTTATGTAATTGAATGCAGTTTTAATTTTATTTCGATAATTTCCATACATAACTTCGTATTCACACTGTGAATTGTGATTTCCGCCCCCCCAAAAAAATCCCCCCCCCAAAAAAAAAAAATTCAAAATTATGAAATTTTTTATTTTCAGTCTGATTCATATGAAATTTGACTATGATATGTAACTTCTGAAAAGAAACACAATTTATTCATTTCAATTTTTTTGTTTTAGGGCTTAGTTTTTGAAAAAATTTGACATTTGGTTTTTAGGTATTGACATTTTACTGATATTGATATTTCAAAATGTTACTCGTCATCGAGTGTTGATGCTAGAACAAAAACCAAAACAGTTTAAGAATCCTTGGAATATTCCTAACAAACTCAAATGGGCTTTTTTTCCATTTCCCATTTGTTCTCTTTTTATATGGGGTTGAAATGGGCTCAAAGTTAAAGATTTTGTTCCCCTTACCCCTCCCCCCCTGGGGGGGGGATCTATTGTCCGTAGCGCCATAAAATTTTAGGACCGAATAATCCACCACCTAAAGGTTCTTTTCCAACAAAAACATGAAAAATGACCACCTGAGCGACAGGGGCCTGGGACGATCTCCTTAAACGCTTGTGGAGGACGGTTTGAGAAGGTACTTGCTTAAAGATGTATATTTGCATAATTCAAAATTTTATACATGAAGTTAGAGACCCTACAGTTCAAGTATTTTCAGGTATTTGAATGATTCACATAAATGGGAATGTAATTTTAAGTTACTTAATGCTCTGTTAATTCGTTATGTAGTGACCAAAATAAGTCATTTTTTTCAGTCCCATACCGTCTTTCTACTCTTTACTGAAGAAATGGATGGATTAATTCTACATATACAGTAATTTGCAAGCTTTTTCAGGTGATATATTTTTTAATCCAATAAAATTTCTAATTTATTTAGACATCGTTCAGCTGCTATACGAGATATTCTCATTGAAATTTCAATTTTAATCAACGATAATTCATAGGAATTTGGATGAATTAGTTTCCTCAATGAAGCCATCACCGATACAGATGAGCGGAAAAAATACGTTTCGCTTGTAAGAGAAGAGGATATATTTAGTTGTATCGATATTGATGCAGAATTTATTTACTCTGATCCCCATGGAGATATTTTATAGGTCACCATTGGTTCTGTTTACCATTGAACAATCAGTCAAAAAAAAGTCACACACTACATCTTTATCTATGTAAATTTTGCCATACTCTACATCAGAGTTCTTTTATTTTAGTTAAACTGTATATTGCACCATTCTTGCAGTGTTTATCAAGTAGTAAAAATCTATTTCAACTGTATGGACAATTCTACTTATAATTACATTGAAGACATTAAAACGTACGAAAATGATCTGCAACATTTGATAAAGGAGGCATCAGTGGGTTTTATCGAAGTGGAAAAATTAACTCGGTACATCTGTACAACAACCAGTATAAATTTCAGAACGTTACAGAGAACAATACACACTGGAAACAAAATGCCACACATTTCGTAAACTAAACGGAAGGCCCAATATCCTAGATAACAGAGACGGACGCTCTTTGAATACATTGTTGCCAACAGATCTGCATCCATCAACACAAATGATCACTAGCGAGGTTAGTGAATAACAAAAATCCATTTCTCAAAGGCTTGTGTGTTGAGAGTTAAAGAAAATCAATAATGAAATAGTTGAATAAATTTGCCAATGCAAATTAATCAGGAAGCCGTTAGTGTCCCTAGTAAATATGAAAAGCCTTTGTTATTTTCTCGATAAAGACGAAAATTAACTGTTGAGAACTGGAAGCATGAAATATGGTTCGATGAGTCCAGATTCGCCCTCTTTCAGAACGATGTAAGTATTAGGATATGGCGATAGCCACATGAAACGTTCGATCTATCTTGCATCTTGCCAACTCCTCAGGCATCTGGAGGCGGTGTTATGTTCTAGGGCTGTTTTTGCTGGGATGACCATGGCTCTGCAACCCTTTGCTGTGACAAAATGAACTTCCAGGACTTTTAAAAGTACTATCTGACCATGTTCATCTTTTCATGGTATTTTATTTTCCTAATAGCGATGAATTTTTTCTAGACGACCATTGCACTGGGCTAGAAATGTTCATGATTGATTTATCGCAAGTGACGGCACTTTTGAGTGCATGGACTGGTTCCACAATCTCCTCGTTTAAACCTGCGTGACTCATCACCCCTTCTTCAACATAAACTGCTTTGGAACAGATTACTTCAACTATGGCCAAAAACAGAGCTGCAGAGGATCCAGAATTTTTAGAATCAATGCAAGTAGAGTGATAGCTTCGAGTTAAAATAGCTAATCGCAAACAAAATCATTTTTGAATCACACAATTTTCTTTTGATCCCTTTGTAGTATACACAAGCAGTGGGTGTTATGAATACCCAATACATTGTCTAAAGTTTACTAAGGCATACTACAGGGTGATCAAACCTGAATGACAATTTTGAATAGTTCAAAATCTGGTGAACTAAACAGAAAAACTAACATTAACAACGTTTTTAAATCTCTCCACGTAGGGAGGCTTTATTATTCCATGCATCCAGTATCATATCTACGGAATCCAAATTCTGTATAAGAGTTCACAAAAAGCAAAACATTGAAATTATATCGACAAATGTTTTCGATTATCACATAAAGAAGTATCCAACACCTCCATGAACTTCGTTTAAGGGGCTTTAAATAGTCTCTGAACAAAAAGTTTATGGATCATAATTACAATTTACAGGAATGTCTTAGACTTCCACGCAAGATCAGCTGCTAATGTCGTAAATGAAAAAAAACTAAAAATAAAAAAAACGTATATAAAAAATCAGGTTGAAGGAAGATATTGCACCATTAGTAAAAGGATTACAAACGGTCTTTGAAAGTACATAATGTATATTCTATAAGAGATGTTATAGCCAACATGCGAAAGTGGAACATAGAACCGGAACCATTAATGACAAACCAACCAGGTACAGGGAGCAGGCACTTCGCATGTCACTCTGCTCTTGTTGGAGTTTATGAATATACTACAGCTTTTTAACTTTAATTTAAAAAAGCTCAAGTTCAATTTAAAAAAGCTCAAGTTTAATTTAAAAAAGCTCAAGTTTAATTTTAAAAAGCTCAAGTTTAACTTAAAAAAGCTGAAGTTTAATTTAAAAAAGCTCAAGTTTAATTTAAAAAAGCTCAAGTTTAATTTAAAAAAGATCAAGTTTAATTTAAAAAAGATCAAGTTTGATTTAAAAAAGATCAAGTTTAATTTAAAAAGTCTCTAGCAGACTATATTTAAAAAAATATCAAGTTCAATTTTGAAAAGTTTATGTTTCTAAAATTGCATACTTATGTAATAATAAGATAATTGAAGTTTATTCATGAGAATGCATGTTTATTTAAAAGTACTGGCACTGAAAATAGAGTAAATCGAATATTAGACAAGGCAAGCTGCTGTGGTGTTGTACTCAATTTGACATTTTTTAAGTTTTACCTATTAATCATATGCTAAACAGGTCATCGGTACTTTTACCTATTGACAAAAATGATGCGAATAAACTTCATGTAATAAATAACTGTTGGACAATTGGCAAACTTCACTGACTGGAAAATTGAACATTACTGAGCTTCAACTTTTCAGTCAGTGCAGAATGCTAATTGTCCCACAGTTACTTATTGCATAAAGTTTATTTGCATCATTTTTATCAATAAATATAAGTACCGATGATCTGTTTAGCAAATGATTCATAGGTAACTTGAAGAATGCCAAATTAAGTACAACACCACAGCAGCTTGCCTTGTCTGATATTCGATTTACTCTATTTCCAGGGCCAGTACTTTTAAATAAATATGCCTTCTGACAAATAAACTTTACTTATATTATTATTACATTAGTATGAAATTTTAGAAACATAAGCTTTTCAAAACTGAAACTCATCTTTTTTAAATACAGCCTGCTTGAGACTTTTCAAATTAAAAAGCAAGGCAAAAATCGCTACACGTAAAGTCATTTTTACTAAAGATGATCAAATAAAACTGAACGTTTCGGACTAACTGTCCATCTTTGGCAAGAAAATTTCTATAAAAAGAAACCAAATAAGAGAAATTAAAGCACTAAAGTAGTATATATACAAAATATAAACTTTGAAAAAATACAAACAACGGTAAAAAATATGTAAAAGATAAAGGAAACACTGAATTACGTAGTGGCAACATGAAGCGGGAAAGCACTTTAAGATTCATTGAGAGCAGGTTTCATTTTGTAAATATGCAAAGATTCGAGAAGGTGCAGATCTGTTCTATAGGAGGTACTGTTCTGTAAGAGGTTTTATTCTCAAGCTGAGAAGCATCAATGATGGACTTTTTAAATTAAACTTGAGCTTTTTAAATTAAACTTGAGCTTTTTTAAATTAAACTTGAGCTTTTTTAAATTAAACTTGAGCTTTTTTAAATTAAACTTGAGCTTTTTTAAATTGACCTTGAACTTTTTTAAATTAAACTTGAGCTTTTTTAAATTGAACTTGACCTTTTTTAAATTAAATTTGAGCTTTTTTAAATTGAACTTGACCTTTTTTAAATTTAACTTGAGCTTTTTTGAATTGAACTTGAGCTTTTTTAAATTAAGTTAAAAAGCTGTAGTGTGCACGGCCAGCCAAAAACGACGGGATTAAATACCTTTCTTAAAAAAACTCCCAAATATGGATGACAAACAAATAGGGCCTATATCCATCGTAACAGTACCCGCGATAAAGAATATTATTGTATTTGCGCACTGGTGAAATTCGTATCACAGATACGGTCATTATGGTTATCTTAATGAGCGTGACAGAGAAATGGAAAAAGCCGACTCCAAACATATAAACCAAAGGTATTATTAGGTAGTAGCAGTACCCGTGGAAATCCCACGGACAATGTCATCGTTTTAAGCTAATGCACTGGGGCTTGAGCATGAAAATTGAACGTAAATGTGGTCCTGACGAGCCTGTGAGTGATCGGTGTGCACGTAACTGCGCGGGACTCGGACGCCCCGAGAATGGGCCGCGCTGCTTGTTTCTGTCGCCGTATTTTTGTTATTCTAAGGATCTATTTCTGTTCCTAGTTAAACGCTTGTGGTGGACGGTTTGAGAAGGTACTTACTTAAAGATGTATATTTGCATAATTAAAAATTTTATAAAAATTTTTATAAAACAGGTTTTATAAACAGGTTTCATTTTGTAAATATACAAAGATTCGAGAAGGTGCAGATCTGTTCTATAGGAGGTACTGTTCTGTAAGAGGTTTTATTCTCAAGCTGAGAAGCATCAATGATGGACTTTTTAAATTAAACTTGAGCTTTTTAAATTGACCTTGAACTTTTTAAAATTAAACTTGAGCTTTTTTAAATTGAACTTGACCTTTTTTAAATTAAACTTGAGCTTTTTTAAATTGAACTTGACCTTTTTTAAATTTAACTTGAGCTTTTTTAAATTGAACTTGACCTTTTTTAAATTTAACTTGAGCTTTTTTGAATTGAACTTGAGCTTTTTAAATTAAAGTTAAAAAGCTGTAGTGTGCACGGCCAGCCAAAAACGACGGGATTAAATACCTTTCTTAAAAAAACTTCCAAATATGGATGACAAACAAATAGGGCCTATATCCATCGTAACAGTACCCGCGATAAAGAATATTATTGTATTTGCACACTGGTGAAATTCGTATCACAGATACGGTCTGGTAACGTTCTGTCATAATCCTCTACATAACGGTACCTTTCGGTCTGTCTAGCGCTACGGAACCGTCAGATTTCAACCATGATAGAACCAGGAATAGTCACACCCGTGAAAAAATTCTGGCAATATTACGTAACCTATGTTATCCTAATCTAATCACACCTATCATAAACAAGCCTATCCTGATAAAATGTCAAACATATCAATGCATGTAAAGGCCATCTTTTAATGTAATGCTGAGGAATTCGGTATCAATGATACCGCAAACTCAGCCATCCTATGTTTCTTAAGAAGCGGACACCAGATATATAAATAAACATACAACGGGTATTATTAGGTTTGATAATTATTATTTGAATGCCCTAACTTCAGACAAGCTGCATGCCGTTCCTATTGTGGAAAAATTATTTTTTTATATCCGGACACCGCAGCCTAAACCAACACGCCACCAAATGTAAGATGGCAGAGAATAGCATACACGGGATCCAGCTCTCCAACGAGGACGAGTTCCGCTTGCCCAACGCCCAGTTTACACGGGAGCCGTCGGGCCGACACACGGAAATGCTCACACAATTCAATTTGTAAACGAAACGGGAGCGAAGACTCGAAAGAATTTTTCCCTTCAAGCGGAAGAGTGAGCTCATTGTGGGATTATTTACGAGGAAATTTGAGCGAAACATGCGAAAAAAATATAATAACACCGCTAATTCTCGCTTCAGACTTTAAAATATTTGCCTCAGAACGGCAGTGGGATGGACACTTTTTGCTCCACAGCAGTTAGAACAGAACTTCAGTTACCATATTTTTTGCTTGAAATTTGTTAATTTGAAATTTCATTATGTTCAAGAGATACCCTTTATTACAAAAGGATGAACATACAAATTAAATTCATATAAAAATTAGTAGTTCGAACAAGTATGATGCTCACGGGCCAGAAGATTTTTAATACTGTTGAATTAAGTTAACGAACAAGCACTGAAATAACCAGAACCCGAACAAAAAGTGGTTCTCGGAAAATTTTAGTCCCAACTCTATTTTCTATTTTCTAGTCTGGTTACCAGCGTCTTCAAACACGGCACCTGGCCTGTTTCTTTCTCGCCAAAGTCGTGCTTTGCATTATAGAATATTAACTATTAAAAAATTGGAAATTCTAAAGTTGCTCTGTGGGCAGAATTATCCTTGGAAAGTCTGGAGGAGGTAGCCTGGTAAAAATTCTGTAGAATATTCTAGTGAATTAATCTACTTTGTCTACGAACAAGTGATACAGTAGACCTCAGTCAATACCTGAGTGGTTCAGGAGAAGAAGATAATAGTTCAACACTTCAATTCTAATACGGTAAATAGTGAGGAGGTGCCAGAAATGAACAGAAAAGGGTACTTGTTGTTCAGTTACTTATAAATGACTGAAGCTATGTAAAATTAAATCTATTCTAAAAACGCCAGTCTCGGCCATTGATGAGACAATTCGCCGTTTGACTTTATGTCTCCTTCTTTTCAACTGTGTGCTGGGCGTCGGATCTTGACCCAGACTAACTTTTTCGCCGGGCCCAGACTTTAGCAGTCCAAATATAGCTTCCGCACAGCGTCACCAAAATCATAGATCCAACGGCGAAAAAGTTTGACAGGGTATCTCCCCTACTAGGTAGAGCACATCTTGCAGATACTACGTCTAGTATCCTCATGACTGCAAAATGGAGCCTTGATACGCGTTGTACGCGAAACCCCAACCCCCATGCACGTCGGAGTCTTTAAAAGCAGTAGGCATCTTAGTCCTGGCGCTATCGTTCTCGTCACCTCCTCGAAGTAAACACCTAAGAAACGTCTCCGAGTTTTCCTACCACGATCAAGCCGCACCTCTAGCGGCATAGCGTTGAAGACGTAAAACTGTGCTGAAATTTTGGTTCACTTCATCATATCCTAACTATATTGTCTTTTCTCTCGTTTGCAAGCTACATTTTGTTATACTTGTCCTGGACTCAGCTAACGTTCTTCTGCATCACTCCGGGTACCAAACGAGGCTAGTTAGCTTGCGCTCTTTACACTTTCGAGGCCACAGAAGCTGTGCACGGGTTTCGAAAGTTCCTTGTCCCGCTGCGACTGCCAACGAGAAGCTGTAAAGGCCTGAACTTGGACCTGTTCCACCGAGTCATCATTAGCTTGCCGAAGAAGCTATGCCACTGCGTCGTCATTCTCTTGCTAGAACAAGTATTTTCTTACTAGATTTCACGTGCACTAGACTGCTCCATGCATTTCAAACAGAACTGTAGCAGTACCCTCTCGACTTGGGAAGGGGAAACCCCCTTTTCAGCCGTGAAAGTTATCTACCATTGGATTTTTAAATCACAATTGCAATGCAATCGAGTGGCCTATGTAACCCTTACCGCAATGGCCTAATTCGAGAAAATTTATGCTTCTTGAGGCGTTGCCATTACCGTGTCACGGCCTCTAGTTTTGATGCTGAAGTTTAGTTTTTTGACAGACTTGCTGAAATTCAAAAACCAGATAAATTGTTCGTTGAAGCCTAAATCGTTGAGATATTTTTAATCCTAATTGAGATAAATTAACTAGCCTCCTATAGAAAAATTAGATATTTAAATAACTGTTTGTAATGTCCATCTGCCCCATATGGCATTTCGCAATTAACTAGGTACGTAAGTCGACGTATAGCACAACTTTGTGGACAACCAAATCCGAGAGATATCGTCGGATAATTGTAACACGTTGGCGTACCTTTTTTGCAGTCAATCAAGTCGCCGGTGTTCCGAATATTGGCTCGTCGCTTTATATATCGTCTATTTCCTCTGCGTCTAAAGATAGAACCTTAATTATATTTTTTCATTAAGCGATGTCAGAGAATAGTCACACGCCAGGAAGGA
This sequence comes from Morinoia aosen, assembly GCA_030386875.1. NCBI lineage: Eukaryota > Metazoa > Arthropoda > Malacostraca > Amphipoda > Talitridae > Morinoia > Morinoia aosen. The sequence goes on along the minus strand of CM059572.1, from coordinate 75,760,065 downwards.
CTGGCTCTTTTCGGTTGCGCATTTATTGCTGGCTGCTCGGAATATCTGCGGAATATATAACATGGATCGGTCATTTATCTACAGTCCAATTAAATGCCTTAATAGTGTACACTTGGAATGCCTTTTAATTTTAAGTAATTCTTAATTAATTGGTGATATAGTTGTATGTTGTGTTCACACCAGACAATTGGGAAAATTTTTGGTCAAGAATTTTGAAAATATCTGCACTATGCACATGCTGGAGAATATGCGGATATCTAGGGTAAGGCCGCTGTCACACAGAGACCAAATGGTAACGTTCCGTCATAATCCTCTACATAGCGGTACCTTTCGGTCTGTCTAGCGCTACGGAACCGTCAGATTTCAACCATGAGCTACGGTGCATTTTTGGTGCGGGTATCGGCACCATAAGACCACGGTAACCAAAATGGAGAACTACGTTGGCGCGTACTTATTTACTCGTTTTTAGAGATTTTTTTCTCCTGACGCGGCGAACAGGTATGAAGTGCTTAATTTGTGTTATTAATACAGCATCTTTAGTCGAGCGTATTTTTTTGAGAGCTCTCGTTTGGGGTCGCTGAAAATTAGCTGAGTAGATTTTGATTACAGAGAAGAGTTTGAGAGATGGCTTCATCAATGCAGGGTTGATAGGTGTGATAAAACTGGTCTGACAATACTTTAGAAGATGAATAATTTATGTACTTTAATTTTGAATTCGTATGAGCTTTTACGCACAGCTTGCAATAAATTAATGATTCGCTGAGTGGCAACACTGTGTGAAGATTGGGCAATTCATCATTGAATTTCGGTGCACAGGCATTTTTGTTGCCTAATAAATTATCTTGAAGCAGAGTATACTTAACTTCTCCAACCTTCCAAGACAATTTTTCAATTCTGAAAATTTATTAAAGTATTTTTTCTTAAATCAAATCCTTAAAATCTGAAGGTTCCCAAACCCAAGTGTCTAGTCAGGTTGCAAAATAATCTATCTCTAGGGTTGTGTGCAGGTGTTATGGGGGAATACTTTAAGTTTTAAGAAGAATTTTATGTACGAAAATAAACCAAATGGCTACGGATCGCTACAAAACCCTGAAGCGTGTGACAGCTCTCTTCATAATTCCGTCAAGCGACCGGATCAATTTGGTGACGTAGCTCTACGGGCTGGTCATCGTGTGACGCCGCTTTAAAGAAGAGGAAATCCGGGGCTAAAAAAGGAAAAAATAAAAAATTTTTGTTTGCGTTGAATAATTGATAGGTGATGACGTATTTTAAGCGCTCTTGCAATTCAGTTATGAAACTCGTGTGCTCATACTCGCACTAATGCAATTACGTGCTCGTTATTACGTATGTAACGGCCTCGGATTAATGATGAAGCTTCTGGGTAAATATTGATTTATAATTTTATTAATCATGATCTGTCTCATCGAGCTTTTTTGGAAGTAAGTTAAGAAATTAATTCATTATTTAAATTCCCTAATATAACTATAACATTAAATCGTCCTTCTAAATGGCATAGTTTGACTTAAAATAAAATCATAGCTGATGTTAGTGATGAGTGTTCAAAGAAACGTCAGTTGAAAGCCAAGTCCGCGAGCATATGTAGCTTGGATAGACGCTACGAAAATAATCCACTTGAAAGTAATGAAAGAAGCCAGCTCAAGGAATAAGCTACCGGCCTCCAATTATCAAGATCCGATGAAGTTCAATCCGCTTTGATGTATAGCTCCAGGGAAGACTTTTCTTGCGAGGTCGTATAGCATATACATCGGGGTACATATATACCCCTCGCATGTGAAAAAACATGTCAGTGTAAGACGAAGAGCCAATTTGCTATGTAGAATACTTCATGTATCAACTTCGGCGGGCAACTTGTTCAATTTTGGGTTGTGAAAAAGTAAGACATCTGCTCCAGCCATAAAGACATCAAACAGTTAAATAACTAGTCGCTGCATAGCCGAAGCACCTTCAGTCTTGGCTGCCGTAGATAATATCAGAGCTGCCAGTTCTCTCGATGCTGAAGTATATACATGTACATACCTCCGAGCTCCCAAAGGCAGGTCAAAACAAGTCAACTGCAATGAAACTCGAATGATAATTATGAAGGTGAAAAAACTGGAAGGCAACCAGAGAACAGTTACTTTCTTGAACCGTGCCGGCAGCTTTCGAATGATCCTTTAGGTTTATGATGTAGCGTGTTTCGTCGTCATTTACTCGTCTTAAGTAATTACTTATGAACAATGACAAATTTATAGTTTTCTTACCAATTTATTGAAAACCATAACCAGCCATGACCATTATTAGTAATGGTTAATTAAATCAAAACTTTCGAATTATGTACAAGGCAAAAAACTTTAAATTTTCGAAATCCAGCACATGACTTGTTTCTCACTCGAAATTCAGTCTAAAATCCCCGAAAAACTGAATTTGAGGAGCACGATTACTGTAAAAAATCATTATTTGTTGTTATACTTCCATTCTTCTTCCATTCATGCAAATTAGAATTAATTCGGACTTGATCACGGTCAGTGAAAGACGACAAGTGACGTCACAGCAGCGAACGATTCGGCCTCGCAGAAGGCAATTAATTAAAAGTACTAATATTGTAGTCATTGATGCGCTCCTCACACGGAATATTTGATCTCGACGGAAAACACTTGAGGATCTTCGAAGCCTTTTTTTCATACAAGCATCACTGTAACACAATACTAAAATGCAGGTATTCTATTTTGTCTAGGAAAGTGAAAAGCACAAAAAAATATTTATTGGCACTGAAAAATATTTTCCGTCATACCGATCGCTTAACAAAATTTTGTGCGAGTTTAACACTTATTTTCGCAATATTTTGTAATGATGATCAAAATTTCAAAAGTTTACGTAATTTTCTCTGTCATTTATCTAAATATATTTCAATATTACTGAGTCTGAAAATTAGATAGGGCGAAGCCAAATTTGTTTCCCCTTTTTATGCGTTTTTTTGCGCACTTGTTCCCAACTGTTCAGTCATTGGAAACGTTGGGATTCTACTCTCAAGTTAGCCATGAGGAATACACGGAAATCGCCATGTTGTACGCGTCTCGTATATCTTCAGGCCTGCTCATAAAAACCAGGAGATATTAAAAATTTTGCGCCTAATTATTTGAAGAATGGAAGCTGCTCAATTAGGTTAGCTAAAATTTATTATTTCCATTGAGCGGAGCTGAACAGGCACTGAAAATCTTTGGACATATGTATAAACACTTATTCTGTCAAGCAAAATTTTACTGAAAAGATATAGCTTCTAAAAACGATATTTAATGCTACAGAAAATAGAAGTGCTATCCAGTTTGAGTTCGGCGTTAGCTTGCGTTGTCAGGTTAGACGATTTTAAAGGAAGTAATATTGTACGAACGCGTTTTCTCGCACTATTAGCCTGGTTTTCTTTTTTACCTGAGCATAAGATTGACTTCAGAGAAGGCTATTTTAAATGTTTAATTTATCACATACATACAACAAAAACCGTCAAAAATCGTCTGTGAATAGAAAAGTCTTGGACAGTTCCAAAAACTACAGAAAAGCTCAAAATTGAACATTGTAACTTTGAAATCTGCCTTCCTTGCAAATTCGTTCGTCTAATCCAGGGGTTCCCAAATTGAGATGGTAGCACTCCCTTGGGGGGGTCGAGAAAAGTCCAGGTTAATTGTATGTAGGGTATTGGTTACGTGTTGGTATTTTTATTTCAGCAAATGCAAGGCTCGGATCAACTTTCTTTAAGGGTGTGGGGGTGAAAAAAGGTTGGGAACCTCTGTTCTGAACGCTGTTGAGCACTCACACATAATATCACAAAATTTGTGATGGAAATCGTATGGAACATTGGGTTTTCCTTTAGAATTCTCTTTAAAAGTGCCGCCATCTTTCGACCACGAAAGTAACGTCATTGCTATATACCAAACCTAGGAGCAGGCCTGAAATATAGAAGGCAATAGTTATGGAAATGTCTTCTACATAGCAGGCATGATCCTAGTCATGGCACACTACTATGACGTCAGTCATGACCACAGTACTGGCTGTAAATAAACGAAGGGAATTAAATGACTAGCTCCGATCAATTTCCATCAGAACTTCAGCGACGTTGTGAGTGAGTAATCAAAAGTAACAGATTTGGTGCGTAACAAATTGAGAGATACTAATTTATGCTAGGTAGGTAGGTATACCTTGTGCAAAATTTCTGATTTAAGTACTTATAAATGAGGGAATCGAATTAGGAGCAATGCAGCGCTTGAAAGTTAGGGGCTGTTCTTCAGTTCGAGTTCTGTGATAGCGTCCAATTTTGGGCATTTTTTCCGTTTGTTCGTCGAATTGTGTTAACCTTCTACTACTGACAACCTCGTGTTATGTAGGATCAACGTGATAAATTAGTGTAACGGTGCCCTATACCTTTTGCAACTCATATGCTCCAGTGATCAGATGCGGACGCTAACCTATTGAAATTGCTATAAAATATGAGGGTACAATATTATATTGTCTAATCTTATTGTCCAATCCTGTTTATATTATCTAATGATTCTAATCTAAGTGAGCAAATGCCTAGCACAAATAATCTTGACCACACTGCAATTTGATGTCGCATCAGAAATAATTATTAGAAACTTTATTTCATTTCTTCAATCATTTGACAGAAAAAGTACCACCGCAAATCTAATATTTTTCAAAACAGAATCAGCCCCGCTTCATAGGAAATCGACGATAAGTTGGAGCTAACTTAAAACGGTCCAAAATCTTCGGTGACGTCTTTGACGCCATGATTTCCAAGAGCAGGCCTGTAGAAATCGGGAATTTCCCTAACCCTTCTGAGATAGCAAGATACTGCGCGAGTACAGTATTTCATAGCTAAAATTTCTCTATCTCGAGGCTTGGGCTTACGTCATGCCCAAACACGTTCGATCTTGCTTCTATTTTATGTCTTACTAGAAATTATTGCGAAAAACAGAATTTTTCATACGCTCATTTGCCAATAAAAGTATCACTACATATATCCTGAGTTTTTTCAAAGCTACATCAGCTCCCTTGAACGAAAAATCAACGACAGATTCTATGTAACATAATTTTTCTTCTTAAATTCATCACAAATGGGGTAAAATCTCCGAACACGCCTGCGACGTCACGATGTGTATGACCGAACTTTGAGATGAAAGAGGCATTGGTGTTATAGAGCAACTTGCCTGGAGGTAGCCGAGCCATTTGCCAGAATAATTTGCTTCTCGTGACTTGAAAAGTCGAAGCATTCTTTGGTGCACTTCTTTCAAATCCACTTTTATTGACAGCACGACTTGAAGCGAAAGTGTGAAGGCGTGTGATTGTGTGATTGACGTGTGATTGAAGACTCTACTTTCTAATATGTAAGGTAAGATGTCTACTACTACACTTTTCCTCTCATGAACAACATTGGAACAACAAAATTACATTCATGAACAAAATTACATTCGTTCCCCAAAATCAAACTTTGACGCCGCCGAATTGGGGGCGCAAGGCAGAGTACAAGAACCTGGCCAAATGCACAACTCAGCTCTACGACGGAGCTACCTTGTAAGGGCAGGCACGAATATCGTTCAATGCGCAAACCTGATATTTTCAAGGCACACTATTCGCAGTTATGATCGTTTCATTCAGTTTGCAAATTTAGTTCAAGCATCAAAAAAAGTTGAAGATTTTTTTCAACCGCATTGATTGTTATCGCTGTTTTATTGAAAATTAAATATTTTTGTTTCAAAATTTCCTGTAAATCTAATCGAATGTGAAATTACAGTCCACCGCAAATTTCCTCGGATAATTACACCCTTCATTTAAATTTGTCATGACTCTTAGACCCACTCATTTACATTTTGAGTGTCATTTTGCAACTTTACTTTTAAATTGCTTTGGTGTACTTCCGCTTCTACCGTTGGTTATTGTTTCTGTACAATTACGTTTTTCTCTCGAGGGTTCCAAAAAATATCGGGTATGATATTGGTTACAGCACTGCAACTTTAAATCTTAGAGTGGGATACTTAGTACCTTTGCTTGAATGAAAATGAATATTCATTTTTTTATTTTTCTGTATTTATTTAGTCATTAATCCTTTCAAAGTACTTTTCTAGAAATACAAGAGCATATTCCACCAATTTAAACCAAATTTCTCTTAAAACCTCCCGCCATAAATTTGCGGCGAGTGAGCGAATTATAGAGCCATAAATTCGTTCTGAAGATTTCTTAGCGACTAGCACGCCACCTCGACACGCTTATCTTCAACGGAGCTGGGCCCGACCGTCCTACCCTCTGCTCCGAGTGCTGCGCCCGCACGCCGTGGATCAGCACGGTAATTGGCACGCTCTCCTGCACGCTGGAAAGGGACGCACCGCTGCAGGAAAGATCCTCGGCAATAGGTATTATATGAACAGATAAATTAAACATATTAAATTTATTTATCAGCTGTTTGAATTTTTTCATAGTAATGTTCTTTCTAGCTTGTCAGTTCAAACGTTTTATCAATGATTTTTGGCGCCTTCAATTTTGAAAGAAGCGAAATGTTGATTTGGAATTTTGGTCTTCATTTCCGGTATACTTTGTTTAACATTTACAGAGATGTGATTTTGAAAATAAATTTTCTTTTACACTTTTTTGCAACGATACCTTTCTGTGTGGTAATCTTCCGGGTTAAATTGTGTTGTTACTACTATAATTGTTTTTCGGTTCTAGGGTTGGAAAGATATTTGCATTACAGTATAAAATATTATTGAGTATTTATTGCACACAAAGATTTTTATTCCTAATGCGGTACAACATAGATTGTAAACTACTCCAACTTGGGTACCTCACGATTAGATTTACTCCTCATTTTAGTTATTTAATACTCTCAAAACAAATTTGAAAGAGGAGTAATTGGAGTGCATTGGTTCAACCCCAATGAAACCTACCGTCAACTAAGAGAGCTCGACAGGTCATGAGAGTGCTGTAGATAATCACGGAGTTTTACGAGTTCTATTTAACCTTGCCAACGTCTTATGGTTAAAATATGTTACGGTCATATTTTTTAAGAAATCATTTTTAGAAAATATGTCCAATTTCGGTTTGCCACTTGCATGCTACGGATTAAAACGCGAACATTGTACGCTGCGTACGTCGTCCCCTAGATCGGAGTCTCATGAAGAATTATCCTTGGATCTCCTAATAAAGCTAACGGACATTTTTCCTGGTAGAATTGAAAATAGCGAAACCAATACTTACACTGTACAATATGCATAGATAAAATTCGAATGCTTTTATAAAATTTTTTCTTGTTGACAGAGAATCGAACCGATGTTTTAGCGTGTTGTTTTTTCTTTGACTCGATTTCGGGACTTGGACTCGGACCCAGTCGAGTTCTTCCTGATCCGCTTACTGGTGAGACTTCATTTTGTGTTCTCCTTTAGGAATCAATGGATCAATGCGCCGAAAAATATCAAAATTTTAATCTATCTGAAATAGAAACGCGTATGGTCGAAAGTTACAAATTTGTCCTCTTGTTCTTCCGACACCCCAGACTTCAGACCTCATGCCATTCAGAGCAGTTCGTGCTTTGGTGGAGTATTGCATTAGGTCTCGCTCGTTTGGCGATTATTTTGCTTAAAGTTAGAGTATAAGGTGTGTCATTCTTTACTTTTTCCATCCCCTGTAAATCCCCCTTCCTTCTAAATTTAAAATTTGGAGGATATCCTTACATTTGTATTGTGCAAAGCTTAAGGAAACAATACTACTTAAACGTTTACATCAAAGTTGATTCTTAAGCCCAGTTGTGCTTAAACAATTGTAAATATATCACTCACAGCTGAGTGGTGGACCAGACTGCGAAGTAGGCAGGGATTAAATCTGAGCTTGGAAAAAAGCATTCTGTCTTGTCTTCAAATATAAAATATTTACGCTATTTGCAGTGCTACAGAGTGATGTTGGATGCATGAACCTGAGCATCGGCTTACGTTAATACGTAACGCATTACAAACGTTTCATGATCCATTTGACGCTTGTACTGCACTTTGAGGTAACCGCGAGCATTTACTTCACCCCTTCGTCGATGGAGAACATGTCGGATTAGAGACTCTCATTAGCGAAGCTGCTAGTATCATTACACCGATTCCGATGTAATGATTTAGCATGTTCCGGTTCGTTAAATCATTAAAACTAAGGTACTAAGTACCCAGCTTTCATATTTAAAGTTGCTGTGCTGTAACCAATATCATACCCGATATTTTTTGGAACCCTCGAAAGAGAAACGTAATCGTACAGCAACAACAACCATGTTCCTCAGTTCCGGTCATGGATGTGAGTTCAGATTCCTTCAAGCAATTCCCACCGACACGTGCTAACAACCAGTGCCAGGCAACTTTAATCAAAAAGTTAACTTCGTTAAATTGTTTATCCGTTCGTCAAATTTATAATTTCTATAACGAATGATCAGTTTGTTCTTTAAGAGTATGATGAAATTGAACAAATATTGGTTAACGTTAATTTATATAACATGAAAAAAAAACAATCATTTTTTGTTCTACAACAACCTAAAGCCCCCAACATTAATAGGCCTAATATTTTATTGCTTTTTGGTTCTTTTCAAGACTAGTGCACTACCAAATACATCTTTGCCAAAAAGTGCTTCTTAAATTAATTAAAAAGTTATGAACTATAAATATTTGATGAAGCAGGTGAAGAAAAATGAAATTCCCGATTAACATTTTGAATTTTTCCTCTTCATTTCTTCCTCCATTTAGTTCAATAGATGCATACTTCCCTTCATGCAGACCACCAACTCGAAATTTTTGTCGATAAAATATAACCTGTTTGCCCTCAAGGTATTTTTCCAGGTTGAAAAAGAAGACGCTGATTTACAGCACTGGGATTGATGTCAGCGCTGCACTTGATAAACAAGTCCAGTAACAATAGGTGTTCAGCAAAAAAGCAGCATCCATGAGCACGTCCTCTAAGTTGATCTCCAGACAGATCTTCACCAAAGTGTTGGGTTTCTCCTTTACAGAATTATGTGTCTCATTTCCTTCGGTTGGGTGATGCCTGTGAAGAAATCCTCTTTTTCCTCCTCGTTTATTCTGCTTGCACTGATACATGCTTGCTTTGTCCAAGTGCTGCCTCATAGCTTCCTGGATCATACTCTCCATGGTTTCTCTCACCTTGATGACCTTAGCGTTTTTGTGCTTTTCTAACCAGATGAAGCAAAACTTGGAGGGGAAGGCAACGCAAACGTGCTTCAGAACCCCAGAATCATCTTTTCAAATGAGGGCACGTTCGCCTGTCAGCATCATTTTCTTGCTCTGGGTTTCCGGATTAGATTGATACGAATGTGTTTGCGGGATACCCTCAAATTACCAAGTGGAATACGGTCACCTGAGAGAAGTTTTTAATTTTTAGAACACTCATGTAATATTCTTGAATGCCACTGACTTCAAAAATGTTATGATTAAATCTGCATAAAAAATCTGATCATAAATTCAGAAAAACATAGAAACTAGAGAGACATGAAATAACCCACATATAGTTAGCTATGTAGGGTTTTACCATTCTACTTGAGCGATATTAATTCATGGGATTACTCATGAAGACGAGTAAGCCTATACATCAGCTTTAGTGTGTACTATGGATTTTATAGATTTTAACTTAGCCACTCGAGCAGAATTTTCATATTTTTTACTAATGATTAAAAATTTCATTGCTAATTTTGGCTCATGAATGAAAAGATAATATTCATTTAGAGCCAAAAGTCACTAGCGAAGATTTTGGCATCTAGTACAAATAATTATAATTTATGAATTTCATTTTTTTTCGCGAGTTGATGAAATCTGATTCACAGCTAGTGACGCATTACACTGATTACACAATTTATTTCACAAGGACATATTCTTAAACTACTCCTTTATCAGAAGCGGAAGCTTATGTAATGTGAGGCCATAGACTGCGCAGTAATATCCATTGTTCATTCTTTGTTTGCCGTGCACATGAGATTTTAGTGAATGAAATTGTCCGATTTAAAATACAAATTTCGTATGAGTAGTTTAACGCAAAGTAATTAATAGCAAACTGATATCGTAAAGGCTTGGATGTCGAATAAATAAATATTTTGATTTGGAAAGGTCTGCCGAATTAATGACGTTCGACTGCTATGTAGCTTCCTACGTCTGGAATTTCGTGATTGTGACCCTTTAAACGGAAATGGCCCTAATGTATTGTAATTATTGTAAATTTTATGATTTTAAACCCATAAACGAATATAGCCTTAATGTGTTGTAATATTGCAATATTTTGTGATTATTAACCCTCTAACGGAAATAGGCTTAATGCTCTGTAATTTTTATATACGAGGCCTGTCTAAAAAGTATCCGACCTTTGGCCAGAAAAAATATTTCGAATACCTGTCGGAGTTGGGACCCTAATCCCCTTCAAAGTATGCCCCTTGTGCTTGCACACACTTAGCCCACCGATCCTTCCACTGCTGGAAACACCTCTGGTAGTTTTTTTTTAGAATGGTGTTCAGCTCCATCGTCGCATTGCCTGTTTGACTCCTTCGATGCTGACTGTTTTCTTTGATGTCCGTGGAATTGTGCATCACGAATACGCACCGGAAGGACAAACAGTGACAAAGGAGTACTATCAGGATGTTCTCCGGCGACTTCGTGATGCAGTTCGGCGCAAAAGACCAGACATGTGGACTGCGAACAACTGGCACTTGCATCACGACAACGCGCCCGCACATTCATCCCATTTGATCCGCAATTTCTTGGCCAAACATGGAATTACGACCGTTCGCCAACCTCCCTACTCTCCAGACCTGGCTCCTTGCGACTTCTGGTTGTTTCCAAAATTGAAGACACCACTGAAAGGATCCCGTTTTGAGAGTAGAGAAGAGATAATGCGGAACGCGACGACAGAGCTGAACACCATTCCAAAAGAAGACTTCCAGAGGTGTTTCCGGCAGTGGAAGGATCGGTGGGCTAAGTGTGTGGAAGCACAAGGAGCCTACTTTGAAGGGGATTAGGGTCCCAACCCCGTCAGGTTGTTGAAGTATTTTTTCTGGCCAAAGGTCGGATACTTTTTCGACAGGCCTCGTAATTTTGTAATTGTTAACCCTTGAACGGAAATAGCCTTAATGTAGAGTAATTTTTGTAATTGTAAGCCCTTTACCGGAAATGGTCTTAACGTATTGTAATTTTTGAGATTGTTAGCCCATGAACGGAAAGAGCCTCATATATTTAATTTTTTGTAAAATTTCATCCCTAATATCTTTCATGAAGTTTTCTTTCACCAAGTGACAGTTCCTTCCTTACTTTAATGTTGGTAACAACGTAATGACTGAGCCAATCAAATAAAGGTGGTTGTAATAACGGTAATATGAGTACAAAAATGATAACGTTAAAGGATTAAGAGTTCGCGAAGCAACCTAATCGGGTGGTTGAATACAACGCTTGATTATTTTAACGGATTACTGAATGAAATTAATAACTCAATTTTAACTGATGAATGACCACCACTAGATCCTTCTTACAGACGTGATCAATTTACTTTTCTTTATTTATAACTTATGATGGAGAATAGCTCGGGGCGAACGTAGGAGGGATGCTGGTGTGCGCCTGTCGAGTACATAAATAGGATCGTCAAGCGACTTCGACGTTCATTGGCGGTGCGCTGCCGTAGAGATCACATTAGACAGAGTCATCACTGTCCAGTAGCAGACGCGTTACCTTAGAGGAAGCAACTGTATAGATCGCAGATGCATTGTAGAAGACTTGTACTCGCACCTATAGCCTGATCTCTCTGATTCTTGCCAACTACCAAGCCTGTATCTACTCTGAAGTACCAATAAACTATAAATCACGTTGCTGCTCGTCACTCCTGAACCCCATTCGCGTAGTTTACGACTGGATACTAAAAAGGGTCGGAACATTTTGGTGACCCAGGTATGGGGATACCACATCAAAGAAGCCACATCAAAGATATCCACATTGCCCATTGAAGAAGAAAGATAGCAAGAATTGATCTTCGGTTCTGCTGATCCGTGATTTTAAGTGTGAAGAGTGTCAGCCTGTGGAGTAACGTCGCGTAGTTCTCACATTACTTCAGAGCATCGAGAAAAGGAAGAAAGACGTCAGTGCAAAAAATCGAAGTGCTTTCCAAGAAACTCTTCGAGAAAGAAACACTTCGAGGGAGAAAAAAATCGAAAATCTACAAAGTGGGCTACTCAAAGGAGAAGATGAAGTGAGAGTCCAAACCAACAACCTGGTTTGTCGACGGGATCTACGCATCTACCCATCGTCATCTGCAACGAGAAGATCTACGAGGAGATCGACGAGAGCTACACATCGCCAAATCGCAAGCTGAGTATACGCCGATAATGTTTGCTTGCTAATTAAATAAGCATGAGCTCAAATTAATGAGTGTACATCATCATTATAAAATTAATGAGTAGGAGTTAAGCAGTAATCACTCAGCAGTGCAAGCGCAGTGAGCATGCTGTTTCTTAGTAAGTAGGAGAGCCTTGACGCGGAAGCTGATTCCTGGTAGCCAGAGAGCGAGCAGCATATGCATTGCGAAAGCGCAGTAAGCGTGCGCGCGGAAACAGTTAAAGGAAGTTGTAGCCATTGTCTCTAGCACCCATTGTCCTCTGGCGCCCATTGTCTCTAGCATATAAAAGTAAGCTGGAGCAGCTTACCTCTATTCAGAGTGGTGCCAGCCTTCACGTAATTAGTAATTAGCAATTAGCCTGTTCTAAGTCCACGGAAGTCCACTGCAAATGTGAGTTGAAATTTTATTGTGTGTAAAATACTTTCTTTAAATGTGTGTAGAATATTATCAATTGCATGTAGAAAATTTTACTGTGTGGAGAACAATTTTTTCTTAAAGGTAATCGGAGGTCTAACAATTTTGTGCTTATGTCAGGCAGTGACTCTGACGAATACGAGTATATAAGAACCGTTCCGTATTTGACCAGCTTTGGTAGGTTGTCAGTCCCTGTTATCAGATTACCTATTCCACAAATACCTAACACGATGACGACCACCGCCCCAGTCACCCCTGTTACCAGTACAGTTACTACCACAGTTGTCCCAGTAACTAGCTCAGTTACCGCTGTGACGAGTTCTGTTGTCGGTCCGATACCTAGTGTTGTGATTGCTGGACAGGATCTTCCCCAATACCGCGGTAGAAGACGTAGATTTGACCCTGACTTCATAGAAAACAAATCGCTAGAAACGCATATAAAAAATGTGAGAGCGTATTTTAACATGCTTTCCGACAATTCAGAGGAAGCTAAACTCAATCTATTATTGCGAACTGCAGACAAGCGGGTCGGCGACTTCAATACTGTAGTAGCCTCCATAATCAGTGAAGGTTACGAATTAACTTTTGAAGAAGTCGTGCACCTGTTAGAAAATATTTACGTCTCGAAAGGCGAAAGATCGTTGCACGCGGTTGCCTGTGATCTGAATAACGTACGCCTAAAACGTAACGATGCTTTAGCGAGTCAATTTGTAGAAATACTATCCAAAATCCGAAAGCTAACCCACAGAATAATGAACAGCCCGGAGTGTTCGAACAGAGCCCACCCTTACGTAGTAAACTGTCCCGATCCTGTTGCTCTCGATAAGTATGTCGAGAATACTTTAATTGTTGCATTAGCTATGGCCATCATTAATCCCCTAGTAACGGAAGATTTTTCCAAAAAATTATTTCACAAACCATTCAATTCGTCGGAAGAGCTCCTTCAGAGAATAGTAGCTATAATTCGCAATTTTCCCGAAGATAAGCAAATCTTAGCGACTCGATCTGAGAGATCTGTGGAAACCTATTGTGCAGAGGATGATGACAATTCATCCGAACAAAACTTTGATGCAGCCTATGATGAGGCCGAAGTGCATGCCATGACAAGAGGCAGATTTCAAGGTAGAAGTAGGACGCGTAGACCCTACTGGAGACCCAATTTCCCAAGACCAACTTACCGTGCTAGACCTCATGTAAAATCTTTTGTTGATCGTGAATTAGGAACTCTAGAAGTCCAAGCATTAGAGACAGCTACTGAAGCTAGGCGTTGCTCGAATTGCAAAAATCATGTATGTATCTGCAAAAACCAAGGTGTGTCGGTAAACCCTGTGGCTAGGAAACCGACTGATTGGTACAAACCAGGTTCAAGTCAGACAGCCGCCGAGCATTCGCTGCGAGATGTAGTTTGTTTTCGTTGTAATAAGTTAGGACACTACGCAAGAGACTGTCGGTCCGGACGAGAGTATTTCAACAGACCAGGTAGGCCTGATCGTGTCCGTGCGCGAGGACAGTATAAAACTCGAGTACCAGAAAAAAGCCAGGTAGAAACTTACCAAACTAACAGTGGAAATGATTTTTTAGCGTAAGCAGTGGAGAAGAGTTCATTGCTGATAGAAATAACGTCGATGATAAAACGGAAACTGAAATAACTATAACTAAGTGTGACTCTACGACAGTGATGCCCTGTGAACCCGAGGAGAATTCTGGTGTTGAAGATTCCCTCGTTAAAAATCCCGAGGAGAATTCTGGTGGTGAAGGTTCCCTCGTTAAAAATGTTGAGAGAGTTGATCCACTGATTATATGTCAAAATAGATATGAATCGCTGGGAGAAGTGGAATTAAGCGATGACTTAAATGCTCATGGCCCTGAAGTCGAAGGCCATTTCACCACGAACGTTTGTAAATACGAAGAAGATGAAGAGGTAGAAGTAACAGGCCAGAATGAATTATTTGTAATAAGAAAAAGTCATAAACCAATGATTGTGCTGAGAAAAGATGCAGACCTGTGGAATGCATTGATTGATTCAGGATCAGAGAAGTGCCTAATCAGCTACCACAGAATTAATGAGATAAGTAATGACGTGAAGCCAAGTTCTCTGACCATAAAAGGCGTTAACGCTAAAAGTAATGTCGAAGGCGAGGTAGAGCTTGTCCTAAAGTTAAAAAACGGAGTAAGTTTAAAGACAAATGCTCTAATAATTTAAGATGGTATTTACAATTATGACGTCATTATTGGACGTGATTTATTAGACAAGAACGCCGTTGTAGACTTAAAACAAAGATGTTTAATTATCAAAGATGAGAAAATTCCCTTTGCAGAGGTAAAAAGACGAAAAAAGAGAAAGACAGAGTGTCTTGAGTATTTAATAGAGAATACTGAGTGTCTCATGGCAGACACGATTACGTCCAGAGCTAAGAAAAAAGTCCTAAATAAGCTAAGAGAGAAGAGGACGTGCATTGCTGAGAAAGCAAGTGAGGAAGTAAAAAGGGATGGTAAGAGAGAAAACCAGCCTGTTCGAGGCGTAGTTGCAGTTACCAGTTCCCACAAGCCGTTAAGAGTTCATACTCGACGCGTAGAAATCGCTCCCAATGTAATTTTGAAACATGTTGGACATGTTGGAAAGTGTAAAAATGGAGAATATATAATAAAGAAAGCAACTTTAAAAGAAGGCATTTGTGTCGCCGAAGCAATTGTGAGAGTTAACAATAGGAGAAAGATTCCGTTGTTGTTAATTAATAGCTCCGACAGAGCGATTGTTTTACCAGAGAATGCAATTATAAGTACTTTAGAAAAAGTAGAGAAGGATCATGTTGAATCCGAAGTTTACTTGTCAGATGTACAAGGAGAATTAAAAAGAGGATTGAGTACTTTTGTGCAGGCAACGAGTGTTGTTCAGGACAGTCATTTAGATGTCGAGAAGAAAGACACTAATAGCAAATCTGTCGGGATCGCAGGAGTTGTCGACAAAGGGTACGTTTTTGATTCCAAAGAAATAGCCCGTGGTCGGCGGAAATTAAATAATGATGATATCAAGTGTAATGATGACGAAATGAAGCCTGAATTGCTGAATTTGTTGAATGAATTCAGAGATGTTATTACTATAGACAATGAATCGATCTCAGCTGCTGCGATTAAACCATACAAAATACGTTTGAAACCTAACGTGGATGTTGTAAATGTCCCTCCCTATCGTATTGCCCACCGTTACATGGAAGACTTGAAAGTCGTTAACGAAAAAATGTTAGACGATGGAATCATTAGACCATCGATTTCAGCTTATAATTCGCCGATAATTGTAGTTCATAAGAAAGATGGAACTATACGTCCGGTAGTTGACTTTCGCAAAGTAAATGAGGTAATTCATGAAGAATCCTTCCCGCTGCCGAGAGTGGACGAGCTTCTTTATACAGGGTGTTTCAAAAATACACGGCATAATTTCAGGTATGTATTTCCCACATGTAGACAATCAAAATAGTTCATTACAACATATGTCCGGAAATGCTTCATTTCCGAGTTATGGCCTTCACAACATTGAAATTCACCGGAACGTTTTTCTTTCCGCAGGTCGTTGCCGTCAAAGGACACATTAAGAGGGCACTCTGACAGATCATTCCTAGGCGAAGGTTAAATTCAGTGTTGTGTTTGGCGTTCGACTGTGTGTCATGTACACAAATCAGGAGCTGGCAGAGATGCACTTGATCTACGGTAAGGCAGACGGCAATGCTGCGCTGGCTCGTCGTTTGTACCAGGAGAGGTACCCACAGCGACAATGTCCAGATCGGAAGACATTTGTAAGTCTCCATCAGCGTCTGTGCGAGTATGGAAAATTTGACTCTCCTGGATTGGGAAGGGGACGACCAAGATCTACAACTCCAGAAGAACAGGAGGAGATTCTGGAGATTGTGAACAGAACTCCTTCTATCAGCACACGAAGGTTAGCGTTGCAAGTGAATGTTCCCCATACGACTGTCTGGAGACTGCTGAAAGAGTATCAATTGTATCCTTACCATTTGCAACGTGTACAGGCGCTGTCACCAGCAGATTACCCTGCACGAGTTAGGTACTGTCAGTGGTTCTTGCAGCAATGTGCTGCAAATCCGAACTTTCCTGCCTTAGTATTATTTACAGATGAAGCACAGTTCACACGAGATGGCATAACAAATCTCCACAATCAGCATGTATGGGCGTATGAAAACCCAAATGCAACTGTTGTATCTCATCACCAGGTGCGGTTCTCCCTCAACATGTGGGCCGGTATGATTGGTGATCGGTTAGTTGGACCCCATGTACTTGTAAACAGACTTACGGGGCAGGCGTACACAAACTTCCTGGAAAACATCATACCTGATGTTTATGACGACACTCCACTGATCGATCGTCAGCACGCTCACTTCTTGCATGACGGCGCTCCTGCACACTTCAGTCGTACGGCTCGCCGGTACTTGGATCGAAGATTTCCTGATCGATGGATAGGTAGAGGTGGCCCAATTGCTTGGCCTCCACGCTCACCTGATCTGAACCCTCTCGATTTCTACTTGTGGGGCCATTTAAAATCATTGGTTTATTCGTCTCCGGTGCCTGATTTGGAATCCCTTCGGAATCGAATTGTGGCACGCTCTGAGGACATACGCAACATTCCTGGAGTGTGGGATCGTGTTCGCAGGTCAATGAGACATCGATGTGAGGTCTGTATTCAAGCAGGAGGTGGTCATTTTGAACATCTTCTGTAATGGCAACGACCTGCGGAAAGAAAAACGTTCCGGTGAATTTCAATGTTGTGAAGGCCATAACTCGGAAATGAAGCATTTCCGGACATATGTTGTAATGAACTATTTTGATTGTCTACATGTGGGAAATACATACCTGAAATTATGCCGTGTATTTTTGAAACACCCTGTAGTTTAAATGGTCAAAAATACTTCTCGAAATTAGATCTTAGGTCTGGATATCATAATATTACACTGACCGATGAGAGTAAAGAAATAACCGCATTTACAGTTGGTAGTCGGAAGTTTGAATTCAATCGTTTACCTTTCGGTTTAAAAACTTCACCTGCATATTTCCAGTCAGTAATGACGCAAACGCTATCTCCTGTTCTAGGAAAACTATCTTTCGTCTTTATGGACGACGTGCTAATATACTCGAAAGAAAAGGCACAGCATCTTGCCGATATAAAAGTTGTACTTGAACTATTAAGAAACGCTAGATTGTCCATAAAAGCGGAAAAATGTGCTTTCTACGAGAACGAGATTGAATATCTCGGACATTCCATTAGTGGAATGGGAACAAGAAGCACCGGTACTGACAAAGTAAAGAATTTAGAAATTCCAAAGAATGTTAAACAATTACAGTCATTTCTAGGACTAGTAAATTTCTTTCGTAGGTACATAAAAAATTTTGCGAGTATCGCAAGCCCGCTCTATAATCTTCTAAAGAAAAATGTCGATTTCAATTGGACACAAGATTGTCAAAGCGCTTTTGAAAAACTAAAGGACGAACTATGTGAAAATACAATCCTAAGTCATCCAAATTTCGATCAAAATTTTCGTCTATTTTGTGATGCATCAAATGTTGGCATAGGAGCTGTTTTACTCCAGTCATCTACTGATAAAGTTCGAAACATGAGACCGGTCGCATTTTTTTCTAAAACATTGAATTCCACCCAACGACGGTACTCAACTACGAAAAAAGAGATGTATGCCATAGTTGAAGCGTTAAAACACTTTAAATATCTTGTCTTAGGATATGATCTGGTCATATATACCGATCACAAGCCGTTAGTCCCTTTATTTTCAAAGAAATTGCCCGAAGATAACACGCTCGCTAGATGGAGTATTTATGTGCAAGCCTTTGATGCCAAATTAAAATATTTTTCTGGTAAAGCGAATAGTGCCGCCGATGCATTAAGTAGATTAAATCATGACAAAACCCTTTAACAGAAAGAGAACTAATAGAGTGTTCTGAATTAACCCCAGATGTAGAGACTTTTCCCGTTGTAACAAGGCTGCAAGCCGCTGCTGCGAGTAGCAGGTGTAACAAGCCTGTGACTGAGGGAGAGTTCGAGGAAACAATCCCAGGAAGTGATGACGGAAGAAACAACAACAGTACTGCTGAAAGCCCCAGACGTGAACCCAGTGACTTTAATAGCAGACAGACAACGAGCTTATGTAGACTGGATAGAGTTAATACGACTACAGACCATTCAAGTATTAATGACAACTGGTCGTTAGACGAATTTAAACGTGAACAAGATCAAGATCCCTTTTGTTCTGAAATGAAGAACGCCCTAGAGAATGCAACTAAAGTTTCCAATACTGACATGAATGAATTTCTGATTATGAATGATATTTTGTATAAAAGACGAAAAATTGACAACAGGCCCAGTACCATTCTGACTATTGTGGTGCCATATACTCTGCTGCACCAGACAATTCTTTTCATCCATAATGTATCCCACACTGATCTAAATCATACCTTGTTTAAGTTTAAATTAAAATATTTTCATCCGTACGAGCGGACAATTACACGCAAAATTGTTGAATCGTGTGACATCTGTAAGATTTTAAAATCACGAATACCGACGCCTATTAAAATTCTAAATGCTCCAATTGGAACACGATGTTTTCAAACTGTCAGCATGGACTTCTATGGTCCATTACCAATGACGGACAATGGTAACAAATATATTCTTGTGATTATCGACCTTTTTTCCAGATTTGTTAAATTATATTCGACTAGTGACCGATGTACAGAGACTGTCACAGATTGTCTATGGAATTTTTGCTGTTTGTTCGGTACCCCGGACGTGCTACTGTCCGACAATGCTCTGGAATTTAAATCATCTAATGTAAGAACTTTCGCAAAAGGACTTTCTATCTTAAAAAAGGAAGTTCTGGCGTATTCACCTTTTTCTAATGGTATTGTCGAACGATGTAATGGTAAAATCCGACACCTGCTCAAGTTATATCTAAATTTTCTTACTCATAATGAGTGGGATAGCTTGCTGGATATTGTAGAGAATTCGATTAATAATAGCTATAATGAAACATTAGGAGATACACCAGCATACACGGTTTTCGGTAGAGATACGTGTGTTTATATCAGTTCTACTAATTTAGAAGACTTCAATGTTGCGACTTCATATGAAGATGTTCAAAAACAAAAATTTAAAGAGTCATCTATTGTAGTGAACAATATTAGAAATGCGATCATTAATGCCACAATTGAAAGAACTGCCTATAGAAATATGAAACGTCGCGATAAAAATTTAAAAGTGATGGACCGTGTACTAGTAAAAAATCATGCCAAAAAACATAAATTACAGCTGAATTTTTTGGGTCCTGCTATCATTGAACGACTAGGTAAAAATTATGCAGATATTAGGATCGGTAACAAGATTATCCGATCGAATTTAAACCATGTACTGCCTTTAGATAAGTTAAGAAAGTAAAATTGTCAATCTAGTTAGAGCTGTTCATTCCTTATATTCTGAAAATGCCATTCCATATATGTATTTCAATGGTATTTAGTTTGTAAGTTCGTTCTATGAGTTCTTAGCTTGTAAGTGCGTTCTTTGAGTTCTTAAGACTTTATGTGTGTCTTGCTCTAGGAAATATTTCTGTTGCGCAAACACCTTCAGCCGAGATGATGAGCTGAGGATGTTGTCATACTATCGTTGCGACATCAGAGTGTGCTCATCAGGTCGTGAGCTAGAATTGATAAACTTAGGTGCAATCGTGAGATGTCGACACGAGAGCGCGAGTGCGAAGCCTGCGAGACCTGTATCGCATCTGCCGCAAATTGTTTGAAAACAATGTCAGGCAGTGTAGTGGAATGTATGTGTCTTGATGAGAGGGAAGGAAGCGTGCCTTAGTATGAAATCTCAGTATGAAATCTTAGTATGAAATATCTTAGTATGAAATACTAATCTTAGTATGAAGCGTAAATTGTTTACTTTAGACTTGGGGCCATGCTAATAAGCTGTATCGTTTCTTTTCAGATTCCTGGAGCGATTCCTGAACAACTCCGGAACATTTTTGCACACTCCGATTTACAAGATACACATACACTTTGAACCTTCAATTAGTACTTGGTAGCGTACTTATCTAACATCAATCAATCAATAAATCAATTAATCAATCAAATAATCAACTCATCAATCAACGATTAATGCCATTGTAATAAGCAAATACTTGCTGTTCCACCTAAGGATAGCGTTCAATACCACAACGCTAGACTTCCACTTTTTATTCTGAATACGTAAATCCCGATGTGCACCGGAGTAAATCAACTGTGGCAACCGCAGGAAACAACAATAATCTTCGGAATAAAGATACGAAAGGAAGTATTACAAGAAGCCTGCTGCAAATTTCGAGTCTTCCTGAACCTCGAATCCCCGTTGCGTACTCGAATTAAAGTCTTTGAATCGGGAGAACACGTCGAACTTGTGTTCATAGTCAAAATTGCTGCATTCCCAACCAATAGCCAGTGAGGAATTACTTTTTCTACATCAACATTTATAAAGTCATAATTTATTCATCACATTTATGTGATTAAAATAAATCTTTATTAGAATAAATCACAATTCTAATCCCCGCATTGATAGCTGCGTTCTGGCCCGCTAAGATGGGCAATAGGGTGTCAAATGTTAATGTCGATACCATCCTAACCGCGATAAAAGCAAATAATGGCCAAATCTCGGATGAACTTATCCGACACACTGAGGAAACGAGAGTTGATCTCATTCCTGACCAGTTAAGCGACATAATGTTGCTTCTTTACACAGTAATTACCATCATCCTTGCGGTGATGATTATTTATATAAAACGGGATCTACACAAGGTCATTAGCCGACTTAGTGGTGAGGACGTCGCCTTGCGTCGAACCGCTTTAAAAGAAATCTGTAACGGTCCTAGGCAGATCCCTTCAGTCTCACCTCAAGTTAGCGTGTAACATTACAATTCTAGGCTCCCACATTTTGTATTTGAATACCATATATCTAAATATCATGTTCTGATATTCCAATATCCCGCGGAGTAAGAACCCTCCATGTCTTAGATTATCTCTATTTTATATGCTGTATTTTAAAAAAGTTCTATTATATACGGATTCTGTTTTTGCTGTCGATATTATAACCCTTTTTGTTGTTTTACTCGCCCTATGGAAATGTTTTGTTCATCAGTAGTTCGCGAAGGGCGAGAGCTTTTCGATAATTCGAAGAACCCTTTTAATTGTAATGATTGAAAAGCATAAAAGCAGAAAATAACTACTTATATACTCACCATGTAACGATCACTTGCGAATTTAATTTTATTAATGCATTTATCGGAGAGTTTTCCTATTCAAAGCAATTTTTCAGCAGCGTGCCACGAGAAAAATGTGACACGAGGTAGTTAAATTCTGGTATTGAAATCCGTAGATTTTTCTCTATTATTAAATTATTATCTACTAAATCTCTATCATATACGGATTATGTATTCTATCCTATAGAAATGCTTTGTTCATGTTTCGCTAGAATTAAGGAGACTAGTTATTTCGATTGCGACTAAAACCAAATTGCACGCTTGTTGATTGATTAGATTAAATTGAATTAGTTACTTATTGATTATTCTACTTACTTTCTATATTTAATTTACTTGAACTGAAATAAGTTAATTTAAATCGTAGGACGATTTGTACTTGCCATTTGTAGTATTGTATTGCTTGCGTATATAACTTATATTCTATAACTTCAGTTGATTTATTCAGTACGCGTTTTGATGTTTGATTTTGATATTCTGATACGTTAAATAAATTGTGCGGTGTATCTTTTGTATCCGAAATATCTGGAGTAGCCAAGAATTCTAAGAATCAATTGATAAATAACTTAATGACGAATGAACAAATTGTTTGAGCTAAGTGCGTAGAGTGACTATTTGGTTGATTTTGGATTCTAAAATCTAGTAGCGAATTAACACTATAATGTTTAACAAAATGTAGGTTTGCCGTTGAATTATGTTGTCTTTATGCTTTGCTACAGACAGAAAAACCATACCTGCCTACCTCCGTTCATTATTTGGAAGCCTTTAGTGTCATACGTTCTGATCTGTTCGAATTGACTTGACGGATTGTAAGATTAATTGACAGTCAAAGGAAAATCAAAGTTCATTGAATAACGTTTTAAAAATTTTTTATTGTATTAAAAATTTTTATTGTTGAGGGGAGCAAATGTGCGCCTGTCGAGTACATAAATAGGATCGTCAAGCGACTTCGACGTTCATTGGCGGTGCGCTGCCGTAGAGATCACATTAGACAGAGTCATCACTGTCCAGTAGCAGACGCGTTACCTTAGAGGAAGCAACTGTATAGATCGCAGATGCATTGTAGAAGACTTGTACTCGCACCTATAGCCTGATCTCTCTGATTCTTGCCAACTACCAAGCCTGTATCTACTCTGAAGTACCAATAAACTATAAATCACGTTGCTGCTCGTCACTCCTGAACCCCATTCGCGTAGTTTACGACTGGATACTAAAAAGGGTCGGAACACTGGGTTTCAATTTTAGACCGTAGGGCTAGTGGACAAGATAAAGTTAGGCAGTCATAATTCTTCCTTGGCTTTCTCTTGCTCTCTTAAAATAACTGAGCACTTCTATCTACCGTTAAATTAATGGCTTAACATGCTAGTAAATTCGGAGTTGCTCACAGATTTGCATTGGATTAGTATTCTTGTCAGGAGGCGTCTTGCTATTTGACGCAACTATGAGCTACAAACACGAGGATCTTCTTCCTCTCCTATCAATTACGCGTGAATGGTAGTACTGGAAATATCTTGGACGCACAGTTGAAAGAAAATCCTGATGCAAAAACTTGTGATAAACCAATTTTTGTTGGTTTATGGTTCGACTACAGTCGTGTTTCTGCACACAAAATATTTTCAAAGATTGAACGAAATATAAGAATTCAAGCGCGTGAGATATTGAATTGAAATAAACAGCATTCCCACATAAGAATTTAAATGTTTTTCACTGAAAAAGAAATGTAAATACTTTAAAAATTCAGATAATCCTGTTATTTTTGCACAAAATGTTATTTGGCAGTAGAGACGAGCTCATTCTTGAGTTCGTAAGGCAGCACCACATTGTTTGTTATACACCTGCCACGCTCGGACACTTAAGTGTCACCAACATAGGAGGATTTTAAAATAGGATGAGAAGGTGCTATAATTACCGCCATCAGAGATTGAGAGTCGGTTGACTGCGGTTCCTACTACTACTACTACTAACCGCTAAACATCTGGAAAAAGAAAGAAAACACTGAACAAGAGAGTCGCGTTCAAACTGTCTTGTGCGTTCCCTGAAACATTTGTTCGTCACTAATTGTAGACAAAAAAGTCTTTATATAACACTCACACTCTCACTTTCGATCGGAGACTTAAGAGAAACCGTGAAAAGATAGCACAGAAGGTGAAGTTATCGTCAGAAGAGCGAGCATGTTTTCTTCAACTCTTTATTTCCAGGAAAATATGGTCCTGAAAAATTAAAACTTAAAATAAAAATGATAGCAAAGATAGCTGATTCAAAAATCATTTTAATGCGTGAACGTTTCGGCATAAAGCTCAAGCCATTATCAACACCTGTAAAAGCGAACAGAAATACAGAAAATATGACACGGCTAAAAGACAACAGAATACAACTTAAAATAGTACAAAAAAGGGAATGGAGAGATTAAACTACAATTAATTTTTGAAAGTCAGGCTATTTCTAACTAGAATGATGACAACATTGAATTTAGAGCTGGTTTCAATTCTTGGTAAATGTTGAGGATTAACCGAGAATCGATGCTTTATTTTTCGGAGCCTAAACATAATTAATTAGATCGAAATAAACAAGTTTTTTCGATGCACTTTCCGTCGTAAATAAGTATTTTACGAGTTATAGCGGTGAATTAGTTACCGCAACTCAAGTGTTTAAAGCGGGAAGTAATTTACCGAGCCCGGCGAATGGCAACACTGCAATGGAGTCTCGCTTCCGGCGCGCTCGTCATCAAAGACGAAACTAAACCTACCGCGCTAACTCGCAAAATATTCATTTGACGAAAAAAGTGTATTGAAGAAAAGTAGTTTATTTCGATCTTATTATCATGATTCAAGCAAAAAAAATCGAAAATCAATGAGTAACGAAAACGAAACTAAACCTACCGCTATAATTCGTAAAATACTCATTTACGACGGAAAAAGCATAGAAGAAAACTTGTTTGTTTCGATCTAATTAACTATGTTATGGATTCGAAAAGTGGAAAATCGATTACCAGGTAATCCTCAACATTTACCCAATTCTTTAATGTAAAGAGATTCTAGTATATGTAGGTCGTTTTTATTTGCACAGAAACTTAAAATTGAAAAAATCAGATTTGCTTACTATTACACTACACTGCTCTGCGTGATCCCTAATGGCTGAAAAAGATGGCTTAGCTAAAACTCTACCCGTTCTGGAGCTCCTACCAATGTGCTCGAAAAATCTAGTTCTAAAACTACGCTGGGTGCAACCCACGTAGCTAGACCCGCACAGCGGGCAACTATACTTGCAGATTATGCGAGTGCACAGTTCAGTAGGTAGACGGTCTTTAAATCTAGAAAATGATCCTATAGTACGCTTGTTCGTCAATTTTGTTATAAAATCTAAGCAATTGTAAAATTTCTCTTCCAGCTTTGAAACTTCACTGGCTAGTTTCTCGGACTGTGCACCATAAAAAAGCAAGTTACAATAGAATTTCTTTTTTCTTTGCAGTTGTCTCAGAGTAGGTCGGCATATATTGGTCTAAAAATAGCCTTATATTTTTAGAGATTAGAGTATTCGGAAAACCATTGTTACTGAAAAAGGTTTGTAGAAAATTAAATTCATCCTGCTTATTGCGTGCGATACGTTGAACTTATATGAAAAGCGCGATACAACAAGGTTTTAACGCTATCGAGTTTAAAACTAAATGAACAAAAACTAAAAAAGCTAGTGCCCAAGCCCGTAAAAGTATTTTTCCTATAAACAGAAGTTGTGACCCTTTGATTTTGTTTTTCAACGGAACAGTCTAAAAAAGCAAGCTTATGATTAGTCTCACATTCCATCGTAAATTTAAAATTGGTGTGTTTGGAATTGATGTAGTCCAAGAATTTCCTTTCGTGACACTCCTTACGGAATATAATAAATAATAATAATGAGGGGTGTTGATATAACCAACATTAAAGCACGGATGCGGGTCCTTTGTTGCTCCCTTTACGCATATCGTCTGCTACCGAAAGACCAATTCAACAGTTTATCATTAAAGGTAAGTCAGTTGTCAAATAAAGTTACTGAAACATTTAAATTAGGTCATAAGCGTCCATCACACGAAGATAGTTCATCAATTCTCTAACGTCTAATTGGCGTCCCAATACCGTCTCGACGGTAGGTCGTTGTAGCGTTCGGCAAGCCTTTATACAATTTCTACTATTGGTGAGACTTTCACATTTTATGATTAGACGTTTGACAGTTAGTGTTGAGTTATTATTGCAAAGCTCGCATACTGGTGCGATATCGGGTGCTTCATTGTTCATCAGGTAGCCATGTGTTAAGAATGTATGTCCTATTCTGAGTCTGTTAACTATTATCTCCTCTTTATGTGATATTTCACCGAAGTCTAACTCTATTCCTGGCGATGGTTGTATTTCCCTTAATTTGTCTCTGCAATTTTCCCACCTAGTTTTCCACTGGTTAATCACGGCTTGTCGAATTAATGGTTTCCAATCTGTGTAGCAAATTAGGATAAATTCTTCGGTTTTTTTGGGTAGCGTTCTTGGCTGCAGTATCTGCAGCATTGTTATCGCCTATTCCGACATGGGAGGGGATCCAGCATATGTTGATGGCTTTGCCGCCTTTTTATTCTTCGTGTATGTCGTGTTGTATTCGGCGTAGTACTGGATGGTATGTCTCGTACTTTAGGCTGTTAACGACACTTAAGGAGTCGTAGTAAATTACGAACTTTTTATCTCTTTTTTCTTTAATGATGCCAAGGGTCAAGTGGATGGCGTGTATTTCGGCTGAGTATATTGAGGCCTCTTTCGGTAGCGTTGCAGTACGAACAATAGTGCCACATACTGCTGCCGCTCCTGTGTCATTCTCTCCTCTTGAGCCGTGCACGGAATATAATAAAGTATCGTCAACATACCTCCTGTAAAAAATTGGCTTAAAATCTAGCGGACACTCAGACAACCAGTTCACTTCATAATGACACGTAAAGATATTTGCGAAAGTGCGAAAGTCGGTCCTAAAGGGAGACCCATTCCTAAACCTTCTGTCTGCCGATAAAACCTACCTTGAAACATGAACACTGAATTCAGCACAGCCATTACGAGCAAGGTCTTAAAATAATTCAGAGCCAAACCCAACACTACTTGACTAGACTGATACAGATACCTTAAGCTAATTTGTACTGTCTCATGTAGAGGCACATTAGTAAAGATTTTCGACGTCGTACGAGACCATAAAAAAAGGGGTATCTACTTTCAAGCTACTGATTTCAGCGGCAAATTGTTGAGAATTCGGAACAGTGAACTGGTTAGAGGTGTGTGGATTCAAAACAGAGACAAGATCCCTAGCTAGTTTATAGGTAGGACAATTGTATGCAACAAATATTGGACGCATTTGAAACCTTGATGAAAAATCTACTTTATAAATTTTAGGAAGACCGTAAAGTACACCAGGGGCTGAGAAGAATATCTTTATATTAAAGAATTGAAACCAGCTCTAAATTCAATGTTGTCATCATTCCTGTTAGAAATAGCCTGATTTTCAAAAATTAATTGTAGTATAATCTTTCCGTTCCAGTTTTTTTGTACTATTTTAAGTTGTATTCTGTTTGTCTTTTAGCCTTGTCATATTTTCTGTATTTCTTTTCGCTTTTACAGGTGTTGATAATGGCTTGAGCTTTATGCCGAAACGTTCACGCATTAAAATGATTTTTAAATCAGCTGTCTTTGCTATCATTTCTATTTTAAAATTTATTTGCGAAATCGTGTGTATTTCAAAGGCTCATAGTAAATTCACGCTTCATAACATTGTAAATAAGGTTAGGAATATCATAATGAAGAAAACTTAACAGTAAAAGCAATGAAAGACTTGATCGTGAAACCTTTTACATGCACGCTTCAATCCTCACTTCAATATGAACCATATATATGGGAATGGAATAAACAAGAATCAACTATAATTATGACCGTATTTAAAATTTTGGCTCTGAAATGGAGGCCTAAACGCAACGCCTAACAATTTAAATCTTACTGGCTTACCTTCTATTTTCAGGGAGTTAGAACTAAGCTCGCAGTTAAGATATAATCGTAACTTGTTAACGAAGAGCGAAGTAAGTTCGATAAATCGATCGAGAGGGAGTAAAAATGTAAAGTTTTTACATCACCGTTTTCAGAACTCATGTGCAAGGTAATCTGAACAATACATGTATATCGTGTCAAATACTAATACACAAATTAATATAATTATTTACAAAGTAATCCCATTGGTTTCCAATAGCTATATATCAGTAGAATCTTTACTTTGAACTATCACAACGGGCAGGTTGAGACACAGCTGATAGTGGGCACGCTTGCGTTCAGTGACTTTTAGGGTATCCTACGGAAATCTTATTTCACAATTATAATTTCATGATAGATTACTACACTGATCTAACATACACTAAACTGATTCAACAGTTGGTTACATCGATCTAATGGAAGAAATGACATTAACTGAATTCCCTATAATTAGGAAATGATACAAACGAGATCTGCATTTTCAAAGGTAGATTCAGGATTGATTTTATTTCAGAGCAATAGACCTATTGTTTTTAGCCACTGAATGAAGCTGAATCACAAGCTTCCTCAAGACTTAGACGGAAAATAACTTTCATAATTCTTTTGCAAAGCTCCATTACTATTTTTCTCTCGAATGTTAGAAGGCATAGAGTTTCGAGCCCGGATTCCATTGAAATAAAAACTGTATAGATATCGTGTTTTATTATAAGGGAGTATGCATATACTTTGATTTCCAGTTAATTCACCACCATAGCCAGTTAGAGATGATACTAATTGTTCAAGAGCTCTATCGCTCTGGTCATTTGAAGTTTTATTCAATGAATTAGACAAAGAAAATTGATTGAGATCTCAGAACTTAAGTATTTCAAGATATTTGAATGAAACCATTGTATAGGCATTGTATTTCAAGTCACATGTCATGCTTCTACTCTATGTTGGGGAAACGGTTGGACTTGTGTTCTACACAGCATTTTATTGTTAACATACCTACTCGCAAATATATTTTGTTGCAATAAATATTTGAAATTATTTCTTTTATCTGAGGCTTACCAGTGATAATTCCTAGAAATTTGGATGTATTACTTTCTTCAATCTTTCCATCACCGATGTTGATAAGAGTAAGAGATGCATTTCTCTTAAGGAAGAATAGGATTTACTTTGTTTTGCAAACATTGATTCATATTTTACTTACTTTTAGCATCATCGAAACTACAGCTCGCTATTCATACTGGTTGCCATTGTATCACAGTTTTCACTAGGAATGGTGAGGTGGCGAGAGTTATCATCACTGAAAAGCATGAACTCACAGAATGAACTATATTTGGCAATACCGTTGGCGATTATCAAAAGCAGAACAAGTCCTAAATCAAATCCTTGTGTAACGCTACTGCGAATTTCAACCATCTACAGGTGGGACTAAATAATTACGGCAAATTGTATTCGATTCTTCACGTATAATTTGAACCATCTATGGGTCACTTCTCCAACGCCGTAGCACAAGAGCTTCTAGAGTAACATGTTATTAACACAGCCATGTGCTCTGCGAAAGTCAAGAAAAACAAAGCAAGCAATATTTTTTTCGTAGATATTAGAATAGAGATATCACAGATGATTCAGAAGGGCTTGAGTAATGCACTCTTTTAGATTGGAAGTCATTCTGTTATCATAGAGAAAAGACTTTTGTACGAAGAGAAGGCTTTCTCGCAAACAGTTTTTCCCAATATCTTACTAAAATATGCTAGGCGGTAATTGATCTATAATTATTAACATTTTTTACCACTTCTTTTGGAATTACAAGTTTTTTGGACGATGTTCTAACAATCTTGGGAAATACTTGAATACTCTGACATGATCAAAGTATTGAATCAGCCATGTTTTAAACGCTTATTTCTTTACACTTCACCTTTTCTTGCTTGTTTCTTCAAATTCCTCCTTCCGTCAAGAACTTGGGAAGCTTCAGTTGGTGAAAAAGAGAACGAATTTTTATTTTTTTAGTTTTGCTCCATGTACTTCCAATGATGAGCTGGATCAGTTGTGATGTTATCAGCTATATATGTTTTTTGCCTCTGTTAACAAAGAAGTTGAAGCGATTTGCTACGTCTTTTCGCTTGCGATAACTTACATTTTCTGGAACTATAGATTCAGATTTCATTGCCTCATTATTTTCTGGCTAAAAGGCAGAATTGAGCAGACAACGGGTTCTTCTTATCGTCATTTTTGAATTCAGAAAATGTGAGCTTGAAGAAATGCTTCTTTGAGGTTTTTCATTGATTTAAGAAATGATTTCTAAACATACTCTATACTACGCTTGATATTTCTCCTTCAATAAAATAGATAAAATAGGCTGATTTCTTGAAAATCTCACTTGTAGGATAAAAAGGAAAAGCAACGTAACTAAGAATAACATGATAAAACAAACGTTTCGGATCATAAAAAATCCCCCTTCAGTGCCCTGAAACACCATAAATCGAAGTGATGAAAAAGAATTTTTAAATCTAATTCTTCTGAATTAACCTATAATAAAACATTGTCATTAAAAAGACAATAATAAAATAAACACCATAGACAATTTGGACAAACGATGGAAAGTTTCACCGCCATGCCACATCCATTTGTTGACGGACGGCTTTTTCAAATGTACGTCGATTCTAAAATGCGGAGATCAGACGAATTTGGAGCTGAATCCAAATTTTTGAAATGTGTATTTTTAAAGAAATGTTCGTTATTCAAACAATGTTCTGTTTTAGAGGATTTGAATGGCTTGGTCAGATTATTGCCCGTGCGAAAGGAGACTTGTTTCGCACGGGCAGGAGTATTCCATTTCAAAAATGATGTCGAGCAGACTGCAGTCTGCGTGCAGTCATCATATTTGATAAGATCATAATTGAAATCAGTACAATGTATAACGTTCTATAAATGAGACTTATTGAAAAAGACAGGTGAGAGGCTGCAGGAGGCCTGTAAAACGAACTTCAACCAACACGATCACTGTTCCCTGATTATTTAATGAGAAGGGCTTCTAATTAGTTTTGAACGCACACATTTAGATATATCCCTACTCTCGTCTCCACCATATTTATATTTCATTACGAATGGTAGCCAGTATAGTTTTCAATTTGAATCTAATTTTTTTATTTATCGACTACCCGAATTTCAGGGACTCGCGAGACGTCTGAGTTATAGGTTATTGCAGCTATGGATTTATTCCGTCTAATTTCAGTAGATTGCCGTACCGTTTCATCGATATATGAATAATTTTTTCGAGTTTGTCGACATTTAGATATCAGTTAGAGCCTATAAAAAAACCTGTCATGAGACAACGACTGACACACTTTGAGACGTTCGGTAATGGCGTTCGTTAATTAGTTCTGCCAGGTATTATGTGCAAAAACTGAAATTTTTTACTTGCAATGATCGTCTGCACAATGTTTAAGCATTTTTGCAACGGAAAAGCCAATCAAAAAACTTTTTTTTTTCAGTTACATTATATGAAACGAATACGTACGAAAAATTCAAGAATATTATAGCAGTGTTTCCCGGTTTCGGAAACAATATTATCACAATCAAGAATTAACATCCGTTTGCGCTCACTTAAGCAGTCCTCACAGACACTCTGCGATGATCAAGTTTATGATGCACCACTAGTGCGCAACACTCCGCTGTCTTGGCTGGTACAGCGCGCTCCACTATCACTATAAAAGTCAGCACCTGGATGGGACGAAAGGGTAAAATAAGAATAAATAACGAATTCGGGAGGTCTGTTGCACAGCACCCTGAGTTCCCTCACGAGACAGAGAAGTAAGGAATGAAAAACAAATCCGCCATGTTTAATCCCGTAACAAAATCTTATGAGTAAGGTAGCTGAGATTACCTTAGAATAAGGTAGCTAAGAGTGCTAGCTCCTCACTTTCTCGGAATTAGTGACTAAGTAAAAGAATTATTAAAAATTTGAGCTAGATTATGAAGCGAATAACTTTTTACTGAAAACTCGCAGCTAGATCGTAAAACAAATGATAAAGGCAATTTATACTTGTGGTTAAACTTGAGAAAAAGAATTGAATTCACTTTGTCAATAAGTGTGATCACAGTAATTTTTACGCCGACGGAACTATTTTGACAAGCCTATGAGTTAAAAAATTTTTCAACAGCAACTAAAAACAAAAACCAAAAACGGAAAAATTAGCTCGAAGTGAACACGAGTGTAAAATTTCATTTTAAAATAATATTGATTGACATCTTACGTAATTCAGTGAGTTTTGATCGTTTAAAAAACGTCGTCTGTGTTGATCTGTTTAAAAATGATTTGAAATTTATTGGATATATCGCAGACCCTTTTTTGGGATAACATATGAAAATGTTGACAATTTTCGAAAATGTGCCATTTTTAATAATAAGGAATATAGGAACAAAGATTTCATTACCAAATTCGAACACTTTAGTAGCCACAGCTGGCAATCCTGGTGTTCTTGCGACCGGCATAGCGACTCTCGCTGTCGACATTTCCTTCCTCACACTAATTTTTTCTCAAAGCAACTCACTGCAGATCCAACCTCGGATCTCTCGCGCCCATAATCAGGAGACCATCTTCAGCCCTCACCAGTAGCACATCAACTTCTGACTCTCCGATACCTCACCATCCAGTATACGGCTTCATTTTTGCCATCCGTCGACTTTGTATCCGGGCCTTGTTGAGGCACCACGGCCGACATGAGGGGGAGCTGTTAATTAAAGCACCCTGTGAGCGCGAGTGCGCACCGTCATCATCATCACCCCACCACCGCAAGGAGACGCTTCGCATCACGACAAGAGCAGTAAGTCGCAGTGGTTGTCATATTGTCGTACGTAAGCATTACATAGAATGTTCAGTTGAAGCTCAATGAAGAGTTCCGCTTCCCCATGTTAAACAATAGCGCGTGGGGTTATCATATAGATATTTATGCTAGCTAGGTTTAGAAGTATTTCTGTGATCAGATCGGTGTCATTATTAAAGGGTGTAGATCAGATCAGGGCGTTAGTTAGTTTGTGGAGTGTGGGTCAGATCGGTATATTAATTAGTTTGTGGAGTGTAGATCTGATCGGTGCATTAATTAGTTTGTGGAGTGTGCGTGTGTAAATTAGACCGGGGTTAGTTTAGGTGTGTATTCAAGTAATATAATACTATGTAATACAGATGCTTATACTTCTTATTTACTGCCTATCTCTAATTTTGCTCATTATTATACCTAGGCGCATTTAACGGAAGGTGCGGGGATGGTGTCAGGAGGCAGCGACAGCGGCTGCGATACTTCGGGCCGAGTCTCCAACACACTTTCTGGATGACAACCAGAGTTCTTGACGACCCCTGTTGTTTTCCTCAGAGTACTACTCATTTTATCAGCAGCCAATAATCAACTGTGTTCCTCATTCGAAGCATTAAAGTAAACTTTTTTCTATTGCATTGTATTTCATATTTCCATCCTTTCGCTTATTTCGTTAACTGTTGTTGAAACCATCGGCAGCCACAACACCGAATGTTTTCCTTGGTCGTAAGCAGCTCTGTGAAAACCAAAAAATAGTGAACAGTATCTTGATGTGATATAAGAATTACGTTCATGAACTATTGACTTGGACGAATAGTTAAAATAAAAATAGTCAGATGTGTACTGCTTCTGCTCGTGATAAATTTGTTTAAAAGTTAATTAATTGCGAGGAATTTTAATTTAAATCCTCTTAAAATACCACGTTACGTTTTCTTGTGTCTATACTATAATTAAAGTTCAGAGTAACATCGAGAAATCGCCTCAAACTTCGTCAAGCCTTTAGATTACATTTTTATTTTCCTGCTGATGTGCCTAACTTCTTGAAATGTTTCCCAGCCCTTGAAAAGTTTGCCTGTGTTTTGTACAGTTGAGTTTTTTCAATCTCTTTTTGCTGCCCTGTCAACGCAAACGAAGGCCGTGAACGCAAAGTTTTCGCTGTTTAAATATTTAATTTGATTAAAATACTTCCCAATATTTATTATTTTGAAATCTTTCCGGCCATATTTTCATGACTATTTGTCAGAAATTGGTAAACTGATGTGCAAGTTTAATTTTGGAATTTTGAAGTTTGAGATACTAATTGGAATAGTCACTTTTAAGTAAAGATTGGTACTTGAAAACAATGGAAATACATATTGCTTGTCGAGAATCTGTTAAGAATAATAAATTTTGCGAATTAAAAATGAGGATTTAGGGAAAAATTTTATTTGTGTGTAATAAATTTTGGGCTTACTTAGAAATATCTCAGAAAATCCCAGAAGTACAGGAGGGTCGCTTCAACATGTATGTTTTTATGCCGTATGTTTTGACTCAGCAATGTTAGGAGGCCGCGATAAGATGCGAGAGCTCAAACGATGTCTGTTTACATTGTGTGTTGTTTCTGGAGGGGTCTATTTTGTGGTGTTAGCAATTTTTTTCATTCGGGCGAGCCCTTGGAAACTGTAGACGTTCGCAAAAATGCCTACCCATGCGCAACAAAAGCCGCCTTGTGGTCAAATATAAATCGAGACACTTAAGCCGAGAGAGACGGCAAGCCAACGGTCGTTTTCGAAGGAGCTGAGCGTGAGAATGCGGTACTACCAATTAGAAAAGATATAGGCGGGCGCTTCAAGGTTCCTAAGATTCTTATAGGTCGAATGTGAGAGAGGGGACAACCCTCGAGAAAATACGCGGGGCAGCTGAGGAACAGAAGGGAGTTCTTCAGTCAACGCCGGAGCGCGAAGTCTAAGAGATAAAACGCAGGTGTGTTCGCTGTAACAAACGTGCTCAAAGATATAATGAAAAGTGGTTATTGGATATATTGAAAATTTATACTAAAGGCGACGCTATAATGTAATTCAAAATTCATACATTTTCTCGTTTTTACATTCAGAGAAGTAAAGCAAAATCCAACCAGCGTGGAAATAATTTAATGTAACATTTAGCTGCAACGTCTCGGGGCGGGTAAGAGATACACAGGTTCTAAAAAAAAAAATATATATATATATATATTTTGTTAAAATAAATATTAGTGAAATTTATTGGCATTCAGTGAAGTAAAAATTTGAGATATTTGAGGGAACGTCATTGACATGCTTAAAAAGTAACAAGTTAAAATTTATCTTGACAGGTGGGACGGAGTCATATATCTGAGGATTGATCAGCTCGAATGAAAGGAAATTGACGTGTGAATATACGGAAGCGGAATGAGCAAAATAACGTCATCACTAGACATTTTCGGAACAGTGAATGAGGCAGGCCTTTGAACTGAAGCGAGTCGCTGACATTTTTGTGGTTGAAGTTACCATTGCCCACTGTGCTGCTGGAATAACTGAGATAGAAATAGGACAGGATAGATGAATTCTCATGTGTAACTCTTGTAAACTTAGCGGCGGCCGGCCAGCCAATATTTCAGTATAGTTATGTGATGTAAGTCATTTGACGTATGCAATTTAATTCCATTACTTAATTGGCATTATTCCTAACACCATTCATTGTGTGTACGCTCATTAATGTTTGTATGACGTATAGCTGGAAATTATAAATGTTAATCAATCGTATAATACCACGGAGGGCGCTCAGAAAATGCGCTTCGTAAGTGGGTCAGCGATCACCGGTGAGTACCTTTTCTTTCTAGTTTATGAACTGTAATTGCCGATTATTATTCATTAATTTTGTGTTGTTTATGTAGCATGGAGGTGCGCCATTCCCTCAATTCCGAGAACCTGTTCTTCTTGTTAATGAAGTGTTAACAAGGAGGAGGGCCTATTTCTCGTGACATGCTGATTTTACGACTACAAATGTACTTGTTTACCACGAGTGAAAAACAATATAGAAATACACTCTTCTCATTGATAAAGAGGTAAATAAGTTGAAGGAGACCAATTTCATCTGAGGCATGGACGCAACAATAATAGCTCGATGTTTCTGATTTCGGCCCTAACGATATTTACGTTCTCACAAAAATTCATTAAGATGACTTCCCTGCCAAATCTTCGTTAAGATCAATAGTTGCTCTCATAACTCTGTTATTAATAACCATGCTAAATTTTACTTCCTTGTTCTCAACTATCTAACTCAATGTGTTCACCATATCCATTTCGTAAAATTTTAAAGACTAACACCAGTAAACTTTATAATGATGTTTTTAAACAGCTTCTCCGAACAGAAGGACTTTTCTTTTCTAAGCAGCGGGGGAAAATGGCAAATAGATGCTTTAAAAATTGATATTTTAACTTATGTATTAGTAATTTAAAAGCATTTTTTTAGCTTTTGAAATTTTAATTTTCTAGTTCTCACTTGGCGTAATGGGTAAATGTATATACAAATAGAGGGCCTGAAAATAGAGCCGCCGAAATCTTCCACCCACGTAAACAAACTTTCCCAAAAGTTCACATAAAAGAGGGCTCGGAAAACTGGTCGACAGACTTCGAATCATTTCATTCGAGCGACAGATTTAGAGTATGATTTCATTCTCATCTACAGGCTGGGAAGAAAGTCTCTGGAATCTTTTTCAACTTAAAATAAAAGTTATTAATAGTTTTCTCTACCAAAAAATTATTATTATTATTATTACTAATGTTTTATTTTGACTTTTCAGACAGAATTAGTATTTACGAGTAAAATCATCTATAGTATTCTGAAAATGAAGAAACTCCCTGTTATTGATTCTCATCTGGAGGGAGAATCAAAGTCAACAAACATTAAGCAGCTAAAGGTCGCTAAATCTGCTGCTTATAATACCAAGGCCAGATTTGAGGAAATTGGCAGTGCTATATAAGGATCGCCCAGAAGCGTGCGTTCTCGTACAGTCAGTTGCTCGTATGAAAAAGAACATCAAAGCGTATGTGAAAGTGTCGGGGTAAATAACAAAACGATCCATGAGAAAAATGGGCAGAATGATGAACTTGTTTCGAAAATCAATGAGGACGATCAAGAAATCTGACCTCGGGCCTGAATAAGTGTCAACTTCTGAGAGTGATCCAGAAAAAGAAGAGAGACGAAAGAGCACAGCTTCTTCTGAAATGCCTGAAATATGGCACGTTGTGTGTAGAAATTGTCTTTTCAGATGAAAAGATGTTCACCGTGGAAACGAAGTTCAATCCTCAGAATGACAGAGTGCTGGCAAAGCAGGCTGCAGACATCCGTGAAGAATAGAAAACTGTCTATCGCTGACAAAAACCCAACGCTGTGATGGTTTGGGTGGCTGTCATCCAAACTGGGAAGTCACCTTTGATTTTCATCAAACAATGCTCAAAAGTAAGTCCAATTTCGTATATTTATGACATCTTGACACCAGCTTTTCAAGCGATGGAGACATTTCAAAGAAGAGTTGTTCACTTTTCAACAAGATGGTGTTTCCTCACTCACTTCCAACATTACCCCAAGTGTGGTGTCAAGATAATTTTTCCAATTTTTGAAGAAAAGAAATGTGGCCTCCATCTCCGCCTGATTTAAACTCCCTGGACTTCAGTGTTTGATCGATCAGTGTTAGTAACTGACGTCTGTGCATCATCTCACGCCACCGTCGACGATTTAAAGTCATCTTTAAAGAAGGCGGTGGGCAAAATGCCGCAGGAGAAACTGCATTTCTCTGATGAAAGGGTAATCTTCAGAGGGTAATCAAAGCAATAAGAGAGTTCATTGAAAATTAATGTTATTTGGTTCGATGGTAGTTACTAAATTAGTCAGAAGGGGTTTTCATTTCATTACACTATCCGAATGTAGACATATTACTAATTATAATTCATTTTAAAAACTTTTTCTTCACCTTGTAGAAAAGGTTAGAAGTCACTGAATTCTCTTGACGTCAATTACCTTCATTCTGAAAAAAAGTTTTATCCACCGGAAACCAACTTTCCCGGTTAGCTCGGGCTGTTTTTCTTGAAATAGGTCTGCGTTATCACGAAACGTGACAAAACGAACACAATGTATTTCAGTGAATGCACAACAAGACACAGAGTTGCTTGTAAGCACAGCCCAAGTTGTTTACATGGCTGCTGCATAAGAAGAAATAAGAACAGAACCAGGGTGAGAACTATTAACTCGGTTCTAAGAGCAGAGTGCTCTCTAAACACATTCGCACAAAAGAGCACTGCAACAGTATTAGCATAATACACCAACACATTCAAGGTGCTACAATCAAGATTTCAACACTCCTTCTCACATTGAATGTGTTCCGAACGAGATCATCCCTAACTTCATTCTGAGTCGGGAGAATTTTTCTGCGG
Organism: Morinoia aosen; assembly: GCA_030386875.1. NCBI lineage: Eukaryota > Metazoa > Arthropoda > Malacostraca > Amphipoda > Talitridae > Morinoia > Morinoia aosen. The sequence continues at coordinate 75,721,717 of CM059572.1, read as the reverse complement.
ATAGACTTTTATTGAATATATCAGTGAGCATCTCATCAGTAGGAAAATAAACAACATCAATACCCTTGTTGTTAACAAGATCCCGCACTTAGTGAAACTTAAAATCAATATGTTTGCTCCTCTCATGAGATGTGGGTTTGCTGGCAAGACAGATGGCTCACAAGTTATCTACGTTCACAATCATTGGGTATGTCGTACCAAAATTCAAGTCACTGAACAAGTGCTTTAACCAGACAGCCTCTTGTGCAGCACTAGAGAGGGCAATATATTTGGCTTCAGCAGTCGAGAGAGCCTCACAAGCTCGTTTGCTAGACCTCCACGTTATTACCGAATTACTGAGAGTGAAACAGTACCCAGAGGTACACTTGCGATCATTTCTATCACGAACCCAAACTGCATCTGAATAACCAACACAAGCATCAGAACACTTGTGGTACAAGATACCTACCTTAGAGGTACCTTTAAGTATCTAAATATTCTCTTTACATACATCCGATGATGTTCAAGAGGCTTGGAACAATATTTCGCGATATTACTCACCGCATAGGTAATGTCAGAGAGGGTTCTAGCAGACAAATACAAAAAAAACTACATAAAGCACTTTGATTAGTCACAGGATCAAACTCAGCATCATTTCGAGAGTTTGACAATCCGCATTTACTTCTACAGGGGTTGCAACGGGTTGAAATTTTCATAACCAAACTTTGATAAAAGAGCCTCCGTGTAAGCAGCTTGATTTAGGTACATTCGTTGCACCCAGCGTAGTTTTAGAACAAGATTTTTCGAGCACATTGGTAGGAGCTCCAGAACGGGTAGAGTTTTAGCTAAGCCATCTTTTTCAGCCATTAGGGATCACGCAGAGCAGTGTAGTGTAGTAGTAAGCAAATCTGATTTTTCAATTTTCAGTTTCTGTGCAAATAAAAACGACCTGCATATACTAGAATCTCTTTATATTAATCAATTGAAACCAGCTCTAAATTCAATGTTGTCATCATTCCAGTTAGAAATAGCCTGATTTTCAAAAATTAATTGCAATATAATCTTTCCTTTCCTTTTTTGTACTATTATAAGGTGTATTCTTTTTGTCTTTTAGCCATGTCGTATTCTCTGTATTTCAATTATCTTTCACAGGTGTTGATAATGGTTTGAGCTTGAAGCCGAAACGTTGTATTTAGATTTAATGAACATTTAATCTAAGGAACACATTGTATTTAGATTGTACAACACTTACTCCTAAAAAATAGGTTAACTACCAAGATCCTTCTTTTTGTACTTCGTATAAAGACTTTTCTTATGTGTATTTATTTCATTACTACACCCAGAGGCAATAGTGAGGTCGCCTACATACACAGCAACAATCCATAGCTTCTCGTCTTGAACGCAGATATATACAAGTATAACTCTTGGATTGCACAAAATTCAAATGCCTCAAATAGCTATCTAGCTAGCACAGTATTCTAACACTTGGGAGCTTGGTTTAGTATATTGAGCGATTTTTTTAGTTCAAACACAAAATTTTCTTTTCCATTAGCAATCAGACCTTCAGGTTGAGCTAGATATAGTGCCTCACTCAAGTCTCCATTCAAAAAAGCTGTTGTCACATCCATACGATGTGTTTCCAATCATGTTTGGCAGCATGAGCAACAGACTTGAGCCTAAACAAAGGCTAAAAGTTTTATCATAGTCCCTATCATATTTTAGTGAGTAGCCTTGAGCTACAAGTCGAGCCTTGTAGGAGCTAATACTTCCGTCAGGACCAGTTCTTTTGAAAATCCACTTACACTTAATAGATTTTTTTGTCATGTAGACACTCTACAAGAGACTACACTTCTTTTTGGTTCATTGAAGCCAAATCAAATTGCATAGCTGTCTACCACATTTTTGCTTATGGTCCGTCTATTGAGTGATTCTTGTACACAAGATGGTGCATCAATCTCATTTTTGGTTAAATACACCCATTCACCAAACCTGTCAGGAGCCCGTCGATACCTGGCTGGTTGTCTAGGCTCCACCCTTCTTTCCTCATAGAGTCTTCTGGTTCTGGTTCCTGAGGAAGATAGATATAGTTTCCATCAATCTCTTCTGAACGCTCCTTCTCAACTGAAGTTTGTTGAGACTCATCAAACACAACATCTGCACTCAAAAGTATTCTTTTAGTGCTTATGTCATACAAAAGATATCCTTTAACAAGTTCTGTATCGGAAATATCACAGACGCGAATTAAAGCCGCAACTAGACTGATTAGCCTGAAATCATGGTACGACCGAAATGATCTTAAATTAAATGCTAATAAAACGCAATGCATTATTTTCAGATCCAAAGATGCAATCAAAAGAATTTCAGATTTTACTCTTGCAGTGGGAACTGATAAAATTAATACATCAGAAAAAGTTAAAAATCAAAGTATCTGGTTCGATAGAAACATGTCCTTCAAATCTCCCGTTGAGAATACTTGCAACAAAATTTACGGAACCTTAATGTTTTTTCATCGTATAAAGAGTATGTTCGACGAAAAATCCAGATTATTGGCCATTCAATCCCTGGTGTTATCACGCATTGACTACTGCAGCCTAGTGATGGCGACGCGTAAAAACCGCCGGGTTAATCGTCGCACTGATTTTCATGCTTTCGTTGGGAGACTTACCTCAATACCTTCAAAGGGATTCACAAAAGTGCATGAATTTCACAGCCCAAGGTGGAATGCAACGGTAAATTCAGAAGAAGTGATCACGTAACCCCTCTCCTTAATAAACTCGGCTGGAATTCTTTTCAAGAAAGGCTCCTCTGCAGAGGGCCCAATACGTATTCTCCTCGTTATATCTTCCTCAGAGCAACGCTGAGATAGTGCGTTTCCATCCACCCACTGTAGCCAATCTAGAACCGAACAGACACAATAATTTCTTAGTCGACTATCGTTCATCTTACATAGGGCAGAAGGCTCTGTCAATCTCATGAAGGTGCCTTACTGTGGAACAAACTTCCCCCGAGTATCAAAATCCTTCAAATACTGAGAGAATTTAAAACCAAAATTGCTCGTCATCTTGCGTCTCCTCAGTAATTCTTAGTAACAGGCCATACTGAATAAGTAATTACGAATTTCATTTACTCAATATCTCCATTGCTGAACAATCTCCCTTGCTTATTGTTTTATAATTTAACACATTCCACAACAGTTTTGAAGTATGCGTAGGTATTATGATGTGATCTTCTATGCGTTCGGATTTGCAGCATGCTGACTTGTATATGCGTTTACGTATATGGGTGTATGAGTGCATATGTGCGCATATACTTGCGTGCATTGGACTAGCATCGGACATATAAACTATAAATACTCTGTATGTGCATATGTGTGCGTTTATGTATGCACATGTACATGTATTTGTGCACTAAACGGGTAATTAGAATTTAGAATAGAAATACCGCATTTTTTCCGCTCACTCTCAACTTGTAACATTACCTAACACGTCATCTCTCTTTACTATTGTAAAGCACTCACAGTAGAGTATAAATTTGTTGCGTGATCACCCATATATGTTTTATTAAGATGCTTATCAACTGCTGACCGTTATGTTAAAAATAAATGTTTAATTCGAAAAACATAACTTGTAATTTTCCCATCATTCATACTTGTTTACTGGTACCCGTGCGCATGTGTGTGTCAATTTATGCGTACGCACATATATCTGTGTGCACTGAACTAGCAACTAGCAAGTGAACTATAAATACCGCCCTTCCCCACTCGCAACTTGTAACACTGTCTCGTCATTTTCACATTATTACTATAAAACATTCGCAAAAAATTAATTTGTTGTGTGATCACCCATATATGTTCGAATAAGATGCTTATCAACTAATGCCCGTTTTGTTAAAAAAAAAGTTTAATCAGAAAAACAGAGCTTGTAATTTACATAATTTTCATGCCAGTATCCTGGTATCTGTATGCGTGTGTGTGTGTGTATGCGTACATTTGTTTATGTTTGTACATTCATACATTTACCCACAACAGTTCTTGCAAAATCTCTTTTCAGTCGACTTGCATTTGTCTTGTAAACTTAATTGGTGTTTGGGTCATAGCGTGCTCATTTAAGCAATCAGCTAAGAGTAATTTTTCACAAGTATTTTTTTTGTCCATGCTCGCTCGAAATGATATTTTTAAATTTCTGCCACAACAAGCAACTATAATATTATTCCTTTATTTCATGGAATCCAAAGCTGACATGTCAATATACGAGCAAACTGTCACAAGTGTTTTCACCCAACAAGGGTGAAAACTTATTCTTTATTGCTTCTATGAATTAACAAACACTAATTTCAATTAAGCAGCTGTAGGATACATTTTTATGCTTTTTCTCTTCGTTTATGTACAAGCATTAAACTGGGCCGTCGTGGCACCTATTTATGTTTCTCAATTAAAGACATTTGCATCATGTTTCGAAAATAACGTAACTTTTTCTAGTTTGGTAACTTTATAGAACACTAATGTGTTCTTCTATTAATCATGTCCTGAAATGATCTTCTTAGTCTTGTGCGATGCAAATCATTATTCGCTCTTGAGAATGTTATGACAACCCTATCTTGGTGGTCACTTTTACGTTTCACTCCAATTATGTTGTACATTTCTTGGTAAACGTTGCAGAATAAACATTTTCGTGTTTCTGACTCTTGTAGACTGTTTTGTCGCAATTTATTAACATAGAAATATCATAATTTCGTTGCGCGATTATAGACATTTTTTCCGACTCCCTTGATTGGAATACTAGTCTATACGTAGGAATAAAAATATAGTTCTGAACGTCAACCTCGATTATATTGATCCACCCGTTTTACTTTCAACAAATTACTTATACCGCAAGTCACTGAGCTCGTATTTCACTGCAAGTGTGCACCAAAAAGAGTATTCTCAACTATACACTGTGACGGGAATCGTGTTTTCTTTTATAATTGTAGTTACGTATATCATCAAATCTAGTAAATACTAGCAACACTAGGGATACATTGCCCTCAATCATTTATTTCGACTAGTGATATGAGTATTACAACACTCATGTGTGTGTACATATCATATAAGTGTATTCTCTTTACATAAAATACTTTAAAAAAACAATGATGTCTTGTACCATCTCTATTGGAAATAAACTGTTTTTCTTTTTTTCCTTTTTTCTAAGCTATGCTATTGCTATTTGTTATGTTAAGTTATGCTATTTATCTTACATTTCAATTTAAATGCTCACAAACGAAACCATTTTTCAACTAAGCGTTGCGAGGATTGCTTTCTCTTATTTACGTATATTTAAATACACTGTCAAAATCAGACTATGCAATAAAGGGAACTCATTTTTGTTGTGCTTTTCGGACAATTATTTTTTGTTTCAACATTTTACAGGTGTATTACGGTACCAATGTGGTATTTAAGGATGTTAATGTTAAGGTATTTTAAAAACCAATGCATCAGCATTTCATGTTTGTACTTTATTGGAAATAAACTATTTTTCTTTTTTTCTTTCTTTCTTTAAATCCACTTCCATACCCTACAAAAACAACCGGTTTGGATTTGGGCTCAAGTCTCTCTCTCTCATCTTTGGGGACATGAGCGTACGCACTACATCCACAAGTTCTGAGGTACTTTACATTTGGCTTGTGTCCGTTAAGGGCTTGATAAGGAGTCATTTGCTTCAGAGAACTAGAAGGGCTCATATTTTTTATATATGTAGCAGTTGATATAGCTTTACCTCAGAATATTTTTGGCAGTTTTGAACCAGACAGCATAGCTCTAACAGAGTCAAGAACAGTTCTCTTCGTTCCGGAACTTCATGTTGTTCGGGTGTCTTAGGCACAGTTTTTTTTCATGAATTATACCTTTCCTTTAAAGGAAGTTTTCAAACTCATTAGAGGGGTACTCTCCACCAATATCAGCTCACAGTTTTGATTTTATGATCATAATGACAAGAGATTTGAACTCATGAAACACCCCAAAGACATCTCTTTTATTTTTGATAATATATACCCAAGTTTATCCAGAGTAATCATCAATAAAGTGCACAAAATAACTTCCACTACCAAGTGATTTACGGTTAAGTTTACCACACATCACTGTGAATTGGCTCTAAGGGTTGACACTCTTTTCTTTGGATTGTTCTGAGGAAAGGACGCCTGTGACTTTTACCATCACAAAAATTTCACAAAAAAATCTTACCCTTTTACAGAACAATCAAAACCTCTAACAAGACTCTTAGTAGTTAATTTCTTAAGATTATTAAACCCTAAGCGTTTATGCCACAGCATTTTATCAGAAGAAACATTCAAGCATTTTTCAGTGGAATTATGTGAATAATCAAGTTTGTAGAATTATCCTACTTTACTGCCTACAGCGACCAATTTGTTGTCTTTATCAACAATCTTACATGAACTTTCATCAAAACAAGCTAAGCTTCCATTTTCAGTAATCTGTGGAATAGAAAACAAATTGTAGGCTAAACCTGGTGCATACAAGACTTTCTTCACGACACAGTCATCGACTAGCCCTTTGGACAAGGAAACCACAACTTTAAAATCACCGACACCAACACCTTGCAATGTTTTACCATTACCTACTTCAATGTTAACTGGACTAGATAACTCATTCATGTAAGAAAAATTATTCCCATCATTACTCATACGGGCAATTGCTCCTGAGTCTATAATCCAGCAGTTTTTATTAACATCAATAGCTGATAGCACACTGACCTAGACGGCTTTACCTACGCCAACATTTTCCTTGTCTTCTGAGTTGTTTAAGGTGGACTTTACATATTCTTTCTTCAATTCTCCGAGATAGATCGAGCATTTAGCCCGTAGGTGTCCTGTCTTTCCACACTCTTAGCATTTCTTTAATTTAGACCTCACAAGGGATTTTTCACTGAAGTATGGAGAGTCCTACAGGATGATTACACGACTTTCTTCTTCAACAGAGTCATCTACGACTCTCAAAGATTCGAAAATTCCAACGAATCCTTTGAGATGATTTTGCAGATTTTGTCATTCTTCTAACTTCATGTTGTGCAACCTTTTCCTTGGTCTGAACTTATTAGACCATGTTTTTTTCTGATAAGTATTTCTAATTTTGTGCCACAGTTGCACAGAGTCAGTAGCGTCACCTTTACTCTCATGACAGTTTCGTGCCAAAGCGCTATCATCTCTTCCTTCAAATTTATAAATAAAAGAGCAAAGAAAGTCGCTTTTAAATTCAACATTCTTATTATTACAGTCTAATACTAAAAGAAGAACGTTTCGACCTGTTAGGTCATTTTCAACTTCTGTTGATAGAAAATCACAAGATCCAATAAAATTTTAAGTAAAAATACAGACAATGAGGAAAAAATAAAAATAAAATAACATCACACTAAAGAACAACATATACAACCTAAACTAGCTGAAGGGGGAATGCAGACTGACTATCATTCAAAATCGGTTTTTCCGTTAAAATATTTTGAATGATAGTCAGTCTGCATCCCCCCTTCAGCTAGTTTAGGTTGTATTTTTTATTTTTTAGTATGATGTTATTATATTTTTATTTTTTCCTCATTGTCTGTAATTTAACTTGAAATTTCATTGGATCTTGTGATTTTCTATCAACAGAAGTTGAAAATGACCTAACAGGTCGAAACGTTCTTCTTTTAGTATTAGACTGTAATAATAAGAATACTTTCTTTGCTGTTTTATTTATAATTAGGATTTGCAAGAAGCAAAACATAAATATTTATTCCTTTAAATTTCATTCGAGTGGACTCGTCTGCCGTTTGCGGCATGGTTTCAGTTCTATGAACCAGGTCCCAGAGCTTTTCCTTCGTTGGGATCATTTTTATTTGCAACTTCCAAGTATGAAAGTTTTTTCATTCAGTGGAATTATACCATTGGTGGCATTTTTTCCACTGTTAGAGACCGCCATGTTTTTCCTTCACTTTACACGGTTACCGTCTCACATTCACTAACGGCACCAACAACTGTCCTTGCAGTTCCGTATGGTTTTCGGTTCAGGCCTGAGTACATTCACTGAGAGTTTCTTCGGAAGGTTCTCTGGGCTCATAGCCTCTTGAAATAGGTTTGGGTAATCACGAAATGTGACAAAACGAACACAATATATTTCAGTGAATGCACAACGAGACACAGAGTTGGCTTGTAGGCACAGCCCAAGTTGTTTACATGGCTACGGCAGGAGAAGGAATAAGATCAGAACCAGGGTGAGAACCATTAGCTCGGTTCTAAGAGCAGAGTGCTATCTAAACACTTTCGCACAAATGAGCACTGCAACAATATTAGCATAATACACCAACATAATACACCTAATAGCCTCGTTATTAAGTCCTTATAAAATCTTGCCCAGCTATAGACGCTAATGTACAGAATCAGTTTGTTTCCACTTATGCTCGCATTCAGAGTTTTCATTTCACAATCATTATGGAATTGTTTGATGACTCATTAACATTTTTTCATTCATTTGATCTTCATATTAGTTTAGAATTGCATCATCGGCTCGTGCTTTCACTTCCGTTTCAATAAAGTTCTACAGTTTTGCATGAGATCTTCCCTTTTTTATAACTTCAGTTGAGAGCATTGCGCATCGTAGCGTGTGGGCGCCTCTCCCCGAGAGCTGTACGAGAGAGCTTGAGGGCGAGCCGGGCGTGGTTTAAAGCAGGCACCTTGGTTTTTCTCCGCATTCTAGATCTCACAATTTAGATGCATTTCAACGTAATTACTAACAAGTGTTAAATTCAAATTTAGATTTTTCTTTCGCAAACTGTGAGCATATGATTTTAGAGTCCTTGTCCGTCCGTATGCCAAAACCATTCAATAATGTGATGCAAAGTACATGCATTTTGAATACAGTGCAGAGCAAGATTTTCAAGTTTTGTATTGCTTTCAATCACTCCTTTTTTGTGTGACCTCAGCAATGCACCAGACTTTAGGAGTTTCCTCTCTTATTTGCAGATGTACAGTTGATATTGAAGTAAAGCTGGGAACGTTCCAAATTCTCTCACAGGAATAACGCCGGTATATATTTTGCTGTTCCATACCATGTATTATGGGTCAAGTAAACATCACTGTTCCCTCAAAACAATGGCAAGTTTTGCGTCGCAAGTTTCAAGCTTTTGTGACACTGCAATGTTCTATCCTCTACCCGAACCTTGTTTCTATTTATCATACTTACGTCTTCTAATTGTCTATGTTTGCAACGCCTTGAATTTCTACCTTTCTTTCGTAAGAGAAAACTTAACTTCTTAACTTCCATAATATGACGCTGCTAGAATGCCAACAATCACAATTAATTACTCTAGGAATTGTAGTTCGGTAATTGTGAACTTCCGTTTACTGTCTCGACCAATATACAAGACAGTCCGCAAAACAATTTCTTGTGATGCCAAAACGGCCAGTGGAAATGAAGTCGTTTGGGAATTTTTCAAAATTTTGTTTATATAAAGCTCTTAAAATGTTTATTTTCACCAATATTTCATCGATTTACGTTTAATTGGAGGTGTAGCGCTAATCTGAAGAGCAGAGGGAACGAAACATAAAAGTTTAGTTTATAGCTTACGGTTTGGTTTACATCCCGTCGGTGATGTTGCTCTCAACAGATGTTTGTTATGCACGATGATTTTATTAAACAAAAAAGCATTGATCGACAGTACGGGAAAATTTATATTTTAACCAGTGTGCTTTTCAATATTACAACCCTCAGGGGATACAAATATTGTACTTATGGGAATTAAAACTCCCAGTGGGTTACGTGAGATCCCGAACTGAGAGTTGAATAGGCTTTCTTTTTATCGAAAAAAATAGGTTTTTGTATATGCAACAGACCATCTTTTCATAGGTCCCTGCTCCCCGGTTTTCAGCACCTGCTACTTTCTTCTTCAACTTCTTACCGTATTTTATAAATATCTTTCTCAACTTACTGTGCCTAAACGGAGAGGATTGCGTTTGAAAACACACATGTGCAGGAATTTCACTTTTCCTTGCCTTCATACTTCCTTTAGAACACTTTTGTTGGGGCAAGGGAGGCTTAAACGAACTTATAATCTAATCTAATTGTTTCCATTAAGCCATGAAGCATTTCAGTGAAGTATGTAGGTAGTGCAGTGATGTGAGACGCAAAATTCCGGTTCACCGATTATTATTTCAGTCTATCTAACTGTCGCTGTCATGAAAATTATACCGCTGCGGCTCTCTTCAAAATGAATGTACTTGAATTGAAATGGAAAATTTTAATAAAGTTTCAAGTGAATTTCTTCTCGGGAAACACAAACTTTTAATTCAGTTTCTTGCAAGAAGCCTAAGTCAACTCAAAATTGTCCTTCAGAAAGATCCAATTATTGAGCTAAACTGTTCTTTCGGTGTCCCAGTCTGTGATATTTCTAAAAGGTTTTGAATAAAATATAATTTGTATTTGAAATATAAACCTATTCAGCGCATGGTCATGTAAACATGTTACGCAACACGTCACCCACATTTGTGAACGTAAACATCAGAAACAATGAAAAACCTGTACGAGAGTAGTGAGCGTAAAAGGTGAATTCTATATGCAAGAATAGGGCGTATAAATGTATACAGGTCATGATTTTGCCTGAATATGAGTGAACTCTGTAAACTTTTGACTTTACATGTAAAACATTACTAAATATGTTGATCTCACGAACGGGTGAACGGGTGAACTACAGAAGAACTCACATTGGTTGGCAAATTTCGTGATGGCGTTCATGCTTCTGCGCAATTTAACATACCCAGTAATTCTGGACTGATCGCGCAAGAACGAATCAATCTAGGTTTGTTCAAACTGTGTTCTAAAGTTCTATATTCTTGAATACTGAACGATCCTTTCGGAAAACTGTGTTTGAAGTTTAAGAACCTACCAATACGAAACCGAAAACGTAAAATCATACGTGAAGCATACTAGCGATAGAGACTGAAACGAATGGTATTTAATTTATTTTTTTCCGCCAAAGTAAGAATTAATATAAAAGAATGACACATTCGTATGTTGCACACGGTCCAGCGCATGGTGAACGTGCCTGCACGTGAAGTGGCACCACAAAATATGCGGCCATTTAACCGACGAACATTCGTAAATTCATTACCTAAGAAGATAAGCGTTTTAAAAATGATGCAATACTCCTATCAACATATACTTTTGGACTGTGTCCTCATGCGGTGGATACTGACCGTCAGGCAAATGTAATTACGCGGAATATACGATGTATCTCTAACTAGGTACGCGTCTAGCATCTCTGCTAGCCCCAACTCACTGACCATCTTGTCGGCACAGATATCGAGCAACTATAATATTTTGGAGTAAATCTAATCGACTCTCACAACTCTCGAATACTTCTGGTAACAAGCAATAAATTGCACCGAATGGTGTGCAATACGTGCAGCCTATGTTGTAGTTGGTTTTCCTACAGGAATCGTAAACTCCCAAATTAAAAAATTTTTATCTGGAAAATATTCTCAGTCGAACATAGATGTCAGATCCGATAGTTTTCGTTACTGCACTCTACCCTATTTTGGTTCCCCATCAGAAAAACTGGCCCGTGAATTAAAATCTCTTTTTGATAGGTATTTTCCTACTATCAACCTGCGTGTAATTTTGATTAATAAGGCATAAATAGGTTCTTTTTTTCGGCACAAGGAATCCATCCCTGGTCTAATGCGTTCTTGTGTCATTTATAAATATAGTTGTGTGCAGTGCACATCGGCGTACGTCGGGATGACGTCACGCAGTATTTACACAAGAATAGCAGAACACCGCGGTAGGAGCCACCGTACCGGGTACTTGCTTGCACATCCTCCTCATTCAGCCGTACGCAACCATGCTGAACACTGCAATATAGTAGTTCGTGAGGAAGATTTTAAAGTCATTGATAGCGCTCGCAATGAGTTTGACCTACGAATTTTAGAATCCCTTCATATTTTTAAAGGAAAACCTTCCCTAAATAATATGCTTAGTTCCAATCCCCTTCAAATAGTAAATTCATATTGTGTATTTTTTCGTTACTTTTTTGCTAGTTTTTAGGCATAGTTTTGACATTTATTTGTCTTTTTGTTGATACAATTGTGTTCGTTTTACTCTTTGCTTGTATTCTTCGTAATGTCTGTATTTTTTGCACTTTTTTTAATTCTTTGTATTTTACAGAACTGAAGATGGAGCTGGACTCCGAAACGTTTTCGATTTTGTTTTTTTCACAATTTGAGTAAATATGACTTGTTTTATTAGCATTTTCTTCGCTTTTAAATTTCTAGTAGATTGTTTCTTAAGTCTATTACAATGGACACACTTGAGTGTAGTTACTTGAAGTCCCGGATAAGTTTAACGACTCCTAGGGTATCCTATCATCAACGCTGTCAAAAGTGTACAGTTTTGTTTAACTTAATTCACTTAACCTAGTTCCTCACTAAACCGATCAATGAATTGAAATGGTTCGCTCAAGATTCGATGCTTAATTATTAAAAAATGCAGTTTATATGGGCTAGATGTGAATAATATATTTTAGAAAAGATTAGGATCAGGAACTTCACGTTTCAAAATCTATGTCATTAATAATGCCAAATTATCACCCCATCAAAATGAGAAATGTAGCAAAGAAGATTCGATTAGATTAGCTTACGTGATTAATACGCCGATAGGAGGAAGGATTTAAGAATGGTTTTGGAAGCGTTGTCAGAACTTTTTTTTACCGGATCTCAGCAGAGATCGAAAACCAAGTCTTAGTTCCAATGAAGAAGATACTGTATTGTGACCAAGCTTATGAATAATGAGGAAGCATGACGTTATTTCTGTATAGGGTTAAATGATCATGATGGCCAGTTTGTGCAGTTTAAAATTATTTGAGGTCTCATTTGCAATCATCAGTCAGTATTTTATACACAATATTACATCTGGAAAACTTGTACTGATCCAAAAGCATTAGTATTTTTAAATTTTTGAACGAATCATTTGTGTGAGCAGTAATTTCTTATTTGTTACCACTCTATTGGCTCTTTTTGCAGCCCAAAGAGCAAACTGGTTTTATATTCATCAGTTCCGTGGCAAGTTTCCATTCCCTGTTGTCAGTATGGTGAAGTGAGCGTTCGATAAAGTATTTCTAAAGCTTCTTCGGGCAGTAAATCTTACACCTTATTGAAGATGCAGACAAATTTTATCATTTCGGTACTGGTTATAATAATACTGTTGAAGGGTGTTGAAGAATCAACTGTAAAGAAAAACTACTGAAACAAAATAAATCGTAAGTTTCTATCACAGAAAAATATTTCATTAACTCCTTAACGTCTAATTGTCTCCACTGATTGATCATGGCTTGCCGCATTAAGTGTTGCCGTAGCAAATTAAAATTTATTCATCGAAAGCGTTCGGTGGGCAGCAGACCAGAGGTGGGCAGCAGACCAGAGGTGGGCAGCAAACCAGAGGTGGGCAGCAGACCAGAGGTGACCTCCAAAACCAGAGGTGGGCAGCAGACCAGAGGTGGGCAGCAGACCGTAGGTGGGCAGCAGACCAGAGGTGGGCAGCAGACCAGAGGTGGGCAGCAGCCCAGAGGTGGGCAGCAGACCAGAGGTGGGCAGCAGACCGGAGGTGGGTAGCAGACCAGAGGTGTGCAGCAGACCAGAGGTGGGCAGCAGACCGGAAGTGGGCAGCAGACCAGAGGTGGGCAGCAGACCAGAGGTGGGCAGCAGCCCAGAGGTGGGCAGCAGACCGGAGGTGGGCAGCAGACCAGAGGTGGGCAGCAGACCGGAGGTGGGCAGCAGACCGGAGGTGGGCAGCAGACCAGAGGTGGGCAGCAGACCAGAGGTGGGCAGCAGACCAGAGGTGGGCAGCAGACCGGAGGTGGACAGCAGACCGGAGGTGGGCAGCAGACCAGAGGTGGGTAGCAGACCAGAGGTGGGCAGCAGACCGGAGGTGGGCAGCAGACCAGAGGTGGGCAGCAGACCAGAGGTGGGCAGTAGCCCAGAGGTGGGCAGCAGACCGGAGGTGGGCAGCAGACCAGAGGTGGACAGCAGACCGGAGGTGGGCAGCAGACCGGAGGTGGGCAGCAGACCAGAGGTGGGCAGCAGACCAGAGGTGGGCAGCAGCCCAGAGGTGGGCAGCAGACCAGAGGTGGGCAGCAGACCAGAGGTGGGCAGCAGACCAAAGGTGGGCAGCAGACCGGAGGTGGGCAGCAGCCCAGAGGTGGGCAGCAGCCCGGAGGTGGGCAGCAGACCAGAGGTGGGCAGCAGACCAGAGGTGGGCAGCAGACCAGAGGTGGGCAGCAGACCGGAGGTGGGCAGCAGACCAGAGGTGGGCAGCAGACCAGAGGTGGGCAGCAGCCAAGAGGTGGGCAGCAGACCAGAGGTGGGCAGCAGACCGGAGGTGGGCAGCAGCCCAGAGGTGGGCAGCAGCTCAGAGGTGGGCAGCAGACCAGAGGTGGGCAGCAGACCAGAGGTGGGCAGCAGACCAGAGGTGGGCAGCAGACCAGAGGTGGGCAGCAGACCAGAGGTGGGCAGCAGACCAGAGGTGGGCAGCAGACCAGAGGTGGGCAGCAGCCCAGAGGTGGGCAGCAGCCCAGAGGTGGGCAGCAGCCCAGAGGTGGGCAGCAGACCAGAGGTGGGCAGCAGACCAGAGGTGGGCAGCAGACCAGAGGTGGGCAGCAGACCAGAGGTGGGCAGCAGACCAGAGGTGGGCAGCAGACCAGAGGTGGGCAGCAGACCAAAGGTGGACAGCAGTACCAGAGGTGGCAGCAGACCAGAGGTGGGCAGCAGACCAGAGGTGGGCAGCAGACCAGAGGTGGGCAGCAGACCAGAGGTGGGCAGCAGACCAGAGGTGGGCAGCAGACCAGAGGTGGGCAGCAGACCAGAAGTGGGCAGCAGACAAGAGGTGGGCAGCAGACCAGAGGTGGGCAGCAGACCAGAGGTGGGCAGCAGACCAGAGGTGGGCAGCAGACCAGAGGGGGCAGCAGACCAGCGGTGGGCAGCAGACCAGAGGTGGGCAGCAGACCAGAGGTGGGCAGCAGACCAGAGGTGGGCAGCAGACCAGAGGTGGGCAGCAGACCAGATAAGGCAGCAGACCAGAGGTGGGCAGCAGACCAGAGGTGGGCAGCAGACCAGAGGTGGGCAGCAGACCAGAGGTGGGCAGCAGACCAGAGGTGGGCAGCAGTACCAGAGGTGGCAGCAGACCAGTGGTGGGCAGCAGACCAGAGGTGGGCAGCAGACCAGAGGTGGGCAGCAGACCAGAGGTGGGCAGCAGACCGGAGGTGGGCAGCAGACCAGATGTGGGCAGCAGACCAGAGGTGGGCAGCAGACCAGAGGTGGGCAGCAGACCAGAGGGGGCAGCAGACCAGAGGTGGGCAGCAGACCAGAGGTGGGCAGCAGACCAGAGGTGGGCAGCAGACCAGAGGTGGGCAGCAGACCAGAGGTGGGCAGCAGACCAGAGGTGGGCAGCAGACCAGAGGTGGGCAGCAGACCAGAGGTGGGCAGCAGACCTGAGGTGGACAGCAGACCAGAGGTGGGCAGCAGACCAGAGGTGGGCAGCAGACCAGAGGTGGGCAGCAGACCAGAGGTGGGCAGCAGACCAGAGGTGAGCAGCAGACCAGAGGTGGGCAGCAGACCAGAGGTGGCCTGCAGACCAGAGGTGGGCAGCAAACCAGAGGTGGGTAGCAGACCAAAGGTGGGCAGCAGACCAGAGGTGGGCAGTAGACTAGAGGTGGGCAGCAGACCAGAGGTGGCAGCAGACCAGTGGTGGGCAGCAGACCAGAGGTGAGCAGCAGACCAGTGGTGGTAGCAGACCAGAGGTGGGCAGCAGACCAGAGGTGGGCAGCAGTCCAGAGGTGGCAGCAGACCAGAGGTGGGCAGCAGACCAGAGGTGGGCAGCAGACCAGAGGTGGGCAGCAGACCAGTGGTGGCAGCATACCAGTGGTGGCAGCAGACCAGAGGTGGGCTGCAGACCAGTGGTGGCAGCAGACCAGAGGTGGGCAGCAGACCAGAGGTGGGCAGCAGACCAGAGGTGGCAGCAGACCAGTGGTGGGCAGCAGACCAGAGGTGGGCAGCAGACCAGAGGTGGGCAGCAGACCAGAGGTGGCAGCAGACCAGAGGTGACCTCCAAAACCAGAGGTGGGCAGCAGACCAGAGGTGGGCAGCAGACCAGAGGTGGGCAGCAGACCAGAGGTGGGCAGCAGACCAGAGGTGGGCAGCAGACCAGAGGTGGGCAGCAGATCAGAGGTGGGCAGCAGACCAGAGGTGGGCAGCAGACCAGAGGTGGGCAGCAGACCAGAGGTGGGCAGCAGACCAGAGGTGGGCAGCAGACCAGAGGTGGGCATCAGATCAGAGGTGGGCAGCAGATCAGAGGTGGGCATCAGACCAGAGGTGGGCAGCAGACAAGAGGTGGCAGCAGACCAGAGGTGGGCAGCAGACCAGAGGTGGGCAGCAGACCAGAGGTGGGCAGCAGACCAGTGGTGGCAGCAGACCAGTGGTGGCAGCAGACCAGAGGTGGGCTGCAGACCAGTGGTGGCAGCAGACCAGAGGTGGGCAGCAGACCAGAGGTGGGCAGCAGACCAGAGGTGGCAGCAGACCAGTGGTGGGCAGCAGACCAGAGGTGAGCAGCAGGCCAGAGGTGGGCAGCAGACCAGAGGTGGGCAGCAGACCAGAGATGGGCCGCAGACCAGAGGTGGGCAGCAGACCAGAGGTGGCAGCAGACCAGAGGTGACCTCCAAAACCAGAAGTGGGCAGCAGACCAGAGGTGGGCACCAGACCAGAGGTGGGCAGCAGACCAGAGGCGGGCAGCAGACCAGAGGTGGGCAGCAGACAAGAGGTGGGCAGCAGACCAAAGGTGAGCAGCAGACCAGAGGTGGGCAGCAGACCAGAGGTGGGCTGCAGACCAGAGGTGGGCAGCAGACCAGAGGTGGGCAGCAGACCAAAGGTGGGCAGCAGACCAGAGGTGGGCAGCAGACTAGAGGTGGGCAGCAGACCAGAGGTGGCAGCAGACCAGAGGTGGGCAGAAGACCAGAGGTGGGCAGCAGACCAGAGGTGGGCAGCAGACCAGAGGTGGCCGCAGACCAGAGGTGGGCAACAGACCAGAGGTGGGCAGCAGACCAGAGGTGGGCAGAAGACCAGAGTTGGGCAGCAGACCAGAGGTGGGCAGCAGATCAGAGGTGGGCAGCAGATCAGAGGTGGGCATCAGACCAGTGGTAGCAGCAGACCAGAGGTGGGCAGCAGACCAGAGGTGGGTAGCAGACCAGAGGTGGGCAGCAGACCAGAGGTGGGCAACTGACCAGAGGTGGGCAGCAGACCAAAGTTGGGCAGCAGACCAGAGGAAGCAGCAGACCAGAGGTGGGCAGCAGACCAGAGGTGGGCAGCAGACCAGAGGTGGGCAGCAGACCAGAGCAGGGTTGCCAGATTGGCCATTTCATGGCAAATACACAAAATTGGACCGGCGTGCCAAATTGCGACCAGTCGCGCAAACGGAAACTGGAACGCACTCTTTCTCCCTAAAAACAGGGTAAAAAAGGGGTAGTAGTATAAAGATGGCTATAACTTTTGAAAGAATCCGTCTATCGACTCCAAATTACTCTCAAATGAAAGAGTGAAACTTTCTCTCGTTCAACACAAGACCACGACTCTAACGGTTTTCTGAAAAATACAGAAATTATTCGGTAAGCTTACCAGACTCGCGCGCCGTCAAAATAAATTGCGTTCGCCGACTCGTAACTTTTGAAAGAACGCACTGATCGACTTCAAATTACTCTCAAATGAAAGAGCTAAACTTTCTCTCGTTCCCATATTGAACACAAGACCACGACCCTAACGGTTTTCTGAAAAATATAGAAATTATTCGGTAAGCTTACCCGACTCGCGCGCCATCAAAATAAATTGCGTTCGCCGACTCGTAACTTTTGAAAGAATGCACTCATCGACTTCAAATTACTCTCAAATGAAAGAGCAAAACTTTTTCTCGTTCCCATATCGAACACAAGACCACGACTCTAACGGTTTTCTGAAAAATACAGAAATTATTCGATAAGCTTACCCGGCTCGCGCGCCGTCAAAATAAATTGCGTTCGCCGACTCGTAACTTTTGAAAGAATGCACTCATCGACTTCAAATTCCTCTCAAATGAAAGAGCGAAACTTTCTCTCGTTCCCATATCGAACACAAGACCATGACTCTAACGGTTTTCTGAAAAATACAGAAATTATTCGATAAGCTTACCCGACTCGCGCGCCGTCAAAATAAATTGCGTTCGCCGACTCGTAACTTGTGAAAGAATGCACTCATCGACTTCAAATTACTCTCAAATGAAAGAGCAAAACTTTCTCTCGTTCCCATATCGAACACAAGACCACGACCCTAACGGTTCTCTGAAAAATACAGAAATTACGCCGCTGTGAGGGGCAGGAAGAGGGCCTCTCGTTGCCCGTCAATGGTCCGCCGATTTTCTCTATAAGCCTCATTTTGGAATCGTCATAGTTTCTAAAATATTGCACCTAAAAATTTGAAATTAGTCTCATTATAAAGTTCGAATTATTCTCCAACTCTGAGTGTATAATAAAACTGTCATACGCTCCCTGGGGGATGACAGAGAGCAATGTTTCTCCGCCTTCTCCTAGCCTCGTAATCCGCGCTGCCGAAGGCCGCGCTCACCTAAATTATGGCGTGCTGTTGCAATGCTGGTCCATAGCCTTGTCGTTCTAGGCTCTCACACTCAAATCGTGGGTGTTCGAATCCCGGAGGTGACGAATTTTTTTCTCACCTATCACTTTCAAGTTTTTCTTACTGATGTAGACTTTTGTGAGGCAATATTATAAGTAGAGCTGTGCCAATGCATAACTTGCATATATGCACTCAGAGTGCATAGTAATATGCGGAATAGTAATCCCTACTATTCCGTATGTCCACCGAATTCCCAAAATTTGCATCATTATCGTGATTATAATATAGTGAAATCTGTATAACACTTATTGCAGGATAACTGTTCGTTTATCATGAAACCTAATAACAGTATACACTGTTATTGTCCAAATATCGGCTGAGACTTCATAGTTATCAGTAACGAAGATAATCCTTTTGGTTCAGCATAAAGTTAACCAAAATACCCATTTCCATTTACGTTAAAATAACAGATAGCTAGCTAGTAGCTCGCTATGACCACTGAAGTTCCCTTCCGTGAAGGGGTCGGTCGCGGGTTCGAATCCCATCGCTGCCCGGCCATTTTTGCATGGCTACGCTATCCAACGTAGCCACATACGTCAAGCCTTGTTTTACTTTGGAATCCAGTGAATATTTTCATCTTTTCTTCATTAGCAGCAAATCCATGGTATTTTAAATATTGAAGACCATCGTAAAGAATCATTACTTTACGGTTCAATATTTGAAATAAATATTTGAAATTAAAAATACAGGCATTAGCGGACATAAACAGAAAATAAAATAATTTGATTAGTTGCCTAAGCATATCTGTGACCTGAGTGATCATAAAAGGATTAGTTGGGGAACCTATACTATACGTTCATATGATTGTCTAACAAAATCAATGATTATGTTAGAGCATCCGTTGCACTAACATCTAGTAATTTTTATGCAATCAATTGAAAGAACTTGCAATAATAAAGTACTGGAGAACATTTTAATTTCATTGTAAACTCATTCTAAAAGCGGATACAATGTAAATCACATGTTTTGAAATTTCAATTGATTAGTCTTCAGCCTCGTATGCATTCAGTTTTCGTATCTTACGTACAAAAAAACTGTGCTTCTAAATTCTTTGGGTCCATAAGATAACAAAATTCCACAGCCTG
Organism: Morinoia aosen; assembly: GCA_030386875.1. Taxonomy (NCBI): domain Eukaryota; kingdom Metazoa; phylum Arthropoda; class Malacostraca; order Amphipoda; family Talitridae; genus Morinoia; species Morinoia aosen. Next base: position 75,701,930 of record CM059572.1, on the reverse strand, counting down.
ATTACGTCCTAAGCTTTCACGTCCCATGTTAAGAAATTTAATTTTCATTGGAAAATCTCTTCATATGTGAAAAATAAAAAAAAAATTTAATAATGTAGTGTCTACTCGTAACTTCGCCTGCTCGTAACTTTTGAAAGAATGCACCCATCGACTTCAAATAACTCTCAAACGGGGTAATATTAGTATCTGTAAGTCTCATTTTTCTGTACTTGCAGTCATGTTAATTTCTGAATAAGATTGCTGCCTAATACTGTCAACTTGACTCTGTCATTGGGGGAAGATATTGTGAAAATTACAACATAATTAGCATGAATTCAACATGCACATGATCGTTTGAAGGTCTGGACTCTTTACACATAAACTGAATACATCCTTTACATTTATTTTAGCTTACCTTCTCAGCTTTCTCGAGATAGCGTGCAGCGAAGACGACGACCACGACCCATTTTTTCTTCTGTAGGTGAATCCTATATGCCAAGGCTTGAGTAGCTCCATTGGTCTGATTTAGTGCTCCCATCTTCGAGGCTTTGTGATGTTTATGCCTTTCATTACAACCCCACTATAATGGAAAACTGCCAAAAATCAGTCTGCCGCTATAGTGAGGCTATAATTTGGGCTATAAAGAAGCCTTTATTCATATACAAAAATTCTTCATTCATATACAAAATTATTCATAACATATACAAAATTATTCTACAGAAGTCGATTATTGGAATATTTCTGCCGGGCCGGAGGCTTCATAACCTTCCACATGGAACTAATTGCATTCGGTGAGATATGAACGCCAAAGAAACACATCCGAACGTGTACATGTGCACACAGATACATAGACATTCATATTTGCGTGCGCACACATGAACACACACATGCACACACCTACACACACATATTCATGTATATATACTTATTGAAAATGAATGCAAGAAAAATGAAAATACTAATAAACATAAAAAGACAATCTTGCTCCTGCTACATCTAAAATGACAGTCAAGCTTTGTGTAATCGTCAGAAATAACCTGAGGAAAAATAAGTAATATGATAAAAGACTTCGAAAAACGTAAAAATGAAATGCTTTTTAATTTCGGAAAATTAATTTTAAGAAAACTCAAGTTTTCAAGGAACAAGAACAAAAGAACATATTTCATATTTTCTCCAACATCATGCGGACATGGGTACATGAGGTAAAATGGAGATACAGTGTAAGCGGGATATCACTCATGATTAGCAGATATCTACGAAATTTCTGTAGAAATGCGTAGACAAACAAACATATACTCAACATCAAAATTCATAGCTTGTTCAACATACGGACAGAAAGAAAATTTTACTACTATTCATAGGCTCTTGGAATTGGGCTTTATTTCACTAATTGTATTTCTCAATTTTTTCCTATTCACAAAAACGCCCCTGGGGAAGTGATAGATCTATTTTATATTTTTTTCGCTAGTGCAATTAAATTAATTAACCGGATGGTTTTCACGTAAAGAAATTAAATAGAAACATGTATGTCTATTTATGTAGATATACATATACCTACATACGTACACACGCATACTAATCTACATATACTTATTGAAAATGAAATATAAGAGAAAATAATATGTACATATAATAACAACATGAAAACAACCTACCATCTACTAAATCGAAAATTACAGTCGAGCTCACTGTAATCGTAAGAAATTATTCGGACAAAATAACTAAAAGGAAAGAAGACTTCGAAAAACGTAAAAATGAAATGAACACTTAAAAACGAAAGTTGTACAGGAGCCATTTCATCAGGAGTCAAGCTGAATCTCTTCGATCTTGAAAATTCTTTCTCCGTAGAGTCCGACCAGCTTTCCTTCTTCATCAGTGAAGTTCTCTTTTCTCTTTGACGATGGAAATTCCATGACAACATTTTGCTCGAGGCAGAAGATGATGTGTCTTCTCATTTTCTCTTTGACATAGGTTATAAGGCTGGGATCATGACCATTTACCACGGACGTAACGAACGCTAAAGAGAATGGTCCGCAACTGGATGCGTCCATTTGATGTTGTACTGTTACACATTCAATAATCAGTTTCCTTATTGTCTTTATGCCTGTATGGAGATTCTGCAGATACTCTTTGACGTCGGTACTTGGTGCGCCATTTAAAGAACAAATGTGCTGTACATGTGCTACACCTTCTTCAGACCGGTCGCGGGACAATGCATTGGTGATGACTATCCAATGGGTACCGCCGTCACTCGCACTTTTGTAACCAGTCTTTTTGAGCGTGACCTTGCACCGGTTGTAGGTAGTATTAAGGACTTGTATAAATTTTTCGCTGGCGTATCTCAGGGGCGGTGGAGTAAAGCACGTCAGCGGCGCGTCGAATTTATACTGAGGATGGCAATTTCTAACAAGTCTTGCGAAGCCTTCTATCGTGTCACTTGTGAGCCAACTGGAGCATTGCAGGATGTTATCCTTATCCTTCCTTTTTAGACCAAAACGACTGAGCCACATCATTTCACTTGGTGAGTATGTTTCTTCGGATTTGTACGTTTCCAAAGAGAACAATTTTTCTTTGTTGACATTCTGATTATGTTCATCATTGTATTGAACTTTCTTGTACGACTCCTTCTTTCGGGGCGACGTTGAAATGCTTCTACGGCGAAATTTCGCCAGCTTCACGATATCGCTAACGTGGGTCGATTGCGTTTCGCGTGTGTCATCTTTCTCAGATAGATGACCCTGTCGGACTTTTGCTTTCTCTTTAGCTGTAGAGCTGTAAGATTGCTCCAATTTTTCTTTTTTCTTTGACGACCAACGTTCAACAAATTCACTTAGATTAGAAATGACTTTTTTCTTAACGATTTTGTAGTCTTTTTCGGATTCTATCGTTCTGCCTTTAGTTTGTTCATACATTTTTAAAATAAAGTCAGCTGTTGATACTTGCTTTCCTTGGAGAATATCTCTCTTCACGATCTTGTGCCACCCCTCCACTAATCCGTTTGTTTCAGTTCCACCATGGATTCCACACCAGAGTGGCGTGAATGGCATGCAGGTTGTCAGTATTTTCTCCATGAAACTTGGAGAATAAAATGGGTTTTTTACACTACCTTCATTTGCAAGGTTATTTTTTACCTCTTCAGCTACAGACACGAATTTTTTACCTACTGCACATTTTTCACGATATCTTCCGCCATCTTCAACCACCAATGCGTTGGTCGACTCAACACTGTCACATTCACTACCAACGTAGCCACGGTCAAGAAGAGGTTTTATTTCTTCTCCAAGAAAACAGCTCTGTACTATTTTAGCCAGGTTTCGAAACACAGAGTACAGTTCATCTCTAGAGGAGGCTTCTGTCATGTCGGCGAAGTATTGTTTAATTATGCTACGGTCTTTGGGCTTCATATTCGGATAAAATTTTTTGCAGTTGTGTGCGATATTGTTCATAAAATGGGCTCTGCACAATTTTATATTCAGGAAGTTTAGTTCTAACTCTTCAGGATGCATCCACAACTTGTCAAGGTAGGTAGGCAGATCGCCCAGCTTAAATGAGGACACTATTGCGTGTAGATAAGCAAAGCTGTGGTCAACTACTATGCACTTCGGCGCGAGCTCTTTTCCGTGCACTTTTCGATAGTTGTGCAAGAGGCTGGCCAGCATGGCTTCGATGGTGTTGGCCGAACTTTGTTTTGTCAACATGGAGGTTGCTGTTAACTGTGGAGCTCCGCTGTGGCGCTGGTATACAACCGCGTGATATAAGTAGTTTCGGCCTTCTGAACCTTTGATGATACCACCTGTTGAATCTAAATGAAGAGTTACATTGGGGCATCTAGCTAGTTCGCGCAGCTCTCCTTCAGATTGCAGCACGATCCTTCACGTAAGTGGGTCGAATTCGGAAACAAAACCTGGGATGATTTTGTTCTCTGCTGAGTCTATGTTATGAAGAATCTTAGCGGTTAATTGGAGATTCTTCTCTTCATCTTGTGACATTTTAAAATTGTTCTTGACGTTCTGCCCAAGTTTTTTCAAATTGTTCAGAGAGAAAATCTTCGGTTTCATATTCTTACCAACTGCCGCGTGTCGAATTTGATCATAGTACACGTTTGAGGGTCCATCTCTTAGAACAGCTTCTCCAATAACTCTTCTTTCCTCCTGTTCAGCTTGTCGCCTAGTTAGTTTATGGTTCTTATCAGCTTCGGTCTTCGATCAATGAATTAGGATTTTTGAATAAACAATTTTTTGCTTCAGCTTACATGATGGCTCTTGGCATTTAATCAGGAAGCTGAAAAATGGATCCCCTGCAAAACTGGAGTTGCGATGTTTTTTTCTTTCATAAACTTTTATAACGCAATCATTATTCACGTTCCGTATGCCATTCAGAAGAGTCTTGTGCTTTTCATGTCCTGGTTCAAATATGTTGTTAGGGCTACAATTATCTATCACCATCTTAAATCTTTGCTTCAATTTATAAGAATGATTTATTTTTCTTTGCAAAAAATAATTTAGATTAGTTTCGACACTTCTTTTCTGCGCAGCAAGTTTCCATTCTCGCATGAAAGATGCTTCATACACCTCATAATCTTGAGCCTGATGCACTTCGTTACTTTTTCCATTAATACCTTCAGTGCTATATTCGACCTCGAAGCACACGGCTGATTTGTTTCCGTTTTCTTCCTGTGAGTTCTCCTCTTCCCAATCATCTTCGGAATTGGCCTCTGATCCCTCTTGAGAATCCGCCAGTGATGTGTCATCGGCTTGTGATGATTCTTCCTGTGAGTTCTCCTCTTCCCCATCATCTTCGGAATTGGCCTCTGATCCCTCTTGAGAATCCGCCAGTGATGTGTCATCGGCTTGTGATGTTTTCCCATCGACCTTCATCAGTGTACAATGAAAAGAGCATTTTAATCACGGGTACCATTAGGCTGGATGTGTTTGTTTGACACCCACACCTGGATAATTTAGGGATGTAATGAATTGTGAATACCTAAATTGATAATTTTGGGATGTAATACTGACGCAGAACTGAGTAGTATCAAAACTGAAGTGACCCAGAAAGTGAAAATAAAAATGATAATAAAAGTAACATCACCACTTCAATAGTTGAACATATTATTAAGAGAAAAAGTAGAAAGAGCAAATGTTGAGACAACAAATGAGAGGTGAGTAGCTACAACAACTGACGATGTTAGCCGAGCGACAGCAACATGAAAGATTACAAATAGGTATCTGAAAAGTGGATACAATGAATTCAGCACATGTGAGTCGGATTTCTGTATTATCTTTTATCTCAAATCCTTTTCGCTCAGCACAAAGAAGAAACCATCGCTTCACCAATTCACTTTAGAGAATGGGAACAAATTAGAACTCACCTTAGCGCACTTCGCCGTAGATGCTGAAGCGTTTTCAGCGTGGAAGTATTCATTGAGACGAACACCTCCGGTGGGAGGTCCTTTGCTTGTGTCGCCTTTCAACTTGAAAGTAAAAGAAAAGCGAACATAAGTGAGTATCAGGCCACGTAGCTTACTGTTTCCGTGCACCTTGTGTATAGATTCCGCGTTCCCTCAACTCCATACTAAATGGTGCCTTCCTCTTTCCTCTCTTAGAACATCTTTGTCGGGGTTAAGGGAGGCCAAAACTTTCTTATATAAAATAATAATAGCAATAATAATAAAAATAACGGAAATATGTTAATGAGGAAATAATTATCAAAACTTGTGCAAACGTTGTAATATATGCTTTACACTTCATTTTGTGATGTTTAGTTATGACGTTTCAGCAGTATTATTCTTTCGATAACATTACTGTACTTCTTCATCAAAGTGCATTTGTACACGAGTTATCAGAAAAATGTATATTTGTTATTTTTGTTATTTTCAAACGCTTTCTATCAATTTATTGTCCAATTCCGCTAGGGATTGCGACCTAAACATGTTTAATGAGGATAATAATAATAATGGTTTATTTGATAGGGTGTCATCTACCGGATGATCGTCGGTAGGAAATAACCCTTGGGTAATTGCTTATAGGGTTTTTTTGCTTATTTGCCTTTTACTGATAGGGTAAATAATTAAAGAAGTAATCAATGAATTAGGATTTTTGAAAAATTGATGGAAAGGTAATGAATTATTGATTAACATTAAATAAAATTTAAATATTTACCAATGAAGATTAATTAACCATAAGAGCACACATTTGGCAACCAAGAAAGGTTCAGACCAAGGTTCAACCCTGTGGTTAGGGTAATGTATAGTATTTTATATATTTTAAATGCACAAGCTGAAAAAAATGTTACGTAATTTTGGTATTGTAACTATATCACAAACTAAAATGATTTAAATCGATAGCAAATTGACAAAGAGCAAATCAAATTTCACTTGGCGCAATTCTATTTTCACGAGGAGCAAATCAAATTTCACTTGGCGCAATTCTATTTTCACGAGGAGCAAATCAAATTTAACTTGGAGCAATTCTATTTTTACGAGGAGCAAATCAAAATTCACTTCGAGCAATTCTATTTTCACGAGGAGCAAATCAAAATTCACTTGGAGCAAATCAACTTGTAAATGCTACAGATAGGACTTTAGTGTTTTAATATTATTGCAATTTCCATCGCTACACAGTGTAGTCTACACTAACTCACAATATAGTTCAACTCTTTCATCAGAATATATTTTGGGGTTTGGTTTTGCAGGTAATAAAAAATATACTATAATAGATACAATGGCAACAGACGATGTAGTAGAAAGTAAAGCCTATGTGGGGCGATACTATGTTAAAGATGCAACTGGAGAAAGTGCGAAGTGTATAAAGTGCGGCAAGAGTTTACTTTAAAAAGGCTGGTCTACCAGTGGTTTGTTACATCACCTAAAGAGTGAACACAATATAGTGAAGCCTGAAACTGTAGACCTAGTTGCTTCAACTAGTAGATGAGAAAAAAATTCTATTGGAACAAAGCACCCTCTTGCAAGAGGGCTTTGCTTCTTGCAAGCACTAAACATAAACAAACAAAAATAACATGTTTCGTAAAGATGCATCAAATTTCTCTGGAAGAAAAAGTGACTATGATTGTAGCAATTTAGGAAATCCTTCTCAGATAAGAATTTTTCACTCATATGAATATGTATTATATATATACATCGGAGTCGGACTCGCACAAACTAATTTAAGTTTATAAATTTACCTCAAGTATTCTTGCCACTTGGTAGTTGAAAGCTGCATTCGAGGATTCGAGTGTTCTGAAGCGATGTCGGTCTCGTTCGGGTCTTCTACTTCCTAAATTTTTAGATAATAGTATATAAAGGGCATGTTTGCTTTCACACTCTTGCTCGGAAACGTTTTCATGAGCTCGACTACACTCTCCATTTTGAAAGAAGAAAGAATTCACAATATTGAAACGTGCACTTTTTGATTGTCTTAGTTAGTTTTGATCTTTGATTAGTCAAATTTTTTTATGATCGTCTGCTGTGACTAAAGGAATGGAGACCCTAACACGAGAACTCTTCACATAAAACTGACGCAATATGCACGCAGCAAGAACACATCCCAACTCCCAAGCGCAACTGCAGGAGAGATCTCAAAACATTCCTAGCGCAAGCCTCTGGGTCTCAAAAACATTTAAGGGCTTGGTCAGCAGAAATATGCAGTGTGCGCAAAATAATCCCGGCGTCTAGCTGTCCACTTGTTATGAGTCAGATTAAAGAGTCTCACTTTAAATATGAAGTAGAAAACAGAATTGTTTTTTTCCAATATAAGTTTTACAGATTCACATGCGAAAACTGAAATCTGTAACCCATCCGTTGTTTCTTAAAGCTGAAAAGTTCAACGTAACTTACCCATACGAATGAAAAATTGAAACTGAAAAATCTTTATCGCTAAAATGCTGATACGATGAATCTATACATTGGGATGTAAGAATGATTCAATAAGAAATTAAAGTGCTGAAAGTAGTATTTGAAACAAATTCAATCAAAACATATAAATTAATTCGGCAGTGTTATATCTGCGGCAAGTAAGCCGTAAAAATTTGCGGTTCTTATTTGCTATAATTTAACGAAACATGGATAAATAAATCAGGATTATTAAGCGGCACATAAAATATAACAAAAGGTAATTGCCTTGTCGCTTGTAGAAAAGCTGATTGGAAGGAAAAAATAAAAAGTATTCAGTGCATATTGGAGCTCGTCGTAAAATTCGATCAATTATCAAGACCGAAAACACATCAAATTTGAACCGTCTCGGCTGCGGCCTGCCGGTAAAGTAAACAATGAAGTCTTGGACTAGCTAAAATTTTGGACTAGCTAAAATGTGGACTACCATGGAATTTCCATCGTCAAAGAGAAAAGAGAACTTCACTGATGAAGAAGGAAAGCTGGTCGGACTCTACGGAGAAAGAATTTTCAAGATCGAAGAGATTCAGCTTGACTCCTGATGAAATGGCTCCTGTACAACTTTCGTTTTTAAGTGTTCATTTCATTTTTACGTTTTTCGAAGTCTTCTTTCCTTTTAGTTATTTTGTCCGAATAATTTCTTACGATTACAGTGAGCTCGACTGTAATTTTCGATTTAGTAGATGGTAGGTTGTTTTCATGTTGTTATTATATGTACATATTATTTTCTCTTATATTTCATTTTCAATAAGTATATGTAGATTAGTATGCGTGTGTACGTATGTAGGTATATGTATATCTACATAAATAGACATACATGTTTCTATTTAATTTCTTTACGTGGAAACCATCCGGTTAATTAATTTAATTGCACTAGCGAAAAAAATATAAAATAGATCTATCACTTCCCCAGGGGCGTTTTTGTGAATAGGAAAAAATTGAGAAATACAATTAGTGAAATAAAGCCCAATTCCAAGAGCCTATGAATAGTAGTAAAATTTTCTTTCTGTCCGTATGTTGAACAAGCTATGAATTTTGATGTTGAGTATATGTTTGTTTGTCTACGCATTTCTACAGAAATTTCGTAGATATCTGCTAATCATGAGTGATATCCCGCTTACACTGTATCTCCATTTTACCTCATGTACCCATGTCCGCATGATGTTGGAGAAAATATGAAATATGTTCTTTTGTTCTTGTTCCTTGAAAACTTGAGTTTTCTTAAAATTAATTTTCCGAAATTAAAAAGCATTTCATTTTTACGTTTTTCGAAGTCTTTTATCATATTACTTATTTTTCCTCAGGTTATTTCTGACGATTACACAAAGCTTGACTGTCATTTTAGATGTAGCAGGAGCAAGATTGTCTTTTTATGTTTATTAATATTTTCATTTTTCTTGCATTCATTTTCAATAAGTATATATACATGAATATGTGTGTGTAGGTGTGTGCATGTGTGTGTTCATGTGTGCGCACGCAAATATGAATGTCTATGTATCTGTGTGCACATGTACACGTTCGGATGTGTTTCTTTGGCGTTCATATCTCACCGCATGCAATTAGTTCCACGTGGAAGGTTATGAAGCCTCCGGCCCGGCAGAAATATTCCAATAATCGACTTCTGTAGAATAATTTTGTATATGTTATGAATAATTTTGTATATGAATGAAGAATTTTTGTATATGAATAAAGGCTTCTTTATAGCCCAAATTATAGCCTCACTATAGCGGCAGACTGATTTTTGGCAGTTTTCCATTATAGTGGGGTTGTAATGAAAGGCATAAACATCACAAAGCCTCGAAGATGGGAGCACTACATCAGACCAATGGAGCTACTCAAGCCTTGACATATAGGATTCACCTACAGAAGAAAAAATGGGTCGTGGTCGTCGTCTTCGCTGCACGCTATCTCGAGAAAGCTGAGAAGGTAAGCTAAAATAAATGTAAAGGATGTATTCAGTTTATGTGTAAAGAGTCCAGACCTTCAAACGATCATGTGCATGTTGAATTCATGCTAATTATGTTGTAATTTTCACAATATCTTCCCCCAATGACAGAGTCAAGTTGACAGTATTAGGCAGCAATCTTATTCAGAAATTAACATGACTGCAAGTACAGAAAAATGAGACTTACAGATACTAATATTACCCCGTTTGAGAGTTATTTGAAGTCGATGGGTGCATTCTTTCAAAAGTTACGAGCAGGCGAAGTTACGAGTAGACACTAAATTATTAATTTTTTATTTTTATTTTTCACATATGAAGAGATTTTCCAATGAAAATTAAATTTCTTAACATGGGACGTGAAAGCTTAGGACGTACAGGCTGTGGAATTTTGTTATCTTATGGACCCAAAGAATTTAGAAGCACAGTTTTTTTGTACGTAAGATACGAAAACTGAATGCATACGAGGCTGAAGACTAATCAATTGAAATTTCAAAACATGTGATTTACATTGTATCCGCTTTTAGAATGAGTTTACAATGAAATTAAAATGTTCTCTAGTACTTTATTATTGCAAGTTCTTTCAATTGATTGCATAAAAATTACTAGATGTTAGTGCAACGGATGCTCTAACATAACCATTGATTTTGTTAGACAATCAAATCAACGTATAGTTTAGGTTCCCCAACTAATCCTTTTATGATCACTCAGGTCACAGATATGCTTAGGCAACTAATCAAATTATTTTATTTTCTGTTTATGTCCGCTAATGCCTGTATTTTTAATTTCAAATATTTATTTCAAATATTGAACCGTAAAGTAATGATTCTTTACGATGGTCTTCAATATTTAAAATACCATGGATTTGCTGCTAATGAAGAAAAGATGAAAATATTCACTGGATTCCAAAGTAAAACAAGGCTTGACGTATGTGGCTACGTTGGATAGCGTAGTCATGCAAAAATGGCCGGGCAGCGATGGGATTCGAACCCGCGACCGACCCCTTCACGGAAGGGAACTTCAGTGGTCATAGCGAGCTACTAGCTAGCTATCTGTTATTTTAACGTAAATGGAAATGGGTATTTTGGTTAACTTTATGCTGAACCAAAAGGATTATCTTCGTTACTGATAACTATGAAGTCTCAGCCGATATTTGGACAATAACAGTGTATACTGTTATTAGGTTTCATGATAAACGAACAGTTATCCTGCAATAAGTGTTATACAGATTTCACTATATTATAATCACGATAATGATGCAAATTTTGGGAATTCGGTGGACATACGGAATAGTAGGGATTACTATTCCGCATATTACTATGCACTCTGAGTGCATATATGCAAGTTATGCATTGGAACAGCTCTACTTATAATATTGCCTCACAAAAGTCTACATCAGTAAGAAAAACTTAAAAGTGATAGGTGAGAAAAAAATTCGTCACCTCCGGGATTCGAACACCCACGATTTGAGTGTGAGAGCCTAGAACGACAAGGCTATGGACCAGCATTGCAACAGCACGCCATAATTTAGGTGAGCGCGGCCTTCGGCAGCGCGGATTACGAGGCTAGGAGAAGGCGGAGAAACTTTGCTCTCTGTCATCCCCCAGGGAGCGTATGACAGTTTTATTATACACTCAGAGTTGAAGAATAAATCGATCTTTATAATGAGACGAATTTCAAATTTTTAGGTGCAATATTTCAGAAACTATGACGATTCCAAAATGAGGCTTATAGAGAAAATCGGCCGACCATTGACGGGCCACGAGAGGCCCTCTTCCTGCCCCCCCACAGCGGCGTAATTTCTGTATTTTTCAAAGAACCGTCAGGGTCGTGGTCTTGTGTTCGATATGGGAACGAGGGAAAGTTTTGCTCTTTCATTTGAGAGTAATTTGAAGTCGATGAGTGCATTCTTTCAAAAGTTACGAGTCGACGAACGCAATTTATTTTGACGGCGCGCGAGTCGGGTAAGCTTATCGAATAATTTCTGTATTTTTCAGAAAACCGTTAGAGTCATGGTCTTGTGTTCGATATGGGAACGAGAGAAAGTTTCGCTCTTTCATTTGAGAGTAATTTGAAGTCGATGAGTGCATTCTTTCAAAAGTTACGAGTCGGCGAACGCAATTTATTTTGACGGCGCGCGAGCCGGGTAAGCTTATCGAATAATTTCTGTATTTTTCAGAAAACCGTTAGAGTCGTGGTCTTGTGTTCGATTCGGGAACGAGAGAAAGTTTTGCTCTTTCATTTGAGAGTAATTTGAAGTCGATGAGTGCATTCTTTCAAAAGTTACGAGTCGGCGAACGCAATTTATTTTGACGGCGCGCGAGTCGGGTAAGCTTATCGAATAATTTCTGTATTTTTCAGAAAACCGTTAAGGCCCCTTCACACGTACAAATATGTTGGCAGACAATCTGAACTGAATTTGGTTTGTCGGTCTTAAGGCCCCTCACACGATGCAAACAACACACTGTAAACTTGACAAAGACTGGCACACGTTTCAGTATACCAGTAGCAGCTAGGTGGAGGGTACGCACAAGAGTAGCGACTCCAGACGGCGAGTTCGTACAATTGATAGGATTCGCTATAGTTGCAACAAAGAAGAAATAAAAGAGATGTAAAAGCTCGCTCAAATTGGGCTAAAGAATAGTTCCTAAAAAGTAGTGAAATTGAAAAATAGGAAATTTCTTATTGAAGTGCATAAGGAGGGAGAGAGGCAGAGTACAGTCGCGCACCACACATGAACTCTGGCGTGACACTGACGTGCCAGACGTGGTGTCAAGGTTAGGTTTGCAGCCGGTCGCTCCAAAATTATCAAGCATGGCTCATCTGCCTCATACAGTCTGTGCCAACCTTAAATGAGCGTACAAACGCACGAATTCAACACCAGTTCAGATATGTTTGCAGATATATTTGCGCGTGTGAGGGGGCCTTTAGAGTCGTGGTCTTGTGTTGAACGAGAGAAAGTTTCACTCTTTCATTTGAGAGTAATTTGGATTTTGGAGTCGATAAACGGATTCTTTCAAAAGTTATAGCCATCTTTATACTACTACCCCTTTTTTACCCTGTTTTTAGGGAGAAAGAGTGCGTTCGAGTTTCCGTTCGCGCGACTGGTCGCAATTTGGCACGCCGGTCAAAATTGGCTATTTTTGAAACGCGGTGGTCATGAAAAAATTCACTTGGCCATTTTTAACAATTTGGCAATTGGATTGGCCATTTTTGAACTCTGTGTCCGTGGAATATTCCATTCGGTAATATTTTCCACAGGGGAGCGTAGAACGAAACAAGATGCTGCAATGTAGAACGTATTATCGAAGATCGAACAAGTCTTGTTCAATCTTCGACATAACGTTGTTGTAACGCAGCGGTTGTCGCATTGCCGGGCGCGCGAATTGCGCCACAGTTCAGCGACCGCGTTGGTTAAGTGAGTGCACTGCCTCAAGCTTCTCCTCGTCATATCTATTTGCGAACTAATCAGCGGGCAGATATTATTCCCTGAAGGATACACGCCTCTCAAGATGCCAAAAGAAAAAAGTGATCGAGGAAGAAAATATAAAAAAGAGTGGGAGAGAGATCATTTGTGGCTGAAATGCTCAGAAGACGGAAATAATGCTTATTGCACTTACTGTAAGTGCAACGTGCTTCCAAAACTCTACAACATAAACGTTCAGGACAACTCTAGGAAACATCAAGATAAATTCCCCAGTACTTCGCAACCAATATTAGAGAAAGCCTTAAAATTATCCATGAGTGATCACACAAAGAAAGCTGAAATAGAACTCAGCCTAGCAATAGCATGCCATGCGTCTATTCGCGCTGTAGATCATATAGGTGAAGTAGTGAAAGCACACGGAAAAAACAGCGTACTCAGCGATATTCAATTGCACCGTACGAAATGCATTGCAATAATATAAAATGTGATTGCAGCATCTTTACAAGACGATTTGAGGAACAATATAGAAGGTAAAAAATTCGTATTGATGGTTGATGAACCTACTGATATTGCGACTCAGAAACATTTGTGTATTGTTGTTAGATATTTCTGCAGCAATAGAAATAATATTCAAACTGCGTTTCTGTCTTAAAACTGTAGTGGAGACAACAGCAGAAGTCTTGTTCAATGAAATTGCTGAAGAATTGGCATTGTATAATCAAACTCTGAAAAATTGCGTTGGGTTTGCAAGTGATATGGCGCTGCTGCTATGGTAGGATGCAACAAATACTGGCGAAACTAATGACCAGGAACAACGAGCACCTCTCCCATTCATGATATTGTCGAAAACACGGTGGCGTGTAAGAGGAAAAGTCTTGAATAATATACTTGTGAATTGGGAAGAATTGCCAGCTTACTTCACATGCTGTGAACAATCTGCAGGTAATGACACTCTCTACAAGGTTAGGCTTATAAAAGAAATGCTGCAAGATAGAATGAACTATTTTTACTTTGTATTTGCGACACCATAGTAACATATTTTTTTGCGACATATTTGTATTTTTACTTTGTATTTGAATATTAAGGAATTTGAAAGAATTAATCTTGCGTTTCAGCAGACCAATGCTGATCCCTATCATCTCACACAAGAATTGTGCAGACACCGAGATAGTTTGCACCAAAGGCTATATAACAAAGCCAAAACAGCTGAAATCTTAGAAAATGTGGATTTTGGAGAAAAATTTGCTCAAGAAACTAGTACTCACCTAATCAAGTTTTTACATTCTCCGGATAAAGACCTAGAACACCAGAAAATTCACGGTGTTAAACTCAGATGCCAATCTATGCTTCAAGAAGCATTGAATCAAGTAAGCAAGCGACTCCCTGAAACAGTAGATGTGTTTAAAGGTATTTCCCTTCTAAATCCAACAATTCTCTTGAGCCAAACGGATGAAGGAAAATTTTCAGATCTGCCATTTTTTGATCTGATGAGTGATGTTGATCTGGTTGAAGAACAGTGTCGAAAAATTAGTCTAGTAGCATGGAATGAAGAAAAAATATTCAAAGAACATGAAATTCCTAATGGAGCTCTTCAATTTTGGCAAGCTGTTTCAACGTATGAACAATTTAAAGAATTATCACACTACGCATTAACATGCCTCATAGTGCCCCCCAGTAACGCAATTGTGGAAAGAATTTTCTCTTATTTGTCATCAATTAAAACAAAACCCAGAAATCGAATGCAAATGAAACTCCTGGGTTCAATTGTTAGAATTCGTTCATTTTTGAGTGACAACGACATGTGCTGCCATAATTTCAAAAGTACGCCAGACATGCTGAAGAGACACAACAGTAACAACCTGTATCGCCCGACTCAAGAAACGGAAGGCTTGCAATATCTCGAGGAGGTGCTTACGTCATAATATTGTCTATGTGAGTATTAAATTTATTAATATTGTGATTTTTATTTAAAAAATTTCTACTGATTAGGCATAGTAAAATAGATAACTGAGGTTTTGGTAGGCCTGAGCGTGGTTAGAAGCAATACATATTTTGGCCAGTTGTTTGGCCATGGGATATTTTGAAGTGGGCATTTTGGCCATTTTTCCCGTAAAATGTGGCCATAACCTCACTGATATATCTGGCAACCCTGGACCAGAGGTGGGCAGCAGACCAGAGGTGGCAGCAGACCAGAGGTGACCTCAAAAACCAGAGGTGGGCAGCAGACCAGAGGTGGGCAGCAGACCAGAGGTGGGCAGCAGACCAGAGGTGGGCAGCTTATCAGAGGTGGGCAGCAGACCAGAAGTGGGCAGCAGACCAGAGGTGGGCAGCAGATCAGAGGTGGGCATCAGACCAGAGGTGGGCAGCAGACCAGCGGTGGCAGCAGACCAGAGGTGGCAGCAGACCAAAGGTGGGCAGCAGACCAGAGGTGGGCAACAGACCAGAGGTGGCAGCAGACCAGAGGTGGGCAGCAGACCAGAGGTGGGCAGCAGACCAGAGGTGGGCAGCAGACAAGAGGTGGGCAGCAGACCAGAGGTGGGCAGAAGACCAGAGGTAGGCAGCAGACCAGAGGTGGGCAGCAGATCAGAGGTGGGCATCAGACCAGTGGTAGCAGCAGACCAGAGGTGGGCAGCAGACCAGAGGTGGGCAGCAGACCAGAGGAGGGCAGCAGACAAGAGGTGGGCAGCAGACCAGAGGTGGGCAGCAGACCAGAGGTGGGCAGCAGACCAGAGGTGGGCAGCAGACCAGAGGTGGGCAGCAGACCAGAGGTGGACAGCAGACAAGAGGTGGGCAGCAGACCAGAGGTGGGCAGCAGACCAGAGGTGGGCAGCAGACCAGAGGTGGGCAGCAGACTAGAGGTGGGCAGCAGACCAGAGGTGGCAGCAGACCAGAGGTGGGCAGCAGACCAGAGGTGGGCAGCAGACCAGAGGTGGGCAGCAGACCAGAGGTGGGCAGCAGACCAGAGGTGGGCAGCAGACCAGAGGTGGGCAACAGACCAGAGGTGGGCAGCAGACCAGAGGTGGGCAGCAGACCAGAGGTGGGCAGCAGACCAGAGGTGGGCAACAGACCAGAGGTGGGCAGCAGACCAGAGGTGGGCAGAAGACCAGAGTTTTGCAGCTGACCAGAGTTGGGCAGCAGATCAGAGGTGGGCATCAGACCAGTGGTAGCAGCAGACCAGAGGTGGGCAGCAGACCAGAGGTGGGCAGCAGACCAGAGGTGGGCAGCAGACAAGAGGTGGGCAGCAGACCAGAGGTGGGCAGCAGACCAGAGGTGGGCAGCAGACCAGAGGTGGCGGCAGACGAGAGGTGGCAGCAGACCAGTGGTGGGCAGCAGACCAGAGGTGGGCAGCAGACCAGAGGTGGGCAGCAGACCAGAGGTGGGCAACAGACCAGAGGTGGGCAGCAGACCAAAGTTGGGCAGCAGACCAGAGGAAGCAGCAGACCAGAGGTGGGCAGCAGACCAGAGGTGGGCAGCAGACCAGAGGTGGGCAGCAGACCAGAGCAGGGTTGCCAGATTGGCCATTTCATGGCCAAATTACACAAAATTGGCTATTTTTGAAACGCCGTGGTCATGAAAAAATTTACTTGGCCATTTTTAACAATTCGGCCATTAGATTGGCCATTTTTGGACACTGTGTCCGTGGAATATTCCATTCGGTAATATTTTCCACAAGGTAGCGTAGAACAAAACAAGATGCTGCAATGTAGAACGTATTATCGAAGATCGAACAAGTCTTGTTCAATCTTCGACAAAACGTTGTTGTAACGCAGCGGTTGTCGCATTGCCGGGCGCGCGAATTGCGCCACAGTTCAGCGACCGCGTTGGTTAAGTGAGTGCACTGCCTCAAGCTTCTCCTCGTCATATCTATTTGCGAACTAATCAGCGGGCAGATATTATTCCCTGAAGGTTACACGCCTCTCAAGATGCCTAAAGAAGAAAGGGATCGAGGAAGAAAATATAAAAAAGAGTGGGAGAGAGATCATTTGTGGCTGAAATGCTCAGAAGACGGAAATAATGCTTATTGCACTTACTGTAAGTGCAACGTGCTTCCAAAACTCTACAACATAAACGTTCAGGACAACTCTAAGAAACATCAAGATAAATTCCCCAGTACTTCGCAACCAATATTAGAGAAAGCCTTAAAATTATCCATAAGTGATCACACAAAGAAAGCTGAAATAGAACTCAGCCTAGCAATAGCTTGCCATGCGTCTATTCGCGCTGTAGATCATATAGGTGAAGTAGTGAAAGCACACGGAAAAAACAGCGTACTCAGCGATATTCAATTGCACCGTACGAAATGCATTGCAATAATAGAAAATGTGATTGCAGCATCTTTACAAGACGATTTGAGGAACAATATAGAAGGTAAAAAATTCGTATTGATGGTTGATGAATCTACTGATACTGCGACTCAAAAACATTTGTGTATTGTTGTAAGATATTTCTGCAGCAATAGAAATAATATTCAAACTGCGTTTCTGCTTAAAACTGTAGTGGGTACAACAGCAGAAGTCTTGTTCAATGAAATTGCTGAAGAATTGGCATTGTATAATCAAACTCTGAAAAATTGCGTTGGGTTTGCAAGTGATATGGCGCTGCTGCTATGGTAGGCTGCAACAAATACTGGCGAAACTAATGACCAGGAACAACGAGCACCTCTCCCATTCATGATATTGTCTAAAACACGGTGGCGTGTAAGAGGAAAAGTCTTGAATAATATACTTGTGAATTGGGAAGAATTGCTAGCTTACTTCACATGCTGTGAACAATCTGCTGGTAATGACACTCTCTACAAGGTTAGGCTTATAAAAGAAATGCTGCAAGATAGAATGAACTATTTTTACTTTGTATTTGCGACACCTATTGTTCAGGAATTTGAAAGAATTAATCTTGCATTTCAGCAGACCAATGCTGATCCCTATCATCTCACACAAGAATTGTGCAGACACCGAGATAGTTTGCACCAAAGGCTATATAACAAAGCCAAAACAGCTGAAATCTTAGAAAATGTGGATTTTGGAGAAAAATTTGCTCAAGAAACTAGTACTCACCTAATCAAGTTTTTACATTCTCCGGATAAAGACCTAGAACACCAGAAAATTCACGGTGTTAAACTCAGATGCCAATCTATGCTTCAAGAAGCATTGAATCAAGTAAGCAAGCGACTCCCTGAAACAGTAGATGTGTTTAAAGGTATTTCCCTTCTAAATCCAACAATTCTCTTGAGCCAAACGGATGAAGGAAAATTTTCAGATCTGCCATTTTTTGATCTGATGAGTGATGTTGATCTGGTTGAAGAACAGTGTCGAAAAATTAGTCTAGTAGCATGGAATGTAGAAAAAATATTCAAAGAACATGAAATTCCTAATGAAGCTCTTCAATTTTGGCAAGATGTTTCAACGTATGAACAATTTAAAGAATTATCACACTACGCATTAACATGCCTCATAGTGCCCGCCAGTAACGCAATTGTGGAAAGAATTTTCTCTTATTTGTCATCAATTAAAACAAAACCCAGAAATCGAATGCAAATGAAACTCCTGGGTTCAATTGTTAGAATTCGTTCATTTTTAAGTGACAACGACATGTGCTGCCATAATTTCAAAAGTACGCCAGACATGCTGAAGAGACACAACAGTAACAACCTGTATCGCCCGACTCAAGAAACGGAAGGCTTGCAATATCTCGAGGAGGTGCTTACGTCATAATATTGTCTATGTGAGTATTAAATTTATTAATATTGTGATTTTTATTTAAAAATTTCTACTGATTAGGCATAGTAAAATAGATAACTGAGGTTTTGGTTGGCCTGAGCGTGGTTAGGAGCAATACATATTTTGGCCAGTTGTTTGGCCATGGGATATTTTGAAGTGGGCATTTTGGCCATTTTTCCCGTAAAATGTGGCCATAACCTAACTGATTTATCTGGCAACCCTGGACCAGAGGTGGGCAGCAGACCAGAGGTGGCAGCAGACCAGAGGTGACCTCCAAAACCAGAGATGGGCAGCAGACCAGAGGTGGGCAGCAGACCAGAGGTGGGCAGCAGACCAGAGGTGGGCAGCAGACCAGAGGTGGGCAGCAGACCAGAGGTGGGCAGCAGACCAGAGGTGGGCAACAGACCAGAGGTGGGCAGCAGACCAAAGGTGGGCAGCATACCAGAGGAAGCAGCAGACCAGAGGTGGGCAGCAGACCAGAGGTGGGCAGCAGACCAGAGGTGGGCAGCAGACCAGAGGTGGGCAGCAGACCAGAGGTGGCAGCAGACCAGAGGTGACCTCCAAAACCAGAGGTGGGCAGCAGATCAGAGGTGGGCATCAGACCAGAGGTGGGCAGCAGACCAGAGGTGGCAGCAGACCAGAGGTGGGCAGCAGACCAGAGGTGGGCAGCAGACCAGAGGTGGGCAGCAGACCAGAGGTGGCAGCAGACCAGTGGTGGGCAGCAGACCAGAGATGGGCAGCAGACCAGAGGTGGGCAGCAGACCAGAGGTGGGCAGCAGACCAGAGGTGGCAGCAGACCATTGGTGGGCAGCAGACCAGAGGTGGGCAGCAGACCAGAGGTGGGCAGCAGACCAGTGGTGGCAGCAGACCAGTGGTGGCAGCAGACCAGAGGTGGGCTGCAGACCAGTGTTGGCAGCAGACCAGAGGTGGGCAGCAGACCAGAGGTGGGCAGCAAACCAGAGGTGGCAGCAGACCAGTGGTGGACAGCAGACCAGAGGTGGGCAGCAGACCAGAGGTGGGCAGCAGACCAGAGGTGGCAGCAGACCAGAGGTGACCTCCAAAACCAGAGGTGGGCAGCAGACCAGAGTTGGGCAGCAGACCAGAGGTGGGCAGCAGACCAGAGGTGGGCAGCAGACCAGAGGTGGGCAGCAGACCAGAGGTGGGCAGCAGACCAGAGGTGGGCAGCAGATCAGAGGTGGGCAGCAGACCAGAGGTGGGCAGCAGACTAGAGGTGGGCAGCAGACCAGAGGTGGGCAGCAGACCAGAGGTGGGCAGCAGATCAGAGGTGGGCAGCAGATCAGAGGTGGGCATCAGACCAGAGGTGGGCAGCAGACCAGAGGTGGGCAGCAGACCAGAGGTGGCAGCAGACCATTGGTGGGCAGCAGACCAGAGGTGGGCAGCAGACCAGAGGTGGGCAGCAGACCAGTGGTGGCAGCAGACCAGTGGTGGCAGCAGACCAGAGGTGGGCTGCAGACCAGTGTTGGCAGCAGACCAGAGGTGGGCAGCAAACCAGAGGTGGCAGCAGACCAGTGGTGGACAGCAGACCAGAGGTGGGCAGCAGACCAGAGGTGGGCAGCAGACCAGAGGTGGCAGCAGACCAGAGGTGACCTCCAAAACCAGAGGTGGGCAGCAGACCAGAGTTGGGCAGCAGACCAGAGGTGGGCAGCAGACCAGAGGTGGGCAGCAGACCAGAGGTGGGCAGCAGACCAGAGGTGGGCAGCAGATCAGAGGTGGGCAGCAGACCAGAGGTGGGCAGCAGACTAGAGGTGGGCAGCAGACCAGAGGTGGGCAGCAGACCAGAGGTGGGCAGCAGATCAGAGGTGGGCAGCAGATCAGAGGTGGGCATCAGACCAGAGGTGGGCAGCAGACCAGAGGTGGGCAGCAGATCAGAGGTGGGCAGCAGACCAGAGGTGGGCAGCAGACCAGAGGTGGGCAGCAGACCAGAGGTGGGCAGCTTATCAGAGGTGGGCAGCAGACCAGAAGTGGGCAGCAGACCAGAGGTGGGCAGCAGATCAGAGGTGGGCATCAGACCAGCGGTGGCTGCAGACCAGAGGTGTTCAGCAGATCAGAGGTGGGCAGCAGATCAGAGGTGGGCAGCAGATCAGAGGTGGGCATCAGACCAGAGGTGGGCGGCAGACCAGAGGTGGCAGCAGACCAGAGGTGGGCAGCAGACCAGAGGTGGGCAGCAGACCAGAGGTGGGCAGCAGACCAGAGGTGGGCAGCAGACAAGAGGTGGGCAGCAGACCAGAGGTGGGCAGAAGACCAGAGGTGGGCAGCAGACCAGAGGTGGGCAGCAGATCAGAGGTGGGCATCAGACCAGTGGTAGCAGCAGACCAGAGGTGGGCAGCAGACCAGAGGTGGGCAGCAGATCAGAGGTGGGCATCAGACCAGTGGTAGCAGCAGACCAGAGGTGGGCAGCAGACCAGAGGTGGGCAGCAGACCAGAGGTGGGCAGCAGACCAGAGGTGGGCAGCAGACCAGAGGTGGGCAGCAGACCAGAGGTGGCAGCAGACCAGTGGTGGGCAGCAGACCAGAGGTGGGCAGCAAACCAGAGGTGGGCAGCAGACCAGAGGTGGGCAACAGACCAGAGGTGGGCAGCAGACCAAAGGTGGGCAGCATACCAGAGGAAGCAGCAGACCAGAGGTGGGCAGCAGACCAGAGGTGGGCAGCAGACCAGAGGTGGGCAGCAGACCAGAGGTGGGCAGCAGACCAGAGGTGGGCAGCAGACCAGAGGTGGCAGCAGACCAAAGGTGACCTCCAAAACCAGAGGTGGGCAGCAGACCAGAGGTGGGCAGCAGATCAGAGGTGGGCAGCAGACCAGAGGTGGGCAGCAGACCAGAGGTGGGCAGACGACCAGAGGTGGGCAGCTTATCAGAGGTGGGCAGCAGACCAGAGGTAGACAGCAGACCAGAGGTGGGCAGCAGATCAGAGGTGGGCATCAGACCAGAGGTGGGCAGCAGACCAGAGGTGGCAGCAGACCAGAGGTGGGCAGCAGACCAGAGGTGGGCAGCAGACCAGAGGTGGGCAGCAGACCAGAGGTGGCAGCAGACCAGTGGTGGGCAGCAGACCAGAGGTGGGCAGCAGACCAGAGGTGGGCAGCAGACCAGAGGTGGGCAGCAGACCAGAGGTGGCAGCAGACCATTGGTGGGCAGCAGACCAGAGGTGGGCAGCAGACCAGAGGTGGGCAGCAGACCAGTGGTGGCAGCAGACCAGTGGTGGCAGCAGACCAGAGGTGGGCTGCAGACCAGTGTTGGCAGCAGACCAGAGGTGGGCAGCAGACCAGAGGTGGGAAGCAAACCAGAGGTGGCAGCAGACCAGTGGTGGGCAGCAGACCAGAGGTGGGCAGCAGACCAGAGGTGGGCAGCAGACCAGAGGTGGGCAGCAGACCAGAGGTGGCAGCAGACCAGAGTTGGGCAGCAGATTAGAGGTGGGCAGCAGATCAGAGGTGGGCATCAGACCAGTGGTGGCAGCAGACCAGAGGTGGGCAGCAGACCAGAGGTGGGCAGCAGACCAGAGGTGGGCAGCAGACCAGAGGTGGGCAGCAGACCAGAGGTGGGCAGCAGATCAGAGGTGGGCAGCAGATCAGAGGTGGCATCAGACCAGAGGTGGGCAGCAGACCAGAGGTGGCAGCAGACCAGAGTTGGGCAGCAGATTAGAGGTGGGCAGCAGATCAGAGGTGGGCATCAGACCAGTGGTGGCAGCAGACCAGAGGTGGGCAGCAGACCAGAGGTGGGCAGCAGACCAGAGGTGGGCAGCAGACCAGAGGTGGGCAGCGGACCAGAAGTGGGCAGCAGACTGTCTAACTCTCAGTTCCCCCTGTGAGTGCTAATTCCCATAGATACAATAGTTGTATCCCCCAGAGGGGAGTACCGATAATTACAATATGCTCTGTGAATGCCAGATGTTTATCTAAAAAAATGCCCAAGAACTTACAGGAGTGGATTATTTCAATTTCATCATCATCTATCTTAATATGTAGAAGAGTCGCATTACTCTTGCATGAGAATATATTGCATTTTGTTTTATCGATATTGAGGCATATTTTATTTGTGTTTAAGCCGCATTGAAACCTTTTGCAGCTCATTATTTATACTCTGCACAATTAAATTGGATTTTCATTAGGAAGAATTTTAAAAAGCGAACGGTTATCGGCAAAGAGTATGAATTTGAAAAATGAAGTAGACTTAACTATATCGTTGATAAAGATCAGAAAGAGGAGAGATCCAAGGACAGACCCTTGTGAAATTCTATGGCTGATTGTCAGGAGTTCCGATTGTGCATAGCCAAGCATTACCAACGTATTGCTTCCGATTAGTTAGGTGGGATTTGACCCAATCATGTACAACTTCTCTGATGCCACAACAGTGGAGTTTTGAGAGTAAAATGTTGTTGTCTGCGCAATTGAATGCTTTATGAACGTCAAAAAATGCTGCGAAACTATCTTTCCTTCGTCTATATTAGAATAAAGTTATTGTAAATTATTTTATACAGCCTGTGTTGTTTATTTCTTAGAACAGAAGTCACATTGTTTATCGTAGAGAAATTTTTTTTGTTCATAAAAAAAATACACTTGTTTGTATGCAATTTTCTTGAATATTTTGATAATAATTGCGAATAAAGAGATTTGTCTATAACTGTTAATGCAAGTTTGTTCACCTCGTTTAAAAACAAGTGTCACTCTGGCAATGTTAAGAGAGTTCAAAAATACTCTGTAAAATCGTTTTGTTTATTATATTGGATGTGAACGGTGCTATTATCCAGCCCATGACTTTAAGTACTTTAGCCAAGAACGTTTTTAATCCACTTTATTTATTTTTCAAGTTGTTCATGCACGCAATCGGCGGAATTAGTGGGCGTGAAAAAAAAGTTTTGTTCACGGACATGATCCATGTATTGTACGCGGTCAGTAGGTTCACTAGAAATTTCATCAGCCATATTTTTTTCAACGTTCACAAAAAAAGTTGTAACACACTGATGCAATATCTTTCTTCTCGTGATATTTTGCATAATCTTGGACAATGGACTCAATTGCTTCACTAGCATGATTATTCGGTTCATAGCATGAATTAAGCACGTGCCAAGTTTTTCCAACATCAGTCACATGATTCCTGGATCTTTTGTACATTTCCTTCGATATTCGCCCTTCGTAGAGTAGAGCTAGATACGATTGCCGTTTCTTTATATTGATCACGTTGTCTTCAGTAATCCAGGGTTTTGTGTATTTTCCGGAGTAATTGTACGAGTGATGATCGGACAACACTGGTTTTCGGCAGGCGTTATAATTTCAGTTAAGTTTAGTATTGCTTCATCAATGTTTATTGCATTATTTTTCCATTGATAGATGTCCAATGATGGCATTAATTTTTCAAGAACAGTGCGCATTGTTGCCAAACTAACCTTATTTACACAACGATATGAACCATTTTCAGCCTGTGGCTTAGTAAAAGGAATGTAGACATTTTTCTTTATAGGTTGGATAAGATAGAAGTTATTATTCCTGTAAGAAAATCATTTGGATCCAACATGAAAATATCATCGAGCAGCGTAGTAGATTCTAACGACACACTTCTGAGCTTCATGATGATTGGAAGGAAAGATTTAGACTGAAAATTATTTATGATATTTGAGATTTTTTGCAACTTTCATGTATTAAAAGATAGTAGATCTTTCCTCTGATTATTATGTCATGGTAAAAAGATTCTTTAAACTGCAATATACTACCATGGAGTTCATTTAGGCAAGATACCGGACAAGCTGTTGGAGGCCTAAACACAGTTAGACACAGAAACACAGTCTCACGCTTGCAGTAAAATCCGTTTACCATTTTTCGTCAGTTCTATCGATAAAGTTTCGGTATGGTTACGATTCAGAGTTGCACTTGCAATAATTTTCGAAGCTACTTGTTTAGATATGTAGGTTCTGACGCCTCCCACTTTTATTGTTATTACGTAGTGAATGATAGCTATGATAGTTCTTCATTTGAATCATGTCTCCATTTGAGTCATCTAGCCAACTGAGGGTATTATCCCCTCAGCAAGTAACACCCTCGTGATTATAGGATATGGTGACGGTGTAAAGAAGAGATTCGGAAATCCTATAGCTCTTATGTTAGGGTAAGAGCTTAAGGTTAAGGAGGCTAAGGTTAAGAGTTCTCTCCGCTGTTCTGAGGTTAAGAATTTGAAAAAAAACATTTTGTAGCACGTTAGTATTAATTAATAGAAGAATCAAAAATAATTATACTTTTAGATGGAAGAAGTGTTTATCACTGAAAGAGTACCTCTAATTGTGGGACGCTTGGGAACATTTCAGAATGAGTTGGTCATCACTTAAAAACATTTAATTTTTCAAATTAATCTCATAGCACTGGCTGTGAAATATAGAGCGTTGAGAAATTGAAATCAGTCTTGCCCGATAAGCAAGATTGGCTTAAATTTCTCAACACTCTATACTTCACAGCCAATGCTATGAGATCAATTTGGAAAATTATCCCTGGCTTGGCATCAAATACTTTTTACGTTCAGCTAATGCGTGTTCACAGCAGGTAATGATGATGCCATACTCCAAAATTGAGCTTGACTGCGCTTTATTTTGGACAATATTACCGTTAAAACATAGCCGAGCTTCCAACACCGAGCGTCATGAACAAAAAATAAATTCCCGTCGCCGTTTAGGAAGTCATGAGGCTACAGGTAACCGAGGCTCCGTTAACTATATCTATACAAGCGGTGCATAGAATTTATAACACAATATTACGAACATGAATTTTGAGAGAAGAGTTTTAAAGACAAGTCTTACGGGGAGATTTCGTAATTCTTTACAAATTTTTAAAGGCATGGTCCAACTCGGGGCCAGGACAACTACGCCAACACCGACAAACCTGACAATTACACGCTTGAGTTCCTCAATTTCTTTCAGGGTACGATGGATAGAAATAATTATTATAAGCGTTCAATTTCCTAAAGATCATACAGCTTCTCAAGCTTATGCAGCTTCTCAAGCTTATGCAGCTTCTCAAGCTTATGCAGCTTCTCAAGCTTATGCAGCTTCTCAAGCTTATGCAGCTTCTCAAGCTTATGCAGCTTCTCAAGCTTATGCAGCTTCTCAAGCTTATGCAGCTTCTCAAGCTTATGCAGCTTCTCAAGCTTATGCAGCTTGTGAAGGCCATGCACCTACTGAAGGCCATGCAGCTTCTGAAGGCCATGCAGCTTCTGAAGGCCATGCAGCTTCTGAAGGCCATGCAGCTTCTGAAGGCCATGCAGATTCTGAAGGCCATGCAGCTTGTGAAGGCCATGCACCTACTGAAGGTTGTGTAGCTTCTGAAGGCCATGCAGCTTCTGAAGGCCATGCAGCTTCTGAAGGCCATGCAGCTTCTGAAGGCCATGCAGATTCTGAAGGCCATGCAGCTTGTGAAGGCCATGCACCTACTGAAGGCCATGCAGCTTCTGAAGGCCATGCAGCTTCTGAAGGCCATGCAGCTTCTGAAGGCCATGCAGCTTCTGAAGGCCATGCAGCTTCTGAAGGCCATGCAGATTCTGAAGGCCATGCAGCTTTTGAAGGCCATGCAGCTTCTGAAGGTTGTGTAGCTTCTGAGGGCTATGTACCTTCTGAAGGCCATGCATCTTCTGAAGGCCATGCAGCTTCTGAAGGCCATGCAGCTTCTGAAGGTTGTGTAGGTTCTGAAGGCCGTGTACCTTCTGAAGGCCATACAGCTTGCCATGCTTAAGCAGCTTTTCAATCAGCAGAGAATCTCGACTTATTGAGCCTCTCAGCCATAGGTGTTCCGTAGTATTTCTGAGCTTCTTAAGTGTGTTCTATTCTACAAGTCTTTCTGTATTCTCTGTACTTCATTTAGCTTTTGAGCCTCACAAATGTTCTCAAACTCATTAGGCAGCTCATGAGCCACAAATATCTCACGCTTACTTATTTCCTCTCTAGATAATTGAGTTGCTCCTAATTCGTGGGGATTCAGGGCTTTAAAAAGGTCATATGGAGTTTTGACGGACAAATGACATAGTATAGAGAGCCAAATACCAAGCTTCATATCCTTCTTGAATAGTTTTCTTCACACTAAAATTTCTACAAAGAAATTACTAAAATGACTAAGACGGTTCCCATACCTCCAATAACATTGATAAGTGTTGAAGTTGGTGTCGAAAAAAGTGAGATTAAATAATTTCATACAGCCGCTTGAAAACAGAAGTTGACAAACGTATCTTAACGTCCAAGAAAGCTTGCGGTTATCATAACCAGTCAGTATCGATTAAATTCAGCGTTATTTTAAATTTCTTGCTTTGTTAATTCATTTGAACAACATTTTAGGCAAAAGATGCAATAGTAAATGGATATTTTGAAAAAGCTGCTGTGTTTAAGGATTTAAAGAGTTTGAAAATTTCTTTGGTTATGAGGCGAGGAATTCTTCAACCAATATGAACGAAAGCTTAAATCTAAAGCGTGAAATTTTACCCAATTTCTGCAACATTTCGAAGGCTTTTAGCTCTCTCGTGAACTACATCCAACACCGAATCCTATGGTCTGATAATTTATATGATAATAATTTTTTTTTAGCGAATTATTTGGAAGCCGAAACTGGGTATTTACGTAAGAGTTCACGTACGGCTCTCCACAGGAATCAAACATCAGTCCCTGAGGTAGTGAGGTGGGGAGAGACCCATGCCTCGCTTGCATCTCTCGTGTTTCGACTCTTATCGCTATGGTCCGCTGAGATATGGTCTGTGAGGTACTATGGGCCAAAGGTACAGCAGAGGTGCGTAAATGGTCGCACTGCCAAATGAAAAAACTCGTTGGCCTTAGAACCAAGTGCAAAATAAGGAGCTGTATGTATGATATTTGCAAATTTCTGACTAATATTTTTCCGAAATTAAATCGGGAAAATGAGTATAAAGATAACTTAGCAGTTCTCTAGTGCGCGTCAATCAGGGAGACGATCCTAGGAAATTATTTTTATTAGGACCACATTTAATAAACCGAGTACGTAATCCAAGTTCCTAATAAAGTGAAGTGAAACACTATAGTCTTATTTTATCGTCTTAAAAAAAGACAATGTGAAGACATCAGCACTAATATTTGATTTCAAAACACCTAACTAATCACAAATGATAGTTACTTGTTATCCGGTGATACTCATGATATACATGCCATACAAGCTATTTTCCATTAAAGATGTTAGCTTAATCACAAATCTGCATCATGTATAAACAGTGGTACAAAACTGGAGGGACTAAATATCAGCGACAAGAAATGAACCAAACCTCTAATGAAGACACTCCTGAGAGTCCGCTTGCCCTGAGCGCAAGAGACTCTACCTACACACACTCGTGCGTAAGAATATGTCTGCATCACATCGCTGGATATACCGCTAATCAATCGTAGGATGAATATAGGATATGAAATGCACAAAGGGAATCACGCAAAAATTAATGAACATCAATAAAAACCTTCAAGTAAATTGCTTCGCAATCTCTTTATATTTTATAATAATATGTGTGCAAAATTCTGCATACGATTTGCAATCACGAGCAGGGACCAGAGTTTGAGGATGGAAGTACACTATATCACCATCGCTTTGAGTAAGATATAAAGAGGAAAATATGTATTGGGCCTTGAGCACGAGAAACCATTGATGAATAAGACTCCAACCGGGTTTATTTAGGAGAAGTATTACGTGATCACTTCTTCTGAATTTACCTTTACATACCACCTTTGCTGCAGAATTCATGCACTTTTATAACTTTTTTGAAGATATTGAGGTATCTCCCCATACTAGGCTACTCATGATGAACTTTCCAATTTCATGGAATTTCATGCCAATTTACGCGCACAAATTTTCAAGCATGATCAAATTGTTATCTCGAACGATATGCGACCTTTTATTAAGCCATACTGAAGAGCGGAAAAAATAAATCTGTTTCTAGTCAACAATTATCTTCTAATCGATTTGTTGATTAATTAACGTATCTTCAAGCGTAGCGATTTCCAAGTACACTCTTGAATCACTGAATTGCAAGTATATGTCCATGTCACATTAACTACCTTCACGAGCCCTATGCATAAAATTTAAGTACAAATACAGCAATTAGATTGTTGGCATGACCATTCGTGGGCCTCATTAGCAGAGCCCGGACATTTGCCATCATGCCAAATAAGCCATAAAGGTCCAATAATGCCATAAATGCCTGATATGTCCATAAGCTCCTCTATTTTGCCATACCTGCTAAAGAAGCGGTCCTTAACGCCTATTATTTTGATTTAAATGCTTATGTTGTGTGCCATTTCTACAAACAAAGAACTCTGGTTTGTCAAAACTTATTAAAAAATAGTTTAGTTTAGCTATCAAAATTAGGTAGGCAGTCATTCCTTTCCTCTTGGCACTTTAGTTTTTGTACCCAAATAGGTAGTTTTTATTGTAAAACGTGGCCTCTCCTACAGTCTTCTACTTCAGTGGTGATTGCATTTTTCAGTCCAGCTGGAGCTTGTAATCACTGCTACCCTCTTCTTTCGCTTGTCTGTTGCATTCATGAGAGAGACATCGGGAGGTGTCCCCTTCATGTAGCGTGCTGTCCTGTCGCTATCACTATTCCTTTTCCAGTTCGCTACTATGTATGTCTGGAAAACGAATAGAAGAGAACTTCTACTTAAAATATAATAATTATACTAAACAATTAATATTATTCACTTTAAGTTAATATTTTCTTTATCTTTTTCGTCAAATGAAATATTGTTAGCTTACATGTACTTCAACACCATGCCGAAAGTGCGTCA
This sequence comes from Morinoia aosen, assembly GCA_030386875.1. Taxonomy (NCBI): domain Eukaryota; kingdom Metazoa; phylum Arthropoda; class Malacostraca; order Amphipoda; family Talitridae; genus Morinoia; species Morinoia aosen. The sequence goes on along the minus strand of CM059572.1, from coordinate 75,672,202 downwards.
GTCTTCAAGCCAAAAGTTGAACAATTATGTTCTTGAATTTGGTGAAATGTTTTTCTTCGATTGATAATTCAACTTCGCAATGCAAGTTGTGTCATACTACAGTCAATAGTAAAAGAGGTACTATGTGCTTCACTCATGAAATCCGCACTTCCTCCGTTCTCGCCCAGTAGAGATCGAATCTTTCATTGTTCAAAAATTTTGTATAAAATTCCTAGGAGTCTCTGTTAAGTCCCTAGGCTTTGCAACAAATTTGTTCTTAATTACGTACGAAGTTAGCTAATTGGGGTGATGCTAGTGTGCCTTTCGTAACGGGTTACGAACCTTTCATTTGCCCACCTTTCTTCAAGCTTGAAGAATAAAACAAGAATTTGTGCCTGCTTCCAGCAACGATGAGCGCGGAACTTCAACAGGACAAGAACTATGGAACGACAGAGAAAGGCGATGCCCATGGTGCTCACATTTTTTTAATCTGTTACAACTGAGTCTGCGCCAGAACGTGGTCTAGCGGTGAGAGTCATTTTGAGCTGTAAATGCCGTAACAATTTTACCCTTGATTTGTGAAGCTGCATCGTTGTGATGGAGTAAACCAGCTTTGGCCGGGGCCTCCGTCCCGTTTTCGCTATTCGACGGAGCCTGGAGATGACAGCACACCACACCACCACAGCAGAGCTCTTCTGCCCAGCTTTGTTCTAGGTACGTCGCCCTTACCGAAAGGCACTTGTTAGGGTGATTAGGACAAAGTAAATCTTCAGTTATGAAGTAGGGGTATTCGCTCTGCTTATCTCAAAAAAATGTCGGGACTTATACCTACAACTAGGAGCAAATTTGTTTACACTTTAATATTTCCACTTCTATTCTAAAATTTTGTGTGGAAAAGTTATTAAAAAACTAACGATTATTCCTTGTGCAGATTGCCTAACTTCTCTATAGTGCTCTGCATGCCCATGACACGTTACTCAATCGCAGGTAGTCTGAGAGAAGCAGGCCCAAGCGGAGGTTCACCTATGTGCCTATTTCTCCGCGTTGCACACGGGTGAAGTGGGCCAGCAGCCCAGCTTTAAGTTTAAAACTCGCATAAACCGTAACCTAAATGTTAATCTACGGTCAAATTGAAAAAAAATTGAGTTGGCTCTGCCCATTAATTTATACCCCGTCTAAAAGGTTTTGCTCATTAGTCAAGATTTGTGTAAAGCTTTCATAGATGCTGATATTCCACTCTAAAAATTAGGAAATCGGAGCCTAAAATCATTTCTCAAAAAATACACAGAACCATTCCTGACGAATCAAGTCTTCGTAATTTCTACGTTGGCAAGTTCTATACAAAAATTATAGATAAAATTAGATTTGAATTAGAAAACAACAAAAAATTGCTTTTCAAAAGATGAAACTACAGATCGACTAGGTAGGCACAAATGTTCCGCAAATGTTATTGTTGGTACTTTAGAAATATCTCTTCTAAAATGTACCTACTGACAACAGAAACACTCAGCGTAACAAACAACTCTGCGATTGCTCAACTGTTCACATCATCGTCGGGGTTGTTGTGGCCAGATGGTGTCAAGTACATCAATGTATTGCTGTTCGTGACTGACGCTGCACCACACATGCGCAAGGCTGCTACTGCATTGAAAGTCTTTTTCCAAACATGGTTCATGTTACATGTTTGGTACATGGTCTCCGCAGGATTGCTGAAGAATTTAGATGTTGATCGTTGAATTTCAAATGGTAAAACAACATATTTAAAATTACCAAGCAGATGTGAGCAATTTAAACCGCGTGCCAGTCGCTGAATTTACCACCACAACCTGTTCATATGGGGAACTTGGCCAACAGCAGCTTTCTGCTACGCCTTTAATTGCGACTTGCCCCATGAAATATTCTACGAGTTGAACAGCGATGATGCGTCGTCAATTCGCATAGTCCAAGATTTGATGTGCAAGGCCAGTGTGCGCAATGATCTAATTTACATTTTTTCACATTCTGAGAAACTACCTACAGACATATCGAAAATGCAAGAACGAAATCTTCCATTCATGGAAGCTTTGCAGGTGTTTGAAGAAACAATAAAAAGTGTAGGCAAAGCTCCATGAGAAAAAGGAATGGCAATAGCCATGAAATGCGAATAGGTAAAAATGGCGAACACTGGCCATAAGTAAATAGACAGTATTCGGAAGATGTTGAAGAGAAATACAGAGCAATGTGTTGAAAACCTCTCCCCAAGTGACATGGCAGCATTCAAGTACGCATCCTTGACAGCAATTGCAGCTGAAAGGTCATTTTCAAAACTCAAAGACTTTTTTCTGATCGCAGATTGAACTTTACATGTGAAAACTTCAGGAAAGTAATTGTAGCATTTTGCAAAAGTATAAACTAAAATGAAACTATTAGTTGTACCGTAATATGAACCCGCATTGCTTTGTTGTTATTTACTCGAGTTTCAATCACACGTCTTTTCTGTAGCTTGTGGGAATAGTAGAAAAGGAGTCTTAATTATAGATGAAATAATAACTGTTGACAGTTCATCTTATCTTTCTCTTATAATTTTTATGAGTAATTTACATACTCTTCTTATACGTGTTTTATTTACATACTCTTATTTACACATTCTTCTTGAATAAACACATTCTGTTGGTAATGTTAGCTGTTTTCTGTCAATTAAAATATACGAAACTAAATAAATTTCATTCAATCCAAAATTTGAAATAAATATTTGAGCATAGTAAGTTGAAACTACATTGTGCCACAGTTGTCTTAAATGCCTTTATAGGGCCTGAAAAGCCTGATTTTAGTACCATAATTGCCTAAATTTGAGGCCATTAGTACCTATCTGTTATCGCCATCTAGGCCTATTTTTAAGTGCCTGAATGCTCGGGCTCCTCTCATTAGGAAGTGTACTAGAATAACTTCAAAGTGCACACGATGTGAGCAAAAGTACACTAGAATTGTAATGGAGCATCAAAAAGAGCTCCAGAATCATAAGTAATGCGGTGGAATTAAGTTGCAAAACTTGTATTAATATTTAATTAATTTCCATTAGCAATTACAATTTGTTCAGCTTAATTCTCCAAATTGAGAGATGATTTCCTCAAAGCACTGAGAAAGTGTGAAGTACGCAAGTTTCACACGTCCACAATACGCGGCAGTCGATAATGGAAAATCTGAAGGGTTTGGTATGCGAGAGAGATTTTATTTCATATCTAAAAAAAGAATCTTTAATTTAATGCAAGTCCTGGGATGGTGCGCATGATATGTCTGCGGGGACTAAAATATAAGCTTTAAAATACAGAGAAACGAGACAATCTTTCAAAACTTGCTCTTTGTTAGAAGTTTCATCCGGCATTTTTCTGGTGCATGGCTCAGTTTTTTAATTTTCTCAAAACATGGATACAAAATGCTCCAAAAATAAACGTTTGACTCATTGTCTCACTCTAGAATAAAAAGTAACGCTGTGAAAAATTTCGTATAAGCGGTTAAAGACTCCTTCTATCGCTTTCAGCTACTAAAATTTTCTATAACTTGAGATGATAGTATTGAGCGTCGGTGAATATTTTCGGACTGGGTACCACAGACGTATATGGAAGAACATCAGTTCGAGGGAGTCACGAACTTCCTCAACAAATATAAATAATATAAAATATTTCGGCTCCGCTTACCTTATTAGGCAGTGATCTAATTTCTTATTTGTATTGTGTTTCTTGAGAGCATTTTGATTTGAGTTCTTTGTAAATTGCATGAGGTCACAATTGATTCGTTTCATTCCATACTTTTAATAAATAATTACATCCAACAGTTATTAGGGGCATACACAAATTGTCAATGGATGAAAGGAAATTCATATTAGTATACTACCCTCGATAATTAAAGGCAAGGAAACAATGAGCTTATCATCGTACAGTACTGTGTAAAAATATCAGCGCAGGAGACATCCTACGAACATTGAATGATGAAGACTCTCTGTAAATTATTAACACTTCAAAAACTCTTCCAGACCTGGTAAGTAAAAACAATCGACGAGCAGTACTCAAAACAGAGATTTTACCCTCCTTTTTAGATAACCATATGGTAGAATGTTTAATCAATATTGCGAAAGAGAAACAGAGAATCCGTGACCTAACTTATCGCATCAAAAATGACTGCTTCCCTGAAATCTTTCAGGAAAATTTTTAGAAAGATGGAGCGGATTTCATAGCATGGGAAACACCAATGATGTCAATTTACAAGTTCGTCTTACTAATGATACTTTCATCTCAACCCTTAGAAAATGTGCACCCTTTACCAGAAAGAAAGTCAAGCCAAGACATGCTTAATGGATAACATGATAAAAAGAGCTGAGTAAAGAAAAATAAATTATGAGGAAAAGTGCAAGCTGAAAAAATCACACAGTCCTCTCCGAGAGCTATGCGAAAATCACGAGATGATCCTACTAAAAACAGTCAGTGAAGCAAAACAAGACCACATCCACAAAGAACTGTCGACGGAAAAACGAAATCCAAAAAGAACGTGGGCAATCGTTAGAGAATTTGCCCAGCCTATAAACTCAGACTGTAAAAATAGTTTTGAGAACCCCTCGAAAACAGCGAATGATTTCAAACCTTTTTCCCAAAAATTGGTGAAGAAGTTTTCAATATAGGCTACTTCTAAACACAACTACAGGTACAAATCGAAACTATGTTTCATCCCTCATTACGAGAAATAAATGGTGACCAAGGCCGGTTAGTATTATACAGACACATTAAATTTTATTACCACTTAAAATACTACTGCGGTTGGACATGATGGCAACAGCCTTCAATGTGTAAAAAACAGCTTCCCTGTAACAGCCCTCCTGATTTCCTTGATTAGAAATGCATCTACAGCTACAAATCAATTCCCTGATCAGAATTCCCATCATTAAGGTACTGTATAAATTTGGTGGCATCAATACAGCTTCAAATTACAGACCAATCACTCTCCTACCTGTTATGTCGAAAATTTTAGAAAAAGTTAAAACAAACCTGTTTTCGTGTTACCTGAACGAATCTTGACTACTACAGAAATTATCCTTCTTCCGTTTTTGCCAGAATCGCCTTTTTGGAATTTCCTAGGCATTTGCGTCAGATATCCCGTCGATTTTCACCTTGTTCAGCATCCCACTTTGTTTATAAAATAAATTTACCGACCAGGTTGTTATTTGCGTGTAACCAGTGTTACTAAACTCCCAAAATCAATATCGAACTTAAAGATTTAAAATCGTGTCACTGTCGCCTGAATTTTTAATTATATACTATGATTTTATGATTGATAATTCCATACTATTTCATCTTTAGTTACATTTTGTGTAATATGCGGATACTACCTGATCTATATAATCTTTGCAACAACACCAAAAGCAATCTGTACTGTGTAATGTTCTTGCTCATGGACTGAATGCGAGTACTCGATGAGAAATTTGACTAAGTACAAGGCTTATCATCTCTGTGTGATCTCTCCTTCTTTTCTTTTACTTTTAATTGAGTATTGTTTAGTTTTAGTTTTTTATTCATTTGTATCATCACTCATTTTCAGGAGTATTATTTTATTTTTATTTTACTTCACAATTTCTCCGAGATATCTTTAATTTTTTTGAGACTTTGAATATTATTTAATGTTCATCCAATTGATAGCTGATCATGCTGCTATATTTGACAATATTGAAGCAGATTTCAATTATTTAAACACTATGTAATCAAATCTAAATAAAAATAAAAATTCTGAATACATCAGTAACAAAAAATTCAATAAATCGATGAGAACAAGTTGTTATGGTTTCTCGCTGCTGTGTTGGAACTGTAGATCACTCTAACCAAAATTAATGAAATACAATGTACTATCACTAATCTTAATTGTAACTTCGAGATTCTTAGCTGCACCGAAAACTGGCTAGATGACTCTACTAAACACAATTGTAAAATTATTATAACCAACACTCACTACGCAATAATAACGAGTGCGCACCGGAGGCGTCAGCACGTGCATATCTAAAATCATCGATTCGAGAATCATAGCAAGTACAACAATGAATCGTGATCCTATAGAAACGATTTTTATAGAGTTGATGAAAAATGGTAAAAGAATTATGCATGGAACGGTGTATAGATCTCCAACAGCCTGTCCGGTATCTTTCCTGAATGAGCTCCATCGTATTATATCGCAGTTTTATAAGTCTTTAAACAATGACCTAATAATCTGCGGTGACTTCAATTATGATCTTTTGAAACATAAATCCTGCGAACAAATCTCAAATTTCATAAATGCCTTTCAATCTAAATCATTCCATCCAATTATTACGAAGCTTACACGTATTCTAACAGAATCTCCTACACTTCTCGATAATATCTTTATGACAGATCCAACTGATTTTTTTACTGTAATAATTACTTTTGACTTATCGAATAATTTTGAAATTTTTTCTAATCAATAAAAATCTCTAGTTCATTTGCATTAAACCACAGGCTGAAACTTACTCACATCGGTGCGTAAATGTTAATGTGGGAGCAAAGCGCACAGCTCTAAAAGAACTAATGCCAGCATTGGACATCTCTCAACAGAACAGTAATGCAACGAACATTGATGATGCAATTCTGAACTTGACTGAAATTATAACGACTACACATAATCAATGTTGTCCGATCAGCACTCGTACAATTACACCGAAAATTAGATAAAAGCCCTGAATTTCTGAAAAAATCGTTATTAATATAAAGAAACGTCAAGCGTACCTAGCTCATCTCTACGAAAGGCGAATATCTAGGGAAATGTATAAAAAATTCAGGAATTACGTAACAAATCAGAGAAGAACATCGATAAAAAATTACGTTACGTTCAAATTCATTCAATTTAAAACTGGTATTAAAAATCGATTTCTTTTTCGAATCAGGAAAACTATTTTTAACGATTTCTTCGTAAACTTAGGTAAAAATATAGCGGATGGTGTTCCTGGAGAACCTACAGATCACTTAAAATATATGGATCATATCCGTGAACACAATTCTTTTTTTACGCTTACCAACTCTTCTGATGTAATTACGTGCATAAACAACTTGAAAAATAAATCAAATGAGTTAAAAATATTCCCCACTAAAGTCCTTAAAGCTATAATGCTGATGTTATAGCCTTTTTCAAAACGAATATTGTTAACCAGTCGCTCATCCTAGGTATTTTCCAGAACTCCCTTGAAGTGGCCAGAGTAACGAATTTTTAAAAGTGGTGAAAAAACTGAAAAAACTTGCGTTAACTCTAATAGACTTATCTCTGTGCTACCAATTATTAGCAAAATATTCGAGAAAACTGCTTATAAAGAAATACATACAAATTTTGAACAAAAATCGCTCCTCGATGATGAACAATTTGGTTTTCGCTATAAATAATCAACAACACAGGCCGTAATAAATCATTTACAATACTTGCATTCCAATATAGACGAATGAAAGCTTTTTTTCTCCTTATTTCTTACCTTTCGAAAAGCATTCGATTGTGTAGACAATGACATATTACTCTAGAAAGTCCACTGTTATAGCATTAGAAGAGTTGCTCATGATTGGTTCAGATCATACCTAACAAATCGGAAGCAATAAGTTGTTAATTGACGATGCACAATCAGAACCACAGACAATTAGCCATGGATTTCCACAAGGATCTGTTCTTGGGCTTTTCCTGTTTTTAATCTTTATCAACGATATCATTAAATTTACATCATTTTTTTAATTCTTTTTTTTTACCAATGACAGCACACTTTCTACGGTCCTTCCTAATCAAAATCAGCATTTTAATAACGAGCTCCATAAGGTTTCAAAGCAGCCTAAAGCTAATAAAATAAGCCTTAATATCGAGTTGACAAAATATATTTTATTCTCATACAAGGGACACATATCTCTTCCACGCATTAATATTGGCGAATTTGAAATCGAAGAAACCAACTCATATAAGTTCCCGGGTATTATAATCGATAAACATCTGACCTTCAAAGAGTACACTGCTCATATTAGTACGAAGTTATCAAAATCCATTGGAGTCCTCCATAAAATGAAGAATGTATTACCTGAAGAATCGTTGCAAATACTTTACTGAACGCTCATCTCACCATACTTCAGTACGAAATAGAACCATGGCGCAGAACTGATAAAAAAAAACTAACGTGCACTTTACCCTACAAAAAAGGGCCATTAGAGCGGTAAAGAAACTAGAATATACTGCTCACACTGATGATTCATTCAAAAGGTTGAAAATACTTAAATTGCTGGGTCCCTACGAACTCTCCATGTGTAATTTTATGTATAAAGCAATGATCACTGATGGCGACGAAGACTTCAAACAATTACTAACTGCACAAACTGGTCATCACGACCATTTAACCCAAAATGGAAGTAACTTCATTCTTCCTTATTATTCAAAAGCTGGGTCACAACATAGTATCCTTATCATTGGAACTAAGACTTGAGACTCAATCCCTGAAGAGATCCGTGAAAGAAATTTTTACAAAGTTTTCAAAATGAATCGTGAATCCCTTTTCCTATCTGAATACTAAGCATGTAAGATAACCAAGTCAAATCTCTTCTCCTAAATAACTCATCTTGATAGGGCAATGTTGCCATTGTTAATGACATTGATCTTCAGTCTGTTCTCAAATGGTTTCTAGAATATACTGTTAACATCTAGCTCATATAAACTATTTTGTAAAATTAAGCATCAAATCTCGAGTGAACAAATTCATTGATTAGTCTAATGCGTAACTAGGATAAGTGAATTAGGTTAAGCATAATTGTACACCTTATAGAATAGCGTTAGTAGTAGGATGCCCTAAAAGTCATTGAACTTATTCGGGCCCACAGGTAGCTATACTCAAATTTGACCATTGTACTAGACTTAAGAAACAATCTACTTCGGTATCGCTTGTGTTAAATCAATTGTTTAAATCACATCTACTTCACTGCAATCAATACGCTTACAAGAGAAACACCAGTACTTAAGATTCTTTGCCTAACGTCGCAGAAATAATATGCATTGATGTAGACTTGAAAAATTTAACTCTCCTACTACTGCTTGATCTCTTCAAAGCGTTCGGCAATGTAGAGCATAAAAAACACTCCTGCAAAAAATATCGAATTTCAAAATAGACAAACAGTGGTTTGAAAGCCACCTACCGAACCGCTCTCACGCTGAGTGCTTAAATAACAAAATGCCATCATTCATGGAAAATAACTTTGGCATTCTCCAAGGTTCAATCCTTTGGCCGCTCCTATTTTCTGTTTTCATCAATGATTTTCTCACCATGCTAGCAAACACAAAGATCGCAATGTATACTGATGATGTTCAAAGTGCCGTGACAAGTTCGATGGTAAATTTGAAAGAAACACAAGTCAACGCTGAAAGCCTTCAGGAGAACCTGAAATTGTGGTATGACCAAAATGAACTTAAACGCAACGCAAGGAAAACGCAATGCATTATTTTGGATCAAAGAATGCGATCAGTAAATCCTTAAAATCAGAGACGATAAAATTGAACCAGTCGACAAAGTGAAAAACCTCGGTGTTTGGTTTGACAAAATTAGTAGAACCTTTATGTTCTTTCATTGCAATAAAAACACACATGACGAAAAATATAGATTATTGGTGATCAAGTCTTTATTATTATCGCATTTGGACCATTGCAGTCTAGTCTGGAAAGAAATACTTCAACGACATAAAAAAATTGCTAAAATGTATGAAGTTCGTGGCCAAAAGTGGTGTGCAAAGTTAATTTCAGGAAACGCGATCATGCAACCCTTCTCTTAAGAAAACTTGGCTGGACCCCAGTACCAGAAAAATTTCTCATTCATGAAGCTTGACAAGTGTTATCATCTCTTTAACTCCCACAGAGTAATGGAGACGTAGTAAAAAAATTTATTTCTAATACTCCGAACGAAAAAACAAATCGAAGAAAGGATGTTTTAGTAAGTGACCGTTCATAGGATCTAGGGCAGAAAGCTCTCTCAGTTTTAGGAGCTCATTTGTGGAACAAGCTCCCTCAGCGCATAAAAACTCTCATACTGTAAAAAAATTCAAGCAAAACGTGTCACGCCATTTTGCATCTCTGTTATAAAGAAAGCGTAGTGTAAAATTTCATTGTTAATTCAAACTAAACGACCAACAGTTTGCCTTATATCTGCCCACTGCTACTGTGAGGACAGCCTTTCAAATTCAATGAGGCTGAAATTCTTAAACTTGTTCTAGCAAATATTATACATTTCTTGTTATCTCTCCTGCGAAGACCTCACACTTAGCCTGTGAAGCGCAATCGATTATGAAACCACAATTAGGTTCATTTATAATCTACGTGTAGAAATTTTGCAGCTATTTGTCGCTCTTAAGCGATATCAATCTATCACCGTGTCTACTTCATCTCATGTACTCATGTCTGTGTGTTATTATAGGGAATACAAAAAGCGCGAGAAACCTAAAATGTTTTTTACTACTTTTTGGACGGTAACTTGATTTTTCTGTAATTTCTGTCAGAAAATTTGAAACTAGGTAGTTTTTGCATTTCCTAATTATTCATTTTTTACCTTTTGTTAATTGTTTCTCTTTCGACTACACTGAACAACTGAGTCGTCAGTTTTGATGTAGCAGGATGAAGGTTTTTTTTAGAAAAAAAACTGAAAGTCATACGATTACATTCGCTCAACGCTCAGCGTCCAGTTGGCTCTGAACTATTAATCAGAAATAACTCGAAATTGCAGAAAATAAAGTTAATACACTGGTTCGCTGTTTCAAAAAGAGATCCATTGCTGCCCCAGTGAGCGTCGCATGTTTCTTTATCGCCAAATGTAAATAGATAAAAGAAAATAAGCGTAATCTAAGCTTAATATTCATAAATAAATCATCTTACCCACCGTATGATGAACATACTCTGAAATTCATTTTTACGTGTTTGTTTATTTGTCTTAGAAGTGCGTGTTGTGCTCTGTTTTTCCATTTTTCAGCCCGTTTCAAATACGTGTTTGATGCCTTTTCTTCTTTTGTCTTAATTTATTGGCGTGATCTGAGCTTATGATTCCGAAACAAATTATCTTATTCGTCGTCTGATGAACGAGCACTAAATTTCGTTTCTGCGTGTATGTTTGTTTATTTTTGATAGATGTGCGTGATTGTTCTCTGCTTTTTCACAAATTGCTTTTGACCAAACTTTTCTCGCTCCTTGAAAATCTTTAGGATGGTGTTCCAGCTTGTTTCAGTAAAGTGTTTCATGTCTTTTCCTCTATCGTTTTAACTCATTGCGAATAACCTCGCAGGCATTATCCATGTGGTATTTAAAGCATTTATAAGCTTCCTATATTCCTACCTTGGATTAAATATCCGAGAGATAATATTCTAATCGTTTCTCTCAACATCATAATTAACCCCTGACACGGTTATTGCATATTTCGTAAGGTTTTTCTATCAATTAAGGACCTTTATATTAATAAACTTTTAAATCCCACCACGTTGAACATTTCATGTATCAACTTTCTTAGAAATGAACGGTTTTTTATTTTTATTTTTTCTTTCTTACGGCATCACCAACATCTTCCCTCACTGCTGGCACCTCACAGACCGCAGTGTCTAGTATTTAGTGATTTGTGCTTTACAAAATGTAGTCAAAATTTTTATTTCTAAAACATTCATTGACACAAGTTCAAATTATTTAAAAATTATTGAAACCACAGTACATGAGCGCTACACACATTCCTTGTAAGATAATGAGTCCCAGGCCCGGGTTGCGAATCCCCAAGAATATATTTTCACAAGCATTAAACTTGTCCTACATGGAAAACTCTGTGACTTCCCTCAGCCCGATATAGATGGCAGGCGCGGCCGCTCACCAAACCGCATTAGTGCAGTTGACCAATTTTAGCTCCGTCTCAATGAAACGCGGCGTTACCAAAGACGTATTCTTCCTAATCGGTCGACTCGGCCGGATTGTGATTGACGTGATGACGTCTTTTAAACCTCGCACCATTGAGAATTCTGCTCTGAGGTCAAAACTTGCCTTGGATATCGCAATTGTCTGACGGTTTCGCAATTGCGTTAGGGAGAACACCGCCGTTGACGTCATGGGCCCAAGGATATGCTAATCAGGAGAGGCGCCATATTACGAGAAAGGGAAGCTCTCACGTCATTCAACTAGAGCAGAAAGAAGCGAAGTTTGGTGTCACTAAGGCAAACAAAAACTCAAAGATTCAGTTTTGTGACGCTGGTTACTGGAGCGAATGAAGAATTTTATCGACCTCAATGCCGCGTAGGTCCTTAGTTACGTAGCCTTTCTGGAAAATGATGGAAACACTCATTCAGATCCTATTCCATAGTCGAGAGAACAAGGATGCTGAATAGAATTCCCGAAAAAATACGTACCTTTCTTTCGTAAATTACGAAGGACATGTTTTCAGGAAACTAAAAAATGTAACGAAATAAAAACACTATCGTTAGCGTACATTAGACAGTTGCTGTCAAATTCCAACCATGAAAATTTGAAGATACATTATTATTCCCGCCTTCGGAATAGTTCGACTCAAGCAATTCACTGCTGCACTTTGATTTCCAAGAAATACATGTCAAAATAATATGCATGCAGCAAAATATTTGCGCCATATTTCACTATTCTTCCTCTATGAAGCAACCTAGAATTACGCTCAGCATTTAATAGTCAGCAATAAGATGCAGTTCACTCGTATGTGAAGGAAGATTGAAGATTTTGAGCACTTCTGAAGTAGCACTTCCTCAAGCACTCATCCGATGTGCTCTAAAATTTATGCATCGGCGTTAGAAGCTTAGTTTACCCATGAAAGTACTAGTGATAATGATTTGAAACTTCTTCAGACACGTTTCAGAACAGGAAATTCTATCGTATAAATTGAAAATTATCAAAAATTTTGTGTTGAGTCGAGTTGTGGCGTAACTGAGAGCATACAGTTTGCCTGCAGAGGCTTTAGTCCCCTGCGCAGTGCTCAGATTCAATTAGTGGAGGGCGAGAAATGGAAATCGGAGGACTCAATCGGAGCCTCAAATGTTTTAATGTTCAAATTTAGCAGCAGAGAACAGAAATACTACGGTTGTATGCGCGATGTACGTAGATGAAATAAATGGCCGTAAGCCTCGATCGTGAACAGAAATATTCAGTCAAACAACCATTTTTCAAAAAATTTCTAGAAACTCTAGCAATATGTATTCTCTTTCTTGTAAATTGTTTACTTCTGAGAACTTTCAAGTAAAACAGTTGAGTCATCATTTTTGTGGTAAGACCTTATGAATGGAAGCTTAACCTGACTAGAACCCAGTGTAAGAAATGGAAGCTTAACCTGACTAGAACCCAGTGTAAGAAATGGAAGCTTAACCTGACTAGAACCCAGTGTAAGAAATGGAAGCTTAACCTGACTAGAACCCAGTGTAAGAAATAGTATGAGAATTGAACTCGTTCTTCGACGTTTGAACGTGTGTTCAGCATGAGCCTGAATTACGAATACATCGTTGTTTAAAGATTGAGAATGAGGTTACATTTAAACTCAAAATTTTATTAGTTATATACTTAAATGAAAATGGCCGACAAATAAAGTGAATAAAGTAGTATCTGATTCGATAAAACAATAGATTTGAGCTAAGCACTGGTACTCCCTCGAGTGCACGCTGTGAAGTTGTGAACCGAATCTGCCGTGAGCGAAAAGTGTCTTGCTGGCATCGGAGGAATTTCAGAGAATTTTGAGGTTTTTAAGTTCAGTTATATTGCCTGAAAAAAGAAAAAACACATAAAATTAATCCTGCAATAAATACGAGTATCGTCGGTTGCTTCAGATTCCTCAAAGAACTGAAATGGCTATTATATATATACATAGTTCTGTTGTTATTGGAACTAACACCTTCTCGAAATCTTCGTAAGCAACAATAACTTTTCGTTGCCTGTTTGAATTTAAATAGTCTTCCGTTTCGCACGTATACTATTATATCAATTCGAAAATGCTACAATCTTAGAGTTATGAAACATCCCCTTTCATTATACAGTGTTTAACTTCAGTTAAAATTTTACTTGAGTAGTGAGAGAAAATGTCATCTTTCCTGTCGAGCAAATTTTAAATTGAACGGTTGACTTGGAAATGACTATCTTGGTATTAATCGCGCGTAAAGTGGTAATCTTTCGTCCCTGCAACTTTCCCCGAGTAAACTCTGGCAGACGTGTGCTTGTACTCATATGGTGCTGCGCGTCTCCTCTGATTGCTGAGAGAACTATTCATTACTTCTTAGCACGTAAACCGCCAAGGCTTAAACTGAAGCTCAAAATTTCACTCCAATTTGAAGCCAATTGTGGTGAGGAATTTTGCAAACAAACATAAACTGGATTATGTCTTCATTTACCTTTAAGTAAGTACTGTAATTGTGAAAATAGAGTTTCTGACTACTGGTCGGTTAGCAGCATAATGAAAATTTCCTGTGTACCACCAGAGGCTCACACGGTGGTAAACGTGGTAATTTATTTTGAGCAGTGTTTATTTTAATTTGGGCTCACAACCAAACATATATCAATCGCTTGAAAGCTTTTCGATTATTTTTTTCGCTTCTAATTTCAATTTCGTGTTCTTTCCTGATAAATTGTATTTTCGTTCAGTACTCATCAAACAAACAGTGGCTTCAGTTAATATTTCAGTCAAAATTTTCTCTTGACAAACGCCGTGGTTTCAAATCGCAGGATAATCAATTTATTTAGGTTCACAAAAAATAATACTAGGTTTTATTGGTCAATTTATTTAGGTGGTCAATTTAGGTGGCAAGATGGTCAATTTATTTAGGTTCACAAAAAATAACATCATATAACACTATAACACTGCACAGTCGTGAGGCTCGTGTGCCAATTTTATTTGCTGACTTTCAACCGTCCTCCAAATGATCTTTTGTAAGATACTATACAATTGTACGTACGTTCTCCGTCCACCAGAGCTCAATAATTAAAAATATTAAAATTCATCTCGGTAGCCTAGGCCCTCAGAGGGTTGCCAATTCAAAAATTTTAACACCAATAAGTTTTTTAACTTTTAAAATATTAGGTGTCATTGTGCTAAAATGATAGCAATTACCTGGCGCCTAGGATAATGAAACATAAGCCATAGCCATGAAATTTTGAACCCTTATTTGAACCCGTGAACAAAACACACCGTGCATGGCTTGAGCTGAAAGTTCCTAATTTTTTACGAAACATTTTTCAGTATATTTAATTTTCTTCCACCCGTCTACCATATATGAATATCGTTGCAGTGTTGGTCCATTTATTCGTATATTGGAAATAAACTGTTTTTCGTCACACATGCATGCTATTGTTTTCGGAAAAACGATTTTAAATAACTCCTCGCACCTCTGTATGTCTGAATTATTTTTTAAAAACTTCCTAGTTTCATTCATTCTGTTTGAAAAAAGAAATAACAGTGTTTTCTAACCAATAAAATATTTTCTCTTTTAATATTGAGCATATGAACTACAAACTACAAAAATTCAAATTCAATAAAATTTCACCCTTTAATTCACAATGCATTTTTTCATTTCAAGTCACATCTCGTAACACTGCTTATATTTTTTATGGCAGCAATAAAATTTACTCCCAAAAGCAAGGCCAATTCGAAGGTTAATGGGCAATTTAGAACCTATGATGAGAATCAAGACCGCGTTTCAAAACACGTAGCAATAACCGAATGCTCTGTAATGCAGCCTAATCTTTCTCATGTCAACAATTTCTATTTCTTCCCCACTTAAGTCTAATTTTCCCGTTAACTTTTTAGGTAACAATATACCCTGGCGAGCTGAAAATTGTGATACAAATTCAAAATCCGAATGAAATCATATTCTCATAATTTCTTCATAGTATATATACAATTATTTTTGTCAGGTTTCAGACAAGGACACTGGTGCAGTCGTTCGAAGATTTAACATCCGCTGACCGACCTGAAAAAATCCTGGTTCGCCAGTACTGAGTTTCTTGACGTGAAGGGAAAAAAGTTTAGCTTCCAAATTGAAGAGCCTGAATGGTCTTTTTAAAAAAGTTTTTAATTTCGACACTACGCAGGCACAGTTGCATTTATCATGTGTCCGGGTCCTATACTTGTTTTCATCGGTGTTTTTGCTCGTTATAGACTTATCTACAAGGTGGTCCCAACTATAGCCCATGTACCGAACAAACCTGTGTTCGTAAACGTTAGATGTTGTTCTCCCTCGTGGTCTGGGAGACACAATGTGTTCATGAATCTTCACTCAAATTCTAAAAGCACAAAAAAGTTCCTGTGGTTAACAGCAACTTTTTTCATGAGACACGCCTATCTAAAATACTTCATCCTGATGACAAATCGTTCTCACAATGAAGTGGTTGTCATGCTCACTGCTCTTAATAGCTTGATTTTAATTGCTTGAATTAAAGAGCCGTGAGAATAGATTTGAAACAGCTGTGTTAATTAATGAACTAATGGCTCGGGCCACTTTAGGACTAGCCGACGGCTCTGTGATCCGACAATTTAAATCATCTAATCACCCTCTGAGAGATTTTGCTTAGCATTTGCTCACCTCACGAACGTTATTAATTTTCTCAGAGTTGTTTAATGCTATACATTTTTGCTTCATTAACGCTGTACACAGGCGAGACATATGAATAAAAATTAATATAAAGCAAATGAACTTACGGTGACATTGCGTCGGGGATTTAAGGAGACTCAGAAGCAGCTGGTTGCGAGGGGCGGGGGTGGGATTATACGGACAGAAGTTACGCGCTCGCCAAGCGTGCGACGCTCATGCATCACTGGGGATTACGTCTGTGGCGTGGCAGGCTAATCGCAGGCGCTGCTTCGTAGAGAAAAGAAGTCGTTCATCTCCCCTGGCTGCTAGAGAAAAATGTTAATTGGAGCAAGTATGATTTGAAATCATGTAAGTAAATTAAAAAAAATAACGAGAAAAATAAAAGGAAACACGAGAGCTAATTTTCTTAATCGCATTGTCTTTGGACTTCTTGATGATGATACGGGCATAAGCTTTCGAAACGAATTAACTCATTTTTTATGGCCAGGCTCAAATTATGCAGCACAGGTAGAAGAATAGGGAGGTTTTGATAAACTTGACATTTGTTGAAGGGCCCTCAATGCTGCGCGAACACCTCACAAGGAAATGAAGCTCAGTGACTGTTACCAATACCGATGTATGGCAGTCGTATACCATTTCTTGGCAGCCGTCATTTTTACACAACAAGGTATTCACCATTATAGAAGTTATTTTCCTTCTGTTTGAAATATGATTTATCCGTTTACCTTGAGAGCATACGCAAGAATATAGGGGAAAATTTTATTAACATCAGAAGAGCAATAATTATTTATCGATTTAACCGATTAATTTTGCAGGATGCAGCGTCAAAGCTAGACAACTTCAACAATGCATTCAACCTTTGGAATTTTCTTCGAATTCTGCGCAAAAAAAGCCGCTCTGAGGGATGAGGGTTGGTGATGAGGGGTGTTAGAGGGTGGCAAGTTGAAATTGTAGTACTGAAAGCAGTGAAATACGCCTCCGACTTATTTATGTCAGAAGCGCCTAGAAAGGAATTTCTCGAACATGCTCTGATAATTAAGGTGATAATTAAAAAAAAAAATTGTTAAAAAAATCAATTAAATGAAAACACTTTAACTTCTTGAATTTGATTTAAGTATTTGAATGAGAAACAAAAAATTTAGCCTGCAATTTCTCATAAAACCACATGGACGGGTAAAGAAACGAATTCTTATAGCAACATTTGTGAAAAATACAAAACTTCGGGAATTTTTCCCAACTTCTAGTGTCATTTGTATCTTAGTAATATTAACACTTACACAGTGACAAGAGAAGCTACAATTTACGTTGCTTGTAACTCAGCTTGTATATTTGAGAAAATTTCCATGCGGACGATATTGGACCAGGGAGATTTAATCTGGTAATGTGGTTATGAAGATTTTTCAAGTACATTCAAAATTTTCTCTCTAAACATTCTCACATTCATTATAGCATGAAAAAAGGTTTCTATCACTCATTCTAATGCGTGAACATCAACAGATGGTGTACTTTCTACCACAGCTGGTTTTAATTCATTCTTTGATACATGATGGTTCTTTCAAAAGGGTTCATAGTTGGAGGCCTAGCACGACATGCGAACTAGGAGAGGTCAAAAATATTTCAGTTCATCTGACAAATTTTTTTGTGATAAATGTAAAAATGTTGCGTCGTTTTGAACTTTTATAAACAATAATCATACCCAAATAACAGTAAGACTAATTCTGTTTTTAATATTTGAAAAAAATTCAAATCTCCTCATTCCTATGGTGACTATTTCAAATTATTATGAATACAACCCTCTGAATCATCAAAACTTCAAGTTTGAAACAACTTGTCAGGAATAGTAAAACCTTCAAAGCTGTTAATTAATAAACCATTAAACATGCATATCTATACATTATATATACATATATGTAGTATATGCATATTTATAAAAAGATGAATTTATACACTAATACATTATATAAATATATACACGAATACATTTCCATACATAAAATCTGCGTGTAATACAAAAATTGCAAAATCAGTGACTTTTTAGTAAAAAAACATTTCCGCATCCATGGCTAATGGTCTAAATTTTAGAGTCTAGACAGACCCAGTGCAACACACCAGTCCAAATGTGACAGAAAAGAAAGTCTCTTAATAAATGTTACAGTGGCATGACTTGGATGAAACAAAATATTAACAGCGCATAAACATCAGGGTTCTATTTTTAATCATTTCTGCGTCGATCATAATTGTCAGCCTTCAGATGAAAACCTATAGTCAAATACAAAAAATTTTACTCGATGATGTCAAAAAAAGGCCTATTCAGATAATTGAAGCATTGTTTATCCATAAACTTAAACTTACCCTTAACGAAAATACGAAAATAGAAATCATTTTTTTGGTGCAAAAAATTGTTCAATAGCAATGTATCTTATACATTTGGCACCTCTGCTAGATCATATCTTTTGACTCTACCTCTTGTGTCGAGCACACACATATAGCTGGTGTGCAATATTAACAAGTCATTCAGTAATCTCATATTATTGTTCTGCAAAGTTTCTCCTATCTAGTCATCTAATACTGTAAATGTCAATATTTCAATTCAGTCTGATGTAGCGTGAGTTTTGGATTGATTGATGGGACTCCAAATGTTTCTTCTGTATTTTAAATCCTGAAGGTGATGTTAGAAACATCGAAACGTTGCCTTTTATAGACTGACAAATATAGAATTTAACAATTGAGTGTTTAGCAAAAATTATGGGTGATTGTCTTTGTATTTTAACAAAAGAAGACCTGAAACAATTCCGCAATGTTGAAAAGCTTGAAAAGAAACTCCGACTAGTCATTCACTCAGTGAAGCCTCACCGAACGGAGCATCGTCCCGGTTTCTGAGAAATATTGTTGAAAGACAAAAAATTTCCTTTCAAACACAATCATGGACAACGGAATGATGAAACAGCTTTTCAGCAATCGCTTTTCAATTGATGAAGTTGATTGCAGTAAAACCTGAAGCTAAAAATTAAAATTTCACGGCTGATCGTTCAGTTAGAGAAAAAAAGCGAACCATTAAATACGCTAACGCAAATAGTGATGATTAAATTTATATAAATTTAGTTCTTCAAAAATTAAAAATATCACACATTTAATACGTTGACTACGGAGTGGGGACACAAGTGTCCCACTAGGTAAATTATTCATATAGGCACCGATATAAATGAATAACACTTCAAACCATTTCGCTAACTCTTTTTGAAGGAATTTTATCACACGAGGAAAACATCATTGAGCACTTATATTTTGTACATATCTTACAAAGGATGGAAACTTATTCGAGCAGGAAAGTCGATTTTCCTAGTCTTTTATTTACCATCTAACCAAATAAGCTTTACAACCTGTGTAATCGTAGTCAACGTGTTAAATCTTAAGGAGACAAAGGTTAAGACGAATATAATCACTATCTAGGCATCCAGGGCAGATTTTTTGCTTGTTCCGTTGCTCTGAACAGCTTCTCATCATTGCCCATGCGCTGCAATAAGTGGAAGTTTACATGGACGGAACACAGGGACGACAGAATTCAGGGGAAAGAAAGAAGGTAACACTGAAATTACTCTTGAAAAATTTACGCAGACTCTAATAAGTAAAATGAACCAAAGCATATATTATATCGTCTTAATTATCATTTAGAACAAACCACTAATTGCGTCAATGGCATGTCGCAGCGCACATGGAAATATAGAAAACGGGAAATCCCGATGAAGTTACTCTGAGTTATAACTTACGAATGAAAAACAAAAATGGTGAAGAGCCTGTGACGAATGTTGAAAATATCACACAATAAGATAGTGAATATAGTGAAATGTTTCAACTTCCAAGAGTACAACGAAGTACGATAACATCGTACTTCGTTGTACTCTTCGCTATCTACGTTTCGGCAAGACTTGCCTGGTATAAAATTACAAAATCGCTAATGTAAATGAAATTCAAATTTTGAGGGTGGTGCACCGAAAAGAATTTAGAATTTAAAAATTACATTATTTTATAAATTAGTCTTAGAGAGTTTCAGCTGTTGAATCTATGCATAGTTCCTGCTATTGGATCTATTCAGAGTTTTAAATCTGTTTAGCTTTTTAACAAATGGATCAATTCAAAGTTCCAACTAAAGAATCTACTCGGATTTTCCTGCGGAAAAATCAATTAAGAATTTTATAAAATGAATCTGTTCAAAGTTTCCACATTTATATCTGGCCAGAGTTTCAGAGAAGAAATCTATTTATAGTGTCAGCAAATTAATTTATTTAGAGTTTCAACAATTGTGCAACTATACCCATGAAAATCTTTGAGAAAACGCAGGTCACAAAGCAAGCTAACTGCATAGCGATGGAGAATGTCACTGAGTACAAACGCAAAATCGCAATCGTGACGTACGTTTTCGCGCAACCTAGCCATGACTGAGCTGCGGTGGTAAAACCCGGAATATAATAATAATAATCCATGACGACTGCAGGTGCTGAGGCAACACGAGCAGCTGCGCTGGCCGAGCCTGTCATCAGCGTTGAAGGTTAAACAATTTGAACAATTTATTCACTACGAGCGATACATCACTTGATTGTTTCTTAAGTCTATTACAATAAAACTTATTAGAGTTTAGCTACTTGTGGGCGAGAATAAGTCCAGCGACTTCTTAGGCTTCCTATTCATCAAAGCTATTGTAAGGTGAACAATTATCTTTGACCTAATTGACTTAATCTAGTTGCACGCTAGACTGATCAATGAATCGACTGGTTCGCTCAAGATTCGATGCCTAAATTTAATACAATAGTTATTAGAGGGCTAGATGAGAACAGTATATTCTAGAGAAGAATTAAGATCCGTCTTCAGATTTATCTCATTAATCGTCGTAAATTTCTTTTTCAAGATGAATCACATAGCAGAAAAGATTTGACTTGATAACTTTGTGAAATTCTTATTCCGATAGAAATAGGAATTCAAAATTAATTTTGAGAGCTGATTAAGAATTCTTTTCATGGATCTCAGCAGGGATCGAATTTCAAGTTTTGGCTCTAATAAAGAGGATACAGTGTTCTTACCGAGCTTTTGAATAATAAAGAAGCATGAAGTTAGTTCCATTTCCGGTTATAACATGATGGTCAATTTGTGCAGTTAATAATTGGTTGAAATTCATGCTGAGTTCTTAATTATTGCCCTGATTAGTCAATGTTTTATACGTGAAATTACATATGGAGAGCTTGTAGAGATCGAAAAGCTTACGTATTTTCAAACTTTGAATGAATCATTAGTGTGATCATTATATTCTAATTTACCTACCGCTCTAATGGGTTTTTCTTTCAGCGCAAAACTCAAATTGGTTTTAATTTTAGCAGTTGAGCTTTCGATAAAATATGTTTTTAAAGCGTCTTCAGGTAACACATTACTGGGGATTCCTACGGATTCCCATGCATAATTTAGAGCTCAGGTCTTCATAGTTTAGAGGTCTTCAATTTCACCATCACCAATCATAATGCGTGGATGAGACGCACTCCGCTTGTAGTATAAGAATATAATGTATTTTACCTTATCGATATTGAGGCTTATTTATTAGCTTTGAGCCACATTATAATTTAATTTTTTTCAGGAAGAGCTATGAAAATTGCCGATATAAAATTCAGGAAGAGCTGTAGAAAGTGTGCTGTCGTCAGCAATAAGTATGAACTTGAAAAGTGGAGTAGATATAACCAAATCATTTATAAAGACCAAATATTAGAGAGACCCTAGGGCAAAACCTTGAAGCACCTATGAATGCAAATTTAGGCTCCTCGAATAATAACCGGCCCCACTGTTCAACCCTTGCTGCGTCCCACTCCATCATCGATTAAACAGCAACTCCTGAGGCTGTCCAGCACCACAGATCCAGCGTGGCAGCAGTAGGCCGCACCAACGCTGCCTGTCGTGCAAAAAGCCCACAGTCGGACGCAACCTGAAGAAATGCGTAGTGGACTTGCAGACGACGCATTAAAGTCGGCCGCTGAGATCTTGTTAAAAGCAATAACGATCTGAGGAAAAGACATCAGTTCTGCCATTAAAGTTTGGGAAGGAGTGCTGAATGTGTGTGCTAATGTGATTTGTTGTCCTTCTGAAGGCAGTCTTTTGTTAACCCAAAATATCTTTCCTACTCTACTTGAGATACTGGATTGAAAAAAGAATACATTCAAAATTGAGGCCGCAAAGCCTGTGCGTGTAACAAATTCTGTGTTTCACGAGACAACGTTTCCAACGATATCTAGAATATTATGGGGACCCTGCAAGCTCATCGTATCGTGCGACACGAGTACATTCAAATCATGGTTTTGCTTCTTATGAGTGACATGATACAACACTGTTTCATTTTTATTAGCAAATGTATATTATCCAGTAACCTTTTACTGTTTGAAATTATTTGATGCGCACGGTGAATGGCGTCAAAAGGCTATGCTACATATAAAGCAAAAGTCTTATAGTTTCTTATCATGCAAAAATTAGGCTGAGCTGGAGTCTGCTTCAAGGTCAGTTGTATATTCACTAAGGAGTGCTAATTTTAAGGTCGAAGTTCTATTTGTGAAGGATCTCTCCCTATCAGGGCTGCCCGCACCTTACTGTCTCTACACAACCTAAGCTGAATTTACAATCTACGAATATTCAATGAATTAAAATGCTACATGCCATGTCATTAGCAGATGGCTTAATATGGTTATATTTACGTGCATGACTATTTTTAATTTTATAGTGTATAGGCTTTAGCGCATTAAACAAAGGTGTTGCACATTTCATTAGGTTTTATTCGTTTTCGTGCATAGGAACACCAATCTCAGTATTTTACGTTTCATAACTTTTGGCATGGGGTTCAACTCCTGAAATTACATGGAGTGGCTGTCATTGTCTCGTACTCCCATTCCCGAATTGTCTTCCATTTCGGTCATCTTTAGTGCACAAATTGATTCCTTTCGATGCAATCAACGTAGAAAAGAGATATATGGTACAACCTATATGCAGCGTGTCCTGCAGTAATCACAGTAAGAGTGTACTGTATATTTTTTTCAATTTCTCAGTTTACCTTTCCCTTGAGGTTCTAAAGCCAATAAAATACCAAATGAGAAAGTATTGTGAATCAGTTGTAAATCATTGGCGCGACGTGCTACGCGGTACTACACGATGTTGTTATATAAGCTCAGATCTGCGTCGAGGTCAGCGTGTTTTGTGTCAGGACGTAAGCGAGGGTGCTGACATCCCTCTCTCCGTGGGGAAAACTTATAATGACGACAATAGAAATCTGTAGTACTCTTATTTTGTGATATTCTTTGAAATTGTTTCATCCTGATTATGGTGCTCCCACATCAAAACTATTGTATTATAATCTTTTCTAGAGATATGGACAGTATTTCGAGTTACAATTCTTACCCGACGTCTACAATCCGATCGTGAATACCTGCTGGGCTGCTTTTTCTGCTTCGTTTGGCGCTGCGGGCGTAGAATTATCGCCGCGCCGAGCGCAAGATTGAATATCTACGAAAATTTTGTCTGTCAACTTTACTTGCTTCAAATCGTGTTCTGTGTTCGAACGCAGTCAATATTCTCAAGAAAATACTTGGAAACAAGTTTCCTCTGCGGTCAATTGAAAATGAGTGTAGAAATGAAGTAGATTTTCTCATTCCACCTGTTCGGTAATTTGTCTCTCCAATAAATGAATAAAAGTCAGCCTATAAAAATGAATGGCTACCCAATTAAAAACACATCGAACCTTCTTCAATGATATCGGTCTCTTACTGAAGTAAAAAGGTGTTATAAAAACAACACGTTCGTATCAGGAACGTACGATATTATCCAGAGAATTAAAATTGTCAAATTTCTTGTATTCAACTCAGAAATACTGACGTAAAAAATTATTGCCAGTATACGCTGTCGTTGGACTAATCTTTCTGTCGGTATCCTTACACCGTAGCCTCTTAGATTGCCAGCGTGGGATTCACTGGGACACTAGCTGTTTTAAATGCACAATAAAAATCTAAGCTATAGGGTTAGAAATTTTTACTGCCGTCGTTCCCCGAATGTCAGAAATCAATCTTGAATTCAATAAATAGGAAAACTACTGATTGTCAAACATAGAGCGATCGTGGAATGTCTATATGTCTATCTTTTCAATGACCATCTTTTCAGCGCAAAAATCACTATCGCTTCGGGGTTGTGAAAATTGAGGGAACTAGTGATTACCCAGTGCACTACAGCCCCTCGATTCACTGTTCCTCAAAACCTCAATACACTACGCGTCAGAGAGCTGCCCGAGCTCAATAGAAGGAGGATTTATTGCACCCCGCCCTTCAGTGCCCCTTTTCTCATTCTGTTGCACTTTAAACGGCTTGCAAATTGCCTTCTAATGATCGGCACGGGTTGTACTTACTTTCAGAGTAAGAACAAACTCAGACTATTATCTACCAATACTAGCGAATATACAAGGCAAATGTAGTTTCTAGTAGAGCTTGATAGCTATTAACTACATAAAAAAAGTAATAGCCGGTGTCTTTCCTTCACCATACCACTAAAAGAGCCAGACTTTGGGACCCCTGAGGAGATATTGGTTAGTACTGACAAGATCGTAAAATGGGAAGTGATGTCAGATCAAAAATCGTTATGCTGATACGAATTAAACTGAAATTTGAATTTCATCTTAAATAAACTCAGCTGCAAACTTCCAACTGCATGTATTTGAAAATTAAAATTAATTAGCATTGATTCAGCATAAATAAAAATGCAGCTAGTGGTCACTGTCTTGATCTATATAAGAAATTACGCTGCGGTTTCCTGTTCGAAATAATTAGCTAAAAACACTTCTGAGATAAATTATTCGTTGTTAACAGGTTTTCATGGCGGTAGGCTGGGTGGTTTGTCTGCTATTAGCCTTTAACAGCAATCTGGTTTGTCCGAGGGGATATGGAAAAATCGTCAGTGACCACCTGTGAGTCGCGCAGTAGTTAACGAGTTAAAACCGTAGCTGCGAGAACGATTTCATTCCAGCAGCAGCACGATCTGGAAATGATGGATCAACGTGAAAATGATGTATTGCCGTGCCTTCAAGGAGCGCTGCTCAATGAGGTCGTAAAGAAGAAGCAGCTTTATTTCAACAGCAATGCAGCAGAGGCAGTTGATCAGGTTTAGAACCTAAGCCCCTTTCAGGCTGGTTGGGAGTGACTCAAAAAATCGCCCGTCGCTCGAGTGATGTATCAGTTTGTACACGGAGTAGGTTAAAATAGTACAGAAGGCAGTGCGAGAATTTAGGGCCCCCTTCAAGGTACCAGGGACAGGGGTGGATTTTCTTTGTTTCTTTAGCGAAACTAAGGTCAAAGGACTCATGTCAAAGGTGAATTTTATCTGCATTTAAAAAAAATTAATTGGTGTATCGATTTGATGGCAACCACCGTATGCCCACAATCGCAGCAACAAAAGCACCCAAACTTGTCTGGCTTGGGAAAAAATACAACTAAGACCAAACATTTTACTCATACACAAGCTGGGTCGCTAGGGATGATGGCAAAGCCAAAATGTAACTCAGCGCCAACTTGTATCGATTCTTTTTATTCAAATCAAAAGTTTACCCGTGATATCAACAGAAATGAAATATTATAGTTATGTTTTATAATGTACTGATTTTGAGCGTTGTTCTGTTGCTTCGTTGAGCTGAGCTAAACCTTTGTAATAAATTTCGATTCATGCGACCTTCTGTTAAATAAGATCAACACGAAAAGATAAAACGTGTGTCGGAGCCCTACTCCAGCTAATATGCTCCACTGAGAAAATGAAGACCCTTCGCTTCTGATATTGCCCGACAATTTATCCGTACAATATTTCCTTCATTTAAATTGTCTAATCGAAAAGCGCACGCTAATGCGAACCCAAGCTCCATTCTACTGTACTTCTATTTCTGTCGTACCAGAAATAATGGTGCGAAACTAAAATTCTTGGACTCTCATTTACTAAAAAAAATATTATATTTTCTAGGATTTTTCAAAGCCTCGTCAGCCTCGTTCAGTGGTGACTCAACGACAGATTGGTGCAAACTCAATTTCACATTTTCGACAACTGGTGCGAAATCTCCGTTACGATTTCTACGAGCAGGCCTTGAGACAGGAAACAAAGGTTCATCCTAGGCCTTCTACATTTCCAGGCCTGCTCTTGGAGGTGACAACATAGCCATGACGTCACACGCGTGGTTCAAAAATGGTGGCAGTTTTGAATAGAAACCAATTGTGGTAAATGCATTTTTCTCAATAATTTTCACCAGAACTTCTGTGATATTGTACGTCAGTAATAAAAAAATATGTACGTGATGCATAGAGATACGAAGATTCTCAATCCATGCTTCCAAGGCTCATAGATTGTTTTCTGACTTACTTTCGGAAGGAATCCCAGTCGTCAAGTAAAGTAATGGAATCCTTAAGTTAATCTTTGCGCTTTTTTTCTTTTATTTGTGGAACTTTGCCATACTATTTTGTACCTGTCGGTTTTTTACAACCTCGTTTATTAAAAGATGAAGTTGAAGAAGAAAATTGTTAGAAGTCGCCTCACCTTATATATTACACTTATGCTCTAGTGATAAAATAAAGCACCCGACCCTGCTGATGTTGCAGGAAAATATGAGAGTACAACAACACTTATATTACAATTGTTTGATCTGTTAGTGCGGGCTAACGTGGGGCACAAACAAGGTCAACTAAGCTTTTATTTTGCTTTGTTAGAAATAATATCCCACTGTTTTTTTACGTACACTCATCTGATAGAAAACCTAACAGGATACATCTTCCACTATTTTTCAAAGTAAAAGTAGCTCCGTGCCATTGGAAATCAGCGAAAGTTTATAGCTAACTTAATTTTGTTCTTTCAATTCATCACAAAAGGCGAGAAGTTTCTGGCCACCAGTATGACCAGGAATGTCTATATTGTCCTCTTGCCGGCAACCATCATCGTATTCGTGGTTTAAATCTTGGATTTGCAACGCCAAAAACTCTTACGGAGGTTGATAGGCCTACCCAGTAATAAGACCAGACCGTCAAAAATTTTCCGTAATAAGTACTTGCGAAAATTATTCAAAAATTGTACACTTTTCTAAATTTAGCTCAACGGGATTAAACCAAGTATTGTTAAGTAGCGTGCCATTCATATAAAATTTTGACTGTTCTGACTAAAATGATTTCTAATTAGTCAGAAAACTCGAAGGTACACAAACCTATTCCCACTTTCATCAAGGGAGACAGTTAATGCATGTTCAAATGAACAAAGCCCACAAGAACAGAAAAACTTATCACCAGTGGCACATGATCAAATTTTCTGATACCTACATGAATTCACTTATTCGCTTCTACGCTAATAAACTTCGACCCATCTATGCAATCAAGCTTAAAGATTCCTTATTAATCAATCAAGAATAGGAATCTAGCCGAGTTTATTAAGGAGAGGGGTTACGTGATCACTTCTTTTGAATTTACCGTTGCATACCACCTTGGCTGCGAAGTTCATGCCCTTTTGTAAATCCCCTTGAAGGTACTGAGGTAAGTCTCCCCATTATACTAGGCTGCTGTAGTCAATGCGCGATAACACCAGGGATTGAATGGCCAATAATCTGGATTTTTTGTCTAGCATACTTTTTATACGATGAAAAAACATCAAAGTTCCTTGAATTATGTTACAAGTATTCTCAACGTGAGATTTGAAGGACATGTTTATATCGAACCAAATACCTAGATTTATAACTTTTCCTGATGCACTGATTTTATCAGTTCCTACTGCAAGAGTAAGATCAAAATTGAAAATTATGAAAAATATTCTCTAGAAAATTCTATTCGTGAAACAACAACTTGGAAGAAGCTCCGAAATTTGGAAATAGGCAATTCAAATGAGCTTCATTATTTTCAGTGATACCCTGTCCTGCTTATAACTTCGACAGAATTTTTTTGATTCGAGTATTAATGACCGTCCAACAGAGACCCATTAGTTAAAAAAAAAAAGTTCAAATTCACAGGGTGAATTTTTGAAGGAAAAAGATATTTTTAGCCTAAATTCATTGATGTTTGGATGTAATAAATTATGAAACCTCCTCAGCAAGAAACTGTTGTCTAGGAATTGTTGCCTGTGATTTGGATTTGCCGGAGTCTGAACTGCTTACCGTCTTTTGCAATGGAGCAGTCCACTAAGGATGAAGCATTGTTCTTCTCTTCCTCCACAGTAAACCTAATTTATTTATGCTTCAGATTGAGTTAATTGAAAAACTGTTCAACACGTGAGGGGTTTGACCATGGCTTCACAACAGCAGTCCAAAATTATTCCCTAATGGTGACCCAACTGCTTTGAGTTTTGCTCAAAAATTTTCCAAAAGATGCTCGAATTATCGCTAATGCACTCCTACTTTATGTTTGCTGGTAAATTCAATGAACAATTAGTCGTTCTAGCTGTGGGACTGTAGCAAATTAACCTATTCACTAAATGCCGTTAATGAATGTTCACGCTTTTTCCCTTGTATGTTTTCCTAATACAGTTTCATTAATTTAAAAATACCTTACTTTAATAATAGATCTTTTCGATTAGTGACATTAAAATAATTCATTTAATAATAGTTTTCTTCTGACGAGTACGTCGCCCCAAATTCCCCCCTGACTGGCAACACTAGCGTAGCTAATGGTTCCTCAGGAAGAAAGCCTTCACGCTCAAGTTAATTTTTTTTTCCGCAACATCTAGCGGTTTTATAATGCATTTAGCGGTATGAAAGTGGCATCTAGCGGCTGGTGATAAATTTCGTTCATTATTATAGTTTCTAACTTTTTTCTAGCGGTGTTTATAATGAGTATTTAATTTGTAATATAAAATGAATTGGTATCGAATACCGTATAAAGATTCCTCTCGCATTAGAAATAGTCTGAGATAACGCCCAGCTTGGCTGAGCGCGCTAATTCGATACAGGTTATATCTCGTTCTGTACTAGTTTTATACTGATCGTCATTTCGCTCCTTGATTTTGCGGCGCCACATCAGCACTACGCCGGCCACCGCGCGAGTTTTAATCCGTTCTGCTGCACATTCGCTTCAAAGACTTGTGCCGATTTATCACAATAATAAAAAACCTCATCGATCATGCCGAAAGTCAAGCATAAATTTCGAAATGAATGGCTGGAATCTGATGGTCTCGAAGACTGAATTAACGAAGGGAGTGGTGACTTGTCAAAAGTGCACTGTGTAGCTTATACAACAAAAATGCTAGTGCCAAATATAGAGACTATAACCCAGTTTATTGTCCAGAAATGCAAGGGAACCACGTTACTGGAAGCCAATCTTGCATTGTATTTAGCTTGCTCTTCCTCCATTGTACGTTGTGATCATCTGCCAGATATGTTGAAGTCAACAAGCGATGGCAATAAGATAACTTTCCGACTAAAGATGCTCAAAGAATATTAATAATGTCCCAAGTCCTTTTCAGAAAGATCTTTTGGCTGATATTTGTGAGGGAAAGTACAGTTTACTTCTAGACGAGTCAAATGACACAACTATTCATAAAATGCTAGGTACTGACATCGTATACTTCAGAAAAAAAATTAAGAAAGGTGTTTCAACTTATCTGAAAGATGCTGAATGGGAATCCTGTGATGCCCAAGCTATTGAGGATGTGACACTCTGAAATGTGAGTGTCATGGTTGGTGTAAACAAAGAAGTGAATCAAAAGCTAAACAAATGTTCCTCCTCTGATACTTTTTAGATGTGTGTGTCATTCATGGCAGCTAGCTGCATCTCATGCAGCCTTTGAATTTCTACCCGGATGTTTAGGATTTCTTTACATAACATACAAGTGATTTTCTGTGTCATCATTAACACAAATATCCTATAAAAAACTATATGAGACAATTAATGAGTGCAATTCTCCTATTAAAATACCAGACAGTCTGGCAAGGTGGCTCTGGATCGACTGTGCAGTTCGTAAATTTTTAGCACAATGGATTGAGTTGAAGTTGCATTTTCCAAATAACAAAAACAAAGGAATCGTGCAACATTTCAGAAATGTTGCCCAATATGTACAATAACGAAAAGACTCTAGTTCTTCCGTTGTTTCTCCGATCAACCTTGGAAGAAATTCAAAGAGTGAGTAAACTTTTTGAGTAAAAACAACTAACAAACCGAAACTGTTGGACGATTTTTACTTCCTATTGCAATCAATCGTTGTCAAATTGATAGTTCTGACAGCAAGATTCGATCCACTTACTGATAACGAGGTAGAACATTTAGATCCTAGGCCTTATTTAGGGTAGAGATTTGAAAGGAAAATTCAAGAAGTGAGAGAACAAAAGAAAATACACAAGGAGGAAGAGTAAAACTTGAGATTGAGATTGAAATTGAAAAAATTCTCCGGTGTTTGTACGAGCGGTTGAAGGGAAGGTTGCCGGAATTTGAAAATCCTCAAAAGCATTTCATCGTTGTCTGTAGAAAAAGTTCGGCATCCAAAAAATGAACCCATAAACAGGTTGATGAAATGGATGGGATTATGAGAAATGCTTATTTCTACAATTAAAGTTCAGTTCAATAAAATTCATCTTAGCTGTAGAACTAATACGGATGACGATTCATTTTGGAGTGAAGTGTCACAGTATTATGATGCATCCGGTGCTGAACCTTTTAAAGAACTTTCGCTGTTTGTGTTTTCAACTCTAATATTACCGCATTCAAATGCTGAAGTTGAGCGTGTACTTAGCTCCATGAATAACATCCAATAAAAAACACAAAACCGAATGGAATATAACATGTCGACAGCTACTATGACTTTAAAATTTGTATCAGTTAGAAATGAAAAATGTTGTTCTACTTATCAAATCCCAAGAAATTTTCTTCAAAAAATGAAACTTTTATAGTGTATCCAAGTTCTTCAATGGACAAAACCGAGTTTCAGTGTTGATTTTGAGCCTCAGGCTGATGAATTAAAACCGTAAGTTTAAACCTCACAAATCATTTAAAATATTCTATTATGATATGCTCACGTAAAACATTACACATTTAACTTCGTTCCGTACAGTAAATTTCCAGTATCGGTTAGCGGAAATTTTAATGGAACTTAACAAATATCTAGCGGTTTTTTGGGAAGTTCATGGCGTTTTTTGTCCATTGGAGTTCGCTTTGCTTGATTGTGCAGTGCATGTTGCGTGTCTCCACATAGCGAAATCCTACCGAGTTGTCCTCCGGTTTACCTTCTCCTGGCTGCTATTCGATCATTGGAGTAAACCCACAAGATCGTCTCGTGAAACCCGTCCCTCAAGATTTCCGGTTTCAAGAATTGAACTCGCTATGACTTGCCGAAAACACAAACCAGCTAAGTTACTTTCAAACTGTTTACCGAGATACCTTACCCTCTCAAATGACGAAGCACGGTGACCCTGATCACATATGAAGTATTTCCGCAATGATGAATTTTTATTACTTCAACTAGAGACCAGAAAAATTTACAGGACTTCCATAAGTACGAACACGTGCCTATATTTTCATGAGTTATCGTGAAGCAAAATAATCAGATTACCATTTTCCTGATTTTGAGTCAGTGCTCAGCCATCGCTACTTTGATTCTCTGTTAGGACATCCATCATGTTTTAAGAAGTTTTCAAACGACCTGGCTCCCAAGCTTTTGAACTTATATAATATTTTAAAGATGAAAAAAGAAAAGAAAAAGAAAACCAGTTTATTTCAAATGAAGAGGATACAAAAAGCTCATGACTGGTTTTTAAAATATCTTAGAGAAAGGATCCTTACTAGACACACACGTACTGAGTACCGTAATACCCATGTCACTTGTCGAAACAAATGATTGAGGGCATTGTATTCCTATTGTTGCTTAATCTAGATTTGTTAATATTTGTAACTACAATTAGAAAAGAAGACACAATTACAGTGACGATGCATTGTTGAAAACACTCTTTTTAGTGCACGCTTATATTTCAATATGAGCTCCAGAACATGTGGTATAAGGAATTATTTTTGAAAGTAAATGAGGTGGATTGAAATAATTCTGTGTCTAAGGCAACGAGGATGACCTTCAGAACTGTGTCTTCACTCCTACGTATCAACTAGTATGCCAATCAAGGAACTCGAAGAAACTTATTTTTACCACGCTACGAATTTATTATATTTCCATGCTAATAACAGTGGCACAAAAGAGTCTACCTGAGTCAGAAACATGAAAAGGATTATTCTACAACAGCAGCCAAGACATGTACAACATAACTGGAGTAATACGTAAAATTAACCACTTATATAGGGCTGTAATAATATACTCAAGAACGTAAGGAATTATGTGAAAAATTACACCACACAAGGCTAACAACAACATTTTAGGACGTGAAAAAGAGAAAAAAACATGAATTTCATATGAGGTTAAAACATTAGAAAAAGTTGCATTATCTTTTCAAATGTCATGATGCAAATGTCTTCAATAAGTAAACATGCATAGGTGCCACGACGGTCCAGTTCAATGCTTGCACGAAATCGGATAGAAAAAACATAAAAATGTTTCTTACAGCTAGTTAATTCAAGTTGAATATGTGCTCGCGATAGCCGTGTGCTATAGGTTCCGCCGCCGTGCGGCCGGGACCCGGGTTCGAAACTCGGCGCTGGCAGTGGCGATTTTCTCTGTTGGGTATAGGAGAAAAATTCCAAGCACAATACCCCACTCTACCCAGGTGTCTGAAATGGGTACCGGTCTTGACCGGGGGAAAGCGTCATGGCGTCCTGGTGTTAGTTATAAGGCATTTGAAAATCCAATGTACAAGGTGATATGTATCAGGCTTGATTGGAAATAAAGCATCCGTAGATGCCTTCATTATTATAAAAAATTATTATTATTATTATAAAAAAGAATAGTGTTTGTTAATTCATGAAAGCAAGAAGATAATGAACATTGTGGGGTGAAAACACTCATGATAATTTACACGTACGTTGACATATAAGCTTTAAATTTATTGACTTCAGGGAATAGTATTAGAATTGTTTGCTGCGGCAGATATTAAACAATATCATTTCGAACGAATTTAAAAAAATAAATAAAAGTGAGTTGACTGCCTAAAAGAGCATGTTTTAACTCACACAAAAACTTTTTATGAGATTTCTCATTTAAATGCTTGACAATAACGTAAGGCGAAAATTGAAAAACACCGTGTTTATGCCATACGACAAATGTAAGAAAAATAAATGAAAAGAAAGAAAAACCGTTTAGTTCCAAAAAGTTTGCCACATGAGATACGTTACAACTTATTGGCTTTTAAATAATTTCTTAATATTAGACGTCCTTAGATAAACATTCCATACGAGGAGTACTAATAGACAAACTATGCGAGGTGTACTAATCGACAAATTATACGAGGTGTTCTAATCGACAACCTATCCGAGGTGCACAAATAGATAAACTATAAGAGGCGTACTATTGAACAAACCATACGTGGCGTGCAAATAGATAAACCCTGCCAAGGGCTAGTTAAATCAAAAATATCTTTTCTTGGAGATTTTATATCCCAAGAGAGGGCTGGCAACTTATAAATAGTTTAAATGCCACTAGAGAAACCTTCGGAATTTCTGAATTATTTGTTGAATCGAAGTAAGAAAAGACGAAAAACGCTATACCGAAGCCGCTTCAAACACCGTCGTAAAAGAAAGTATTAAGAAAAAGTTAGTCACAAAGTAATTTATAAAGAACATCACGCAACAGAACGCGCACATCTAGGAAGGAAACGCGTAAAAAAATTACACGCAAAAAAGATATTCATGGATTGTTCAGCATACGAACAGAGAGATGAGAATTTTTCTCGAGCGCTTTATTTCATTTGTCTGTTTATATTTCTTATTTTATCTATTCACAGATGCGCCCTCTGGAGTAGTGATAGAGCTATTTTTGAATCATTAAGTATGTGAAATAAATATATTTATTACTGGAGTATGGTTCAGTGTTGACTGGTCGCAGAGCTTTAGGTAAAATGTAATGTGTCTTGAAGTTTCGTTTTTACTCAAAAAATAGAAATAGAAGCATATATATGCATATGTGTATATATATGAGCATGTACATGTGCGCGCACACACACGCATACATGTATGCGTGCGCATACACACGCACAGCCCTACACACACATATTCATATATATACGCATCGAAATTGAATATAAGAAAAAAAAAAGATAAACATTAAAAACAATCTTGCTCATGCTACATTTAAAATGACAGTCAAGCTCAGTGTAACCGTAAGAGATAACGTGAAGAAAAAATAAGTAGGAGGAAAAAGACTTCGAAAAACGTAAAATTAAATTGAATTTTTTTATTTGATTAAAACATTTTTAGGAAAACTCAAGTTACAGTCGAGTAAAAACAATATTAAAAATAATTTCGGGTTTCATATCCTCTCGGTATTCTCTGTATTCTCTCTGTATTCTCTGCGGACATGGGTACATGGGATAAAATGGAGGTACACTGTAAGCCAGATTTCACTTATGAGTAGCAAATATCTACAAAATTTTGGCAGAAACGCATAAACAAACATATGTACTCAATTTCCTTCGGTATAGTACTTTTTGTCCTTTTCTTATTTCGATTCATCGAATAATTAAGGAGTTCCGAAGAATTCCTTAGTAGTATTGGAATTATTTAAAAGTTGTCGGCCATCTCTTGGAATATAAAGTATCCATGAGATGATATTTTTCATTTTTTATTCAACTATCCCTTGACAGAGTTAAACTATTAACACGCCACGTATGGTTTGTGTATTAGTACGCCTCGGATAGTTTGCCTATTAATATGCCTCGTTTGGTTTATCTATTTATACACCTCGGATAGTTTGTTTATTAATATGCCTCCTATGGAACGTTTGTCTTAGGACGTCTTATATTAAGAAATTTTTAAAAGCCAATATGTTGGCATGTATCTCATGTGGCAACGTCGTAGGAAATAGACGGTTTTTCTTTCTTTCTTTCTTCCTTTCTTGCTTTTTTTCTTTCTTTCTTTCAAAATGAAAATTCATAGCCTGTTCAACATACGGACAGAAAGATAATTTTTCCACGATTCATATGCTCAAATTACGCTTTATTTCATCTGTCATAATGTACTTTTTATTCTTACTATTCACAAAAACGCTCTCAAGGGTATTTATAGATCTGTTTGTGAATAACAGCGTAAGCGCAATAAAATTAATTAACCGGATAATTTTCAAGTAAAAAATAGAGATAGAAACTTGTTTATATATTTATGTAGATATACAAATACCTACAAACGTCTGCAGTGATATATCTATGCATATGCGTGTGTAAGTGTATACATGTATGTAGTATGTATGTATGTATGTGTACGTGTGCGCATGCATATATGCATGTCTTTGTATCTGTGTGCTCATGTACATGTTTCGCACAAATATTTACACACAAATGCATATATATATGTTTCTATTTCTATGTATTTTTTACGTAAAAGCAAACCTCAAAACACATTACATTTTACCTAAAGCTCTGCGATCAGTTAGCACTGAACCAAATTCCAGGAATAAATATATTTATTGCGCTTGCTTAATGATTCAAAAATAGATCTATCACGACCCAAGAGGGCATTTCTGTCGATAGAAAATTAAAAATATAAACATACAAATGAAATAAAGCGCTCGTGAAAAAATTATCTCTATGTCCCTATGCTGAACAAGCCAAGAATTTCATTTTTGCGCGTAAGTTTGTTCACGCATTTCTGTGCTGGGTTGCGCGATGTTCTTTATAAATTACTTTTTGACTAACTTTTTCTCAATACTTGATTGTCATTTACGATGGCGTTTCGATCTGCTCAGGTGTAGCGTTTTTTTATCTTTTTCTTACTTCGATTCAACTAATAACTTAGGAGTTTTGAAGAATTCTTTGGTAGTATTTGAATTGTTTATAAGTTGTCAGCCATCTCTTGAAATATAAAATGTCCAAGAGAGGATATTTTTCATTTTTTATTCAACTATCCCTTGACAGAGTTAAACTATTAGCACGCCACGTATGGTTAGTGTATTAGTACGCCTCGTATAGTTTGTCTATGAGTACGCCTCGTGTGGTCTATCTATTTGTACTCCTCTGATAGTTTGCTTATAAGTACACCTCGTATAGTTTGTCTATTAGTATGCCTCGTATGGTTTATCTATTATGTACTCCTCGGAGAGTTTGTTTATTAGTACTCCTCCTATGGAACGTTTGTTTTAGGACGTCTTATATTAAAAAAAATTAAATACCAACATGTTTGTATGTATCTCATGTGGCAACGTCGTTGGAAATAAACGGTTTTTCTTTCTTTCTTTATTTTCTCAGTCGACTGCCGTTCCTGTGGCAATAGGCAATAGGCTCTGGCCATACCAGGCGCCTTACAGTGGAGCACACGTCCCTAGAGTATCGAAATCCCGCAAACATTGAAAAAATTTAAAACCAAAATAGCTCGTCTTTTTGCGTCTCAATAATAATTGTGAGCTGCAGCAAATACTGAAAAAGTAATTATGAATCTAATTGGCTCATTATCGTACATTTCATTATATTATACATTATTTGTACTGTATGCGTAGGTATTATGATTGCTTGTATGCTAATATTTGCGTGCATACATATGCATGTTTATGCGTATGTATGTGGGTATGTGTGTGCATATATATATACATATATATGTGTACACATTTCTATGTGTGCTAAACCAGCAACTAGAATTTGAACTATAAATACCACTCTTTTTCTTTTCACTCTCAACTTGCAACGTTTCCTAACACTTCATCCCTCATTATTATTGTAAAGCGTTTAAATAAAAAATATAAATTGTTTTTGTGATCACCCATACATGTTTAATAAAATGCTGATATTAAAATATTTCATTAGATAAAACAAAACTTCTAATTTCATGCTCGTATAGTGGTATATATGTAAATTGTTTTTGTGTTTATATATACGTATGCACATTTACACACAACAGTTTCAGCAAAATTTCTAATCAAGCGACATACTACATCCGGCCAAAATAGCAATCCATTTTATCCCATGTACCCATGTCCGTATAATGCTGAAGAGAGTACCGATAGGATGTGAAGCCCGAGATGTTTTATTTTGTTTATTTTGTTGTTGTTCCTTGACTGTAACCTGAGCTTTCCTAATAATTTCAATAAAGAAATTAAAAATCATTTCATTTTTACGTTTTTCGAAGCCTTTTATCTTCGTAGTTATTTTTTTTTTCAAATAATTACCTACGATTACAGTGAGCTCGACTGTCATTTTTCGATGAAGTAGGAGATAAGTTGTTTTTAATTTTTTTATCTTTCTTAGTATTTTTTCCCCTCATGTTTCATTTTCATTCCGGATATATATTAATATGTGTGCGTGTGTGTGTGTGCATACATATGTACACACACATATTCATATATATACGTATTGAAAATGAATACAAGAAAAATACTAATAAACATGAAAAACAATCTTGCTCTTGCTACACCTAAAATGAGAGTCAAGCTCTGTGTAATCGTAAGAAATAACCTCAAGAAAAAAGACGAATAAGAAAAAGACTTCGAAAAACGTATAAATGAAACGGTTTTTAATTTCATACAAGAAATTTCAAGAAAACTCAAGTTACGGTCGAGGAACAACAACAAAAAACTCATTTCATATCCTCTCGGTATTCTGTGCTACATCGTACGGACATGGGTACATGTGTCGAAAAAGTGCCCTTTTTATTTCTTTAGGTATATGGGAGAAAGACTCTATTAGTTTCAATTACAAACACTTCAATAGTACAACAGACAATTACGTATCTTACAACCGGCATAGTGACTCTCAATGTCGACATTTCCTTCTTCGCCACTGAACTTTCCTCTGAGCTACTCGTCAGATCCAACGTCAGATCGCAGGCGCCCATAATCTACAGACTATCTTCAGCCTTCACCGCTAGCATATCAACTTCAGGACTTCTGGCTCTCCACTACCTCATCACCCAGTACGGCTTCTTCCGCCGTCCGTCGGTTCAGTGTGCTCGACTGCTCGAGTGCTCGTGCCTTGTTGCGCTCCATCAGTGCTGCTAGCGCTAGGTTTTTAAACCTAGATCTAGGTTTTTTAGCTCCAGGCTAGGTTTCTAGGTTTTTTCTTTGAGAAGCTAGCCAAATCTAGGTTTTTAGAATGAGAATGCATTAAACGCAAAAATTACAACAAGAAATGAGGCTTACAATACAATTTTGCTTTTGAAAATTAAGTATCCCTACGCAACAGATATACAATAATACTATATGTCGAGAAAACGGAAATATTACTCGTTTCAGCAACGAGTTTTGAACAGAGTAACCATTCAAGGGGGACCTCCGGAATGAAAATTTTTTTGATCCGATTGGTCTGAAACTTGGTGAGTATATGTAGTTTTGCAAGACAAACATATTTGAACTTGAAATTCTTTGATTTAGGCCTTAGTTTTTCCGAAAAATTTGAAAAATAGTTTTTTTGGGTCATTTATATGCATATTTCAAAAGAATAGAAGTCATTGAGTTTTTATGCTAGAACAAATTCAAAGACAGTTTTGGAATCCTTGAAACATTTCTAACAAAGATATATTCGGGGATTTTGCATTTTTTTTTAATTTTTTTTATATGCGAAAATTTACCAATAAATAAAAAAACGAAATTTTTGGATTTGAACCATTATAAAAAAAATTAAATGTAAAAATGGAAAAAAAGGGGAATATAACTTTGTTAGAAATGTTCCAAGGATTCCAAAACTGTTGTTGAATTTGTTCTAGCATAAAAACTCAGTGACTTCTATTCTTTTGAATTTTGAAAGTAAGTAATTTTACAGTATAGGCCAAAAACTAAATTTTTTGTTTTAGTGTGATATAATGGAAATTCATGTAATTGAATGCTGTTTTCATTTTTATTTCGATTATCTCCATGCATAACATCATATTCACACTGTGAATTGTAATTTCCAAAAAAGAAAAAAATTTAAAAAATTTTTACTTATATAAAAATTATGAAATTTTTTGTTTTCAGTTTGATTCTCATGAAATTTGACTAAAATATGTAACTTTTGAAAAGAAACACAATTTCGTCTATACATTTTTTTGATTCAGGCCTTAGTCTTTGAAAAAATTGGACATATTGGTTTTTAGTCCACTGGTAGTGATGTTTCAAAAAAATAGAACTCATTGAGTTTTCAGGCTAGAACAAAAACAAAGACAGTTTTAGAATCCTTGAAACACATCTAACAAAATTAAATTCGCAAATTTTCTATTTCTTCTTTTGTTTTCTTTTTATATGGGGTCGAAATGGGCTCGAAAATTTAAGATTTTGGTCCCCTTATTGTTTTTGTGTTTATATATACGTATGCACATTTACACACAACAGTTTCAGCAACAGTTGTTCCTCCCCCCTTGGGGAGGGATCTATTGTCCGTAGCGCCATAAAATTTTAGGACCGAATAGTCCACCACCTAAGGGTTCTTTTCCAACAATAAAATGAAAAATGACCATCGGAGAGAAAAGGGGCCCCGGAGGACCCCCTTAAACAGTGTCCCGGACGGCGTGAGTCGCTATTGTAGTCACTGTATTGTAAGGTGGAAGGCTGTCCGCACAGTTCGCAAGGGTAATATCGTCGTTGTGTTTTATTAGCTTGTTTTTGCCTTTTCTTTATAATTAGTTGGTATAAACAGTGCAGTGTGGAATCATGAGCAAAGAATCTCCAAAGAACAAAAAGAAAACATGGTACGTACAGTCTTTCAGGAAAGAATGAGTACGAATGATTGGTTGCAAAGAGACATAGATAATAAAGAATTGTGCTATTGTAAATGCCGCTCAGCTACGCTAAAAAATGCAACCAAGTCTATGCTACCAACTCACATCAATACCGAAAAACACCAAAAATCCTTTGAAATTGCCATATCTAACGCACGTTTTAACGAATTTTTTTACAGTACTAAGTCTGCAACTAATAAAATTGCTATGCCGAAGCATTGATTACAGGTTTTTCCGAGTACCATGTCCCTTTTGTGCATATTGATCATTTTCTTGGAGCTTGCAAGCGAGCTTTCAGTGACAGTACTATTGTCAAGAAGATTGACTTTAAAAGAACAAAACAAGATTAAATGTATAATTCAATTTGTAATTGCGCACTAAGAAAAAATGAGCTAAACACTTGTAGGAAACAAAAATTTTCTGTAACAATTTATGAGAGCATGAGTGTATCTGTAACGCAAATGTTAGCTATTTTGGTGAGGTATGATATATAGATCCAAGTGACAACAAATTTTCAAACCCCTAAAAGATATATTTCTAGGTTGGAGCATTGTTGGAGCAAGAACCCCTTCCCATTTATGAAATCCTCAGCATATTTAGAAAAAGACTGTGCATTTTTTAACGGCATTTTGTGTTCAAATTAAAAGAAGATTTTCATTGGATGAGAGAACCATTACTACGCAAGTTAAAATCTTAAACCCTTAAGCTTTACCAGCTAATAATGCACCGATGTCCATTGCAACATTGGCGGCGCAGTTCAAAAATCTGGTACCTCAAAGCAAGTTAGATGATCTTGACGATGAATATCGAAGCTTCAGGATGACTAAAGACTTGCACTGCACAGAGAACACCGAAAATGTCAGTATTCCTGAATTTTGGTTAAATATTCGATTCATACAAGATAGCCTTGACCAGCCCAGCTATGAAGAATTATCCAAATTTATGACTAGTTTAACAGTTATGCCGCATTGCTCAGCTTGCGCTGAGAGAATTCTCTCATAAGTTACTGGTGTAAAAACGTCGCAGACGAAGTCCATGAAAGCTATTACAACCAGAGACCGAATTCTGGCTAAACAATTAACATATGGAGACGCATGGCCAATCATGCCCTCACGTGGGAGCCAGACAGAAAAATGCATGAGGGAAAAGTCGTCATTCATGAGGGAAATGACGAGGAACAATACATATTGTGATAGGTAAACTGTATTTTTTATTGATTTTGTATTATTTGTGTGTCACAAGTAAAAGTTTATTGTCAAAAAATACATTTTAGGAGGCTAGGTTTTTTGGTTCAAATCTAGGTTTATTCCCAAGTATGATCTAGGTTTT
This sequence comes from Morinoia aosen, assembly GCA_030386875.1. Lineage (NCBI taxonomy): Eukaryota > Metazoa > Arthropoda > Malacostraca > Amphipoda > Talitridae > Morinoia > Morinoia aosen. Next base: position 75,630,528 of record CM059572.1, on the reverse strand, counting down.
TCGAAAAGTAGTCGCTGGCAGCACTGCGCTCCATGCCTAGTTGACGCATCACTGTCGGCATGAGAGGAGGTAGCTAAAAGCACCCTGCGAGCGTGAGTGCGCACCCGTCATCATCACCTCAGTGACCTCACCACCGCATGGAGACACTTCGCTTCGCCATCAGAGCAGAAGTCGCAGTGTTTCTCGTATGTCGTGCGTAAGCATTGATTCTTCGGCTGAAACTCATTGAAGTGTTTCGTTCCCTCCTGTTAAATTATAGCGCCTAGGGTAATCTATATATAGTAGTTAGAAGTAGATCGGTGGTGTATTTCAGATCGGGGTGTGTTTATTTATGGGTTCAGGTGTAGATCAGATCGGTATGTGTTTATTCATGGGCTTCGGTGTAGATCAGATCGGGGTATGTTTATTTATGGGTTTAGGTGCAGATCAGATCGGGGTGTGTTTATTTATGGGTTTAGGTGCAGATCAGATCGGTGGGTGTCACGTTAGTTTTGGTGCAGATCAGATCGGTGGGTGTTACGTTAGTTTAGGTGCAGATCAGATCGGTGGGTGTTACGTTAGTTTAGGTGCAGATCACATCGGTGGGTGTTACGTTAGTTTAGGTGTTTGAGATCAGATCGGTGGGTGTAAATTTAGTTCAGGTGTTTAAGATCAGATCGGTGGGTGTAAATTTAGTTTCGGTGTTTGTAGGTATAGCTGATCGGGGTTAGTTTTGTGGGTGTTTAACTGGTTTATTCACCAAGCAAGTCAGATCCTCATACTTCGTATTTACTCCTTTTCTTTAAATTTTGTTCATTGTTTTCCCTAGGTGCATTAACGGAAGGCGCGGGGTTTGCGTCTAGAATCACGACAGCGGCTCCGATACATCAGGCCGAGTCTCCGACGCAGCTCTCTCATTGTACGAAAATCGTTCTTCACCACCTAATTTATTTTGCATCGCACGAATATTTATTTCTATACCGGCCTTGTCGAATATTTGGGTGATATTATTAAACTTTAATTCTACTGTTTGTATTTCATAATTCCCTCCGCTCGCTTTTTTCGTTAACATGGGATAAAATGGAGATACAGTGCAAGCCGGAGATCACTTATGATTAAAGAAAGAAAGAAAAGAAAGAAAAACAGTATAAAAACAAAGTATTAACAACTATTTACAAAATTTTGGCAGGAATGCGTAAAAGAACATATACTCAGCATCAAAATTCATAGCTTGTTCAACATACGGACAGAAAGATGATTTTACCACGATTCATACGCTCAAATTGCGCTCTATTTCAATGTTGTATTTTTCATTTTTCCGATTAATAGAAACGCCCCTGGGGAAGTGATAGATTTATTTTTGAATCATTTCGCCAGTGCAATTGTATTAATTAACCGGATTGTTTTCACGTAAAAAAAATGAAATAGAAACATGTATATCTATTTATGTAGATATACATATTCCTAAATACCTACACACACATATTATTATATATATATGCTTATTGAAAATGAATATGAGAAAAAATGTTACACATAAAATAAAAGATAAAAAACACTCTACCATTTACTACATCGAAAAAGACAGTCGAGCTCACTGTAATTGTAAAAAATTATTTGGAAAAAAATACCTAAAAGGAAAGAAGACTTCGAAAAACGTAAAAATGAACAGGTTTTTAATTTCCTTATCGAAAGATTTAAGAAACTCAGGTTAGAGTCAAGGAACAACACAACAGCAAAGAAAACATCTCAAGGTTCACATCTTATCGGTATTCTCTTCAGCATTATACGGACATGTATACATGGGATAAAATGGAATAACATTGTGGCCGGATATCACATCTGAGTGGCTGTAGTATCTCAATATAGGCCTCGCAGCCGGATATCCTTATCACATTTGGTTTGGGATATCGCGGTACCGGCGGAAGCGTCTTAACCGCAGCGTGAAGCCGACGGAAGCGCTTGTTGCGCATTGCCCTAGGTCCTTATCGTACTTGGGTTCGGATGGGTCGGAAGCGCCCCGATCGCAGGCGCCGGAACCGTGCCTTGGGGCGCATCGCATTGGTATGTACCGGAAGAGCATTGTTTAACTTCCGAGCGCTACAGCTTATAAGCAGAGTCGGTGTATCGATGAGGCAGTACAAGAATAGGAACCTAGCTGAGAGTTTCCTTCTCCTACTCCTTGAAGTTAAGGCTTCTGATACGGTAGTTAAAGCTACCGATACTGTAGTTTGCAGCTACAGTTACATTAACCTCATGTTGTGCTGAAAGTAACGACACAACAGTGGCGAATATTTACAAAATTTGGCTAGTATAGGTAGAAAAAACAGTGGTCCACAGTAGTAATTTTAATTATGGAAATTTAGAGTTTTTTAATATGAATGTTCAGTGCTAGTGTGCGCTGAACGCATTGAAATATAAAAAAAATTAAATGCTCAATTACCCCCTGCTTCCAGCTCAGCCTAAATCGATTGAAACATCTTCGAGAATGATTTTGAAATAGTGAGACAACGTTAGCCCAAAATTATTTTTTTAAAAACATAGCCCAACCCTCACATTTATAAACCTGTATATTGTACACATAAAATGTATTTCAGAGTTTGTTTGTCATACGGACGTTGAATAAAAATACAGAAAAGAGAAAAATAAAAAAATGTAGATGAGAAAATACTCCTAACTATGGAAAAAACGACCTTCATTCCGTTGCATTGAACTGACGGCTGTGGTGCTCATTATAGTCGACAGAAGTAAGAACAATATTTGAATGACTTAGCAAACGTAAAATGAAATAATTTTTAATTTTCTACCTGAAATTTCAGGAAAATTAAAATTACAGGTAAATGGCAACTTCACACCGAAACGCTGCAGGCTCTTTGAAAGAGATGAAAAATGACGTGACACATTTACTCTAAATTCTTTTACAGTTTTAGAGTTTTTGATGTGCTTGGGAGGCTTGTTCCACAAAAGAGCTCCAGAGACTGAGAGAGCTTTTTATCCCACGTTAGATGAACGGTAACTGACCAAGACATCATTCCTCCGATTTGTTTTTTTATTTGGGATATTAGATGGAAAAAATATTACCATATCTGCATTACTCTGAGGGAGGTACAGAGAGAATAACACTCGTCGAGCGTTTTGGATCATGAATCTGTTCGGTAATGGGATCCAGTCGAGTTTTCTTAAAAGAGGGGTGGCATGATCGTATTTATTGAAATTTCCTTTGCATACCACTTTGGCGGCGAAGTTAACACATTTTTACAACTCTTATTGACGGTATTGAGGTAAATCTCCCCACACTAAACTGCAGTAGTCCAGACGCGATAAAATTAAAGACTGAATCACTAATAACCTAGCTTTTTCGTCAAGTGTGCTCTCAATGTGATAAAAGAACATTAAGGTTCCATTAATTTTCTTGCACATTGTTTCTACGTGTGAATTGAAATGAGTTGAAAGTCATATTTTTATTAAACCAAACACCAATATTTTTTACCTTATCTACTGGTTCCATCTTATCGTCTCCAAATGCTAGCGTAAATGGTGGTAAATTTCTAGTCGCACTCTGTGATTCAAAAATAATGCATTGCGTTTTACTTGCGTCAAGTTTGAGTCCATTATGGTCATACCACAATTTCAGATTTCTCAGGTTTTCGTTGGCTTGTGTTTCTTTCAAATCCGCTGTTGAGCTTGCCATGGCAATTTGTACGTCATCAGCATATATTGAAATTTTTGGGTTTGCAGGCATGGTGGGGAAATCATTAATGAAAATTGAAAATAGTAGCGGGCCGAGGATTGAACCTTGGGGAGCGTCAAAATTATTTGGTATGAATGGTGACATTTTGCTATTCAAGCACACTGCATGAGAGCGGTTTAGCAGGTAGCTTTCAAACAACTAAAAGTCTATTCTGAGGTTTGAATTTTTTTGTAGAAGTTTCTTATGCTCAACACTACCGAAAGCTTTGGAGAGATCAAACAATAGTAGGAGAGTTAATTTTTTGGTCAATATCATTGTAAATTTTTTCTGTTATGTTTTGCAAGGCGTCTTGAGTACTGGTATTTCTTCTGTAAGTATATTGATTGCGGCGAAGTAGATGTGTAGATGTGACTCGTCTATGTAAGACGAGAGCTAAGACATTATAGTTTTTGTTCGGCTTTAAGCTGGTGACGGTGGAAACGCACTATATCAGCATTGCTCTGAGGAAGGTATAAAAAGGACAATATGTATTGGGTTTTGTGCATAAGGAACCTCCCATGAATAGGAGTCCAGTCGAGTTTATTAAGGGGAGGGGTTGCATGATCACTTCTTTTGAATTTACAGTTGTATACAACCTTAACAGTAAAATTTATGCATTTTTTGTAACTCTCTTAAAAGGTATTGAGGTAAATCTCCCATACTAGGCTGCAATAGTCAATGTGTGGTAAAATCAAAGACTGGATAGCCAATAATTTATATTTTTCGTTGAGCATACCTTTTATACGATGGAAAATGTTATCCGAACAAAATACGAATCAAATATTTTATACGATGAAAAACATGAAGTATATTTTTAACTGAACTGATGATGGAGCTGGACCCCGAAACGTCTTCAATATAAATATAATTATCTTTCTCAGAATTGTTTACGCCTTCAAGTTACGCTTCATTACAGTCAAGCTTGATACACGTATGACAAATTATTTCAGGCTATAAAAATCAGTCACAGTATGCTCCCTAACTTGAGTTTACGGTAATTCAGAGCACGCACACCCTGAGAATAAAAATTTCAAGAAAGTGTAGACTAACGGTTTATGTTGAATTTACTTGTAAAAGAAACTACGCTGTGGTTTCTTGTAGGATATAACTCACTAAACCACTTCTTAGAACAATGATTCGTTGTTTTAAAATTTTCATCGTAGTAGGCTGGTTTTTTGTATTAGCCTAAACAGTAATCAGGTTGGTTTAAACGCTTGTTAGTGTATTTTTGTAGTATCGGCTACAAAAGCGTAAAATTATAAACTTTCCCATTCGCACTTAAATAAAATAATTATTAGCATTAAAAATCTTACTCTGAATTGTTATTAATTATTTTCTACTTCTAATTCGTAATCATTGAAGTTTTTGTGTAAATACATGAGAGATAAAATAATCAATCGACATTTCGAGTTTCAAGCCGCCGGAAGTGGCAACACTCAAGCGCGACGCTTGAACTCATTCACTCACTCACTCTCTTTCGTGACTCTCTAGCGTGCGTACAGCTCTCAACCTCAACGACATCGCCAAACGCAAACACACACACTCCCTGGGCCTGAGAGACTTCATTTACAATCCATTCCCTTAGCGATTCATATGGGTTATTTTTAAAGCTAGTAAGCCTAAGATTTCACCCTCCGGCTAGCTAAACTACCTGCTTCGACTACGATAACTCGCTTGTCCAGCTTGGGATTAATAGAGCTGATACCTTAAAGTGACACCACCAAACGTCACGGGTTTTTTTCAAGGGCGTATGCTACTAGTTAGTCTAACTTGGGCTTATATAAATTCCCAAAACACAACTCATTACATCCTGCCGACACCATCGCGCGCCGGACCTAGCTGGGACGGAGAAGCTCACCTAGAGAAAACCTTCCAGTCAAGCTAACCGCCAGTCAGCCTGGCGTTCCTCCGAATAAAGACCGAGCTGAGTTCCCTCGCCTTATTACCCTTCTCTCACGGTTTAAGAATACTATCGAGTGATTGATTTGGTTTGGAAGCGGATAACTAGCACCCCCATCCAAAAACCAAACACTGGTGACCCCGAGTTTAAAACCCCATAGATTAAAACCCCAGCTTTAAAACTTAAAAACTATTCAACTCGATAAGTGTTTGAAAAATTGTGAGAGAGGATAATTTTGGCATATCATTGTAGTGATAAGTTTCCCATGTCGTAGTCTTTGAGAATTTCTATGGATTTAACCGTGTTAATGAATGTTCTCTGAGCAGCTCTAACAAAATTTTTTTTCAGTGCTATCCTGTCCTTTTTGTCTCTTATGCCACAGTAGGTAGGAAAATATTTTTCTCGCCTGTTTTTTTTTCGTGCCCACGCTAAATGCTGCCTACCGCATAAATTTTCGTTTCCAATTTTATATTTTCTTCTTTCCGTTTCAACTTTATTTGAATGATTGAGTGGGTAAAGTAATAACGCAAACCTTTGTCACTTTAATTCCAAGTCATAGGCGTTGATTACGCAAATTCCTCGCCGTTATAGCTTAATTTGTGCATTCCAAAGAAAATTGCTAGCATGCCTGACACAGATAATGAAGATCGAGCGCGCACAAAACCTCTTAGTCTGCCGCCTTTCATACCAGAAGACAGCTTCACTTGGTTTAACCAAGTGGAGGCAATATTTAGGTATAATAAAATAAGGGACGAAAACGATAAGTTTTATGCCCTTGTGTCCGCAGCTCCCACGAAATTGTTAAATGACTCCAATAACTTGCTAGAAAACCCTCCTACTGTTAATCCCTACGGCATCTTAATAGGAAAAATTATGGCTAAATTGCAGATGTCCGATGCGGACAAATTCCGAAGCCTTGTAGACGCATCAGCAATTCCACCTGTCTCTGTCTCTTTCTCTCCCACTTCGTTAGTTAAGGAGTTGCGAAAACTTGCAGCAGGTGTTGCCGTAGCTGAGGGATTTCTGAAAGAAGTTTATATGAATAAACTTCCTTGCAATGTGCGTCCATTTCTATCGTTAGCAAGCCCGGACCAAACTTTAGAGATGCTTGCAGAGTCCACAGAAACAGTGATGCGAAACCTAAACATGTCGCAAGCACCGCAGGTAGCTTCTTTGAACGCATCAGCTGCGAATTTTAGCCCGGCAAATACTGCTAATAATCAATCCTCAGCCACAATAGATAAGATGCAGCAAAACATCGCTGAGCTAAAGCAAGCTTTCCAGAATTGCCAGTTAGGGCATAGTGTAGCTCACATCCGGCAAGGCCCAGGGAGATTCCAAAGCTACCAAAATGCCTACGACTATCCCTATGACTACCCGCCGCCTCAAAGTTTTGATAGAGGTAGAACTTATGATAGGACAGCTCAAGACCGCCGCTTTAGGTCGCGCTCTCGTGATGCTAGTAGTAACTTATGCTGGTATCATCAAAAGTTTGGTGACCAAGCGCGCAAATGTGCCTCACGCTTTTGCCCCCGTTATACCGAAATGACTTCGGGAAACGGCAACAGCGACGCATAGTAGCGAGTACTGCGTTAGCTAACTCCCAGACCACTCGCCTCCTTGTCGTATTCGACCCAATCACGAAGCTTCGATTCCTAATAGACACAGGATCGAGCGTATCTATAATACCAGCTACGGCGAAAGATAAAAATAATATTCGCTCAGCAACACTGCGCGCAGCAAATGGCACGCCAATAGCTTGTTATGGGGAGAGACCACTCGAGTGTAGTCTGGGATTGAGGAGAAAATTCACATTTACCTTCATGATAGCTGAGGTTCAAGAGCCCATAATAGGTGCCGATTTTCTAGCCAAGTTTGGCATAATTGTAGATGTGAAAAACCATAAAATTAGGGACGAGGAGACACAGATCTCAATTCCCGCTTGTAGCATAACTAGAGCTAATGTCTTGCATTCCTTCGCCATCGCTTTCAAAGATGAGTGCATGTTCGAGCAGGTTCTCGCAAAATACCCTGCACTAACAAACTCTAACTTAGCTTCTAAAAAAATGCAGACTAGCACGAAACACCATATTGAAACCACGGGACCGCCAGTTGATTCCCGAGCAAGGCGTTTACCGCCTGATCGATTGGCTTTAGCCAAGAAAGAATTTGCGCGCATGCAAGAATGCGGCATCATCCGCAGTTCCAAAAGCCCTTGGGCTAGCCCTCTTTTGCTAGTACCCAAGGCTAACGGTGAATTCAGACCGTGCGGGGATTTCCGCAGGTTGAATGCCGTTACTCTACCTGACCGTTTCCCTATCCCTTACCTTCATGATTTCAGTGCAAATTTAGAGGGAGCACAGATTTTCTCAAAAATAGACTTACAAAGCGCCTTCCATCAAATTCCACTTGAGGAGAGCGCTATCCCTAAGACCGCCGTAATCACTCCGTTTGGTCTCTTTGAATTCCTAAAAATGCCGTATGGCCTGAGGAATGCTCCTCAGACGTTCCAAAGGCACATGGCTGAAATATTCTCAGATCTCATCTTCGCCTATGTCTATCTAGACGACATCCTAGTGGCATCCGCAACCCCGGAGCTACACAAAGACCATCTTAGGGTCGTTTTTCAAAGACTGTCCGACAATGGACTCCTGGTAAACCCTGCAAAATGTGAGCTCGGAAAGCCATCACTGATTTACTTAGGTCATGAAATCTTTAGCCTAGGTCTAAAACCTTTGCCTTCCAAAGTAGAAGTGATCAAAAACTTTCCTCTTCCACAGACCCAGAAGGAACTGAGAAGGTTCCTGGGTTCTGTTAACTTCTATCACCGCTTCATACGCAACTGTGCTCAAACCTTAGCTCCTTTGTCAGATTTGCTCGAACCTAAACGAAAAGGCAAATCTGCTGAGGTAAAATGGACGGAGGATGCGCGCAAAGCCTTTGACGATATTAAGCACAAGTTGGCTACCGCGACGGAATTGTCCTACCCTATTGCTAATGCTGATTTCAGTCTGGTAGTCGACGCCTCAAGTACTGCCGTAGGTGCTGTTTTGCAACAACAAGTAGGTACTAATATCTCTCCCCTTGCTTTCTTTTCCAAAAAGCTATCGCCCACCGAGCGTGCTTATAGCGCGTTCGGTAGGGAACTCCTTGATATCTATCTGTCTGTGAGACACTTTCGCTATGCTCTAGAGGCAAGGGAGTTCGTGATCTATACAGACCACAAACCTTTGACCTCAGCGATCAAGATGCCGTCTGAAAGACATTCCCCAAGAGAAGCTCGACACCTTTCCTTCATTAGTCAATTCACCACTGATATCCGATATATCAAAGGTCTCGACAATACTGTCGCTGACTGTCTCTCTCGAATCAATTCTGTCCAAACCAGTGGTGAAATCACCTTCGGAAATATTTCCAAGACTCAGAAGGAGGATCCTGAACTTCAGGATCTTCTCAAACCTTCTAACACTTCCTCTTTGAAATTAACCTTGGTTGACGGCGTGTACCGTGATGCTGAGCGACCTTCTCGTTTGTATCTTCCTGCGACTCTCCGCAGAGTAGCTATTCTTCACTATCATTCTCTCTCTCATCCTGGTATTAACCGTACATTGCGTTTGATTTCCGATCGTTTCGTCTGGCCAGCGATGCGTAAGGAGGTCAAGCAAATTGTGCAAAATTGCCATGCATGTCAGAGTAGCAAAATTGTGAAACATAATCGTGCAGCGTTACAGAGCTGTGCTTTTGCTGGACACAAATTCGACTCTGTACACCTAGATTTGGTGGGTCCTTTGCCTTTATCGCGTGGTCAGTCTTATTTGTTGACCATCATTGATAGGTTTTCTCGATGGGTTGAGGCCGTGCCTCTTCCTGATACCCAAACTGAGACAGTAGCGCGCGCTTTCATGAGCAACTGGATTTCCAGATTTGGGGTTCCCTTAAGTGTCACGCATGACCGGGGATCACAATTTACCTCCAAATTTTGGAGTGAGCTTAGCACCGCTTTAGGGTGTGAAAACGTAAACACTACCGCTTACCATCCGCAGTCGAACGGACTTATTGAGAGGGTCCACAGAGACCTAAAATCGGCATTGCGTTGCCTGAACTGCAGCAATGATTGGACTGACAGACTTCCAGTAGTACTACTGAGCATCCGAAATTTACATAGACAGGATCAGCAATGCACAGCAGCAGAAATGTTGTATGGGAAAACACTTCGTCTCCCCGGCGACATCGTTGACCCAAAACCTTTGCCTGAATTTTCATCTGCTGACCGTTCCGCATATGTAACCTGTCTCAAAGATTGCATGCGTCAGATCAAGTACGTAGCTCCACGAATGCCTCAGACTAAGGACAAACTTGATCCTGCCTTGCAAGAATGCACCCACGTGTATGTTCGCATAGATGCTATAAAGCCAACCCTCACACGCCCTTATGATGGCCCATTCAAAATATTGAAAGAGACGCCCAAGTATTTCATCCTTGACAGATCTGGTTCACCCGACCCTGTGAGCATAGATCGACTAAAGGTTGCATTTACCTCCGATAATAGTGTGATTCCTAACCCTTCATTCTCTCCACAGAATTTCCTTTCCACTGAGACTCGACCATATCTACCATCTCAGTTTCCTCGGTTGGCTGCATTGTTGCCTAGTCAACTTGAGTGTTATCCTTTCTATGTGTCTGTACATTCAAACCCTATCCCTAAGCCTATCGTAGATTCTAACTCTAGCCCTCTTACTGAAACAGCGACAAGTCTGGAGAGACCAGACGAGCCCGCTGCAGTAACTCCTGTTCCTAGAACTCTTGCCGAACTAAAATTGCAGACCCGTTTGGTGAAACTTCCCCGCTCAGTAACATTTTCCGACCGCCAAACCCGGCCTGGTCGCGTTGTTCGAACTCCTTCCCGCTACAAATGATTGCAGTGGGAGGACCTTTCGGTCTGCGCCTTGGGGGGTAATGTAGCATCGGCTACAAAAGCGTAAAATTATAAACTTTCCCATTCGCACTTAAATAAAATAATTATTAGCATTAAAAATCTTACTCTAAATTATTATTAATTATTTTCTACTTCTAATTCGTAATCATTGAAGTTTTTGTGTAAATACATGAGAGATAAAATAATCAATCGACATTTCGAGTTTCAAGCCGCCGGAAGTGGCAACACTCAAGCGCGACGCTTGAACTCATTCACTCACTCACTCTCTTTCGTGACTCTCTAGCGTGCGTACAGCTCTCAACCTCAACGACATCGCCAAACGCCACCACACACACTCCCTGGGCCTGAGAGACTTCATTTACAATCCATTCCCTTAGCGATTCATATGAGTTATTTTTAAAGCTAGTATGTAGTGAATCTCTACTCCGCAACCCAGTCGAAATTTCGAAATTCTCAGAACGATCATCTAAAAATTCAGTAAAATAAATTCGACCATTAGCATAAAATCACATTACGAAATTCACTAATCTCTATCCTCAATTTTATTAAAATTGTGTAACGAAATAAATTCAATCTCTAAAAATTCACATTTGCTTCTTAACGGAACCTCTCACGGACGCGCGACAGCAACATCGTATGCGATCTAGCGCTCATCGTCTCATGTCATACAGAGAGTGCATATCTAGGTGTTGTTGGCTGGTGAGATTGTAATACTGTGCTTTTGTGTGTGATAATCTACGGGTAACTATATTTAGGTATCGTATGTAAATTGTCAAAAATAGTATTGTGCACGTAGTGAGAAAATTGACTAAATTTTCCAGTTTGCGAAATGCTTAGGAGCTTAATTAGAAGCAACTGGTTGGACTAACCAGGAGAATTATTCTCTTCAGCATGAGTAGTAGCTACCTAGTTACTGTCACTATTTTCAGATAATGAAATTGTCAATTCACTATTTCATGTAAAGCCATTTTTAAGGGAAATTTTCCCTTTTGATGTTTCATATTTTTCATAAGCCAATATTTAAGATGGTGTTATTCTTATCAAATTATAAATTTTCCCTTTTGATGTTTCATATTTTTCATAAGCCAATATTTAAGATGGTGTTATTCTTATCAAATTATAAATTTTCCCTTTTGATGTTTCATATTTTTCATATTTTTGATAAGATGGTGTTATTCTTATCAAATTATAAATTTCCCCTTTTTATTTTTAATATTTTTCATAAGCCAATACTCAATATGGTGTTATTTGTATCAAGATTAGGATTTTCCCTTTTGTATCAAAAATAACTTCTTTAGCCAATACTCAATATGGTGTTATTTGTGTGATCAAGTTAGACTTGCATCAAATTATCAATTTATTTCTTTAATGTTTTTTTTAATCAAAGCAATCAAATTATCATTCTCAATTTTTTGACAGCTGTATTTTGTCACAGCTGTATTTTCAATTAAGTAGGGTTTTGATATAATCACGTGGTTGTAGTTTTTATGTACAGTCAACATTAAAAATCATTCTTAACAAATTTTATAGTCAACCTTTGTTGTGATGATAATCAGAACAAACCTTGTAAATACCAATAACTAAATACCTGATTTTCCTCATAGAATCAGTATTTATACATTAAATATTATTGATGTTTTTTTTAGTTTAGTTAGATGGTAATTATTAAGCTGAATTGCCTCAACTTACCATTGTCTTGAATTTTAGGTGAATACCAATAACTAAATACCTGATTTTCCTCATAGAATCAGTATTTATACATTAAATATTATTGATGTTTTTTTTAGGTTTAGTTAGATGGTAATTGTATAATTCTTAGTCATTGTACATTGATTATTTCAGTTAGGAAGAACTGGGAACACGTGTTTTCTAGTTCATTTGCATTTAGCAGATGCTGTAGATTTTTACCATTAGCTATTAATTAAGTGAGGCAGGATACTCAGTTCACTGCTTATGCCATCTTAGTTTCGCCAGGCAAAGTTTTGCCTGTGTGAATTACTAGTGTAGAATTTTTAGCTTCATGCCGTTAGAAATATTAGAATTAAGATCTGGCTCCGAGCAAATTGTCAGTGCTCCGAAATTGCTCCCCACTTGCACTCCGGCGCCAGAGTGCTGGCGGGGGTCGTTTTTCGAAGAGACTCCTCGCTTTGAGGCGGCATGTTAATGCCAGATTGTTTGCAGCATAGCATGTGTTGATATGTGTTTTAATACCGTGTGCAATTTCACCCAGCGTCTTATTCCGTACAGGAAGCTACGAGACACTTTACATTCCACTGCCACGTCACCTACCTTTACCTTGCCGATCATATCAAAAGGGTAAAATAACCCGGTAGCCAGACTTGGCAAAACAACTGCCTCCTTCATTGTTGCCTTTTCACTTCTAATTAAACCCCCCATTACTGGACGGCAAGAGCAAGTATCCAATTCCTCCACCTCACTCAGAATTGAGACATCATTGGTTACAGCTAACCCAACTGCTGCATAACCTGCAAGTCTATATTCTAACACCATTAGAGGAATTGCAACTTACCGTCCTCACTCATCAGAGACGCTATTGCCGTCACTAACCACGGGATACCATTGCACACGACCTTCTCCACAATTACACTTCCGCATACCGACGCAGCTGTGAGCCTGTTGCAGTCCCTACTCAAGATCGGACGTCAACATCAGCGCACCTGGAAGACCCAATCTGACAGCCTCCAATAAAACCAGGCCAGAATTAAATAACCATATCTACTTTCTTATCCTTTCGATGGTCCAGTTCCGAGGTGAAAATTATAGTATTTTGTTTTTGATTAAAGACGCCGGAAAGATCGCGTCCGAACCCCTCACTCTTAACTTCTCAGACGTCAGATGCCATAAATCATTCAATTAGCCAGTAAGTGTGTTTGGTAAAACACTGGTGACCTCGCCATTATTAAATGAACATCTTGTGAAATAGTTAAATTCCTCAATATTCAACTTTATCCTTCAAAAATCTAGATAAGCATAGAATTCAAACCGCTCTAAAGTAAAACTTGAGTAAAGCCACCAAACTTGAAGTTCACAAAACACTGAACTTTACACTGGTGATAACCCAGAGTAGTTTAATCAGATATAAATACTCACCCGGACCACCATCGGAAGGATTAGGAGCGCATGTCTAGTGCTGTCAACTTCTGTGCATGGCTGACCTTGAAGGAGGTAGTTTCTTTCCTTACTCTCAGTAGCTAAACAGAGTATTTCCTCTCCAAACTCTTCCCTAATAATAAGTTATTGCTACTGCAGCCTATTCTAACAAATTCTTCATGTTTATCCATTGCTACTGAAGCCATCTTTTACAAAACTCTTCATGCATTTCCATTGCTACTGAAGCAAAACCATAGGAGATCTTCTAGGATTATTTCCATTGCTACTGAAGCTCCTGACTAATAACCTTCGAAATTTCCATTGCTACTGCAGCACCATTGCTACTGAAGCACAAAAGTAACAAAAAAAAAAACTTATACGAAACAAAAAAGCTATTGCAACGCGCGTTATCATTAATTTTTTGGGAACATTTGAAGCATTATGGCGCCAAACGATGGTAACAAGAGTAACGACAGTCAGGTGGTTTCCGTAAAATTAGCACCGTTCGCGATTCAAAGTCTGGACTCTTGGTTCTTCCAAACCGAAGAACACTTCGAAAGCCTATCCATCACGTGTGAAAAAATTAAATACTACTCCTTATTAAGGGCCCTGCCCACGACTTGCCTAGACGACCTCTCTGGGGTCTGTAACGCTAACTCACCCGAACCTTATTCCACCCTCAAAGAGCATGTTTTAAAACGTTACAGCAAGGATAGAGCCCAAAGAATCCAGGCTTTGACGAGTAATCTCACCACCTACAATAGCCAAACACCTCTAGCGCTACTTAAAGAGATGAGGAAATTAGCGAAGGGGGTCATGGATGACGATACCCTAAAGACATTGTACATCCAACGCTTGCCCTTACGCCTTCAACCATTCCTCCATACACAAGATTCCTCTGTGAACCTGGACGTTCTCGCAGAATTGGCCGAGAAAATTATTGCCTGTGAAAACCAGACACCGAATAGCTGTGCCGCTACTCCAGTGGTCAATCAAACCAGCCCAAACGAAGTGGAAAGATTATTGCGCGAATTAGTTCAGCGAGTTGGGGCACTAGAAGTTGCTACCCAGCAAGCCGAACACGCGGATAGAGTTCATGGAGTTGCACACCAAACTGCGGCGTATCAGCAAGCCGATAATTCCACACACACCGTTCCGTTTGACAGGCTTAAAAATGGGAATCGTCCATTTAAACATCAGAGGGCTGGTAGTTCAAATACCGTTCAGGGCCAGGGGTCACGAGACAATCTGGAGGAGGAATGGTGCTGGTATCACAGAAAGTACTTGCACAAGGCTCGTAAATGTGAATCGCCGATGTGCCCATTGTACGTACTACTTTACCCAAAAAACGGGAACAGCGCGGCGTAAATGCGAGTCAGACGCCAGCGCCAACTAAATCAAATTCCACTCGCTGCCTATTCCTTTCCGACCCGGCTTCCGGTTTTCGATTTTTGATCGATACCGGGAGTTCGGTGAGCCTAATCCCGGCAACTGCCAAAGACAAACGCACCACAGGTATTCCAAACTTGCGTGCTGCTAATGGCACTCCTATACTCTGTTACGGCACGCGATCGTTGTCATGTTCCCTAAATCTCAAACGTACCTTGAGCTTCGAATTCATAGTGGCTGATGTGGACACACCCATCATTGGTGCCGATTTTCTGCAGAAGTTTGCATTGGTGGTGGATGTGAGAAATGGATGCCTTTATGATAGCGAAACCGGAGTGCAAAGACCCCTTAGTGCCGTCGATATGGTGAACGTTACGTCAAGCGTCTCCCCTAACCTAGAGAGTACATGTCCCTACCAACGGGTGTTGCTCGAATTCCCCTCACTCTTTCAACCTAATGTAACGTTGCAAAATAACACGCTGACGCAACACCACATATCGACGAGCGGCCCTCCTGTTTACGCGAAAGTAAGACGTTTGCCCCATGATCGATTGCAGGAAGTAAAAGCCGAGTTTACAAAAATGGTCCAGGAAGGGACAGTTCGCATCTCGAAAAGTCCCTGGGCCAGTCCCTTGTTGATTGTGCCAAAGAGTAACGGCGAGTTGCGTATTTGCGGCGATTATCGCCAATTAAATTCCGTAACTGTACCCGACAGATTCCCCATTCCCCACCTTCATGATTTTACTGCAAATCTGTCAGGGGCAAAAATCTTTTCCACCGTGGATCTGAAGAGAGCTTTCCATCAGATTCCAATGGAGGAAAGCTCTATTCAGAAGACCGCAGTCTGTACGCCGTTTGGTTTGTACGAGTATCTTCGTATGCCGTATGGCTTGCGAAATGCTCCACAGACCTTTCAGCGGCACATGACTGAAGTCCTTTCCGACCTCCCGTTTTTGTATTGTTACCTCGATGATGTGCTTGTGGCTTCGGGGACGCCTGAGGAGCACGTGCATCATTTGAGAGAGCTGTGCAAACGACTAGCGTCGCACGCTCTGCTGATTAACCCAGCAAAGTGTGTACTGGGAAAGAAGGAACTGACTTTTCTAGGTCACCACATCTCATATAAAGGCATTAGGCCACTTCCCGACAAGGTAGAGGCTATCCGAAATTTCCCGAAACCCTCTACACAGAGAGAGTTGCGCAGGTTCTTGGGATCGGTGAATTTCTACCACCGATTCCTAAGGAACTGTGCGGCGACTCTGGCACCACTCTCCTCACTCATTAGAGCGAAGAAACGAGGGAAGTCTGTACTGATCGAGTGGAACAGTGAGGCTGAGGAGGCATTCACAGTAATTAAAGAAGAACTGGCGAATGCGACGGAGTTGGCTTACCCACACCCGAACGCAAAACTTAATCTCGTAGTAGATGCGTCAGACCTTGCTGTCGGCGCGGTACTACAGCAAACCGTGGACAACAACACGACCCCTCTGGCGTTCTTCAGCCGGAAGCTCTCTCCCACCGAACAGCGTTATAGCACGTTCGGGAGAGAGCTCCTGGCGATATACCTTGCAATCAAACACTTCCGATATACCTTGGAAGCACGTCAGTTCACGGTATTCACCGACCATAAGCCTCTGATCAACGCAATAAGAATGCCTCCTGACCGCCACTCCCCTCGTGAAAGTCGGCACCTGAGTTACATAGCACAGTTCACTAACGATCTCAGGCACATTAAGGGGGACGAGAACACGGTCGCCGACTGCTTATCGCGTGTGCACAACGTGGTATTAAACCCGTTGGCGCCCGAGTTCCGACCTTCTGTGCACATGATTTCGTTGGCTGATATCATCACCGAACAGAAAAACGACACGGAGATCCAATCTTTAATTGAGTCTCCTAGCTCGTCTCTAAAGCTGTCACTCAGAGAAGGCGTTTACTGTGACGCTGACCGGCCTAACCGATACTACCTACCTACCACCTTGCGTTTGCCCGCCATCAAACACTATCATGCGCTATCTCATCCTGGGACAGAGAGAACTTTCCGCCTAATTGCGGATCGTTTTGTCTGGCCCGGGATGCGTAGGGCCATAAGAGAGTACGTTCGCAATTGCCCAGATTGCCAAGCTAGCAAAGTAACTCGACACAACAAAGCCGCAATTCAACCTTGTGTTTTCTCTGGCGGTAAATTTGACGCAGTCAATATAGATTTGGTAGGTCCGCTTCCAAACTCTCGCGGGTTCTCGTATTTACTCACTATGATCGACCGTTTCTCTAGGTGGGTCGAGGCTGTTCCCATTGCTAACATAACGGCAGAAACCGTAGCCCGAACCTTCGTAGAGACGTGGATCTCCCGTTTCGGGGTCCCTCTGAGCATCACTCATGATCGTGGGGCTCAGTTTACCTCCTCCTTGTGGTTAGAAATCTCCAAAATCCTAGGTAGTTCAAACATCACAACCACCTCTTTTCACCCCCAATCAAATGGACTCATCGAGAGAGTCCACCGAGACCTAAAAGCGGCACTTCGCTGCTTAAAATGCCACGACGATTGGGCGGACCGATTGCCTGTCGTATTACTTACCCTGCGTAACCTGTTCCGGCAGGATCAAAAGTGCACGTCCTCCGAATTGCTGTACGGGAAGTCCTTAAGATTGCCCGGAGATGTTATTGATCCCGTGTACAAAATTGACGACTCCTTCAGTACAATCACTGATTACGCGGCACGTCTCAAACGCGCCATGCGCGAAGTGGTTTACCACCCGCCTCGCCTGCCTTTACCGTCCGAAAGCCTTGATCCATTGTTGAACACGTGCACACATGTTTACGTTCGGGTGGACGGTGTAAAAACCCCCTTACGGCGTCCCTATGATGGCCCCTACAGGGTCCTAAAGAGGACGCCGAAATATTTTCTAATCGAAAGGGGTACCAAGAGCTACAGTGTTAGCATAGATAGACTTAAGGCAGCATATGTGTCCTTCCCTGATGATAGTTCTACCAACACGCATGAGCCGCAACCCAGGGTGCAAATTACCCCCAGGTCAACACCTGTCGAGGCCACCGGGTTGCACCTTTCTGTCTTGGCTAGGAACTTTCCCCCCACTATGGAGTGTAACGAGTTCGTTGTTCCCTTGAAGACCGTTCAAAGAACGTCGTCGGAACCTCGTAATTCGGGTACCTTCAATTCGGCTGATGTTTCTGTTGCTGTTGTTCCTCATCACGAAAAAGCCTCAGAGACCCGCTCGTTGTCCCAGTTGGGAATCCGAACGTCAACTTTCACAGCTCCACAGCCTAATCCTTCTATTGCCCCCGAGCGCGTTAGCAGTTTTGGCAGACCTAGTCGTCCGCCAGCTCGTTACGCGCAGACTTAGGGTGGTGACTTCTGTTCTGTCAAAAATTTTTTATTCTATTCTCTCCTGTCAAACCTTCTGTTAGGATTTTCCTTTTATGATCATTTCGAGTATCTACAGGTAACAGCTTCACTGTTACCAGACCTTTCGGTCCACATGCGTTGGGGGGTAGATGTAGTGAATCTCTATTCCGCAACCCAGTCGAAATTTCGAAATTCTCAGAACGATCATCTAAAAATTCAGTAAAATAAATTCGACCATTAGCATAAAATCACATTACGAAATTCACTAATCTCTATCCTCAATTTTATTAAAATTGTGTAACGAAATAAATTCAATCTCTAAAAATTCACATTTGCTTCTTAACGGAACCTCTCACGGACGCGCGACAGCAACATCGTATGCGATCTAGCGCTCATCGTCTCATGTCATACAGAGAGTGCATATCTAGGTGTTGTTGGCTGGTGAGGTTGTAATACTGTGCTTTTGTGTGTGATAATCTACGGGTAACTATATTTAGGTATCGTATGTAAATTGTCAATAATAGTATTGTGCACGTAGTGAGAAAATTGACTAAATTTTCCAGTTTGCGAAATGCTTAGGAGCTTAATTAGAAGCAACTGGTTGGACTAACCAGGAGAATTATTCTCTTCAGCATGAGTAGTAGCTACCTAGTTACTGTCACTATTTTCAGATAATGAAATTGTCAATTCACTATTTCATGTAAAGCCATTTTTAAGGGAAATTTTCCCTTTTGATGTTTCATATTTTTCATAAGCCAATATTTAAGATGGTGTTATTCTTATCAAATTATAAATTTTCCCTTTTGATGTTTCATATTTTTCATAAGCCAATATTTAAGATGGTGTTATTCTTATCAAATTATAAATTTTCCCTTTTGATGTTTCATATTTTTCATAAGCCAATATTTAAGATGGTGTTATTCTTATCAAATTATAAATTTCCCCTTTTTATTTTTAATATTTTTCATAAGCCAATACTCAATATGGTGTTATTTGTATCAAGATTAGGATTTTCCCTTTTGTATCAAAAATAACTTCTTTAGCCAATACTCAATATGGTGTTATTTGTGTGATCAAGTTAGACTTGCATCAAATTATCAATTTATTTCTTTAATGTTTTTTTTAATCAAAGCAATCAAATTATCATTCTCAATTTTTTGACAGCTGTATTTTGTCACAGCTGTATTTTCAATTAAGTAGGGTTTTGATATAATCACGTGGTTGTAGTTTTTATGTACAGTCAACATTAAAAATCATTCTTAACAAATTTTATAGTCAACCTTTGTTGTGATGATAATCAGAACAAACCTTGTAAATACCAATAACTAAATACCTGATTTTCCTCATAGAATCAGTATTTATACATTAAATATTATTGATGTTTTTTTTAGTTTAGTTAGATGGTAATTATTAAGCTGAATTGCCTCAACTTACCATTGTCTTGAATTTTAGGTGAATACCAATAACTAAATACCTGATTTTCCTCATAGAATCAGTATTTATACATTAAATATTATTGATGTTTTTTTTAGGTTTAGTTAGATGGTAATTGTATAATTCTTAGTCATTGTACATTGATTATTTCAGTTAGGAAGAACTGGGAACACGTGTTTTCTAGTTCATTTGCATTTAGCAGATGCTGTAGATTTTTACCATTAGCTATTAATTAAGTGAGGCAGGATACTCAGTTCACTGCTTATGCCATCTTAGTTTCGCCAGGCAAAGTTTTGCCTGTGTGAATTACTAGTGTAGAATTTTTAGCTTCATGCCGTTAGAAATATTAGAATTAAGATCTGGCTCCGAGCAAATTGTCAGTGCTCCGAAATTGCTCCCCACTTGCACTCCGGCGCCAGAGTGCTGGCGGGGGTCGTTTTTCGAAGAGACTCCTCGCTTTGAGGCGGCATGTTAATGCCAGATTGTTTGCAGCATAGCATGTGTTGATATGTGTTTTAATACCGTGTGCAATTTCACCCAGCGTCTTATTCCGTACAGGAAGCTACGAGACACTTTACATTCCACTGCCACGTCACCTACCTTTACCTTGCCGATCATATCAAAAGGGTAAAATAACCCGGTAGCCAGACTTGGCAAAACAACTGCCTCCTTCATTGTTGCCTTTTCACTTCTAATTAAACCCCCCATTACTGGACGGCAAGAGCAAGTATCCAATTCCTCCACCTCACTCAGAATTGAGACATCATTGGTTACAGCTAACCCAACTGCTGCATAACCTGCAAGTCTATATTCTAACACCATTAGAGGAATTGCAACTTACCGTCCTCACTCATCAGAGACGCTATTGCCGTCACTAACCACGGGATACCATTGCACACGACCTTCTCCACAATTACACTTCCGCATACCGACGCAGCTGTGAGCCTGTTGCAGTCCCTACTCAAGATCGGACGTCAACATCAGCGCACCTGGAAGACCCAATCTGACAGCCTCCAATAAAACCAGGCCAGAATTAAATAACCATATCTACTTTCTTATCCTTTCGATGGTCCAGTTCCGAGGTGAAAATTATAGTATTTTGTTTTTGATTAAAGACGCCGGAAAGATCGCGTCCGAACCCCTCACTCTTAACTTCTCAGACGTCAGATGCCATAAATCATTCAATTAGCCAGTAAGTGTGTTTGGTAAAACACTGGTGACCTCGCCATTATTAAATGAACATCTTGTGAAATAGTTAAATTCCTCAATATTCAACTTTATCCTTCAAAAATCTAGATAAGCATAGAATTCAAACCGCTCTAAAGTAAAACTTGAGTAAAGCCACCAAACTTGAAGTTCACAAAACACTGAACTTTACACTGGTGATAACCCAGAGTAGTTTAATCAGATATAAATACTCACCCGGACCACCATCGGAAGGATTAGGAGCGCATGTCTAGTGCTGTCAACTTCTGTGCATGGCTGACCTTGAAGGAGGTAGTTTCTTTCCTTACTCTCAGTAGCTAAACAGAGTATTTCCTCTCCAAACTCTTCCCTAATAATAAGTTATTGCTACTGCAGCCTATTCTAACAAATTCTTCATGTTTATCCATTGCTACTGAAGCCATCTTTTACAAAACTCTTCATGCATTTCCATTGCTACTGAAGCAAAACCATAGGAGATCTTCTAGGATTATTTCCATTGCTACTGAAGCTCCTGACTAATAACCTTCGAAATTTCCATTGCTACTGCAGCACCATTGCTACTGAAGCACAAAAGTAACAAAAAAAAACTTATACGAAACAAAAAATCTATTGCAACGCGCGTTATCATTAATTTTTTGGGAACATTTGAAGCATTATGGCGCCAAACGATGGTAACAAGAGTAACGACAGTCAGGTGGTTTCCGTAAAATTAGCACCGTTCGCGATTCAAAGTCTGGACTCTTGGTTCTTCCAAACCGAAGAACACTTCGAAAGCCTATCCATCACGTGTGAAAAAATTAAATACTACTCCTTATTAAGGGCCCTGCCCACGACTTGCCTAGACGACCTCTCTGGGGTCTGTAACGCTAACTCACCCGAACCTTATTCCACCCTCAAAGAGCATGTTTTAAAACGTTACAGCAAGGATAGAGCCCAAAGAATCCAGGCTTTGACGAGTAATCTCACCACCTACAATAGCCAAACACCTCTAGCGCTACTTAAAGAGATGAGGAAATTAGCGAAGGGGGTCATGGATGACGATACCCTAAAGACATTGTACATCCAACGCTTGCCCTTACGCCTTCAACCATTCCTCCATACACAAGATTCCTCTGTGAACCTGGACGTTCTCGCAGAATTGGCCGAGAAAATTATTGCCTGTGAAAACCAGACACCGAATAGCTGTGCCGCTACTCCAGTGGTCAATCAAACCAGCCCAAACGAAGTGGAAAGATTATTGCGCGAATTAGTTCAGCGAGTTGGGGCACTAGAAGTTGCTACCCAGCAAGCCGAACACGCGGATAGAGTTCATGGAGTTGCACACCAAACTGCGGCGTATCAGCAAGCCGATAATTCCACACACACCGTTCCGTTTGACAGGCTTAAAAATGGGAATCGTCCATTTAAACATCAGAGGGCTGGTAGTTCAAATACCGTTCAGGGCCAGGGGTCACGAGACAATCTGGAGGAGGAATGGTGCTGGTATCACAGAAAGTACTTGCACAAGGCTCGTAAATGTGAATCGCCAATGTGCCCATTGTACGTACTACTTTACCCAAAAAACGGGAACAGCGCGGCGTAAATGCGAGTCAGACGCCAGCGCCAACTAAATCAAATTCCACTCGCTGCCTATTCCTTTCCGACCCGGCTTCCGGTTTTCGATTTTTGATCGATACCGGGAGTTCGGTGAGCCTAATCCCGGCAACTGCCAAAGACAAACGCACCACAGGTATTCCAAACTTGCGTGCTGCTAATGGCACTCCTATACTCTGTTACGGCACGCGATCGTTGTCATGTTCCCTAAATCTCAAACGTACCTTGAGCTTCGAATTCATAGTGGCTGATGTGGACACACCCATCATTGGTGCCGATTTTCTGCAGAAGTTTGCATTGGTGGTGGATGTGAGAAATGGATGCCTTTATGATAGCGAAACCGGAGTGCAAAGACCCCTTAGTGCCGTCGATATGGTGAACGTTACGTCAAGCGTCTCCCCTAACCTAGAGAGTACATGTCCCTACCAACGGGTGTTGCTCGAATTCCCCTCACTCTTTCAACCTAATGTAACGTTGCAAAATAACACGCTGACGCAACACCACATATCGACGAGCGGCCCTCCTGTTTACGCGAAAGTAAGACGTTTGCCCCATGATCGATTGCAGGAAGTAAAAGCCGAGTTTACAAAAATGGTCCAGGAAGGGACAGTTCGCATCTCGAAAAGTCCCTGGGCCAGTCCCTTGTTGATTGTGCCAAAGAGTAACGGCGAGTTGCGTATTTGCGGCGATTATCGCCAATTAAATTCCGTAACTGTACCCGACAGATTCCCCATTCCCCACCTTCATGATTTTACTGCAAATCTGTCAGGGGCAAAAATCTTTTCCACCGTGGATCTGAAGAGAGCTTTCCATCAGATTCCAATGGAGGAAAGCTCTATTCAGAAGACCGCAGTCTGTACGCCGTTTGGTTTGTACGAGTATCTTCGTATGCCGTATGGCTTGCGAAATGCTCCACAGACCTTTCAGCGGCACATGACTGAAGTCCTTTCCGACCTCCCGTTTTTGTATTGTTACCTCGATGATGTGCTTGTGGCTTCGGGGACGCCTGAGGAGCACGTGCATCATTTGAGAGAGCTGTGCAAACGACTAGCGTCGCACGCTCTGCTGATTAACCCAGCAAAGTGTGTACTGGGAAAGAAGGAACTGACTTTTCTAGGTCACCACATCTCAGATAAAGGCATTAGGCCACTTCCCGACAAGGTAGAGGCTATCCGAAATTTCCCGAAACCCTCTACACAGAGAGAGTTGCGCAGGTTCTTGGGATCGGTGAATTTCTACCACCGATTCCTAAGGAACTGTGCGGCGACTCTGGCACCACTCTCCTCACTCATTAGAGCGAAGAAACGAGGGAAGTCTGTACTGATCGAGTGGAACAGTGAGGCTGAGGAGGCATTCACAGTAATTAAAGAAGAACTGGCGAATGCGACGGAGTTGGCTTACCCACACCCGAACGCAAAACTTAATCTCGTAGTAGATGCGTCAGACCTTGCTGTCGGCGCGGTACTACAGCAAACCGTGGACAACAACACGACCCCTCTGGCGTTCTTCAGCCGGAAGCTCTCTCCCACCGAACAGCGTTATAGCACGTTCGGGAGAGAGCTCCTGGCGATATACCTTGCAATCAAACACTTCCGATATACCTTGGAAGCACGTCAGTTCACGGTATTCACCGACCATAAGCCTCTGATCAACGCAATAAGAATGCCTCCTGACCGCCACTCCCCTCGTGAAAGTCGGCACCTGAGTTACATAGCACAGTTCACTAACGATCTCAGGCACATTAAGGGGGACGAGAACACGGTCGCCGACTGCTTATCGCGTGTGCACAACGTGGTATTAAACCCGTTGGCGCCCGAGTTCCGACCTTCTGTGCACATGATTTCGTTGGCTGATATCATCACCGAACAGAAAAACGACACGGAGATCCAATCTTTAATTGAGTCTCCTAGCTCGTCTCTAAAGCTGTCACTCAGAGAAGGCGTTTACTGTGACGCTGACCGGCCTAACCGATACTACCTACCTACCACCTTGCGTTTGCCCGCCATCAAACACTATCATGCGCTATCTCATCCTGGGACAGAGAGAACTTTCCGCCTAATTGCGGATCGTTTTGTCTGGCCCGGGATGCGTAGGGCCATAAGAGAGTACGTTCGCAATTGCCCAGATTGCCAAGCTAGCAAAGTAACTCGACACAACAAAGCCGCAATTCAACCTTGTGTTTTCTCTGGCGGTAAATTTGACGCAGTCAATATAGATTTGGTAGGTCCGCTTCCAAACTCTCGCGGGTTCTCGTATTTACTCACTATGATCGACCGTTTCTCTAGGTGGGTCGAGGCTGTTCCCATTGCTAACATAACGGCAGAAACCGTAGCCCGAACCTTCGTAGAGACGTGGATCTCCCGTTTCGGGGTCCCTCTGAGCATCACTCATGATCGTGGGGCTCAGTTTACCTCCTCCTTGTGGTTAGAAATCTCCAAAATCCTAGGTAGTTCAAACATCACAACCACCTCTTTTCACCCCCAATCAAATGGACTCATCGAGAGAGTCCACCGAGACCTAAAAGCGGCACTTCGCTGCTTAAAATGCCACGACGATTGGGCGGACCGATTGCCTGTCGTATTACTTACCCTACGTAACCTGTTCCGGCAGGATCAAAAGTGCACGTCCTCCGAATTGCTGTACGGGAAGTCCTTAAGATTGCCCGGAGATGTTATTGATCCCGTGTACAAAATTGACGACTCCTTCAGTACAATCACTGATTACGCGGCACGTCTCAAACGCGCCATGCGCGAAGTGGTTTACCACCCGCCTCGCCTGCCTTTACCGTCCGAAAGCCTTGATCCATTGTTGAACACGTGCACACATGTTTACGTTCGGGTGGACGGTGTAAAAACCCCCTTACGGCGTCCCTATGATGGCCCCTACAGGGTCCTAAAGAGGACGCCGAAATATTTTCTAATCGAAAAGGGTACCAAGAGCTACAGTGTTAGCATAGATAGACTTAAGGCAGCATATGTGTCCTTCCCTGATGATAGTTCTACCAACACGCATGAGCCGCAACCCAGGGTGCAAATTACCCCCAGGTCAACACCTGTCGAGGCCACCGGGTTGCACCTTTCTGTCTTGGCTAGGAACTTTCCCCCCACTATGGAGTGTAACGAGTTCGTTGTTCCCTTGAAGACCGTTCAAAGAACGTCGTCGGAACCTCGTAATTCGGGTACCTTCAATTCGGCTGATGTTTCTGTTGCTGTTGTTCCTCATCACGAAAAAGCCTCAGAGACCCGCTTGTTGTCCCAGTTGGGAATCCGAACGTCAACTTTCACAGCTCCACAGCCTAATCCTTCTATTGCCCCCGAGCGCGTTAGCAGTTTTGGCAGACCTAGTCGTCCGCCAGCTCGTTACGCGCAGACTTAGGGTGGTGACTTCTGTTCTGTCAAAAATTTTTTATTCTATTCTCTCCTGTCAAACCTTCTGTTAGGATTTTCCTTTTATGATCATTTCGAGTATCTACAGGTAACAGCTTCACTGTTACCAGACCTTTCGGTCCACATGCGTTGGGGGGTAGATGTAGTGAATCTCTATTCCGCAACCCAGTCGAAATTTCGAAATTCTCAGAACGATCATCTAAAAATTCAGTAAAATAAATTCGACCATTAGCATAAAATCACATTACGAAATTCACTAATCTCTATCCTCAATTTTATTAAAATTGTGTAACGAAATAAATTCAATCTCTAAAAATTCACATTTGCTTCTTAACGGAACCTCTCACGGACGCGCGACAGCAACATCGTATGCGATCTAGCGCTCATCGTCTCATGTCATACAGAGAGTGCATATCTAGGTGTTGTTGGCTGGTGAGGTTGTAATACTGTGCTTTTGTGTGTGATAATCTACGGGTAACTATATTTAGGTATCGTATGTAAATTGTCAATAATAGTATTGTGCACGTAGTGAGAAAATTGACTAAATTTTCCAGTTTGCGAAATGCTTAGGAGCTTAATTAGAAGCAACTGGTTGGACTAACCAGGAGAATTATTCTCTTCAGCATGAGTAGTAGCTACCTAGTTACTGTCACTATTTTCAGATAATGAAATTGTCAATTCACTATTTCATGTAAAGCCATTTTTAAGGGAAATTTTCCCTTTTGATGTTTCATATTTTTCATAAGCCAATATTTAAGATGGTGTTATTCTTATCAAATTATAAATTTTCCCTTTTGATGTTTCATATTTTTCATAAGCCAATATTTAAGATGGTGTTATTCTTATCAAATTATAAATTTTCCCTTTTGATGTTTCATATTTTTCATAAGCCAATATTTAAGATGGTGTTATTCTTATCAAATTATAAATTTCCCCTTTTTATTTTTAATATTTTTCATAAGCCAATACTCAATATGGTGTTATTTGTATCAAGATTAGGATTTTCCCTTTTGTATCAAAAATAACTTCTTTAGCCAATACTCAATATGGTGTTATTTGTGTGATCAAGTTAGACTTGCATCAAATTATCAATTTATTTCTTTAATGTTTTTTTTAATCAAAGCAATCAAATTATCATTCTCAATTTTTTGACAGCTGTATTTTGTCACAGCTGTATTTTCAATTAAGTAGGGTTTTGATATAATCACGTGGTTGTAGTTTTTATGTACAGTCAACATTAAAAATCATTCTTAACAAATTTTATAGTCAACCTTTGTTGTGATGATAATCAGAACAAACCTTGTAAATACCAATAACTAAATACCTGATTTTCCTCATAGAATCAGTATTTATACATTAAATATTATTGATGTTTTTTTTAGTTTAGTTAGATGGTAATTATTAAGCTGAATTGCCTCAACTTACCATTGTCTTGAATGTTAGGTGAATACCAATAACTGAATACCTGATTTTCCTCATAGAATCAGTATTTATACATTAAATATTATTGATGTTTTTTTTAGGTTTAGTTAGATGGTAATTGTATAATTCTTAGTCATTGTACATTGATTATTTCAGTTAGGAAGAACTGGGAACACGTGTTTTCTAGTTCATTTGCATTTAGCAGATGCTGTAGATTTTTACCATTAGCTATTAATTAAGTGAGGCAGGATACTCAGTTCACTGCTTATGCCATCTTAGTTTCGCCAGGCAAAGTTTTGCCTGTGTGAATTACTAGTGTAGAATTTTTAGCTTCATGCCGTTAGAAAAATTAGAATTAAGATCTGGCTCCGAGCAAATTGTCAGTGCTCCGAAATTGCTCCCCACTTGCACTCCGGCGCCAGAGTGCTGGTGGGGGTCGTTTTTCGAAGAGACTCCTCGCTTTGAGGCGGCATGTTAATGCCAGATTGTTTGCAGCATAGCATGTGTTGATATGTGTTTTAATACCGTGTGCAATTTCACCCAGCGTCTTATTCCGTACAGGAAGCTACGAGACACTTTACATTCCACTGCCACGTCACCTACCTTTACCTTGCCGATCATATCAAAAGGGTAAAATAACCCGGTAGCCAGACTTGGCAAAACAACTGCCTCCTTCATTGTTGCCTTTTCACTTCTAATTAAACCCCCCATTACTGGACGGCAAGAGCAATTATCCAATTCCTCCACCTCACTCAGAATTGAGACATCATTGGTTACAGCTAACCCAACTGCTGCATAACCTGCAAGTCTATATTCTAACACCACTAGAGGAATTGCAACTTACCGTCCTCACTCATCAGAGACGCTATTGCCGTCACTAACCACGGGATACCATTGCACACGACCTTCTCCACAATTACACTTCCGCATACCGACGCAGCTGTGAGCCTGTTGCAGTCCCTACTCAAGATCGGACGTCAACATCAGCGCACCTGGAAGACCCAATCTGACAGCCTCCAATAAAACCAGGCCAGAATTAAATAACCATATCTACTTTCTTATCCTTTCGATGGTCCAGTTCCGAGGTGAAAATTATAGTATTTTGTTTTTGATTAAAGACGCCGGAAAGATCGCGTCCGAACCCCTCACTCTTAACTTCTCAGACGTCAGATGCCATAAATCATTCAATTAGCCAGTAAGTGTGTTTGGTAAAACACTGGTGACCTCGCCATTATTAAATGAACATCTTGTGAAATAGTTAAATTCCTCAATATTCAACTTTATCCTTCAAAAATCTAGATAAGCATAGAATTCAAACCGCTCTAAAGTAAAACTTGAGTAAAGCCACCAAACTTGAAGTTCACAAAACACTGAACTTTACTAGTAAGCCTAAGATTTCACCCCCCGGCTAGCTAAACTACCTGCTTCGACTAAGATAACTCGCTTGTCCAGCTTGGGATTAATAGAGCTGATACCTTAAAGTGACACCACCAAACGTCACGGGTTTTTTTCAAGGGCGTATGCTACTAGTTAGTCTAACTTGGGTTTATATAAATTCCCAAAACACAACTCATTACATCCTGCCGACACCATCGCGCGCCGGACCTAGCTGGGACGGAGAAGCTCACCTAGAGAAAATCTTCCAGTCAAGCTAACCGCCAGTCAGCCTGGCGTTCCTCCGAATAAAGACCGAGCTGAGTTCCCTCGCCTTATTACCCTTCTCTCACGGTTTAAGAATACTATCGAGTGATTGATTTGGTTTGGAAGCGGATAACTAGCACCCCCATCCAAAAACCAAACATTTTTGGTTAGATTTTTTATGAAAATTCTAAAAAAAGCCTATAAGAAAACCTAATTTGGAACTCTTGCCATAATAAAACATTTTCCCCGAAATCTAATCAAACGTTAGAAAAAGAAAGTTCAAAATTAATATAGAAAAGCACATCATAAAATAATTTTCTATAAATAGTTTCAACAAAACACATTACTGCAGATTTACAGAATCTATGTCTTCGATAGATGACGTGATGTTTACGTTGAGCATATGGCGCGTTAAGTTCAAACTTGCAGAGCGCGGTGCAATTTCCAAGCGGTAGCGCCGTAGGGTAGGATATAGGCCTATGGTGCAAATTCAATTATTAATAGTTTTAGTTGCCATGATATTTCATTTGTAGTGTATTTGTTCGGGCATTGTTTAGCATCTGTATTTTAAGTGTATATTGAGTTGACATAATATGGAGAGTCCTTCTATTAAACTTGATCATACTTCTGTTGAAGGTAAGAATATACTATTTAACTGTCATTGTTTTTAGATATGACTATTGTATATAGTTATCTAGTTCACAAAATAAATGTTTCACAAATTACTACTGGGAAATTCAGTTTGGAAGCATTACCGAATTTGACCACAGAATTAAAAACAACAATAGCAGCACCTACACATCCAGTTGGGTGTAATAGATTCAGGGTATAGAGTTGATCAACATTTCAATAAATAAATGAATTTTGATAATATTATAAATTGTGTTTAGGCCCTATATGAAAATATTTCATAATTTAAAAAACATGAGCGTAGACTGTCTTCAGGATCAGCATGGAAAGACCTTTCTGAAGAGTAATTCCATATGAACAAATGAAGAAGTAGGTATGGTAAATGTTGAGCGTTTGCTAGTAATTGATTTTCCAGTTTTTGGTGCCTAAACATAGTTACAGTTAATGTTGAGGATAATTCGGGAATTGATATTTGATTTTTAGTTAGGTGCAATAATATAGTTAATTAGATCAAAATAAACAAGGTTTCACCTAACTATGAACTTTCCGTTGTATTACAGTAAATAAGTATTTTACAAGTCATAGCGGTGAATTAGTTACCGCAACTCAGTGTTTGAAGCGGCAAGTAATTCATTTGGCCCGACAAATGGCAACGCTGCAACAAAAACAAAACTAAACCTACCGCGCTAACTCGTAAAATATTCATTTATCAAAAAAAGTGTATAGAAGAAAAGTAGTTTATTTCGATGTTATTACCATGATTCAAGCAACAAAAATTCAGAAATGGATGAGTAGCTGTTTATTCGAGCGCATTTGTCATCAAAGATTGAACTAAACCTACCGCTATAATTCGTAAAATAATCATTTACGCCGGAAAGTGCATAGAAGATAACTTGTTTATTTTGATCTCATTTACTATGTTTACAATTCGAAAAGTGGATAATCAATTCCCGAATCGTCCTCAACATTAACCATAGTTAATTAGATAGAAATAAACAAATTTTCTTTTATGCACTTTCCGTCGGAAATGAGTATTTTATGAGTCATAGCTGTAAATGACTTACCGCAACTCCAGTGTTTGAAGCAGAAAGAAATTCATCGATCCGGTGGTGTGGCAACTCTACAATGGAGTCTCACTTCCAGCGCGATCGTCATCAAAGACGAAACCAAACCTACCGCTCTAACTCGTAAAATACTCATTTGCCGCAAAAAGTGTATAGAAGAAAAGTAGTTTATTTCGATGTTATTACCGGTCAATTTTGGGGGGCTTAATGCAATCACGGAAATTAATAATTTTATTCCAAACAATCGTTAAAGGAACCCATTTAAGAACGTTTTACAAGAATGACATTCTGCTCGCTGATTCGTTATTTTCAAATTATTGAACTTTGAAGTTGTCCTTAGCGCGCCAATGAAAGCGAGCTCGCAAAACGGAATTTAATTAATAACGGAAGCTAACTCCTTATTGCAAACGTAAAAAGGTTGGGTCATGAGGGGGAGCCACAGTTCTTCTAGTGAAAATTATAAGTAAAGCTTCTAACCCACCCATTAGGGTGACGACCGCAATCTTGTTTACATCGGCTCCAAGATGGCGGCGTCCATGGTGGTCGCCATCTTGGAGCTGATATAAACAAGATTGCGGTCGTCACCCTAATGGGTGGATTAGAAGCTTTATTTATAATTTTCGCTAGAAGAACTTTGTATTTTTTGCTCCTCAATGTCAGTGTAATTTTCTAGACAAGTATTGTGTATCAGTGACCTTTTCCTTGGCTATAAATTTTAACCCTTTAACGCCCACATTTTTATACTCATATTACCGTTATCACCATCACTATCACTAAACCGACACTGGCATTAGGTAGTCACTGTTATCAAGATATAGAAGGAACTGCCACTCAGCAGTGAGGTTCAAAGGACACATTAGTGAACAAATTGAATAAGAAATACAAAATATTATTGTTATTTTTGTAAGAGGACCGTACAGTCCACTTGGGCGTTAAAGGGTTAAAGGATCTGCTATGAGGTATAAATCTGGTATGTTCAATTTATTTAAGCTATCACATTCAAATTGTTAACCTATTGAAAAAAATTCCAATAAATTCCTTCATAAAAGTAAACATTACTTGAAAATGACATTTATGAAATTTGTAGTTAGAATCATAGTATTGCTTCTGCATTTCTGTGTCTGATTGCTTGTGTGTTTTTGGCAACCAACATTATCAGCTCATATCTGTGCTTCAGATGCAACTCCCCCTGTCCCTTCCTCTTGAAGTGCATTTAAATATTTACTTTCTCTTTATGATTAATCAGATTTAAAATTCATGTATTGATGTGAAACTTTGAATGTAATGAAATATTTTAGATATCTGATGTGATTTTGTAATTGCAGGGGAAAATGAAAGTTTGGCAAGATTGCTTGATGCTGTTCCTGAACTGGGATCAACCTACAACCTGCTGAGATTGGTGGGCAGTGGCACATTCAGTCGGGTGTATCTTGCCAAGCCCAGGGCTACAGGAGCTTCTGTGCCCAAGCATGTTGCTCTCAAACACATCATCCCCACCTCCCATCCCTCACGTGTTCTAATGGAGCTGAGATGCCTTCATTTGCTCAAGTGAGTCTTATTTTCAATGATGTTGAGGTGTCAGCCCAAGTGTGACATGTCCTACCTCAGATGTTGTAGAAGAATCTACTTAACTATGAGCTCACTCGACTACATAAGATTGAGTGCTTTCTCAGTAAAGTAATGCAAAGCTTGTCCTACTGTACTTAATTTTAGCTCTGTTTGATTTATTTACCCCAATTTTTTTAGAATTGAATGGGAGTTCATAATCATGGCTTTCAAAAGTTTTTGTGCAATACTGTGCCAATGACAGTGTATGAGAGCAGTCAAATTACCTATTTTGATGCAGCCTCAAAGATATCTGCTAATTCCTCGACTTCCTGCCTCCATATAGCTTGATGCTCGGCAAGTATTGAGCAGCTGCTTCATACATAAATTGATGGCCTTGGCTGATACTTGCAAAATGCTTGACAGCCTTTCCTAATATTTAGGGGCTTCCATGCCTCCATGTTGATTTTTGTGTCTAGCTTAGGAAACCATCAGGAAGCATTCAACGCAGTTTAGAGCTAAGATACCCTATGAAATAATGCAAAAGACAGTAAAATTGATATCTTCAGTTTTGTATATTATTAACAAAGTGATGGATAAATTTTTAATACTAGATTTTTATGAGAATGTTGTTAAGGAAGGTGATACCCTTTTAGCCATCATTTTTTTAGTTTCATTTGTGTGTGTAGCTGAAGTTCATTGATTGCATCTTCATGACTTGGCATTCTTGTTTCCCCTTTCATATGTATCAAATTTTTAACCAAATTAACATTTGAAAGGAGTCCTGATTTATCATTAAATAAATATTCAAAGTTGTATGCTATTTATATGTGATGAATCTCTCAATTCTTTATTCTTTTACCTAAACATATGCTTGGAAGGATTTTGTTAAATATAGACTTTTTGAATCTGGAAAGATTTCTTAGGATAAATAGAATTGTATCATACATACCTTTCTATATTTAAGTTGCTTCCAACCCTCAATGTTGAATAGATTGTCCAGTTCTATTCCTCCTACCTTTTTATTACCTATGCCTGTGTGTTTCACAAATCTTTCACAAATACCTGTCAATTATAGATAGATTCCTGTCTATTAAACATAAATTTCTATTACACCTTCTTTTCTGTCACACTTAATTTTTACTACACGTGCTTTCTATTATGCATACCTTTTTTTACCCATACCATTGTTCTACACATTGCTTCCTGATATGCATGCCTTTTTATTGTACATATTTTTCATACACGCACACTCACCTTGGTTTTCGACGATTGCTGTCCATTCCATTCTCTAAAAATTGAAATGTAACCCTACAGAAAATAGCAGCTAATATATAATAGTATTTGGACATTACTTTGTTAAAACTCAATTAATTTTATGCAAGTCTCGACTATTTTGATGATTTTCTTTTTTTCTGTTGTCACCAACTGACTTGGCATCTTTCTGCCATGAAAACATCGACCCACCCAATAGAAATCTGCCTATACCCTGAAGTCACATGCTAATTTTGTGTTGATGTACAGAGGGGAGTGCAACACGGTAGGGGTGTGGGCTTGCCACCGCCACCTGAACCACATTGTGCTGGCCATACCCTACTTTCCCCACGACAGCACCTCGGTAAGTGCGCACTCGCATCTCACCTCTTCTGTGCTGGAGTCAAAGTCTTTCTTGATTTAATGATTGTGTCAGCAGGTATAAAACTTTGTTCTATTAAGTAATCTCATGTTGTTGTACTGAATTTTTTGTTTTTTTTCTCTTGTACCATTGTACCAAAATTTGCCTTTCCTGTCTACTAACTGTTTTAGTGTATTTCTTAGTAATTTGAAGTATAATAAAATATTTAGTTTTGGTTTGCTTTTTTGAATAAGAATAGTAGCACGACTGATTTTGTCCTTGGTTGCCAGGACTACATGGGCTGCCTGACAACCTGTGAGCTGCGCGACTATTTGGCCAACCTCCTGTGTGCGCTGGAGCACGTGCACAGGCATGGCATAATGCACCGGGACATCAAGCCTGCCAACTTCCTCTATCACAGGGCGTCAAATAGGTGATGGTTTCAAACCTGCTAACTTCTTCTATCACATAGCATCAAATTGTCCAATTTGGTAACTTTATCTAGCAGAGCATCCAGCAAGTGTCTATAAAGATGTTAGATTTTTTCCATCACGATATATTTATTAAGTTGCCATATCAAGTCAAATCTTCCTCTGCTACATGGTGTAATGATCATTGGATATGTAATGACACCATGGTTGTTCAATATGCATCAGAGAATCTTATCGTCACAGAAGTATGTAGATGCACTGTGTTCATCATGACTAAACACTTCCAAAAAAGTTCTAGTAAAGGAAGAGGTGTTTCTGTGATAATAAGCTAGCAATGAATTCCCAGTTGATTAGAACATGTCAATAATGCTTCATTGATTCTCTGGTGTGCTTCCCAGTCTAACTTTCATGCCAAGGAATTGATTATTTAGTATAAGTACAGCCCTTGCACAGGGTGGGTAATATCATGAATGTTCTGGTGAAAAATTTAGACTGGGTTGCTGTCAGAAATTTTGACTGCGTGATGTAAGTGCGTATTGTACACTGCTTTATCCAATGGGTACTTGGTGTGAAGCTCTGCTGTTTCTAACGTTTACATATTGACTTTCTTTGAAAATTATTTTAGGATTCATTTTCATGTTGCATCAGCAGGTAGTGATAAGTTTGTTATAGGTTTTTAAGAAAAAAATGAAAAAGTTCATAGCTAAATTTGGACTCTATTTTCTTATTTGTTTACTTGAGAAAGCGTTGAGGCTGGTGGCAATTAGCTGCTGGTGTGAGAGTGTGACTAGAGGAGCTGGTGTGTGGTGCAGGTACTGCTTGGTGGATTTTGGCCTGGCGCAAGACGTGAAAAGTGACAGCAGCGCGCCTTCTGTAGCACTGCCACCCACCCCGCACCTGCAGCTGGGGCGTCCTGTCAAGAGGAAACTTCCTATTGAGGTATTACCTCGAAGTTGTTCAGTCAGTGGTTGTTAATATGGTAGATTTGTAGATTTCGTGTAATTTTGTGTAATTTAATTTAATAATTTTTTGTAGATTACAGTAGCTGCTGCTGAAAGTTTCTCCGGGTGCGGTGAGCAGTTTCAGCCTGGTTTTTGTTTAGAAGAACGTTGTGAAATGGGCATGCCTTTGGCAAAATGCATTAATGAAGTTTAAAGATGCAGTTAGAGCAATGAAAATTAGCTATCAGTCAGTGAAGAAGTCCCACTTTGTCGTATGAGGAAGAGAAAACGAGAAGCAATGCTTTCCTTGGCTGTAAAACTACTCGCACGGAGATGTACTACCCCGGAAATGCAAAATTACTTCATACTGATCTGCTAACCATTCTAAAGAATCCAAGCACAGTTCCCAAGATTTTCAGTTTTCAATTATTTGAAAAATAATGTTCCCAACACTTGTTGAACGAAAAACCCCGCTGGGTATTACAACTATTGTATCGGTGGGAATTGGTGCACTCAGCAAAAAATGCAAGTTCCCAACGTAATTAGAAAAGCCTTTCTTCAGTTTAAATTTAATTAATCGTGTTATGTTTTTGAAGTCTTTTTGGTTAACTGCTATTATTTTTTCAGCCACATTTATCTTTTTTCTTCAACCTATACCTCGATCCTCTCGAATTCAATTTTTCCGTTTCTGTGCACAAGATGTGGTAAAAATACTTTATGCGTAGATCCTCCTTTCTTTTAATTCCTTAGTAGAGGGTGCTATCGTCTTTTTCTTTCGTAAAAACCGCATATTATGATAAAAAAGCCTCAAACTCACTTGATAATGTAACCTCGTTGAGTGAGAAAGCAGTAAAAATATCACCGTTTAGTGTAGGCTTACCTGTAACATTACGAAACTAATTTCTTGTGCTTAAATTGCAATTTTTTATTTATTGTCGATGGATGAGATGCCCTGTATTCATTATACAGGGCAACCAATTGCTCCTAGAAGCAATTACGATTGCCTATACGAGCAACTAGCTGCAGTTGTTGGGCAATTTTTGGTTGCAGCGTTTGTTCAGAAACCTCGAGCAACTCGAAGCGACGAGCCAGTGCTCGACTGACCGTTGTAGATTGAAGTTGGTTGTGACACACCTCCTTCTGAGCAGGGTTGGCACATAAAAAACCCACCCAAAAAAACACTAAATAGTGTTTTTTTTGGGTTTAATTAGTGCTATTTAAATTTCACTTGTTTTCAAGCTTATAGAATCAAAATGAGCTAAATATTTATATTGTCTAAAAATTGTCCGAGGCATTTGCATGACTGACAATCAATATTGAAAAACGAAAAAGAAACCATTATAAAAACAAAATTAGAAAAACCCTAATCACAAAAAAAACTCGAGGGACTATCATATTTCCATGAGTTCCATTTCCAAAGTAAAAAACAAAAACTAAGAAACAAATGCAGTTTGACTATTTGAGAATATGGAGACTTCTGAATTCTTCCTCTGTCTTCTAGACTAGACTGCTACTACAGTACTACTGTATTTCTCTTTCTACATCCACTGCCATTTCATTGTTGTCATCCACATCATGATCATTTGTGTGGTGGCGATATAATGAGACCAATTTCTGTGCACGTTCCGATCCTAATCTATTTATCAATTTATTCCACACAATTCCAAATGTTTAGAAAATTCTCTCAATGGATCCTGAACTTGCAAAGCAAGAATGAAGATTGCTTATAAACTTGCAGAAACCCTCTGGCAGTGTTTTTTCAGGAATCTGCATTTCCTGCTGTTTCATGTCTTGAATATCCCACCGTCAGCAAGGAGTCATTGTCTCAGTGATATTCTTGTTGAACCTGTGTTTTGGGAAGATGTTCGAGTCCTTTAATTTGTACAAATAAATCGCACCGATGAACTCCGGATTGTACTCAGCCAACCACTCTTCAATATCTGTCTCCTGTGAGAGCTTTACCTGAAATAAGTCTATCAATTATAGTCAGATGGGGTAAGACACGACCACAGCCATCATGGGGTAAGAAAGTAAAGAAACGACTGGCCTATGGTGAGCATTCAAGCTGCACTGGAACAAATTTGACGATGGAATCTATTAAAGCATTTATTTCTAATCATTTTAGTGTTTGTTGCTATCCTGAACTGCAAAAAGGGATTTTTTTGGTAAACTTATTAAAAAAAAAATTGGCATGTAAATACATGTTGTAACATGTAACAGTGTGGTTGACTGATTTTGCTTACGCTGCTAAGCCCTCCAGCTCACACAATACACATGTTAAGTTGTTAACAGCATGACTGTTAAGTGATGTCCAGCTGTCTTGCTTTAAGGGCACCATCCCAGGCCCTTGCCAGATCCTGTCGATGTCATGGTCATTTTGCATGTTTTTGTTGTAGAAGGACCCTTAGGTGGTAGACTATTCGTTCCTAAAATTTTATGGCGCTACGACAATAATTCCCCCCCCTCCCGAGGGGGGGGTGAAGGGACCAAAATATTTCAATTTTCCCGATTTTGACCCCATATAAAAAGAGAACAAATGGGAAATTGTAAAAAGCCGAACGAGCGTTTGTTAGAAATGTTCCAAGGATTCTAAAACTGCATTTGTTTTTGTTCTAGCATCAAAACTGAAGGAGGAGTCCCATTTTGAAATATCAATATAAATGAAAAGCACCCAAAATTTTCCATTTTTTCCCGATTTTGACCCCATATAAAAAGAGAACAAATAAGAAATGGAAAAAAAGCTTAATGTGAGTTTGTTAGAAATGTTCCAAGGATTCTAAAACTGTCTTTGCTTATGTTCTAGCATCAAAACTGAAGTAGGAGTTACATTTTGAAATATCAATATAAATGAAAAGCACCCAAAATTTTCCATTTTTTCCCGATTTTGACCCCATATAAAAAGAGAACAAATGGGAAATGGAAAAAAAGCCGAACGTGAGTGTGTTAGAAATGTTCCAGGGATTCTAAGACTGCATTTTTTTTGTTCTAGCATCAAAACTGAAGGAGGAGTCCCATTTTGAAATATCAATATTAGTGAAATATCAATACCTAAAAACCAATATGTCAAATTTTTGCAAAATCTAAGGCCTGAATCAAAAATATGAATAGAATCAATTGTGTTTCTTTTCAAAGGTTACATATCATAGTCAAATTTCATAAGAATCAGACTGAAAAAAGAAAAAAACTATTTTTTTGATGAGTAAAAATTTTTATAATTTTTTTTTTATGAAATCACAATTCACAGTTTGAATATGAAGTTATGTATGGAAAGTATCGAAATAAAAATTAAAACTGCATTCAATTACATCAATTGTTCATTATATTACACTTCAACACAAAATTTTATTTTTTGCTTATACCCAACACTTTGAATTTTCAACATTCATCCTGGGACTAGTTCTTGAGTTTTGATGCTAGAACAAATCCAAAGACAGTTGTAGAATCCTTGAAACATTTCTAACAAACGCTCGTTCGGCTTTTTTCAAATTCAAATTTTTTGAAAAAATATATAGCTCTAAACCCAAAAAATTGTTGCTGATTTTTTAAATTTTAAAAATTTTTGAAAAAGTAGAAAAAATTTGAATTTGAAAAAAACTGAACGAGTGTTTGTTAGAAATGTTCCAAGGGTTCTAAAACTGTCTTTGTTTTTGTTCTAGCATCAAAACTGAAGGAGGAGTTCCAATCTGAAATTTCAATAAAAATATACCAAAAACACATTTTTCGTCAAAAAAAAGTAAGGCCTAAATCGAAAAAATGACAGGAGTAAAAAAGGTTTGCTTTTACAAAATACATATACTGGCCAACTTTCAAACGAATCGGACTTAAAAAGTTGAACAAGTGGGATGGTTTCCTTAAGACAGGGACAATATCAAAAGGTGGCATCCAAACAAGGACAAAGCCAATTTAACCATCACTATCGAAGCCATCCAAAAAAATGGTAAAACATAATTACCTGCTAAGTGAGACAGGAAAATAGGCGATTGACTCTTTTAAGTTTGGTAATTAAAAGTTATCCATTTTAATTTTCTATCATAAGTAAAGGATAGAAAAGAGGCAATACTTTATTTGGCTTTCAATGATTAAACCGTTTATTATGTTGTTCAGACTTGAACCCAACTATACCAATACAACAAATGAATGAACTTGATAAAATAATATGCTGTTTCTTTTGCTTAGTTGTATGCGAGATAAAAACACGAATAATTATTATAATTTTCTAATATAAGCTTGAAACAAATGTTGCAAATTTATTACAATATTATGATGTTTTCATAATGCATTCAACATTAAATCATACAAATTCAAGATTATTTTCATAAAAGTTAATTATATTTTAAAAGAATTGTATTGAATCAATTAGTTGTATGACCCTTCAACCTTGTCCATTTTTTGATGACAAGTAGTGAATAAAAACAAAAAGCAATCAATGACATTCAAAAGCATGACACAGGAAATGAGTTTTGTATATGTTCTTAATGGTTGACATTTAATAACGAAATAAAAAACGTCATAACGTCACGTATTACAACCTCCCTTTACAACGGGCAATGCCACACTGGTTGCTTTGTCTGATAGCACACCCACAAGTTGCGTCAATTCAGTTGCTGTAGTCAAGGCAATTGATTGCCCTGTGTAATAGGGCTTTTACAGATGTTTGTGTCTTAGCACTTAGCGTCATTCTAAACAAGGTTCTTGTAGCTTCACTAGTTACCAATATTCCCACTGGTAGAAATATTATCCCACCCTGCCAATCATTGGACTCAAAACACGACCAACAACCTATGTCAGATGTGCTTATTATTTTTCCTGCAAGAGATAAAATGTCTGGCCGCTGTTAGTATACGAGGCTTAGACCAGAAGCTGAGCTGTAGCCATGTGTTGCTACTATTGGCTCTTTGGGAACAGTGACGAACATCGTGAGTGCGTCCATGAAATTTTCCTAGCAATGAATCTGACCTGGGAAGTGTTATGCTGAAATACTTGAATCGTACCAGAGTTATAATTTGCCCATAATACTTGAATTGTGCACGGGTTACAATTTGTACATATTAGTTTTGTCTTGAATTATTAGCATATATAGTGTCCTGCGATGAGAACAAAAGAAAAAAAGATGATAGATGTGCAGAAAAATTCAAAAACATTGGTTTTGATTCTTTCTAAATTATTTTCCTTAACTTCACATGCTTCCTACAGTGCTGGCTGAGGTCCCAGGTAAAACTAGCCAAATTTACCGACCCAGTCTCTTAGTTTATCTTGATTATGTTATGAGGTGTGCGAGTGTGTGGTTGCAGTGCATATTCTAATGTTATTTTAATAGAGAGTTCTTAGCCTCTGTTTGTGAATCCTTTCTCTTGATGTTAGAGCGTGTGTTGCGCGCAGACTGCCCCGTGTCTTCATTCGTAGGATTTGTGAAATTTATGCTTCTGATCTTCAGGGTACCGTGAGATGCAAGAAGTTGCTTACATTGTGCGCATGCGGTGTTCTTTTGTTGACTTCTTGTCTAGTCTATCATGCACACTTGGCTCTGAAGTTGTGCCCTCTCAGGGGGATACAACCATTGTATATATGGGAATTAGCGCTCCCTGGGGGACTATGTGAGGGCCAAGCTAAAGGTTTGGTAGGCTTCCTTTTTGCTAAAATAGAATAGGTTTTGGTTTTGTAGCGGACCATCTTTTTTCGGTTCACTTCTGTCCTGTTTTTCAGCACCTTCTACTTTCTTCTTCAACTTTTTCTTCTTTCATGATCTTCTTTCTTAGCTTCCTGTTTCTCTGCCCTTTCTGCATAGATTCCGCGTTTCCTTAACTCCACACTAAATGGTGCCTTCTTCCTTCCTCTCTTTGGATAGCCTTTATTGCGGATAGAGAGGCTTAAACTAACTAATAATCTAATCTGAAGTTGTGCTTCATTACTGATTTTTTGCATGCTCTGAACATATATAGTCGAAGAGTCGTCCTTTCATTCATTGGCTGAACTGATCAATTTTATGCGTTTGGTACGAAGTTGATGGTAACCCTGCGTAACTTGAGAAGATTTCAGTAACCCTTTGTCTGGTGTCGTGATTATGTAAGCCGTGCGTGCAGGCGAGCCACGAGGCGAGCAGCGCTAAGCGGCACAGGCCCTCCACGCCCCAGCCGCCCCCCACACGCCGGCACAGCGGCAGGAGCGTCCTCACCGTCGCCTCGTCTGCGCGCCTCAACGCGCAGCTCCTCGTGAGTCCTGCGTTGTGACCATCTGCGCGCCAGCCTCATGACGATCACTGTGGTTCTCTGTCACCTTCTAGTTCCTTTTTCAGCATGAGCATGATTGTTTGCACTAATTAGCAAAACTTTATTCTTGATGAAGTACTTGTTCTAAATGAAAAATATTACTTTTCAACGCAAGGGAATTTGTTTCTCTCATGAAAAATTGTTCAAAACAAGCAAAATTCTTTTTAGGCTTTAACTAATTTCGAATTAAAAATTAAAGTGCAAAGAAACAGGTCTTCAATGAGATTATCTTCTTTAAGAAATTCAATGAATAAAAATATTTGGAACGTTTCGACCTCTTGGGTCATTATCAACCTAAAAACGAGTAGAGAAAAAACTAGTCAAATGTAAATCAAAATATATCAATCCTGCGACGAGAAAAGCAAAAACACACAAAATAAACAACTCAATCAAAAATGTTCAGTATCAATATAACAGTTGTAAAAGAAAAGCTGATTGCATATCATTTCAAACCGGTTTTTCTTTTGAAATGTGAAGAGATTCAAACATTTGAAGGTTTATTTGATTTGATGCTGAAGATATGACTTTAAAATCGCCCAATCCAAAGGAAAATATTGCACTTCTCTGCACGAGAGCGGACTGAAGAATTCAAAGGTGGTTCTGAAACTCCTGCCTGCAAGCTCTGCAACACGAATACCGAGGGCTCGACTACGTGAGTCCTCGGTATTTGTGTCTCAGTGCATGCCGGCAAAAGTTTTTGACCCAACCAGTGACTTTCCATGCCTTCCCGTTCTTCAGTCTGCCCACATGCTGCGAACTGCGATATTCATGTTCAACTAGGCGATTTTAAAGTAATATCTTCTTCATCAAACCAAATAAACCTCTGCATTTAGAATCTCTTCATTTTGTAAAAGAAAAACCGGTTTTGAATGATTTGCAATCAGTTTTTCCTTACAACTTTTATATTGATACTGAAGATTTTTATATTTTTTCAGGTTGATAATAACTTAAGAGGATGGAAATTGTACAAATATTTTCGTTCATTGAGTTTCTTAACCCGTCGCCACGTCCTGGACTCTTAGAAGGTCGGCAAAGCTAGCACATGTTTCACATCAGCAAACCTAGGGTTGCCATATATGGTCTTAAGCGTCTCGTTGAGCGCTATTCATTGGTGTTAGGTAAAATTAGGTGGGGGGAACAGGGAAGGAGAGGTAACAAGCTCAAATCTGTATGAATTCTTCTGCTCAGTCTGGAGTGTAGCTACCGGCGCTGCACAACCTCTTAGAAGGCCAGCAGTGCAGCTGAGGCATACCAGACCACACTCTGCCTCTAAGAAGGTCGCCATCATTTTTATTTTCTTATGTTTTTTGTTCCAAAAATGGGAGTCCAAATCCGCAGATTTACTCCTACGCAAAAAATAATACCACCATTGTATTCGGGAGGAAAAGCTCTATGCATATCAAACTCTTTACAAACAATGAAACTGCTTGATAACAGCCTATACACAAAATGAACTAAAAAATAA
Source organism: Morinoia aosen (assembly GCA_030386875.1). Taxonomy (NCBI): domain Eukaryota; kingdom Metazoa; phylum Arthropoda; class Malacostraca; order Amphipoda; family Talitridae; genus Morinoia; species Morinoia aosen. The sequence goes on along the minus strand of CM059572.1, from coordinate 75,587,477 downwards.
AAACTGTGTTTTACATATAGTGCACATAACTCCGGAACTATTGGACCTGAAAAAAATTCACATACCACAAGATTCAGCGACTCAGAATCTATGAAAATGCATCATAAAAAACATGAAAGTGCAATAAATAAAAAATGGCTGGTGATTTTCTGATTTCTGTTTTTTGTATTTTACCGAAATAAAAACTCGAATTTCGTAGATTTTCATTGGGGTAGCAGTATTTTTTTCCCCACTGACAGAAAGAGCAACTCTCTCTCTTTACAATGAACCCCCAATGAAACTTCTAACATGATTAATGAATGTACAGTAAGTTGCACAGTTGACCCATTTTCTTCAAACCTCTTGGTAGGTCGACCATGTGGAGACGGGTTAAAGAAGATAATGATCTCATTAAATATGTGTTTCTTTATACTTTCAATTGAAGTACAGTGCAGTATTCTTTGAAGGGCTTTCATTTCATGTCCTCGTTTTAATTGCGTTGAGTGCGTCGTAGACTTGGGTCCCTTCCTCGTTTGGCCATATATTTGGAGAAGATCCCTTATTTTTTTTTTGCATTGGTTATTTGCCATATTTTTATTGTAGCATATTTTAATAGATCATATGTCGTGATATCCTTTACTATATTTAATCATTGAATGGAGTGGTGCTGGACTGAAATAATTTCTCTGTACCAGGTTGAAAGTAATGAACGAAGCTCCAGTATCTAACTCATCGTTGAATTACCCAGGGCGTTGCAGTGCGTCGGTCACCGAGAAAATTAACAAATCGAAGTCCGGCGAAGAAAGAAAATATGGTTGAGAACATGACTACTTCTCCTAGTTCATCTGTAAAGACTTGCCTCTCCGCAGATGTTAAAATTTCACACGGAAATTCACACTCTTCTCAATTTAACTCGATCAATGTTACCCCTAAGAAATCTTCTGATCAGAGAACTGCAGGTGTTCAGCAATCTGTTTGTGAAACTGACCATAACGGAACCTCTGTCTGTAATAAAGAGGGCGGCCACTGCTATGAGGACAAAACTAAGAAATTTTGTACCCCAAGCTCATCTACTGTTCCTAATGCAGAAAAATTAATTTCATTAACTCCGCACAAAATTTCAACTCGGAGCACTGCAGCACCAGAAAGTACCATCACACCGGTCAAGAAACGCACATCGTCGCATACTGGGAGAGGGTCCTTGTCTCCCGTTGCTGCTGTTGTCACCCCCCGCAAAGCCCAGGCACTACAGCGTCAGCATGCACCGTCTGTATTGGTGAGTTGCCTCTGCTGAGCTAACCTTAAGCTGTTCAGGTGGATATCAGTATCCACTCATGCAAGTAGTTTAAAATGTTTCAGTTTTGATAACTTTGCATCCTAATTTGTTCTTTGAAGTTCATTGCTAAGTGGTAGTTCTCTTCTCTTCCTGATATGTGTGGCCCATTCACTCCAACAATGAAAGGTAGCTAACCAAACGAGAAGCAGGTCTACCAATCGCTCAATGTCTCATCTTCGTCCTTCGCATAAGGTCTTCCCCACAAAGAGGCTCGACAGCAAAAAAAGATGGTGCATCTCTGCTGCATCATAAGGGTTCAAAGATTCAGACCCACACTCATGTCAACACGGCTTAGATCCTCCATGAGCTCAGAACCCCCAATGCCACCCATCTGGACTGCGTCACTGTCAGACACTCATAATCCGCCACTTATCTCTCATGTATTGCGCATCTTCTTGTGTCATTTAACGTAACACCTCGATCGCACGACGTGCTTCCAACCACCTTATCTATCCACTCGTTGACCTGTCTCTAGTATTTCTTCTACGCACTCGTGACATGTTCACTTCTTCACCTACCATGCCTTCTTCATTCTTTCTGTGCGGTCAAACAACTTCAACACTCAGTAGTCTACTCTTCCTTCCAGCTCTCTCCCAACTACATTTATATTTCTCCCCTCATTCCTTCGCCTATCCCACAACGTCACTCCAGTCATTCTCCCCAGACACTCCATCACAAGCGCATTCTGTCATCTTCTATCAGCCACATTTATTCCAGGCCAAATCCATGAAACTTCTGCCTAGATTTTCATATTATGCCTCGTAGTGGTTCACACGTGACTATTCATTCCTTTCAACTTCATCCAAAACGTAATACGTATCAGCAAAATATTTAGAGGATGAATATTAAATTGTGATCCATGTTACAACATTACTAGGCGTTACATTTCCAACTTGTTTCATATTGAAAAAGAAAGTATCAGCCATTCGTTTAATTTGACTCACCGATGTGTACTTCTTTATGTGTGTGCATCATGTAAACATATATTTTCTAAGCAGTTTTCCACTTTACTGTCCTCACTCGTTTTTCCTCCTGCTGTAGCCTGCTTCTGGCTTTTTTCCTCTTGAAACCAAATTTTGTCCAATGTGTTTTGAGGTTAGGGTTTTTGGAATCAAAGGCTTTCCAAGCCAACCGTTTGCATGTTGAGCAAATGCTGACACACTCACACAATATAGAAGGGGAAGCATTACACAGAATTGATCATGCGTGTCTCCCTCGAAGCTTTGATTTCTCTTATGTTCTCAGAGTTCCCTCAGGGGGATACAGGTATTATATCTATGGCAATTAGCGCTCCCAGGGGGACTATGTGAGGGCCTGAGCTAAAGGTTAGGTAGGCTTCCTTTTGTTGAAATAGAATAGGTTTTTGTTTTGTTGCGGACCATCTTTTTTCGGTTTACTGCTGTCCTGCTTTTCAGCACCTACTACTTTCTTCTTCAACTTTTTATTGTTTCATGAACTTCTTTCTTGGCTTTCTGTTTCTGTGCACCTTGTGCATAGATTCCGCGTTCCCTCAACTCCATACTAAATGGTGCCTTCCTTTTTCCTCTCTTGGAACATCTTTGTCGTGGTTAAGGGAGGCTAAAACTTTCTTATATAATAATAATGTTCTCAGAGTTACCCCCCTTAATGAGAGTGGGCCTCAAGTCTCTTGGTTCTCGCTGGTTTACCAGTCGCGCTTTATGCGAGTTACAATGAGCATTGCAAAGAGGATAAATGAGTAGCATTTGATCATAAGTACAAAAAAGTGTACTAGATGTAGATCGCTGTATGGTTAGGCAGATGACTGGAGCGAGAGCAATGCAGAGTTTAATGAGCCTCAAGAGAAGCCAAAACTCAACTGCCGCAGTAGTGCTCTGGGAAGAAAGCTTTTAAGCGACGACGGCTGGTGTTGAGTACTTGGTCTTCTCTTGTCAAGTTATGCGAGTTATTCGAGAGGATACCGTGCTCTGACGTAACATAGAAGACTACCAGAGCTACTTTGTCTTAAAACGCAAGACAAACAAGTTATCTGATTCAAAATGACCAAAGTTCTCGTTTGACAGGAGGGCTGAAACATTCTGAGTGCTGAGTCTTATATTTCATAGATATGTAGAAGCCTTTTATCCTTTTTAAGGGGTAATGTCATAAGAACCATGAAAGAGGCTTTTTATCTTTGACATTCAGAGTTTGCTTTCTTTAGTTAGGAACCTGAGATCTAGATGCAGTTACGACACTGTTGTGCTGTGAACAACCTCGGGAGTTCAAGTCCGTTATCAGTCAGTTATATCAGCCTTAAGGATGCCCACGACTGATATATTGTATTGAGCTTCTCCTCATGCACAGATAGTAATTTCATTTATGTTAGTTCCTTGTATATCACCTAGCGTTCTCACGTATGTGTTGTATTTAAACCCTGTGCAGTAATTTGGCAGGTTTATTTATTGTAAATCGATTTTGCAGGACTCTCCTAGCAAGCACACCCGCATGGCGGAGGCGGCCCGGAGGCAGGAGCTGCGGCAGCCTGACGGAGGTGAGCGCTGAAAAAGATTCTCTGAAAATTTCAGAATGGAAGCAATTTATGAGTGTGCAGCCTCATTCATTCATTTAACCCATTAACTGCCGAATTAAGGGAAGCTTTAAGATTTAAATTTGTTGCATGAAAATAGGGCATTTGGACCTTTAAGAGATTATTTTCAAGATTTTACAGTTCTACAAAAATTTATCATGGCTAAATATTACCGACTCATTTATGGGACGCTGGCAGAATGTGTTAGCTCGGTGTTCATAAACAAGAGAAATTATACACAAGTCCTTTGTTTCATAAATGATATTCCAATGACTAAAGAACATTTATTAGACTCCTAGATAGTAGTTCGAATTCTAATACACAGGTTTTATCTAACGAGAAAAATTTTCATATATTTTCTTGAAAAAATCTGATTTTATAGAATAAGGTCTGAAAAACAAGTTAAACATGATTCAATGCTGCATAAGTTATAAATTTTGTTGAAAATTTGTCAATCAATGGTTATAATGGAATGAATAGACATGAATAATGACTGCTAGACAAGCAAAATGTTTTAATTTCAAGTAACCATTGAAAAATGACTATTTTTCGAGCTGGCGGGTAATGGGTAAAAGCGTGAATTAAGTGCCTTAGTGTATTGAAAGTTGAGAGGCATTCTTTTTATGCCCACAATATGGTGGTTTACTCTAGTGGGCTCACGTGGGTTGAGTTTAAAGAGCCAGAAGTGCAGTGCACAACTGCTGGTTGCTTGCGGTTCGTCTATCTTGCCTGCCCGTGCACTGGTCAGATTACTCTAATGAAGTTTCGTTCTAAATGAAGTTCCATTTTAGTTGGCAGTTGCTTTCGGTGCAGGACTCGCGTGTTATTTTGAGTTTCTTGTTAGTGTGCTCTATAATAACAGATTGCTTTCTGTAGTTGTAAAATCTTCTCCAAGGGAGATTCCATTCCTACTACATTTATCATAACAAGAAGAAAGACTTTTAGTCTCTCAGATAAAGATTATATAGATTAGTGATGTGCTGATACCATTTTTTGGGCCGATACCGATACTGCGATACTTGGAAATACCGATACTTCTACAATTATATTAGAATAAAACCATTATAAGCCCTACATGGGTGTCATAATAAAATTATCTACTAACATATCTAATAATATAACAACAATGACAATAAAGTTTTTCATTAGGAATAACAAAACTGCTCTTGCTATGTTAACTATATTTTTGAGAAAAAATAAGATGGAATCCATTCGATAGAGAATTGTTTCCAATCGTATTGCAACGTAATGTAGACTATCTATAAAAGGAATTGGTTCCAAAAGTGGACCAAAACAATCTCTCAAATCAATTCAAAACAAAAATAGGTAAGGTTAGGTTAGTAACACTTAATGAATAATTTCTCCATAAAATGGTGGTCATTTTTGTGTTTTTCTCGTCAAAATATATACTTTTAACAAAAAAACATTCAAATTCGATAGGCCCCAAAACCAAAAAAATCTGTAAACACGCAACCAACTCTAAGATTGTTCGTGAATTTTTCAAACATCTTAAAATGGAGGAAAATTCCAAGATTCGTAATGTACGGCGCTTTACATGCTAAATTAAAATTATTGGCTTCATAATATTTGACGATTTACAAGCTTAATTAAAATAGAATTATCAGCTACTTCTATATTAAATTTACAAAAAAAATAAAATACACCTTCAACTTTTTTTAATTGGTTTGGTTTCTGTAAGCCTGTCTCGTACATCAAGAAATGGAAATTGGGTCAAACGGTATAGGTTTCAGTTGTAAAGGTATGATCATTTTTTGTTGCTGCTGTGTTTAACTATTCATGCTACATAGCTTTCACTTCCTGACCGTACGTGACTCATCGGGAATTCAAAGGAGTAAATTCATTTAGCGGGCCTGATTAAGCGCTGTAATTCAACAGTTAGCTAACTAATTTACTAGGTATGAATAGGGTCTTTAATATCTGATTATACTTTACTTTCATGATTTATGACCATTTTTATGATAAAATACGTATTATTGGAAAGTATCGGCCGGATTTTGCCGATACCAGTAAAAATGACTGGTACTGCCAATACCGATACATAGGTACATCACTAATATAGATTTGTTTATAAAGAAAAGAATTTCGTGCTGTGGTACTGCGCCTATGTTAAAATAAAAATGCTTTTGTCTAAATAATTTTTTTGTTAGATGTTGATCTTGGACGAACGTGTCCTTACTGAGGGGTTTAAAGAATTCCTATCATCAGCTGCGAAAGTAATCTGTAATTTATGTTAGCAGTATTGGACCATTGCTTGAGATGAATAGATAAGGAATACTTTGGTATTCCTTTGGATAAGGAATAAGGAATACCTCTTGTTAGTTATACCAAGAGAATATCCCCTAATATTGTAAAATTTAAATTATTTTCTTCTTTTCAGGAAAAGTAATCAACTAGTTGAACAATCGCCACGAAAAAAAATGATTTGGCTTGCTCTATTTTTATCTATATTCACAGGGATGAAAGATTTAAAACTGCTCAGCACATCATGCAAGTGTCCCCATATTCTCTTAAACTGATGAATGACGAGACATGATCGCCAAATGCGGCGTTAATCGGTAAAAGGTGTGGAATGTTGTTTCAAGTTTGGATTGAGTTTAATTTATTCCAGGTATAACTCCGGGCACACCTGGACCACCTCCAAAAGTAAAAGGACCCAAAAACTCGGTAAAACCGCCTGCTGCTCGAGCCCATGCTGCGCTCATCAAGGATAAGGAACGAGCGCAGTCGAAAATGTTGAACGGCTTCCAGAGCTCGGACGCCTCCAGTGCTCACCTGAAGAACATCAGCCCCGGCACCATGGAAAACAAATACATTCCTTCCTCTGCCACCAGCTGTCGCCCCGTGTCCCTCACCAGGGGGTCCGAGGTTATGTCTCTTGTGCACAATCCTGATGTCAAGAAGACCAAAGATGACAAGGACGTCAGGGCCATGTTTGCAAAAAAGGTTGATACATGCGGTGTTGTCTAGTTACTTTTTGTTGTTGCTAGTGTGTTTCTGTGTATGACGTACATGCTTGTATTGTTTGAGAAGCGAGATATTTAAGTGAAATTTTAATTTAGAATAAAGTGTAGACCCATTTATGAAGCCATATTAAGCTTGTATTTAGTTTTTTGGCTTCTTGTGATGTGTGATGGATTGATGGATATCTGCAGTCTTGTTGTCAGTGGGCCAAGTTTTGGTATCGAACGTTCAAAAGTAACAACAGGTCCAATCTGTGCCTCAAACGTTCTGTGTTTTCTGGGCTGACTTTCAATTAAGATTTCCTGATGGAAGTTTTCAAAACTCAGAAGTTACTCAAAATCTCGTACAGCTTTAAGGGGAGCGTCAAGGCAGAAATCAGCCTGTATCAACGAAATGGCCGTAAAAAATTTTCTATGGAATCTATCTCTATGGAATTTGGCATATGTATGTATTTTTGGAAATAAATAGGGGTCCTGTCATACATTTCTCCCATTTTCGCCATAATTTTGGCATTAATGGGAAAATTTTCATTTTTAAAATCTATTTTTCAAGAGTTTTATCGTAAAGCAATAATTTAGGTAACATTGGGCGCGTAAAAAGTTGCTCCATGTATGAAGGAGAGATTATTTTGAAATTCGCAATAGTTCAGTTTTTATAAATCTAAAAAATTTAATAGGTCATCATTTTTTCTGTAGATTTTTCTTTGTGCAAAAATTATTATGAATTCAAAACAATCTCTCGTCAGCAGATGCAGAAATTTTTTGTGCATCCAATGATACCTGAATCATTGCTTTACGATAAAAAACTCTCAGAAAAGATAGAGTTTGGAAAATGACCATTTGTTCCCTATAATATCCGGAATTATGGCAAAGTGGGAAAATTGTAGGACACGACCCCTATTTATTTCCAAAAATTCATAAGTATGCCAAATTTCATAGATCTGGATACTTAGAAAAAACGTTACTGCCATTTTGTTGATTCATGCTGATTTCTGCCTAACCCGCCTGCTGATTTAGCGTGACGCTCAATGCCACAGTATCTTGTCAAGGGACACTCAGCAATGGAGGTTCAGATGGTGACCTACCTGGATAGTGCACCCATCATCAAAAACCCTCACAACATTCAATATTAACTTTAGAAAGAACTATCAAGGTTTGAAATGCATTTGATAAACGGTCAGTTTTTGTATTAGGAAACAGGTTATCAATTTGTAGCATATTTGTGCTTGGAATTTGACTGTGACGTGTGTGTTTCAGGGCAGCGGCGGGTGTCGGTGCTACGGGCGAGGTGAGGCGTGCAAGCGGTGCCTGGCGCGGCCGCAGCAGCCGGCGGCGCGAGCTGGCACGCCTGGCTTCCGGCCTCCTGAGGTGCTGCTCAAGCATCCTCACCAGCACACCGGTGTGTTTTGTGCTCTACCGCTCGTGTTGTGTGTGTTATGAGTCGTCTCTAGCACACTGGTGTGTTCTGTGTTCTACCGCTTGTGTTTTGTGTGTGTTATGAGTCGTCTCCAGCACTGGTGTGCTCTTCCAGCATGTGTTGTCTGGGTGTGAATGTATTGTGTGTCTGCTCAAGCACCTCCAGCAGCACACCTCTGTATTCCACCAGCGAATGTTATCTAATGTATACGAGGCGCATGGGCTCTCGAAATTTATAAATTATGCTCTAAGTTCAGTCCTGTGTGCTGTGGCCTGTCTGACTCGTTCGCTTGTGTGTCAATTCATCTTCTTTATAGGTTGATGATGGGCCTGTTTGTATTAGTTGTCTAATATCTATATCGTACTGATGAATTTGTTTTAAATGTTGCAGTTGATTAAGGGGACACCAAAATTATTCAGTTCTTTCATAGGACTTGGTAGAGAATTAGCACAAGCATGTCTGATTGTCTTCATCGTGGCCTGTTGACATTAAGCAGCAGTTTACTCTTAACGCCAGCACATTCGAGCTGCAGTGTAATTCTGCTAAATGATTTCTAGGTGTACTAGTTTGATTTTTATTCTGGTTAGAACTGAAACCTCCCCTAAGGGGTCATTGGGTGCGGATTATGTTTTGGTTAAGTGTGTATATTGTTTACAATAGCGACTAAAGGATGCTGCTAGGTTGCCTCAGCTATAGGTTGGCCTTCAGGGCTTCTATTTTTCGGGGCCTTTGGCTTCTTTCTGTTTTCATATTTTTTTTTGCTATCTTTTCATTTTTTCTGCCTCATTCATCCTAACTTCCTGTTCCTATGCGGAGGATGTCCTGTGTAGGGAGCACATTTGTGCATAGATGCTTCTTTTCTATAGTCGAGACTAAATGATCCTTTTCTTTTCCTCTGGTAAAACATCTTTGCTGTAGATGTGGAGCTTTAAGCTTTCTACTTGATTATTATTTTCTGTAATTTTTAAACGCGATTACTTCTTGGGCGTATCAATATATTTAGTATAGTCAATAAGGGGATTAATTTTGTCTTGTAATAATTTGTTACCATAGATCGATGAAACTTCCAGCATTTGCTGTAGTTCTACGTAGAAGTGTTGTACGCCACCTGTGTTATGAATTTCATGCAGATGTTGCTTTGTTCAATTAGACTCCTTGAAATACTCTCTGTTTCCAAGAAGGTGTTGTACTAGAAACTGAAAGTGTACGTTGTTATTGTGAGATGGTAATGAGTGAAGTGGACAGGCGTGGACGTGTGGGCAGTGGGCGTGGTGGGCCTGTGCCTCACCAGCGGCCGCCACCCATTCTTCCGAGCGCCCGACGACCACACCGCCCTCGCTGAGCTCTGCACGCTCTTCTCCTTCCGCGCCATGCGCCGCACCGCCGCCACGCTCGGTACTGGACGCTTCTTCTTCTGGGGTCTCCTTTCTTGCTGCCAGCCTCGCTGTTGGAAAGTGTTGCGTGGCATCAACGTGGATGAGGCAGTCAGATTATCTTTCGCTCTGCAATGTTCAATCAAAATAAATTCTAAGGGGGTTGCATTGATTTTTGAGTGATTCAAAAGCTTTACATTGTTATACGTGTGACACTTAACCCTTTAACGCCCCAGAGGACACCAGTGTCCTCTTTCAAAATTCCCTTCAATATATTTTATTTCTTATTCAATTAGTTCCCTAATGTGTTCTTTGAAGTTCTCTGCCGAGTGGCAGTTCTTATCCCATCCTGATATCGGTGACTGCCAGATGCCAGCGCCAGTTTAGTGACGGTGGTTGTGTTAACGGTAATATGAGTACAAAAATTCGGACGTTAAAGGGTTAAGGCAAGTTTTCCCCCTTTTTATTAAAGAGTACTCGAAGCCATCGGTGACCGTGCTGATGTCACACAAATAGTGTTACTGTATGCATGTCAACCTTTCCCGTTCCTTTTAATCTAATTGCGTAGAATTGTCGGGTAAACTTTTTCTTATTCTTTTATTTTTATTACTGTCAATTGAATTGGTATATTAGTGGAAACAAAACTGTCAATACCAATTAAGTGTTTATGAGGTCTGACTGGAATTAATTAGTCACGGTTATGGGCACATTTTAACCCGCATGTAAGGACCTGGGCTAATAAAAAAGGGTCTGGAGAACTCGGAGGTAAGCCTTTCCTTTTGCAGAGATCGTCCCTACTCTCGGAATTTCTGCCCTGCTGTTTTAACACTTTGACCTCAACGTAAGCCACTGGCGGAGGGTATTTTCATAATGCTGCTGACCGATCAAATGTTAGACACTCAGATTTGTTTTGATAAATACTTGATTAAAGATAAATGAAGGCACCATCCAGTTTATATTTGCTATTTTCAAACTTGCTCACTAAAATTGACTTTAATCTTGAGTTGAATCGTGAACTTCAGTTTAACCAATTGTGATCAAAGTGTTGAAGGACAAAAAGCATTTCAAAGTATATTTTTTAATGCTTCTATTCAGCAATGTGATTTTCTATCTCTGCTTCATACGTAGTATTATTTAGTGAAGTGTATGGCATCTGCGTCTGGATAGTTCTAAGTGACTGATTTTCATTGAGCCCTAAATTAAACAATGATTGTCCCCCTCAAGGGGATACAACTATTGTATCTATGGGAATTGGCGCTCCCAGGGGGACTATGTGAGGGCCTGAGCTAAAGGTAGGTAGGCTTCCTTTTTGTTGTAATAAAATAGGTTTTTGTTTTGTTACGGACCATCTTTTTTCGGTTCACTGCTGTCCTGTTTTTCAGCACCTACTACTTTCTTCTTCAACTTTTTTCTTGTTTCATGAACTTCTTTCCTAGCTTACTGTTTCTGTGCACCTTGTGCATAGATTCCGCGTTCCCTCAACTCCATACTAAATGGTGCCTTCCTCTTTCCTCTCTTGGAACATCTTTGTCATGGTTAAGGGAGGCTAAAACTTTCTTATATAATAATAATAACAATGATTGTCTTTTTATCTTATGGCTCTGCGCCGCGTAAAATAATCAGAAGTATTTCGCTCAACCGAGCCTCCTTTGTGCTCTTGCTCTTGTCCACTTCAATTACATGTCTCACTCGCCTTGTGTTCTATATCATTTTTGTCTACGAACCATTTTTGCCTTTATCAGTAACTGTTGCCTCACGTATGAAGTTTTCTTAATTAAGAAAGAGCGTAGCCATTTTCTGTTATTGAGACTAAGGTTTCATTCATGATGGACAATATCATCAACGTTTGCCTGGTTTCATCAGTGGTATCTGAGTCCAAGAAAAAGGCCATATTGCTGGTCGCAAGGAGAGCAATTAAAGTAGCTTACGCTCTTTGATATCGATACATTCCTTTTCGTAATATACCACTTGTTCAAGCTTCCAAGTTTTTTATTTCTTTTTGAACATAGTTTTACCCACTACATCACTTTCATCTACATGCGTGCGACTGGCTGACGTCTGTTTTGTACTTTCTCACAGCCTTGGAATTGCATCTTTATGAGAAGCCTTCTCAAACGTGATAAACCTTATCACTAATGCTGCTTTAGGGAGCAATTAATTTTCTTACCTGAGAATGTTTATTTGTGGATAATTTCCCCATTTATTACTTCTAAAAAGATTCAACATGAATTTACGGTTCAAGGTCAAGAAATGGTCAAAAAATCCTTACCGGGTGTTAGATGCTGATATATTTATACGATATTTTTATATACGATATATTTAACACTTATTTTTTATTTCAGATAAACTTTTATTGTGCAACAAAGAAATGCCAGCACTCGACCTTCGCAAAGTTTGTGAAAATCTTCGGCTGTGTTGCGTGTTCCGTGATGCTGCCTCTTCTGAAACCCGGGACGATGGTGGCGCGGAGAAGCTCACGCGCAGCAACAGTGCAGGCGACGGAAACGATCCCAGCAGTCTTAAACTTCGTTTCATTAACGAAACTTTTTGTTGCGTCGCTCATAAGACTTGCTTGGAAGACTACAATATCATCAATGAAACCGGGCCTTGCAATCGATGCCTACAATCTCGAGTATGCTTGTGTGCTCATGAATTTAATGCAGCTTCAATGGTAGATTCTGATCATTCAAGAGGAAAGAGAGCTAATTTAATTTCATGCTCGAAAAGTGATAGTAAACGCTTCAACTCGTCTCCTAATTGCCGAGCGGTCTCTGGGGACAAAATAAATAATTTGAAGAATTGTTTCAGCTCTGTACATAAATACAATAGTCCTATATGTGCTCAAAACTCCCCCACTGGTGAATATTTGACTAGACTGAGTAAAAAAGGTAAGGCATTATCAGCTCTGCCTTCACACATTTCCCTTTGCACCAATTTGATACAAAATGGCAAGACTTGTATAAAGGATCTTACGAAATCGAACTCAACTGCAGAAAAAACAAACACTTTTGTCTTTGAATGTGCATCTGAAAATATTGTAGATAGTACAATTTCGAACGGAAACTCAATAATACCTGCAGTGCAGTCGGGACAAAGCCAAATTAATAATGAAGTGCAATGTGATACTGTTACTGAATCAAACCTGGTTGGAACTGATCAGGAAACAATCAAGACTGAGAAAATGCCAGTGTTTCCAGCGCCTCCAACAACCCCCAAGTTGCCCCGTGCTCTCAGTACCGAGTTGATCCTCGCCAGAAGCTCCCCTGGGCTGAGGACTCAACGCAGTGAAGATCTGCCCTCGCCTCGACGCCGGCGCGGCCAAAGACCACCTCTGCACAACAAGCCTTACCCTCGGGATCTTTACAACCTCATTGAGCGTTTGTTGGACCTCAACCCTAATACCAGAATATCGGCTTCTGCAGCCCTCAAGCATCCTTTTCTCCAAGGGGCTAGAATAAACAGCTGATGTTGGCTATTTGTGTATGGAATAAAAAAGACGTGCGTTAGAATGGCTTTGATTATGGCTTACGCAGAATTTGTTTTTGTGTATAAAAGCTTCGTAGACCCAGTGCCACATTTTTTTTAAATTCGAGGATGCTGCTGATTGTCCATGAATGTTAACTTTTGGTGAAGCCAAGTCGAATTTGTAATTTCTTTGTCTTTGTTCACTGTGTCGGAGGGAATTGGCTGGTATATCAGGGAAAGCTTCTAAAAGTATTTACGTCCTTGTTCCTGAGAGTTTTAACTACTGTTAACGCGTGAAGTTGGCTCCTCAGAGCGTGTCAAACGAGACAGAGCACAATGCCCCTCTTCTCATCTTAAGGAACCTGTCTTCAATGCGTAGAACACAATGAATGCTAGTCCTTCATAAATTGCTCAATTCTTCAGAATAAGTAGCTGTGTAAATATTTTTTATGAAGTATGGAGTGGTAACACCCGCTGAATCTATTTTTGTTCCTGACATATTTTGCGTGTAAATACGATAGACATACGCTTTTCTCCCCGATAGTAATAGCTCGTCAGACACAGCAGCTGCCTCAAAACCCTGCTTCTTATTCGCGTGGATGGAAGGCGTTTTACAGGGTTTAGGAGGTTGTTTCTGTGGGCTGAGATGGTCTGATACTGAGGGTTTGCTGCTGTTGGATGTATTCTTGAATCTTAGTTTAAAATTTTCCCACCATCGGTATTGTTAGAACCCATTTGCTGTTTTTTTTTTATAGAACACAACTGACAATTATTTTAATCTATCTTTGCATAGGGTATTAATCTAAAGCGGACTGCTCTCTAATGTTTCTTGAAGTGCTCCATACATCTGTGGCGGTACGCGTGTGTACTCGTAGGGTACTTTTGCCCGTCTAAAGCTGATCGTGTTTTGTTGGTCATTTTAAATTAAATGCTTTAACGCTACTCTTTGGCTATTTCCAGCTTGATAAGCAATGCTTACTGCGTAACTTTGTTTCAGTGATTATTAGATTGTTGTACCGACGTCTTTTTTTATTTATTTTCATTGCTTCAAGACGTTAACTTTTCACTGCTATGGCAGGCTGTACTGAGAGTAACTCTTAAATTTTGGATCCAGTGTGGTCTTACTCGAGCTCTTATCGTGGTTGGATTTCACTGCGATGATCAAACCGTGGTGAAACATTTGTCAATATTTAAACATGTTTTCTTTTGTTGTTGAAGTTTTTAATTGTAAATTAAGTGATTGAATCTGAGTGTGAAGTTTGTAAAATATATTAATAAAAACTTTCCTGCAGTTAATGTTTGGAATTGAGTTATCCTGAATTTATTTGGAAGATTGTTGTAGAAACTGAACAGCTGCCCGAGTGGGAGCTCGTCTAGCACATGTGTATAAAACATTTTATTACAATGCAATATTCCCCTTAGGAGAATTCAACTATTGTATCTATCTGAACTAGCCCTCCTCGCCTTGGGGAACATGAGAGATCTAAACCTGAGGGTTAGGTAGGCTATCCTCTTATTGAAAAAGAATTGTATTTTCTTACGAACCTTCGTTTCCCAGTTCACTGCTGTTTTTTGTTTCAGCTTCTATTACATCCTTCTTCAAATTTTGGCGTCTTTCATAACTTCTCAACCTTGCCGTTTCTGTGAGCAGAGTGTGAGAATACATATTGTGCATAGATTCCCCGTTGCCTTAATTCCATGGTAAATGGTGCCATCATCCGACATCTTTGTTGTGGTTAGGGAGGCTTTAAATAACTTATAATCGAGTTTATAGCTTCAGACGATGACCGCGGTGGGCTAAACTTGTGTTCGATATTGAACTCAAATTGAAAGTCAATTGTATGAAGCAATTTTGAAAATAGCAAACTTTAACTAGATCGTGCCTTCATTCAGCTTCGATTAAGTATTGATGAAATTGGAGTTAGTGATGGAGCGGCAGCCGCAGCCACTATGTGAACGGTGCCACGTCCCTCTGACTGTGAAACACTTTCTTTTTGAGTGCCGTCGATATGCTGCTGCCAGGAATGTGTGTTCCCCGAGACTGCGAGCTCCTGATGAGGGTGTAATTATCGGAATGCCCGAGAAAATTGAGCGCTCTAACTTTCAGTGTGACAGTGCTTAAAATGTTCCTAGAGAAGTGTAACTTGATGTCTGAAATTTAACCAGAAAAAGAACAGCGTAAGCAAGGAACTTCTTCACGTCTGAGATGAGGATGACTAAACTGCAATATGGCCGGGCGCGCTGTGTAGATGCCTCTGGGGATTTCAGTGTGGGTAAGGCGCCCAGCCATAAATGGGTGGGCAGCTGAAATCCCCTATGGGGTTATTGGCTGCCCGTGCTAGCGGAGTGTGCGTGGCTCTGTAGATGATCTTTTCAAAGATCTACTGGTGCTCTTATAAGATGACAATAATGTGAGTGGCAATTAAAGCGGTTTTTGTGATGGCTGTTGCTATGTTTTCCATAATGGTGATTGTGACAAACTTTGAACAACGATTATATAATGTGCTTTTTGCTGAAGTGATGTGAATTTTGTATTTTTTTGAACTGTGAGACCTACGGCGCGATATAGTAGGAATTACTGAAGCGCTAGCAAATCGATGCTAATACTACTACTACTGGAGTTAGTGACTACTGATCGGTCAGCAGCATTGTGAAAACTCCTGTGTACATCGGCGGCTTACATCACAACCGACGTGTTAAGATTGATCATTTTCACTAGGCGTATTTAACCAGATTTTTGTTGATCGGTATTATAATTATTGAGTAATTGATTGAAATAACTCTCTCTGGCTTAAATGAAGCCACTAAGTTGGGAAAAGTTGAGTTACGTGTCACATATTCAGTTCGATGTATAACTTGCGTACGAGGAAGAAAGCAAACATTTACTCCAAACGTTAACCTTTTGGAGTCCATCGTTTCGATACCGGAGGTTTCAGAGGAAATAAGTCATCAAACAGGAACACCGTGGAATGTAGCGTAGATCATTCCGGAATACGCCAGGCGAGGCGCCGTGTGTGTGTGTGTGTGTGTGAGAGCATCGTCTCTTTAGAACGCAGTACTCCCTCTGGGTTATAGAACTGTTGTTTCTACGGCAACGAAAGCTCTCAGATGGAAGATGTGAGGTCTCGAGCTGAAAATGAGACAAACGTCAACTGCATGTACGGTCGACCTCAAGTTATATATTATCTTACGCTAACTTCACAGGGAGAAAAATGTGAGGTCCCGAGCTGAGAGTTGAACAAGCATATAAGTTGAAGTAGATTAAGTTATTTATTTTTTGCGAACCCTTTTTTCTCGTTTCTCTACTGTGCTGTTTTTTGGCACCTGTGACATTTTTTCTTCAACTTTTGCCTTGTTTCCTAAACTTACTAAGTTACTGTTTCTATATGCAGGGGATCTTGAGTAGGAAGTCACTTTGTACATAGGTTCCACGTTCTCTCAACTACTTACTAAATGGTGCCTTCATCCTTCCTCTCTTTGGAACAGCTTTGTTTTCAGGGAAGCTTTAACTAACTAATAATCAATAATTTAAGCTTATGGGAACTTCAACTTGATTGGGTGCAAATCGGCCTCAATTATTCAACTAACACGATGCTTGATTAAAAGAATCAAACTGGACCGGCATTTTATTCGCGTTAAAACCAAGGTCGCATAAAATGTGTAACTCGAGGACCGACTTCATATTAGTACTGAATTCCTTTATTTGTTAGGTGAACTCAGAATGCAGTTCCCTTCAGGATTTTTTGAATGCTGAATGCTGTGCTCTTAAGGTGCAGAGTAGAGGCAATAATATATCAGGTAGGTTTGTGTACGATTATGCCATGGTGACTGGCGCCACGGTAGAAGAAACAAGGTAGGCTCAAGCTAGTCTTTTTTTGTCGACCGTGTGGCAATGCTGACATGGCAACGAACCAATAGCAGCGCTCATATTGCATCTGGTAACACTGTTAACCCCAAATCTGGCACCACTATTGGCCTAACAAAATGTCTCAATGGTGACGTCATAAAGTTTGTTTGAAATAAAGCTGTTCTATTGGCTAGCTAAAAAACAAGGAGGTGTATTTTCCTCCTTAGAAATTATTATATTATTTCCTCTACCATGACTGATGCCCTCAGGGGAGATACTGCTAAGTCACCTCAGCTATGAATAGGTCGTCAGGACTTCTACTCTTTGTGCCAACTCCTTCCCGTTTCTTACCTTCTGCGCTACTTCATCTTCATCTCCTCTTTCTTAACTTGATGCTTCTATTCGTATGTTATCCTGTGTTGGAACACATCTCGTGCATAGATTCCACGACCATATTTAAAAGTTCTCCTCTTTCCTCTATGACATCTCCACGATGGAAACGTAGCCTTGACACATTGACTTCGATGGATTAAACTGAAGTTCAGTATACAACTCAAATATAAATTCAAAAGTTCTTATAAATTTTATACACACCAAACAGTAACTGGGACCATTAAATATAATTAATTTAAAAGATTGTTGAAACTTTTCCAAACGACCCATCGATAAGTCGTTTTCAGGGGGAAAAATATAAGCACAACCCACCGGTGGGTCGTACCGCAGTCAATGTACTAGACTACTATACTATTGCCACCGGGCGCTTGACTTTCCTCAGTCAGGTTACCAAGCCTTAAAAGTCAGTGCAGTTGCTTTCTATTTTAAGGTTGCTCTCGTTTTATTTCATCTTATCTAAATGCTTGTACTTAGAAACCTACATTAAAATATTTCTGAAAGCAGCTAGGCGTACCGTGTGGTCTTATATTTTTTATTTCAGGCCGTCATAATACTGGTAGGCAATAATTTCGTGAATTAAAAACGAGGAAGGATTGCCCCAAGGGACTAGCGGGAATATTTTTCAAATAAATAGAGCTAAGTAATTTTTAAAATGTTTATGCTGATAAATTAATAGCGTAAGACTATTTACTATTCGCTGATGTTAGTGACTAGTAATCTAATACTTGCAAGTTATATACTGTCAGATGATCGTAGTCGAGTTTATTTACAAAACAATGTTTTATTGGTCGTCAACCGAAAGGTACATTCTACTTTTAAAATCGATGTTTGCTAGAGGGAGAAAGGTGGTGAAAAGAAAATTTTCAATACTGAAAAATAAGAAGTTTCAATGCATTCTATGATTAAGGTTCCTCATTCACATGTGATTTCCAAAATGTTCACTAATATTAACACAAGGGCGTAGCGATAACAAAATAACGAATTAATGTTTAAAAGTAAAAAGTAGCCAGTTGATGCATACAGTCTAAAACGAGAAAGAAAATTACAGGTTTTGCTCTTTGACACTAACTTTTTTCATATAAGCATATTACGCACAGGCTATACGCATACAAGTTATTTTACCACTGAAGCATACCTGCACAGTGCACACCTCTACAGCAGTGGTTCCTAACCTTTTTACTTCCACGCCCGCTTAAAATTGTCAGGGGAAATTCCGTGCAGATGGACTGGTAAATATAAGCTCACAACAAAGAATATTGTAAATAGGTCCTCAAACATATTCAACAATGAAAGTTCACTCTTTTGTCGAAAACATGACTTGAAAAAATCAGGCTTTACTGCAGTGGCTCGTAACTGTCAGCTTCCCAGATTTTGAAATGCTGACCTCAAGAGTAGCACTAAGCATATTTGAGATAAACGAGATGTTTAGTTTCACAGTTTGGCAATGTATAACAACGAGATGTTATTTGTTACGCCTGAGATGAAAATATGGTGACCGTTTCGTCTTTAATTCTATCCCAGTTTGAGAGTTTTTCTATATTCCGCAGGTGCTTATTCAACAATAGAGCACCAGAAGCTGAGAGTTTTTTTTGTTCTAGGTCAGATGAACAGAAACTAACTGAGACATCATTCCGCCAATTTGATTCGTTATAATATTGGGTGGCTGAAATTCTAAAATGCATTTCTCAAAGGGACGTAAAGAGACGAGAACATTTGTTGGGCTTTCTGAATCTAGAATCATTCTGGCATAGCGGTCCGCCTAGTTTTTTAATTAATACTTTGACTGCGACGTGCGCCACCGGTGGCAGACGGAGGTCATTTTCATAATGCTACTGACCGATCAGTAGTCGCAAACTCAATTTTCGTAAATACTTAACCAAAGCTAAATGAAGGCACGATCCAGTTCATGTTTGTTATTTTCAAAATAGCTTACTACAATTGACTTTAAATTTGAGTTTGGCATTGAACGTAATATTTAGTAGTTGCAGTCAAAGTGTTAAGGAAGGGGTTACATGATCACTAGCGCCCGGACGTTTAGGCATTCATAAAAAGGCATTTATGGCACTTAAACATGGGCACATATGGCACTTAACCATAGGCTTTTATGGCAATGTTCGTAGGCATTCATGGAAGTAAAGTAGCATTTATGGCAGTTGAGTAGGCATTTAGGGCACTATCCATCGGCATTCATGGCAGTTTCGAAGGCATTTGAGACATCCAATGCAGGCATTTTGGAATTTAACAAATCATGCTTTTCCTCATAATCAGCCGGTCCCGCAGTACCGTAAAAATAAGTTTTAAGTTAAGGAGTGAAAAAATAAAACTAATTAAAGGTATTATTTTTACTGCAATGTTCACGAGAAAACATTTTTAATAACTGAAATTCATAATAAATGTATGATATACAAATATTTTTCTATAACATGAAATGAACTTCTAGTAATGCGTAACAAAATTTTAACTTCAGCAACAGTGAAAATTCAGAAACAATGTTAATAGATACAACCAAAAACTAATACACTGTTATTCGTCAATCAGTTCACAGTTACAAGCTGTGACAATAAGCTTCTTGACGTTTTCACAGGTCAAACTCAACCGTCGATCCGAGAGTATATGCTTACGTTTTGAAAATGATCTTTCAACTTCGACAGATGTAACGGGGGCGTACTTGAAACATGCTACATCGCCGGTGAAAGATTACCAACGCATTGAACATTTGTTCTGTTAAGAACCTGTGCAATATCTTTCATCTGTCCTAGGCCAACATTAGAATCAAACAAATTATGACATTTTTCAGCTATGTGTTTGCCTTTTTCTCCGGGAGTGCTCCTCAATTTTTCTATAGTGCTATCAACCAAATCTAAAGCTTAATGCAGCGGAATATTCCTTTTTTCTAGGCCTTGTATGCTTTGCGGTAGCGTGTGAAAGTGTGCTTCGATGAACGAGAGATCGTTCTGCAAACTAGAATTGCACATCAATTCCTGAACAATGCGTATTGAGGCAGCGTCTTCAGCATCCAAAGTGTTAAAGATGTCTTTAGAGCTTCGAAGTTGGAAGAACAATAGAGAGCGCCTGATAACCACGTTCCCCATCTCGTGATAATTGGTTTTGGGGGCAAGCTCAGGGCTGGAGCACACTCACGAAAGTGGGCACACCTTCTTGGCGACTTTAGAAAAATTTTCTTGCCGTTTACAATCAAACTGTCCACATGTGGAAACAGCGAGGGAACTTCTTCGGATATTCTATGCAATCCATGCACTAAACACGTAACATGGATCATGCGAGGGAACAGAACCTGCAAAGATCTATAGCTGCTTTCTTCATGTACGGAGCAGCATCCGTAACAAATAGAAGTGCGTTGTTATACTTGATCCCATCTGGCCATAATAATGCAGTTGAATAAGAGTTGAATAATGCATAAGAGTTGAATACCTGTGATATATTTGAACTGTTGATTGACATACAAACTATGTTGTTGTAAATGCATGCTTTGTTCATCGGACGCTTCTAAAGGGGTGTTTACACTAGGGGACATTTCGGCTGTGAGGCGCGACTCGTGTAGACGAAGCTCACCACTGAGGCTCATATTTTTGTGTGTGAGCCCCAAGTTCCCGATTCACTTTGAATCCGTGGAGCGGCTGCACGTGCGAGCGGCGCTGGCCGCGCTGCTCTAGAAAAAAAAAACAGTATATTTCCAATATAGATGGTACAAAAGTACCATCATTGGTTTTTAAAATCTCTTAAAATTAATACACTTAGATGATACACACACACGAGTATTGTAAAACTCGTGTCACTAGTCGAAAAGAAATGATGGAGGGCAATGTACTCCTAATCTTGCTTAATCTACATTTGATAATACATGTAATGATAATTATAAGAGACAACACAATTTCATGGACGATGCATTTTCATTGTGAGGTGAAAACACTTTTGACAGTTTACATGTACATGACATAAAACTTCGCAATTCTTGACGCCAGGAGATAATACATGAATCGCTTTTTTCGGCCAATGTTCAAAAGTGTCATTTTAAGGAAGCACGAAAAAAATATATATATAAATATGCATCCGTATATATATATACATATATATAGGGTGGAATTTGACCCTTGACTTTGAACTCTCGATACATAAGTAAAAAATATATCTGTCGGGCCAAATGCGTACCTGCTTTCACTGTGCCAAGATTGCTTTCATTGTGCTTCAATCACCTTTTAGGGTGGTCGGTAGCGCGATCGATGGCGTTCTGGCGCGGTGAATTTAAGTCCTGAGTTCGAATCTCGTGAGCTCCTCGTACACTAACATATATATATATTCATACATATATATACATGTACATATACACACATACATATACATGCATACACGTACACATAAGCATGAGGACCAAGAAGATTATAAGTTTTGTATTTCTAATCACGCAATTTTAACATAGCGGACATTAGTTAATAAGCATTTTGTTTAAACAAAAAGTGGATGATCGCACAACAAATGTAAAGTTTTTACATGAATGCTTTACAATAATAAAGAGATGACGAGTTAGGTAATGTTACAAGTTGAGAGTGAACAGAAAAAAGACCATTATCTCTAGTAAAATGCTAGTTGTCAGTCTAGTACACACATGTGTGCACATATACACGCAAATATATACACATACACATGCACGCACATACTTACACCAAACTCGTGAGGATACACAAATGCATTTCTATGCATCGAGGCAATAGATACGCATTCTATTTAGTGTCATACGCACAGCGTGCACACGTACACATATATACAAGTAAGCATGTGCGCGAATATCAGCGTAAACCAGTCAGTATAAACAAGAAATTCCAATCGAAGGAAACGGAGAAAATATCTTTTATTATGGCATGAATTTCATACAATTTTGTACTAAAAATAGTGGCACAAAACAGTCTACCTAAGTCTGAAACATGAAAACGATTGTGGGACGTGAATAAGAAAGAAAACATCAATGTCCTATAAAAGTTTCATATTAGAAAAAAAAATCACATTATCTTTGAAATTTCATATTAGAAAAATAAATTTCAATTTCACATTAGAAAAAAAAACACATTATCTTTGTAATATGGTGCAGAATGTCTGCAATTGATAAACACACACACACATATAGGTACCATGACGGTCTAGTTTGATGCTTGCACAGAAACGGAGAGGAATGACATAAAATGCAACCTTCGATTGGTTTATCTACTTTAGTGCACACAGGTGTACGTGCACATATACACACCCATATGTGCACATACACCTATATACGTACACACATATACAAGTAAGCATGTTTGCAAATGACAACGTATAGGCGGTCAAATCATAATACCTACGCATACTTCCAAACTGTTGTGTGATGTCTTGAATTATAAAACAATGAGCGAGGGAGATTGTTCAGCAATGGAGATACCAGGCAAATGAGATTCGTCAGTACTCATTCAGTATGTTCTGTAACTAAAAATTATTATTGAGATACAAGATGACGAGTTATTTTGGCTTTAAATTCTCTCGGTCTTTGAGGGACTTTAATATTCAGGGGAAGTTTGTTCCACAGTAAGGCGCCTGATATGGACAGAGCCTTCTGCCCTAAGTGAGATGAACGATAGTTGACTAAAGGGCCGTTTACACTGGTCTACATTTTGCTGCAGCCTCACGTGTAGACGCCTCGTGTGGAGCTTCACAAGAGCCATGTGCGTTTAGACTAGACACCATTGGAGCGAGCCATGGAGCGCGCGCTGCTCAACAGGGCTGCCACGCTAGATATTATATAGCTAGATCTAGGTGTTTTTGCTGAAGCTTAGATGTAAAATTTCGAACCTAGATATTAGCTATAAAATCCATATAGTTTTTTCAGCGTGATAGAAATTTTCTAGCTAGAATTACAGTTAAGCTATGTATATGATAGATTACTGTAAATTCGAATTAGGAAGTCACCATAATGGTTGGTTACTGCTTCATTCTTATTATATTTGTTAATTTACTTAAGCAAATTGTCTGAATAGTGAAGCAACCATATTCTGATCATGTTATGTTCAGATTATGAACGACACCAAGATTGCTATTTCACGCTTCATAAGCTACAGCACACTATCTCCAATTGCAAAACTAGTGATGATATCAGAAAATCAAGGAATAAAATGCACATACATTATCAATAATGTAATGTGGCCTCATTTTGACGAAAGACCGACCAATGATATTGGTAACAAGGAGTTCAGTTTATTGTTGGATGGAGCAATGATATTTCTATCATGAAACTACTTGGTGTATCAGTTATTTACTAAAGTAATGCATCTAATAAAGTAGAATCAACTTACTTAGTAATTGCAAAATTATTAAAAGTGATGAAGATAGCGGTGTGAAAGCCTTAAAACAATTGTTGAGAAGTAGGAATCTGAGCATTGATGAAATGCAATGCAATAGAGACTGACCTTTCTACTCGCAACACGTGTAAAATTGAAGAATATTTGGATACCAAGCTTTATTAGGGTAAATATCAGGATACTAGATAATTTATATAAAGATAAATTGCCTAAAATAAAGCAATTTATGAAATAAATATCCTTATATGCTATTGTTCAACTAATTTATTATAGTAGATAATTAATTTACTTCTAGATAAATTTTTGGATGTTTTATTATTAAATCTATATGTTTCTCGATATTTTTTGAGGTCACACTAGATTTTTTGGTCAAACACAAGTGGCAGCCATGCAGCACAAAACCAAGTGGCAGCCATGCAGCTGTAGACGAGCTTGTGTGAATATTGTTGCTGCATCGTAGCTACGTAATCTCTTTTTTATTTGCATGAGTGAAATGTTACTATATTCGTTCATCTTCATTAAAATATAATGGAAAGCAGCCTCCTTATATTCACAGCTTTTAGTCTGCCAAAGGCATTGATGGGCTTAGTACTTTTTCAATTAGAAGCAGTGTAGTTTCTCGCGGTAGTGTTGAGTCAGCCATGACGGGTGAGAGAGAGGCGCTACCTCACTTGATGACTGCCATCCGCACACTGACCGGTCGAGCTGCGCCTCGCACACGTGTAGCCGCTGCACGGATTCAACCAAAGCGAATCGGGAACTTCGGGCTCACACACACAAATTTGAGCCTCAGTGGTGAGCTTCGGCTACACGAGTCGCGCCTCACAGCCGAAATGTCCCCTAGTGTAAACACCCCTTAAGACATTATTGTTTCTGTTCGGTTTTTGATTGGTTACAGTGGGTGGATGGAAACGCACTATCTCAGCATTGCTCTGAGGAAGATATAACGAGGAGAATACGTATTGGGCCTTCTGCAAGAGGAGCCTTTCTTGGATAGGAATCCAGCCGAGTTTATTGAGGAGAGGGGTTACGTGATCATTTCTTTTGAAATTAGCGTTGCATACCACCTTGGCTGCAAAATTCATGCATTTTTGTAAGTCCCTTTGAAGGTATTGAGGTAAGTCTCCCCATACTAGGCTGCAGTAGTCAATGCGCGATAACACAAGGGATTGAATAGCTAATAATCTGGATTTTTCGTCTAGCATACTTTTTATCCGATGAAAAAACATTAAAGTTCCGTAGATTTTGTTGCAAGTAGTCTCAACGTGAGATTTGAAGGACATATTTCTATCGAACCAGATACCTAGATTTTTAACTTTTTCTGATGCATTAATTTTATCATTTCCAACTGCAAGAGTAAGATCTGAAGTTTTTTTAATTGCATCTTTGGATCCAAAAATAATGCATTGTGTTTTATTAGCATTTAATTTGAGACCATTTCGGTCGTACCATGATTTCAGGCTAGTCAGTAAAGTTTCGGCTTTAATTTGCGTCTGTGGTATTTCCGATACTGAACTTGTTATTGCAATTTGAACATCATCTGCATACATTGAGATCCGTGTGTTAGAAGGCATTGGAGGGAAATCATTAATGAAAATAGAAAAGAGTAGCGGACCAAGAATGGATCCTTGGGGAACACCAAAATTGTTTTGAATGAATGGGGACAATTTGTTTTCTATGCGGACTGCATGAGATCGATTTGACAAGTAACTTTCAAACCATTGCGTGTCTATTCCCAAGTTCAGTATTTTACGTAGAAGTCTTTCATGTTCGACGCTATCGAACGCCTTAGAGAGATCAAGTAGCAGCAAGAGTGTTACGTTCTTTTGATCGATGTCACTGTATATTTTTTCAGATATATTGAGCAGAGCGTCTTGGGTGCTAGTATTTCTTCTATAGGCATATTGATTTTGGTGGAGTAGATTTGACTCGTCCAGGTGAAATGACAGTTGATTTGTCACCACTTTCTCCAATAGTTCGGACATGACAGGCAAAAGACTGATGGGCCTGTAGTTTGATGCTGCATCTAGACCGGTCAGTGTGCAAGTATGTAGCATATCGCTACAAAGCGTAAGAATTATGAATTTTCCCTATCGCACTTAAATAAAATTAATCATTAGCATTAAAAATCTTACTATAATTTATTATTAATTACTTTCTACATCTAATTCGTAATCATTGAAGTTGTTGTTGTTTCTAATATGAAATTGGTGCCGCCATAGCCATGTGGTATAGGTTCTGCCGCCGTGCGGCAAGGACCCGGGATCGAGTCTCGGCGCTGGCAGTGGCGATTTTCTCTGTTGGGTATAGGAGAAAAATTCCAAGCACAATACCCCACTCCACCCAGGTGTCTGAAATGGGTACCGGTCTCGACCGGGGGAAAGCGTTATGGCGTCCTGGCGTTAGTTATAAGGCATTTGAAAATCCAATGTAAAAGGTGATATATGTATCAGGCTTGATTGGAAATAAAGCATCCGTAGATGCCTTCATTATTGTGTAAATACATGAGAGATCAAATAATCAATCGACATTTCGAGTTTAAAGCAGCCCGATACGGCAACATCGAAGAGCGTCACTTGAACTGACTCACTCTTGCTTGTGGCTTTAGCGTGCGAACATCATCTTGACCTCAACGTCATCACACACACCACTTACAACATTCTCCCTGGGCCGCTTTTGGGACTCTCTACTTGGATTAGATTTGGCTATGCTCTGGGCCTTTAGCCTTATATATTCTCTAATTCCGGGCCTTAATTCTCAACTGCCTAAAATTACGGGCACAATTGAATTATCCTCTCATTTACCGAAGTCAGCGTGCCTGGATCTTAATTACTATTCAAACGAAGAGTCATCATCGCCATCAGGCTCGGCACCTGTAAATCAAACTCACCTGCTCCAAAATTAAGCAGGCTTTGCCCACATAAAGAGCAACGCACCGATTGTTGTGCTTGTTTAAAAATTGCCCTCAGTAAATTGAATATTCTGAAAACAATACACTTAAAACCTCGTCCACCGGCCGGAGCGACTGCCTCAGGACTGCGAAGTATCTTCAGTCAAGATCTGCAGGATCAAGTCTTGGCGATCCGCATGATCAAGTCTCGGCGATCTTCCCGGCTCCTTCAAATAAAACCATTCACTAAAGCTGAGTCCAAAAGTGCTTTATTATCCCTCTCATAATTTTTCCCAGATGCTTGTCGAGGTTTTGTAAGGACTGGCTATACCCCTCGGTCAGATCCAAACACTGGTGACCCCAGTTAAAAATAACCCCAAAACTTTCTTTGAAAACTTAAAAACTATTCAACTCGATAAGTGTTTGAGAGGTTGTGAGAGAGGTTAATTTTGGCATAACATAGTAGTAATAAATTTCCCATGTCGTAGTTTTTGAGAGTTTCCTGGATTTACTGTGTTAATGGTGATTCTCTGAGCAGCTCTAACAAAAATTTTTTTTCAGCGCTCTACTGTCCTTTTTTTGTTTTATGCGCCTCAGTAGGTAGGGAAAATATTTTTTCCTATTTCCGTGCTTACGTTTATTCTGACGACCGTAAAAATTCGCGTTTCCAGTCTCTCTTTCCCTCCGTTTCTTCAACGTTATTGATCGATTGAGTAGGTAGAAAAATAATTTTTCTCACCTGCTTTATTTTTGTGCCTACGCAAATTGCCGCATACCGCATAAATTTTTTTCTCGTCTCCAATTTCATATTTCCTTCCTTCTGTTTCAACTTTATCTGAATGATTGAGTAGGTAAAGAATTAACGCAAACCCTTGCCACTTAATTCCAAGTCATAGGCACTGATATCTTTATTGCGCATCCCTAAAGAGATTGCTAGCATGCCTGACTCAGATAATGAAGATCGAGCCCCCACAAAACCCATTAGGCTCCCTCCCTTCATTCCGGAGGACGCCCATACCTGGTTCCAACAGTGTGAGGCAATGTTTAGGTATCATAAAGTAACTAATAACACTGATCAATTCTACGCCCTTGTTTCCGCAGCCCCCACAAGATTGTTGAATGATTCAAATCAATTGCTCGAAAGCCCTCCCGCCGTTGATCCGTACGGCACCTTAAAAAGAAAGATTCTGCAGAAGTTGCAGATGTCCGATGCGGACAAATTTCGGAGTTTGGTAGACGCCTCAGCAATTCCATCTGTCTCTAGGTCTTTCTCTCCCACTTCGCTAGTCAAAGAGCTGCGAAAACTCGCTACGGGTGTTGCCGTAGCTGAGGGATTTCTGAAGGAAGTTTTCATGACTAAGCTTCCACATAATGTGCGCCCATTTCTATCGCTAGCAGGCCCCGATCAAACGTTAGAAAAGCTAGCGGAGTCCACCGAGACGGTGATGCGCAACATTAATTCGCCACAAGCACCGCAAGTTGCTTCCCTAAATGCAGCTGCTGCAAATTTTAGCCCCGCAAATACTCAGAATCAATCCGCAGCCACAATAGATAAGATGCAGCAAGACATCGCCGAGATAAAGTAAGCTTTACAGAATTGCCAGTTAGGTCAGAGTGGTCAGAGCGTAGCTCACATTCAGCAAGGCCCAGGGAGATTCCAAAGCCACCAAAACGCCTACGACTATCCTTATGACTATCCCTCAAACTATCATCCTTTTCCTCCTCCTCAACGCTTTGATAGAGGTAGATCCTATGATAGGTCAAATCAAGACCGCCGTTTTCGGTCGCGCTCTCGTGATGCCGGTAGCAATTTATGCTGGTATCACACAAAGTATGGTGACCAAGCACGAAAGTGCGGGTCCCGTTTTTGCCCACGCTATACCGAAATGATTTCGGGAAACGCCAACAGCAACGCATAGTAGCGAGTACTGCGTTGCCTCATTCCCAGACTACTCGCCTCTTGACCATTCACGATCCCGTCACCAAATACCGATTTTTAATAGACACTGGCTCCAGTGTGTCAATTATCCCAGCCACGGTGAAAGACAAAAACAATCCATTGTTGGCGACATTACGCGCCGCAAACGGCACGCCAATTCCTTGTTACGGTGAAAGAGTATTAGAGTGCAGTCTGGGATTGAGGCGAAACTTTCGTTTCACATTCCTGATCGCGGAAGTACAAGAGCCCATAATAGGTGCTGATTTTCTTGCCAAGTTTGGCACACTTGTAGATGTTAAAAACCGTAGAATTAGGGACGAGGAGACACAGATCTCAATTCCCGCTTGTAGCATAACTAGAGCTAATGTCTTGCATTCTTTCTCTATCGCCTTAAAGGAAGAGTGCATGTTTGAGCAATTACTAAAAGATTTTCCTGCATTGACAAATTCTAACTTAGTTTCTACAAAAATGCAGACCAGCACAAAGCACTTCATGGAGACGACGGGACCGCCGGTTTACTCCCGTGCAAGGCGATTGCCGCCTGACCGATTGGCGTTAGCCAAGAAAGAATTTGCGCGCATGCTCGAAAATGGCATTATCCGCAGTTCCAAAAGTCCTTGGGCTAGCCCTCTTTTGCTAGTACCCAAGGCTAACGGTGAATTCAGACCGTGCGGGGATTTCCGCAGGTTGAATGCCGTTACTCTACCTGATCGCTACCCTATTCCTTACCTTCATGATTTCAGTGCAAATTTAGAGGGAGCACAAATTTTCTCAAAAATTGACTTGCAGCACGCTTTCCATCAAATTCCACTTGAGGAAAGCGCAATTGAGACGACCGCGGTAATCACTCCGTTTGGTCTCTTTGAGTTCCTCAAGATGCCATATGGCTTGAGGAACGCTCCTCAAACGTTCCGAAGGCACATGGCTGAAATTTTCTCTGATCTCACTTTCGCCTATGTGTATCTAGACGACATCCTAGTGGCATCCACAACCCCGGAGTTGCACAAAGACCACCTTAGGGTCGTGTTTCAAAGACTGTCCGACAATGGACTCCTCGTAAATCCTGCAAAATGCGAGCTCGGAAAGCCATCACTGATTTACTTAGGTCATGAAATCTCTAGCCTAGGTCTAAAACCTTTGCTTTCCAAAGTAGAAGTGATCAAAAACTTTCCTCTTCCACAGACCCAGAAGGAACTAAGAAGGTTCCTAGGTTCTGTTAACTTCTATCATCGTTTCATACGCAACTGTGCCCAAACTTTAGCGCCCTTGTCTGACCTCCTCGAACCGAAACGAAAAGGAAAATCTATTGAGGTAAAATGGACAGAAGAAGCGCGCAAAGCTTTTGAGGAAATCAAGCACAAGTTAGCTTCCGCGACTGAATTATCTTACCCTATTGCTAATGCTGATTTTAGTCTAGTAGTGGACGCTTCCAGTACTGCTGTAGGTGCTGTTTTGCAACAACAAGTAGGGACTAACATCTCTCCTCTTGCTTTCTTTTCCAAAAAGCTGTCGCCCACTGAGCGTGCTTATAGCGCGTTCGGTAGGGAACTTCTTGCTATCTATCTGTCTGTGAGACACTTTCGCTATGCTCTAGAGGCAAGGGAGTTTGTGATCTACACAGATCACAAACCTCTGACCTCAGCGATCAAGATGCCTTCTGAGCGGCATTCGCCAAGAGAAGCTCGACATTTGTCGTTCATAAGCCAGTTTACCACTGACATCCGTTTCATAAAAGGGTTGGACAATACTGTCGCTGATTGTCTATCGCGCATAAATACTGTCCAAACCAGTGGTGAAATCACTTTCGGCAACATTGAAAGCGCGCAGAAGGAGGATCCTGAACTTCAGGACCTTCTCAAACCTTCTAACACTTCCTCTCTGAAGTTAACCTTGGTTGACGGCGTGTACCGTGATGCCGAGCGACTTTCTCGTTTTTATCTTCCCGCGACTCTCCGCAGAGTAGCTGTCCTCCACTATCATTCCTTCTCACACCCTGGTATTAACCGTACATTGCGTTTGATTTCTGATCGTTACGTCTGGCCAGCGATGCGTAAGGAGGTCAAGCAAATTGTGCAAAATTGCCATGCGTGTCAGAGTAGTAAAGTGGTGAAACATAATCGTGCAGCGCTGCAGAGAGTTGCATTCACAGGTCACAAGTTCGACTCTGTACACCTAGATTTGGTGGGTCCTTTGCCTTTATCGCGCGGTCATTCTTATTTGTTGACCATCATAGATAGGTTCACACGTTGGGTCGAGGCTGTTCCTCTTCCTGATACCCAAACCGAGACTGTAGCGCGCGCTTTCATGTCCAACTGGATCTCTAGATTTGGTGTTCCCTTAAGGGTCACACATGACCGGGGATCAGAATTCACCTCCAAATTCTGGAGTGAGCTTAGCATTGCCTTAGGGTGTGAAAACGTAAACACTACTGCTTATCATCCACAGTCAAACGGACTTATTGAGAGAGTCCACAGAGATTTAAAGTCGGCATTACGTTGCTTAAACTGCAGCAATGATTGGACTGACAGACTTCCAGTTGTATTGTTGAGCATCCGCAATCTGTACAGACAAGATCAGCAGTGCACAGCAGCAGAGATGCTCTATGGTCAGACACTTCGTCTCCCCGGCGACATTGTTGACCCAAAACCTTTGCCTGAATTTTCATCCGCTGACCGTTCCGCATATGTAACCTGCCTAAAAGATTGCATGCGCCAGATCAAGTATGTGGCTCCGCGAATGCCCCAGACTGAGGACAAACTGGATCCTGCCTTGCAGGACTGCTCACATGTGTACGTCCGAAACGACGCCATCAAACCCACACTCACGCGTCCTTATGATGGCCCATTCAAAATACTCAAACGCACGCCCAAATACTTCATCCTTGAAAGATCGGGTTCACGCGACCCCGTGAGCATTGATCGATTAAAAGTCGCGTACACTTCCGATCATAGTGTGACTGCTAAACCATCATTCTCTCCACAGAATTCCCTTTCCACTGAGACTCGTTCATATCTACCATCTCAGCTTCCTCAGTTGGCTGCATTATTGCCTAATCAACTTGAGTGTAATCCTTTCTATGTGCCTGTACATTCAAACCCTATCTCTAAGCCTGTCGTAGATTCTAATTCTAGCCCTCTTACTGAAACAGCGACAAGTCTGGATAGACCAGACGAGCCCGCTGCAGTAACTCGTGTTCCTAGAACTCTTGCCGATCTAAATTTGCAGACCCGTTTGGTGAAACTTCCCCGCTCAGTAACATTTTCCACCTGCCGAACCCGGCAGGGTCGCGTAGTTAGACCTCCTTCCCGCTACAAATGATTGCAGCTGGTGGACCTTTCGGTCTGCGCCTTGGGGGGTAATGTAGCATATCGCTACAAAGCGTAAGAATTATGAATTTTCCCTATCGCACTTGAATAAAATTAATCATTAGCATTAAAAATCTTACTATAATTTATTATTAATTACTTTCTACTTCTAATTCGTAATCATTGAAGTTGTTGTGTAAATACATGAGAGATCAAATAATCAATCGACATTTCGAGTTTAAAGCAGCCCGATACGGCAACATCGAAGAGCGTCACTTGAACTGACTAACTCTTGCTTGT
Organism: Morinoia aosen; assembly: GCA_030386875.1. NCBI lineage: Eukaryota > Metazoa > Arthropoda > Malacostraca > Amphipoda > Talitridae > Morinoia > Morinoia aosen. The sequence continues at coordinate 75,555,366 of CM059572.1, read as the reverse complement.
GGCTTTAGCGTGCGAACATCATCATGACCTCAACGTCATCACACACACCACTTACAACATTCTCCCTGTGCCGGTTTTTGGACTCTCTACTTGGATTAGATTTGGCTATGCTCTGGGCCTTTATCCTTATATATTCTCTAATTACGGGCCTTAATTCTCAACTGCCTAAAATTACGGGCACAATTGAATTATCCTCTCATTTACCGAAGTCAGCGTGCCTGGATCTTAATTACTATTCAAACGAAGAGTCATCATCGCCATCAGGCTCGGCACCTGTAAATCAAACTCACCTGCTCCAAAATTAAGCAGGCTTTGCCCACATAAAGAGCAACGCACCGATTGTTGTGCTTGTTTAAAAATTGCCCTCAGTAAATTGAATATTCTGAAAACAATACACTTAAAACCTCGTCCACCGGCCGGAGCGACTGCCTCAGGACTGCGAAGTATCTTCAGTCAAGATCTGCAGGATCAAGTCTTGGCGATCCGCAGGATCAAGTCTCGGCGATCTTCCCGGCTCCTTCAAATAAAACCATTCACTAAAGCTGAGTCCAAAAGTGCTTTATTATCCCTCTCATAATTTTTCCCAGATGCTTGTCGAGGTTTTGTAAGGACTGGCTATACCCCTCGGTCAGATCCAAACAAGTAGTAGTCATCAAGTTAGGTGGCGCCTCTCGCTCACCCGTAATGGCTGATTCAACACTGCCGCGAGAAACTACACTGCTTCTAATTGAAATGTACTAAGCCCATCAATGCCTTTGGCAGACTAAAGCTGTGAATATAAGGAGGCTGCTTTCCATTATATTTTAATGAAAATGAACGAATATAGTAACATTACACTCATGCAAATAAAAAAGAGATTACGTAGCTATGATGCAGCAACAATATTCACACAAGCTCGTCTACAGCACTCCATATTTCAAAGCAGCAAGCCACACTGACTGGTTTTGTGCTGCATGGCTGCCACTTGTGTTTGACCAAAAAATCTAGTGTGACCTCAAAAAATATCGAAAAACATCTAGATTTAAAAATAAAACATCCAAAAATTTATCTAGAAATAAATTAGCTATCTACTATAATAAATTAGTTGAACAATAGCATATAAGGATATTTATATCATAAATTGCTTTATATTAGGCAATTTATCTTTATATAAATTATCTAGTATCCTGATATTTACCCTAATAAAGCTTGGTATCCAAATATTCATCAATTCCACACGTGTTGCGAGTAGAAAGGTCAGTCTCTATTGCATTGCAATTATCAATGCTCAGATTCCTACTTATCAACAATTGTTTTAAGGCTTTCACACCGCTACCTTCATCATTTAATTTTGCAATTACTAAGTAGGTTGATTCTACTTTATTAGATGCATTACTTTAGTATATAACTGATACACCATGTAGTTTCATGATAGAAATATCATTGCTTCCATCCAACAATAAACTGAGCTCATTGTTACCAATATCATTGGTCATTCTTTCGTCAAAATGAGGTCACAATAAATTCTTGATAATGTATCTGCATTTTATTCCATGATTTTTTTATATCATCACTATTTTTGCAATTGGAGATAGTGTGCTTTAGCTTATGAACCGTGAAATAGCCGTCTTGGTGTCGTTCATAATCTGAACATAACATGATCAGAATATGGTTGCTTCACTATTCAGACAATTTGCTTAAGTAAATTAACAAATATAATAAGAATGACGTAGTAACCAACCATTAGGGTGAATTCTTAATTCGAATTTACAGTAATCTATCATGTACATAGCTTAATTGTAATTCTAGCTAGAAAATTTCTAGCATACAGAAAAACTATATAGATTTTATAGCTAATATCTAGGTTCAAAATTTTACATCTAGGCTTCAGCAAAAACATCTAGATCTAGCTATATAGTATCTAGAGTGGCAGCCCTGTTGAGCAGCGCGCGCTCCATGGCTCGCTCCAATGGTGTCTAGTCTAAGCGCAAATGGCTCTTGTGAAGCTCCACACGAGGCGTCTACACGTGAGCCTGCAGCAAAATATAGACCAGTGTAAACGGCCCTTAAGGTACCTACAATCACATTCACTAATTGTCTTCCCAGTGGATCAGTAGTTTCATCAATTGAAATCCAAATGTTTTTACCACGAATATTTTTCCTTATTTTATCTATGGTTTTAGAGTAGTTTTTATTTACATAGTATTTTCTCAGAGTTGATTCATCTGGGATGCTCTCTCCGGTATATTTTTCGAGAAATGATCTAACGCTTTCATTGGTCACTTTCCACGAGGGTATTTTAGCATCAATGAAAGTCTTGCACAAATCCTCTTTAAACGTACGGTCCAAGTTTGGCGAATACTGAACAGTAGACGCGTTAGCAGAACTCTTAGCACTTCCTGCCGGTTGTGAATTGTCGACTTTTAGGTCGTCTTGTCGATGTCGCTTAGACCGTAAGTGTTGTAGGACAAAATATATATTTTTTCACATTTACCCGTGTCATGGATTTATTGCAGTATGATGTATTATTTGCACCACTAGAGAAAAATTTTTTGCCGTCTTCTACTATGTAATTAAGAATCTTCCCTGGATCTGTTTGTTTGGCCTTTGCTCCCCACAAACGGCGTCAATCTTTCCATCAATATAATTGATGAAAACCAGTCATTTGCTCAGCGGACGGCTTACGTGATGGTCGACGAAGAAATTAACATTGTAGTGATAGCCTTGGCACTTCCATCTCCCAGAAAATCCCGCGTAAACGTAAGACATGGGCCAAAAACTGGGTCAGGGAACGTGGCAGACTATTCGGAACTGACGCATTGCTCAAGGAATTACGTGCAAGGGAGCCAGAAGATTTTCAGAACTATCTTTGATATGACACTACATCATTTGATAAACTATTGCATCTGGTCACTCCATAAATGGTATCCAGACCAAGTATCAAGACCTGGAAAGTACCAAGTTTTTACTTCTCAAGATAATTTGAACAAATTTAAAATAACTCAACTACCTTCAAATAATATAATAATAAGGCAACAAAAGTACCAGATATTTGTAGCAGCATCCTCCAGAAATTCAAAAAGTACCAGATCTGAATGTTCACAAAAATGAAATTCCAGGTATTCTTAGGTTTATACACTACGACTTTCAGAACTAAGAATGAAATATTCACGAACCATCAATAAAAAATCAAACTGATTTGATTGCGTCAAAACATTGAGTCAATTAATTGACAGTCATCAATCAAGCCTACAGACGATCAATTCAATTATCAATATTCATCTTTGGCAATTATATTGACAATTAAATTGATCGTCTATCGTCTATAATTGATCGTTTCTGGTGTTTCTGTGAATAGAAAAAATGATAAATGCTATTAGACAAATGAAATAGAGCGCAATTTGACCATACGAATCGTGGAAATTTTTTTTTTGTATGTTGAACAAGCTATGAATTTTCATCTTGCGAGTATGTTTTTTACGTGTTTCTGCCTGAATTTTGTAGATATATGCTTCTCATGAGTGATGTCCGGCTTACACTGTGTCTCCATTTTATCCCATGTACCCATATTCGTATGATGCAGAGAATACCGAGAGGATGTGAAACCCGAGTTTTTTGTTGTTGTTCCCGGACTGTAACATGAGTTTTCCTAAATTTTTTGGTAGGAAATTAAAAATCAGAGAATTTATACGTTTTTCGAACATTTTCCCTTTTTACATTTTGTCAGGTGATTTCTTACGATTACACTGAGATTGACTGTTATTTTAGATGTAGCAAGAGTACGATTGTTTTTTATGTTCATTATTATTTTTTTTATATTCATTTTCAATACGTATTCATATGAATATATGTGTATGAGTGTGTGCATGTATATGTGTGTGTGCACGCACGTATACATGCATATCTATGGGTGTATGTGCACATGTACACGTTCATATATGCATGCACACATATGCATATATATTTTTCTATATCTATTTTTGCGAAAAAACATAACCTCAAGAAACATTACATTTTACCTAAAGCTGCGCGACCAGTTAACACTGAACCATATTTCAGAAATGAATATATTTATTGCCCGTGCTTAATGATTCAAAAATAGATCTATCACTACCCCAGAGAGTGTTTCTGTAAAAGAAAAAGGAAAAATATAAATAGACAAATGAAATGAAGCGCAATTTGAGCATATGACTCGTGAAAAAAATTATCTTTCTGTCGGTATGTTCAACAAGCCATGAACTTCATTTTGTGTGTAAATTTGTTTACGCGTTTCTAGATGTGCGTGTTGTGCTGCGCGATGTTCTTGAAGTTCTTTATAAATTATCTCGTGACCAACCTTTTCTCAATACTTGATTGTCATTTACGCCGGTGTGTCAATCTGCTTCGTTAAAGCTTTTTTCGTCTAATAACTAATTTTTTTTTAACTAATAATTTAGGAATTCTGAAGAATTCTCTAGTAGTATTTTAATTATTTTGCACTATCAGCCATTTCTTGGACTATAAAATAATCAAGTGATGATATTTTTCAATTAATTAGCCCTTGACAGGGTTAATCTATTGGCACGCCGCGTATAGTTTGTCTATTGGAACACCTCGTATAGTTTGTCTATTAGTACACCTAATATGGTTTGTCTATCAGTACACTTCGTATAGTTTGTTTATCAGCACATCAAGTATAGTTTGTCTATAATTACGCCTCGTATGGTACGTTTGTCTAAGGATATTTTATTTTATGGAAATTTTAAAATTCAATTTGTTGTCATGCATCTCATGTGTCAAATTTTTTCGGAAACAAACAGTTTTTCTTTCTTCCTTTGTTTTTTTCCTTCCAAGTTAACACGACGATTTGAAAAAACTTAATTTCAAGAACCTTAGAAATATAAAATACACAATGACCTATAAAAAAATGAGAATCTACTCCTCATTTTGTATGTAAATTAAATGTTTTCTTTCAGTCACAACTATGCTAATCTAAGAATGAAAAACGTTGGAGTTTGCAGTTACAACTGCAGTTGAAGCATTATTTCCACTTCATTTTTAGTGTTGTGGTTCTCTAATTGGATATCTAGAAAAATTATAAATTCCCCGTTTTGAGAATGCAACTATATTCATATTTTAGGAAGTTTACTTACAGATGTAAGAAGGGACAAAAACAAATAATTTTATTACTGTTGTTTACCGAAGCACTTGAAAAATTTAGGCATAATATTTTTGACCGATGGATTAGCAAGGTTATGAAGCAAATACCTCAACTAGCGTATATGTATTGAATGTACATGTTACAAGAATGTCACTTGTCACTCCAATTGATTTCGTAGCTAAAAACAGTTTTCAGTTATGTACATAAATTGCAAGTTCTAACTTATTTCTAACTGAATTTCAGATATATTTCTTGAGGGCTTCATAATTTAAATTCAGTAAGCAAACAATGTTTGCTAATTTACAGCGTTATTTTATTATTCATTTATATTTTAGCTATATATCAGTTCCCAAAAAATAAATGAGCTTATAGACCTATAAAAAGTTTATTGTACAACTTTGCAGGTAGATGAAAATCAGTCATTCAAAAAAATAATACCATTTTCAGGACGAAACGAAACATTTATTCGCCGAAGTCGCTTGTGGAAACATTCTTAACGAGAACCCTGCACTCAGCTTTAGATTTCTGTGTATCGTTGTAGTAGGTGAGTGTTGTGACGTGCGAATTCTGTGTACTGAAATAATTTATTAATGTGAGCTTTAGACGAGTTGAAAATATGATGGAAATTTAAACCGAACATGTATATTTTTTAGCTACATAGTACTGTGTTATTCATTTTAAATTTTTGTGTAATGATACGAAGAGGTTATAATTTTGGGCTGCTCCTACCTAGTGTGTAGGGGGCTCTGTTAGGGATTAATGCTCGCAAAACAGTTTAGAACGATCTCATATCTGAAGATTTGAACAAGTATTGCTATGATTTTGTTAACTGTTACGTTCACTTCCCATTAGTGTCCTAACGTGCGGTGGAGTGTTGTGTGAAAGGAGTGTTGGTGCACCAGCCCATTGCGGTGAAGCCTACGTATTTGTTGTTGCTTTAACTATCTAATAACACATTTGATGGCTAATTCAAGCTGGTGATTTGAATATCTACTGTAATCTCGCATTTTCTCGTTTTTTTTTGGTTAAGCCTACAATCAAGGGGTTTGGTGTAATAGGCCTATGTGAGAAAGTTTTCCAGAATGTGTATTACTGATCTAAAAGATATTTTTTAATTTAGTGAAGTTCTAGTTCTGATCTGGTGTAACTGATCCACCATGTTTGGTTTAGAACTTGTCAGTTATCGCATTGCAGGATTGTCTACCTAGTAATGTTATGCAGAGTACAAAGGAGTTTAGAAATTCTTACCTTCCCCGGTAAATGTAAAGGTCTTGACCATAATCGATTTCCCACTTTTTGATCAACAAAGACTGTTAATTAAACCAAAATAAACAAGTTTTCTTCAATGCACTTTCCGTCGGAAATGAGTATTTTAAAAGTTATGGCATTAAATGAGTTACCGTAACTCCAGTCTTTGAGTCGGGGAAAAATATACCGCGCGGTCCGACGTGAAAGTAAACAGGCGTTCCCGCGTGCCAACCAAGCCGACGAAGAGCAAACCCCCTATTACAAACGTAAAGAGGTTGGGTCGTGAGGGGGAGCAACAGTTCTTTTAGTGAAAATTATAAAACGAAAAGAACTGTGGCTACCCCCACGACCCAACCTCTTTACGTTTGTAATAGGGTGATGCACAATGGAGTTCCGGTAACTCATTTAATGCCATAACTTTTAAAATACTCATTTCCGACGGAAAGTGCATTGAAGAAAACTTGTTTATTTTGGTCTCATCAACAATATTTGTTGATCAAAAAGTGGAAAATCGATTATGGTCAAGTCCTTTACATTTACCCCTTCCCCTAATTAGTTAATGTGCAAAACTATTTTTGGTAAATCTGAAGGAGATGACAGTTGTCGATTTTGCAAATTGTAATGGCTAAACATGGTTAATGAAACCAAAATAAACAAGTTTTCTTCTATGCACTTTTCGTCTCAAGTGAGTATTTTATTAGTTATAGCGGTAAATGACTTACCGCAACTCCAGTCTTTGAAGCGGAAAGAAATTCTTTGATCAAGTGGTATGGCAATGCTGCAATGCCGTCTCGCTTCCAGCGCTCTGTCTTGAAAGACGAAACCAAACCTACCGCTATACCTCGTTAAATATTCATTTGACGATAAAAGAGTATAGAAGAAAAGTTGTTTATTTCGATGTTATTACCATGTTTCAAGCAACAAAAATTTGAAAATCGATGAGTAGCTGTTTATTCGAGCGCATTCGTCATCAATGACGAAACTAAACTTACCGCTATAAATCGTAAAATACTCATTTGAGACGAAAAGTGCATAGAAGAAAACTTGTTTATTTTGATTCAATTAATTAGGTTCAGGCACCAAAAAGTGTAAAATCGACAACTGTCATCTCCTTCAGATTTACTGTAAGATGAGAAGTATGAGTTGACAACAAAAGCTGTAATTAGATTAGGATATTAGTAGAAATTGTGAATATAGGTCTTAGAGTTCTTTCTGAGGGTTAATGTTTGGTTTATTTGGAATATTCATTTCTGACAGAAAGTGCACAGAAGAAAACTGGATTATTTTAGGTCAATATTGAGTTCAATGTTGTCAACAAATTTGATAATTTTGTAGGTATAGATAGGTAATATAGTCAATTTTAAGATTTTTTTTACAAGAATTTCAATGTGCCTGGAAATGCTTAGTTTTTGAGTTATTTAAGTTTGAAATTATAGGAATGGCGCTCCTGAATGGCCTTTTTTGCGAAAAAGTCATTGTTTTTGCAATAGAAACGGAAGCTAACCCCCTATTACAAACGTAAAGAGGTTGGGTTATGAGGAGTAGCCACAGTTCTTTTAGTAAAAATTATAAATAAAGGTTTCTAGTTAGTGACGTTTGTTTACAACGACTCCAAGATGGCTGACGCCATGGCCATTCTTAATCGTATGAGCAGAATATTAATATATAATTGTATGGAAAGCATTTTATTAATCTTTTTATTTGATTAGATTAACTAGTTAAATTCACAATGATATTAAAAACAAAATTAGGATAACTGGGAGTAGGCTTTAGGATTAGGCTGCAAGCTCAAGTTGGCTAGGTTTTGTCTATCCAGTGATGTTAGATTGCAGCTGGTGATTGAAATAGGATTGGAATCAGATTAATTGCTAAGTAGATTGAAGGTGTAGTGTTAGCTCTGGAATGCATTTCAGTTTGTGAAAGTTATCCTATGTTAATGCTAAGATTGTATCATTGGTGCTAGCATAGTTTGTTTTTTGGATATCAGACATGGGTGAATTTTTGAATTTTTGCTGGGAATTTAGCTTTTAAAGGAAAGATCTGCCGTTTGAAGCTGAGGGTTAGGTATCTGCTCTAATGAAATATGCTAAGATTTTTGTTTTTGTGACTCAAATTTGACTGCTGCCTTTGTTTCAATAAGGGATAGTTTGAGTTAACTCTCATCTAATTTTGAATTGAAGTATATTAAAGGATGTATACATTTAGTTTTGGCTTGATTTTTTCCTGTTAAGAAAGTTTTTAAAACCATTTGTTATTTTGCAGGTATCTAACCCAGCACCATGGGTAAAGTGTACAAATCTGGTCGTGTGGTGATAGTGCTGAGCGGCTGTTATGCCGGCAAGAAAGCTTTGGTCATCAAGAACATAGATGAGGGCTCTTCGGAACGCCCTTACGAGCATGCGCTCATTGCTGGTATTGCCAGGTGAGTCTTGACTCTACATTATTCAATGCTAGTATTGCCAGGTGTGACTTGATTCTTTATTTTACTAGCACCAGGATCTATTTTTGTTAGATATTTGGTGTACATGGAAGGAACATGGGTTGTGTTATATCATTATTCAATGAACTGATGCAACAATGTTTTTAGTAAAAGAATTTAGGAGCTGTGCAGTTTTCATGCATGTATAGCATGTTATTTAGTGTTCTCAACTTTCATTCAAATCCGATCATTACAGAAGATTTTACTTTGAATTTCTTCAAGAACAATCACTGTGTGTGGATCTGGAGTTTGGTATATTATTTATGCTCAAGTGTTTCTTCTCTTAAAGTTTCTATATTTCAGTGCTATTTTATTTGAAAATACATGTACAATATATACTTGAGATGCTTGAAAGAAGAGATGTAAGGCATGAGAAAATGTCTGATGTAAGGTAGAAGTGATGCTGATCAAAGTATGACATGAAATACAATGAAGAAAACCCTGAGGAAGTGGGATGTTGAGGACATGTAAGCCAAACCATTTATGGAAAGTGTGAGAGCAGTATAGGATGAACTAGTGTTGAATACTGTAGATAATAATGGGGCTTCAGCTTTGAGAGTTTGAGAGTCCAGGGAGATCTTTCATGGAGTCCAGGATGTCTGTTTCCTACCACTAAATGTCTACAGTGTTGAAAAAGCAACTTTGTTTCTTTCCTTCCTTCTGTGAAAGTTTTGAAGCAATACATTTAAGTCAGTTGTAGAATTTGTTTATTTTGCAAGAGGCTTGTTACTAAATTGAAATTTTCTCACACCGTCCTATTTCTGGTAGATGCGTAGTGTATCATCTGATAACAGATAAGACTTCAGTCCAAATCGTTACACAAGTAAAAAAATTAATTGCCCAATTTTTATAGATGCTTTTTGGACGTCACCTTAAGGAGCTGTTTATATTATATCTATTGACATTAGTGTTGCTTGAGAAAACATTCAAACTCCCAAGTTGAGCATTGAGTAGGTTTTTTGTTGGAATTGAATATTTTTTAATTTTATCATGAACATTGTTTGTTGTTCAATGCAGTCTTTTTTCCAAGCATCTTTTACTTTTATCATGTTCCATGATATTTTTTCAACCTTTCCATTTCAATGGGCAGAATGTAGGACTTGTCTTGTGCATTGACACCCTGTTCATTCCATACCTAATGTTGCCTTTCTCATATAAACACCTTTACTGTTTAGGGAGACTAGAAATAACTCATTCAAGTATTTAACTCCTGGAAAACTATCATAAAATGAAATTTTAAATTCAACATATGAAAACACTTCTATGAACCAATATTTATTCTATTTATATTTCTGATGGATATAAACAATTGTTTGAAAGTAACGCAGGTGAAGATTCAAAGTAATTTAATGGAAACATATTGCATGTGCATTATATTGCGCACAAAAATACATTCATTGAAAACGTTTCAGCTTTTGTTGAATATCTAAAATATGAAATAAAGCTCAAGAGTGTATAGCATTAAGTGAATGTTATTTCAATGTTTAAAATTCATTCAAGTATCCATGCACTGAGGAATTAGTGTAGCATAAAATTGATGTCAAGTGATTATTCTAAAATCTTACATAAAGCTAAATTGTTATGAACTGGTAAACAGCAGATGTTACCATCACCAATGTTAAACCTGGCCATTTTGAAAAAAAAATTTCAATTTTATTCTGTAAAACGTAATTATTTATTGATATCATGCTTAACTTGTACATTTATAACTGTTACGTTAATAGGTTATGCCCTAAATACGCGTTGCCGATGACTCTGTTTAATGTCTGATGCATGTGGAGATCTGTTCTAATATCGACGCTTGTCTTACAGGTACCCGAGGCCAGTCTCCCGCCGCATGAGGCCCAAGGTTATCGAGAGGCGGTGCCGCATCAAGCCTTTCGTCAAGGTTGGTATTTGTTGGCTGATGTTGAGTTCCGTAGCTGTTGCAGTTGCTTTTCCGTAATGAGCGCCATTCTTTGAAGTATATTTTCAATTGTGCGGTTGGGGTGTATATGCAAACTTGATTTTGACATTTTCTTTCAAACATTCTTCACCAATCTCGAAGACTCCTATGAATTTAACCCTTTTGGTACTGACGGCTACTCCAGTGCCAAGTTGGCTAGTGCTTCCATTTCAGGGCATCTAACCTAGTTTTAAAGTAATTTAACTATTGAGGGAATATTTTGGAGTAAGTAACAAAATTAGGGAACTTACAAACATTCATTAAACAAGTTTTTGAACAATTCCAGAAGCCTGCACGCATAAATTACCATAAGATACCATAGGACCCTGTAATTACAATAGGACCCCGTAGCATAGGCACGCGTAAGTTCATGCTACAGGAACCGTGCAACACATTCAATACCCTTTCCATCTAACTTGAGCAAGTTTTTTCTGAACTTTGTTTATTTTTGGTAAATGCGGGCAAAAATGTATGAATAATTTATTCGTAAATACAAAAACTTGATTATAAACGTCAAAAATTTCTGTCGTCGAGCATCGAGCTTCAAAGATTAAAAAAATTTATATTAAAATAAAGAAGTAGGCACTTGCTTAAGCTAAGAGCACCCACACTAGGATAATTTCACTGAAATTCAGGGTAATGACAATTTTTTCCCCTGGAACTTTTCACCTAAACAATTCGAATTATCGTACCGAAAGGGTAAGCTTCATCTCTACGACTTGAGAGGGACAAATATTTTTTATGGAAGTATGTAATTGGAGGTCTGACAGCTAGCTTCCTTTCATTCTTGGCTGAATATTAGCTCGAGAGAATCGATGTTACTAGGGGATCTTTTCCAGATGAACCCCGCTCCTAATGCTACACATAAGTTCACCCACTTGTAACTTTCAAAATAATGCACCTTTCTTTCAACTTCAAGATACTCCTAAACGAAAGATTTAAACATTCTTTCGTTTGAGAGTACTTCGAAGTCGATAGGTGCATTATTTCGAAAGTTGCAAATGGGTGAACTTACGCGTTGCATTAGTGGTGGGGCTAATCTGGAAAAAACCCTTACTGGAAACACGTGCTTTTCGCTAAAAAAAAAATTTGAAGTAACGTCAGATTCATGCGTGTTACCGCGCAAGTAGCGAGAGTAACGTGTTCCTTGAGGGGACCATAACATATTGGGTGAGACTGTCGCAATGCATTTTGTAAATTGCTGTTACCTATAATACAACAGGAACTAGTGCGGGCGAAGCATGCCGCAATGCGTCAGTGTTTACCGTTAGAGCTAAGAGTGAACGTCGGGAAAATGTTGAAATATTTAGTATAAAAGGAAATTTCAATGAGACGCTATGTGATGCCATAAGATAATGCAGCAAGGTAGTGACTTTGAATGGGAATTTTAGTCATTGAGAAACTTGATCATTGAGTTTTGTTTGTGATTTGAATAAATACATATGTACGTTTATAATATTCTTTGATGTAATATTTTTGTGGTGGCAAAAAATTCTTGCTACGAACTTCGTTCCTTGGGGGAAGTAGTAAAGCTCCGAGTTGATGCCCCCTCAGGGGGATACAACTATTGTGTCTATGGGAATTAGCGCTCCCAGGGGGACTATGTCAGGGCCTGAGCTAAAGGTTAGGTAGGCTTTATTTTTGTTGGAATAGAAAAGGTTTTTATTTCGTTACGGACCATCTTTTTTCGGTTCACTGCTGTCCTGTTTTTCAGCACCTCCTACTTTCTTCTTCAACTTTGATCTTGTTTCATGAACTTCTTTCTCATCTTACTGTTTCTGTGCCCTTTCTGCATAGATCCCACGTTCCCTTAACTCCATACTAAATGGTGCCTTCTTCTTTCCTCTCTTTGGATCGCCTTTGTTGCGGATAGGGAGGCTTAAACTAACTAATTATCTAATCTCCGAGTTGATGCTTATTATTGCCTTTGTTGAAATAGGAACGGTTTTTTGTTTTCTGATTCACATCACAACTGTCGTGTTGTTCCAGCACCTCGTACTTCCTCTTCAATTTTTATCTCCTTAAATGTCTTTCAAATCTTACTGTTAAGTACGCGCAACCAGCTGAGACTCACATGGTGCATATTTTCCTCGTTTTCTTAACTCTACACTAGAAGGGGCTTTTTTTTTCCTCTCTGATGACTTTCTGGTGGTTGGGTAGGTTTAAACTAGCTTATCTAATGAATTATTTTTGTTCAGTTAGTCAATTAAGATGAGTGTAAAAATACCAATTAATCAAGTGTTTCGAAGTGAAATTGTATAACGAATTGCAATGAAATGTATTTTGGTTTTGATCTTGCAACGCTCCTATTGAAGAGTGGATAGTAAAGTGAGGTTTAGAGTAGAGAAGCTGGTCATTTATATTACATTGAATTGTGCTCCACGTGGATGACTTTATGCAACTTTTGATTAAGGATGAGTGAAATTGTTGCTTTGTTGTGTGTTGGATGCTAATCGTTGACGGAGAGTGGAGGAGTTGAAACGGGGTGCTGGTGAGGTAGTCCAAAGGTCAAGTCTAATGAGAGTAAAAATATGAAGGAAATTGGCGACCGGCGTCCATTGTGAGTTTATTGATGGATAGTATGTTATGTATACTCGAGTTTGTGTTGAATTAGCTTCATTGGAGAAGAACTGGTGTCGAATAATAGAAACCTCGACTCATCTATAATTAAAGCAGTGCTAGATGCAAGCAATTTCCTTTCCATGTTCGATCATTTTTTGTTTCAAATTGTGCTCGACAAGTTCTTGGTATTGTTTGGTGTCGTGCGAGCAGTGAAAAAGTGGGTGCTAGTTTACATTTTTGTTTTCAGTAACCTCATGATTTTTTTGTCTTTGCAGCTTATCAACTTGAAGCACCTCATGCCCACCCGCTATTCAGTAAGCGACATCCCCATTGAGAAGAACATCGTCACCAAGGACTGCATTAAGGATGTCAGCAAGAAGCGCAAGGCTCGCCAGCACGTGAAACAGGTTTTCGAGGAACGTTACAAGAGCGGCAAGAACAGATGGTTCTTCGAGAAGCTGCACTTCTAAATAAAGTGATCGTGCGATGAGGGAAACTTGTTTTGAATCCTTCAGATGAAAATCGACTAGACTCAAATTTGAAAGACTTTTTTTTTTTCGTTCGTTATGAAAAAGTCAAATGCTGCAAAGTATTGCGTTGTTCACATTGTTTTCTTGGAATTGTTTAAATTAGTTTTCATACTGTATATTGTGAACACTCGTTGATCCACTCACTGCAGGTTAGACTGAAGTCCAATATTCAACCAAAATTAGTTATTTTTTTTTTGTAGTCAATTTTTGAAATAATTAAGATTGAATAGATGTAGTTCCATCAAGTGTTGTATGAAAATTGTTTTTAACTGCGGTTACTCCGCCTTATTTTGAATATCACTTGAGTTGTGTTGATGGATGTCATTGGATTGATGATTTAGGACTTTATTTTAAAATTTTATTATGCTCATGCGTTTCACACGCTATACGACAAGGGGTAGTTGCGTTCGCAAATCTACTTGAATTGACTCGTATTATACAGATCAGTCCAGTGGAGATGCGAAGTGAATAGCGAGGGTAAATTAAAACGAGAACCCGAACCCTACCCGGAGGGAGAAAGCAATTTGGTCACTCATGATGAAATGGAAGGGATTGTTAGGTACTTCAGGGAGATATCCACCCAAAATTAAGGAAATGGCTGTAACATGATCAAATTAGGTGGGAGCACTCTAGCCAGTTTTAAAATAAAAATGAAAGCAAAAATAGCTGATTTATAAAAATTATAATTAGTGAACGTGTCGGCTTCAAGCTCAGGCCATTATCAACACCTGTAAAAGATAATTGAAATGCAGAAAATAAGACATGGCTTAAGGACAAAAAGAATACAACTTGAATAGTAAGAAAAAAAGGAAGAATTATACTGCAATTCATTTTTGCAAATCGGGCTATTTCTAACTGAAATGATGACATTTCTAGTTAGAAACAGCCTGATTTTCAAAATGAAATGCAGTACAGGCGATCCTCGTTTTATACGGTAAGCGTGGACCAGAAGAAATCGTATAAATGGAATCACCGTACAATTGGGTGTCGTCCCAATAATAGCTTAGTCATCCCTAAACTAAAAATTTTCTATGATGAAAGAAAAGCAACAAAACTGCTACTGTCAAAGGCATACTACACAATATGTCTTTTTATTGCCATACTCTGGCTTCAGCCAGTTAAAGGGAATAGAAACGCATGTTTAAACGCAAATTGAAAATAGTTTAATAACGTTTATTCAATAACACATTATTTATGTGTTAGAATAGAACAAAAAATAAAGTACATTATAAATATACGCGGGCAAACGTATTATTGAACTAGTATTACTGACTTAATAAGTAACATTACATGCAACGAAGTAAAAGGCATTATTAATATTACATCAGCAAGTAATTCACACTGTACTACAATTTGTTTGATTACTAAACATTTATTTATATCAGTTATTCATGTCATCAGGTTTGTTATAATATGACATAGCTCCGTCAATAATTTGCCTGAAACTATTAATTATCTTTGAATCCGTTTCTACTGTAGCAACAAGTTCTTTCAGCCGATTTGCAGTTTGAATAAATTCAGCTACCTTTTTATTCTTATCATCTGATTGTTCTTCTGTTCTTGTATGTTTTGTGCAAGCAGTACTTTCGTCCAGTAGAGTAACCTCTTCAACAAACGATTGGTGTTCAAGCTGCAATAATTCTTCATTGCCTAATTCTTCATCGTGACTTTCTAATAGCTCGTGAATGTCGTGTACAGCAACCCCTTCAAATCCGACCGTGTGAACGAGTTCAATAGTCTCACTGTTACAAACGTCGATATGGTCTATGTCTTCGCTCCCTTTGACGCAATCTGGCCACAAGTTCTTCCATGCTCTGTTCATGGTAGTTGTCGTCACTTCGTTCCAGGCATGACCTATGTTTGTAATAGCATCTTTTATATTGTATTTTTTCCAATACATTGTAACGTCTTCGTTATTGATGGAAAGTGCATCAACAAGGTGCCTCATTGTTTGTCTCAGATAGTATGCTTTGAACGTAGCGATAATGCCTTGGTCCATTGGCTGAATGACAGATGAGGTGTTAGGAGGCAAAAACATAATCTTAACATGTTCACAGAGATCGTCAATTATTCGTATGTGACCAGGGGCGTTATCAAGAATAAGTAAAGCTTTATTGTCTAAATTTTGGTTCTTATTGTACCTCTCAACAAATGGTATGAAAATATTTTGGAACCAGTCAAGAAATTCTGTTTTAGTAACCCAGGCTTTCTTATTGCTACGCCACACAACAGGTAATTGCTCTTTATCGCAGTTCTTGAGAGCTCTAGGGTTATTGGCTCTGTAAAGTAGTAGTGGCTTCAATTTAGCATCGCCGTAAGCATTACCGCAGAACATTAGAGTAACACGATCTTTGCTTGCTTTATAGCCTGAAGGGGACGATTCTTCTTCAGTTACGTAGATTCGCATTGGAAGTTTTTTCCAAAATAGGCCTGTTTCATCCATATTGTATACTTGTTTAGAACAATACTCTTCGACTCTAATTGCTTCAGAAAGCTGCTTTTTAGCTAGCAGCCTCACCATGGATATTCAAATTTCTCAAGTTGAATCTCTTCTTAAACTTCTGAAACCATCCTCTACTTGCTGCAAAAGGTGAAGTTGTGCTGCTTTCGCCACTTGAAGCTATCACGGCGGCGTGTAACGAATTTGCCTTCGTCTGAATTAAACTGGTACCGAGAGACACACTTCTTTGTCGTTGCTCCGTGATCCACACATACATTAGATTTTCAAATTTATGAATCAATGGATTTCTTATATGGATATTTTTGTCTGCCATCCGTGTTGAAATGTTGTTTGCACACATCTTTATACGCTTTTCATTTTTCTTTATAGCCCTTACAGTGCATTCATTCATGTTAAACTGCTTTGCAATATCAATCACTCTCTTTCCTTCACTGAATTCCTTCAACACAGCTAGCTTCTTATTAATGCTTAGTTTCTGTTTTTTCCGATTTGAATTCACTGCTTTAGGGGCCATGACTTCCTCGATTTTAGTGAACAACTTCACTTCTGTGTGGCATTTGACATTACAGTTATAGTGGTGACGTGGCACTTGATGACGTAGGTAAACTTTTGCAGAATGTTACCGTACAATCGGAATTCAAATTCGTATAAAGCGATGCTTGGGTACAAATAAATTCTCGTATAATTGGGTGAACGTACCAAAGGATGCCGTATAAAAGGAGGATCGCCTGTATAATCTTTTCATTCCTTTTTTTTTACTATTTTTTGTGTTTTCTATTGGCTATTTCTAACTGAAATGATATAATTCCAGTTAGAAATCGCCCGACTTGCAAAATTTGAATTGCAGTATAATTTTTCCATTCCTTTTTTTTCACTATTTTTTTTGTATTTTAAGTTTTATTCTTTTTGTTCTTTAGCCATGTCTTATTTTCTGTATTTCAATTATCTTTTACAGGTGTTGATAATGGCTTGAGCTTGAAGCCGAAACGTTCACAAATTAAAATGATTTTTAAATCAGCTATCATTTTTATTTTAAAACCGGCTTCAACGTTTGTTGTATTGGATTTAGATCCTTAAAAATTGGCATGCGTATGTATTTACGGAGGTAAATAGGAGTCTCTATAACTTTTCCCACTTACGACAATTAAGGAGGGAAAGGGGGAAGTGCGTACCTTTCAAGAGACTTCTCAAAACGTACTTACCGCAGAGAGCAATGTTTTAGGTGTCATTGGGTGCGCAAAAAGTTTCACACGAGTCGAAAGATTATTTTGATATTCTGAGACCCCCCTACAGGGTTTGGCTGCCCAGTGCGTTCGAATATACTGCAGTATCTACAAATTACAATAGGGAGACACTTGTAATCTTGAGTTATAATTATAATCACGATGTTCATATAATTTTGATGTTTCATATAATAGTGATGCTCATCTTTTGTGGTAATTTGGAAGAGTCCGACACCTATTAAATTATGTGACCTTCGGTGCGATGTAGTTTGAGGAACTGAAGCGCTAGCAAACTCATGCTACTACTATTACAATTCATGATAATTTCTGAGTTCCATAGGAAAATTTATGTAAAGATTTACAGACAGGAAGATAGCTACAAAATGACTAACGTTCTTTTTATGGACTCTAGATCTGTGGGAATTGGCATACGTATGTATTTTCAAAAATAAATAGGGGTCGTCTCTATAACTTTTTAGCATTTTTGCCATAATGAGGGTAAATTGTTATTTTTCAAAAATCAAATTTTTCCGATAGTTTTTGTTGTAGAGCAGTGATACAGGTATCATTGGATGCGCAAAGAGTTGCTCTATCTACTGACGAAAGATTTTTTTGAAATCGTAGTAATTTTTGGTTACATTAAGAAATCCATGTAGCAAATGCAGTAGCTTTTTCAAATTGTTTTTGTTTGAAATTTCAGAACTAAACTATCGCGAAATTTAAAATAATTCTTCGACTCGCCATGCAGAAACGCTTTTCGCATTCAATGACACCTAAATTATTGCTCTACGATTAGTTCTTTTTAGGAAGAAATTTTGAAAAGTATGCACAAAATGATGTCGAAAGTGGAGAAAAAAGTTATAGAGACCCTTGTTTATTTCCGGAAAGACGTCTGTATGCGTATTCTCATAGACCTAGATTCCACAGAAAACGTTACAGCCATTTCATTGATTCAGTCGATTTTAGCGTGGACGTTGCCCTAAAATCAAATTATGATCGTACAAAGAGAAAACTGAACTGAGTTGAAACACCCACTTGCGTGTATATCCATACTTACAATTTCTTATCCAACGTGCAGTACGGCGGCCTTGTAAGCAAATCAACCGTAGGTCATCTCGTCAGGCGAATCATTCGTACGCCAAGCATTTCGACGAGATAAACACTGCGTTAGCGTGTTCGATTTTAAAAAGCCTACGACACTAATGGAAATATGGAAATTTGAAAGACCTCTCCACTCAATGGGTCTTGGTGTAAATTACCCTTGTACACCAAGCAATTTTTATGTAACTGCTCAGGCTTTTTTTATTTTTATGTAACTGCCTTGATCAACAATTGTCTTTCCAACCCCCATGACCAAGAGTAAGGAGTTCCCCAAGAAGCTTTTTTTATCAGTGACTCTTATATGTTATATTTTCCCTTTGCACACTTTTTGACAGCCTCAGTGGACTACCCAGCACTGCTGGATTAGATGCACTTGAGCCCAATGCGAGTGATCCCGTGCCATTCTTATGATGCGCCAACGTGGCGTATTCCAATCGATACAGTCTGCCTTGGTTGCCTACTACTCTAAAGGCAAAGCCCGCCTGCCAGTGTCATTAGAGCTTGTTTTTAGAACACATGCCGAGTAGCATGCCTCCTCAGTTAAAATGTATACAGAATGCTCAAAAATTGGTGATTGGCTACGCAGCTGTCGCTGGAGAGCTGGTGAGAACTGGAAAACTTCTTCCTGCGACATCCATTTTTAGTGCTGAACTGAAGGCACTAATTGAGACCCTAAGAATGATCGAAAGGCATCAAAGTAGCTTCTTCACCATATTTACCGACTCAAAAGCGTCGTTGACGCTATCGAAACGGGTATAACAGTAATCACCCTTTAGTTCGTGAAATTGCAGCGTTTCTCAAATGTTGCCTAAGAAGGTAAAAAAATGACTGGGTACCTGGACAGGTGGGAGTCTCGGAAAATGAAAGCAGACCAGGCTGCAAAGAGAGCTGCGGCTGCAGTTGAGGGAACTCTCAATGTGACGGCTCCTTCCCGAGGTTTGTAGGCCTTCCCTGTGTTCAAAACTGCTGTGAAAGATTTATGGCGGCAGCTTGTGGCTGACAATAAAACCTAATGGGCGAGTGTATCTAATCCAATAATAGCGATTGTTGGATAGAGGTGACACTGTGCCGCCTACGTATTGACCACTCTTCACGTTTTTCACTTCAAATTAATCAAAGTCAAGTTCAATTTAATCCAAGTCGAGTTTAAATTAATCCAAGTCAAATTCAAATTAATCCAACCCTAAGTTAAGTTAAAAATTTACAATCATTTGTTAATTTGAGCTTTTTTTGTGTTAAATATGTATCGATTGCATGTGATGAGCAAGACTGTCGTTTTTCCCTTTTCAGTAAGAAATGCATAAAATTTCCGCTGGTGTTGCAATCTAAAGACAAGCTGTCGTAAAATGTGCTAATTATCCACTACTAGAAGGCAGCGTGTGATACCAGCAGGCCGCAGCCACGGTAGCCGCAGCCGAGACGGTATGGAAACGGTTTTCTGGAAAGTACAGAAATTTCTTGAGAATTTCTCCAGTTCGACTCGCGCGACAGATCACAAAAGTTCATTAATTTCATTCACTTGTAACTTTTGCAATAATGCACCTATCGAGTTCAAATTAATTTCAAAAGAAAGAATTAAACTTTCTTAAGAGAAAATCGTATATGACAAAATTCCTTAGCTTTCTCAGACAAAAGGAAGCGAAGTTTCCGCAACCCCTCAATGGGAGTCAAATTTTTTCGATGAGCCTCATTTTGTCGAGAAGTTAATTTCTCATCTATACCACCTAAAAACTTTAAATTAGTTTAAATTTCAACCTTTAATCATTCTTCACGGTAACATGTATGACAAAACTCTCATACGCTTCCTGGGGGGAGGGGGACAGGGAGTTCCCGTAACCCCTCAATGAGTCAGATTTTTTCGGTGAGCCTCATTTTGTCGAGAAACTAATTTCTAAACTATAGCACCTATAAACTTTCTTCCGTGTCTCTATTTTATCGCGTGTACCAAAATGTTGTTAAAAAGAATACCGATAGGATTGGAAACCTAAAATATTTTTTGTTGTTGCTCTCAAACGGTAACTTGATTTTCCTTAAATTTCTGTTGGACAATTAGGAATTATCTCTTCTTTACCTCACCTAAAAACATTTAATATATTTCTTGATTATTTCTGTAGGCTACAATACGCAACACAGCCGTCATCTCTACGTAGCAGGACGAAATTCGTTTTTATTATCACTATTATTTTCTACTTTCTGTAATTATACAGGGTGTTTCAAAAATACACGGCATAATTTCAGGTATGTATTTCCCACATGTAGACAATCAAAATAGTTCATTGCAACATATGTCCGGAAATGCTTCATTTCCGAGTTATGGCCTTCACAACATTGAAATTCACCGGAACGTTTTTCTTTCCGCAGGTCGTTGCCGTCAAAGGACACATTAAGAGGGCACTCTGACAGATCATTCCTAGGCGAAGGTTAAATTCAGTGTTGTGTTTGGCGTTCGACTGTGTGTCATGTACACAAATCAGGAGCTGGCAGAGATGCACTTGATCTACGGTAAGGCAGACGGCAATGCTGCGCTGGCTCGTCGTTTGTACCAGGAGAGGTACCCACAGCGACAATGTCCAGATCGGAAGACATTTGTAAGTCTCCATCAGCGTCTGTGCGAGTATGGAAAATTTGACTCTCCTGGATTGGGAAGGGGACGACCAAGATCTACAACTCCAGAAGAACAGGAGGAGATTCTGGAGATTGTGAACAGAACTCCTTCTATCAGCACACGAAGGTTAGCGTTGCAAGTGAATGTTCCCCATACGACTGTCTGGAGACTGCTGAAAGAGTATCAATTGTATCCTTACCATTTGCAACGTGTACAGGCGCTGTCACCAGCAGATTACCCTGCACGAGTTAGGTACTGTCAGTGGTTCTTGCAGCAATGTGCTGCAAATCCGAACTTTCCAGCCTTAGTATTATTTACAGATGAAGCACAGTTCACACGAGATGGCATAACAAATCTCCACAATCAGCATGTATGGGCGTATGAAAACCCAAATGCAACTGTTGCATCTCATCACCAGGTGCGGTTCTCCCTCAACATGTGGGCCGGTATCATTGGTGATCGGTTAGTTGGACCCCATGTACTTGTAAACGACTTACGGGGCAGGCGTACACAAACTTCCTGGAAAACATCATACCTGATGTTTATGACGACACTCCACTGATCGATCGTCAGCACGCTCACTTCTTGCATGACGGCGCTCCTGCACACTTCAGTCGTACGGCTCGCCGGTACTTGGATCGAAGATTTCCTGATCGATGGATAGGTAGAGGTGGCCCAATTGCTTGGCCTCCACGCTCACCTGATCTGAACCCTCTCGATTTCTACTTGTGGGGCCATTTAAAATCATTGGTTTATTCGTCTCCGGTGCCTGATTTGGAATCCCTTCGGAATCGAATTGTGGCACGCTCTGAGGACATACGCAACATTCCTGGAGTGTGGGATCGTGTTCGCAGGTCAATGAGACATCGATGTGAGGTCTGTATTCAAGCAGGAGGTGGTCATTTTGAACATCTTCTGTAATGGCAACGACCTGCGGAAAGAAAAACGTTCCGGTGAATTTCAATGTTGTGAAGGCCATAACTCGGAAATGAAGCATTTCCGGACATATGTTGTAATGAACTATTTTGATTGTCTACATGTGGGAAATACATACCTGAAATTATGCCGTGTATTTTTGAAACACCCTGTATATACCATCCGTACCTGAACAAGTTTTGAAATCATTTTTGTGTGTATATCAGTCTATATGTTCCTAGCTGCAAGTGTTGTGTTATATTTCTTATAAATTATTTATGGATAACGTCTCCCTACATTGAAATCATTTACGACGGTGTATCAGTCGAGTTCGGGTAGAGCGTATTCGTGTCTTTTCTTCTTTCATTTTGTTCACTTATAGTAGAGGACTTGCAAGGCATTCTTTTTCTAGTAGTGTATATGAGTTTTCAATCATCTTACCAAGCATAAAATATCCCAGATAACATATTTCTTTGGGGCCTCTCATTGACATAATTACCCCCTGTCAGGGCTATTTTACTCCTCGTTTGGTTTGTACTCCTGTATTCCTCGTAGGGGGAAATATGTGTTTTCCCCTTATTCTTTCTTTTTCTGCGCAATGTTAGCACTGAACTTAAAATAAAAAATAACTCTAAATTTCAGTAAATAAAATTAGCATTCTAAGCCACTGTTCCATCTACTTCTACGTGCAAAATTTTTGTACATATTTACTCCTCATATGTGATATCACAGTATTTTCATTTTATCCTATATACCCATGTACGAATAATGTTTAAGAGAATACCGAGAGGATGCGAAGCCCGAGATGTTTTTGTTGTTGTTCCTAGACTGTAACTTGATTTCCCTTTGAATTTCCGTTAGAAAACTAAAACCTAGTTCATTTTTACGCTTCTCGAAGACTTTTTGTTCCCTTTTACTTATTTTTTCTTCATGTAATTTCATACGATTACACTGAGCTTGACTGTTATTTTCGATGTAGCAAAGGAACAGTTTATTTTTATTTTTAATGTTTATCCTTATATTCATTTTCAATACGTATATATATGTATATGTGTGAGCTTCCTTGATAATTTGCAGCTGTCTCATCAGTCTATGTCAGATCAGCATCGTGAGAGGTTGCATCTCAAAATAGTAATTTTCAACCCTTCAAATGGCAAATTTTGAGATCAGAGCTAACGTAACGTCAAATTTTTAACTAAGCTAAATTGGAAATCTGTTAAGATCATCGAAGTTTTACAGCAGATTTATAGAGACTACACCACGTAGAGCAGTCGTTTATGATTAGATTAAACACTTTAAAGAGGGAAGAGTCCAACTTGATGACGGCCCACGAGGAGGAAGTCCCACCACAGCAACAAATGAACAAAACATCTCTCTTGTACAGAACCTAGTGGAACAAGCCCCCCCAATTCTATCAGGAAGGCAGTTACTGGTGGAAACATAGATTACCAAAGTGTATAGACAACAATAGAGCTTATGTAGAAAAATAAAAGTAATGAGTTGTTAAAGAAAGAAATTATGGCATTTGTCTGAGAACTTTTGATAACCCCTCATATACTTTTTACAAAAAAGTAAAGACAATCTACATCCTTCTACATCGAAGTGGCGGCTGTTTTACTCGATGTAATCGAAAGAAATAAATATTTATGGAAAAGTAAAAAAGATTTCGAGAAACTAAAAAATAAGTTAGTTTCCAACTTTCTAACAGAATTTTAAGGTAAATCAAGTTATAGTCTAAGAACCACAAGAAAAAACACCACAGGTTTCTCATCCTCTCAGGCTCTCGGTATTCTCCTTCAAAAACATACGGACATGAATATATGGGATAAAATGGAGACACGGAGATAGCTGGTTATCACTTATGAGTTATAAATATCTATAAATTTTTTGCAAGTAGACTAAACAGTGGGCTAATGTATTAATTTTATTTACTGAAATTTAGAGTTATTTCTTATTTGTAGGCGTCTTAAACAGCAATGATTTTAGCTAACTGGCGAACAGTTTTTGTTCCCCGTTTATCTAAAATTGCTTAAAGGAAGTGAAGAATAACTAGCGAGGGACAACATAATACCCACCAGTGAGTGCGGTATCTCGAGGAGTTCAGAACAGATCAGCTAAAAGGAGTCAAGTGGTTAACCGAATGCCACACAAGCTAATTTTGGATGCCAAACATTGCAAAAAGTTGAATGAGAGAACAAATATATGCACCGAGTCATTGTGCAAAGTCTTACCGTATCATTGAAGAAAGTAAACCATTTTATTGTGTTAATTCACTTGAGCATTGCATTGGTCTATAACAAGTGAATCTTTAGGGCGCGTCATGAGTGCATGTAGTCGTAGTGCAGTTGTTGTTGAAAATTGCCCCTTAAGCTTATCTCAGAGATAAATGTAAAGTCAGGAAATTTCTTTAGAAAATTGAACGTTAGTTCAACAATAGGCATCGGAATAACTATAAATGAGATAGCAAGGATAGTCACTTTTAAATTGACATTATTACTCAACGAGTTTATTATGTCAGAACTAAAAATACACGAAAGATGAACGTTTCGACCACAAGGGTCATCTTCAGCATCTGAAGAAACACAGTTATTTTTATTGAGAGAAAAACAAACAATATACATATGTATGGTTAAGTCGTTCGCACGTTTAGCGACGGTGTTAAGGAGGGAACTTTAGCGAGCAAATTTATTCCTCGTTGAGCGAGTTGAACTTATTGCATAGGTTTGTGGTGGTATGAACACACACCACCACTCAAGTTTAGAAGCGCCACCTCATAGCCTCAAAGCGCCAGTACTAAACGACCAATAATCAGAGCTAAAGTTTGGCGCTGGGGTGCCGGACCGAGCTTTATAAGCAGTCTGCTTCGAACAGTCAGGCAACGTCGACAGTAACCTCCGTAAGTATAGCACAAGCCTAGACGGCGAAAAGTGGGCACCCCAGTCTCAGCCAATCGGAGACCTGGACGGGTAGAGTCAGCCTCCAGCGAGGCCTATATATAAACAGCCGCGCAGCCAGCGGAGCCTCAGGTTCACCAGTGAAAACCGTCTAAGAAGCATCTAATCTTCAACAACGACCTTCTCACTTCTAAGATATCACAACAGCAGCCGACTCCGTACCTCGCTTGCCGAGCCCTAACCTCTCAAGCGAGTGTGAGTAGCCTTTTCTTAATTCGCTCTTACGTTTACCGACCGTTGAGCGTTGCCGGAAGGTAGTAGAGCCTGGTGTACCGAAAGGCCCCAGACCATCTGGGCAAACCCCATTATAGTAGGGGGGAGCGGGTACAAGTAGGGCACCAGCCGCCTTCCGGACAAATCCGACGCCTGAGACTATACACCAACACTTAGGACTAACACCATGCATCACCACCAAGGAAGTCGTGGTTCATGGAGAGCTGGCTACAGCCAGTTTTCCCGCCCCTTACTACAAACACCCACCCATATAAGACCCAACACTATGCAACATAACACCAACACACGCACCAACGCCACCCCTGGCAACAACACTCAACCACGAACGACCAAGCAAACTACCACAACCATCCCAGCACAGCCTGCCAACAAATCCAACACTACCTACAAAGTCCAACTCCGCAAGATCGACCCCAGACAACAAACAGACCGACAACAAGTCTTTGAAGCTGCATTCAAACACTTGGAAGCCCCCCTCATACGACTCACCAGCAACTCAAACGGATTCTACGCCATAACTGATGACATCACTGCTATCGATAAACTGACCTCGGACAAAGCCACCAAACACTTTCAGAAAATAAATCTGAAACCGATCATCCCCCCAGATCTCAGAGCAAAAAGAACCATATTCATCAGACAACTGGACAGCAGCATTGGCCAACGTCAACCGCTAGAAATACAAGAATAAATAACACGCGTGTAACAATGGGCAAAAATCATGGAAATAAACATAATCAAAAACTACACACACGTTATCAAAGTAACCTTCACCGACACCGCCATGACACAGCGCGCTCTCCAGAATGGGCTCCTCATGTTCAACACAAAGATCACACCATCGCAAATGGAGCTAGAAAAATACACTCACCTCCGGATCTGCTTCAAATGCTACAAAATCGAGGACCATTCTACACACCAATGCACTGACAACACACCACACTGCTCTGAATGCGCTGCTCACGACCACACCTACCAACATTGCAGTTCACCGGACAAGAAGTGCCTCAACTGCCAAGGAAACCACCGAACACTCGCAGCCTCCTGCCCATACAGGAAAGAAGCTATCCGCAAGAAGAACGACGAACTCCAAAAAAGAGAAACCGGCCAAACCAAGAGCACCTACATTGAAATCGCAAAAACGGCCATCCAACAAACTGCAAAAACAGAACATACACTCACACTCACCAGCGAGATGCACATAAAACTGGCCGCTATCATCATCGAGGCCCACATCGCAGGCCTCGTACAGGGAGGGGATTTCGGATCAATCTTGTCGAAGTCCCTCAAAGAAAATTACGGCGTGGACACCCAGTTCCCCAACCGTGATTCCCAAAAAATATTCAACATGTTCATTGAAGCAGAAACAACGGAGACACCTGCAAATCAAGCAAGCACCGATCCCAACGAAGACGAAATGGACACAAGCTACCACTCAACAGAAGAGAACTCAACCCAGGACGAAACCAGCGACGACAACTTGAAAGAAAACTGGAGAACACAGTCCAGCCCGAAGAAGAAAAACAAAAAACGGAAGAAAAAGAGACAACCCTCCTCGGGAGAATCTTCTGGACACGATGAAAAAATAGAGGTTTCACTATTCCGCAGCGACACGCACTCACAGCATATTCCAAGCAAACCCACCAACCAACAGATAGTAGAAGAACTAACAAAAATACCTCCTGGCCTCAAAATCGCCGTCGCACACCCAAACCCGGACACCTGGAAAGAAATCACTGACGGCCAATTCGACCTCCAAAAGGCACCCATAGCCACAATCCCAGACAAACACTTCCTCTCGATGGACACATGCTCAAAAATTAACCCCCTTCACAAGAAACCCAAACACTCAACTCCATAATGGATACACACAATATGAACAAAACACTGTCATCCAACACAACGTCCAACACTGGCAAAACAACAAAATCGCACTATGCAACATCTACCGTCAATACAATCCACACATAATACTACTCAACGCGCACTGCATGCGTAACGACACTCCCATCAAAATTTGGAATTACAACACATACACCACAAACAAAGCAAATGAAAATCACGCTGGAGTAGCAATAGCAATTCGAAAAGACCTCCCATTCAAGCTGCACGATACCTTCCACACAGATATGTTGGCCATCACAGTAGAAACACCACAAGGCCCAATCACACTTGCCACTACCTACATACCTCCACGCATTGATTACATAAACTACATCGACATGCACACTCTCTTTAACCGAAAACACCCCACTTACCTCCTAGCCGACATGAATGCCATACACCCCACCTTTGGATACACATACGCAAACAGGAAGGGGAGACAAGTCCACTCACTAATAGGCAGGAACAAATGTCTCCACATAGGCCCCAATTTCCCCACGATAATCACTCACCGCGCTTGTACTAACCCAGATATCGTACTAACAAACACGCAAACATTTCACAACATCACACTCGAACCAGGTCCACTAACACCTTCCGACCACATCCCCATCATAGCCACAATATCAGCCAACCCAATAAAAATTCCCATCCGCCCACGACCCTCCTTCCACAATGCAAACTGGGAACTATACCACAACCTTCTCGCCGCACACACAATATCGCAAGACCCAAGCCCTACACTAGAGGACATAGACAACCACCTAATCACATGGGAATCCCACATCAACGAAGCCTCCAACCAATCTATTCCAACTATCACACACAGAACCACACCAGGCATCAAACCCACTCATGCCATACTCGTCCTTCAAACGAGACACAAACACATTTACGACCATCTCCAACGACACGGCCACTCACCCCCACTATACAGAGAACTCCTCAGCCTCAGACAACAGATAAAAACTGCATATCAACGTATCTACTCGGCAACATGGAACAACACCATCTCTAACATCAAAAAGATGGACAATCCCAAACAATTCTGGTCCGCCATCAAACGTATGTCAGGCAACAACAAAAAACAAAGCACCCCCTACATTGAAGAAGGCGGCATCTTTTACCACTCACCACAATCCAAGGAACCCTTGTTCCGACAACACTGGTCAAACATATACTCAGGTATTGATGAGCCCAACAACGATTTCGACGTTGAACATATACACACCATAGAAACACAAATGAACCACATCGCTCCCCAAAACGAACCACACGAGACAGGAGACATTTCCCGCCTTCACAATTTCCACTACCCAGCTATCACAATCGAAGAACTCAAAAACGCACTTCGTACGTTCTCCCAAAAAGCACCAGGACCAACTAAAATAACCACACACCACCTAAAACACTTACCACAAAACATGCTCCAGTACCTTCTGTACATATATAACAACGCCCTCTCAGCGGGCTATTTCCCAAACAAACTGAAACACGCAATAATGATCTTTTTACCGAAGCCCTCCACCTCCCAACACGAGGTGCAAAATTATCACCCCATCTCCCTACTAGACACCCACGCTAAGCTCCTAGACAAAATATTAACCTACAGGCTAACAGACCACCTAACCATCAACAACATCTACAACAGCCGCCAACACGGATTCCGCCACGGGAGAGGTACACACACCGCACTTGCCACGCTACACGAGACTCTCCACATCAAACAAACACAGAGAAACAAAACAGACATCATTCTACGAGATGTAACCAAGACCTTCGACAAAGTCTGGCACACAGGACTCAAATTCAAACTGTCACAGCTACAAATTCACCCCCTATTCACAAAAATCCTGTATAGCTTTATCACTAACCGCACGGCAGCCATACGAATCGCAAACTACACTGGCCCACCCTTCTCCATCAAGTCAGGCGTCCCCCAGGGAGCAGTCCTCTCCCCAACACTGTACAACTACTTCACGCACGACCTCCCCCCACCAATACCCAACACTGACTACATAGCTTTTGCAGACGACATCACACAAATCATATCCGCAAAGCATTCATATAACATGGCAGCTCTTCTAACAACACGAGCCATTGCCCAAATCAACGATTACGAACGAAAATGGAAAATCCAAACCAACACAAACAAATTCAAAATAATTGCTATCAGCCGCCGCAAACACCCAACAGTGCATATCAACAACATCCCACACCCTTACACAAGCTCAGGCAAAGTTCTGGGTCTCACAATCAGCACAACCGGATATGCACTCCACACCAGACAACGAGCAGCAATAGCACATCAAATCCTCTCACGCCTTTACCGATTCAAACACCTGAACCCAGAAGTAAAACGCCAACTCTACATCGCCCTAGTAAGATCCACTCTCATCTACCCAGCCATTCCCCTACACACACTTCCACCAACATCCATCTCAACACTCCAACGCGTACAAAACCGAGCCACGAGATACATAACAAATTCAGAATGGCAAGATTTCTCCACCTCTGCACAACTACACCGCCGAGCAAACTTGAAACCAATCAACATTACACTCCACAAACACGCAAAAAGAATCTGGCAAAACATTCACGACACGCACCCACAACTTTATTTACAACTCACATTCCCGCAAGACACCCCGCAAACACCGCACAAACAATTCCAGAGCTCAAAAATGAAAACACTCGCACCTCAACTGAGACCAAAATACACTTAACACGACTCTAACGACGGACGGACGGACAGACTCGACTGACCAGCACCGACTCAAGCGAATGTTTTGCGCAAGGAGAGACTTAACCCCTACGGCAAGCCTACCCACCCATGTCCGGTATCAAAGATGCCCACTAACTAAATACCCAACCATACAAACCTCTGACGGGTAATTAACTTTTTCCACCCTTAAACTACCTACAAAAAATTACCCACAAACACTAGCATCATTTGCGCAAAGCGCATCTCTATCAGTTTCCTATCTATCCTTTTCCGTTTCACCCCTACTCTTCCCGACACACTCTGCGTCAAACCCTATTTTCGTGTCTTTTCTATAAGCATCGAACGAACGAGCCTCAGTACACTCGCAGCGTCCCTGGTGTTTACAACAAAGTCTCGACGCTCCGCAAGCACCACCTCTGCTGCCGTCACCGCCGCCTCGACTGCCAGCCGCCACTCCTCGTCGCTCTCTCGACTCGAGCCAGTTCCCTGCTAGCGCCTCTGATACTCCTCGTTCGGAGACTCTCGGTCAGTAGCCGCCTCACCGGTCTGCTCTCGTCCTACGACCACGCTGCGCCTCCCCGACAACCGTCGGCCGGCCTAGACGTCCTCGGTTGCTGTACTACCCGGCTGTGATATTTCGTTGTGTGCCACTATTGTCGGCGATCTTCTCAATAATACGGCATTAATTCCAGTTGTGTTTTCCTTACCCTGTCGGGTTCGTTTGCACCTCAGGCACTCGCTCCGGGCATTGATGTACAAAGTCTAAAGATTTACAAAGTCTACCCGGAGTGTAAAGCAGCCTGAGGGAGAACACCACAGGTTCTATAAATCAATTAAGGTTCTACATTTCATGTCGTTCACTCGGAATTTGTTTTTTTTATTTTTATTGGCAAGACGATGTAAGGCAAAGATGACATCTGCATTTCTAAGACAAAAATTATATGGAAAATCAAGAATGAAAAGCGAAGACATGCAAATGAGAGTTCGGCAACACGGTACATCGGCCTCCCTCACGAGAAAGACGAAAAAGAAAAGAACGGAAGAACGGAGGCCTACCTGATTACAAACCTCAACTCACAACAGACCCCTCCAGCAAGTAGTGTTGATTCTGTGGTGGGTGGCTGAGTTACCACTGAGAAGAGCTAATTTCCCAATGTACACTGACGATGTCAAGGATGCATTGAAGAGAGAACTTTCATGAGCAAAAAGTATGAATTTGAGTAAAGAAGTAGATTTAAAGAGATCATTGATAAATATCGAAAACGGAGGAGCTTCCAAACCTATCCTTGTAAAAGCCTGGTTTAATATTGATTAGATCCGATTGGAAGTTGCTTTAGATTAGCAACTTCCAACCGTATTAGATCCGATTGGAAGTTGCTGCCCTCCCAAAGCCCCCTTACCTTATTGTGGTGGGAGGGTTTGTGTGTTGTGAGGAGGAGTGAGGCTATGCTGTCGGGACCTCGGTCCTGGTGGGTACAACCGCGGAAGACAGGCTCACTCGGAGCAGCCAGACAAAATGGGGGGCCATGTGAAGGCCCCCCATGTAAATAAAACCGGACCCCGGCAGTTACGAGTGATAAAGCCCCCGTTATCCCGAGCAAACAAGGGGCTGCTACGGGCCGGGGTTGACGGTGGGAGGGGGTATTCAACCCCTATTGGTCAGTGTGTGCCCGCCTCAAATATAGATGATATATCAAATGGCTACTGACTGCTCGGGGGTCTCTTTTCCGGCCTGAGCCAGCCTGGATAGGGGAGGGGAGACCTTCCTTGACAAGAGAGACCTAAAGCAATGTGCTTGCTTCCACCGATACAACTCTGGCTGCCCGGATACCTAACAAGGACATTGAACCTACCTCCTCCTCTAAAGAGCCGCCTCTGCAACCACCGCCGCACCAACCTGTGGGCGAGGAAACAGAGCGCGGACAAAACAATGTTATAACTCTTGAACCTTACGCACCTGAACGTCCACCAAACAGGTCAGGTCGTGGGCGACGCCGTGGCAGAAGATTGCATCGTCTTGAGGAGGCCGCGCCCTTCGACCTGATGGAGCCGAATTTGCCCACGGAGTACAAAAAGTTCTTCAATATTAAAGCTAGCGACGGTTCACCTGTGACACACATTGATGTGATCATTGCAAACCGTGACCTGTGTCGTGGGTTGGGAGGTAGACCCGCCAAGATCACAGAGACTCGCGGTGGTGGCCTCTTGGTGGAGGTCCGTAACTTTGAGCAGAGCCGCAACATATTGAGCATTCGCCATCTGGCTGGCGTGGGCGTGGAAGTGATCCCACATGGAAGCCTCAATGAGAGCAAAGGAACGATCTACTACGCCAATTATCCTGGTTACGCTGATGAGCGCCTCCTGGAGGAATTGCGGCAGTATGAAGTGAAGGCGCTGTACCGAACCAAGAAAAACGTTAATGGTGCCCTGGTACCCACTTCTGTCTACATCCTGACGTTTGACAGATGCTCCCTGCCGACACATGTGAATATAGGATGGACGAGGTGCAACGTGCGACAATACGTCCCAAGGCCACGACGCTGCTATAAGTGTCAGCAATATGGGCATGGTGCTAAGACATGTCGATCCTTAAGAGGAGCATGCCCAAATTGTGCCGAGGACCAGCACGAACTGCCCTGTGATAAGCCCCCGAGATGTGCTAACTGCGATAAACCACACCCTGCTGGCTCCAAAGAATGTTTTTATTATAAAATGGAAGAAGAGGTGTTGGCCGCGCAAACATCGCAGAGAATGAGTTACGGGGAAGCTAAGCGTGCCGTGAGTAACCGATACGTCAGATCAGAGACGTCCTATGCCACTGCAGTGCGGGCCCCTCCAAGGAGACCTAGCTTTGTTGTGCCAGTGCACCCGACAGTAACAGGAGCCCCCAGTGTTGCTGGTCGGGACCCCACCGCAGGTGCTGATGCCGCGCGTGTTGCACGCCGTACTCCCGCTGCTGGACCCCGACCTGCTGATAGACCTGAGCGAAGCGATCTTCCTGATGTATCACGTGCTCAAGCGGACCTCCCAGTCCCTGTGTACCTGAGTTCGGCAGTCTCCTCGGGATCGCGGAAACGCATACCGAGTGTGAGATCGCCACCCGTTGGTAGTGCCATGTCAAAGGTGGCTAGGACTGCGGAAACAGTAGCATCTGATAGTAAGAGGCGCCAAGCTGAGTCAGGAAAGCGTCATGGTGATACGCACGCCGAAGCCCAGGCGAATACCGGCTTGACCCATGGCCATGGTGAAGCATCGATAGAAGTGGCCCGTCCAATCGACAAGCGGCCTGCGACCGTCTACAGTGCGAACAAGCAGTCCGAGATGCCACCTCCCCAAGATGTAAGGACTATACACGAGAGCCGCAGAAGTGTGAGAAAGCTGGAACCCTCAGTGGCACAGCGTGTGCGTTCGTTGGACCGCGTAGGAAGAGTGCCAGAGGAGACTGCGCCTGACTTTACACGAGTGTGGGCTTTACCAACGAAGGTTACTCCAAAACCTCTCCCAACCGTGCCCTTGCACACGTGGGGTGAGAGACCAGCACCAACCAAATCACCAAATCACCATGACCGCCTGATCCTAAAGAACAACCTGCAGAGAAGGGAACACGACACAAAGTGTTTTACAGTGGAACTGTAGAGGATACCGTAGGAATTACGGTGACCTCCTGACCATCATCCATCAACAACAACCACTGTGCATATGTCTCCAGGAGACCATGCTGGGAGACATAACTCCGACCCCACCAGCCAACTATAATATAGAAACTTTCTCTCACCTACCAAATCCTGTCCCTGGATCTGGACTGGCTGTTCTTGTAAAGAAGGACTTGGGTTATTCCAAAGTGCCGATGAACACCCAGATCCAGGCAATGGCAATCCGTTTCTGTTTCAACAAGAAAATGACCACCATCTGTAACATGTACATCTCCCCAGCTGAACATTTCTCATTGCCAGATTTCGAGAATATCAGTACTCAATTGCCTGGGCCCTCTTTTGTGGTAGGCGATTTCAACGCGAAGCACATGGCTTGGGGCAACGCACAAAGCGACCAACGTGGCAGGCAAATAAACCAGTTCATTACGAGAGCCAACTTCTGCTTACTCAACACTGGGATCGCCACTCACTTTCACGTCCAAACAGGGACGACCTCCGCCATTGACTTTAGTTTCAGCACTCAAGACATGTTCCCCGACATTCTGTGGAGCGTGCTGGATGATACTCATGGCAGTGACCACTTCCCCATTGTTATGGAAGTGAGGGAGTTTGCTCCAGTGCTAGTGGAACCTCGATACTGCATGAGGCGTGCCAACTGGGATACTTTTGAAGCCCTAACCCAGATGGAAGAAGTGGACGATCTGCTGGAGGTTGACGACATGGTGGAGCGATTTACCGGTACCCTCAAGAATGCTGCTGGTGCTGCTATCCCGGTGACTTGCGGTGGTACACCAAAGTACCGTGTTCCTTGGTGGAACAATGACTGCGCTGTGGCAAACTTTGAGAGGCGGCAAGCCCTGAGACGCTCCAGGCGCACCGGCGAACTGGGGGATATAATTGCCTACAAGGGAGCGAGAGCGAAGGCCCAATTTATCAAAGACGCTGCTAGGCGCAATTCGTGGCGCAAATATGTTAGCAGCCTAAATACCGACACGCCTATGACGAAAATCTGGCAACGTGTGGGAAAGATGAAGGGAAAGTATAGTTGTGGCAGACCCTGTCTGGAACTAGACCGCGTACTCACGGCAGATCCACGGCGAGTGGCTACGGCGCTGGCTGATAGCTTCGCCCATAATTGCAGTGAAGCTCAATATCCACCTGCTTTCCGTGTGCACAAACGTCAAAGAGAGCAACATAAGCCAGACTTCGCTACAGAGGCAGTCTTCTCGTACAATGAGCCTTTCACCTTCCTTGAAATTTACCGCACCTTGAGAACTTGCAAAAATACTGCACCAGGCCCTGATGGGATCCATTATCAGATGCTGAAGAGGATGCATCCAACAGCCCTACGTCAGCTCCTTCATATTTTTAATAAGGTTTGGAGGACACATGTATTCCCAAAGGATTGGCGCACTGCAACAATCCTGGCCTTTGCCAAACCCCAAAAACCGGCCACCCGAGTAGACAGTTACCGACCGATCGCTTTAACGAGCTGTGTGTGCAAACTACTAGAGAGAATCGTAAACATTCGACTTGTCCGATGGCTGGAAGCGGAGAAAATCCTGAATCCTGCCCAATTCGGCTTCAGACAGCTTCGAGGGACCACGGATGCTGTTGTGAGGCTACAGAGCCATCTAGTCCAGAATGTTGCGGCCCGTAAGCAGAGCTTATGTCTTTTTTGACCTGCACAAAGCATATGATACCGTTTGGAGACATGGGATCCTAGAACGTGTTTATGGGTGTGGCCTTCGGGGCAATTTGGCCTTTTTTATCCAGCAATTCCTCCAGGAGAGAACTTTCCGTGTGAGGGTGGGAGCCACATTATCGCCTTGGCAAACCCAGCAGGAGGGACTACCCCAGGGTAGTGTGCTGAGCTGTACCCTCTTCTCTCTGGCCGTAAATGACATCACCTCCACACTGCCGGCCGATGTTTCGTCGTCATTGTATGTTGATGACTTCATGATCTACTCTTCATCAGCGTATTTGCCGGCACTGTCGCGCAGAGTGCAGTTGGCAATCAACGGTGTGAATGACAGGGCAACGGAAAATGGCTTCGTATTCTCCACTGGGAAGACTGTAGCCCTGCACTTTCAGGGACGATGCCGACGGAACCCTCCACAGCTACTGCTCCGGGGAGTACCGATAAACTTTGCTCATAGTGCTAAATTTCTGGGTATGACTATCGACGACAAACTATCGTGGAAACCCCACCTGACCGAGCTGAAGTCAAACTGCAATAGGCGAATGAACCTGTTGAAATGTGTATCAGGCCTGGCGTGGGGAGCTGATCGTGTAACGTTACTGCGCCTATACAGAACCCTGATCAGAAGTAAGCTGGACTATGGATGCACTATATACCAGTATGCAAGGGAAACTTCTTTATCAACGCTAGATTCGGTGCACCACACGGCCATAAGACTTTGCACGGGCGCCTTTCGGACCTCCCCGTCGGTCAGTTTGTGTGTGGAGAGTGGAGAACCCCCCCTTTGGCTCCGCCGTGTGCAGCTGAGCCTACAGTACTTGGCTCGTCTAGATCAGCTGCCCTTGTCTCCTACATGGAGAAGCGTGCACGCACCTTCCGGACGACATCTGCCTTTCCCATATTGTCTGCCATCATCACTAAACTATCCTGCGCTGACGGTCGCCATGCAGCTGGGACCCATGAGAGTGCAACCTGTGCTTTTTGACTGCTCTCCGACATGGCGTGTCCCTGTGGAAAGTTTCTGCCCTGGATGTCGAATGCCTAAAAAGGAGTCGATGCCGGCTAACATCCTGAAGGGAATTTTCATGGAGCATATACTGGAGAAACGTGCAAACTCTGTGAAGATTTATACAGACGGCTCAAAGACAAGAGATGCTGTGGGCTGCGCCGCTGTGTCCGGGGAATTGGTGAGGGCTAGGAGACTGCTCCCAGAGACCTCGATTTTCTCAGCGGAGCTGTATGGTGTGATGCAAGCGCTACAGCTGATTGAGGAGCACGCATATCACTCTTTCACCATCTTCGTGGACTCAAAAAGTGTAATAGATGCAGCTCAAATGTACAACAGCACCCACCCTATTATTGCGGAGATCGTCACAAAACTGGCTCAGTTCGTAAATGAACAGAAGAGTGTCGAGGTATGCTGGGTGCCCGCGCATGTGGGGATGTCCGGCAATGAGAGGGCAGACCGGGAAGCTAAGCAAGCTGCTGGGTCAAGTGAGAGAACACTAAATTTGATGGTCCCTTCCCGTGATTATTATCCTCGCATCAAGGCGGCGGTGAAGGATCTGTGGCAGCGAA
This sequence comes from Morinoia aosen, assembly GCA_030386875.1. NCBI lineage: Eukaryota > Metazoa > Arthropoda > Malacostraca > Amphipoda > Talitridae > Morinoia > Morinoia aosen. Next base: position 75,518,448 of record CM059572.1, on the reverse strand, counting down.
ACTGGACGGCCACAACTGACAATAAATTGAGAAACATTAAGCCCACTGTCCGAGAGTGGTCATCATCTAGCTGCCGTGCTCGTCGAATGGAGGTGATACTTTGCCGCCTCCGCATCGGCCATACTCGCATAACGCACGGCCACCTCATGGAGCGACAGCCGCAGCCGCAATGCGAACGGTGCCGTGTTCCTCTGACTGTCGTGCATTTTCTTGCTGAATGTCCAAGATACTCTGCTATACGCAATGTGTGTTTCCCAAATCTTCTTGGCTGCGCGGAGGATGTGTTGATTGGAATACTCAGGGAAAACGAGCGCTCAGGCTTTAACGCAGCAGCGTTGCAGCTGCTCCTGGAGAGGTGAAAACTATTTTCTGAGATTTAACAGGAAGCCACGCAGTAATGCACTGTAGCCAAGCGTGATATCGTATTGGAAGATTGTAGATGAAGAAACTGCAATATGGCCGGGCGCGCTGCGTTGGTACCTCGGGGGGTCTCAGCGTGGGTAAGGCGTGCGGCCATAATGGGTGGGCAGCTGAAACCCCCTACGGGGTTTGGCTGCCCAGTGTGTTCGAATGTACTGTAGTATGTACGAAATTTCAATGGGGAGACAATTATAATCTTGAGTTGTAATTATAATTACGATCATATAATTTTTGATGTTCGTATAATGTTGATGTTCATCTTACGTGGTAAATCAGAAAGCCGGATACTGATTAAATTATGTGACCTCCGGTGCGATATAGTTTGAATAACTGAAGCGCTAGCAAACCTATGTTACTACTACTACTACTACTACTACTTAGAAGTTGCTGATTGCAACATATCGTAAACGATTAGTCAAATATGGATTTGTAAATAAATTGTAAGTGAAGAAATGTAAATCATTAAATATAGATGGTATTTAATCATCAAATAAATACCTGAACCCAACAGAAGTACCGATGACATTGTCACAGAAGTTAGCGAATCTTATTTACACTTAAACAATTTACTTTCGGTAAGCTGCTGAAGGATATCATTCACATTGGAAATTTTAAGCAAATTGCCCGTTTCCCCCTACCATTGAAATAGGTGAATTTTTATCGTTTGATCGAATGGTTTTGGGGGCTTTCTAGCACATGACGTGTCAGGCAGTTCTCTGTAGATGTTCGATAGTTCTTGTTCGTTTTTCAGTGTCTCGCACAGTGATGTCAGAATGAGTCGGTAGGTTATTTGTATCAGGCCCTAGTACAGGCGATCCTCCTTTTATACGGCATCCTTTGGTACGTTCACCCAATTATACGAGAATTTATTTGTACCCAAGCATCGCTTTATACGAATTTGAATTCCGATTGTACGGTAACATTCTGCAAAAGTTTACCTACGTCATCAAGTGCCACGTCACCACTATAACTGTAATGTCAAATGCCACACAGAAGTGAAGTTGTTCACTAAAATCGAGGAAGTCATGGCCCCTAAAGCAGTGAATTCAAATCGGAAAAAACAGAAACTAAGCATTAATAAGAAGCTAGCTGTGTTGAAGGAATTCAGTGAAGGAAAGAGAGTGATTGATATTGCAAAGCAGTTTAACATGAATGAATGCACTGTAAGGGCTATAAAGAAAAATGAAAAGCGTATAAAGATGTGTGCAAACAACATTTCAACACGGATGGCAGACAAAAATATCCATATAAGAAATCCATTGATTCATAAATTTGAAAATCTAATGTATGTGTGGATCACGGAGCAACGACAAAGAAGTGTGTCTCTCGGTACCAGTTTAATTCAGACGAAGGCAAATTCGTTACACGCCGCCGTGATAGCTTCAAGTGGCGAAAGCAGCACAACTTCACCTTTTGCAGCAAGTAGAGGATGGTTTCAGAAGTTTAAGAAGAGATTCAACTTGAGAAATTTGAATATCCATGGTGAGGCTGCTAGCTAAAAAGCAGCTTTCTGAAGCAATTAGAGTCGAAGAGTATTGTTCTAAACAAGTATACAATATGGATGAAACAGGCCTACAGGCGATCCTCCTTTTATACGGCATCCTTTGGTACGTTCACCCAATTATACGAGAATTTATTTGTACCCAAGCATCGCTTTATACGAATTTGAATTCCGATTGTACGGTAACATTCTGCAAAAGTTTACCTACGTCATCAAGTGCCACGTCACCACTATAACTGTAATGTCAAATGCCACACAGAAGTGAAGTTGTTCACTAAAATCGAGGAAGTCATGGCCCCTAAAGCAGTGAATTCAAATCGGAAAAAACAGAAACTAAGCATTAATAAGAAGCTAGCTGTGTTGAAGGAATTCAGTGAAGGAAAGAGAGTGATTGATATTGCAAAGCAGTTTAACATGAATGAATGCACTGTAAGGGCTATAAAGAAAAATGAAAAGCGTATAAAGATGTGTGCAAACAACATTTCAACACGGATGGCAGACAAAAATATCCATATAAGAAATCCATTGATTCATAAATTTGAAAATCTAATGTATGTGTGGATCACGGAGCAACGACAAAGAAGTGTGTCTCTCGGTACCAGTTTAATTCAGACGAAGGCAAATTCGTTACACGCCGCCGTGATAGCTTCAAGTGGCGAAAGCAGCACAACTTCACCTTTTGCAGCAAGTAGAGGATGGTTTCAGAAGTTTAAGAAGAGATTCAACTTGAGAAATTTGAATATCCATGGTGAGGCTGCTAGCTAAAAAGCAGCTTTCTGAAGCAATTAGAGTCGAAGAGTATTGTTCTAAACAAGTATACAATATGGATGAAACAGGCCTATTTTGGAAAAAACTTCCAATGCGAATCTACGTAACTGAAGAAGAATCGTCCCCTTCAGGCTATAAAGCAAGCAAAGATCGTGTTACTCTAATGTTCTGCGGTAATGCTTACGGCGATGCTAAATTGAAGCCACTACTACTTTACAGAGCCAATAACCCTAGAGCTCTCAAGAACTGCGATAAAGAGCAATTACCTGTTGTGTGGCGTAGCAATAAGAAAGCCTGGGTTACTAAAACAGAATTTCTTGACTGGTTCCAAAATATTTTCATACCATTTGTTGAGAGGTACAATAAGAACCAAAATTTAGACAATAAAGCTTTACTTATTCTTGATAACGCCCCTGGTCACATACGAATAATTGACGATCTCTGTGAACATGTTAAGATTATGTTTTTGCCTCCTAACACCTCATCTGTCATTCAGCCAATGGACCAAGGCATTATCGCTACGTTCAAAGCATACTATCTGAGACAAACAATGAGGCACCTTGTTGATGCACTTTCCATCAATAACGAAGACGTTACAATGTATTGGAAAAAATACAATATAAAAGATGCTATTACAAACATAGGTCATGCCTGGAACGAAGTGACGACAACTACCATGAACAGAGCATGGAAGAACTTGTGGCCAGATTGCGTCAAAGGGAGCGAAGACATAGACCATATCGACGTTTGTAACAGTGAGACTATTGAACTCGTTCACACGGTCGGATTTGAAGGGGTTGCTGTACACGACATTCACGAGCTATTAGAAAGTCACGATGAAGAATTAGGCAATGAAGAATTATTGCAGCTTGAACACCAATCGTTTGTTGAAGAGGTTACTCTACTGGACGAAAGTACTGCTTGCACAAAACATACAAGAACAGAAGAACAATCAGATGATAAGAATAAAAAGGTAGCTGAATTTATTCAAACTGCAAATCGGCTGAAAGAACTTGTTGCTACAGTAGAAACGGATTCAAAGATAATTAATAGTTTCAGGCAAATTATTGACGGAGCTATGTCATATTATAACAAACCTGATGACATGAATAACTGATATAAATAAATGTTTAGTAATCAAACAAATTGTAGTACAGTGTGAATTACTTGCTGATGTAATATTAATAATGCCTTTTACTTCGTTGCATGTAATGTTACTTATTAAGTCAGTAATACTAGTTCAATAATACGTTTGCCCGCGTATATTTATAATGTACTTTATTTTTTGTTCTATTCTAACACATAAATAATGTGTTATTGAATAAACGTTATTAAACTATTTTCAATTTGCGTTTAAACATGCGTTTCTATTCCCTTTAACTGGCTGAAGCCAGAGTATGGCAATAAAAAGACATATTGTGTAGTATGCCTTTGACAGTAGCAGTTTTGTTGCTTTTCTTTCATCATAGAAAATTTTTAGTTTAGGGATGACTAAGCTATTATTGGGACGACACCCAATTGTACGGTGATTCCATTTATACGATTTCTTCTGGTCCACGCTTACCGTATAAAACGAAGATCGCCTGTAGTTCTGTACTGCCTAAAACAATTTGTGCAGTACCGCGTTTACAAGTTCTTCGTAATGAACGTCGCCCCTTGATGTTTAGTATATTCTCAACTTTCACGCTTACAATGCATGCACGACATGATATTGCTGCCTGCACTACTTCTGCCTGTTTTTCCGCAGTGTTTACTAATCATATGGTAGTGACACTCTTTACGAGGATGATCTCAGGGCATGGCATCGATGGCAAATCCTACGTTTGTGATGATGATGTAAGGCTATTCTATGGTCTGATTTTTCACCTAGTCATTTGTTAAGTCCAACATAGCACAGCTATTGTAAGTTATCGGGAACGAGTTGTTCAAACCAATTGATTGATTAAACTCACGCGGACAGGAGCAATGTTGTAATAGTCTTTGTCCTCAAATCTTGAGACGTAAGCTTTACTGTACTCTTGGATATGGCTTTGTTCATTGCAACGATTGTACGAATGTTTCTATTGAATTTACTTTTTTACTGTCAAGGTTATGCGTTCTGCGGAAAGATGTTTTTTGATTTATTTTTCTACTACGATGCTTTGTTCGAACCGATAATGCGGTTTGTTTTCGGACGTCATGAACCATTTCGTATTTTGAGGTAAAATGAGTGACATTTTCTTCTTTATCATCGATATCCAAGTTAAGTGGGAAATTAAGTGAAGGTGTCATTGGTTTACTCTTGACTATAATTTTCAGTTTTTCCACAGGATCACGATCTTGTAGGAGTCTTACCCATCTTTCACACAAGAACTACTGTTCTTTAGAGGATATTCTCAACTGCACGGTCAACCTTTGCCACATGGTCATCCACGGTTGCAGTTTCGTGATTCTCTTCGCAGCTGTTCGATTTTTGACACGGGCCTACCGAGAACTATTCTAACAATTGCCTCCGAGTTTTGACAGTCGTGGCATTTAGTTGTAGCTTTGCCTGTTATTGGGGTATAACCTCCCAGTGTTTGTTTCTCGCACCGGTGCAACACAGAACCACTTACTTCCTACGTTCGTAGTAGAGTTTTGAATTTATTTACAACGAGTGAAATCTGATAGGCGTTCTGGTTTGTTCCTTTTTCTGATACTCCAGTTTCTGGCTCCAGATAGGTCCCGCTTCGAAGCTGGAGTTTGAGGTATTCATGGGCAATGAAGAAAATAATTTAAGACTTTTAAATTATAATCCAGTTAATGGGTTATCAATTCGAACGACGAACACTTGGTGGCTTACGTCAAATTGGTTGGTGGCAATACAATTTTATGGGCTTAAGTACGTGGGACAAATAATAAAAAAATTAAATACGAACTGAAACCAAAGCTTCTACTTGCATGAAAGGCTTTCGAAAACCAGTCTCCAAGACACAATTAAATGAAAGGGATTGAGAAAATTAACGAAAATCTAAATCCTTCCAACGTAATAATAAACTCGGCTGACAACTTCGATCAAAGACGATTTAGTCGTCACTTTGGCATTTCCACCAAAGTTGCTTTTCACAGTTATGAGATCACACTAACAACGTCTCAGCGGCATTTTTTTTTCTACTGCTCCCAATACACATTCACTTCCCACATCACTTGTCTCGGTGAGGTTGAGGCGTTCTCACGCATGGGTCCAGTAGCAATGGTCACAAAGTAGGTCTGCCTGTGCTACGAAAGTCAGCTAAAATAAAAGAAAGCAACAAGACACTGGCACGGCACCACCACGAGACGGAGCTGGATTGCCTGACACTTGCACCCCGAGTACCGAAGGTAATTCTGAATCAACCCGTCTTGTGACTTCATTCAACAACGCAATTTAGTACCAGTTAAAAAGTTTCTTTAGGGAACAGTAAAAATACCGCCAGCATTATTTCTAAAAGCAGACAGAAGAGGTTATCCACTCCCAGCAAGACGCTGCTGAATTTTATCTCTCCACCGAAAAAATTTCACTTCGTTACCAGGAGATTTTGGTACGTGCTGGAGAGCCACTACTCCATGAACTGTCGCCTCTTCATTTCCAATTTCTTAAGGTTTCAATAGTGACCCTTGCAGATCAATACAACAACACTAGAAAGGGAGTTAGCGATCCAACTCCGCTGTTGCGCCCCCAGAAGTCTTTCGCAAAAGAACGTGTCTATGAGTTGATGTATCATAAAATACTTGGAAAAGAAAACAGATTCGTTTTCTACTACTCTTCCTTTACGGAGCAAGATATTTCAAGGTGTTTTGCCCATCATATGCGAAAGAGTACTAATTGGACGATTCCTGTGGAACTTCACTCCCAAGATAAAAACAAGAACCAACGTCGGAATGAACATATTTACTCGTGTAAAAGATTCCAGTATTGATGGGATCTATGTAATCCAAAACATTTGTAAGCAAAATATATGTATCACGACGTTGGTTCTTCTTTTCACCTTTAGAGTCATATGCAATATTTATCATACCAAAGCCTTCATTACAGAGGGTAAAGAAAAAATCAAATTCAGTGCATAGACGTTTATAATTTTGGCAAACAGAGCACTCCCGCAGACCCTGAAAAAAAAAAAAATTTGCATTACTTCACATTTCAGAGTTGAAAAATTGTAACTAAAATGAATTTTAAAATATCTTTACATTTTACAGCAACAGCAAAATTTAATGAATGGATTACTGGACTGGGATCATCAATGTTAATCATACACCAAGAGCTAAGTACTTGGTCATTTTTAGACCATGTCGTGGTTTATTAAAGAAATGAAACCTGGGCCAAACGGGGAGATTATTCACTAACCTATACACTTTCTTCACTTCCGTCTTCAGAGTCATCCTCATCCTCATCATCATCGTCGTCTTCGTCTTCCGAGTCAAACCATTCCAGATCTGCTTGGTTGAGAGGCTTGATAATGTGCCATTCTTCCAGTTTATTGAGATCTGTAAAAATACGGAATTATTTTAGACGGGCAATACACTCTTCTCCCCCAGACGCTACACACAAGCCCAAGATAACCTTCATCACAACCGATGAAAATATTTCAAGGTTCACTGAAAAATTGAGAGAAAAGCAGTTAAACAAAACATGGACACAACATTTATAAAACTGACGTTTTCATGAACTGCAGAACTACTTTTCAGTTTAGCACAGGCCAACTAGGGTGATATTTATGCCTTTCTCTCAAGCTGTATTAGGTAGAATTTGATTATTATTTTACACTATTATCAATCTCATCTCCCATTCAAAATATGAAAAAGAGTAATAATTTATGACACACAGGTTTGCTACACTACATGCTGATAGCAAAATAAATTACAGGGTAGATGGACGAATAACGACGCCGTCAAAGTGTGGCAAAAAAGGAAGTGAAGTCAAAGTACACGAAGGGCGAGGGTGCGAGTATTAATCGTTGCAGTAAAACAAATGGGTAAAAAATACTTCCTAAAATAAAGATGATCCGTACTTTGTGGGCTCATGGATTCGACAAAACAGTAACAGTTCACACAGGTGCTACGACATGATGGATATCCAGTGAGAGTTGAGGGTATTTTAGGCGATTGACACGACTGACGAATTGAATGCTTCGACCGTAAAATGCTAACAATTCCTCTCGACTATTCCGTATAGATTTTACACGAGGGAAAATCGAATGCAAATTCATAAGCAATAAGAGCTGCATTTACAAGAATTTCTTCAAGTTTCCCTCTGATGACAAGAAGTACGCAGTCATTTATAATTGCGGAACTACCAGTTCACATCCTATGGCTGAAGAAGTTTTTCTCACACTAAACAAGAGAGCACACTGATAGCTCACAGTAATACAAAACTGGATCTTGGAAGACATGGTCAACACTGAGGAGCTGGTGCACTCACCTAAAGAATAGAAGTCATTAAGTGTGAGCTGCTTATCTCCCTCCTCGTACAGCCCTCCGTACAGGTACAGAACTCCTCCTTTCACAGCAATACCGGCTGATATTCTCGGGGGCGGCCAGAAGGTGTTCTTCTTAGACGAGTGTGCGACTAGACTTGACCCCAGCTCGCCACTGGTGCCTGCGCTCTCTTTGCTTTGTAGGTCTACGGTTAACTGAAAAGAACATACTTCGTGTAAATGAAAGGAAAATAAAGCAATTCCTGTTACTTTTGATATTTCAAGAATCTGACAAAAAATATATCCATAAATAGCTAGTGTTTAGGTCCAGACTAAACAAACTTATGCGTGGTTTCATAACCCTTGACATAATTTATGGTACAAGCAGTGCAGATGTTCAAGAGAAACATGACACTTCAGCAAAGCAAAAGCACATAGGCACTGAATCGAGAACCCTAGTCTAGGCCTCACGTACAATGAGCCTCCTTCTTCTTAAGTGACAAAAATAGGACAGTTCACCCATAAACTTTAGATTCGAAAAGCCTCGTAGAATCTAAAATTTACGCTGGTTTGTCAAAAAGCATTCACAAAAATGCAAAACCTCAACAGTAACGCTACGAGTGAAGGCATGAGCGGCATTTTCTACTGCTAGATGACGTATACATAAAGAACTTTGCTCATTCTGTCGTCAGCTTCTACTTCATTCTAAAAAATAAAGGTAAAAGAGTACTAAGAGCAACTTCGACCTACTATAACCTGGTTTCCAAATCAAAATTTTTGTAACAAAATCAACATCAATCAACATTGTCTATACCAAAAGGTTTTTCTATCCCGTTTAGAAGCTCTATATTTTAGGCATTCGCAATAACATGAAACGCAATATGCCACGTCTAATTTAACTTATCAATTTCATCATAATTTTGTGAGCAAGGCCAAGACTAAAGAAGAACAATAAAAATTAGATAGAATAGCATTTCAGCACCGTATGTTCTCCTGAGGATACGATTAGGGCCAACAAAACCAGAAAAGTAATCCCGCTGAGCAAAGTATGTTATGATACAGGTGTGATATACCGGGTTTTAATTCGATGCGCATATTTTAAACAATATACAGAAAAACGCAAAATAAAACTATTTTCATGAGTGATCAAAAAACCTCAAAACTCCATTTTCGAGAAATGATACCCTGAAATAATTCTGGATGAAATTCACAAAGCTCAAGTTATAAGTTCAAACTTCGTGTAAAAACTCACGGTGAAAACGCCATCAGTAACAACGGTGTGAACTTTTGGCTCTAGCGAAGCTTCCGCAAGTTTGGCAGCTGCTTCGTCTGCAGGCTCCGTGTCCTGAAATGAGATGAGCATTTTTATAATATTAATACATAAGTTAGTTTGAGACTCCAGAGCCAAAACAAAGGCAATCTCAAAAAAGCAAAAAGACGATAGCATTTAGTACCGACTATAGAGAAAGAAGAATGTATGCACATGAGGGATTTCCACACAGGATATTTGCCCCCCCCCCCGGACTTGAAACAGCACATTAGGAAGGCAGAAAAAAAATAAAAGATGCTTATGATGGCATGAAAACTGAATAATGTAAAGCAGGCACAAAAGATGGATGTCCTGTTGGCCTATCTATAGTTGAGGTAACCATTCTCCATAGGAATGAATGCTAGTGCTCACAGTATAAGAAAGACAAATCAAACTAACCAAAATCTATTACCTCTCTTATGCTCTCTGATGGGTACCCCAGAAGTAACTTGGAAAATAAAATAGGGAATTCATCACTAAACTGCACAAACACACACATGCCAAGAACATTCAATTCAATAATCGTGTGATTTCATTTGCTCGCTACAGTCATCCGAAGATGCAAGCTTACATGTTTACATCAGGCTGTCGTGACAATTTCTACAAACCACAACTCCAGAGACAGCAAAGGGGGAGGGTTACTACACCTTGCAGGAACACCAGGTTTGTGTAGTTGAAAGCACTGACTAATCGTTCAGTGAATACAAAATCTTTGAGTCAACACAACCGGTTGTGTTGATTCAGAATCTTAATGAAAACAATTGGAACACCAGAAAGACTGTAATTTGGCTAAAGAAATTCAAAACGGTTTTGGAGTCTCATAACACATACAACGTCGCGAATGGAATCTAACCCACCAATGGCATAAAAAACACATTTCTTTTATGAGTCACTAGTTACTGAACTCTAAAAACATAATATTTTCCATCCTTCCCCCAATAAAATTAGTATTACCTTTCCCTAACCCAAAATCTTTAAGAACATTTTAGTGAGATAGAAACTTGGGCAAAAAAAACAATATTGACAAAAGCACGAGAAGATATAATATGAAAGCGCCCTGAGTATATCTTTTGTGCAATACGCCAGCAGTGAAAGATGAAAAATTGCAAGGAAAAACAATCGTAACACGAGTATACCCACAAAATTGCAGTACAACAGGGTTGTCTGAATATTCTCGAGAATATTACGGTACACCAACAAGAACCAGCCGCCATATCTTACCTCACGGCCGACAGGAGATAACTAATTCCTTCTACTCCTGAGGAATGCCACCTCCAAAATGTGGACATTTCAATTCATCATAAATCCTTCAGGGCTCATAAAAGATTGTAATTGATACCAGTGATGGCCATCAGTGCTTTATTGAAGAGCGCAACGTCCTCAAGACAAACTTCCTTTTTCAAATGAAGTACAGAAATTTTGCCAGATTGAATCATTTGCTAACACATTGACTGCCAAGGGGTAAAGTGAAGTTTAATATTCAACTCAACTTTAAAGTCAAAAGGTGGTAAAAATTTTATAAATAGTAAACATTAACTGGGTATATCAAATCGGATTAATTTAAAAAGATAGTAAAAAAATTTCCAACGACCCATCGATGGGTCGTTTTGCATCTGGAAAAACTTGAGCATGACCCACCAGTGGGTTATATCGCAACCAATGTGTTGAAATTAACTACAATAACTTTTTCTGCTCTATATACTCTAAACACTACGCCTAATTATTCAATGGGAATATCCAAATGAGGCAGACAACAAACTTGTGCAAACCAACAAAAATACTTCCAGCACACTTTTCAATTGAGTAAGCCAGTTTAACGGAATAGATTGCCGTTTAATGAAATAAATTAACAAAATAGAGGTTTTAATGGAATAAAGGTATACGAGAGAAGCACCTCAAATAATGAGCCCCGTGAGTGTTGTCAGAAGATGGAAAACAAAAATCTTCTTCCATTACTTGCCATGAGCAATTTATCAGAACCCTACAACCCTTTGTCTACTATGGTAGTTTATAAGGAAAACTAAAATATTTTAAGTGTTGACTAAGGGTTCAAAACGTCATACGAAACGAATGGCATAAATAGAAATTCACCTACTGATAAAAACACACTAATGTCGCAAGACTTAGAGAAAAATAGCAGAACACACGTACAAGGCGCCAATAGTCCAGTAACCCAGCATCTTTTAGGCAAAGAAACGAACTTCTAAAAACAAAGTTAAAAGCTGAAAAAAGGCCTCTCTCGATGCTTGTTAAATTCTTGTGTATATTCGTACGATATGCCAAGAAACCCACTGAGACTCTCATTTGGAGGAGCTTTAATATTGTCTTTTCGGAAAGTATGTCTCTCAAGGAGTGCGAAGATAAGTCTCAGTCTACACAAAACATTGAATCTCCGATATTGCATAGAATGCTTTCAGCACAAGGATTTGAAGTATTATATTTTCTCAACTCCATTTACACAAATATAAAAATGTAAAACGTTCCAACACAAAAAGTGAACCTCGCCCGCAGTGAACAGCACCGTGAAAACTCACCATTATTTCATCCCCGCTGCCTCCAGCGCCAGGATCTGCTCTCCGTCTCTTCTTGCTCTCCTCAGCAGCACACTGCTTACCGGTTACCTCAGCTGTGGGAAAAGTGTGCATGTTATGGTTACATACAAGCTCCTAATGATAATGGTACGGTTCACTCTCTCTATAGCACCACTACTAGATTGGCAGTAAGGAGTAGTGAGCGTGTGATGGACATTTGGTTCCAAGATAAATTCATAAAATTCTAAAGAGATACAAATTCTGGACCATTACCTGTAGAAAACTAAGAAGGAATCCTCGGCAAAAAGGAAAATACATGATTTCTAAATTCACTCGTATAACTTAATTTTATCAAAGCAGGGATACTCAAATGCCAGACAGCATTTGAGTCACGTGTACTGTCCCAGCAAAGAAAACACACGCTTGAAGTAGGAAACGTATTTGAACTAGAATTTAATGATAAAACACCTAAAAATTATTTAGAAAATTCTGAGAAAGCGAACTGAATGTTTCTGATGTGATTCTGAAAAAAGAAGCATTAATAAAAGTTGGTGAGCTGTCTGCAAAAGTAAGCGGGAAGAATTTTCATATCAGTCCCTGAAAGCACGACATGAAAAGAGAAACTAGCGGTGGCAATGAGCGGTAAAAACCAATGTTAGTTGAGTTGACTGAAGAAGCAAGAATGAAAAGTGACGATAACGGGGAAAAATGAAGTGTGAAACGAATACAGGATTGGATGACCGCGCAACTGAGTGGATTTCTGAGGGGCTCTCAAAAGTATAGGTTAGGTGAGATTGATCTAAGTTTACTTCTCTCAATATTCAGTGAAGGGATTTATCCTAGTTACTAAAGTTAGCTTGTCAACAAGGCACAAACTGTTGATCCATATTACTACTAGACAGTATGAAGTATCAAAGCCACTTGATTTAACTGATTGGACACTCCAGCATCTCTTGTACCAGGAGCTTGTGAGAAAAGTATGAAATTCTTGAAGCATCCCAATTAACTAGCACGGTTTTTTGTCCAACATCCGGTTAGTTATGGTCTTATCTATTACAGTGTTTTTAATCATGTTAAAGAGGCTTAAAAACATTTAAGGGAGATTGCAATTCTAGGTAAATATTTCTTTTTCCAACCAGCCCTATTTCATTAATCATGTTTTTCATCTACTGCGATAAGAAAGTAAAACTTGAATGCTGTGTTTCCAGTTTTGGATAACCTAGAGAAAGTCTTGCTCACTCAGTCGTCACTAAATTTTGCACTATTAGATAGCTATGATTCATTCAACAGTACCAATGACATCAGAGATTTATGCAGATCTGAAACGAGACAACATATTCCGTCTTTCCATATGAGTACTCACTTCTGACCCAGCTCCCTTTAGCCATATCCAGCACGAAGAGATCATTGAAGAACTGTCCCTCGAGCTCGTCGTCCTCATCAGGCGGCTGGATGTCATTCACGCCCCCAAAGAGCACAGCCTTGTCCTGCCAGGTGCCGGCCTGGCCAGGGGGACAGCAGGAGGTGAAGGCGAAGGAGCAGCGTGGGGGGCTGGGCAGGTCGCCGCTCTGCTTCACCGCCACCCACTTGTACTGCAGGCCAGTCGTGTCGTGCTCTGCTCGGCAAACATCACAAACTCTTTCAGTGCTGTCGATCCCAAGCTAACAGCACGGGCACTCACATACATCTAACTATAGGTTAATTAGCAAAATACAGTAGCGGCCCAGATTGACAAACCAACATTTAAAACATAATATCTGTAAAATTCTATTATTTGGAAAAACTATTTCAACCAATAACTTGTGGAAGAATGGCATAAATAAGTGGCTGACACACTGAAAATCTCTTCCACTCTTGCACCAGATTTGTCGGAAAATTTGCTTAGTTTATTTGCTGGATAGCGCTCACAGCACGAATTGGTTTTCAATCGCAACTTTTCTGCCAATGTGTGACAAACAATACTTATCATAACGCCATACACGTGACACTTTGAGTTGGCATGATAATGTGTTCGAGTGATAAATTTGTTTAAATTCAAACCAAATCAAGGGGATGATGAGGCACTGCGACCTAAGTGTTACTTCTTTCTTAGTATGAAAGAGAACTTTTCTTTTACCGGATTATTATATATTATTATTATATAAGAAAGTTTTAGCCTCCCTTAACCATGACAAAGATGTTCCAAGAGAGGAGAGAGGAAGGCCCCATTTAGTATGGAGTTGAGGGAACGCGGAATCTATGCACAAGGTGCACAGAAACAGTAAGCTAGGAAAGAAGTTCATGAAACAAGAAAAAAGTTGAAGAAGAAAGTAGTAGGTGTTGAAAAACAGGACAGCAGTGAACCGAAAAAAGATGGTCCGTAACAAAACAAAAACCTATTTTATTACAACAAAAAAGAAGCCTACCTAACCTTTAGCTCGGGCCCTCACATGGTTCCCCTGGGAGCGCTAATTCCCATAGATACAATAGTTGTATCCCCCCGAGGGGATGTCCATATTGGACTACAAGACAGAAAAATAACCTTCCAGCAAAACCAAAGACATCATACACAGACATAAACGCCAGAGACACCATTTCTAGGTTTGGCCAGTAACTCTTGCCTTACTCGCCAGACTTGGCCTCTTCACACTTGGCCCCTTTTTGTCAATGTCTCACGCACTTCCTCAAAATCAGAACAACAATAACAAAGATGTCGAAAAATAACCAGCTGACTGTCTCATTTCAACCCGTAAAATATTTTAATGAAAAGGCATCCACAATTTCAAAGAGAGATGTGCAAAATGTACAGCTAGTGATGGATTATACTTTGAGAGGAGTATTTGTTACCCATTTCCAAAAAACAATTGTTTCCTTAGAGAAAAATTTTAAATCGTTTTAAACAGACACCTAGTAGGCAAACATAGGACAGTGTAATTGGAAATAAGGGTTACCCAATTAAATATTTAGAGTCCACTTTTCATTCTATACTTATTACTTCCAACACATGTTTCATTTGAAAATAGACTTTCTGTTCCTTATCTTTGGCTTTAAAGGAACACCTTCCACTTTAAAAAGCATAAGCAATTGACATTGAAGATAATTACACATAAAAATAGAAAGTTTGTCCAATTATGAATTCTAAGAACATCATGTTCTTAATCCTTTCTTTACCTACGATCATAACAGCGAAAAAATTTTCAAGAGTACCAGTAATGCTCCACATATGAATGATGTGACTAGCTTAGCAAGGAAAAATCCTAAAAGCACACAAAAATTGATAAAATCTCGAGCTTCAACGATGTAAAACAAAAAATGCAGCACCCCATTAGAGCGTGACAGGGGACCACTCACTGTTGGGAACCAAATGGAACATGTCGTCATGGAGGACCCCGACGTCGCTCTTGGCTCCCTGCACCTTCTGGCGGCTGTAGCCTCCGTAGACCAGCACGCGGCCGTCGCTGAGCGCGCTCATGCCGCACGCAGACCGCGCTGCCGGCACCTTGCCTGCACGTGCCCGAGATTAGATGTTAGTTTAGGCCTCCATAACCGCAAAAAAATAAATTAGATGTTAGTTTAAACCTCCATAACCGCAAAAAAATAAATTATATGTTAGTTTAAGCCTCCCTAACTGCAAAAAAAGGATTAGTTCAGATGTAAGTTTGAACCTCCCTAACCGCAAAAAAAGGATTAGTTCTGATGTAAATTTGAGCCTCCCTAACCGCAAAAAAAGGATTAGTTCAGATGTAAGTTTGAGCCTCCCTAACCGCAAAAAAAGGATTAGTTCAGATGTAAGTTTGAGCCTCCCTAACCGCAAAAAAAGGATTAGTTCTGATGTAAGTTTGAGCCTCCCTAACCGCAAAAAAGGATTAGATCAGATGTTAGTTTGAGCCTCCCTAACCGCAAAAAAGGATTAGTTCAGATGTAAGTTTGAGCCTCCCTAACCGCAAAAAAAGGATTAGATCAGATGTTAGTTTGAGCCTCCCTAACCGCAAAAAAAGGATTAGATCAGATGTAAGTTTGAGCCTCCCTAACCACAAAAAAAGGATTAGATCAGATGTTAGTTTGAGCCTCCCTAACCGCAAAAAAGGATTAGATCAGATGTAAGTTTGAGCCTCCCTAACCGCAAAAAAAGGATTAGATCAGATGTTAGTTTGAGCCTCCCTAACCGCAAAAAAAGGATTAGATCAGATGTAAGTTTGAGCCTCCCTAACCGCAAAAAAAGGATTAGATCAGATGTTAGTTTGAGCCTCCCTAACCGCAAAAAAGGATTAGATCAGATGTTAGTTTGAACCTCCCTAACCGCAAAAAAAGGATTAGATAAGATGTTAGTTTGAGCCTCCCTAACCGCAAAAAAGGATTAAATCAGATGTTAGTTTGAGCCTCCCTAACCGCAAAAAAAGGATTAGATCAGATGTTAGTTTGAGCCTCCCTAACCGCAGAAAAGGATTAGATCAGATGTTAGTTTGAGCCTCCCTAACCGCAAAAAAGGATTAGATCAGATGTTAGTTTGAGCCTCCCTAACCGCAAAAAAAATATTAGATTAGATGTTAGTTTGAGCCTCCATAATTGCAAAAAAAAAAAAAAAGATTAGATGTTAGTTAAGGAGATCGTCCCAGGCCGGCCCAGGCCCCTGTCATTCAGGTGGTAATTTTTCATGTTTTTGTTGGAAAAGAACCCTTAGGTGGTGGACTATTCGGTCTTAAAATTTTATGGCTCTACGGACAATAGATCCCCCCCAGGGGGGGGTAAGGGGGACCAAAATCTTTAACTTTGAGCCCATTGCAACCCGATATAAAAAGAGAACAAATGAGAAATGGATAAAAAGCCCATTTGAGCTTGTTAGGAATGGTTCCATGGATTCTAAAACTTTCTTTGTTTTTGTTCAAGCATCAAAACTGAATGAGAAGATACGTCCTGAAATATCAATATCAGTGAAATATCAATACCTAAAAACCAATATGTCAATTTTTTTCAAAAACTAAGGCCTAAATCGAAAAAGTGAATAAATGAAATTGTGTTTCTTTTCAAAAGTTACATATCATAGTCAAATTTCATAAGAATCAGACTGAAAATAAAAAAATTTCATATATGTGAGAAAAGAAAATTTTTTTTCATTTTTTGGTTAGGAAATCACAATTCACAGTGTGAATATGAAGTTATGTATGGAAATTATCGAAATAAAGCTAAAACTGCATTCAATTATATAAATTCTTCATTATATTACACTTTGACAAAAAAATTCGTTTTATGCACTTCTATCTTTCAACATTCAAAATGCTACTCGTCTTCGAGTTTTGATGCTAGAACAAAAATAAAGCCAGTTTTAGAATCCTTGGAACATTACTAACACACTCAAATGGGCTTTTTTCCAAATACAAATTTTTCGAAAAAATACATAGCTCTAAACCCAAAAAATTACTGTTGTTTTTAGAAATTTTGAAAAATTAGAAAAAATTTGAATTTGAAAAAAAGCCCATTTTATGTGTTAGGAATGTTCCAAGGATTCTAAAACTCTTTGGTTTTTTGTTCTAGCATCAAAACTCGAAGACGAGTAGCATTTGGAAATATCCATAAAATATACCAAAAAACTAATTTTTCGGAAAAAAATAAAAACTAAGCCCTAAATCGAAAAAGTGACAGGGGTAAAAAAGGTTTACATACACAAAATACATAAACTGGCCAATTTTCAAACGAATCGGACAAAAAAAATGGAAAAAGTGGGACGATCTCTTAGTCTCCCTAACCACAAAAAAAGCGTTCCAACGAGAGGAAGGATGAAATTATTTCGTATGGAGATAAGGGAATGCAGAATCTATTCAGAAAGGGCATAGAAACAGTAAGTTGAAAAGAACATTTTTGAAACAAAATAAAGGTTAAAGAAGAAACTGGTAAGGGCTGAAAAAATCAAAGCAGTAAATCAAAAACCATGGTCCTGGAGCAAACCAAAACCATGAAGAGCGCAGGCCCTCTCACACATTTTCCCCCTAGGGGTGTGCACGTGCCCCAACTCTACTAAATTCACGCCTACACCATGCATCACACAGTCTCATCAAATGTTTGGAATGGAAATGTGTGCAGCAAAAATAAAATTATTTTCTTTCAAGAACAGCTGTCACCGCAGGATAATTAAAAAAAAATGACTCCCTGAAGTAGATATGACAACTCATAGTATAGATGACTACCTCAAGTACCTAAATATGATGACCTAAAACAAAGATGATTATCTAAAGTTAAGAATGAATGTATTAAATGTAATCAAATATTAATTACATACATTCTAAAAGATAAAAGTGCTTGTAGCACAAAGAGTTGTAATTGAAACCCTATGCTCCTGGCAATAATTAAAATTACGAAATTTTTTATAAACATTAAATTATGCTTCAAGTTAATGTAAACTAAACAATATTCAAAAATTTCAGTACCTCATAAATAATATCTAAATAAAAATACAACTTCAGCCATCCAAGTTATTCCTGACATATGAATGCTAATGTACTAAAATACAAGAAAAAATACTTGAAATATACAAAGCGATACAGAGAACTTGACATGTAAAATTTCCAACTCCCACATGAGTTATTCACAATTACAAACAGTAAGTCTAAGAAAAACACAAAATTTTCCTTCTCAAATGTATGGCTATCACGCACCTGTTATTTCTAACTTCAACCACGTGTATTTTTCTAAATCAAAAGCATGGACGTCATTGAAATATTTGAAGTTGAAACCATTATCGTGGAATCCACCAAAGAGGAAGAGCTTTTTTTGCACCAGCACCATGCGGTGTCCACTGCGCGCTGAGGGGCCGCCAGCAGCACTGGGATTAAGAGGATGCACCACATTATAACATAACACTAACTTGTGTTGGATGGTATTACACGATACTTTGGATCATACTCATATCTAGCAACTGCTTCTAAGTTTTAGCCCACCTTTAATAAGGCTTCACCTCTAACCTGCATAAAACCATTGCGCAACAATTGAATACTGTAGTTACATTTCTTGCTCAGCTTTATTTCAGGTGATTGTACTTTTGAATTAAACAATCGATATAACGCAATGAATGCAATGGTAAACATACCTGACATCTCAAATAAAAACACTCAAGACACAAACAGATTAGATTTTAAATTAGTTAATTTTTTACACCCAAATTTCTATTCATACCAGCATTGTTACCACCACCGTTATTAGTCTAGCACTAGCATTAGGTTATCACCGACATGAAAAAGGAATTTTCACTTAGGATGGGACTTCAAAAAAATTCACACAGGAACAAATTTGACAAGAAATAGAATGTGGAAGTGTTTTTGTAAGACAACACCAATGTCCTCATGGTTGTTTAAGGGTTAAAGCTCCTTAACCACAATGAAGTGCTCCCATGAGAGGAAGTAGGAAAGTTCCCTTTATCATGGAATAAAGGAAATCTATGCAAAAGGTATATCCTAGCACAAAGGAACGGCAAGCTCAAAATAAGTTGATGATGCACAATAAAAGTTGACAGAAGTGATAGGTGCTAAAAAAAAAAGGACAGCAGCACACCAAAAGGAGATGGTCCCAAACAAAAGAAAACACAATTTTATTTCAACAAAAAGAAAGCCAACCTATCCTCCAGCTCAGGCCCTCACATCTTCTCACTGGAAGTGCTAATTCACACAGTTACACTAGATGTATCCCCAAGAAGAGATATTCTTAGCAAAAAAATATTTTCTTCAGGAAAGCCAGTCACAGAACAGCAAGATAGCACATGTAAACTAGTAATTACAAAGCGTTCGATTTGGGAATACAATTTTTACTGCATGTTCACATTTTCCTTCTTTTTACGTAGTTTTTAAATTCTTGTAAAGCAGCTTGATGAATTATAGCATGTATATTTGCTTGAAGTAAGCTAAAAGAAACATTCATTTGATTATCTTGCAATAAGCACAACTCATTGTGAGTTTTATATTTGCCTCTCACAGAAAATACATATTGTCAGTGCGTATCTACAGAGATTGATATAAAAAGTGAATTGATAAGGAAGCAATACTTTATAAAACGTAAATCCCTTACAAAGGTTCACAAAAATACTTGCAAGTTGTAGACATATAGCTATTAATCTGCCCAGAACATATTTTTTCTAATCTAAATTAAACTCTGTTATCCATCCCTAAATTTCATAGGCTGAATTATCACATCCATACCTGCAAGAACCATATACATACAGTATGTATTATATCTAAGAAACCTCATTCTCACACAAGACATGACTTCAAGCCTTGGTAATATCACACAACATTATTGGTTGAGATCCTACCACACACAGCCTGAATTATATAAAAACTATCAAAACAGAACAATTTCATTTCATTTCAAACATTCATCATTATAAACTAAAGCAACACTAAGATTTGTTTAATCAACTTCATAACAAATAGAAACATAAGTTAGAACAAGTTGAAGATAAAGCTTAAAATTCAATGAAGTTAATGTGAATATTTTCTAGCACACATGTTAATGAGATACTTTAGAAAAGGCAAGTAAAATTTAATCCTCATGAGAGGATGCCTCACATGCAAGATGACACATTCTACAATAGGTCAAGGCAACAGGATAACTCACGTGATGTTCCTCCAAGCCTTGTTTGCTATGGAGTACACCCAGAAGTCTTTGTAGTGATAAAACTGAGACTGAGATTTGGAAGTGAACTCGCCACCAAACACCCACAGCTCACCGCCATTCTGCACAGAATAACAGGAAACTAAATTCAGTACTACAAAGCACAAAATTTTTACAGCACCTGACTATCAAACTATCAAAAAGGTTATAGAAAAGTTTCCAGATATAATTGTTCTCAGTATCCTAAAATATCAGTAAAATTCACGTAGCATTGTTTTTTCTGCTCAGGCAACCAACTATTTTAAATTTTAAAATCTGTGCTTAAGGAACAAATTTCTATACCTAAAATAAAGTTATTTTTAAAAAAATAATTTTTTAAATTTTTGTACAAACGTGTTGGAAAACAAATGAAGACCCAGAAAACTTATTGAACTTAAATAAACAAGTTATTAATATGTTGCATGGACTATGAGACCTAAACTAATTGAAATCCAAGAACAAATAGCACATGCCAAGCTTCTGAAATTCTACAACAAATAGTTTCATGAATGCTAATAATTACCCTAATTTTAGCATTTTTATTTCAAAATAATTCCTCATACTTACTACTTAATTACTAAAGAGCACTTGGAGAGAATTGAATAACAATACAAGAGTATTATAAGTACAAAAGAGATGAGCACCATAACACCATCCTGACCTGGGGCACAGCAACAGTCTGGTGAGCACAGCGAGGTGGAGGGCCTCCTGGGCACTGTATGTCATGCCAGCGGTCCTGCTTTGCTGTGTAGCTGTAGAGCTCGTTGTACACCAGTGCCTGCATCACACAAGTCTCTTGTTATTTAATGCCATAACATGTTGACTGCGATCGGTTTTACTGAAGTTTGAAATTCAACTCAAATTTAAAGTCAAAAGTGGTTTGTAATTTTATGAATACGAAACATTAACTGATTAATACATTAACTAATTAATTTAATACAATTAATTTTAAAAGATTATCAAAATTTTTCAAACTAATGATGGGTCATTCAGATCATTGATGATGTGACCCATTGATGGGTCATTTTGTAGCAGGAAGAACTTGAGCACAACCCATGGTTTACAAGCAACGTGTTAGAGTTCACTATCATGGCTACATAATTTCACATTGTCCTTCTATGAACTCTGAGTCTGCTTCAATTATTATTCATATTAAAAGTATAGTTATCCCATCTATCAATAAGATAGATTAAATTGTTTCTTAATTGAATCTCGCTCAAAACATGAACAATAAACTTATTAATGGGAAGCATTATATCAAAGAATCAAGTTTTACACTTGCTACAAAGCAGCGCTACCATGAAAGAAAAAAGTCTTCCATTTCATGTTCAATCTTGTTTCAGAAAAGATAGAGTATAAAAACACTAAAAATATACAATAATCCAATGGAATGAAATGTATAACATAATGAACATTGATTATATGATCATATTTTACACAAAAACTCATGCCTACTCCCAAGAGATAAAACCACATGCATTTTCACATTCATTAAAACAAGGCACACCATACTTGAGAAGATGAAGCTCACCATAGTTGAAGATAATTTGTGTTAATATGAGAACATACTTGGAATAAAAAACTGCTGTCAATTTTTTATTTGGCTTTGAGAGAGCTTCAGTTCCTAAATAAAATAGAATAATTCCTTCTAAGTAATGCCTTACAGTTTTTTCATGTAGTCTGTTACTTACGTTGACACCATTGAAGTACTCTCCAGCAAGCATGAAGAGCTGATCTTTCTCAGGATGGGGCGTGAGGGTGAAGGCAGATCGCTTGGATGGAGGGGCTTTACACAAGGTTACAACCACTTGCTGTTTTTGGCGGTCAGCATCAGCAAACTGGGCTAACAGAGTATCTATGTCTTCCTGCACAGTCAGTACAAAATAAATTGTTAGTAAGCTTTCCAGGTATGAATCTCTTCAGCAAATGTAAAGAAAAACGACTCATAACATATCTACACTAATGGACACTCATAACTTGATCAGCAATATATGGTTCTTTGCTGAAATACAAAAAAATTGTTCTGCAAAACCACTGGTGAAAGCATCTGATACTAACTGATATAGCCCCTATCATGAGAAACTGCACTGCAAGTTTGATGATTATGACTGCATCTAGCATGCATATAATTTCAATTCTTTGAATTAGGCAATACACTATTTGTTAAATAAAATATTGCTTGGGATATACCCTGGTGTATATATGCCAATAATATAATTATTTAAGATAAAATTAGATCATCACTTTACTAAGAAGCAAAAAGAATATTGAACAGAACATTTCTCAAACTTTGTCCCATCTCACTCATATGAATTGACACAAAAATCTAAAACGTTAAAATATCAATATGCACTTACCTCTCCCTTTGACTTCAGGGTCTTCTTTATTTTCTGATTAGTTTTTTTCTCTGTTTTAGCAGCAGTTTTCTCTGCTCCTTTTCCTTTCTTCTTGTCCTTCTTGCCCATTATGAAAAATTATCTGAAATGCTATAAGAACACTATAAACCTAAAAAAAAATTGAGTTTTAATTAGTATCAGAATTACGCAAAGTGGTTTTAATTATAGTATATGCAACAGCATTACCATAGTTTTAATAATCATAGAGAATATATCTCATGTGATTAACCATTTAACGCCCAAGTGGACTGTATGGTCCTCTTTCAAAATAATAATATATTGTATTTCTTATTCAATTTGTTTACTAATGTGTCCTTAGAACTTCACTACTGAGTGGCAGTTCCTTCCCCATCTTGATAACAGTGACTTCCTAATGCCAGTGTCGGTTCAGTGATAGTGGTTGTCATGACGGTAATATGAGTATAAAAATGTGGGCATTAAAAGGTTAACATGGAAAAAAATTTTGTAGAGAGCAAATGTATTTCTCTTATTTGAGGAACCAAAAATTAATGAATGACAAGGAAAATTTAATTCAGACTTTAATTCTTCAATTTAATTCAGACTTGTCATAATCATGTAACCTACAGACATGCAGTTTTGTATGAAATGAAAGACTTTCTTCCGGACTTTGTGAACCACAAAATAACAATACAGACAACAAATTACAAAATAGTCTGGATTCATAATCAAAAATATAATGCAAAATCTTAAGTTGGATGACAAGGACACATATATGGCGACCATCTAAAGATAGCAAGAAAGAAACATGTAAGAACTCACATTTTCTTTCCACTAACTTAAAAAAATTCAAAAACTCAAGTACAAGAAAACAGAAGCTACATTTCCTTACAGAAATATTAAATTTCTAAATACTCTTTTACACGCACCCAATAGCACTAACAAAAAACCAAACATCACACAGACTAACCCACAGAAGATCATGAGAACTGGGTGATTATGAAATTGAAATATGATGCAAAAACTTTCAAAACCACTCACACCTTTACTTATACAAAGCATTGTATCCAGGAACAGAATTTCTGATAGATGTTCTTGATGATCTGTATCATTACAAGTCTACAAAAGTGTTTATAAAAGCTCGTTTGATCAGCATTGGCAATGAACTAATACCAGAAGTTAATCCTAATTTTGGAGGATTCAACAGGATTCTATGAATTAAACAAACAATCCTTGTACTTGACAACAATTGAACTTGTCTTATAACTCCTCTATAGTTCATTACATGGCAAAATAGCTCATCAGTAACCTTCTCAGTAAATTTTACCCAGTGAGCAATGCTTGATGACATTAACTATTCAGGAACAGAATCAAGCAGTATCAATATCAAGGCTTTTGATTATTACTGCTGAGCATGTCAAAATATGAGCAACTATACTTTTTCATAATTAATACTATGATATTTACATGTCATTTCTCTTATGTGTAATAACATGAGTCAGACAAAATAATTCAGTACAGAGCAGAGTACCTTAAACTACAAGGTTGTCATAGATTGAGCTATAAAATGGTTGAAACTCTTACAGGATTGCAACTGTGACATGAATTCCTATGTTTCAACATGAGAGGGTGGTAATGCAGTGTTCAATTTTTCAGTAGTCAAGCAACTCTGTTAACAATTTTTATGTGAACTATGTCATTCCATTCTGTGAGTGCCTTGATTATTATTTTTGATGATATAATACGCAAGATAAAATTCCATTTAACTCTCGTATAGCAAACATAAAAAAAACAATTTGCATAGTTCTTCCTTTGCAAATGCTATTTTCTACCTATACTACATCAATATAGGCATTTTTAAAAGAAGGACTTTTCAACTTGTTTTACAGCTCAAGTTAATATCATTGAAATAAATAAAAATTTCTTTAGTTTGCTTGAGAAAAACTCAAAGTGAGGTATAGAAATAATTTGAAAACTTTTAACACAAACCATTTGTGCCCAAGTGGTTCAATTTAAAGATTACATAGACATCAATGCTACATGTGCACTGACAAATTTTAAAATAAGTTCACCTATAAGCTAGTTTTATGCACAAAGGAAAAGTAAGGTAAGGCTGTTAACAGACCGCTGCAGTACAGTAATCATAAATGAGAGTAGACAAACATTTTTGGAGAGTTTGCACAGTCCTAGGAGACTTCTAAGCTTCTGATCAACTACAACCTCATTTAATGCAATAGTATTGGTATAGAAGGATTGTCTGATGCAATGACGTACAACTGTAACAATGATTGATTTTTTCTTAGATATTTTCCGAGTTTCTAACTACAAACAATAATAATAACTACCTTGGAAATTCTGGCAATCCTTACCATGTAAAACTACAACCCAATGCAAAATAGAAAAACTTTCATTTAAAGACTTTCATTTGTATATCAGCTTACTAAAAACAAATCTTTACTTTTTAAAGGCATTAGGTCTTGCTAATCAACATTTCATCTCAAATTCAGGAAAATAGTGTCCAAGTTAAGTTCTTCAAATTACTTCCATCTGATCAACTGTTATGCATAGATGAAATAGTCATATTTCTAATCATTTTAGTTTTGTCTTTCTTGAATGTAGTAAACATTTCTTCAGTAAGCGTTGCAAGACACGTGAGTAGTAACCTTTACCCTAGTATACAAAAGCACTGAAAAATATGTTACTCATAACAGCAGTATTTAGTTGGAAATGTACGTAAAATTTAATGATAGTACCACAATACCAATGATAGGATATGGCTTGAGTGCTAGTCTTTAACTTTGAGAATCGCTAAGGTTGGGCTAGTGAAGTTTTCAACAGCACATAAAATTATAAACTTTGTTAATAAGGAAAGATTTACACATGATTAGTTAAAGAAAAAAGGAAAAAAGTGCCAACTTAGTAGTCCTCAGCTTGCAAGTGAACAGCAAATGAGAACACAGCATTTAATGACTGAGTTGCACACCAACACAACTGAACTATGATGTATGAATAAAAATTAGTTCTAGTTATTCAACAAATATGAGAATTTATATGAATAACTGGTATTCCAATATAAATATATTGAATATATATAATATACAATAGCTCAAAGTCATATTACCCCCAGAAACAATTACTGAGTCTGGTTAAGCGGGCTCTCCGTCCACGCATAGGTTTTTTTCAAACGAAATAAATGTACAGGGAGTTCATGGAATCGAACTCGTGACTTATAAGTTACCGCGCCAGCACGCTACCGACTGCGCCACCAATCACCCTAAAAGGTGATCGATGCACAACGGAAGCAATGCATGGCACGGCGAAAGCGGGCTCTTCCGTCCACGCATATAATTCCCTTATGTATCAATAGCTCAAAGTCATATTACCCCCAGAAACAATTACTGAGTCTGGTTAAGCGGGCTCTCCGTCCACGCATAGGTTTTTTTTTTTCAAACGAAATAAATGTACAGGGAGTTCATGGAATCGAACTCGTGACTTATAAGTTACCGCGCCAGCACGCTACCGACTGCGCCACCAATCACCCTAAAAGGTGATCGATGCACAACGGAAGCAATGCATGGCACGGCGAAAGCGGGCTCTTCCGTCCACGCATATAATTCCCTTATGTATCAATAGCTCAAAGTCATATTACCCCCAGAAACAATTACTGAGTCTGGTTAAGCGGGCTCTCCGTCCACGCATAGGTTTTTTTCCAACGAAATAAATGTACAGGGAGTTCATGGAATCGAAATCGTGACTTATAAGTTACCGCGCCAGCACGCTACCGACTGCGCCACCAATCACCCTAAAAGGTGATCGATGCACAACGGAAGCAATGCATGGCACGGCGAAAGCGGGCTCTTCCGTCCACGCATATAATTCCCTTATGTATCAATAGCTCAAAGTCATATTACCCCCAGAAACAATTACTGAGTCTGGTTAAGTGGGCTCTCCGTCCACGCATAGGTTTTTTTCAAACGAAATAAATGTACAGGGAGTTCATGGAATCGAACTCGTGACTTATAAGTTACCGCGCCAGCACGCTACCGACTGCGCCACCAATCACCCTAAAAGGTGATCGATGCACAACGGAAGCAATGCATGGCACGGCGAAAGCGGGCTCTTCCGTCCACGCATATAATTCCCTTATGTATCAATAGCTCAAAGTCATATTACCCCCAGAAACAATTACTGAGTCTGGTTAAGCGGGCTCTCCGTCCACGCATAGGTTTTTTTCAAACGAAATAAATGTACAGGGAGTTCATGGAATCGAACTCGTGACTTATAAGTTACCGCGCCAGCACGCTACCGACTGCGCCACCAATCACCCTAAAAGGTGATCGATGCACAACGGAAGCAATGCATGGCACGGCGACTTATAAGTTACCGCGCCAGCATGTAGATGGCTGCTTTTTGGTTGTTGACAACATTACATGCTTGACCAAACTCAAAACAATATTTGAAGCAAATTCAATACTAAAATTAACATATTCCTTGACGTCCAAATCAACCTGAACAACAACAACAACCATACCACATCCGTTTACCAAAAACCTACCAACACTGGAATTTACCTACATGCTGAAAGTGAAACACTACAAAGATATAAAAACAGTACGATAAAAGCGCTCGTCCATCGCACATACAAGATATCTTCTACTTGGCAGCTGTTCCATGAAAGCATAACAAGGCTAAAGCAGGCATTCATTAATAACGGATACTCAAACACATCCTTTGATGACATCTTGAAAGAATATATACAGAAAATAAACAAAAGCACCAACCCAGACCAGCAAATTATACATACAGTATATTATAAAAACCAATACTCTACAGCATACAAAGCCGATGAACGCATATTAAAGCAAATCATTAAAAACAACACCAAATGCAACGCTGATAACGAACGCCTACAACTTACCATATATTACAAAAGCCATACAGTCGCCAGCCTCATCTCTAAAAACAATATTGGCACAAAACTACCAGCCTTGAAACAGACCAATGTCATATACGAGTATAAATGCAACCATGAGGACTGTGAACCTCTAAACAGCTCGTATATAGGCATGACAACTACCACACTATCAAGACGCCTAACCATGCACCTATCCACAGGAGGCCCAAAACAACACGCTTCGGAAACACGGCCAAGCCCTAACAAGAAACCAATTAGTGAGCAACACAAAAATTCTACGCAAAGAAACAGACTTCAATAGATTACAGATTGTAGAAGCAATACTGATAGAGCAGAAAAAACCAACAATTAACAACCAGAGCACCGGGACCCACCGCATTCTCAAACTTTTTTGATGCTGACCGCGTGAGTTGCACGTGGCCGCGTCAACCGACTCTGCCACCCTACCTTTCATTTGATCCCGAGCAGCCATTACAGAAGCACCTCAGAAATCATAGCTGCATTTTGTTCGCATAGCTTGAGAATGGCGCAAGAGCGCCGAAGCGCGTCGACTATTAGCAACCTTTTTAACCTCCTTAGCAATGATGCTAGGAATATATTCAGGAAAATAGAAAATCTTAATAAAAAACTAATCAATAACAAAAACGGCGTACTTTTTAATGAAATATGCTCGAAAGAAAGACTGTTTCCAAAATATATATATATCTATATATTCAAAGCTCAAAACTTGTGGGCCTTCAAGGCAGTATATTAATTTGACATCTTTGAAGAAATTAAAGGTCACTATCACATTTCAGCAGTTTATTGTTCTTACCTTCTAAGAAATGAAAGTCTTAACTGAGTGCCTTCAAATCTTTCTCTTGAAATTAAATTTTTTCAACACAGAATTTTATCATGAAAATTTCCTGTCTATTGACCAAATCAGAAGCACTAATGGTAGTAAGATCTTGACTGATAAATATAATGGAAAGAGGAGGCGGAACAATGATTTCACGGGCACAGAACAAATAGTACCACAGATAAAGAGAGATACACCACCTGGCAACAATATGTGACAATCTCCAGTCAGCTGTGTGACAACTTGGACAACAATTACACCACGATGTTAGCCACTTGAAAGAGGAAAACTCCTGAGGAAGATGGAAATTACCTTACTGCTATAACACATTAAATACTCATTTGCGACAGAAAGTGTATCAAAGAAAGTTGTTTATTATGATGTCATTAACATGATACAAGCATCAAAATTTCAAAAATCAATTAGTATGTTGTCCTGAAAATATACCAAGCAACAATATTAGTGGATCATCTCAACATGTTCTAAAAACATTATTAGCTATTATGCCACTTAGGTATGTTTCTTTTTTGAATTTCTCAAAGTTGAATTGAATTCATTCAAGTCATAAGTTCAAATAAATTTATAACTTTCTTCAACACTGGATAAGCATTCAGAAGTCAGAATTCTCTCGGACCACTGCTTGGTTACTTAAATTAAAAGTCAGAGTAAATAACAAAACCATGAAAAAACAGATTACCATGAATGCACAGTCAACCAAAATTGGCAATCAGGAGAGTTTGGTATGGGACATTTTTAAGTTGTATCAGAAGAAAATAGAGCAGCTGTATGAAAGTGAGAAAATATTTACACTAAATGAGCATTGAAAACTGACGCATACTTACACTAGGATGCATATGATTCACCACTTATATCATGAATAATTTATAGCACAAGTAACAATTTACAACACACAGTACATTTATACATACTTGAGCAGAAATTCTGGTGAATGTTGAATTTAATGTTGTCAACAACTTTCATAATTTCATTACAAAGTTAGGGTAATTGGAGACATTTTAAAATGTTTTACATGTATGACATTATGCTCGCAAATGCTTAGTTTTTGACACATAGCATAAATAACTTTAAGTTAAGAATAGCATTAACGGCAGTTTTGATATGGCTCTTCCGACGCTTTGTAGACGCGGACCATGCCAAGTTTTTTGTCAGGAATCATCAGCCTTGGTATGATCAAATTAAATTAAGTTATTTCAAGTTAATTTTAGATTATTTTAGGTTAGTTTATTTAACTAACCTAACTTTACCTAACCTAACCTCAACTATCCTTACTTCAAAATTGTATTTCTGCTCATTTACGCCTACGTTTGTTCAATTTTATATACGACGTTCCTATAACTTAAAATTTGAATATCTCAAAAACTAATCATTTGCAAGCATAATGTCATTTGTGTAAAATCTGTGTAAAATATTTTCAATTGTATCATATTACTCATAAGGGGCAACAAAATAATTTAAATAGTTGACAACATTAAATTCAATATTGACCAATATATATAGTAATTACAGCATTATTTTAAAAAAAATACTAAGCAAACCATAATTGCAAAAAAGGTAAATGTGAAGCGTTTGCCAGTAATCAATTTTTAAGTTTTCAGTGCCTAAACATAGGTAATTTGAACAAACTAAACGAGTTTTCATCTATGCACTTTCGGTCTGACATAAGTATTTTACGAGTTATAGCGGTCTGTTAATTTTCGTCTGTGATGACAAATGCATCGAATAAACAGCCACTAATCGATTTTTGAATTTTTGTTGCTTGAATCATGGGAATAACATAGAAATAAACTACTTTTTTCTATACACTTTTTGCAGCAAATGAGTATTTTATGAGTTACAGCGGTAGGTTTTATTTTTTGAGCGATTGAGCTGTTAAGAAGACGTTTGAATACTTCTTAATTTATTATTAACTCATCCCGCGGAGCTTGCGGAGCCTGAATTTACTTCCAGCTAGGATCTTTTAGTTAATAACACCATAGAAATTATCACCCAAAAATAATGAGTTATAGCGGTATGTCACTTTCATCTTAGATGGCGAGAATGCGCTCGAGCATTGGAGCACGTCGAAAGGGAGCGTCCACTGCAGTGTTGCCATACGAATTTCTTTCCGCTTCAAACACTAGAGTCATTTACCACTATAAGTCATTTACCGTTATCCCTCGCAAGATACTTATTTCCGACTGAAAGTGAATAGAAGAAAACTTGTTTAGTTTGATCTAATTAACTAGGTTCAGGCATCATATTATAAGATTATATTATAAGTTAGTTTAAGCCTCCCTAACCGCTGCAGAAATAGAGCGTATCGAAGAGAGGAAGGAGGAAGGCACCATTTAGTATGGAGATAAGAAAATGAGGAATCTATGCAGAAAGGGCATAGAAACAGTAAGATGGGAAAGAAGTTCATGAAATACGATAAAAGTTGAAGAAGAAAGTCAGAGGTGCTGAAAAACAGGACAGTAGTGAACCAAAAAAGGTGGTCCTTAACATAACAAAAAGCATTTTATTTCAACAAAAAGAAGGCCTACCTAACTCTCAGCTCGGGCCCTCACATTTTTCCCCTGGGAGAGGTTTAGGCATCAAAAAATGATAAATCAATTACTGGCAAACGCTTCACATTTATCCCAGAAAAATCGAAATCATTACCCCTTATGTATCTTTAACTGCAGCAATAATACAAACACGTATGAATATGAATAACATTTTTGACCATTCTTTTTAGATTCATTAGAGATGCAATTTCAACTACTTAAATGCTTAAAAATTATGGTCAATATTGAGTTTAGGTGATGTGGGGAAATGAAGCATCCTCTTTCCAGAAATCAGTAAAGGAGTCCATTTAAGAACGTTTTACACGAATGACATTTTTGACGCTGATGCGTTATTTTTGAATTAGTCAACTTTGAAGTTCGGTTTCGCACGCCAAGGAAGCAAGCATGCCATGCTTGATTTAAGGAGAGCGTCCCCCTTATGAATCCTTGCTTCTGGGATTTCTTGAGAAACTGGGATTTTTGCTGTTATAAGAAGTGTAAGAGGTCAGGTACATCCTGTGAAAAAATGAGACTCGTACGTTCACTCGTTCGCCCGCTACGGGGATTTAAAAAATGGGGGGAGGGGAGGGGGAAGTGGTATTTTATCATGCTACACCTCCCCCTTGCCACTTTCTTCACGACTTGACGTTGCTATTTCATCTCCGATGTCTCTGGATTACTCTACAATGATTTTAGGGGTCTAACTTGAACCAAAAATTTAAAAAAAAAATTTATTTGTATTGTTTATGTATCTTTGTTTTGCTTATAATGTAAACAATGGTTTTTGGGGTTTCAAAATGCTTCTCCTCCCACACTTTTTGAGCTACAGTGATGGTTTTGGTATCATTATATGCGGAAAAACGCGGGCTTTTACGGGTGCTAAAATTCGTTTCCTCAAATTTACATTCGCAATATGAAAAAGTGTAAAAATAGGAAAAAAATGCCCTTTTTTGGGAATGTAAAAATTTATAACGTCATAACTCATCAGCAATAAATAATTTTGGAATGAATTTTAGCATCCATAAAAGCGCGTGTCTTTCCGCATTCATTGATATCAAAATCATCACTGTAGCTCAAAAACTGTAGGAGGAGAAGATTTTTTAAACCCCACCGTCAAACTTCGTTTTCTTCGATTTCCCATTTTCTTTTCACGAAAATTGATTTTTTGCTCTAAGCAAAAACGATTCCAAATTCAATTTCCTATCAGTATATCAAATTTCATTGTTCTAGGTTCAATAATAAAGGAAAAAGTCCGTATGGGGGACACTCTCCTTAATTAATAACGGAAGCTAACCCTCTATTACAAACGTAAGGAGGTTGGGTCGTGAGGGGTAGCCACAGTTCTTCTAGTGAAAATTATAAATAAAGGTTTCTAGTGACGTCCGTTTACATCATCTCCAATGGCGGTCACCCGGTACCCAAGATGGCGGCCACCATCTTTGATATTTTAATTTTTTGAGAATTACTTTATGAGAATGGCATATTGTTATTTGGCGAAAACCATAGGCCTTGTAGGCTATGGTTTATTTTAAAATAGATTGAACCTATACAGAAAGAAGAATGAGAAGAACAGTTTATTTTCAATATAGATGTTAGAAAATAAGGTAAATGTTGAGGAGTTGACTATAATTGATTTTCCATTTTTAGATGCGTAAATATTGTTAATGAGATGAAAAGAAACAAATTTTCTACAATGCACTTTCCGGGGCAAATAAGTATTTTAGAAGTTGTAGCGGGATAAATGAGTTACCGGAACTGAAGTGTTTGAGGGGGGGGAAAAAAATAAATAAGGAAAGCAAACACCCTATTACAAACGTAAAGAGGTTGGATCGTGAGGGGTAGGCACAGTTCTTCTGGTGAAAATTATAAATAAAGCTTCTAAAACACATATTAGGGTGATGACCGCAATCTTGTTTACATCGGTTCCAAGATGGCGGCGCCCATGGTGGTCACCATCTTGAAGCTTATATTGCGGTAAGAATGGTGGAGCTTTTGCATTTTTCATGCCTCAATTGGTAAATGTAAATATGCAAATGCATGCCAGAATTTTACTTCATTTATAATTCTCACTAGAAGAACTGTGGCTACCACTCACAACCCAACCTCTTTACGTTTGGACTTCTTAAGTGATTAATAGAAACGGAATTCTGAATTTCCCCACATCACCTAAACTCAATATTGACCAAAATAACACATCACCCAGCAGAATGTCATTCTTGTAAAACATTCTTTAATGTGTTCCTTTATTGATTCTTCGCAACAAAATTATGAAAATCGTTGACAACATTAAAGTAAGGTAAATGTTGAGGACTTGACCATAATTTTTTTTCTAGTTTTGGATGCCTAAATATTGTCAATGAGATCAAAATAAATAAGTTTTCTTCAATGCACTTTCCGTCGGAAATGAGTATTTTACAAGTTACAGCAGTAAATGAGTTACCGGAACTCCAGTGTTTGAGGTGGGAAATAATATACCCGCGCGGCCCGACATGAAAGTAAACAGGCGTTGCCGCGCGCTAACCAAGCCGACTTTGCCATAACTCCACTGTTTGAGGCGGGAAAAAAAAAATAAGAGAAGCAAACCCTCTATTACAAACGTAAAGAGGTTGGGTTGTGAGGGGTAGCCACAGTTCTTTTAGTGAAAATTATAAAGAAAGGTTGTAACCGACCCATTACGTCAAATGATACGAAACACATGTGGCCATCACCGCTGCTTCAACGTAACTGGCAGCCTTGAGATGACCGCAGCCCACAGGTCCGTCCGTGACTTCAACCCCCTGTATAGTGTGGGTTCGACGTATCTGGGAACATTTGAATTAAGTCTTTCGCATCAACAATATAACTCGTCATCTCATTAACTATGTTTATGCATAGTAGAATTTCAATTGATTTATAATTTTTACTAAACGAACAGTGGCTACCCCTCATGACCCAACCTCTTTACGTTTGTAATAGGGTGATGCTTCCCTTATTTATTTATTCCCGCCTCAAACACGGGAGTTCCGGTAACTCATTTACCGCTATAACTTTTGAAATACTCGTTTCCGACGGAAAGTGCATTGAAGAAAACTTGTTTCTTTTGATCTCATTAACAATATTTAGGCATCGAAAATTCGAAAATCAATTATGGTCAAGTCCTCAACATTTACCTAAAGTAAATATTGACCAAAAGTTGTTGCTTTTCATCTCATTAACAATATTTACGCATCCAAAGGTGGGAAATTAATTATGTTAAACTCCTCAACATTTACCATAAATATATCATTGGTTTTTAATACCTCTTAATTTAGGCTTAAAGATCCTTTTTTAAAACATACACATGGTCGTAATACTGACGTTTATAGACAACACCAATAATTGGGAGAAAAACTATTGAAAATGCATTTTCTTTACTGCGTAATCAAATTTGAAGAGAATGAAAATATAGATTATAACTAGAATTTGATGCTGATTTCAAATCAGCAATTTTTTTTTACCGCTCTTGATTTTTTCGATTTTTCATAATTTTTTTCAATTTTAAATTTTTATACATTTTTAATGTTTTTTTCGTCCTGCACCACCTCATGATCCGAACTCTGCCATTCTCGACTCAACCTGGTCGGACTTGGCATACTTTGGCTTGCACCACCTCATGATCCGAACTCTGTCATTCTCAACCCAACCTGGTCGGACTTGGCACTTTGGCCTGCACCACCTCATGATCCGAACTCTGCCATTCTCGATCCAACATGATCAGACCGTGCCTTGAAGACCTGAGTACCGGATAGGGCCGGGTTCCACCCAACCTGTACGGACATGGCATTCTTTGGGCACCACCTCAGTTGTTGGCTTGTTGCTAGCCGCCTTTCCAAAAAAAAAATAAAAAAAAATCAAGAACGGTTAAAACAAATTGCATATTCGGAATCAGCATCAAATTCCAGTTATAATCAATATTTTCAACTTCAAAGCTCATTAATTCGAGTACTAGTTGATACGTAGGAATGGAAAGATAGTTCTGAATATTGATTAATTGTCTAAGACAGAACCATTCATACCTTATTCATTTTGCTTTCAATGCTAATTCCTGATATAGCATACCATGTACATTTTTTTTATTTGTATTCACATGTGTTATCAAATTTGGCTTAAGCAAAATCAAATTTGGCTTACTTAAGCCAAATTTGATAACGCATGTGAATACAAATAAAAAAATGTACATGGTATGCTATATCAGGAATTAGCATTGAAAGCAAAATGAATTAGGTATGAATGGTTCTGTCTTAGACAATGAATCAATATTCAGAACTATCTTTCCATTCCTACGTTTCAACTAGTACTCAAATTAATGAGCTTTGAAGTTTGAAAAATAAAATATTTTACCATTACACAAAGTTATATTTCCTACATTAATAATACTGGTACAAAAGAGTTCCCTGGAGTCAGGAACATGAGACACACTAAGTCAAATAGAAAAATAAATTAACCTTGGACTAGGTAAATTAAAAAATAATTTAGAAATATTACAGGTACACTTTCTAAATGAACGTTTAATATAAACAACTTTATTCAAAGCTCATAACCTGAACACACGTTGATCACACAGCACGTGTTCGCACCGCTAAGCCACAACCATGGCCACAACACAACTTTTCATCACCTGCTGTTCGCTGAGCCACTCTCAACAGAATGATTACAAGTCCTGCGGATAGCATGGTGTGGAGCAGGGACCATGGTGTGGAATGTAAAAACACGCTTTAAAAACAGTGTTGCCAACTTTATAGCGCATCAAAGAGCTGGATTTCTATCAAAAATCCGCTAGAGTCCGCTAGATGAATGGAGTATTTAGTTTAGACCGTAAATTTACAATAAATAATAATCAAGCATAACACGGTAAACGTATTAAAAAGTGACTCGTAAGTGTGAACTAAATTGTCTGAACTAAAAAGTCTTCCGACATCGGCGTTTAGGTTTGGCAATGCTAATAAATTCATTGCCAAGGAAGAAACATGAGTGAATGGATCATTGCCTGCTGCATCTTTATATTCAGAAACTTTTATTCAAAAATTCTGTCGTGGCTTTCAAGTTCTTCCCCTGTAACAAGCTTAGATTGTTTCATTCTACTTCAAAACTTTTTATTTCTTCTGCTGAGTAGTTGTGACAAAATAAGCCGCTTGTCTTTTAGCTGATTCATGGAATCAATTATAAGTTTCTTTACAAATAAAATTTACATTTCTGGGCAGGCTTCTGTGCACGCATGAGACGCTGCCTATTGAATTGAGTGGCACGTGCATCATACCAAAAAGCGTGGAAACAACCTTTCTCAATGATTTGCTAAAATATCTAACAACTCCAAGTAACTTATCATCTAAAATATCAGTGCTTTCAACAACTAGTATGCTGTACTTTTCCGAGATATCAGTATACAGTTCACTTACGAAAGGAGGCGCAAGAACATTCATAACAATTTCCTTTCACTTCGTAAAGTGAAGTTTGATACCCTGTGACATTTTATTATCAGTAAATGAACTGTAACATACTGACAAAAAAAGCTCAGCAAAACAAACAAACATACATCGGCATCTTTGGGATGCTTTATTTCCAATCAAGCCTGATACATATGATCTTAAGCATTGGTTTTTCAAATGTCTTATAACTAACCCCATATATAGGACACCATGACGGTTCCCCCGTAAAGTCGGTACCCATTTCCGACACCTGGGTTGAGTGGGGTATTGTGCTTGAGCTTTCCCTTATACCCAACGGGGAAAATCTCCCCGCCAGCGCCGGAACACGAACCCCCGTCTCCTACATACAAGGCTGATCCCTTAACCGCTTTGCCACGGAGAGCACAGCGGTTAAGGGATCAGATGCAAAGGAACTATGTTCTGTAGTGTGCAAGCATAATTTACCCTTTGCTGCACTGTGTGTGGCGTCTTTGTCAAAAGCTTTGATTTTGGCAAGCAAACACTATCGACAACATCCGATGATTGTGTTTTTGGCTAATAGCATTCTATTTTACATCATAGAATTTTTGGTTTATTGTGCATATACAATAGTCCCAATATGCTTTTGCTTTATCAGTGTGGTAAATGTAGCATTAGCTACAAAATGTATAAATTCAGTGAATTTCTCATTAACATTTAAATAGCATAATTATTGGCATTAAAAATCTTACTTCACTTAAATATTAATAATTTTCTACTTATAATTAGTAATCTTAGAAGTTTTTGTGTAAAAGCACAAAAAATGATAATACTATGAAGTTCTGGTTTTGGCGATGAGAATTAATTACGTTATGAACTTTGGGCAGGGTCACCAGTATTCTTGTGCCTATGGCTAGGCACAAAAATACAATTTTTTTGCGTGTTAATCGTGAATGTTTCTTGGCCCTTTTAACTCTGAAGGAGTAGGTACTCGGGTGCTCTACCGGCACCTAATTTTTATAAACTTGCACGAATTACCTCTGTAGGGCAATGATACACGACATCTACTTCTCGCCTTGCTTTATTTAGTTGACTCTGAGTGCCGTGACTACGGCAGCTGTGGGGAGGATCCACTTCTTGTGGAAGAAGATCCGTGTCCAGTGAGGTGACGCACTCCAGCAGGTGTCGTGGCTAGAGGGAATCCGTTGTGGATCCAGGCGAGAATGTATTGTAGGTGTAACTATCCGCAGATGCGGTGATAATTGTTTGAATTATTGGTGTAACTATCCGCAGATGCGGTGATAATTGTTTGAATTATGGTATCTTGAAAGAGGCAGTCCCCGTAGGAGTTTCTGCCTGTGAGCCTTGAGGCTGAATTGCTATGATTGTTAGCCGTTTGGCTGAAATGACTTTGATGAACGTCTCAAGTGGTTCTGAGAACGTTCCGAATGAATCGAAGGGGACGTTCTCAAGTGGTTCTGAGGAATGTCACAATTGAAGGTTGGTGGTGGTGTTTGTGTGTCGCTTCGTAGGTTCTTCTGTACGGGAGAGAGGACTTGGGTTACTTGTTCAAGCACGATAAAACTAATGGAATTTAGGTTAAGTAAGACGAGATACTTGGAGTTTGTATAATCAGTACACACAGCAGGACACAAGTTTACATCACGAAGGGTAGTGGTGGAGTGAGCTCCAGCCAAGCCCGAGAACCATGAGCTCAGTTCCACAAGAACCATGAGCTCAGTTCTCAACGCAGAGTACTGTCTAAACACATTCTAACACAAGAGCACTGCAACATTATCAGTATTATACACATATACATTCAAGGTGCTACAATAAAGGTTTCAACACTCCTTCTCACATTGAATGTGTGTCAGATGAGACCATTCCTAACTTCGTTCTCAGTCTAGAGAACTTTTCTATGGGCAGGTTTTTGGTAAATATGTCGGCGAGCATTTGGTCGGTAGGGCAATACACTACGTCTAGGTCTTTGTTACTTACAAGGTCCCGTACATAGTGAAACTTAATATCGATGTGCTTGCTCCTCCCATGATATTTGGGATTGTTGGCAAGACAGATGGCTGACTGGTTGTCTTCGTTTATAACCATTGGTTCCATAGTACCAAAATTTAGATCACTGAGTAAGTGCTTCAACCAGACAGCCTCTTGAGCCGCACCGGCAAGATCAACGTATTCGGCTTCAGCCGTTGAAAGGGCTACACAAGTTTGTTTGTTAGATCTCCACGTAATTACCGAATTACTGAGGGTGAAACAGTAACCAGAGGTAGACTTGCGGTCATTTTTATCACCAGCCCAGTCAGCATCTGAATAACCAATGCAAGTATCAGAACATTTGCTATACAAGAGACCTAGTTTAGAGGTGCCTCTCAGGTACCTGAATATTCTCTTAACACACATCCAATGCTGTTCAAGAGGTTTGGAGCTGTATTTAGCATCATTATTCACTGCGAATGCAATGTCAGGTCGAGTTCTGGTTGATAAATACAAAAGGCTACCTACAGCACTTTGATAAGTGGCAGGGTCAAATTCGACATCATTTGGGGAACATATCGGATTTACATTTACGTCAGCGGGAGTTGCAACAGGTTTACAATTATCAAAGCCAAATTTTGACAACAAAGCCTCAGTGTACGCAGTTTGATTTAAGACAACATTGTTTTTAGATTGTACAACACTTACACCTAGGAAGTAACTCAGCACACCAAGATCTTTCATTTGGTATTGGGAAGAAAGACTCATTTTTATTTGATTTATTTCGTCATCAGACTCATGAGAAGCAATTATTAGATCGTCTACATACACCGCCACAATACACAGTTTCTTCTCTTGAACACGAGTGTATATACAAGCATCACTCTTAGATTGTACAAAACCCAATTTCTTCAAATAGCTATCTAGTGTAGTATTCCAGCACTTAGGAGCTTGTTTTAGTCCGTAGAGCGAATTTTGTAGTTTACACACAAGATTTTCTTTGCCTTTGACAATAAAACCGTCAGGTTGAACCAGGTAAAGTTCTTCCATCAGTTCTCCATTAAGAAAGGCTGTTGCAACGTCCATGTGATGGACTTGCATGTTGCATTTGGCAGCCAAAGCTAGTACTGTCCTGACAGACTCAAATCGAACCACGGGACTGAAGGTCTCGTCGTAGTCAATGCCATATTTTTGTGAGTAGCCCTGAGCCACAAGGCGAGCTTTGTACGAGCAAATGCTTCCGTCGGGTCCGGTTTTTCTTTTAAAGATCCACTTTGATTTGATAGGTTTTTTGTCATTAGGACACTCTACAAGAGACCAAACTTTGTTTTGATTTATAGACTCCATCTCATTCTCCATAGCTGTTTCCCATAGTTTTGCTTCTGGTCCACTGAGTGCTTCTTGAACACAAGATGGTATATCAAGCTCATTTTTCATTAAATACACCCATTCACCAAACCTATCAGGAGCCCGTCGATACCTGGCTGATTGTCTAGGCTCCACTCCCTCCATCCCAGCATCTGACTGTCTATGCTCCACCCCTCCCTCAGAGTCTTCTGGTTCTGGATCCTGAGGAAGAAGAGTAAAATTACCATCATTTACTTCTGAAGGCTCCTTCTCAATTGGCATCTGCTGAGATTCATTGAACATAACGTCTCTACTCAAAAATATCCTTCTGCTGCTTATATCATACAGACGATATCCCTTGGATCCACTTCCATATCCTACAAGAACACACGGTTTAGATTTTGGATCAAGTTTTTCCCTCTCATCTTTGGGGACATGAGCGTACGCACTGCAGCCAAAGGTTTTGAGGTGCTGTACATTGGGCTTGTGTCCATTAAGGGCCTGATAAGGGGTCATATCATTCAATGCACTAGCAGGGCTCCTATTTTTGACATACACGGCAGTTGATATAGCTTCACCCCAGAACGATTTTGGTAACTTTGAACCAGACAGCATAGCTCTGACAGAGTCAAGAAGAGTTCTATTCATTCTTTCTGCAACTCCATTTTGTTCAGGCGTCTTAGGCACAGTTTTTTCATGGATAATTCCTTCCCTTTTTAGGAATTGTTCAAAGTCATTAGAGATGTATTCCCCACCGTTATCGGAGCGCAGGATTTTAATTTTGTGATCATAGTGATTTTCTACCAAAGATTTGAACTCCTGAAACACTTTAAAAACATCACTCTTATGTTTGATAATGTACGCCCAAGTATACCTGGAGTGGTCGTCTATGAAGGTTACAAAGTACCTTCCACTCCCTAGTGATATGGGATTAAGCTTGCCACACACATCACTGGGGATAAGTTCTAAGGGTTGGCGTTCCCTTTTGTGATTTGTTTTGGGGAACGGAAGCCTATGATTTTTACCATCACAACAGTTTTCACAAAAAATGTTATCTCCACTCACAGAGCAATCAAAACCTTTACCAAGATTCTTAGTGGCTAATTTCTTAAGATTATTGAATCCTAGATGACAGAATCGTTTATGCCACAGAATTTCATCAGAGGAAACGTTCATACATTTAGCAGCTGAATTAAGGGTGCAATTAAGTTTAAACAATTTTCCTACTTTACCGCCTAAGGCAATCAATTTGTTGTCTTTATTTACAATCTTACATGAGCTTTCGTCAAAGCAAACTAAGTTTCCACTTTCTGTAATCTGAGGCACAGATAGTAAATTGTAGGCTAAACCAGGTACATATAAAACATTCTTAACAACACAGATATCTACAAGACCTTTAGGCAACAACACCATAACTTCAACATCACCTACACCAACACCTTGCAAGTTTCTACCATCACCAACTTCAATGTTAATTGGACTAGATAGCTCATTCATACAAGAAAAATCATTCCTATTATTACACATGTGTGCTGTTGCACCGGAATCAATTACCCAACAGTTATTGATATTTATCACAGACAATGCACTGATATAATTGGTTTTACCTGCTACAAAATTTTTCTGGTCTTCTGTGTGGTTCCCATCTTCTTTCTTCAACTTTTCTTGATAGATCCAGCACTTGGCACGTAGGTGTCCCGTTTTTCCACATTCGAAACATCTTGAGTTTTTCAATTTGGAGGTCACAAGGGATTTTTCACTGAAGTCTGAAGCACTTTGGTTTTTCAGTTTTTCTTCTTCATTCAGAAGACGCTCTGTCACAATGTCCCATGACGGTAGTTTTTCATGAGCTTCCAGTGCAGTCACGAGTGTGGAGAAGTGGTCGGGAAGTGACGACAGCAAGATTATTACACGACTTTCTTCACCAACAGCGACATCAATCACACTCAAGGACTCAAATATTTCGACAAATGCTTTGAGATGAGTTTGTAAGTCTTGGTCTTCTTTTAGTTTCATGTTGTAGAGTCTTTTGCGTAGTCTGAACTTGTTAGACCAAGTTTTCTTTTGGAATGTATCTTCAATTTTGTGCCACAGTTGCACAGGGTCAGTAGGATCCCCCAGTAAATACAGTTGACTCGTTTCTACACCAAGCACAATTGTTGCAAGTGCACTGTCACGTCTTTCTTCAAATTTTCTTCGAGCAGTCTCGTCCGTAGTCTGTAGCATGGTTTCCGTTCCTCGAACCAAGTTCCAGAGCTTTTCCTTCATTAAGAGCATCTTCATTTGCAGCTTCCATGTAGAATAGTTTTCATCATTAAGAGCCGTGAGGCAGTTCTTTGCACTTTCACTTACGGAGCCTGCCATGTTTCTTTCTCTTTCACCGTTTCTGTCTCACACAGCACTAACAAATCACCAACGTCTGTTCTCGCTGTCCCAGGCTGCTTTTCGCTTCGGGACTTAGGATAACCTCACTTGATATTGCTTCATCGGTAGGTTTTCTGGGCCCATAACCTAATGGAATTTAGGTTAAGTAAGACGAGATACTTGGAGTTTGTATAATCAGTTCACACAGCAGGACACAAGTTTACATCACGAAGGGTAGTGGTGGAGTGAGCTCCAGCCAAGCCCGAGAACCATGAGCTCAGTTCCACAAGAACCATGAGCTCAGTTCTCAACGCAGAGTACTGTCTAAACACATTCTAACACAAGAGCACTGCAACATTATCAGTATTATACACATATACATTCAAGGTGCTACAATAAAGGTTTCAACAAAAACAAGTGTGAGACAGTCGCTACACAGGCCAGGCTGCGAGCGACTGCCGATTTACATAATTGCCTCGAATCGAGGAGTCTATGCTGGTACCTCGGTCGTAATTCTGGCGCCCGAATACGGCCGAGGCAGTCGCAATATTAAGTTCATCGAATGGACAATCATGAAATTTCCTTAGGTGCCATTTTTCCCCATTTCTCTACACACGAGTATGCTCGGGGCACTACTAGAAGTGACACGTCGTATCTTAAACTGCCTCCGACATGGAATGCAAGATCAGTCCACGAGATAAAAGAGTATTACTGTCTAGGCAACGTAAGGGAGTTTGGCTTGATTAAAAAATCAAGGCTTTCGCCGCCTAATAATCCAGGGTGTAATTAATATATTACAAGGAGTGCTAAGATCATTACCACTATCCTATGGGTATCTAAACATGAGTTGGGTGAAACTCTTAAGCTGTTACAATTGAGTATTAACGAACATAAGATTGCTCTAAGTCAAAATTTACTAGGATCAAAATATTAGGAATAACCGCACAACTTTAAATTTAGAAGTTGGCTTATACTGATGAAATTATTAAGGTGCTTGAGTAAATTGGTAATTGTAAATAAATTATTTACATTGTTTTGAGTTAGCTAAATTACTTTCAAGTCGATACGGGAATGGGAATCCGTAAGCTTGACACAATTAGACTCTGAAACCTACCTAACCTATGTAGCACATAATTTAAGACAACTTTTACCATATTCACCCGGCACAAGGAAATGTTAAATAAGAAAATACCTTATTTAATATTTAATTAACTACAGCACAAGAAACACTGTGAGCCCAGTGAAGGCAATGATCCATATGACAAATCAATTATGAGCCTGGAAAATTGGGAGTCTGAGTCACTCAATTAAGGACAATTTTTGGAACTAGAACTTTGGAAACTTACTCACTAATTTTTACTAAAGGAAGGTTCCCTATTTACAAAGCACATACTGAAATATTTATCTAATTGTCTAGCACTCAAAAGCATGACAACTGAGATGTGAGCAAAACTTCAGCACTATATCCTTAACAACTATTGGCGTATAAAAATTATTTTAAAAGGGGAAATTTCCCTGATAATGGCTTTACATTTAATAGTGAGTTGACAATTTCATTATTCTGAAAATAATAACAGCAACTAGATAGCTACTATGCATCCTGAAGAGAATAATTCTCCTGGCTAGTCCAACCAGTTGCTTCTAGTCAATTCTGAGAATACTTCTAGGAATTGCTTCTTGGATGAACTATGTTAAGAAACTCTGTAAGGCCAGGAATGAATTGTTTGCCCAACACTCTAAATAGGGTATACAACAATACACAAAGGAAAATGCACTGTGAGAACCACAACTTCTGGGCAAGAAATCCTACAACAACATTTAGCACTATTGGTAATTTGAGGCAATCCTACTTAATATTTACAAAATACAATATTATTGACATATTACATATAATATGTATAGTTACCCGTAGATCAGCACACACAAAAAAAAACAATAATTGAAGTCTCACCAGTGAGATAAAACGAGATGTACACCAAGCAGTGATTTTTCAAAAAGTGGGCGTCAGGTGTCGACAAATGTTGCCACGGTGAGTCTATGGGGCGTCTCTAAATATTTTTAACTGACTTCTACAGAGACGTATTTTTTTAGTGCACAATTTTAATGGATTATGTATAAAGTTGAGTGAATTTCTTATTCCAAAAATAATGAG
Source organism: Morinoia aosen (assembly GCA_030386875.1). NCBI lineage: Eukaryota > Metazoa > Arthropoda > Malacostraca > Amphipoda > Talitridae > Morinoia > Morinoia aosen. The sequence goes on along the minus strand of CM059572.1, from coordinate 75,473,985 downwards.
AATGAATATTATGGGATACTTGGATTTTTAGATGGGAGTTTTAACAATTCGTAAATTTTTGGTTGGTAAGGAGCTGGAAGAATCCACTACATCTACTCCCCCTACCGAGGAGACCGAAAGGTCTGGTAACAGTGAAGCTGTTACCCGAGAGATGCCCGAAAGAATTACGAAGGAAGGTCCCGAAAGAAAGCTTGACAGAGAAAAAAATGGGGAAGGATTGACAGATCAGAGTTCACCCACCCTAAGTCTGCGCATAACGGGCTGGCGGACGACTAAGTCAGCCAAACCTGCTACGGCGCTCGGGGACAATAGAAGGGTTAAGCTGTGGGGCTGTGAAAGTTGACGTTAGGATTCCCAACTGGGACAACGAAAGAGTATCTGTGGCATCTTCGTGATGGGAAACAACAGTACCAGAAACATCAACCGAATTGGGAGCACCCGAATTACGAGGTTCCGACAGCGTTCTTTGAACGGTATTCATGGGAACGACGAATTCATTGCACTCCATAGTGGGAGGAAGGGTCCTAGCCAAGGCAGACAAGTGCAAACCAGTGGGCTCGACAGGTGTTGACCTGGGGCTAATTTGCAGCCTGGGTTGTGACTCATGAGAGATGGTGGAAAGGTTGTCAGGGGCGGAAACATAAGCCGCCTTCAATCGGTCGATGCTAACACTGTCGCTCTTGGTACCCCTTTTGATTACAAAATACTTAGGCGTCCTCTTTAGGACCTTGTAGGGGCCATCATAGGGACGTCGCAAGGGGGTTTTTACACCGTCCACCCGAACGTACACATGTGTACAGTTCTTCAAAAAGGGGTCAAGGCTTTCAGATGGCAAAGGCGGGCGAGGCGGTTGGTAAACCAATTCGCGCATTGCGCGTTTGAGACGTGCCGCGTAATCAGTGATTCGACTGGGGGAGTCTTCAATTTGGTAAGCGGGATCAATAACATCGCCGGGCAATCTTAAGGACTTCCCGTAAAGCAGTTCGGAGGACGTGCACTTTTGGTCCTGCCTAAACAAATTCCGCAGAGTAAGTAATACAACAGGTAAACGATCGACCCAGTCATCATGACACCGTAAACAACGCAGGGACGCCTTGAGGTCACGGTGGACTCTCTCGATGAGTCCATTTGATTGAGGGTGGAAGGCGGTGGTCGAAATATTGGTACTACCTAGGATTTTGGAGATCTCTAACTACAAGGTGGAAGTAAACTGAGCACCACGATCATGCGTGATGCTCAAAGGAACCCCGAAGCGGGAGATCCACGTCTCTACAAAAGTTCGAGCTACGGTTTCTGCCGTTATGTTAGCAATGGGGACAGCCTCGACCCAACGAGAGAAACGGTCTATCATTGTAAGTAAATAAGAGAAGCCGCGGGAGTTAGGAAGGGGTCCCACAATGTCAATGTTCACTGCGTCGAACTTGCCTCCGGAGAAGGCACAAGGTTGAATTGCGGCTTTGTTGTGCCGAGTGACTTTGCTAGCTTGGCAATCTGGGCAATTGCGAACAAACTCTCTTATGGACCTACGCATCCCGGGCCAAACAAAACGATCTGCGATTAAGCGGAAGGTTCTATCTGTTCCGGGATGGGCGAGATCATGGTAGTGTTTGATGGTGGAAAGACGCAATTTATTTGGCAAGAAGTATCGGTTAGGACGGTCGGCGTCACAATAGACACCTTCTCTGAGTGACAGCTTTAAGGACGAGCTAGGAGACTCAATCAAAGTTTGGATCTCCGTGTCGTTTTTTGTTCGGTGATGATATCAGCCAACGAAATCATTTGCACAGAAGGTCGGAACTCGGGCGCCAACGGGTTTAATACCACGTTGTGCACACGCGATAAGCAGTCGGCGACCGTGTTCTCGTCCCCCTTAATGTGCCTGAGATCGTTAGTGAACTGTGCTATGTAACTCAGGTGCCGAATTTCTCGAGGGGAGTGGCGGTCAGGAGGCATTCTTATGGCATTAATGAGAGGTTTGTGATCGGTGAATACAGTAAACTGACGTGCTTCAAGGGTATAGCGGAAGTGTTTGATGGCGAGATAGATCGCCAGAAGCTCTCTCCCGAACGTGTTATAGGGTTTTTCGGTGGGAGAAAGTTTCCGACTAAAGAACGCCAATGGTGACGTGTCATTGTTAACGGTTGCTGTAGTACCGCGCCGACAGCAAGGTCGGACGCGTCTACTAACAGATTGAGTTTTGCGTTCGGGTGTGGGTAAGCAAACTCCGTCGCATTTGCTAGTTCCTCTTTTATCTTAGTGAATGCCTCCTCTGCCTCTCTGTTCCACTCAATAAGTACAGACTTCCCTCGTTTCTTCGCTCTAATGAGGGAGGAGAGTGGTGCCAGAGTCGCCGCACAGTTCCTTAGGAATCGGTGGTAAAAATTCACCGATCCCAAGAACCTGCGCAACTCTTTCTGTGTAGTGGGTTTTGGGAATTTCCGAATAGCTTCTACCTTGTCAGGAAGTGGCCTAATGCCTTTATCGGAAATGTGGTGACCTAGAAGAGTCAGTTCCTTCTTTCCCAGTACACACTTTGCTGGGTTAATCAGCAGAGCGTGCGACGCAAGTCGTTTGCATAGCTCCCTCAGATGATGCACATGCTCCTCAGGCGTCCCCGAAGCCACAAGCACATCATCGAGGTAACAATTCAAAAACGGGAGGTCGGAAAGGACTTCAGTCATGTGCCGCTGAAAGGTTTGCGGAGCATTTCGCAAGCCATACGGCATGCGAAGGTACTCGTTCAAGCCAAACGGCGTACAGACAGCGGTCTTTTGAATAGAGCTTGCCTCCATTGGAATCTGATGGAAAGCTCTCTTCAGGTCCACGGTAGAGAAGATTTTTGCCCCTGACAGATTTGCAGTGAAATCATGGAGGTGAGGTATAGGGAATCTGTCGGGTACAGTTACGGCATTTAATTGGCGGTAATCGCCGCAAATGCGCAACTCGCCATTACTTTTGGGAACAATCAACAAGGGACTGGCCCAGGGACTTTTCGAGATGCGAATTGTCCCTTCAGCAGCCATTTTTGTGAATTCAGCTTTTACTTCCTGCAATCGATCATGGGGCAGACGCCTTACTTTCGCGTAAACAGGGGGGCCGCTCGTCGATATGTGGTGTTGCGTCAGCGTGTTTTTTTGCACAGTTACGTTAGGTTGGAAGAGTGAAGGGAATTCCAGCAACACTCGTTGGTAGGGGCATGTGCTATCTAAATTAGGAGAGACGCTTGAAGTAACGTTCACCATATCGACGGCACTAAGGGGTCTTTGCACTCGGGTTTCGCTATCATACAAGCATCCGTTTCTCAAGTCCACCACCAATGCAAACTTCTGAAGGAAATCAGCACCAATGATGGGCGTGTCCACATCAGCCACTATGAATTCGAACTTGAGGGTACGTTTGAGATTCAGGGAGCACATCAATGTCCTTGTGCCGTAACACAGTATAGGAGTGCCATTTGCAGCACGTAAGTTGGGAATGCCCTGAATCTTTTTGTCTCTGTCAGTTGCCGGGATTAGGCTTACCGAGCTCCCGGTATCGATCAAAAATCGAAAACCGGTAGCCGGATCAGGGAGAAAAAGGCAGCGAGTAGAGTTTGGTTGGTTTGGCGCTGACGTCTGACTCGCAATTACGCCGCGCTGTTCCCGTTTTTTGGGTAAAGTAGTGCGTAAAGGGGACACAGCGGCGACTCGCATTTACGAGCCTTGTGCAAGTACGTTCTATGGTACCAGCACCATTCCTCCTCCAGATTGTCTCGTGAATCTGGACCCTGAACGGTCTTTGAACTACCAGCCCTCTGATGTTTAAATGAACGATCCCCCCTCTTTTGTCTGTCAAACGGAACGATGTTTGGGGAATTATCGGCTTTCTGATACGCCGCTGTTTGGTGTGCGACCCCATGAACTCTCTCCGTGTGTTCGGCTTGCTGGGTGGCAACTTCTAGTGCTCCAACTCGCTGAACTAAAGCGCGCAACAATCTATCTGTTTCGTTTGGGCTGGTTTGACTGACTATTGGGGTAGCGGCAGAACTATTCGGTGTCCAGGTCTCGCAGGCGAGAAGTTTCTCGGCCAATTCTGCGAGACCGTCCAGATTCACGGAGGAATTTTGGGTAAGGAGAAATGGTTGCAGACGTACGGGCAAGCGCTGGATGTACAATGCCTTAAGGGTATTGTCATCCATCACTCCTTTAGCCAATTTTCGCATTTCTTTCAGCAACTCTAAAGGTGTTTGGCTATTGTAGGTGGTGAGATTACTCGTCAAAGCTTGGATTCTTTGGTCCCTATCCTTGCCGTAAAGTTTTAAAATATGGTCTTTGAGGGTGGAATAAGGTTCAGTTGAGTTAGCGTTACAAAACACTGAGAGGTCGTCTAAGCAAGTCGTTGGAAGAGCCCTCAGTAACGCATAGTATTTAATTTTTTCGCAAGTGATGGATAGGCTTTCGAAGTGTTCTTCGGTTTGGAAGAACCAAGAATCCAGGCTTTGAATTGAGAACGGTGATAGTTTCACGGACTGCGCCTGACTGTCATTGCTATCGTTTGGAGACATACTTGCTCCCTAATGTTCCCCCAAGAATTATTGATAACGCGCGTTGCAATAGCTTTTGGTTTCGTACAAGTTTAATTTTACTTTTGTGCTTCAGTAGCAATGGTGCTGCAGTAGCAATGGAAATTGCGAAGGTTATTAGTAAGGAGCTTCAGTAGCAATGGAAATAATCCTAGAAGGTCTCCTATGATTTGCTTCAGTAGCAATGGAAATGCATGAAGAGTTTTGTAAAAGGTAGCTTCAGTAGCAATGGAAATACATGAAGAGTTTTGTTAGGATAGGCTGCAGTAGCAATAACTTATTATTATTGAAGGGTTTAGAGAGGAAAATGCTATGTTTGACGACTAAAGAGTGAAGGAGCAAAGTACTACCTCTTTCAAGACAACCATCAAGAGAAGTTGACAGCACTGGCATGCGCTCACAAACCCACAAAGGACAACTCGTGCAAGTGAAAAAACTACCACTCTGGTATGAATTCTGGTCACCAGTATGAAGTTCTGGTTTTGGCGATGAGAATTAATTACGTTATGAACTTTGGGCAGGGTCACCAGTATTCTTGTGCCTATGGCTAGGCACAAAAAATACAATTTATTTGCGTGTCAATCGTGAATGTTTCTTGGCCCTTTTAACTCTGAAGGAGTAGGTACTCGGGTGCTCTACCGGCACCTAATTTTTATAAACTTGCACGAATTACCTCTGTAGGGCAATGATACACGACATCTACTTCTCGCCTTGCTTTATTTAGTTGACTCTGAGTGCCGTGACTACGGCAGCTGTGGGGAGGATCCACTTCTTGTGGAAGAAGATCCGGGTCCAGTGAGGTGACGCACTCCAGCAGGTGTCGTGGCTAGAGGGAATCCGTTGTGGATCCAGGCGAGAATGTATTGTAGGTGTAACTATCCGCAGATGCGGTGATAATTGTTTGAATTATTGGTGTAACTATCCGCAGATGCGGTGACAATTGTTTGAATTATGGTATCTTGAAAGAGGCAGTCCCCGTAGGAGTTTCTGCCTGTGAGCCTTGTGGCTGAATTGCTATGATTGTTAGCCGTTTGGCTGAAATGACTTTGAGGAACGTCTCAAGTGGTTCTGAGAACGTTCCGAATGAATCAAAGGGGACGTTCTCAAGTGGTTCTGAGGAACGTCACAATTGAGGGTTGGTGGTGGTGTTTGTGTGTCGCTTCGTAGGTTCTTCTGTACGGGAGAGAGGACTTGGGTTACTTGTTCAAGCACGATAAAACAAGGGAGAGACAGTCGCTACACAGGCCAGGCTGCGAGCGACTGTCGATTTACATAATTGCCTCGAATCGAGGAGTCTATGCTGATACCTCGGTCGTAATTCTGGCGCCCGAATACGGCCGAGGCAGTCGCAATATTAAGTACATCGAATGGACAATCATGAAATTTCCTAAGGTGCCATTTTTCCCCATTTCTCTACACACGAGTATGCTCGGGGTACTACTAGAAGTGACACGTCGTATCTTAAACTGCCTCCGACATGGAGTGCAAGATCAGTCCACGAGATAAAAGAGTATTACCACAGTACAGAGAAGAGAAGTAGTTTCAAATAGCGGGGTTGGCACGACCGCTTTTGGCAGCGTGTGACGTCATGCTTTGGCTAAGCGTGACGTCACAATAGCCGGCCGCTGATTGGTCTATTTCGTGTACACTTTCTGCCAGACGTACAATACCTCGACTGCGCTGCTTCTGGCGTTCCCAGCTGTTCTTTGTTTGCTCATAACTTTTACCTAGTCAGATACGATTGGAATAGAAATGTGAGTAAAACTAAAACGCTGGGGCTGTATTATTTATTCAATGAATACTTCATCGTAATAAGTTAGTTTGCTCTGGATCATATTTTAACGAGCATTCAAAAAGACATTTTTACACCCGTACCTGCATAATTTACATAAGCTATCATTTACGTGTTGTTTGAGGGTATAGTATTTCAATGTTTTGATCCACAAATTCGTGAATTAATGTCCATGATTTCAAACCAATAATATTCGTCAACACGAGCTTTGGTGAATTAGAGACTCGTGAGTTAGGGTCATCGACATGACACATATTTTCGGTAACAAAATTCCGGCGCAGATTAAATGAAATATTTGCATTTAGGATGGTAAAAGTGCACTCTATGTTTTCTACTAATGGATGGCAGTAACGCTTTATCATGAAACTAAATACACGGACATGATTCAAGCTTAGTTTACTAATAAATACTATTCTTTCTCCAATAGCAGAACACTAGTTCAACTTAGTCGATTGCTCCTAAAAAAAGTACTCAACAGTAAGTACTTATTATTTCCTATAACAAGCTACGTACCGCAACTCATCGAAAACAAATAGTAAAACTAGACAAAAGTAAACAAACATCTCCATGTAACATGAGTAGTCAACATAATTCTCATATAATACGCGTCTTTGAAGAGTGCGTAGTATATTACACCACGACGATTACATACGGAGTTAGTTTAAGCCTCTCACACCACGTGAAAGGTGGTCCCAAGAAAGGACAGCAGAAGAAGCCATTTAGTGTGCAATTAAGGGAATGGGGAATCAAAGGACGAGATACGTCCATACACATCACGCACAGAAACAGCAAGATTGAAGAATGTTATTGAAATATGATAAAAGTGGACAAAGAAAGTAACAGATGCTGAAAAAAGACATCAGTGAACCTAAAAAAGATGGTCCGTAACAAAATCAAACATATATTTACATCTATCCCTATGTCAGAGCTAATTCCCACAGATTCAATAGTTGGCTACTTACACCAGGAAATAAAGGCGTTGGTTATCGATGAAAGCTAACGGGGATTCTGTGACGAAAACTGACACCAAAAAATTAAATTAAACATTGTCCATAGCGAGAGAAAGTAAAATGAGGGCAGCCCATAATTAATTGACCTTTTAATTGGTTGATGAAAGTAGAGCTATGAACACAATGATGTTAATACTTATTTATTCGACTAAAAAATATGTTCATGCTTACATATAACGTGGCACTTAATTAACTCAGTAACTAAAAAGCTACTCTCGCTTTGCTTCGGTTTCAAACCCACAATTTATCATGATTCACTTGACCCCTCGTTCTCCAAATTTGTTCCCTAAGCGAGGTTTTCTTGTGGGACTCGTCACGAATTATGTAACAAAATCAACAAATGTACAATAACTAAATGAACTTTTCATGAAATAGCTTAACTCTCGTGTAATGCGCGATATAGCGTTATTGAAACGATAAAGAATAAAGCTCAAATTGTAAAAACGGCCATGGCTATCACTTAAAGACTCCTGTTTTCAAAACGTAGCTTTCATAAACCATATGTTGTTTATCCTTAGAAGAAAATTAGTTTCAAACTTGCATTCATAGTACTTTTTTATCGGCAAATTAAAAGGATCGGTTACTTCTGGGGCAACATATACAACGATATGTTCAGCAGATCGTAAATAATGAATCAAAAATATATATTATGATCACTAATATGAAATTACTATTTGTTCAAACACAGACATTGCACGAGAATTGTAATAAGTCAGCGAATAGATTAAGAATAAATGAACTGCCAATAATAGAAAGAACTAATAAATAGAATAACACCAGCAATAATTTCGATGTTAACCTGCTTGTTTCTTTCTTAGTCAATCAGACTTCTACAATTATGAGAAATACCACAAGTGTGCGGTAAATTATTCCGTCCTTCCTCTAAGCAAATTTACATACTTGTATTTAATTCTGATTGAGTTTCCTCCTTCCATCCATGCGTGACAATCTTATCATTGACACTATTCAGCATCATATGCAACAAATTGACAGGCTTTTACACGACCGCAGATACTTTGTAACATGAATATCGCTGCGCTCAATTCAATACAATACGGTGGAACGAAAGTAAAGCGAAAAGGAATTACGGAATTAGCTCACAAATTAAGAGAAATTTAATACACAATTCTTAAGAAAGAGCAATACGAACATGTATACAATCGTGCACCAATGCTGTTCATTACAAAGAAATAAATAACGAGCAACGAAAAGAAATGAAGCTATATTTTTCCAAAACCAAGTCTTATTGTAACATTTCATTGATGTGTAATTTTCTTTATTTTATCACTAGGATTACTGCTCTCTAAGGCTTTATTGATGTGCTTAATGGTTTGATAAGTCCTGCAAGTCACATAAAATTTAATGAAGAACTCCTTCACATCAGCAGCGCACAATACAGGCGGAGAGCATGCTTCATCAATGACCTTCTGAGCTAGTTAACAGAAACCTTGAACATGACTGAACTTATCAAAACAGAACAAAAATACTCTCTCGTGATCATGATTGTTTCAATGAAAGATTTGCTGCAGTAATGGAGGCTTCGTTGCGGATCATTGTTTTGTACATATTCTTTGAATGACACGAAGATGTGCGTGTTTAGGTCTTCAGGCGCAAGAATTAACTAACACGCAGAACAGTCTTTTAACATTGAACCTTTCTTACTTCGGTGATATCTATCAACTTTCATAGCAACATACCCACTCAAGTAAGCTGCTGCATTGTTGACCTCGGCCGACTCAAACAGAGTTCCAACCGATTCGTTACCATCGAAGTGCTTCGCGGTAGTCATGTCTTCGTCGTTGAGTACAACCGGCGGCGGAGACAAATCCTCATCTTCTGGTCGCTGAATCAGAGGAGGAAAACAGTTTAATATTTACACATGCCGAATTCCATATTTAAATAGTAAAAAGTGGTGGGAGTGCTGGTGGGAGTGGTGGTGGTGGTGGTGTTGGGAGCTGCAGCAGTGGAATTCGACAACACCTGAGCTGCAAGTTTCACTTTCATTTTTGATGAAAACCTCAAACTGTGCACATGCCTATCAGACAGCTTTGGAACCATTATCAAGCTGTGCATTTTCTCTTTTTCAAACAGTGTGACGATGTGATCCCAGCTTGCAGCGTGCTTAAAGCCTGGCACAGGAACGTCACTTCTGAGCAAGAGACTTCTAGAGTTTTTCAGTTGATGGGGAGGGTCTTTGTAGACAAAGTAGGACTTCGTTCCTAGCTCAATAGTTGGGTTTGTATGTGAGCAACCAGGGATTTGAAAGCTTTTTCAAAATTTGAACCTTGGTCAGAAGTTATTCCAAGCACTACAAAGCCCTCAGTTTCAAGGGATTTTATAACGGTCTGAAGAATTTCAATAAGACTGGTAGATTGAACAGCACCCGATGTTAAATAATATCCAATTGGAAATTGCCAGTGATTCTTCACCCCACACGCCATAACGCACAATGCTGATGACACCAAGTTCTTTTTTCTCTTAAAACCATCGTCTGCGTATCCAAATATTTTCTTCTTGTCGGGACTGTACAACAGGCCTCTTGTTAATGACATTTCATCCATAAGGATGAAAATTAGCTTATCGTGTTCACTTTGGGGATTAACTTTGAGTCTTAACATTGATATGTTCTGCTCATTGCAACCGGGGTTCATGTTGTGGGCCTTCAGGACACGAAGAATTGTAGATGGCGATGGTAGTGGTAGCATTCTCCTCAACAAGTTGTACCCGGATATGCTGCAACTCACTAGCATGTTAACTGCCATCCACTCATGAAACGATGTGTAGCGTCGCTTTCCTTTCAGTTTAAATTTGACAAATTCCGTGATGTACGGACCAAATGATGGATGAAACTGTTGTACTATGTTCTGCAGGTTATACCGACGATTGATGATAGGTCCCCTAACTCTTTTTCTCATGAGAGAAGCCCCCTTGCTTTGGGTTTTAAAAATGTAGACGAACGATTGGTCGTTACTAATGCAGAAGGCTGATCAAACAATTTCTTCTTACAGGTCAGAGTTGCTTCATCTTTCGTCATACAGGCCTTTTCCTGGAAGAAACGAACAAATAAACAAAAAGGCAATGGAGGGAAAATTCAGAAGAAAAGAGGTTGAGCGCTAACAAAAATAAGTAACGAAGAATGTGATACGTTATTTGTACACGACAGGGAAGCAAAGTAGGGCTGTAGGAATATGAAGGGAAGAAGAAATATTAGGGGCTTGATAATTTGAAAATACACAAATCAAATGTAGGTGGAGCGAGAGCAGGGTTGACACATAAAAAAAACAAAAAAAAACACCAAAAAAAGGCAGAAAAACACGTAAAAAACACTAAATAATGTATTTTTTTAGCTTTTTTGGGTTTTATTAGTGCTTTTTAAATTTCACTTGTTTTCAAGCTTATAGAATCAAAATGAGCTAAATATTTATAATGTCAAAAATATGTCCAAGGCATTTGCATGACCATGACAATAAATATTGAAAAACAAAAAACACCACTATAAAAATAAAATACGAAAAACCCGAATGACAGAACAAAACTCGAGGTACTAGTATACTTCCACGAGTTCCATTTCCAAGTTAAAAAAACAAAAACTAAGAAACAAATGCAGTTTGACTATTTGAGAGCATAGAAACTTCTGAATTCTTCCTGTCTTCTAGACTAGACTACTACTACAGTACTACTGTGTTTCTCTTTCTACATCCACTGCCATTTCATCATAGTCATCCACATCATGATCATTTGTGAGGTGGCGATATAATGAGACCAATTTCTGTGCACGTTCCGATCCTAATCTATTTATCAATTTATTCCACACAATTACAAATGTTGAGAAAATTCTCTCAATGGATCCTGAACTTTCGGGCAAGAATGAAGATTGCTTATAAACTTGCAGAAACTCTCTGTCAGTGTTTTTACAGGAATCTGCACTTTCTGCTGTTTCATGTCTTGAATATCCCGCCATCAACGAGGAGTCATTGTCTTAGTGATATTCTTGTTGAGCAAGTGTTTTGGGAAGATGTTTGAGCCCTTCAATTTATACAAATAAAGCGCGCTGATGAACTCCGGATTGTATTCAGCCAACCACTCTTCAATATCTGTCTCCTGTGAGAGCTTTGCCTGAAATAAGTCTTAACAATTATATAGTCAGATGGGGTAAGACACGACCGCAGCCATCATGGGGTAAGAAAGTAAAGAAACGACTGGCCTATGGTAAGCATTCAAGCTGCACGAGAGCAAACTTGACGATGGAATCTGTTAGAGCATTTATTTCTTATCATTTTAGGGTTTGTTGCTATCCTGAACTGCAAAAAGTGATTTTTTGGGCAAAAAATTTTTGGCATGTCACTACATGTTGTAACATATAACAGTGTGGTTGATTGACTTGGCTTGCGTTGCTAAGCACTCCAGCTCACACAATACACATGTTAAGTTGTTAACAGCATGCCTGTTAAGTGATGTGCAGCTGTCTTGCTTCAAGTTGCTTGTGGTGGTTACTTATGATCTGCATGGTGCTACCCTCTCACATGACTTGCGTCTGTCTGCTGCTAAAACAACTCACTATGAATTGACAAGCACAGCAATTCTCTTTGCACATCTTATATCTTTACAGACTGCAGAGCTATGTCCCTATGCATCTGGTAATTGGTAAATGGTAATTATGATGGACAAACTTAATTCATATATTGTTCATATATGTAATAATTCATATAATAATGTAATAAAATGTTAGAAATAAAGTAATCAAATAACAATATTTACTCAAAAAGTGTATACATGTATATATATATATATATATATATATATATATATATATATATATATATATATATATATATATATATATATATCTGGAAAAGAGGCAACTGGAGCTGTGTGAATAACTCTTTTAAACAAAAACAGGTATTATAAAAAAAATAAAGCCCCAAAAAATAATAAAATCCCCCCAAAAAATTTAACCCAAAAAATCTCACGTGGGTTTTTTTTTTTTAAAAACATGGTTTTTTCCATCCCTTAGCGAGAGGAATGGGAAAGTGGAGGAGAATGGCCAGGTGAGTTAGAGATAGAAGAGAGGGAAAAAGAAGGAAGAGAGATAGGAGAATGAGGAAAGTTAATGTGTGATTTTAATAAATGTTCTATATGAATATAAAGAATTTAAATGGCAATGAAGACAGTATAAAACAAGCAACACTCACTGTCCAGTTGAAGGAATCTTTTTCAACTTTCTCAGTTGAACCCAATTTGAAGGAGTAGCAATTTGTTGAGTCTGTGATACACAAGTTGGGTTAGGGACCTGAAATGAAACATACACACTCTATTAAATCACATGCACAGGAATAAATGTGTATTGCGAAATTCATTACTTATGGAATCTACTTTGAAATGACATGAAATTAATAGAAAATTTAACAGAATCTTCATAGAATAATTTAATAATTAGAAACCAAGGGAGTAAAAAATCTATTTCTATAATTCAAAAATAACAATAACCAGCTGTCCTAGGTATTTCTTGAGTTTTATTAGACCTCTTTATTTCTTGAGCTGAGAATCAGCTAAATGACTGGTTATATGTAAGATCCTTTACACATAGATGTTTGGAACCTAAATTATATGATAAAACCATGCTTTAAGGCATATATATACACAGAGCATAAATACTTCACGAACACTAAACACGCCATTAGGACCCTGGTGCCTGCTGAGCTTAAGCAACCAAGAACTTTCTAAAACGTAATGCCCATGAAGAAGCTTACAGCGGTGTACTTTTATTTTAACAGGAAAAAAATGTAATACAGAATATATAAGTAGAGCTGATAATTGGCATACCTCGTAAGTCTCATACGTTACACATTATGAGACCCAACAACCTTTTTTCCTCACATCTTCTGTGATTCAATTATATTGTCACCTCCAGAATGCTAGAACACATCAACAATCATGATCACACAAACCACACAACAGTTGTTGAATTAAGGCTCAGCACATGAAGAATAAATCATTATGAAAAACAAAGGTCCTGATTTTATGGTATGAACAAGTTTGAGCTACTATTAAGACAAGAAGCAATCCGAGCATAAAAAACTTTTTAAATGTAACACAATTGTTAGAATTGACCTTGGGCAGTCATTATTTGAACTACAATCTTTTGAAACTACATTGGAAACATATACACTGCTGATCAAAAGTTTAAGACCACTTTAAAAATTTAAATAATAAAACAATTCGGATGCATAAATACATACTCCTTCACTAAAGGCTCACTTATTAGGCAAGGTTAATTACCACTCTTGACACCAACAACCATCACTGGAGTGCTACTACTAACAACATTGATGGAGGCCTTTGACAAAACTGTGGCAGGACTTGTGACTCTGGCTTTGACTTGGGTTGCCACACAAGATCTGAGGGGGATTCTGATGGGAGTCCTCATGGGACTTCTAACTGAAATCTTTGTTGGGGTAATCACAGGGACTGCTCCTGAAGTGCTGGCTGGGAGTCTAGGGGTGCTGATTGGAAGCTGATTTGGGTTGTGGGGCAGGCTTCTGATAAGGTTCCTAACAGGCGTTCTTGTTGGGGCTCTGGGAGGTGTTCCGATTGTAGTCCTCATTTTTTTTTAACGGAGACTCGTCAGAGGTTGATGGAGAAACTCTCTTTGCAGGGAACATGAGTTGAGCATTAGCTGTGAGGAAGAAAGAACCCATAGTTAGCTCTTTGCAGCAAAATCATTCCCCTTCTTTAAAACTTGAGAGGTTGTCACAGGGTTGGCTAAAATCTCTTTTGCCCTAATTGAATATTGTTTGGCAAAATTAAAACCTAAATACCCCATTGTTCAGAATTAAAAAAAGTATGAACAACGAGTATATTTAAAAAACAATCAATGAGAAATAAATGATATACACAACTCTTTCAATCAAGTTGGCCAAAATTTATTTCTTTAAAATCCAATTTCATTTAGAGGTTGTCATGTTTTTCCAGTAATATTTATGTCTTCGAGTGGTTTTTATTTCATTCCAGTATTTTATTCGTTGGCAATTATTCCCATTTTTTCTTCCAGGACTGACAATTAATATATAAATATTTGCAATTTTATCATTTAATAAGAGTTGTAAGGAATCAGGGTAACAAATTTGAGCCTGAATACTTTAAGAACAAAACACATCCATCACTGTTACACAGTGCCTTCTAAGCATAGCTAACATGAAAACTTTTCAAAACATTGTAACCAATATGACAGTTGTATAAATATACTGCTACTTTAATACAAACATATATGAGTGCAGATAATAAAAACAGAGCTAGAATATTTTTAGCTTCTCATATCCCTTGCCTTTTATACTAAAAGAACCATTAGGTAATTAGTCATCCTCACATGTTGAGCAAATCAGTGATATTTTACAAAATATGGGAAAATGATGAAAAATGAACTGATACAACAATGTAAGCTCATATTGCATATTTATTATAACTTTTGTTGTTCAAGAAATAACTGTTTTCAAAATTCATTTAGGGGTATTATTCTTCATCTCATATATCACTGAACAAAATGCAAATTTGTGATTGAGTTGTAAATATTTGTCCACAGCATATTTGAAGCCACAATGGCGTGTATTTACATGGTTATATTACTTTATTGGTTGCAAAAGTATGTGTTCAGATCTAGGATAAAGTTCAAAGGGGTATTTTCATTTGTTAACTCTGTCTTGTGAGTTTTTAATACTGACCTTGTCCTTGATAAACGCTCAAAAAAGTTTGCAGTTTTTGGACTATATTTTTTGGGCACAAGTGTGAGGTTTGGACAAAAACCCAAAGCTCTGACCAACTATAGCAACTGTGTGTTAGTTTATATATCTGACAAAGTCTCATCCTCCTTATTGAAAAATGAACTTTGTTTCTATAAAATTAAACATGAAATACAGCTAACAATGGGTTTACAATTCTTTATGTTATATTAGCACTTGTGATTTTTACTTCAATGACCCTTGATTTAAGAATCATAGCTAGGTATAGGTATTTCCGAGGTCAATATCTACAAAATTGGTAGTTGCATAGCAAATTAATAAATTCATGGCTGTTTTCAAAAAATAGCAGGATATTCAAGAACACATATTATCAGAAAAAATGTTAAATCAAAGTATCAGCAAAATTTCAGGCAGAAGTACATTTATTATACAAATGTAAGTGCAAGGAAACAAAGGTTCACCAACAATGTTGGACTTTCTACACTAAAATTAAGAATCAAACTCAAGATATTGAACTATATTTCTTCATTGATTAAGAAGTGTAATATTTGAGAAGCGAAATTTCCAGAACTTATAATAGTAAAGTAGTGTACTCTTTCTAAATGGAATAAATTATTATTTTCAATTGATAAAAACTGACAACCAACTACTTAACACTTTCATGGTGACAAATACATTAGCACATACATTAAAAACTTTACATTAACCTTAAATGGTGACCTTTAACATTAACATTAAATAAGCATGAAACTGTACTATGAAGTGACTGATATGTTATGAAAGCCAACAAATAATCCACAAAAAGAATAAGTAAAACCCACCAAAATGTAGACGAATTTCAAAGTACAATAAATTAAAAATGAGAAGATTTTAGTATGACCATAATGGTAACAAACTTTCTTAGGTCAGGCTAATGTACCCAAATAAACACTTACCTTCATCAGACTTAAAAATGTCAACAAATTTTTGTGGTATTGCACCCTCATTCAGCCAACTCTTAGCCTTTAAAGGTGATAATGTTCTTGCGAAATCAGACCGGTGGAAGTGCTTAGCACAAATGTATCACAAATGTAGCCATCACGATTATTGTTAATTAAACAACTGTGGCGAAAGCCCTCACGATTCATACAGAAGGTCACGTCATTCACATCCGTGCTCTGAGTGGATGATTGTCGCTGTGACGTCACAATTGTTATGATGTCACAATAGCCGGTTTTGGATATGAAGTTACTTCTCTTCTCTGTACTGTGGTATTACTGTCTAGGCAACGTAAGGGAGTTTGGCTTGATTAAAAAATCAAGGCTTTCGCCGCCTAATAATCCAGGGTGTAATTAATATATTACAAGGAGTGCTAAGATCATTACCACTATCCTATGGGTATCTAAACATGAGTTGGGTGAAACTCTTAAGCTGTTACAATTGAATATTAACGAACATAAGATTGCTCTAAGTCAAAATTTACTAGGATCAAAATATTAGGAATAACCGCACAACTTTAAACTTAGAAGTTGGCTTATACTGATGAAATTATTAAGGTGCTTGAGTAAATTGGTAATTGTAAATAAATTATTTAAAGTGTTTTGAGTTAGCTAAATTACTTTCAAGTCGATACGGGAATGGGAATCCGTAAGCTTGACACAATTAGACTCTGAAACCTACCTAACCTATGTAGCACATAATTTAAGACAACTTTTACCATATTCACCCGGCACAAGGAAATGGTAAATAAGGAAATACCTTATTTAATAATTAATTAACTACAGCACAAGAAACACTGTGAGCCCAGTGAAGGCAATGATCCATATGACAAATCAATTATGAGCCTGGAAAATTGAGAGTCTGAGTCACTCAATTAAGGACAATTTTTGGAACTAGAACTTTGGAAACTTACTAACTAATTTTTACTAAAGGAAGGTTCCCTATTTACAAAGCACATACTGAAATATTTATCTAATTGTCTAGCACTCAAAAGCATGACAACTGAGATGTGAGCAAAACTTCAGCACTATATCCTTAACAACTATTGGCATATAAAAATTATTTTAAAAGGGGAAATTTCCCTGATAATGGCTTTACATTTAATAGTGAGTTGACAATTTCATTATTCTGAAAATAATGACAGCAACTAGATAGCTACTATGCATCCTGAAGAGAATAATTCTCCTGGCTAGTCCAACCAGTTGCTTCTAGTCAATTCTGAGAATACTTCTAGGAATTGCTTCTTGGATGAACTATGTTAAGAAACTCTGTAAGGCCAGGAATGAATTGTTTGCCCAACACTCTAAATAGGGTATACAACAATACACAAAGGAAAATGCACTGTGAGAACCACAACTTCTGGGCAAGAAATCCTACAACAACATTTAGCACTATTGGTAATTTGACGCAATCCTACTTAATATTTACACAATACAATATTATTGACATATTACATATAATATGTATAGTTACCCGTAGATCAGCACACACAAAAAAAACAATAATTGAAGTCTCACCAGTGAGATAAAACGAGATGTACACCAAGCAGTGATTTTTCAAAAAGTGGGCGTCAGGTGTCGACAAATGTTGCCACGGTGAGTCTATGGGGCGTCTCTAAATATTTTTAACTGACTTCTACAGAGACGTATTTTTTTAGTGCACAATTTTAATGGATTATGGATAAAGTTGAGTGAATTTCTTATTCCAAAAATAATGAGAATGAATATTATGGGATACTTGGATTTTTAGATGGGAGTTTTAACAATTCGTAAATTTTTGGTTGGTAAGGAGCTGGAAGAATCCACTACAATACCATTGACAGTGTTCGAGTTTTAAGTCGTGGTGATGGCAACATTCGCAGCTGACGCCGTTGTCGGACTATCCATTCTTACTCGCGTGTTAGCTTGTGTGGTTCAGCGTCTCGTAAGTGAAAATAAGTGTTTTGATTTTAGCAAATCTTGCTCACAAAATTAGGTGTTTTGTCATCGTGCTTAAGCTAAGTGATTTTACCAGTGCTGTGTTATTTAAGGATGTGCAAATAGTTCGTAGATATTTCGTACGAATTGCATGACATACTCTGAAGTGTTCTCAAAGATGGCGTAGCGTGAATGGTGTGTGTCATGTTCATTTTTATGTTCGATATCGCACTATTTATATATTCAAAATATTTCTTTTCCACTGCAAGCCTATACTTACAGTGTTTTCTTTATAATTGGCATGTGGACAGTGTAGGACTGCCTGTTGGTTTTCGTACGGGCATATTATAAATTACGGGCTTCTTTAATATTCATTCGTATTATTATTGATCGTGTGCTCAAATTGGATCGCCGATCGTGCGCTTAAATCACATGTTGTTTTCATAATATGAATAGCAATTATGACCTTATCAAATTCTTGTAAATATTATGCTTATATTTTTAAATCAAGAGCAGTAGAGAAAGAGCTATTGCCAGCTGTTAAATCTATCCTTATTCTTCATGAGCTTAACAAAAAGAGCAATAGATAGCTCGAGTTAAATCTGTATGAAAGCTCAGGGTTTCTCCGTGATGGGAATTTACCGTTGCAATGCTAGGGATGACAGTTGTGGATTTTCCCTTAATGCCTCTCCGGGAATGTATCATTCAGCCTCTTCAAATATTCCAGATTTCTTCGACGTCAACCAACGCCACAACACATTATCCCTGGGCCTCGAGCTTTACATTCAACTGAGCCTTAAGTCACCTGGAGTCTTACTTTAACACAGCCTTGAGTTTCACCATTTACCTTGCCCTTCGTTCTGAAGTGAGCCGGACTTTTACCCGGGCTTTTTATACTTTGCATTCACCTCGGTTTCGAGCTGTTTTCAGCCTGGTATATTATCTAGTTACTGGCTAAATATTAAACTGCTTCAACCACGGACATTGCCTTCAGCGTGTAATGATCTTAAACTTCAAAACCAATTAAGATCGATTTACCAAAATCAATCGCGGCTCAAATTGATTTTTATTCACCTGCTCAGAATTAAACAGATTTGGAGTTTATACTAAAATTCCACTGATTTATAGGACTTGATAATTTTGCCCGCACTCTGAAAGTGACCTCCACAAAACACACTCACGCACACCCTGTCAACGTCATCACTCGCCGGAGCCTTTGCCTGCACGGACTGCACCACCTCAGTCAAGTTCTTCAGTTAATCAAGAACGCGTCGGTCCTCCCGGCTTCTTCCAATAAAGATCTAGAAGATGAGTCCAAAATTGTCGTCATTCCCCTTCTCTTTATCGTGCTCTCATACGTGTTCTCGAGATTATTTACGTTTTGGTGGTTGGGTATTATCGTACAGTCTTCCCCGACCATCGAAACATAAAATAAACCAGTAGCTAGTCTTTAAATTCAGGAAAAGACTTCGAACTTTTACGGAAGCATTGCATGTATTGCTTGACATGGTTAGTGATTACGTCACACTATCTAACAGACGCTACCCACCCTTTACCAACCAATGACTAACTGCTGCTTGCTTGGAATGATGCATCATTTCGCCGAACAAAACGTGACATGTACTAAACTTGCTGATAGAAATTATATTATTTCTAGACTTTTTACTCTAGACTCTGTAATAATTAATAAATACTCAAAAAAATCGAGAAGTTTCTAAATTATAGCAGAATCGTACTGCAAATACTCTAGATTTTCCGCCAGGAGCTAGATCGGAATTTTTACGAGCTAGACGTGAGCTCAACATTCTAGATCTAGAGGAAAGTTCGCTGAATACGCAACTTTGTTAAAAAATTAGACGGAGCACAAACGAAGTCACGCGTGGACGAAATCAACAAAACAAACTTTTGCTACCCTAAAGAAAGAAAGAAAGAAAGGAAGAAAAATGTTTATTTCCAAGTTGTCACATGAGATACATGCCAACATATTGGCTTTTAAAAGTTTCTTAAATATAGGGCATCCTAAAACAAATGTTCCATACGCGGAGTAATAATTGACAAACCATCCGAGGTGTACAAGTAGATAAGCCATACGAGGCATAATAATAGACAAACTATACGAGGTGTACTAATAGACAAACTGTCAGAGGTGTACAAGTAGATAGACCATACGAGGCATATTAATTGACCAAATATACGAGGCGTACTAATAGACAAACCATTCGTGGTGTGCTAGTAGTCTAACAAAAGTTCTATACTAGGAGTACTAATTGACAAACCATCCGAGGTGTACAAATAGATAAGCCATACGAGGCATAATAATAATAGGCAAACTATACGAGGTGTACTAACAGACAAGCTATATATCAGAGGTGTACAAAATAGATAGACCATACGAGGCATATTAATAGACAAAATATACGAGGCGCACTAATAGACAAACCACACGTGGCTTGCCAATGGTCTACCTCTGTCAAGGGTAGTTGAATGAGAAATGAAAAATATGCCCTAAAAATATGCAAAGCCCTATCACCACCAAAAACATATTTCATATCTTCTCGATATTCACCACATCATGCGGACATGGGTACATGGGATAAAATAGAGATACAGTGTAAGCCGGTTACCACTCATGATTGACAAATATCTACAAAATATTGGTAGAAATGGGTAAACAAACATATATTCAATATCAAAATTCATAGCTTGTACAACATACGGACAGAAAGATAATTTTACTACGATTCATATGTTCAAATTGCACTGTATTTCATTAATTAAATATGACATTAATCCGATTCACAGAAACGCCCTCTGGGGAAGTGATAGATCTATTTTTGAATAATTTCGCTATTGCAATAAAATTTATTAACCGAATGGTTTTTGCGTAAAGAAATGAAATAGAAACATGCATATCTATTTATGTAGATACATATATATATACCTACACACGTACACACACATATTAATATATATATATACCTATTGAAAATGAAATATTAGAAAAAATACATATATAAGATAAAAGATAGAAGCAACCTACCATCTACTACACAGAAAATGACAGCTGAGCTCACTGTAATCCTAAGAAATTTTTCGCATAAAAAAAAGAAGAGAAGACTTCGAAAAACATAAAAATAAGCTGATGAGCTGGTTTTTAATTTCTTCACAGAAATTTTCAAGAAAAATCAGGTTATAGTCAAGATGCAACCCAACTCTTCAGCATTATACGGACATGTGTACGTGGGATAAAATGGAGTAACATTGTGGCCGGATATCACATCTGAGTGGAGAATATTCACAAAATTGGCACATATAGGAAGACTAGGCCTTGATCCAAAATGATAATTTTAATTACAGAAATTTAGAGTTTTTTCCGATTTGAAAGTTCAGTGCTCGTGTGCGCTGAACGCACGGAAAAAAAATAAAAAGACTAAATGAAATGCTTAAATTACCCCTTTCCCCCCAGCTCAGCCGAAAATCGATTGAACACATCTTCGAGAATGATTTTGAAATAGCGAGACAACGTTAGCCAAAAATTTAATTCATTATAAACTTTGCACAACCCTCACATCTATAAACCTGTTTATTGGTGTACACACAAAATGTATTTCATGGTATATTTGTCATACGGACGTTCAATATTAATACAAAAAAGAGAAAGAAATAAAAAAATAAAGATGAGAAAATACTCCTAATTATGGAAAGTACGTTCGTTCTGCTGCACTGAACTGACGGCTGTGGTGCTCATTGTTGTCGACAGAAATAAGTAAGATGAATATACGAATCGCTTAGCAAACGTAAAATGAAATTGTTTCTAAATTTCTAACAGAAATTTCAGGAAAAATTAAAATTTGTGATAGATGGGAAGTTCACACCGAGATGCTGCAGGCCCTATGACAGAGATGCAAAATGACGTGACACATTTACTCTAAATTCTTTTCCAGTTTTAGAGTTTTTGATATGCTGGGGAAGCTTGTTCCACAAAAAAGCTCCAGAAACTGAGAGAGCTTTTTGTCCCACGTTAGATGAACGGTAACTGACTAAAACATCGTTCCTCCGGTTGGGTCTTTCGTTTGGGATATTAGATGGAAAAAATTTTACCACCTCTGCATTACTTTGGGGGAGGTACAGAGAGGAGAATACTCGTCGAGCTTTCTAGATCATGAATCTGTTCGGTATTGGGATCCAGTCGAGTTTTCTTAAAAGAGGGGTGACATGATCGTATTTATTGAAATTTCCTTTGCATACCACTTTGGCGGCGAAGTTTACACATTTTTGCAACTCTTCCTGACGACATTTAGGTAAGTCTCCCCAAACAAGACTGCAGTAGTCCAGACGCGATAAAACTAAAGACTGAATCACTAATAATCTAGATTTTTCGTCAAGTGTGTTCTTTATACGATGAAAGAACATTAAGGTTCCGTTAATTTTGTTGCACATTGTTTCGACGTATGAATTGAAAGTCATATTTTTGTCAAACCAAACACCTAGATTTTTAACCTTATCGACTGGTTTAATTGTATCGTCTCCAAATGTTAGCTTGAATGGTGGTAAATTTTCAGTCGCATTCTGTGATCCAGAAATAATGCATTGCGTTTTACTTGCGTTAAGTTTGAGGCCATTATGGTCATACCACAATTTCAGATTTCTCAGAAGGTTTTCAGCGTTGGCTTGTGTTTCTGTTAAATCCGCTGTTGAGCTTGCCATGGCAATTTGTACGTCATCAGCATACATTGAGATTTTTGTGTTTGCCGGCATGGTGGGGAAATCGTTGATGAAAATTGAAAATAGGAGTGGGGCGATGATTGAACCTTGAGGAACGCCAAAATTATTTGGTATGAATGATAACATTTTGTTATTCAAGCACACTGCATGAGAACGGTTTCGTAGGTAGCTTTCAAACCACTGAGTGTCTATTCTGAGGTTTGAAATTTTTTGTAGAAGTTTCTTATGCTCAACACTGTCGAAAGCTTTGGAGAGATCAAGCAATAGTAAGAGAGTTAATTTTTTTTGTCAATATCATTGTAAATTTTTTCTGTTATGTTTAACAGGGCGTCCTGAGTACTGGTATTCCTCCTGTAAGCATATTGATTGCGATGCAGTAGATGTGACTCGTCTATGTAAGACGAGAGCTGGTTTGTTATTACTTATTCTAATATTTTGGACATAACAGGCAGGAGACTGATTGGTCCGTAGTTTGACGCTATGTCGATATCACCAGATTTATGTAATGGCTTAATTATGGATAGTTTCCGTTGATCGGGAAACTTGTTTGTGACTATAGATGTATTTATTATCAAGCGAATAAAGGGTGCTGTGACAGGGAAGCTGTCTTTTATATGTTGGAGGCTTATGCCATCATGTCCAGTCGTTTTAGCATTCTTTAGTGAGTATAAGATTTTTCGTATCTCTATGACGCTAACTGGCTTTGGTCTCCACTTGTTGCTACCATTTGGGGATGAAACATCGCTCAGATTTGCCTCTGTAGATGTGTCTGAAACTGTCCTTGATACTTCATTGAAACATCTTCGCCAACTTTTGAGAAGAAAGTGTTAAAGTCATTCGCCATTTCTGAGGGGTTGTCAAAAGTGCTTTTGCAGTCTGAATTTTTATACTGAGCAGCTTCTCTAATGATTTCCCAAGTTCTTTTAGGGTTTTGTTTTGCCGCCAAAAGTTCTTTGTGGAAGTAGTCCCGTTTTGCTTCCTTAACTTTTCTTCGTAGGATCTTCTCATGATCTTTATATAATTTTCGACGCGTACTGTCTGATTTATTCAGTTTGTACTCACGCTGCAAATTTCTTTTAGCTCTGCTCAAATGTTTTATCTCATCTGTTATCCATTTAGAAATTCTTGGCTTAACTTTCTTCGGCTGAGTACACACAAACAAAAATTTACTTTAAAATGTGAACCTCTTCGCTTAATTAAGTTAGAAAATTTAAGTTTTCAAATGACATTCAGAGAGCAACTTAGATTCACGGATATGAACAAAAATAGTCTGTACATGTAATATAGCGAGTAGTGTAAGTTCTAGTTAGAGAGACCTAAAGTTGGCAACGCTCGTGAGAGCAACACTCGCAGTCAGTCTTCTTTTGGTCTCGGGCCCAACAACAGTAGATGTTGGCCTAGTGTGTGTATATAATTACCTATTTTGGCTAAGTATCTACCCTCTAATTTCTAAACTAATGTACTTAATTCTACTCTACTCTTTCCTATATATTCCCACCTATCTCCGCTCTACTCATGCTGGCCACATGTCTGGTAATTGAGTATTTAAGTTGTAAGGTATCTAAGAGGTGAGTGAATTATTTACCTTTTGTGATGTGTCATTGCATTTGTCTATTTATGTCAGCACTATTACTATGTTGTGTCTATGTGGAACCCAGATACTGTGCCGGTGTTGTTTAACCTATACTGTGCTCTAGTGTAGGATTACCAGGCCTATTATATTGGCGACGAGGTATTGGTAGAACTACTGGGAGTGGCTAAGTAGTAGTGACTAGTGAGGGAACATAGAATTTGCCTAGTGAATTTTTTTTGTTGTTGTTCTGCTCACGGGTGTTGCTAGACTGGCTAGACTAATGAAGAAACTCAGAATTGATCAAGTGATTGTGCTATTTGTGCTGTGATTTTTTTCCCTACTTTTTACGGTGTGTTAAACTTACTAATAATTCAACATGCCACTGATAGGTTCAGTGGGAGAATTTAATCCTTTAGAGGAAGAATTTGGAGACTATGAAATTAGATTACACTGCTATTTTTTAATAAACAAAATAGGAGACAAGGAAAAAGCCCCCACACTAATTTCACTAGTGGGTCCAAAAGGATTATTTCCATTGCTACTGAAGCTCCTTACTAATAACCTTCGCAATTTCCATTGCTACTGAAGCACTGAATGAAGTAAAACGTGTACGAAACAAAAAATTGGCAAAGCAATCCTTCTCTAGGCCAAGTAGACAGCTACAACGCGCGCTATCAATATCTCTTAGGGGGGGGGGAGGCATTAAGGGATCAAGTATGTCTCCAAACGACAGTAACGACAGTCAAGCGTTAACAGTAAAGTTATCACCCTTCTCAATACATAGCTTGGATTCGTGGTTCTTTCAAACCGAAGGCCACTTCGAAAGCCTATCTATCACAAGCGAAACAACAAAATACTATGCACTCCTGATGGCTCTCCCCACGAGTGTCTTAGACGATCTTTCAGTATTTTGCCACGCTAATGCCAACAGGCCATATGCCACCCTCACAGATCATATTATAAAGCGTTACAGCAAGGATAGGGACCAAAGAATCCAAGCTCTGACGAGTAACCTTACCACTTACAATAGCCAAACCCCTCTCGAGTTGCTTAAAGAAATGCGGAAACTTGCAAGAGGCGTTATGGATGATAATACCCTTAAGGTATTATACATCCAGCGCTTGCCGGCACGTCTGCACCCCTTTCTCCTTACCCCAAACTCCTCATTAGACTTAGATGGGGTGGCCGAATTTGCCGAGAAACTTCTCGGATGCGAGACCTTGGCACAGAATAGCTCAGCCACAACCAGTGCTTCCACTTTAGGGTAAAATACCCCATTTTAGGGTAATCAGGGGTGGTCTAGGGTAGAGTTTAGGGTAAAGCAAAATTCCATGATTTTTAGGGTAATTAGACTTTTGTCGGGGTAGAGCAGTAAAATTGATGGGTATATATAATTGCCTGTTTTCATTACCAACATCAAGTTTGCTCTCAAGTACTACAATATACCTTGTTTAAGGTACATTGCAGTAGTACGCTACCAAAGCAGTTATGAAAATGTTCAATAAGAGTCACATTTGGAACAAACTTGCAATAACTCGCTATTAATTTAGTCTTTATTGCACACTACGATCAGGCACAAATTGTTGTTCACATCCCTGCAGATCTCTCGGAATGCAGATCTCTCATCAGTATAATGTTGTCAGATTTGCTGCATAAATAATACCTTGGCTGATTAGAAGTAATGACAACAATTAAGGTGATATGCAACTTGGTATAATGTTTGGAATTTTATATTTTCTAACATTACATAACTAACTCGTAAATGTATCAAGATTTACACGAATACATCGGTCATCGTCCTTTACTGGAATTGAACAGCTATATAACGTGTACAGAACGACACTGAGAGCCGAGGGTATGTAGTTTTGTTTCAGTCGAGTGCAATTAACTGTGTCAGGTGCTGTCACGTTCAGTATTGCATTCTGACGAAATATTTGGTCACTTGTGTCGCAGTAAAATTGTTTTTATTAAATATATTCTGTGTCTGATAAAGCTGCTACACCACTTATGAAGGAAAGCCAAATTTTATCGTCTGTTAAGCCCTTTTCACGAAAAGGGAAGAAAGGATAGAGGAGCGAACAACTGTTTCGAGGTTGGTTAGAAAAGTTTCAGTCTTATACCTCAACTAAGGATATGGTATACTGTACTATATGGTCAACTATCATTACGTTTGGTAAATCTGAGATTATTCTTCATGCTAACACTCAACGCCATAAAGGTTAGGTTAAAGGTTAAAGGTTAACATCGGCATCTTTGGGATGCTTTATTTCCAATCAAGCCGGATACATATGATCTTAGCATTGGTTTTTCAAATGTCTTATAACTAACCCTATATATAGGACACCATGACGGTTCCCCCGTAAAGCCGGTACCCATTTCCGACACCTGGGTTGAGTGGGGTATTGTGCTTGAGCTTTCCCTTATACCCAACGGGGAAAATCTCCGCGCCAGCGCCGGGATACGAACCCGCGACTTCCAACATACAAGTCCGATCCCTTAACCGCTGTGCCACGGAGAGCACAAAAAATCTCTCAGTGCAGAGAAGGAAAACACAAACCATAACTTTGTTAATTATGGAGAAGCACTGAAACATTGTTTGTTAATTATATCACATGATCCAATTGACAAGTCTTGTATAAAAATTGAAGTGCCGATATGTGCAAATTTTTCTGAGCATGATTTGCCTATTTCGTTACTACTGAAACAAATGTTTCTTATAGAAAGTAAGCTTAGGGAAACAAAGAGCTTCAAACATTTTTAGACAATGTTTGGGTAAACATCTACTAAGTGATTTCGTCGTTGTCCTAAATGAAGTTTATATTCTGTAATAATTAATGAAAGAACTGATCGCAGCAAAGCTGAACAACTCGGAGTCATCGTCCAATAATGGAGTGAGAGCGCAATCAAGAGCTCCTCTGTTGATCTCGTTGAAAGAGAGGATAGCACGGGCAATGGCTTGTTTAATACTCATGAAAAAAGATTTTAATGAGAAAAATATTAAAGTGAGCGACATTGTAGTGTTCTGTTCTGCCATAACTAACGTTATGATGGGATCCAAACATTCTGTGTCTTCTTTGTTGAAAAAAAGGAATTTTTGACTTCATAGAAGAAATGTTGGCTTGGTGGAAGTACAAATATTGGGAGTGAATAAAAAAGCTTGCGAGATAGAAATCGAGGTTCTTCTTTCATTATTCTTGGCACTAGGGCTTATTTACGGAGGACTCCGATTCTTGGAGGAGCTACAAGTATTCGACTGTAGGTTTTTGGCTTTTTTTGACATGTAGGCTTCTATCGGAAAATAATCCGGCCATGGGCCGAGATACTCAATTGTAACGAGGCTCTTATTTGTAATTCAATGGGGGCTAACTTTGATCCTTGAGCAACATCTGCTTCGCCTTACTCAACGTAAATTATCTCTATACGTAGTTAAATTCGAACCAATTGAGTATACCGATTGCAAAAATTTTGGGAAAGTCATAATTCTTCATTTAATGCATTACATTCTTTGCCACGTACTTTGCAATTGCACCGAGAATTAGGGTGTATATGCACTTATTTCACACCTAAATTCCTCTAATTTTTTGCGCTAAAATTGTGAAACAGTGTTTGTGTTGAGTTCCATAAATTAATGTTTCGAGTATTAACTTGTTCATTTCCTCTTACTATGTCTTTTCTTCACTCTGCTAGTCAGGAATGGATTGCCTGGCCTCATACTTTACGCTCATTGAACAGAGCTTGTAAATAGGAAACCATTATTATTATATAAGAAAGTTTTAGCCTCCCTAAATTGCACCACAAAGATGTTCTTGGAGAGGAAGGAGGAAGGCACCATTTAGTATGGAGTTGAGGGAACGCGGAATCTATGCACAAGGTGCATAGAAACAGTAAGCTAAGAAAGAAGTTCATGAAACAAGAAAAAATTAAAAAAGAAAGTAGTAGGTGCTGAAAAACAGGACAGCAGTGAACCGAAAAAAGATGGTCCGTAACAAAACAAAAACCTATTCTATTTCAACAAAAGGAAGCCTACCTAACCTTTAGCTCAGGCCCTCACATAGTCCCCCTGGGAGCGCTAATTCCCATAGATACAATACCTGTATCCCCCTGAGGGGATAGGAAACCATACGAAGAAGATAATATAGTGAAAGCAATATGAAACGTTGCACGTATCGTGACACGTATGACTTCGCAAAGTCAGAGAATTTCATTTTCTTATATCCGCATGGCCTTGATGTTGTGTCGTTTCTACACATATAAGCATGGAAACATTGAATATTTTTATGTAATACCAGCTATGGGCTTATTTGATATTTTAGGGTAATCTATGCATTTTTAGGGTAATCTTGAACAAAGTTTTAGGGTAGGAACTTTTGCAGTCGTGGAAGCCCTGGCCACAACCCCAATAGTCAGTCAAACCAGTGTCAGCGATACGGACGCGTTGTTGCGCGCGTTAGTTCAGCGAGTTGGAGCACTGGAATTTGCCAACCAGCAAGCTGAACACACGGAGAGAGTGCATGTGGTGGCACGTCAAACAGCGCCGTATTAGCAAGTCGATCATTCTCTAGATACCGTCCCGTTCGACAGACAAAATAGAAGGAATCGTTCTTTCACCAGGCAACAGAGTACCACTAGACCAAATACCGGTCATGGTCCAAATTCACGAGACTACTTGCACGAAGAGTTGTGCTGGTATCATAAGCATACTTGCACAGGGCTCGCAAGTGCGCAGGACAAGAATGCCCCATGTTTGCACTTCTACACCCAAAAAACGGGAACTGCGCGGCGTAATAGCGAGTCAGACGCAGTCGCTCACTAAACCTAATTTCACTCGCTGCCTCACGCTTTTTGACCCCTTAACTAGTATTAGATTCCTCATAGACACAGGTAGCGCTGTCAGCCTCATCCCGGCCACCCAAATAGAGAAACAGGGTATAGGAACCCCTAGATTGAAGGCCGCGAACGGCACACCCGTCCTATGCTACGGCACGAAGTCCCTTACTTGTTCCCTGAATCTCAAGCGTTCAATGGAGTTCGTGTTCATAGTGGTGGATGTGGATACGGCCATCATTGGTGCTGACTTCCTTCAGAAATTCGCACTGGTGGTGGACGTGGGAAACAGATGCCCGTTTGATAGCGAATCCAGAGAAAGAAGGGCCCTCCACTCTGTCAATATGGTGAACGTTACAGCAAGCGTGACCCCCAACGTAGTTATCACTTGCCCATACGAACGGGTGATGGCAGAATTCCCTGCCCTTTTCCTACCTAACGTAACCCCTAATCACAACACGCTCACGGAATACTATATTGAGACGAGTGGCCCGCCCGTTCACGCTGAAGTACGGCGTCTTCCCCCTGACAGGTTGCTTGAGGTGAAAGCTGAATTTCAGAGAATGATCGCGGAAGGGACAATTCGCATCTCAAAAAGTCCTTGGTCCAGTCCCTTGATTCTAGTGCCCAAAGGGAATGGTGAGACGCGCATATGTGGGGACTATAGGCAACTAAATGCCGTCACCACACCCGATAGATTCGCTATTCCCCACCTGCGAGATTTCACTGGGAATCTTGCAGGTGCTAAAATATTCTCGAAAATAGATTTGAAACGTGCATTCCACCAAATCCCGATGCACGAAAGTTCCATTCAAAAGACCGCCGTGTGCACGCCGTTCGGTTTGTTTGAGTATCTTCGCATGCCATACGGCCTGCGTAATGCCCCCCAAACCTTTCAGCGACACATGACTGAAGTCCTTTCCGACCTACCTTTTTGTTATTGCTACCTTGACGATGTGCTCGTGGCTTCGGGGACGCCTGAGGAGCATGTGCATCATCTGAGAGAGCTTTGCAAACGACTAGCGTCGCACTCACTACTGATCAATTCAGAGAAGTTTGTGTTGGGCAGGGTTGCGGAGTCGGAGGAATAAATTTGAGACTCCGACTCCGACTCCCCCTTTCCAGAATTTGGCGACTCCGACTCCGACTCCACCTCTCCAGAATTTGGCGACTCCGACTCCGACTCCACCTTTTCAGAATTTGGCGACTCCAACTCCGACTCCGACTCCACCTTTCCAGAATTTGGCGGCTCCAACACCGACTCCGCCTATTCGCAATTTTGGGACTCCAACTCCACCTATTCATAATTTATAAGATGGATATTTTATTTCTTAACTAGCATATACGGACGGTCCATCAAAAATGACGGGATTTAATACATTTCTTCAACAAATTTTCGTTCGAGTGGAGTTTCCATGCTTAAACTCATTCCAAAGGTAACTTATTTTTCTTATTAGAGTAATAAACTCTTGGAACACAGTATTTTTGAGCCGCAAGAGAAGTAGTTATAGCCATTCTTGTCGTATCCTAGATACCGAAATTCAGAATTACTGAAAGCAACTGCGGGCTTTTGTATGTATATTGTAATATGCAATAGAGTGTATTGTAATGCAGTACATTATAATATACAATACCCCGCCGAACTCAGTATCCACGATTCGAACTTTGGTATATAAGGCTCTGGATCTCTCAATTGTGTTGAGAGTGGCATTATAGCTAGAGCACTTGTACGAAAATGAGTGTATTTATTGACCGTGAACTGAAACCAAGACCGCCAGTGCTAATTTTTTCCTATCGATTCTTAAGAGCGTGGTACGAAACGTAGAAATAAACACACGACTGTCATTCTTAGTAGTAGACGGTTGCAGATGTTGCAACCTGTACATATACATATGTTCACCGTATTCTTTATTAACGAACGACTTTTAAATTGACTGCAGAATGTTAATAATCAAGTTACTAGAGTACATGATTGGTGAAAAATGACGGGATTCGATGGTATCGTTTTAAAAAAATATCAAGATAAAGATGACAAACAAATATACCCATCCTAATAGTACCCGCGATTAAAATACAGTATTCACGAACTTGTGCACTGGTAAAACTTTTATCACAGTTACGGTCATTAAGCATCTTTAAGAATGTCGCAGACACACACACACACACCAACCAAGCAAGCAACAACACTGTATTATAATTTAAATTATTATTCGGCAAGAAGTTTTTAAAAAAATTGTCATACCTTTTTACTGCGATTAGCCGCATGTTCGTGACGATAGATTCGATTTCGACGCAATGTTTTTCATTTATAAACAAAAGTGAGCAGATGCCAGGTTTTTCATAATATTTCAATGGTATTCATGATACTGTCCAAACAAGCAGATTCCCATTGTAATAAAATAGGAGAAATTACGAACGAGAACATATATTTATTTACAAATTGACGGACACCTGAGTTTTTATTATACCGGGTGTCCCAAAAAATGTCCGCGATTTTTCAATTAATTATATCTCCGCTTCAAATTAAAATATTTGAATTATCTTTCATTCACAATGTAATAAATTTTGTTTCTTTCTCGAATAATTTAAGCTTTTGAAAATCAGCTGAATAAACACTTTACAATGATCAATTTACTGAAAGGGGTAGAAAAACTAATTGTTCAAATGAAAAGTTTTTTAAGCAATATTGATACTCTTCCTCATTTTGTACTTTCCAAAAAAATGAACAAACAAAAATATAAAAAGTAACAAATCATTACCATAAATAACGTTCAAACGAATAAAGTAATTCAGTATCCTTCGACATACCCTCCATTTCTCTCAAGGCAAGTATTACTTCTGGCCACCATTGAACGAAGAGTTTTACAGATTATTTCACCGTTTTCTTTCAGTTCTTGAAACACTGTTATTAAAAACACTTGAAACCTTTCAGAGGGTTTAAATATTTGGTGGTAGGTAGGATACATCATTATGAAATTATTCTTAACAGTAGGTATTGAGAAATGAAGGACACCAGTATTGGTTTTAAAACTTTCCCTTTGAACAATTAGTTTTTCTACCCTTTTCAGTAAATCGATCATCGTAAAGTGGTTATTCAACTGATTTTCAAAAACTCAAATTATTTGAAAAGGGAATAAAATTTACTACAATGTGAAACACAGACAATTGAAATATGTTAATTTAAAGCTGAGATATAATCAATTAAAAAGTCGGAGATATTTTTGTGGGGCACCCGGCACAGCGTTGATTGTTCTCATACAATAAAAGGGCAAGTGTCCCCTTAAACAAATAAATAAATTGGTTTAAGTATTTCCTGTGCGTAATCTCTCCTACGTTATTACAATGGAATTTTAGGATTTAAAATTTAAGGGATACTGTTCGAACATTTATTTCAAATACAGAAGAACTTCAAGGGAACAATAGCAAGTCGTTTCGCGAGATGCGCAAAAAGGGAAACAGCACCCAAATTAGGCATATCTTGAGGATTCCAACAGTACGCACAGCAGCGTCCTCTGTACTATTTTTATTATTAAATTTCTTTTAAAACGGAGACCGAAGATTTTCTTTAACGAAATGTTAGCTTTAAAAACGAAACTCTTTAAAAATAGAAGACAACCAATGGACGTGGCCGGTCATCAGCACGGTACTCCGGTAGGAAGTTTTAGTGGCGTTCTGAGTTGATAGAAACAGAGTTTTAAGATGTCTGGTCGCCGACTAGCTGAATATCGTATCTTATTGCAAGATTACATATAGCACTAAGATTTTAACAATTAATTGACAATTAATTACCTTGAATAATAAGTGCCTCTTTACCGGGTCGAGGAGTTAAAGTCGCAGAATGAGACTGCTTTTTACGCAAGAGAAATAAGTTAGAGGTGCCAGACCGACTTTAAATAAATGGGCGACATGCTGCCCAAGCAGAGTAAGCTCAAAGATAATTTAATTAGTGAACGCCAGTGCGTCACGAGGAATGTTAATTTAAGCGATTTTAGGTTAATGCAGGTCTGGTAGAAGCTCTAACATGCTTAATTATAGAAAGTTAAATTTAAACAAAAAACGAAAAGAAAAGATGTAGCTGCAAAACAAAAAGACGAAGAAAAGAAAGAACTAATTTCAACAGTTTCAAATTCTTGTCTGTCAACTATGACAGGCCATATGAAGGAAACTTTTTCTTCCACAAAGCCGCCATCAGAAATACGGAAGGTTTTCAACAGGAAATTTCATTGAACAAATAAAATTGGCTGTCCGTCTTTGTTAGTTGGTCTGTCTCCTTTTCACGCTCTTAAAGATGCTTAATGACTGTATCTGTGATGCGAGTTTCACCAAAGCACTAGCACTAGAATATTTTAATCGCGGGTACTATTAGAATGGATATATTTCTTTATCATTCACATCTGGAGAATTCGTATAAAGACAATATTAAATCCCATCATTTATCACGGGTCGAGTACACAATTTTATATACTGAGTGTTTCAGACGAGGTACAAAATTGCACACCAAGTAGAAAATGGCTAAATAAACACTTTTAATTCCAT
Organism: Morinoia aosen; assembly: GCA_030386875.1. Lineage (NCBI taxonomy): Eukaryota > Metazoa > Arthropoda > Malacostraca > Amphipoda > Talitridae > Morinoia > Morinoia aosen. The sequence goes on along the minus strand of CM059572.1, from coordinate 75,440,334 downwards.
GAAATTTTCCCCCAAAAATCCGGGTCGTAAGATATTAGCGTTTATTGTTTTAAATGGTGAAATTTAATGTCACAATTACTTGCAATATTTATTTGAATTTACTTTACAAAATTGTTCAGAATGTGTTCCACCTACATCAATGCACTTTCGAATGTTAGCCTTAACGACTGCCGGATATTAGGAAACACGTCTGGCGTTTAGGTATCTCGCCAGCAGCCACTGCAATTCTGGTCACAAGATCTTCCTCAGACTCGATGAGTGTAGCATAGACAAGGCTCTTCACGTGTCCCCAAAAAATGAAATCGAATGGAGTCATGTAAGGAGTTCTAGGAGGTCATGCAACTAAAAGATTTCGCCCGATCAACTTAAATTCAAATAAATATTGCGAGTAATTTAGTCATTAAATTTCATCCTTTGAAACAATAAACGGCTAATATCTCAATGTCTCTTTCTTTGGAACATTTCATAGAAGAAAAAGTTTTTATTCGGACATCTTCTACTTTGTGGGCAATTTTTCGCCTCTTATTCTGAAACACCTTGTATATTACTGACAAGTGTCTTCTGAGTAGGTAAAGTAGTCACTGCCTACACTGAGAAGCATAGATATGTATCCACAGTTTTTTTATTGCTAAGTAAACACTCATTCAGTGAAATTATAATAGTTAATTCATTGACTATGCTTAAAATCCACAAAATGATATACATGTAGATAAAGTAGGCAAGATTTGCACACTGCCTCTTATTCTCCGTGTCTACACTATGCAGGGTAACAATGTAGAAAAGGTGTCATATTATTGCTCAACACTATTTCATCTCTCGGCTATAATAGGCAAAAGTTGTTTTGCTTTCGTCGCAGGGGACTGAAGTTTTCGGAACGTTTTGTTTACGAATAAATGTTACTTTTAGCGTCTTTGCGTGTAACATGATACTATCTCTTATTCTCGTCTAACCTTTTACTTTATGTTTGACACTTTCTTATTCTAATAAACGCCCATGTTCTTCTAATTTCATGTTTTTTGGAGCGATTTGAAACGTTTCCAGTAAGAAAATTTGTACTATTGCATACATGTAACAACCATTGCAGCTGAGATAGTGCATTGCTTTCAGTTACAATATGTGTGTGACTAAGTGAAGTTTTTGCTAGTGTGCTATTATTTTCATTGCAGCTCGTTTACATTGTATTTTAATTTTTCATGTGTCTCAATGCCGATATTGATTACCTTACAACATTTCCAAATCTTCCATAAGAAGAAGTAATGAATTATGTAATGCTGCAAAACGGATACTATTTCAGTGTTTAAAATTGTAGATGCAAAATATAAAATTCTCCATTTCAGCGTATGCTTACTTAAAAACTGGGAAGTGATACGAAGATAAAAATTCAACATGATAATGATATAGTGAAATACAATATAACTCTGATAGAACCAAAAAACATTCAAGAAATAACTTTAGAAATGAGCAGAAATTGTTATTAATAATACATGTTAACTTGACCTAAAGACAAGAAAGCCATATCAATTTTGATAACATAACCTGAGAACTAGAAGTCTTTATGTACCAGACCATAGCTTCAGGTTTTAGCAAAGACTACTCATTGGCAAGGAATCATAACATAAAGACTAAAAGTATTTATAATCACAACATAACTTTAAGTTTCTGCAAAAACTAGTCATTATATATATTATCAATCAATGCATCATTTAAGAGCGGACATAGTTACCACTCCTTACGTGAGTACAATGTATTGCATCAGCTGAAATGTTCTACAAGTAACTTGCAACACATTTAGTACTATTTGCTACTTCCTGTGTACTAATTGAAGGGAAATGAACGAAACAGAAATATACAGAACAAATTTTCAATGCTTCAAATTACTAATTCTTGCTTAAATAACTGCAAAATATTCATTATTACTCCAGTACAATTATATTTCTTTCTTGTATTTATCATATATAGGAATGCAAACCCACAACGACTAGATAACAATGACGGTATTAGGTGATAGGTATAAATACGCTGTTTCAAACTTAAAACAAAATAATCAACATAAACATTGCGTATTTTTAGATTTTCAGCAAAGTATTATAACTCTGTTTTGTTTACTTTCGGCTTTAAACAATTATAAATAATTTTTAGTAAAAATTAGAATCGAAGACAGCAAAAAATAGCGACTCCAACTTCGACTCCACCCTATCTGAATGAACGACTCCGACTCCGATTCCAACTCCACCACACTCGGAAAAGCGACTCCGACTCCGACTCCACCACACTTCAGAGAAGCGACTCCGACTCCGACTCCACCCTATAACATGTGACTCCGGCGACTCCGACTCCCGACTCCGACTCCGCAACCCTGGTGTTGGGAAAGAAGGAATTGACTTTTCTAGGTCACCACGCTAGCGAGAGAGGAATTAAGCCATTGCTCGAGAGAGTGGAGGCGTTACGCAGTTTCCCCAAACCTACTACTCAGAGACAGTTGCGCAGGTTCTTGGGATCGGTTAATTTTTACCACCGTTTCCTGAGAAATTGTGCAGAGACTCTTGCCCCACTTACCTCCCTGATTAAAGAAAAAAAAGAGGCAAACCCGTTACGGTCGAGTGGACTAGGGAGGCGGAGAGAGCGTTTGATCGGATCAAAGAGCAACTCGCGACTGCTACGGAGTTGGCTTACCCACAACCTAATGCAGAATTCAGCCTGTTGGTTGATGCTTCAGACCTAGCGGTCGGAGCCGTTTTGCAACAAACCGTCCAGAATGTCACTTCGCCGTTGGCATTCTTCAGCCGGAAACTCTCTCCCACCGAACAACGTTACAGCACGTTCGGGAGAGAGCTTCTGGCCATATACTTAGCGGTCAAGCACTTTCGCTATACTCTTGAAGCCCGTCAATTCATAATCTACACAGACCACAAGGCCTTAATCAACTCAATCAAAATGCCTCCCGAGCGCCACTCGCTTAGGGAAAGTCGGCACCTGAGCTTTATCGCGCAGTTCACGAGTGACCTCAGGCACATCAAAGGCGAGGAAAATACGGTTGCTGACTGCTTATCGCGTGTGTACAGCGCGGTACTAAACCCGTCAGCACCCGAGTTCCGACCCTCTGTACAAGCGGTTTCGCTAGCCGACAACATTCGTGAACAGCAGATAGACTTAGAAGTCCACAACTTGATTGAATCCCCCGACTCTTTCTTAAAGTTGTCACTCAGAGAAGGCGCGTACTACGATGCTGACCGTCCCAACCGTTTTTATTTGCCCTCGAATTTAAGTCACAAAGCCATTCAGCACTATCACAACTTGGCACATCCCGGAACGGATAGAACCTTCCGTTTAATCGCGGATCGTTTTGTTTGGCCCGGGATGCGCAAGGCCGTTAGAGAGTTCGTACGAACCTGCCCCGATTGCCAAGCGAGCAAAGTCACCCGGCACAACAAAGCTGCGGTCCAGCCTTGCGCATTCGCAGGAGATAAATTTGATTCCGTTAACATCGATATCGTGGGTCCCCTTCCCAACTCTCGTGGCTGTGCATATCTTTTGACCATAATCGACCGCTTCTCCAGATGGGTCGAGGCGGTACCTATTCCTAACATAACAGCAGAAACTGTAGCCCGATCGTTCATAGAGGTCTGGGTGTCTCGTTATGGTGTGCCGTTAACCGTCACCCATGACAGGGGCGCCCAGCTCACCTCGAACCTTTGGGCAGAAGTCTCGAAATTGTTGGGTTGTGCGAATATAGCAACAACAGCATACCACCCTCAATCAAATGGACTCATAGAGAGAGTACATCGGGATATTAAAGCTGCTCTTCGATGCCTAAAATGTCATGATGACTGGGTAGACCGCCTGCCTTTTGTACTACTTACTAAGCGAAACCTTTTTCGGCAGGACCAAAAGTCCACGTCGTCCAAACTGCTTTACGGTAAATCCTTAAGATTGCCCGGCGATATTGTTGACCCTTCTTCTCCCATCGATGACTCCCTGGGACGAATCGCCGATTACGCAACTCGTCTCAAAGCATCGATGAGAGACCTCTTATATGTACCTCCCCGCCCACCCATAACAACCGAAAGATTAGACCCCATGCTAAAAAAATGAACCCACGTTTATGTGCGCGTAGACGCAGTCAAACCCCCTCTGAGACGACCCTACGATGGCCCGTACAAGGTACTAAAGCGCTCCCCTAAGTATTTTGTCGTGAAGAAGGGTCTGGGGAGCGACAGCGTTAGTATAGACCGCTTGAAAGCAGCTTGCGTTTCTGAACCTCTGAACTCTCCCATCTCAGCCCCCGAAACACCGGTCTTACTATCCCACCCCAGGGCACCATCGGGGGTGCCCACCAACTTACACTTGTCTGGTTGGGCTAGGAGATTACCTCCGATGTTGGAATGTGATGAATTCGTGGTCCCCCGTGATACCGTTCAAAGAACGCAGTTGGGACACAGTGATTCAGACGATGCCACATCGACTGATGCTCCGGGAATCGTGGTAACAGATAATGACCCGTCCGTAGAAATCCTCGTCCCATCGCAACCCATAATAAGGACAAAAATATTCAGGGCTCCCAAGCCGACCCCTCCTAATTACCCCGTTTATCACAGTAGGCACGGCAGACCATCGCGTCCACCAGCCCGTTATGCCCACACGTGATTCGTTCATTCTGACTTGCTTGTTTCCTTTTGGGGATCTCTCCTTCGTAATTCTTGCTTGAATTTTACAGGTAACAGCTTCACTGTTACCAGACCTTTCGGTCTCCTTAGGGGGGAGGGTAGCTGTAGTGAACTTCCAGCCTCATACCAGTCAAAATTTTTAAATTATTAAAACGTCCATCTAAAAATCCAATCACAGCATTATAATCATTCTCATAATTTTTAGAGTAAGAAATTTACTCAACATTACCCATAATCTATTAAAACTGTGTACCAAAAAAATATGTCTCTTAAGAATTCAGTTTCAAAAAGTAAGAGACCTCTCAGAGACGCACCGCAGCAACATCGCCGCTAACAAAAGCTCACTTTTTCAAAATCACTCTTTGTGTGCGCTTCTCGCGTTCCTTGTCTCCACGGGTGAGATTTTTAATCACATTAGTGCGTGTTCTCTTGTGCTATACGGCTAAGTATAGAGCGAAACTATCTTAATCACCATTCGTGTCTATATCGATCTTAACATTTATTCGTGTGTTTGTGCCATGTTTGTAAATACTGTAGTTTATGTCATTCCTTATGTCACGAGCATTGTGTTCGTTTATGTTCCTTATGGCTGGCGTCACTATCCCTGCCTCAACTTCTCTTGAGTCAAGATCTTGATTTCAATAACTCCTGATGTTTTTATGATTGAGAAGATAGGATTTTTATCCCATTGTGCCTAGTATTATTATTTTTGATGGCTTAGGAATTATTGAGAAAAATTAGGTTGGTGTTTGATTTTCGTAACGTCTTGGGATGGTAATTTTAGAAATTGATTTGTTTGCCCAACTAGACATTGATTGTTAGCGGATATAATACTAATAGTATTCAGGAGTAAACCTGATTCAGTTGGATTAGGTGATTTTTGGTTTATTTCTGAAAAGTTGTCTAAATATTCTAGAGTACCAATTCCCCAAATTTCACTCCAAAATACCCTAGTTTCCTGGGTTGGAGTGTTAGTCCAACCTGCAAATTCCTGTTGTCATTTTGCTGCATATTCTCCTCGCACACGTTGTCATTTTCTTGGGTCGATTGCCAGAAGTGATGTTGTTCAATATAATCAATAAGATGCAAAAATATTTTGCGCTAGGATTTGTCATCAATTCTGCAGAATTCTTTTTCATGTTAATGACTTAGGAATTTGGTAATCTGTGATTAAGCTTGCCGACCTTGGCCATGTTGCCTTCATGTGTTGCTAATTAGCTAAGTAAATTAATTCATTTCGTGATAATTATTAATTATTAATAATTATTAATTCATTCATAATTCATTATGGCTCATGTATTACTCATGTATTAATAACCTAAGAGTCTCACTTATTTCATGCTTAGATTACTCATATTTTGGCTGTTGAACCTCTGTGGGTGTTTCCCTGTTATTTTCCAAATGGGATAAGTTAGCATTGGTCCTAGTTAATTTCTAGGCTTAGCTATGGTTATTGCAGATAGTCCTTGACTGTTTGCTTAGTGTAAATAGTCCTAATGTCACAGCTGCCAACCTAAAAGCACTGGTGTACTGTAGTATAAATCGTACCCAAGAATAATAAGCTGTGACACCCTTGATTTAGGGAAATAAAGCACTATCCCTACCGATGCTAATCAGTAGATTCCCTTGTGCATTGCTCATCCAGTAAAAGCTTTGATTCTCGCAGACTGACCTTGCACTTCATGCTGGTGACAGTCTAAAGATATGCCTTGCTCACCTCTAGTAGACTCTGAGCATAGCCTTGGGTTAGTTAAATGGGGAGGCTTGCACCTGGGAATTTCATGATTGTCCATACGACGTATCAATATTGCGATCGCCTTCGGTCGTATTCGGGCGCCAGAATTACGGTTGATGTATTGCATAGAGAATCCTCGATCCGAGGCAATTATGTTAATCAGCAGTCGCTCACAGCCTGGCTTGTGCAGCGACTGTTCTCCCTCTTTAACTGTGCTTGAAAAAGTAACCCAGCGCCTCTCTCCCATACAGAAGGACCTACGAGCCAACACACAAACACAACCACCTAGTCCTCAATCCCTGCCATTGAGCCGAAAACTAGACCTTCCTCAGATTCACTTGAGACGTTCCTCAGATTCACTCAGCCACACGGCTCCACACGCAGTAACGAGTCCAAAGTACTGCCTCTTTTCGAGAACCTCTTTTGAGACTTTCTAATTCTCGAGAGCTCAAAGTCGTCACCCCCATAAACAGTTAATGAATCTGGTTCCCAGATTCATTAACTGTTTCTGGGGGTGACTAGACTTTGAGCTCTCGATACATATGGGAATAAAATATATCTGTCAGGACAGTGCGCCTGCTTTCACTGTGCCAAACATTGCTTGCGTTGTGCTTCGATCACCTTTTTAGGGTGATCGATAGCGCAGTCGATAGCGTGTTGGCGTGGTGATCTCTAATCCTGAGTTCGAGTCTCACGAACTCCTCGTACATTTATGTCTAATTCTCGTTGAACACTTCAATCCTCCGCTATTGTCTTGCCTCAAGCGTTCAGGCTTTACCTTGTCCTTCTCGCCGTCCATTCCACTACGGCCATCTCCACTCGTTAAGCCACCCTAATCACCCGCATCAGCGGATAAATACACTCACGTTCACGTCCTCACCTGGACCCACAACGGACTCCCACAAGCCGCCGCGCGCGGTTGGAGTACGCCGCCAGGACTGGACTCTGAACCCAGCCTCAAGAAGCGGATTCACCCTTAATGAGTGGACCGTGGCCACGGCACCCCTAAGCGTCCAAATAAAGAAAGGTGAGAATAGTCGTTGTTTTTTCACTGTCCCGCAGTGGTAAAGTTCGTGCAAGTACCTAAAAAACCCTCGGTGCCAGTAGAGCACCCAATTACCCACTCCTTCTGATTCAAAGGGCCAAACCAACTTTCAATCTTAAATCTTAAATTTGTATTTATGTGCCTAGCCATAGGCACAGTAAATGCTGGTGACCCTGTCAAAACATGATTGTCGAAACTTGTTGATATCAGAACATCCCAAGTGGTGTACTGAAAACCACTAAGTAAAAATTGAATTACGCGCACCAGGCAAACTTCATAAGCGGAACCAGAAACAAGGGGAAAGCATTACTGATTTTGTCGCTAGCTTGAAGGCACTTTCACATACCTGTAATTTCAAACAGGAAGTGCTAGAAGAGACTCTGCTGGACAGATTCATATTGGGTGTGTCCAGTAATGAAATTCAAAATTGCTTGCTGAATGAAGCTGGCCTGACATGGCAAAAGGCCATGGATCTAGCTACTGCTAAAGAAACCACCCTGAGAGAAACAGTGGGGTTGAGGCAATCAAATCCTATTTTTAATGTAGGACAGAGTAGAGTTCAGCAAACTGCGTACAAGCCTCAGGGCAAGACTCAGGCACAAGCTAGCCCCAAATCAGCATGCATCGGCTGTGGTGGTTTGCACTGGCGTAGAGACTGCCCCTATAAAGACAGTAATTGTCAGGGTTGTGGCCAAAAAGGTCATCTAAAAAAATGTTGTTTCAAACTAAAAGGGCAGAAATCTGCTAAAGGCAACAAAATAATTTTGTGCATGCTATGCATGAAAAAATGGGGGGGAACACCACCCAAACCCTATTGGAACTAGCCATGGAACCAGTGCAGACTACCCAGCCCCAAATCAGGGTTGTTATGGGGAAATATTTTCATTAGCCGAGGAAATGAAACCCCCAATCAGAATAAAATTGTTACAATGGTGCGCCATTAGAGATGGAGGTAGATACAGGTGCTGCCAGGTCTATCCTTTCAATGGCCACCTACTCTAAAATACCAACTAAGACAAGACCCGAGCTGAGACCTTCTGATATTAAGCTTAGGACTTATGGGGGAACTGAACTATTAGTTTGTGGAGAGATTAGGGCTAGCATCCAGCATGAAGCTAGTGGTAGGGCTCCACAGCTAGCAACTATTGTAGTTGTAGACAGGGAGGGACCAGCCTTGCTGGGTAGGGACCTGATTAACTCCCTAGGATTAACTATAGTGGCTAATAGGGTACATAAGTTGGTTACCCAGGCAGAAGGGCTAGTACAAAAATTTTCCAACCTTTTCCAACCAGGTCTAGGTTGCTTTAAGGGCAGGAAGTTTAGAATTGAGATTGATCCCACTGTAGTACCTAAGTTTTGTAAAGCCAGGAATGTGCCTTACTCACTCAGACCTGAGGTGGAGGCAGAACTAGATAGACTGGTGCAGGAAGGTATCCTCACCCTTGTACAGTACTCTAGGTGGGCAGCGGCTATTGTTCCTGTGCCCAAGGCTGATCAAAGCATCCGCATCTGTGGTGACTACAAACTAACCGTCAACAGAGCCAATAGGCTTGATACCTACCTCATACCCAGAGTGGAAGATTTATTTAGCGAGTTAGCCGGAGGAGTTATATACTCCAAGCTAGACATGTCTCAAGCGTACGACCAACTTCCGTTGGATGATGACCAAGGAGCTCACCGTGATCAACTCCATAGAGGTCTGTTTGCTTATAATAGGCTAAGCTTCGGCATAGCCTCGGCACCTGGAATCTTTCAGCGTGCCATGGAAGGACTATTGCGCAGGGCCTTCCAGGAGTGTTCTGCTACCTGGATGACGTCCTGGTGAGTGCCACTAATGAGCAAGAGCACAACAAGCGTCTCCATCAAGTCTTGTCTAAACTATCAGAAATTGCGCAATTTCGCGGGTAGCGTATTTTCAGTATGAATAAAATCACAAAAGCATTATATAAAACCATTTACTCTTGGCATTCAGACCAGCTGGTTTCGACTAAAACAATGTCATTATCAATGAATACCATCTGTAAACAGAAAAAAAACACACAGACCGTTCATTTAAAGTAGAGAAATATATAACTGTGAAATATAAAGAAATTCTAAGATACGAGGCCTGTCGAAAAAGTATCCGACCTTAATTTTTCCCGCGCAAAGTAGTGATTCTAAGGCGGCGCCACTGTGCACGGTGGAAGGAGGAATCTTAATGCGCATGCTTGACTTTTTTCACCGCATTCACTTGGGCCAGTCACTGGCTGGTGGTCGCCAAGTAAGGTGCTGTTCTAAGTGTTTGTCGGATTTAGTTTTCTTGCAAGATGACTGAACGAATTGAGCAAAGACACTGCATCAAATTTTGTCAAAAGCTTGGTGATTCTCAAATTGAAACAATTCGTAAGATTCAGCAGGTGTTTGGGGAAGATGCTATGGGTGTAACACAAAACCCAGAAACAAAAAGACAGTCATCCCAATGGAAGCATCCCGAGTCTCCAAGGCCGAAGAAAGCGCGGCAGGTGCGAAGCAAAATCAAGGTGATGCTGACTGTTTTCTTTGATGTCCGTGGAATTGTGCATCACGAATACGCACCGGAAGGACAAACAGTGACAAAGGAGTACTATCAGGATGTTCTCCGGCGACTTCGTGATGCAGTTCGGCGCAAAAGACCAGACATGTGGACTGCGAACAACTGGCACTTGCATCACGACAACGCGCCCGCACATTCATCCCATTTGATCCGCAATTTCTTGGCCAAACATGGAATTACGACCGTTCGCCAACCTCCCTACTCTCCAGACCTGGCTCCTTGCGACTTCTGGTTGTTTCCAAAATTGAAGACACCACTGAAAGGATCCCGTTTTGAGAGTAGAGAAGAGATAATGCGGAACGCGACGACAGAGCTGAACACCATTCCAAAAGAAGACTTCCAGAGGTGTTTTCGGCAGTGGAAGGATCGGTGGGCTAAGTGTGTGGAAGCACAAGGAGCCTACTTTGAAGGGGATTAGGGTCCCAACCCCGTCAGGTTGTTGAAGTATTTTTTCTGGCCAAAGGTCGGATACTTTTTCGACAGGCCTCGTATAGTGAATAGAGGAGTGGCAGATTGGTTGATATTTAACACAGGCCTAAGTTTAAAAATGTGCAATGATTTTAAAATTCGCAAATCAGTATTAGAAGTACAATCTAAAATTTTAAAATGATTCAGAGATAGAGGATGATTGGTGTTGTCACAGTGTCGTCTAGGGGATGAATGAGGTGCGGCTGCAAGCGGGAGTTTGGTTCGGAAAGATTTGCCTATATGTTGATAGAATCTAATGGCGGACTGTTTCTGCGTACTCCCAATGTAGGAGCTCTGGCAAGCTCCGCATTGAAATTCATAAATAATATTGGAGAGTAACACAGAAGGCAGCCTGTCTTTGAATTGAAAAAGTTTTTAATAGAGTGATTATTCTTTGATGATATATGGAAATCCAAATGTGGATAATACTTCGCTAAAACATTACTAAAATATTTGGTCATTGAGTATGAATTTGGACCAATGAATGGCTGTGATGCGAATATCTTCCGCTTATCCGCTGTGTAAACCGGAGGTTTCGGTACAAAAATTTTGTTAAGGAATTTACGAAGAATATTATCGAACATCGTATGTGGGTAACCATTATATTTAAAATAGGCCCGCAAGATATCAGTTTCTTGTGAAAAAATGCTGAGGGAAGATGAAAATGAAAATGCTCTATGAATAAGCGTTTTGATATTATTGATTTTGAATATCATTGGGCAGAAACTGAAAAAACTGCACCCTAGACCAGTAAAAGTGGGCTTCCGATAATTGAAGTGGAAAAAGTTGCATCATATTTTTGAATTTTGACATCTAAAAACGCTAGAGAGTTGTTTGATTCGCTTTCCATAGTAAAATTTATATTTGGATGTTACGTATTTACATGATTTAGGAATGAATGAGCATGCGTTTGGTCATTAAAAATAGCAAAGGTATCATCAAGGTAACGTTTGTAAAATATAGGTTTGAACTCCATTGGGCACTCTGCGAGAAATTTAGTTTCTAAATGACACAGAAAAATATTAGCTAGAGTAGGGGGAGGGGGTTGCCCATTGCAAGTCCTTCGATATGTTTATACAGTTTGCCTTGAAAGTAGAAATAGGTTTCAGTCACTGCTAATTTTAAAAGTTTTAAGAAATTTGTATGATCAAATCCATTGTACACATGACCAGATGAAAAAATATTATTGCACACAATTTCAAAGGTTTCCAACAATGGAACGTTAGTATAGAGCGAAGATACATCATAACTGACTATAAAGTTTAAACAATTTAAACAATTTAAACAATTTATTTACCACAGGTGATACAGAGGTAGAATGTTTCTTAAGTCTAGTACAATGGTCAAATTTGCGTATAGCTACCTGTGGGCCCGAACAAGTTCAGCGACTTCTAGGGCATCCTATCATCACGTTATTCTAAGGTGTACAATAATGTTTAACATAGTTCACTTAACCTAGTTTCGCATTTGACTGATCATTGAAATAATTAACTCGATATTTTATGCTGTATTTTACAAAATAGGTCAAATCGGCTATATTTAACAGTATGTTCCATAAAACGATTCAAGAGCAGACTGAAGATCGGTTAGGTTACCCAAAGCAAGTTACATTATTACATTATCATTAGTTACATGTAGGAGGCAAGATTTGACATGGTGATCTTACACGACTAGTATTCTGATAGAAAGTGAGACTCAAGATGTCTTTTGAATATTTTGTACGAATTACATTTTCGGATCTCAGCAGGTATAGAGTTCCAAGTTTTGGTTCCAACGAAGAGTATACTGTGTTGCGACCGGGCCTTTGAATAATAAGGAAGCATGAATTTACTTCTATTTCGGGTTAAATGGTCGGAATGACCAGTTTGCGCAGTCAATAATTGTCTTAGGCTATTGTCGCCATCATTTCTTAATGTTTTGTAAATGAAATTACAGATGGAGATTTTGCAGAGATCCGAAAGTTCAAGTATTTGTAAATTTTTGAAAGAATCATTTGTGTGAGCATTATATTCTAGGTTTTTTACCGTTCTGACAGCTCTTTTCTGCAGAGTAAAATTTTGTTGGTTGTATTTTTATCAGTTCCGTGCCATGCTTCTATTCCGTATTGCAAGTATGGATAAATGAGCGTTCGGTAGAGCATTTGTAAAGCTGTTTCAGGCAGAAAATTTTTAACTTTATTTATGATTCCGATGGATTTAGATAATTTAGAACTAATATGAGTGATGTGCTCTTTGAAGGTCAGATGTTTATCTATTATGATGCCCAGAAACTTACATGAGTTGGTTTCTTCGATTTCACCTTCGCCAATTTTAATGCATGGGAGAGATACATCTTTCTTGTATGAGAAAGTAATATAATTTGTTTTATCGATATTTAGGCTCATTTTATTAGCTTTGAGCCACGATGAAACCTTGTGAAGTTCAGTATTTATACTCTCCACAATCATAGCAGGATTTTGGTTCGGAAGGACCGCAGAAAGCGTACTGTCATCGGCAAAAAGTATGAATTTGAAGAATGATGTAGATTTTACAATATCATTGATAAAAATCAGAAACAGGAGAGGCCCAAGAACAGATCCTTGTGGATTTCCATGGCTGATTGTCTGTGGGTCGGATTTTGCGTCGTCAATGACAACGTATTGCTTCCGATTTGTTAGGTATGATCTGAACCAATCATGCGCAATCCCTCGAATGCCATAACAGTGTAGTTTCGAGAGAAGTATTTTATGGTCCACACAATCGAATGCTTTTCGAAAGTCAAGAAATACTGAGAAGACAGGCTTTCCTTTATCTATATTAGAATAGAGGAATTTTAAATGATTTAATATAGCCTGTGTTGTTGATTTTTTAGAGCGAAAGCCGTATTGTTTATCGTAAAGAAATGATTTTTGTTCAAAATAAGAGTACACTTTTTTAAACACAATCTTTTCGAATACTTTGCTAATAATTGGTAGTACGGAGATAGGTCGATAATTGTTTACACAAGTTTTTTCACCACTTTTAAAGATAGGGGTTACTCTAGCAACTTTGAGGGAGTTCGGGAAAGTGCCTAGTAAGAGAGACTGGTTTATAATATTTGATATCAGCGGGGCTACAATGTCAGCAATAACTTTAAGTACTTTAGTCGGAAACGTTTGTAACCCACTCGATTTATTTTTCATGTTTATGCACGTAATTACATCGGAGGAGTTTGTAGGCGTAAAGAAAAAGGAGTTGGGTTCTCGAATATGATCCATAAATTCCAGGTGATCAGTAGGTTCACTTGGAATACCATCAGCTATAGTTTTCCCTACGTTTACGAAGAAGTTGTTAAAGAGATTAGCAATTTATTTCTTCTCATGGTATTTTACATTATTTTAAATAAAATATTCAATTTTCTTTTTATCGGCATTATTCGGTTTACAGCAAGAGTTAGGGAGATGCCAAGTCTTTTTAACGTCAGTTATGAATTGAGTAAACTTGAGCGTAAAGTAGTTCTTTTTTGATGTTCTTATCTGGTTTGTTACATAGTTTCTGAATCGGTTATATGTTTCTCTAGATATTCGCCCTTCGCAAAGGAGAGCTAGGTACGCTTGACGTTTCTTTATATTTATCACGATGTCTCTAGTAATCCAGGGCTTTTGTTTATTTTTCGGGGTAACTGTACGAGTTACAATTGGGCAACACTGATTGTATGCGGTCATTATAGTTTCAGTCAACTTTACTACTGCTTCATCAATGCTCGTAGCATTATTATTTTGTTGAGAGATGTGCAAAGTAGGCATTGATTCTTCTAGAACGGTGCGCATTTCTTCAAGATTTGATTCGTTTATTTTACGATATGAGTAAGGTTCAGCCCGTGCCTTGGTGCAAGCAATGTAGACATTTTTCTTAATAAGAAAAACTGGGAAGTGATCTGATAAGTTAGAAGTAATTATTCCAGCAAGAAAATTACTTGGGTCTGTCATAAAGTTATTGTCAAGCAGCGTAGCACACTCTGAGGTTATTCGTGTAGGCTTTGTAATAATCGGAAGGAAGGATTGAGACTGAAAGGTTGTTAGGAAATTAGAGATTGGTTCATAGCTTTCATGTTTCAGTAGATCATAATTGAAGTCACCGCATATTATTATGTCATTGTATAAGGGCCTGTTGAACTGAGAAATAATACGAATCAGCTCATTCAGGAAGAATATAGGACAGGCTGTAGGAGGCCTATACACCGTTCCAAGCACAATGCGTTTACCATCTCTAGACAGTTCTACGAAGAGTGATTCTATATGATCCTGATTCATTGTTGCACTTGCTATGGTTCTCGAGTCTATGTGGTTAGATATATATGTGCTGATGCCTCCGCCCCGCTGGTTTTTTCTTAGCGAATGGTAACTATGATAATTTTCAAATCGAATCATGTCTTTAGTCGAGTCATCTAGCCAGCTTTCGGTGAAGCTAATCACGTCTAGGTTATATTTAAGTTCAGTAATAGTACATTGTATCTCTTCCAATTTTGGATAGAGTGACCTACAGTTCCAACACAGGAGTGAGAAATCTCGGTCAGTTATTCGTATAGTTTCGTTGAATTTTGATATATTAGTATACCTACACTCTTGAGAGTCGTTTAGGTTTGGATATCTTCTGTTCAAATGATTGAGATCTGGGTCGATTTTCTCGAATATCTCAGGGTGATCAGTCATTTAAAAGTAGTAAACAGTAAGAAGTAGGTACTATAGAGCTTAAAAACGAAATACAGAGTCAAGCTTTAAGGGATATTCCTGTCTAAAAAACTAGCTTATGAAGTACGAGAGCATAGGGTATAAAAAAATCTAATGCGATTACGTGAGTACACATAAATTCTGTCCATGAGCGAATAATATTGGAGTTCAATATCACAACATTGGTGTAAACAGATTGCTGCATGAGGGCGTTTTTACAAGTTCACCTACAACAGGTAATACGTTTTAAAGTTTATAACGACGATGATGTAATCAGTTAATATGGTTTACGCGTAATAATAACTTTTGTGGTAAAAAAAGAAAAAATCACAGTAACATTGGGAGGTAAAAAATTGCTGATTGCGTTGTTTCAAAAGTTCACACACAGCTGTCATAAATTTTTACAAACACATCTGTTATACATTTGTATAGATTCAGGTTAAACTAACATCAAGTTGAGGGTAAACTGACATGATACCTAATTGAGGTTGAACTAACACAAAACTGACATATCTAATTTAGGGGATCACCTAGTCTAGTCACCCATGACTTGCTTCGATGACATATTTAGTTGTTGCATCAGGTATTGCTCGAGGTCATCTGGCGTGTTGATCTCGCGGCGTCTTGAATCTTGGTTTCCGGGGTTAAATATGAAGATGTTTCCATCCTGTGTTCTTGGGATTCCAATTTTATCCGGGAATTTCCTTTTGGCCATCCTCAGATTGTACATGGCGTTAGCTAAGGTATGAGGTATTCATTTATGAAGAAGAACTTTGGTTTCTTTACTCGGCAGGCGTTGAGAATTTCACGTTTTTTGTTATAATGTTTTAGTTCAAATGCAATGTTTCTTTGATCTACGTTCCCAGTTACTGTTTTTTTCCCCATGCTTGTAGCTGACGTGATGTCAGTGTCGGAGAGGTCAATGTTGATCTTGTCCTTCAGGAGCTGGCAGACTGTATCCTTACAGATTTCGTCTGCGTGAGATTGCGGTATTTCCCTTCCAGAAATGACGAGAGTACATTTTTTGTCTTCAATGTCTCGGCGCTGATCATTTTTTTCCAACTGGTCGAGGCGGGAGGTTAAGCTATCTATTTTCTCATTCTGTTCCTCAAGAAGTTTTTTGTGTTCCGCTTCTTTTGTTTCAAATAGCGTTTTAAGGTGGCTCATTTCATTTTGCATTTTAACAATATCACTATTAAATTTTGTCATCACTGAATCGAAGTATTTTATAAGGACAGAAACCACTTCTTTATCGTCGTTCGTTAGGCTAGACACATCAGGGTATTGACCAAACTTCGGTTGAAACTCGATGCTGTTGTTGTTGCTGTTGTTGGTACTGCGTCGTTTGTTAGGTGCCATCTTGAAGATTGAGGGAGTTGGGTTCGTTGTGTAAACGAGGGTTGAATACTCTCACACTTTTGAGGGAATATTATACCCTTAGTTTGATTATTTACGTTTAATTGATTAGTTTGATTATTTAAATCACATTTGAATACTCATGGCGAGAGTGGGTACCCATTCAGGTTAGAGGTACATTCTTTCTAACAATAGGCGCTTTGATCGGAGCGACCGCCACACCCGTCCTCACTACACGGAGTCACCGAGGAAAGTAATTCGGTTTCGCTGGAATTGCAGTTAGGGACTTGTGGAACGCACGAGAATTTCGAACAGTATATTGGTTAACAGAAAATTGTTCGATCAGAGGAATTAGGAATTTGGCAATTTTAAACATGGATGTTCTAAAAACGGCTAGAATAGGTCTTAATGGTATATTTATTTTGTGTACCTTTGGCAGCCCATATAGAACTCCAGGGGCGGATCCTGTCACAAACAATTCCTTGGTCATTGAGTATGAATTTGGACCAATGAATGGCAGTGATACGAATATCTTCCGCTTACCCACTGTGTAAACCGGAGGTTTCGGTACAAAAATTTTGTTAAGGAATTTACGAAGAATATTATCGAACATCGTATGTGGGTTTAATCTGCAGTTTTTATAAGTAGACAGGATAAACATTAATTATTTTTTATAAAAGTTTTCAAAGACTTCTACAATCCGAGGAAGCCACACCCATTCTTTATATTTCACTGTTATATATTTCTCTACTTTAAATAAACGGTATGTATGTTTTTTTTCTGTTTACAGATGGTATTCATTGATAATGACATTGTTTTAGTCGAAACCAGCTGGTCTGAATGCCAAGAGTAAATGCTTTTATATAATGCTTTTGGTCTTATCTAAACTACAGGAGGTAGGGCTAAAACTGAAAATGGATAAATGCCAAATTGGAGTGCCACAGGTATCCTACCTTGGATACCAAATCGATAGGGATGGATTGCACCCCACTGCAGAGAAGGTAGCAGCAATCCAGAATGCACCAGTTCCTACTAATGTAACTCAACTGAGAGCCTACCTTGGGCTCCTAAATTTCTACAGGAAATTTCTAAAATCATTTGCAACTATGCTGGAGCCCCTAAATACCTTACTGAGGGATAAAACTCCTTGGAAATGGGATGCAAGTCAGGAGAGATCATTCCAGAAATCTAAACGAGCACTCTTGGACTCCCAGACTTTAGTCCACTTTGACCCTCAGAAACCAGTGCGTATGGTGTGGGAGCGGTGCTGTGTCACCTTATTGATGGAATTGAACGCCCCGCCTATTTTGCCTCCCGAACTCTAACAGCAACAGAACGCAACTACTCCCAGACTGAGAAAGAAGCCCTAGCTATGGTGTTCGCACTCAGAAAATTTCATTGCTACCTGTGGGGACAGGAGTTCACGGTAATAACCGACCACAAACCCTTCCTAGTACTATTTGACCCGGGTAGGAGCATCCCTCCGATGGCATCCGGGCGCATTCAAAGGTGGGCTCTTCTGCTGCAATCCTACAAGTTCACCTTGCGTCACCGGTCTGGCGTGCTGTTGGGCACGGCTGATGCTCTCAGTCGTCTACCCTTGACAACTCCCGAGGAAGCCACACCTATTCCTGCGGAATGGACGTCCTTAGTAAACTTCCTCGAGTCAGCTCCAGTCACCAGCACCCACATTCGCGACGGCACCCTAAGGGACCCGGCACTTTCAAAGGTATACAAATACTGCCAAGTTGGCTGGCCTTCGACGGTAATTGGTGACCCTGATCTCGCTCCGTATACAAGGAGGCGAGACGAATTGTCCACACAAAATGGCTGTGTGCTCTTGGGAGCAAGAATTATTGTACGCCCCCCCCCCCCAAGCCCTCAGACAAGCCATTGTGGATGAACTTCACTCTGGCCATGCTGGATCATCCAGGATGAAGGCGAGTAATATAGCGCGTAGTGTAAGTTCTAGTTAGGGAGACCTAAAGTTGGCAACGCTCGTGAGAGCAACACTCGCAGTCAGTCTTCTATTGGTCTCGGGCCCAACAACAGTAGATGTTGGCCGAGTGTGTGTATATAATTACCTATTGTGACTAAGTATCTACCCTGTAATTTCTAAGCTAATGTACTTAATTCTACTCTACTCTTTCCTATATATTCCCACCTATCTCCGCTCTACTCGTGCTGGCCACATGTCTGGTAATTGAGTATTTAAGTTGTAAGGTATCTAAGAGGTGAGTGAATTATTTACCTTATGTGATGTGTCGTTGCATTTGTCTATTTATGTCAGCACTATTACTGTGTTGTGTCTATGTGGAACCCAGATATTGTGCCGGTGTTGTTCAACCTATACTGTGCTTTAGTGTAGGATTACCAGGCCTATTATAGTACTGTATAATGACAACAATGAAACCAAATAACAACTAACATTTATCGGTTATCGATAATCGGTATCGGATAATCGATAATTGACGAAAAATTTATCGCCGACAATCGATAACCGATAAATCAATAAATCCAAAATTCCGACACTAGCGATAACGATATTGGTATTTTAAATAAAAAACAAATCGACATGTTTTTTAATCTTTATCTTAGAAAACAGAAAAATCTTAGAAAAAAAGAAGTCTTTGAAAACTTTTAGAAAAAATAATAAATGTTTATCCTGTCTACTTATACAAACTGCAGTTTAAAGTAAAATAATTAAATTTAGATGAGGTTCTGCAGCATGTTCTCCTTCATAAACATAAGAATGTTGAAGTTTTCATCAGAGAGGCAGCTCCTCTTTGCCCTGATGATGTCCTTTCCAATGGAGAACAAACGCTCCACCGCGGCGCTGCTCGGTCTCGCCGTTTTGTACCTCAAAAAGAGGTCGATGAGGATCTAGCTTCTCGTTGTTGAAGGAAGGATCTGCTAGACTGTCAGTCCCTTTGGCCTGCAGCCACACATGCACAATATGAGCGGCCTTGGACTTAGTAGACCTGTGATGACCCCCAGTGTCATCCTCATCACAAATGCTGGCGTAGTAGTCATACGTCCCCATGTCATCGCTGCTGCTGCTGCTGGCGGTCTTCAGGTCAGCACGCCACAAGAACTCCTCCACCTTCCTCTCCATCAGGGACTTGACCTCTGACCTCCTGACCATTCTTTCCTCAAAAGCCCCCATCCCCTTGAGGTGAAACTTGGGGTGGAAGGCAGTGGCCAGAAGACACTCCTCGTCCTCAAAGGTGGCGGCGAAACTCTTTTCCATAGCAGCTAGAAAGCTGTTGACTAGGGGCTCGAAGAACCGGAGATTGCTGCTGGTCATCAAGTTGAACAGCTTCTTCTTGATCACAATGAGGGTGGGGATCAGGCAGCCCAAGTAGCATTGCTTCTTCCCTTCGATTTGGTCCAGTGCGTTGGCCTAAAGGTGCTATAACCTGATAATTGAAATAAACAAATAGTGATATCTAATTAGCTTATTTTAAAATATAAGCATAAGATAAAAAGTAAAAAGTAGTAAAGTATCGCGATAACCCCCAACTCATATTTAGCTTATTTACCTCAGAATATTCTGACATGAAGTCAATGTCATTTTGGACAAACACTGTCAGATTCCTCTGCTGGTTCATGCACCGGTGCAGCTGGTCTTTCTTCTCCTCCAGCACTTAGTTAAGAACCACCAGGCTGTCATAGAGGCTGTTCCACCTTGTTTTGGTAGGTGCAGTGAACCGCCTATTTATCGCCGTGTATAGTCTGTCCGCAAACACTGTGCTTGTTCCTGAAAAAAAAAAGTTTTGCATAATTTAATTATTTGTAATATTGCTGAAATATATATATCTATATATATTTTTATTTTAACATTTTATAACTTACCCTGCTTGTTCCACAGCACCTGGGCTTTAGCAATGGCGCTCCTGTATGCCTTCTTAAAAGGCTCCAGGCATGTTCCTCTCCTCTATGTCGGCGCTGGCGACCAGGTTCAGTGTGTGCTCCGTACACTTGTGCTGCCTGGGTAGCTTGGTGATGCCGTCCTCGCTGCCTTTCTCCAAGTCATCAAGTGGAATGAACTGTAAGAAAAATTATCAAAAATTTTCATAAATGCATATTTTTTTATAACTTTAAACCATTCTTTGAAGACTTTTGAAGCAGCATTGTACAGGGTACTATTCAGTATACTCCACACACCTCTAGCTCCAGGCCCTCTTGGCCCTCTGGAGGGTCAGCGATGAGCCCCTCTAGGTGGGTGTCAGCAGGCTCAGCCTCAGGTTCAGGACCGCGAGTCTCCTCTTCCTGGCGGTCATCCAGATCAGAGACAAATGTGACAAATGCTTTTTGAAAATTGGCAGCATTTTTTGTCTGTGGTAGTCCTGAAATAAATAAATAAAAATTTAGAATGTATTGTTATTTAATGATAGTTAGTTATAGATGATAACTTTATTCTATCGACTATCGCTATTTTATTAACCTAACCATATTCAAGAATTCTGAAACAAAAAATATATTAACTAACATGGTAACCTTGTCCTCTATCCCAAACTGGCTGTGGATGTTCGCCATGACTTGTGCGAGTACATCATAGGTGGGGCTCCCCATGATCATCTCACAGGCCAGGTGTTAGACCAGAGAGGCCTCTTTCCATCTTTGTAATAATGGAGTACGGCAAGGATTATAAGTATGAAGTGTGGGGTAGAGAAACACAACAGTTACACTAAGGACTACATGTAATGTACGTCCGTCGAGCACGGCGGCAAGAACAAGAAGGAAGAGCTCGATCGCTCTACACGGGCAGTTAACACATGAACATAGAAAACGGGACGGAAGCAATTTAATGGGTGACTGCGACAACTCATATATAAAAATAAATATATATACTGAAGTTAGATTTCAACACACCCCCTCCAACTGAAGTATTCCATCCCACTATGCATCAATTCACATAGTAATCAATTAGAGCCAACATTTCAACGTTCAGATCTTTCATTGAACATTGAACAGTAGAAAAACAACTTAAAATAAAATCATCAGTGTAAATCAACAGATTACACTGAGCACGATACAAAAAATATAACGCACAATAATGCATAGTCCGCAATAGCGTTAAAAGTATTGTACTCAAGAAAGTTCTACCTTTTCTTGCAATTGGTCTACACAAAGCTAAACTGGGAACATGTCAGACACAGTAACTTAGAATTAAACACACACTTTGAATTTAAGCAACGACTGTCTAGTAACAGGCTTTGTGAACATGTCAGCCATGTTTTCCTCTGAAGGAACAAAGCTCAAAACTGCTTTATTGTCTTGAATAATTGCTCGAATGAAATGAAATCTTATGTCTATATGTTTCGAGCGTTGATGATGAACAGGGTTTTTGGCTAGGTCGATAGCACCTTTATTATCAACAAAAATTTCAACAGGTTCATCATGTCCATCCATATCACATAGTAGCTGTTTGAGGAAAATTCCCTCCTGCACAGCATAAGTCAGGGCAATGTACTCTGCTTCGCAGCTCGAAAGAGCAACAATATTTTGTTTCTTGGACTTCCAAGATATCAGTGAACTGTTGCTAGATGATTTAGACACGTATCCTGATATGCTCTTAAGGTCAGAGGATCCACCCCAGTCGGAGTCAGAGAAACCAGTAATTTGCATGGGGTTCTCGGATTTCACAAATTTCAAACCATATGAAATAGTACCTTTAAGATACTTCAACACAAATTTACACAAATTCAGGTGAGCATTTGTTGGACAAGTTAAATGTTGCGACAGTAATGTAACAACATAGCAAATATCAGGCCTAGTAAAAGTCATCAAGTAGATCAGGCTGCCAACTATCTCACGGAACAGTTTTGGATCGCACAAATTCCTAGAATCAGAGCTTACATCAAGCTTGTTGGCACTGGCATCACATGGAATAGACTTAGGCTTACAATCAGACATCCTAAATTTGGACAAGATTTTCTCAACGTACTTTGACTGCTTCATCTCAATTGAGTCATGCTTCACATCAAATTCAATGCCTAAAAAACATGAAATTTGTCCAAGATCTTTCATTTTGAATTTATTTGACAATGAACACTTGACTTCAGTCAATACAACAGCGTTAGAAGAGGCTAAAATTAAATCATCAACCAATACAATAATAATCACTTTTCCAGAGTCGCTTTCCCTCACATAGAAACAAGTATCACTGAGAGATTGAACAAAATTTTGTTCAACAAGAAAATGATGCAAGAGGTTGTTCCAGTTCCGGCCGCTTTGCTTCAACCCATACAAAGATTTTTTGAGTTTGCAGACTAACTTCTCTCCATTTTTGTCAAGTTCAATAAGTCCCTCAGGCTGTTCAACAAAAACATCACAGTCTATTTTTGCATGAAGATAAGCTGTGCACACATCCATCTGGTGCACAATGTATGACTTTTGCATAGCAATATCCATCAGCATTCTAACAGAAGTTAGACGTGCTGTTGGAGAGAAAGTTTCTGCGTAGTCTACATCAGCTACTTGGGAATATCCCTTGGCTACATAACGAGCTTTGAAAGTTTCCTGATCATTGGGTCCTGATTTAACACTATAAACCCATCGTCCCCCAATAACAGATCTATCTTTTGGCTTTTCAACAAGTTCGTACGTCTCATTATCGGTTAGTGCAGCCATTTCATCATTCATTGCCTTTTGCCACTCAACAGAGTCTGGGGATGAAATTGCCTCAGAGTAAGACTTAGGGATACTGCTCACTCTGTAGCAATACTCAACACAATGATTAGTGATATCCAATTCATTTGGGTCAACATAGTCTTTTAAATAAGCTGGGGCTTCTTTTCTCTCACAGGAAATCTTCTAGTGGGCTCTGCATCTGAATGAGTTTCATTTTGAATCACTTCTGGGACAGTCCCAGGTTTCAACTCAGCCTCAGCCTTGTCAGCCTCCTCACTTTGTTTCAGCTCAGCAGGGTTATCTACAGCAATGAACTCATCCTCACCCTCCACATTTCTAGAAATTTTATCACAGAATGTGACACATCTGACTCTTTTTATTTGACAAGTTTCAGGGAAATAAATCATGTAAGCAGGGCTGCAAGGGTCATATCCCGCAAAAATACCCTGCTCTGACCTAGGGTCAAGCTTTCCTGGGTTTTGAACCATGGCAAAACATTTTGAACCAAAAATGTGTGTATTGGAAAGGTCAGGTTTCTTTCCCGTGAACATCTCAAAAGGAGTTTTGCCTGTCCTTTTGTTGAAACACCTATTTCTAATGTAAGCAGCTGTTTTGACAGCATGATTCCACAATTCTTTTGGCAAATTTGCATGTAGCAACAAACACCTAGCCATCTCAAACAATGATCTCCAAGATCTCTCAGCAGTCCCATTCTGATGTGGAGAGTACGAAGCTGAAAACTCATGCTTTATTTTGTTCTCAGTGACAACAGCTTTGAACAAGTTTGAGGAATACTCGGTGCCGTTATCCGTTCTTAGACGCTTTACAGAGCCAAATGGAGCAGAATTAGCCAAGAATTTCTTAAATGCTCCAACAGAATCACTTTTGCTTTTTAGAAAATAAACAAAAATAAAACCTGAAAAATCATCCACAAAAGACATGACATACATGGAATTTTCAAAAGAAGTAGGGCTTATAGGTCCAGCTAGGTCACTATGGACTAGCTCTAAAGGTTTCCTTGATTTTTCATCAGGGTCTCTGCTCCTATATTGACACATTTTACCCTGGACACAGATCTCACAATCGAAATTATGCTTGTTGGTAATTTTCATTCCTTTAGTAATACCTTCTAGGCTCAACACATCTTTTACATTACAATGCCCAAGAATATTGTGCCACTCCTCCAGAGTGTGTTCACCAACAGCATTGATAGAATCAACAGAGCTTACAGAATTTAAATAATAAAGCTTACCACATTTTTTAATATTAAACGCATTCCCATCTGAAGCAAACAACTTTGAACCATTTTGATTGAAATTAAATGATGCACCCTGATCAATAGCAGCCTGGACAGAGAAAATATTCTGCTTAAAACTAGGAATACAATGAACATTTTTTAAAAGAACATCGTGTTTCCTATTTTTGGCATCAGTCAGGGTAATTCTTGCATCACCTTTACAATCTACAATATTGTTCATTCTAGAACCATCAGCTAATTCAATGAAATGCTTACTACGATCAAAACCTTCATCTAAAGATACAAACTTAGATTTATCACAAATAATGTGAGCAGTAGCCCCACAATCCACCAGTAACTTTGCACTGTCTACAACAGAAGCACTTTCTGAGTCTGTTGATACTCTAAGACAATAAGAGCTTCTCACATCTTTGCTATCAGTAGTCATCGCTTTCGCGGTATCTTTTCTTCGGCAAAAATTAGTATCATGAGATGCACTTTTACAAATAGAACACCACCGATTTTTCTTTGCACTTTTGTAGTATTTACACTCAAATTTCTTGTGACCTGACTTACCACATAAGTAACAAGTAATTTTAGTGTCCTTCACTTTCATGACGCTTTCCTCACTTTCACTGTGGCCTTGCCGGGTTTTCTTCGTGTCCTCTTCACTCTTGAGAGCCGATTTGAATTTCATGAAGTCCATTTCTTTACTGTCACTTTGCGTGATGACGGTAGAAAAAGCATTGTAGGCAGCTGGCAATCCTTTGATAATCATGGCGATAATCAGTCCATGGCTGATATTTTCGCCGGCTTTCTTCAGGTAGGATGCATTTGTCTCTGCCCGCAGCAAGTAGTCGGTTACCGTCTCGCCATTTTTCATCTTCAGCGCGGCCAACTCGCAATACAGAGAAATAATTCTCGGTTTACTGCTAACTAGGTAATGATCAAGCAGAATCTTCATGGATTTTCTTCCATCTCCATAGGCGTCTCTGATAATATCAACGAGAGACTTTTATCATCGAGCCTTTGTACAAGCTCGGAGAAAACTTTCTTATTCTTCTCAACATCCAGACTTGATTCTTCACCCTCAAGGACGGCACCCAACGATTTCAAGTCTAGGTAGGCCCGAAATTTCACTTTCCACAGCTCATACCTTTCATCATTGCCATCAAAAGTTAGGGTACTGGGCCCATAACCTGTTAGACCAGAGAGGCCTCTTTCCATCTTGGAATAATGGAGTACGGCAACGATTATAAGTGTGAATGTTGGGTAGAGAAACACAGTAGTTAATCTAGGAACTACATGTACTATACGTCCGTCGGGTACGGTGGAAAGAACAAGAAGGAAGAGCTCGATCGCTCTACACGGGCAGTTAACACATGAACATAGAAAACGGGACGGAAGCAATTTAATGGGTGACGGCGACAACTCATATATAATAATAAATATTTATACTGAAGTTGGATCTCAACACCAGGACAGCCATCTTCCTGACCCTGGTGTTTGGGTCCAGCCAGTGCACAGTCATACCTAAGTATCCCTTCTTGTTAGCTGACCAGCAGTCAGCTGTAGTGCCCACCCACTTGACTTTCTCTAGTTTGCTGAAATGTAAGCATAATTTTAATTGATTTTATTAATCATTATGCATGGGAGGTTTTTTTAAATATTCGAATATTTTCTTAGTTTCTTACCTGGTGAGGCTCTCCTTCATCTCCTCATAGGTTTTGAGGATCCTCTTCCCCAGCGTCCTCCTGGATGGTACCTCTTTCTTAGGGTTGAGGGTGTGGACCATGTCCCTGAAGCTCTAACTGTCCACAATCTGCAGCGGAAGCATGTTGTCCACCACAAACCTGACAATTGTCTTGTCGACGGTGGACTGCAGTACGGAGCTGCCCTGGGTCATGATGGTTTCGGTGATGGTAATCTGCCGCTGCTTCTTGTTGGTTGACCCACCGTCGTCTGACTGACCGGACCGAGTCCTGCTGCGGCCGCCAGTCCCAACATTGACCTTGCAAGTTTCATCAAACTTTTTTGCCTTCTCATGATGAATCCTTTTGAAGTGGCTCTTCAGGTTGGTCTTGGTGGTCTTGTTCACCTTCACCTCAATGATCTTGGGGAGACAGGTCAAGCAATGGAAGATGTAGCTGTCGCCAACCATCTTCTTATACTTTAAGCACTTGCCAAGGAATGACCAGGGTGACTGAGGCTCAGCCTCAGTATCAGTGAGGTGAGCTCAGAATCAATAGACTCCGCTGAGTCTCCTTGGCTTGCAGGAACAGTCTTTAGCAACGCCATCACTAGTTCAACACTATATGTGGAAAAATAAATATAAATATATATATATATAAATATATATATATATATATATAGGGTGCGCCAGAGAAACTTACTTATTTGAAACTTAAATTAGAATCGGAAAAACGTAACACAATTGCATAAATGTACACAATATACACAGAAACTAACGAAACACAGCTTTTAACACTGAAAGTTGCACTACTATTAAATAAGGTGACCAGAGGCAGGCTTTTTTAATGTTTGTCCCGCTTATTTTTAGTGTAACAAGATGTCTCGCTTTGTCTTTTTATTTTGAGGCAACAACAGAATACCAAGGAAAGTCCGATGGCATTGTACTTCTGAGGTACCAAAAGACAGTCGGAAACGAAACGCTGAATAAAATACATCTGAATAAATCTGAATAAAATATAGTGTGTGTGCGTGTGTGTGTGTACGTATATGTATATATATTATTAATAATATATAATATTATTATATATATATTATATATATATTGTATGACCTACACACAATTGTATAATATCCGTCACATTAGTAACTATTAAACCACCAATTATAGTTCTAACTCTCAGAAACACAACACCACAAAACAAATAAAGATCAGCACTCGACGCCACGTTTACGCTATACATACATTCAGCGCGATCCAGCCAACAACACACAAGTACGCAACGTTTCACCACCCGGCCCCGCCGACTGTCGACCACCAGGGTTGCCACTCACAAAAATATTAAAAGCCAAGATTACCCAGTAAAAAAAGCCAAGATTGGCAAAAAAAAGCCAAGATTATCTAGATCGTAAATAACACTTAGCCAGCATACGCCAACATCAATAATACCACAAAAATGGCCCTAGTGGAGCTAGTCTAGCTCCACTAGGGCCACCGGTTACCTCCCTATCACTGTCACGAAGTTCCTCTATATCACTCATATTATCAATTAATTAATATAATGCAAGTTTGACCTGAAACCAGACGGACTTAAATGCACATCGATCATAGGAGCTAAATACGAATTGAATACGTGTCGTCACGGTCTCATCCACAGGGTTGCCAGATGTCCCAGTCCACATGAGGCCACACTTTTGATCAAAAAGGCCACAAAAGAAGCCAACCTTATTACAACATAACACGTACATCCTACACGTATAGTTCATGTCCCGAACTCGTCCCGCAACGTCATGTCGAATCCCAGCTAGAAAAATTGAAATTATTGATTATCGATAGTTTGGAACCAAAAGCATCGCCGATGCCGATAAATCGATAACTCGGGAAAAAAATTTATCGCATAACCGATAACCCGAAATCGTTATCGCGATAAACTATCGCGATAATTTATTGCGATAATGCCCAGTTTTGTATATATACATATTGGAAATGAATATTATAGACCAACCGGGGTTAAAAATTTGGCCGGGGCCCGGGTTATCAAATTTACCACGGCCGGGGCCGGGGTTCAGATCATGTCAGGAGTCCTGACACCATCATCTTCAGATCTAGCTTCTTGGGCAAATGTATTGGATGACTCTGAAGACTCTGATGCCAGTTCAGGAGTGTGTCCAAATATAACGGAATTAGCTCTAACACAGCTGAAAAATTACTTGAAAGTGAAAAAATAGATCTAAAATAAATCCGTTAATGTTTTAGCCAATAAATTCTTCTGAATTGTAAACTTTGACAGCACTAGCGAGAACTTATCTCTGTCCATCACCTTATTCAACAGCATGAGAACGTGAATTTAAAATGGGTAAAAACTTGCAAAAAGACAGAGTACGGTTGTCACCTGAAAGTGCTGAAGCCCTTCTGATTTTAATGTATCAGTATAACCTTAGAGCAACCAGCTATTCAACCGACATCGACACTCCATCACGAGACTTCGTTGCATCTAACTCAAAATTACACGAATCCAAGCCGGATGTAATGGAAGAAACGAAGTCTGTCGATGACTGCGATGAGTTCGAACTTGAATTGATAACGTAAAAAAGTACCAATTGCAATTATTAAACATAAAGGATGAACAAAAGTAACTCAATGTAATTTTTTTCAATGAACCGTATTTTGCTGTGATGACTATAAGTCTACGACATATGTATGTTACCGTAAGGTGGGGTCACTTCGGACTGGGGGTGTCCTAGGACAGTAAGCTCCATCAAAGCATTTGCTTGGATGTTCATTGTCCAATCTTTTACTGAACTGTCTGAAGTGAACCTTACGCATTGTAATCTTGCGAAAAGAATAATTGTGACAAGTTACCATTTTTTATTTACATCTTTAAAATATCTACTATACCGAGTGTCCCACAAAAATGTCCTCGACTTTTCAATGGATTATATCTCTGCTTGATGTTAATATATTTAAATTGTCTTTTCATTCACGATGTAGTTAATTCTGTTTCCTTTTCAAATAATTTCAGTTTTTGAAAATCGTTTGATAACCACTTTACAGTGATCGATTTACTGAAAGAGGTAGAAAAACTGATCGTTCAAAGGAAAAATTTTAAAAACAACACTGGTGCTTTTCATTTCTCAATACCTACTGTTAAAAATAATTTCACAATCCTACATAACACCAAGTATTTAAATCCTCTGAGAGGTTATTTACTTCCTTATTTCATCATTTGAAGACACCTAAAATGCAGTTCGCTAACGATCAAAGAATTGTCATCGTATTGGAATATGAAGCAACGAAGAACTGGGAAAAAGTAAGAAGAGCATTTAATGGAAAATTCCCTGAAAGGAACTTTGCTCATTTGTCTTTTGCTCATGGGTATTATCTCAAAATAAGTTTTTGTGCTACTTTCCTTTTCCTATTCTTTCATTTATATGTTCAACCATTGAAGTGCTCATTCGTCCACTTCGGTTGGTGTTGTTCAAATCCTAATAATATGTTTATTGATATTTATGTTTAACTATTTAGTCGTAAATTATATAATTTTTTCAGATTTGTGAGGCATGTCTTTTTTTACTTTTTCTCCGGCGAAACAGCTCATTATGTGTTAATGTATTTTCCAACGGTACGATTTCCGCGGTAAGTTTTTTGTACAGGCTAATGTATTATTTTTGAGGTTATATCATTCTGAATGTATTTGTTTGGACGTCTCAACACATTCTTTCAGAATGCTTCAGTGTTCTATAATGTTTTTTATATTTGATTGCAGGTTAACAAACTTTTACGGCTCGCTTACTTTGTAAGAAACACTGTCAATACGAGTATTTACGGGCTTATTCCATTTATTTTTTTTTTCAACTGGTAGCTATAGGGTAGAAATAGTCGTTCATGTATTTGTGAGAAAATTCTCACCATTCTATTCAGTTTTTTTCCGAGATAATGATGGGTTGTATTCACTGGTTTTGGTAGGTTTGCTCAGGGTTAGCGGCGCGCCAGTAAGGAGAACACTTGTAACGCCTGGTCGCTACGCACTGGCTGGAGTGCGTTCTCGCGAAGCTACGGAGATTCGGCAGTGGCTGGATAAGTTCTTTCCTTCCTGTTGTTCTGTTTCCCTAAATTTTTTGTTTGTGTGATTGTCGTGTGATTTTCGTTATTTTCAGTTGCCCTCTATCAATGCTTAATTATCATCTATAGTGCTTCAGGCTACTCAAGTCAAACGATTAAAATTCAACCTAATCGATTAAACTTCACGTAAGTGTTGAGTTCCGCGCGGCTAAAATCGATCCGCTTTTAAACACGCCGATCTTGCGCTGAAACTCTTACTTTATCAGTGAACCTTAGGTTCCGTCAAATTAACTCTATTTTCTACTTCTCGAATCAAATCTTCAACTATACTTACTATTTTTCCAGCCTGGAGCACTTACCTTAGACTGATTTCCTCTAAATTTCTTAAATAAATAAGACTTCTACAAAAGTGTACATACACACTGAGTGCACAATTATCTCAGGTCAGTGGGTTTCCGTCGATAGATAACACCTCAAAGTTTGTTATAGTGCGTGAATACCATAGTCTAATCTAAAATTCCATCACTTTAGAACTGAACTTTTGTTTTCACCAACAGTAATACTGTCGTTCCTACTGCTGCCACTCCGGAGTCTGTAGCGGGTGAAATTTTTGGCCGTGCGACAGCCCTGGCCGAGCTCCGGTTCTTTTGACGGTACCGACGTCATCGTTCAGTGTCAGCGTGAGCTACGCCTGGCCTTCCTTTCCGTTGCATCTGCACCGACGTGGAGCTAAATGAGACCTTGGTTCCAGCTTGGGTAGCGACCCGGCATAGGGAGCATCTCGTTAAGCAGTCGTCTCTTCGAAGAGGCTTGGAGACTGGAGATTGCTCCTTACTGGCGCTTCTCCTATTTTGCGTCTCTTATTTTAAACAATATTAATCCTTCAATCAACAAATTTACTAAGCTGTCTCTGACCTATTGTCAGAGACAGCCTTATGTTATACGTTGTTCCGAATTTACGCCGCTAATTTGAATCGGCAGTAAGTTGAATGTCAAATTAAATCAGAAGTTAAAATTGTATTACCTATCTTTAAAACGATTGTGTGAAATAGTCACATATTTTTGTAACTGATGAATTATATGATGAAATTATAGTGATATCCTGAATCGCTTCACGAATGTATTCTCAGAAATGAAACTTATGCTCCTCCGCTATGATGTTGTTCAGAAATTTTTTATGGTCATCGTTTTATACGTCACGGTCTAGTTCGATGTGCTTCCGGCCTAGACATTTGGCATTGAATTTTTAAACAAACGCAAATGAAATGGCCTGTTGACTGAATATAAAGTTGAGGATATTATCATTTCGTTTCTCAGAACAGAGCAAAATTAGATGTTCTGACAACGCGCGAGCGCGAAAGGGTTACCTTAATTTCGCATTGAATTTGACA
Organism: Morinoia aosen; assembly: GCA_030386875.1. Lineage (NCBI taxonomy): Eukaryota > Metazoa > Arthropoda > Malacostraca > Amphipoda > Talitridae > Morinoia > Morinoia aosen. Next base: position 75,408,791 of record CM059572.1, on the reverse strand, counting down.
ACAAATGCAAATAAAATTGTCTATTGGTTGAAATTAACGTTAAGAATATTATTATTTCTTTTTCTGAGAACAGAGGAAAGTTTGATGTTCTGACAACGCGCGAGCACGAAAAGGTCAACTTAAGTCTTTCGACGGCGCGTGAGTCGTACAGGTTCATCGAAGAATAGTACAGGTAAATGATGATCTATTACTACATTCTAAACAATATATGGTGATCGATAAAAACTATGAATTAACAATTTGTAGAGGGTATGCTGACTGCATATCGTTCAAACTTGGTTTTAATTTGGAGATGAACAAAGATTCTAGAATTTTGAGTTCAGTTGGATTAGAAGCTCTACCTAATATCTGGAAACCTGAAAGTCTGATAGGTGAATCACATTTTTCAGCGTGTGCACGTAAGGCAGAATGGGATGGTGCGGATAACAGATTATTGGTTCGATGGCTCCGACCAGCATGCTCAGATACTCGAATACGTAGGTTACGCGAGGTAGAACCCACATACTCTGATGCACCACATCGTGCACAACTATGACTGTAAACAACAGAGCTGAGCATGCCCTTAGGAAGACCATCCTTAAATCTGAAAAAAGACCCAACTGAGAGCGGATTGACCTGGATGAACTTAAATTCACACTGCATGAAATATTTCGACAGTAGCTGAGACAATTCTAATTTTAATTTTTCAGACTGAGCTCCAAAGTACAGTAACGAAACATACAACAGTTTTCTATTGACATATGGGATTGGTTCAACTTTGGTACGAACAGAGAAGAGGAACTTTTTTAAAAAATTGTCATATAGTTCTACCGGAAATCCGTTCTTTACAAAAAAATTCCTAAGGAAAACAAATTCATTGTGAAGATTAGGATATGAACTGCATATGCTATAAGCCCTATGAAGTAAGGTTTTAATACTATTGACTTTAAATTGGAAGCTGCAGAAACTAAAATAGCTAAGTCCTAAACCAGTAAAAGTGGGCTTGCGAAAAACAGAACAATCAAAATTATTGCACTTCCTAGTCACCCTCACATCTAAAAACGGCAAACAGTTATCATTTTCTTCGACCATGGTAAATTTAATATTTGGATGTTTCGAGTTCAGGTAATCTAAAAATAAGGTACAATGAGTCTGGTCTCTAAATAAAATGAAAGTGTCGTCAATGTAGCGTTTGTAAAAGGTTGGCTTAAAATGGCTATGACAATCATCTATCCATGATTTCTCATGGTGGCATATAAAAATATTAGCAAAGGTAGGTCCTAGTGGAAGGCCCATACCCAAACCATCCAGTTGTCTGTATAATTTTCTATTGAAAATGAAAAAACTATTTAGAACAGAAAGCTCTAGAAATTTTTTGAATAATTCGCGGGTTAGGCCCAAAACGGTAGTACAGTCACTAAATAAACAATTCAAGCAAATGGTTATTGTCTCTGTCAGGCCGCACAGGGTTTGTCGAGCCTTTTTGTGTTAGTTACCCCTAATCTTAAGTATTTTCTTCATGTGTCCAGCTCTCTGAACGCCGACTTATCTATTTCCCCGCGCTAATGTTGCGTTTGTGCATTTACTTTAGTTAGCCCTTAAATATCATTTGTATTACATGTCGATATTCCAATGTTTCTTGTGTTATCTAGCTAAATGCGACTAATATTTTAAATGCAATTTTGAGTGTTGTACCCTGTTATGCAGTAGCTCACGTCTGTACGCACTATTTTTGCAATAGAAAATAAATCACTGTGTTTGTTAAAATATATCAGTGTATGTGATAGGGACTTCGAAGAGATTCAGCATTAAACAAGTCACACCCTGGGGTCAAAAGAGTTTCCTTTCTCCTTGTTGACACAGGCTTTAGTCCATGGAGGTAGGATATATGGAGGGAGCATAGCGCACTCCGATCGGGCTCAAGTTGGCTGCAAAAGTTGAAACACTCGGGCAAGCTCTATGCCCGATTCTGAGCCAACCACAGACGCTTGGCTGAAGTTGCTCCACCCACCTTCCCTGCAACCCTTCCTCTCAATGGCTCTCATTTTCCAAAGCAAGATTAGTACCTCACCACAAGTCAAAGGGTGAGGTGCGCGTGCAAGTCGCTCTAATTTGTTATAATCAAGGGCCTGTAATCTTTATAGTTTTCAACTCTTAATGTATCTTTGCTAGTAATTTTGATATTATTAAGTGTCTTCTAGTGACGAAACACAATTTGTTATCTTTCGGAGTCTTAGAATCCCAAATTAATCATTAACGACTGAATGAATAAATAAACAGCTGGAAGAGCATTCAGCGAGCGCGTGCGCACTCTGTCGTAGTTGGTAGGTAACTGGCTTCCGTGCTGACGTCACACTCGCGAGACGGCTATTGGTTACCACAGACACAGGAGAAATCTCAAAAACTGGTTCGCTTCACAGACGGCTATGCTCCCTCCATATATACTCCCTCCACGCTTTAGTCTTATACGACACCTCGCCTAATAAGGGGTTTAAGGAGCCACCTCGGAAGGACGAACTATTTCGCATAGTTTGTCGATAGGAAGACGCTGTCGCAGTTCGGCACTAACAGAATTCACTTCTGTTGCCCTAGCGGTCTCATACGGCGCAGACAGTTGCTCGTCTTCCTAACGGTACCACCGTAGTTCGGCACTAACAGAATTTACTTCTGTTGCCCTAGCGGACTTATTACGGCGTAGGTGGTACCCACACACACACCTCTCCCTAGCGGTACCACCGTAGTTCGGCACATAACAGAATTTACTTCTGTTGCCCTAGCGGACTGAATACGGCGCAGGTGGTACCTACACTAACCTCACTCACCCCCCACACACAACGGTACCGCCGTAGTTCGGCACTAACAGAATTTACTTCTGTTGCCCTAGCGGACTGATTACGGCGTGGGCGGTACCCACACGAACCTCAGGAAGGGCAGCTGCGAAGAAAAGCTAGCGCCCCGGAAAAGGTAGCTGTACAGAAGACAACCCCTTTTCCACGAACCCTCACGTCGACCGCACGACGGTATCGACAGTCTCCTGTAACGGAATGTTTGTAAACAGATTTTCTATATCAAATGATGCCATATAAAGTGAATTTGCATTGGGGATGCGAGTAATCTGCTCAGCGAATGATTTAGAATTTTCGACTGTATATGTATTAGTGGTGAATGGCGAGAGAATAGGAACTAAAAACTTAGCTAATTTAAAACTTGGCGTTTGATACGCGGCAAAAATAGGTCTAAACGGGTAAGACACGTTAAAGTTAGGTTTATGAATTTTAGCCAGACCATAGAGAATACCGGGGGCTGATCCAGAAATAAAAAGACGTTTATATAAATCTTCAGGAATCAAGCTAAGTTTCGTCAATTTACGTAAGAATTTGTTAATTTTGTCTTCTATTCTAAGTGTATATACATGCATCTCCTCAGAAATCTCTTTAAATTTACTGGTATTTGAAATTATGCTAGTCATTCTGTCGTTATACCTATTACGGTCTACAATGACTACACCTCTACCCTTATCAGGACGTGCAACGATAACGCTTTCATTAGTAGCCAGATTTTTAAGTAGCATTACATCAGACTTTGTGAACACTGAGGAAAAAATTTTGTACGGTTTAAAATTATAAAAGTATTTATATGACAATGACTTGAGCTGATCCCTCATTGAATAAAATGAGATTGAATCCACGGATTTCAGAGTAAAAGAAAGCTTTTCGAAAATTAGGAAATATTTGGTAAAATCTATTTTATATATTGGTAGGCCAAAATCTAAACAAAATGCTAGTAAAAACTTTAAACGAGATGATAAAACAGTTGAACTATAATTAAAAATAATTGTATTACTTACCCTGCGGAACCTGTTCCGGCAGGACCAGAAGTGCACGTCCTCCGAACTGCTTTACGGGAAGTCCTTACGATTGCCTGGTGATGTTATTGATCCCACGTACCAAACCGATGATTCCCCCAGCCAAGTCGCTGATTACGCATCACGCCTCAAACGCGCCATGGGCGAAGTAGTTTACAAACCGCCTCGCCTACCTTCACCTTCTGAAAACCTAGACCCTTGTTTGCAGAGTTGTGAACATGTTTACGTGCGGGTGGATGGCGTAAAAACCCCACTGCGACGCCCTTACGATGGCCCCTATAAGGTCCTCAAGAGGACTCCTAAATTCTTCGTAATCGAAAGGGGTACCAAAAGCGACAGTGTCAGCATAGATCGCCTTAAGGCGGCGTTTTTGTCCCTTCCGGACGACACCCCCACACACTCTCGTGAACCACAACAACCCAGGCTGCAAATTAGCCCCAGGTCAACACCTGTCGAGCCCACTGGTTTGCACTTGTCTGCTTGGGCTAGGACCCTTCCTCCCACTATGGAGTGTAACGAGTTCATCGTTCCCCCGTATACCGCTCAAAGAACCCTGTTGGAACCTAGTAATGCGGGTGTCCCGTTTCGGATAATGCTTCTGGTGCTGTAGCCTCCCATCACGGAAATGTCCCAGATACTCTGTCATTGTCACAGTTGGGGATCCGAACGTCAACTTTCACAGTCCCCCAGCTTATTTCTTCTACAGTCCCCGAGCATTGTAGCAGGTCTGGCAGACCTCTTCGTCCGCCAGCCCGTTACGCGCAGACTTAGGGTGGTTAACTCTGTTCTGTCCTTCTCCCCTATTTTTTTTGGCTGTCACGGCTCTTTGGGAACTCCTTCGGAGTTTGTTATTTTTTCCGCGTAATTGTCGGGGATCGGCTTCGCCGCTACCAGACCTTTCGGTCTCCTTTGGGGGGAGGGTAGCTGTAGCGAACCTTCGGCACGCAACTCAGTATAAATTTCGGAAATTCTCAAAATGATCATTTAAAAATTCAGTAAAATAAATTCAACCATTAGAATAAAATTTCATTACGAAATTAATTAACTTCTATCCTCAATTTTATTAAAATTGTGTACTGAAAAATTCAATATCTAAGAAATCACTTTTGAGTAGTAACGAAACCCCCCATGTCGCCGTGTCGGCAACATTTCACTCGCACAAGCCTCACTCGTTTCAAATCATTCAAAGTGTGTACATCTCGGTTTTCTCCTCTGGTGAGAATTCAATTATTGTGTGTGCTTAGGCTGTTCTACGGGTAACTATATAATTGATACGTAACTTGTAAATAATATTGTGTGTGTAAAATTATGTAGGTTATCTACATTTACCAACTGTTTTAAGTGTGGATTTAGGATCTTTTCCAAGAAGCAATTCCTAAGATGAGTTTCAGAATTTGACCAAACATAACCGGCTGGACTAGCCAGGAAATTATACTTTTTAGGATGCATACTAGTAACCTAGTCACTGTCATTGTGTCAATGTTTGGTTGGTATTTTGTGCATGTGTTTTCCAGCTTCTGATTAATCTTGTGTCTCAAGTGTTGTATTTTTTAATCAAGTTAGGTTGTGAAGCAATCATAAATCAATTTAATTATTACAGCTGTATTTTTCTTGATGAGGTTAGGTTTTTGCATCAATTATCATTTTTAATCTTTACAGCTGTATTCTTCTTAATGAAGTTAGGCTTTGCATCATTATAAATTATATCATTTCCCACAGCTGCATTTTTAATTAAATTAGGTTATTGAATCAATTAAAAAGAAAAAAAAACTTTTGTAGTTGTCCATTGCTACAATATTAATTAAGTTAGGATTTGAGTCATGTACAAATATTTTATAGTTTTTCAGTCAATGTTGAGCTCACTTCAAGTCGATTCACATAAATAATTGTTCTTTAGTCGTGCTCAGAACTATTCCACCACCTAATAGCGTGTGACAACGCATAGTAACGGAAGATGTGTATTTCTAACATAATCACTGTAGTAACCATTTTTAACTATTGATTTTGGTAGGCTAATTTTGTGTCTAATAATGTTAGTAACTAGTAGTTACCTGATTCAGCTAAATTAGGGTGATTGTGATTACCTCTGAGTGTTATGTTGTGCGCTAGCGGAATTTCTATCTTCGCTATCTTCGCTTCGGCACAACATAGAACGGTAGGCGCAAGGACACCAAGAAGAACACGTGGTTTCTTCGGTTTTATTTCTTATCCAAACGACCCCGTGAATCTGCCCAGAAAGGTATGATTCAGAGTCGGACCACGAATTGCATGACAAGAGAAGCCTAATTCAAGATCATAGTCGAATGATTAACTGACGCATATAGCACCGCACAACAAGAAAGTTAAACTCACACCTCAAGGGTACACGAGAAATAGCTGAGTGGGACATAAGAGGCCATAGAATAGTAGCACATAAAAAGAGAATTTACCGCCCTGCTAACGACGTAGCACAACAACAATTCGCGTTACTATTACTAGTATTATTATATAAGAAAGTTTAAGCCCCTTGACCGCGACAAAGGTGTCCCCTGAGAGGAAGAGGAAGGCACCATCTAGCGTGTAGTTGGGGGGAACGTGGAATCTACGCACAAGGTGCACAGGTACAGTAGGCTGGGAAATAAGTTCACAAACAAGAGAGGTTTCCGTTGCATCGACAGGGAAGAGATATGAGTCTCTAGTCGAGTAACACATTTAGAAAGAACACGTTTATGATATACGCACACGAATATTGTAAACTCGTGTCACTAGTCGAAGGAAATGATTGAGGGCAATGTACTCCTAATCTTGCCCAATCTACATTCGATAATACATGTAATGATAGCTATAAGAGACAGCGCAATTTCATGGACGATGCATTTCCATTGTGAGGTGAGAACACTTTTGATAGTTTATATGTACATGACATAAACTTCGTAATCCTTGACGCCAGGCAATAATACATGAATCGCTTGTTTCGGCCAATGTTCAAAGTGTCCTTTTAAGGAAGCACAAAGTTATATACATGAATGTACATCCGTATCCAACAATCTTAACACAGCGGTCATTAGTCAATAAGCACTTTATTTGAACAAAGGTGGACGATCGCACAACAAGTTTATAGTTTTCACATGAATGCTTCACAATATAAAGAGATGACGAGTTAGGTAACATCACAAGTTGAAAGAGGATACTCTAAAATACTTACAGACGATGAGGAAAGGTCCCTCAATTTAGACCTGTGACAGCTTATTTTAGTCTGCAAAATAAGTGCCTACTCTGGCTTTCTTTACCCTATCTGTGGAAAAGAGACAGCAAAAATTAGGTCTCTAAAGCAGGGGCGAGTCACTCAGGTCATCAAATCAACTATTATCAATAAATTCTATTATAAAAAAATGAGAGAGGCAAGTACACGTTTGTCAACGCCGCTTTGAAAACACAGATCATATGAGCTAGTGGTCTCAAATTTCTGCGCCTATTCTCAGTCTACTGAATGCCGTAACTTTAGGCTTCCACCTTGCTGACTGGCGCAACTTGCCCAGCACAGCTCATAGGTAAGAAGCCAATCGACTAAATTTATTTTACCTGCTTCACGTCTTTCTATTAATGAATGTTATAAATAATACAAAGACATGAAATAATACAAAGACAAGAAATAATACAAAGACAAGAAAAATCATGTTCCCAAGTTGGTACAAGTCTGGCACGACGTAAATAATACAAAGGCAAGAAAATCATGTTCCCAAGTTGGTACAGGTCCAGCACGACGTGCCATGAATTTTTCAATATCAACGACTGATGTCTAATCCATAGAAGAATCACCATAGTTTTTATTTTCAGTACGCAAATCTTTCAATAGTGAAGCAGTGGTTGGTTTGTATTATCAAATAAATATAAATTGTGCTATCATGTGTTAATCTATGAAATGTAATAAACTTCAAGTAATCCTCCGTGTCAAACTAAAAGGCATTGAAATGTCAGTCTCTCCATGTTGCATTTACTGCCCATGACACTGTTTACAACAACACACATGACAACATAGCTTACATGGCTTGGCTATTATGCAAATGTCGCTGAGCAAACAAAACATTTGGACACTAACACAAAATCACTTGGAGCAGTGAAACAGAGATAGGAAAGTTCATTAGTAAAATCACAGTGTTCAGCTAAAATACCGTTAAACCAGAACCTGACTAATTCCCAGCATTACACTGCAGCTTACTGGCTACACCGAAAGAAAACACCAGACCCTACCCAACCGTAGCGGCTAGTCTGACTCAATGTAGGTGGGTTTGCCGGCCGCCGGGAGCCTCCTCGAATGCTCCAGAAACCGGCCGTTCACCGCTATCGAACACAGGTCGAGTGAAAACACCCGAAAAATATAGCTAGCGAGGTAACACGTAAATCGAATGAGTTTCCCACTCAAGTTCACTCTCTAACAACACAGAAACCTAAAATTATCCGGGAACCTGTTCCTCCCACGCACTTCAAACAAATAAAACGTTGGCGTCATTCTTGCGGACGAAGCGCGGATCCGCGGAATGTTGCCGAAACAAATTTATCAAAATTCTTCAAATTTCCTCACGTCTTGTACGACGTGACACTCCCCCCCCCATTGGTGGCTCTGGCCACCAATAACTGCCTTCGGGGGGGGGGGAGGGGAGCGCTGGTTAAGGGCTGGTTCAGTGGCGGGGCGCCACCCACTACGTGCTCATCGCAGTCGTCTCGCCCCGCGGGACGCGTCGGTGTTGTCTTCAGCGACGTGTGGGCGGCCTTCCACCTGCTGCGCGGGCGTGACTCATAGAGGAGTCCTCTCTGCTTCCCCGACCAACGTCGAACTTTCCGTCGCTGGCGGGTGGTGGACCTCTGGAGGGGTCCGGGTGTTGTCTCCTGGTCTTTCTCGACGCTGCCCGGCATTCCTCGTGCGTCGGCGAGTGCGTCATGCTTGTCCCGATGCTTCGGATTCCGACGGCAGCTTGTCGCGTAGGCGGTACTGAGAGGCTGGTAAAGGGAAGATGGAGGTGGGTGCTCGGCGTTTCCTGGAGGGTCGGGAGCCGCGTGGCCGCCTCCCCCTTTGCTTGGCCCGTTCTGTCGAGCTCTCTTGTCAACAGATGTGCGCTCAGCATGGTGCGCGTCGTACTTTCTCTTCAGATCACCAGGGTACGGAAGCTCCCATTTCCGTTTCTTCTTGGACTTCGGTGATGCGCTGTCTGGATCGCACTGAGCGTCCATTTCATCGTTTGTTGCTGACTGGTTGATAAATCTCGTCGTTGGCGGGGCTTCCGCTTGATTGTCTTCCCTTGCCCTTGTGTTTTTCATCTTTTCAGGGTCTCCGCGACCGTCGGGGGGCCGCGGATGAGGGGTTTCATCGCTGTGCTGCTGGGCGATAGCGTCTTCTCCTGAGAGCGGTTCAAGGCACGTCTCCGGGTCACAGGTTTTGAGAGCGGCTTCGGCTACGATCCTTGCGACCGTGTAAGAGTGCTCTCCTTCGGGGCGGACGTCGTCGTTCACCTTGCCGACCACTGCCCAGCCTAAGGCAGTGTGGTGGACGAACGGAGCCTTGCGGCGTTGTTTGTCGGAGTGACTGTAGAGTAGGTCTCCGCAGTCCGTCCCCAGGAGCACCGCGACTTCTGCGTGTTTGTACAAGGGCAAGAAATGCTGAGCGAGGTGCGATATCTGCGGGGTTCTTGCGACGCGTTCGTAGGTCGCGACTGCTTTCTTTCTGTCGGGGATGGAGTTGCATTCCAACATCGGTGGGAGCTCGAAGGTTTGGTCTTCGGACACTCCCTTTATTTTCAACCCTGACACGCGTCTGCCGTATCGAGCGGCGGATTGATCGGTCAGCGTTTCCAGCTCGTAGTGAGACTTGGGGGTTGTCACGCGGAGGGCGTTCAACAGCTTAGGAGAGCAGAAAGACGTGGTGCTTTGCTCATCTAAGATTACGTAGGCGCGGCACGACCGACCCGCGTTCTCGTCGATAACGTCTGCCAGAACAACTTTGCTGCATGCACCCTCCTCGGCTGTGGGTACGCGAGAGGCCAGGGCCACAGCTCTCAATCTCTCCCCGAGTTCGCTCTGAGATCTGTCGTCGCTCGGTTCTCGACTGGGTCTCTCCTGACGAGTGGTTTCACTCGAATTTCCAGCTGCTCGCCAGTTGATGTGGGCGACCGTGCTGTGACTGCTGGCTCCGCAGTCATCGCACTTCACAACTTCATTGCAGTGCTTTGCCCAGTGAGGGCCTAGACAACGGTAACATAACTTATGCTCGCGTATGAAGTCCTTCTTCTTCCGAGATTCCATCTTTCTTACCGTTTGGCACGAGTTTGTCGCATGCTGTGCGCTCTGGTGGAGAACGCAGCTGCCGGTTTGATTCTCCGAGGACGTGTAGAGAACTCGCGAGGCTCTTGGATTGAGGCGAGCGGGGGCGGCCGTGTCGAGTCGATTGCTCACCCAGTTGAGGTTCGATGCCCCAAAACTATCACACTGGGTGTCTGACAGCGTTTTGATGAACTCGCAGAACCTGGCGAAATCAGGTAGCGATCCAAATAATCTTCTGTGCCTAGTTCGTTCGCTTCTCCAGGCGTCCAGAACGAAGAAGGGTAGCCTCTCAACGATGGGAGACAGCCCTACGTCGATGTTCAGGAAGGCGAGGCCTTTGTTGTGCTGCATTGTGTGATGAATCGCTAGACAGGCGTCGCTGAACTTCCGCAGCTTGAGACCGACCATGCGGTCCCCCTTTGTCCCCTTTATTTCTGACGTTTGCGCGAGGCGTTTGAGCAGGCTATCGGCTACCCTGTCGTCAGAGGCGAAGCGAGTCTTCAATTGTTCGACGATGAGGGTGAGCAGGGCCGCTGTGTCCAGGTAGGTAGCTGCCAGGGTGTCGTCAATGAGGCTCCTTGGCTCGCCGCAGGTGTGGTTCGTGAGGATCTCGATGGCGTCGATGGGCTCCAAGGCGAGCCTCTCCATCCTTCTCTTGATGGCATCGAACCATCTGTGGAACAGGTGAGCCTCTCCCGCGTAGGGTTGGCTTGGCGCCTTTTTTAGATCTTCGATCATTGAGAGCCTCATAGCTCCGTCGATCACTGGTGGCTTCGTTTCAAAGACCACGGCAGGTGAGCCGGTGGAAGCCCAGGGCTGGAATGCTGGTGCGGAGGGATTCATCGGAGGTGCGAGATCGGTGTCACGGGGCGAAGCATTCGAACCGCCGTTGTGCCCCCTGCGGGTTCAATGACGTGATGCTGGAAGGCTTGGTCGACCCATGCTCCTGTGCGGTCCTCTTTGCACTCGGTATTCGGTATTCTGCTCACCGAAGTGCTGACCATTCTCCGTTCGGTTCCTGTTCCTCAATTTCGACCTCTCGATGGCGATTTGCGCCAACAGTACCGATGGCTCTTCAGTGATGTCAATAAGCATCTGCTTATTGCCTTGGCTAGGGGGCTCGCGGCACTCGGATTCGCCGTCCTTGTGACGAGAGCTGGCACTGGGAAGGCTCTGGCTATGATCGCTCTCACTGTCTTGACTCTGGCTGTAATAGCTCGAACCTTGGTGACTCTGACGACGATGGCTGGGGCTGGCCTGGTCTCTGCCCCAACGGTTGGAACGGTGTCCGTTCCTGTTCTCAGCCAATGATGATTTTGGGGGCTTGTCCTGATGGGCAGCGCCTTGCTGCTGGTTCTTGGACGAGGTCCTCCTCGACCTCGAGCTCTTGCGCTGGGAAGGTTCCGTTGTCACACTCCGTGAAGAGCTCGCACCGAGCTCTTCGTTTCTGTGGTCCATTGAGTCCGCTAGTGCTTTCCTGCGAGCTCTAGCGCTTGTCAATGAGCCTCGGATTACCGTCGCTTCTGCGGTGGCCCCTGAACCCTCGAGAGCTAGGACCAGCTGGTCTCCGATTCGCTTGACGGTCTTAGCCTTTGCTCGGATTCCAGCGTGGACTTGATCCACCTTGCTGGGAGTCTTGAGATCTCGTGGTACTGCACCATTCAGGAGACTGTTCAAGGCTGCTAGCTCCGTATGGAATTATTCTTCCAGCTGTGGAAGTCTAGGCTTGCTCTTTCTTCCGAGAGAGGTCATTTCTGCGGTCTCGGATATTCGCCGCGGGCGGCTGAGAATCTGCTGTGGGCCTCCTCTTTGGAGGGCTTCTTCGTGGGAGGGCACCTTCCGCTGACGTCTATTCACTGTTATGTTGTGCGCTAGCGGAATTTCTATCTTCGCTATCTTCGCTTCGGCACAACATAGAACGGTAGGCGCAAGGACACCAAGAAGAACACGTGGTTTCTTCGGTTTTATTTCTTATCCAAACGACCCCGTGAATCTGCCCAGAAAGGTATGATTCAGAGTCGGACCACGAATTGCATGACAAGAGAAGCCTAATTCAAGATCATAGTCGAATGATTAACTGACGTATATAGCACCGCACAACAAGAAAGTTAAACTCACACCTCAAGGGTACACGAGAAATAGCTGAGTGGGACATAAGAGGCCATAGAATAGTAGCACATAAAAAGAGAATTCACCGCCCTGCTAACGACGTAGCACAACAACAATTCGCGTTACTATTACTAGTATTATTATATAAGAAAGTTTTAGCCTCCCTTGACCGCGACAAAGGTGTCCCAAGAGAGGAAGAGGAAGGCACCATCTAGCGTGTAGTTGGGGGGAACGCGGAATCTACGCACAAGGTGCACAGGAACAGTAGGCTGGGAAATAAGTTCACTAACAAGAGAGGTTTCCGTTGCATCGACAGGGAAGAGAAATGAGTCTCTAGTCGAGTAACACATTTAGAAAGAACACGTTTATGATATACGCACACGAATATTGTAAACTCGTGTCACTAGTCGAAGGGAATGATTGAGGGCAATGTACTCCTAATCTTGCCCAATCTACATTCGATAATACATGTAATGATAGCTATAAGAGACAGCGCAATTTCTTGGACGATGCATTTCCATTGTGAGGTGAGAACACTTTTGATAGTTTATATGTACATGACATAAACTTCGTAATCCTTGACGCCAGGCAATAATACATGAATCGCGTGTTTCGGCCAATGTTCAAAGTGTCCTTTTAAGGAAGCACAAAGTTATATACATGAATGTACATCCGTATCCAACAATCTTAACACAGCGGTCATTAGTCAATAAGCACTTTATTTGAACAAAGGTGGACGATCGCACAACAAGTTTATAGTTTTCACATGAATGCTTCACAATATAAAGAGATGACGAGTTAGGTAACATCACAAGTTGAAAGAGGATACTCTAAAATACTTACAGACGATGAGGAAAGGTCCCTCAGTTTAGACCTGTGACAGCTTATTTTAGTCTGCAAAATAAGTGCCTACTCTGGCTTTCTTTACCCTATCTGTGGAAAAGAGACAGCAAAAATTAGGTCTCTAAAGCAGGGGCAAGTCACTCAGGTCATCAAATCAACTATTATCAATAAATTCTATTATAAAAAAATGAGAGAGGCAAGTACACGTTTGTCAACGTCGCTTTGAAAACACAAATCATATGTGCTAGTGGTCTCAAATTTCTGCGCCTATTCTCAGTCTACTGAATGCCGTAACTTTAGGCTTCCACCTTGCTGACTGGCGCAACTTGCCCAGCACAGCTCATAGGTAAGAAGCCAATCGACTAAATTTATTTTACCTGCTTCACGTCTTTCTATTAATGAATGTTATAAATAATACAAAGACAAGAAATAATACAAATGCAAGAAAATCATGTTCCCAAGTTGGTACAGGTCCAGCACGACGTGCCATGAATTTTTCAATATCAACGACTGATGTCTAATCCATAGAAGAATCACCATAGTTTTTATTTTCAGTACGCAAATCTTTCAATAGTGAAGCAGTGGTTGGTTTGTATTATCAAATAAATATAAATTGTGCTATCTTGTGTTAATCTATGAAATGTAATAAACTTCAAGTAATCCTCCGTGTCAAACTAAAAGGCATTGAAATGTCAGTCTCTCCATGTTGCATTTACTGCCCATGACACTGTTTACAACATCACACATGACAACATAGCTTACATGGCTTGGCTATTATGCAAATGTCGCTGAGCAAACAAAACATTTGGACACTAACACAAAATCACTTGGAGCAGTGAAACAGAGATAGGAAAGTTCATTAGTAAAATCACAGTGTTCAGCTAAAATACCGTTAAACCAGAAATTGACCAATTCCCAGCATTACACTGCAGCTTACTGGCTACACCGAAAGAAAACACCAGACCCTACCCAACCGTAGCGGCTAGTCTGACTCAATGTAGGTGGGTTTGCCGGCCGCCGGGAGCCTCCTCGAATGCTCCAGAAACCGGCCGTTCACCGCTATCGAACACAAGTCGAGTGAAAACACCCGAAAAATATAGCTAGCGAGGTAACACGTAAATCGAATGAGTTTCACACTCAAGTTCACTCTCTAACAACACAGAAACCTAAAATTATCCGGGAACCTGTTCCTCCCACGCACTTCAAACAAATAAAACGTTTGCGTCATTCTTGCGGACGAAGCGCGGATCCGCGGAATGTTGCCGAAACAAATTTATCAAAATTCTTCAAATTTCCTCACGTCTTGTACGACGTGACACTGAGAAATCTCTGAATAATCTAAATTCCCAACTCCTAGAGATTTTTAATCCAGAAATCATCTAAGTCTCTGGTTTGGGGTTATTGTAGTTTAACCGGCAACTGTCATGCCTTTCTCCGTCTTTAAGTCATTTCATTTTTAGCCCGTCATTTTAAATGAACAGTTTCTCATTTGACTGTCCTGAAAGTTCCAGAACGAATTCGTGATTTTGAAATGAGCGATATTGGGTCAATAACTTAATTATATCAGCAAAGTTAATCGTTAATGTCACTAAATGTCGATAATATCTTTATTTAAAAAATAAGAATAAAAAACTCCGATACATATCAAACGTTCTAGTTCTGTTCGCGCATGTAGAATTGATTGCTGGAGTTCTCTGCCCTTTCGTAGATTCTATGTATGCAGGCTGCGCATTCTGGGGTTTTAACCGCGGATCTGGGTTTTTATCTGTCCCCTGCGGTTTACAGTTAAAACAATAACAATACAAAACAATTATTTCAAGAAGCAACAATGATTGTACATTTGGTAACCACGAAAACAATAACAAAAGGGTAAGAAAATTTATTCATTTACGCCCCTTTCGCTGATCTGGGTTTTTTCCTTTAGCGTATGCTGGGTTTTTTTGGTAACATTCTTGTTGGGAACTCTTGACTCTTAGCTCTCGCGTCGCACTGTTGCAAATGCTCTTCCGGGGGCTAGGTGCAATAGTTCGTGCTCAAACGATCTCTTAACTTCTCTTGTGCCTGCGTTTTAAATGTGTGCTTAGCCCTTTTAAGTGATGATTGAACTTAATAAGAGTAAGGAACTGAAGTGAAAGTGTGCCTTATATCAGTAAGAACGGTAGATAGCCATTCTACCTTTGTGTGTGTTGTTCAAATATCTAAAGTATGGCCGTCGTTTCGAAACGTTCTCCTAATACTTTGTGGGTAAATGTTGAGATGATAGGAAAATTCTTGTATGATCGAATCTTGCATGATCGATTTGTATGATCGAAGAAGTGCGTTATTTATTGAAAGGGCCGAGATGCTTTAATTTACTGCGTTATGATTGTATTTGAAGGTCTTGTGCATTTACGAGTCATCTATATGCAGGTGTCGTGTATTACTGCGCCTCGAGCGCCTTATAAAAAATGGCTGACCTTGAGCCCTTTCGTGTCTTTGTAAAGTTAAGCCTAGTCTGGTTTGTAAATCTCGTGTGCGTATGATAACAATTTAATGTGATTTTTTTACTTTACAGGCAATGTAAAAAATGAAAAGTAGCTTAGGATCTGTGTCGTAGCGGAGGTCTCGCATATAAAGATGTGAGTACTTTGAAGTGTAAAGTACCACCCTGTTTCCGTCGTGTCGAGTAATACTCACTGTTTACCTCTTTTGTACCAGCAGCTAAGCTCTAGTAATAAAAGCGGAGACGATTAGAAACTTCTTATTTATTTTACATTTTGCTTTCTCGCAGTGCTTCTTATTTTTCTTAAAATCTGCGTCGTTTTCGAAACTGTTTGTATCGCAGAGGCATTGATCGCCTTTGTGATCGTAATATCTAGGTTAATGCAAAGAATGTTCTTTCCTTGTGCCGCCGAGCTAATTTAGTAATAAACTTGAATACTTTCTTTGTGCCTTCAAGCTGATTTATTTGTAGAACTAAATAACCCTTGTTTTTGCAGTGACGTATTCACCCGCGCCCAATACATGCTCCTTCTTCTGCCGGTGTTTTTCTCTCCCGGGAAACTTCGGGGAGTAAGGGCGCGACAGTCAATCTTTATGGAGTGGCATACTCCCGAGACCTCCGCTGACACACAGCTGCATCGCTCCTAAACGAAGTAAGTGCCATTAGACTTCGTGGCGTAGGGGCCGTTATTAATAATGGAGTCGGATAGAGCACGGCAGGACTCAAGAGTCGTGCGGCTTGATCGCATGACTCGTCTTCAGGAAATAATTAAATCAAAAATGTCAAGCGCCAGACGGGAAGCCTGGACTGAAGAAGAATGGAACCAGGAATCCCTCGAGTGTCTTCACCAATTTCAAAATTGGCGAGGACTCGCGGAAAACGAGTTAGAATATCTAAGAAAAAATGGAGCCGGACAAGAAGCTAAAAATCTCATGGCTGACTGCCGGCAATTAAAGAGGCAGGTAAAGTGCTTTCTCAACCCTCGTGTGAACGACCTTTCCAGCGAGAGCTCCACGTCAACTCACTCAAGAAAGGACGGTCGAGGATCGGGGCCAAAGCGAAGCATCTCCTCTAGAGCCGTGTCCGTGGCGGAGTCCACGAGGCTGGTGGACTTGGAAAGTTCTATAAGGAGGATCAACATTGAGCACCAAGCACGAGTTGCGGCGCTCAGGTCGCAGTGTGAGCTCGCTGTGGAGCTTGCTGAAGTAGAAGCAGAGGCAGAGAAAAGTAAAATCTCACTTGAAATAGACGAGATCAACAACAGAGGTCTCTCCAGCCCCGGCGGTTCGATCGGCGCAGTCAGCGAAACGGAAAAATCTAGGCACACCGACGAATGGGTCTCGCAGAACCACGGCAGTGTGTTTTATTGCGCCCCTCCACCTAACCTTCGTGACTCTCAGGCACAGCAGCGGGACGCTGCTGCCCAGTTTCAAGATCGAAAGCGAAATAAGGCCTCCAAAATGCGTCAAAATGCCCCGTGCCCATCGACGAGCTCCGACTCTAGTTTTTTGAGTCGTTCTGAGGTACGTCCCCCACCGAACCTGGAGAGTAGAGGAATTTACAATGCTGGACTTCGGAGTTCTCGCCCGCGGAGAGTACGGGAATCAAGACCCACTCGAGCCGCTGACAACAATCAAGGGAACTCTACCAATTACAACCCTCAAGACCCGCTTGTGTGCTACTTAGAAAAACCATTGGCCAGCAGTGACTACTGCGCGGGAAATGAACTTAGGCTCGACGCCGCTTCAAGGCATCTAGTTTTAATGGAACTAAAAAAGTCACCTCCCAACCCTTTCCGAGGCGAGCCTAAACGTTACCATACTTGGTTCGCGGAGCTTCGCAACGACTTAAAGAACCTTTCTTTAAATCCGAGCGACGTGGTCGGCATCCTAGAAGCGCGCACATCTGGGGAGCCTCGCGACACAATCGTCGGATTGAGGACTTCATTCGGAAGTGATCCGAAGCGAACTTTGGACGAAATCGTCTCTCAACTAAGAGAACGATATGGCTCGTCGGAGCAAATCACGGCGGAGTTCAAGAAGATGATCGAGAGATTCGACCAAATAAAAACGACTGAATTTGATCCCAAAACCGCTCAATCGCTGCAAAAGTTGGGCGACCTGTGCTACAGCATCCAGGGGCAGATGAGGGAGGTGAGAGACTTGGAATACTACAATTACGCTCTGGGCCTCGAACCAATTTATGAGAAGCTCCCGGATTTTATTAAATGCCGGTGGAATAAATCCAAGCTCAGCGACCAGAAATCTCATAAGCGCCATCCTCCTTTAGAGGAATTCTGCAGGTTCTTGCGCGAGAATGCTCAGCGCACGTACTCGGGAGTTCTCACCAAGTTGGACAACGACCAGCATACTGAACCTAAGGGCAAGTCCAGCAAGCGTGCCACCGTGCTTGCTGTTGAATCCTCGCAGGTGGAAAACACGAGAACCGAATGCCCCTTACACCATACCTCCGGGCATTCTCTGGCGTCTTGCAATAGATTTTCTTGTTTGGATGCTGCGGATCGTAAGGGTATCGTTGTGGAGTGCGGGGCGTGTTTCCGATGTTTCGGAGCGCACCGTATAGCTCAATGCACCGCAGATCAGAGGTGCGAAACCTGTGGTTCCAGCTCTCATCACACGCTGCTTCATTCAGACGGGTCTGAGGGGCAGAGGCGCAGTCACTCAGAAAATTTCGGCGTACGGGGAAGAGGTTTTGCTTCGAGGGGAGGACCAGCGCCTCGAGGACGCTGGTCCCGCAGGTCTCCGCCTCTCAACGAGAGACGCAACGCTCCAGAAATGGGAAACCTGTATACGGAAAAATGACAACCATCGAAAAACAGAAGCTGCTCTAAGATGGTCTTGGCGGACGTGACGGCGCCCGGAAAAAGCAGTAAAACTCTCCGCTCTTACGTCATCCTGGATGACCAAAGTACTAACTCTTTCGCCACATCTTCTTTGTTAGATTTCTTTGCATTACCTCACAAAAAGGAAACGTATTCCATCACCACGATTTCAAGTTCTAAAATTAAATCCTACGG
The DNA here is from genome assembly GCA_030386875.1 of Morinoia aosen. Lineage (NCBI taxonomy): Eukaryota > Metazoa > Arthropoda > Malacostraca > Amphipoda > Talitridae > Morinoia > Morinoia aosen. The sequence continues at coordinate 75,390,182 of CM059572.1, read as the reverse complement.
TCGGACTACGGAGGGCTTTCGAGTAAAGGGCGTAAACCGCTCTGAGTCTTATGCTCTTCCCCCGCTATTCGAGCACGACAGCATTCCTCATAATAAGTACGACGTGGCAACGAGAGAAGACGTCTTGAAGAACCCCGACATTGCTCATCTTGCATCAGAATTTCTCCCTCTGGACTACAATGCTCCCGTGAGTCTGTTGCTGGGTCGAGACGCAGAGGAAGTATTGGTTGCAGAACTAATCCACCAGAAGCCCCCTGTCTACAAAACACCTTTGGGATGGGCTGTTGTTAGAAGAATCAACCCTTCAGAGCCTCACCCGTCGAACAAGCAGATGAGTGTGTATAAAACTCAAGTCGAAGATCACTTTTCGGCTCAGCCTTGTTTCGGTCCTCTAGCTCCAGTCTTCGACACCAGAATGGACGACGAGAGTCCTGGACCGTCCGTTGAGGACAGGAAATTCTTTTCGCTGATTGACGAGAATATAGTTGTAAATGCTGAGGGGCATCTAGAAACTCCGCTGCCATTCATAGATCGCATGTCTAAGCTCCAGACAACACGAAGGCCGTCTATCGCCGCTCCAGAAACACTTTGACGCGGTTAGTAAAAGACCCCGCCAAATTACAGCAGTGTTTGAAGATAGTCCAAGACTACGTGGATAGTGGACACGTAGAGGTAGTTCCTTCCCAAGAACTTCAACCGGCTGAAGGACACTTTTGGTACCTCTCGGTTTTTCCCGTTACACATCCCAAGAAAAAGAAGGTGCGCATCGTCTTCGACTCTGCGGCGCAGTATTTCGGACGCAACTTGAACGGAACCTTGCTTCAGGGGCCAGATGCCAACAATAGTCTTCGTGGAGTGCTCCTTAGGTTTCGAGAGAACAAGGTCGGTTTCGTTGCCGACGTGGAAAAGATGTTCCACGCCTTCTATGTCCGTCCCTCCGACCGAAATTTTCTCAGGTTCTTCTGGTTCAACGACAATGATCCTTGCCAAGCACTTGTCTCGTACCGGGCAAGAGTGCACGTCTTCGGAAATCGATCAAGTCCGGCTGTCGCAACTCACTGTCTGCGCCACGCCATTAGGGAAGCCTCAAGAGAGGAGAGAGAAAACGGAGACAGACTTGCCTGGAAGGCTCTGAGCTACGTCGAGCGCGGATTTTACGTTGACGACGGACTGGGATCCGCAGGTTCAGCTCAAGAGGCCGTCGACATTCTAGTCAAGACTCGAGAGTACCTGGAGACGTTCAAGGTTCGTCTTCACAAAATCTCTTCTAGTCATCAGGAGGTTTTGAACGCATTCCCGGAATCGGAACGCGAGGAAGGAAAGGTGGAGTTTTGGGAAGATGGTTGTAGTCAGCGCACTCTGGGAGTGACGTGGAATACTACGACCAACCGGTTTGACGTACACACCGAGGTGGTGGACCGCCCGTTCACGAAACGTGGTTTGTTAGCCACTGTCAATTCAATCTTCGATCCAATCGGCTTAGCTAGCCCCGTCGTATTGGGAGGCCGACTGATCATGCGCACCTTGATCCCTCCCGTAAAACAAGACCCAGAAAATTTGGCAAGGTTGGGGTGGGACGATCCTCTTCCCGTCGCTCATCTTGCGACGTGGGAATCGTGGAAAGAGTCGTTGCGAGGACTCTCCGAGCTGTCGTTGGACAGGTGCCTCATTCCTGGAGACTTCGGGGAGGTTCATTCACGAAGTTTGCATTCCTTTGCCGACGCCTCTGGACAAGCCATAGGACATACGAGTATCACCCACTTACGATCAGTCGATGTGAGTGGACGAGTACACGTGTCTTTTGTAAGCGCTGACAGCAAGGTGGCTCCCAGAGCTGCCACAAGCATACCACGTTTGGAACTCTGCGCGGCCGTCGAGTGCAGCGAGGCCTCCAGAAGAATATGCGAAGAGATGAGCGTCGAGATCAACGACGTAGTGATGTACTCAGACAGCAAGGTAGTGCTGGGCTACCTCAAAAACGAAACTAAAAGATTTTCAAAGTATGTGACTAGAAGAATTGAAGCGGCTACGAAGGTTCGTCCCAAGGAACTCTGGCGGTACGTAGCCACAGAGTGCAACCCGGCGGATATGGCCTCTCGTCCCACAAGCGCAGAGAACCTGAAGAGGATACGCTGGTTGACGGGCCCTTCCTTTCTGTGGGAAGATCATCTGCCTGACGAGCAAGAGGGCGCGGATATCTCGCTTTCCGTGAGTTTGCCCGAGGAGAAACTCGTCCAGGAATGCTCGAATTTCGTCACCTCCCTTCAGACCCCAGACCTTCAGCGTGAAGTTCCTGCCTACTTAACTGGTGACTTTGTCTCTGTTCGTAGAGCATCAAGACTGGCGACGAACTTCTATTTCAAATGGAAGGACCGAACTCAGCAAAGAAAAGGAGTGGCTCTGGCCATCAGACCCTTGGAATCACTAAACTTCGGGGGTGAGAAGTTAGCCATCTCTGACGTTCAACACACAACCTTTCAAGACGTGATCAGTAACCTCAAGAAAGAAAAGGACATTCCTCTGCGCCACCCTTTGTCTTCTTTGAGCCCCTTTATTGATGCTGACGGTCTGTTGCGAGTAGGCGGACGCCTCAGGCGCGTCAACTTGCCCGGGTGTATAAAGCACCCCATTGTGCTTCTCGAAGACCACCCGCTCACCTCTAGCATTGTGTCTCATTATCACAAACTCTCCGGGCATCAAGGTGCTCACATTTCCCATGGAGCCATACGAGATGCAGGCTATCATATAGTGCACGGAAAGAAGGTCATCCGTAAGTTCGTAAATGACTGCGTCGTCTGCAGAAAATTGAGAAGGAGACCCGAAGAGCAGAAAATGAGTGACCTACCGGAGGACCGACTTGCTTGCACCGCTCCCTTTACGAACACAGGTTTGGACGTGGCAGGCCCGTGGCAGGTCGTCGAGGGAATCTCTACGAGAAGCAATAAGAGGACTTCTAAGGTATGGGCCTTGGTGTTGACCTGTCTAACCTCTAGAGCGGTGCATGTGGAACCGCTGCCTGCCATGGACACTTCTAGCTTTCGAAACGCTCTCAGGCGATTCATGTGCGTTCGTGGATCGTGCAAAATCATAAGGAGCGACCGCGGTTCTAATTTCGTCGGCAGCTATAACCAGGACCTCGACATGAGGTCACTCTCCAAGACGCTGCAAGACTTCGATGTGCAGTGGATCTTTAATCCCCCTCACGCACCCCATTTTGGTGGAGTTTGGGAACGTAAAGTGGGAGCTATAAAGAAGGCCATGTTGTTCTCACTTTCCCAGTGCGGCATGCGAACACCTAGTAGAGATGAGCTCTACACCTTTTTTCAAGAAGCAGCATCAATCGTCAACAACACGCCATTATGGTCCCTATCGAGCGACCCTAATGATCCACAACCCCTGACTCCAAACATGCTCCTAACGTTGAAAGAAGCGGGCGACAACCCTCCTCTCTGCCACACCTCCCCTGAGGACCTCACAGCCTACGGAAAGAAGCGCTGGCGTAGAGTAAACCATCTGGCAGAGGTCTTCTGGCAGAAGTGGAAAAGCGACTACATACAGGAGCTTCAATCGCGCTCCAAGTGGACGAAGAGGACAACCAACTTGAGCCCTGGAGACATCGTCATGCTCGTCGAGCCTGCTCCGAGAAATAAATGGGCGATGGGTAGGGTAGTCAGGGTAAAGAAGAGCGGTGACGGTCTAGTACGTTCCGTAGTGGTATCTCGGGCCGCTGCTGCGGGAGGCACGATAGCGTGCGAACGTCCGATATGCAAGGTAGTAAGTTTAGGTCTCCGAGGAGACAACTAGACCTCATAGTGTTAGGTTCTTGAATCAATTTGATTAGTGTACTCTATCTATCGTGCCCGTCGCAACTGTGACGCGTCCTTCCAGTCTCCTTGTCAAGCTTACCTATTGTTTATAAACTTATTTCAAGCGGTCGGCGGAAGGTGTCTCACTGCTCCCGATGGGGGGAGGTGAAGAGCTGCAGACTTCTCCTTCCTCTCCCGGTAGTGGTGTGATGCGTGAAGCACGTTCGTTTTTCCTCTCCTATCTATCTCTCACTAAGTCAGTTTGCGGTTTGACTACTATAGAATATTAGATTTGAATACTGACGGGGTTCGCCTCTAATTTTGTTGTATTATTCGCTTGTAACGCTCCTAACACTAGTCACGTGCGTTGTTCTTGTGTCTATCGGACTAAGGAAGAATGATCTCTATCTAGGTTTAAGAAATTTCGTATTGTAACGGATTGATGTATGGTCTTTTAGTATGAGCGTAATGTTACTGATTATCGTGTACAAAGCTAAGGTACTCTTTACGTGCTCTCTTCAAGCCGTCGCAAGGATGTTTGCCTGTGTATTTTTTCAAAATAGGGGGGAGTGTCATGCCTTTCTCCGTCTTTAAGTCATTTCGTTTTTAGCCCGTCATTTTAAATGAACAGTTTCTCATTTGACTGTCCCGAAAGTTCCAGAACGAATTCGTGATTTTGAAATGAGCGATATTGGGTCAATAACTTGATTATATCAGCAAAGTTAATCGTTAATGTCACTAAATGTCGATAATATCTTTATTTAAAAAATAAGAATAAAAAACTCCGATACATATCAAACGTTCTAGTTCTGTTCGCGCATGTAGAATTGATTGCTGGAGTTCTCTGCCCTTTCGTAGATTCTATGTATGCAGGCTGCGCATTCTGGGGTTTTAATTGCGGATCTGGGTTTTTATCTGTCCCCTGCGGTTTACAGTTAAAACAATAACAATACAAAACAATTATTTCAAGAAGCAACAATGATTGTACATTTGGTAACCACGAAAACAAAACAAAAGGGTAAGAAAATTTATTCATTTACGCCCCTTTCGCTGATCTGGGTTTTTTCCTTTAGCGTATGCTGGGGTTTTTTGGTAACATTCTTGTTGGGAACTCTTGACTCTTAGCTCTCGCGTCGCACTGTTGCAAATGCTCTTCCGGGGGCTAGGTGCAATAGTTCGTGCTCAAACGATCTCTTAACTTCTCTTGTGCCTGCGTTTTAAATGTGTGCTTAGCCCTTTTAAGTGATGATTGAACTTAATAAGAGTAAGGAACTGAAGTGAAAGTGTGCCTTATATCAGTAAGAACGGTAGATAGCCATTCTAACTTTGTGTGTGTTGTTCAAATATCTAAAGTATGGCCGTCGTTTCGAAACGTTCTCTTAATACTTTGTGGGTAAATGTTGAGATGATAGGAAAATTCTTTTATGATCGAATCTTGTATGATCGATTTGTATGATCGAAGAAGTGCGTTATTTATTGAAAGGGCCGAGATGCTTTAATTTACTGCGTTATGATTGTATTTGAAGGTCTTGTGCATTTACGAGTCATCTATATGCAGATGTCGTGTATTACTGCGCCTCGAGTGCCTTATAAAAAATGGCCGACCTTGAGCCCTTTCGTGTCTTTGTAAAGTTAAGCCTAGTCTGGTTTGTAACTCTCGTGTGCGTATGATAACAATTTAATGTGATTTTTTTTACTTTACAGGCAATGTAAAAAATGAAAAGTAGCTTAGGATCTGTGTCGTAGCGGAGGTCTCGCATATAAAGATGTGAGTATTTTGAAGTGTAAAGACGTACCACCCTGTTTCCGTCGTGTCGAGTAATACTCACTGTTTACCTCTTTTGTACCAGCAACTAAGCTCTAGTAATAAAAGCGGAGACGATTAGGAACTTCTTATTTATTTTACATTTTGCTTTCTCGCAGTGCTTATTATTTTTCTTAAAATCTGCGTCGTTTTCGAAACTGTTTGTATCGCAGAGGCATTGATCGCCTTTGTGATCGTAATATCTAGGTTAATGCAAAGAATGTTCTTTCCTTGTGCCGCCGAGCTAATTTAGTAATAAACTTGAATACTTTCTTTTTGCCTTCAAGCTGATTTATTTGTAGAACTAAATAACCCTTGTTTTTGCAGTGACGTATTCACCCGCGCCCAATACATGCTCCTTCTTCTGCCGGTGTTTTTCTCTCCCGGGAAACTTCGGGGAGTAAGGGCGCGACAGCAACTGCCTGCTGTCATTTGTGTTATCTATCCCTTTTTACCTCCTGTCAATGTCGGCTACCTCCAGTGGTTGTTGTTCAATATAACTCATAGGATGCCCCAATATTATTCTGATATGCACCCTCATGTTCATTGTTTTCTAAATCCTTCTTGTGCTCTGAACTTCCTTCTTAACTACGAATCTGTGCACTTGTTGCATAGATTCCGCGTTCCCTCTACCCTTACTAAATGGTACTTCCTCCGTCCTCTCTTAGGATATCCTTCGAGTACCAAATCAGGGAGACTAGGAACTTTCTCATATATTAATAGGAATAATAATCATAATAATTAGGCTGTACGTGCCTCTCTGACACGATTCCTAGCTTAAGTCAATTAATCTTCTTGACAACTTTAGCCTTAGTATGCTCAGTGCAGACAGCCCTTGACTGATGCTTAGTGTAAATCGATCTAAGAAACTAACACCAATCTTAAAAGCACTCATTGTAAATAGTAATTACACCTAGATCGTTCGGCGGCAACAGCCTTGATTTGTAATCAAGCTAAACCCACTTACGTTGCCTAAATATTCTTTAATCTCGTGAACTAATTTTGCTCTCCATGTCGGAGACAGTTAGGACACGTCGTGTCACGGCTAGTAGTAACCCGAGCAGACTTGTGGATTAGAAAATTGTGGAAAAATGTTACCTAAGGTAATGTCGCGATTGTCCATAAGATGTACTTATTATTGCGACTACCTCGGCCGTATTCGGGCGCCAGAATTACGGGCGAGGTATCAGCATATAAGCCTCTATTTGAGATAACTGTGTAAATCGGCAGGAGTTCGCAGCCTGGCCTGTGTAACGACTGTTCTCACCTTATGTTATCGTGCTTGAACAAGTAACCCAAGCCCTACTCCCCTACAGAAGAACCTGCGAGGCCGAATCACAAACACCGCCAACAACCTTCTATTAACGTTCCTCAGATTCACTTGAGAGCGTACAATTAGATTCATTCGGAACGTACTCAGATCCACGTGAGACGTTCCCAAAAATCTATTCAGCCAAACGGCTAGCCTCATACCAATTAAGCCACAAGGCTCACAGGCAGAAGACCCGACAGGGACTGCCTCTTTTTAAGATACCATCCATCTCTAGGTGATCCCCTAAATTAGTCAATTTCATTTTCATCCCCTAAATATGTCAATTTCGTATTAATTTAACCTCAATTAGGTATCATGTCAGTAAACCTCAACTTGATGCCAGTTCAACCTGAATCTATACAAATGTATAACAGATGTGCTTGTAAACATTTATGACAGCTGTGTGTGAACTTTTGAAACAACGCAATCAGCAATTTTTTACCTCCCAATGTTACTGTGAATTTTTTCTCTTCTTAACCACTTAAGTATTATTACGCGTAAACCATATTAGCTGATTATAGCATTGTCGTTGTAATCTTATAATCTGATAATCGCTTCTGCCCTCCACTGCCATCGTACAACCATATTAGCTGATTATATCATTGTCGTTGTAATCTTCTTATAATCTGATTATATCATTGTCATTATAATCTATCAGCAATTTTTCACTTACCAATATTACTGTGAATTCTTCCTTATTTACCACTACAGTTATTATTACGCGTAAACCATATTAGCTGATTGTATCATTGTCATCATAATCTTTAATACTTATTCCCTCTTGTATGTGAACTTATGAAAACGCCCTCAGCAATCTGTTTGCACCAATGTAGTGATATCGAACTCCAATATTATAACAAATAAATAATAGATGTGTGTGTAAACATCTATGACATCTGTGTGTCACATTTTGTAACATCGCAATTAGTAATTTTTCACCAACCAATGTTACTGTGAATTCTTCTTTATTTACCACTACAGTTATTATTACGCGTAAACCATATTAGCTGATTGTATCATTGTCGTCATAATCTTTTGAAACTTATTACCTGTTGTATGTGAACTTGCGAAAACGCCCTTAGCAATCTGTTTGCACCAATGTTGTGATATTGAACTCCATTATCACTCGCTCATGGACTGAGTTTGTGTGTACTCACGAAATCGCGCTAGATTTTTCTTTTTTACTCTATTCTCTCTTACTTAATAAGCTACTTTTAAGACTGGAATATCCCTTTAAGCTTGACTCTGTATTTCGTTTTAAGCTCTATAGTACCTAATTCTTACTTTTACTTATTTTAAATGACTGATCACCCTGTAATATTTGAGGAAATCGATCCAGATTTCAATCATTTGAACAGAATATATCCAAACCTAAACGACTCTTTAGAGTGTAGGTATACTAATATATCAGAATTCAACGAAACTATTCGAATAACTGACCGAGATTTCTCACTCCTGTGTTGGAACTGTAGCTCACTCTATCCAAAATTGGAAGAGATACAATGTACTATTACTGAACTTAAATATAACCTAGACGTGATTAGCTTCACCGAAAGCTGGCTAGATGACTCGACTAAAGACATGATTCGATTTGAAAATTATCATAGTTACCATTCGCTAAGAAAAAACCAGCAGGGCGGAGGCATCAGCACATATATATCTAACCACATAGACCCGAGAACCATAGCAAGTGCAACCATGAACCAGGATCATATAGAAGCACTCTTCGTAGAACTTTTTAGAGATGGTAAACGCATTGTGCTTGGAACGGTGTATAGGCCTCCTACAGCCTGTCCTATATCCTTCCTGAATGAATTGAATCGTATTATTTCTCAGTTCAACAGGCCCTTATACAATGACATAATAATATGCGGTGACTTCAATTATGATCTACTGAAACATGAAAGCCATGAACCAATCTCTAATTTCCTAACTACCTTTCAGTCTCAATCCTTCCTTCCGATCATTACAAAGCATACACGAATAACCTCAGAGTGTGCTACGCTGCTTGACAATATCTTTATGACAGACCCTAGTGATTTTCTTGCTGGAATAATTACTTCTGACTTATCAGATCACTTCCCAGTTTTTCTTATTAAGAAAAATGTCTATATTGCTTGCACCAAGGCACGGGCTGAAACTTACTCATATCGTAAAATAAACGAATCAAATCTTGAAGAAATGCGCTCCGTTCTAGAAGAATCAATGCCTACATTGCACATCTCTCAACAAAACAATAATACTACGAGCATTGATGAAGCAGTAGTAAAGTTGACTGAAACTATAATGACCGCATACAATCAGTGTTGCCCAATTGTAACTCGTACAGTTACCCCGAAAAATAAACATAAGCACTGGATTACTAGAGACATCGTGATAAATATAAAGAAACGTCAAGCGTACCTAGCCCTCCTTTGCGAAGGACGAATATCTAGAGAAACATATAACCGATTTAGAAACTATGTAACAAACCAGATAAGAACATCAAAAAAGAACTACTTTACGCTCAAGTTTACTCAATTCAAAACTGACGTTAAAAAGACTTGGCATCTCCTTAACTCCTGCTGTAAACCGAATAATGCCGATAAAAAGAAAATTGAATATGTTGTTCAAGATAATGTAAAATATCATGAGAAGAAAGAAATTGCTAATCTCTTTAACAACTTCTTCGTAAACGTAGGGAAAACAATAGCTGATGGTATTCCAAGTGAACCTACTGATCACCTGGAATTTATGGATCATATTCGAGAACCCAACTCCTTTTTCTTTACGCCTACAAACTCCTCCGATGTAATTACGTGCATAAACAACATGAAAAATAAATCGAGTGGGTTACAAACGTTTCCGACTGTAATATAGCGAGTAGTGTAAGTTCTAGTTAGAGAGACCAATAGTTGGCAACGCTCGAGACAGCAACACTCGCAGCCAGTCTACAAGTGAACTCGGGCTCGACAACAAGTAAATGTTGACCGAGTGTGTAAATAATATTACCTACTGTGGTTGGTATCTAACTTTTTAATTTCTAAACTAATGTACTAATTCTATGCTACCCTATTCTATATATTCCTTTCTATCTCCGCTCTGCTCTCGCTAACCACACTCTGGTATCTGAGTATCTAGTTATGTTGTAAGGTATCCAAGAGGTGAGTAAACTATTTTACCTAACTTGATGTCTATTACTATGTTGTATCTATGTCTATGTGAAACCTATACTGTGCTATAGTGTAGGTTGTGATATTGGCGACGAGGATTTGGTAGAACTGCTGGAAGTGACTAAGTGGTCGTGACTACTGACTAGTGAGGGAACATAAAATTTGCCTAGTGAAATTTTTTGTTATTGTTGTTGTGCTGCTCACTGGTGTTGCTAGACTGGCTAGACTATGTTAGTGAAGAATCTCAGAATTGATCAAGGGATTGTACTATTTGTGCTGTGAAAATTTTTTTTTACAGTGTGTTTTTGACTTACTAAAAATTCAATATGCCATTGATAGGTTCAGTAGGAGAATTTAATCCTGTAGAGGAAGAATTTGGAGACTATGAAACTAGATTACACTGCTATTTTTTAATAAACAAAATAGAGGAAAATAAAAAAGCCCCCACCATAATTTCACTAGTGGGTCCTAAAATTGCTAGGCTCATTAGAGACCTCGTGTCTCCTAAAAAAGTACTTGATGCTACTTATGACGAGATTGTGGAAGCGTTGAGACGGCATTTTAAGCCAACAAGAAATCAAATCTTTGAGAGGTTTAGGTTTCATAAGCGGAACCAGAGACAAGGGGAAAGCATTGCGGATTTTGTGGCTAGCTTGAAAGCACTTTCTAATACCTGTAATTTCAAACAGGAAGTGCTAGAAGAGACCCTGCTGGATCGTTTCATTTTGGGTGTGTCCAGTAATGAAATTCAAAATTGCTTGCTAAATGAGGCTGGCCTGACATGGCAAAAGGCCATGGATCTAGCTACTGCTAAAGAAACCACACTGAAAGAAACAGTGGGGTTGAGGCAACCAAATTCAATTCTAAATGTAGGCCAGAGCAGAGTTAAGCAAACTGCTATTAAGCCTCAGGGCAAAACTCAGACTCAAGCTAACCCCAAATCAGCATGCAGCGGCTGTGGTAATCTGCACTGGCGTAGAGATTGCCCCTATAAAGATAGTGTTTGTCATGGTTGTGGCCAAAAAGGCCATCTTAAGAAATGTTGTTTTAAATTGACAATTAAGAAATCTGATAAAGGCAACAAAAATAATTTTGTGCATGCTATGCATGAAAAAAGGGGGAGGGAAAACCACCCTAACCCTAATGGAACTAGCAATGGAACCAGTGCAGACTACCCAGCCCCCAATCCAGAATGTTATGGGGACATTTTTGCTTTAGCCGAGGAAATGAAACCCCCAATCAAAATAAAATTGTTACTAAATGGTGTGCCATTAGAGATGGAGGTAGATACAGGTGCTGCCAGGTCTATCCTTTCAATGGCCACCTACTCTAAAATTCCAGCTAAGTCAAGACCCGAGCTGAGACCTTCTGATGTTAAGCTTCGGACCTATGGGGGAGCTGAGCTGGTAGTTTGTGGGGAGATTAGGGCTAACATCCAGCGTGAATCTAGTGGTATGGTTCCTCAGCTAGCAACTATTGTGGTTGTAGACAGGGAGGGGCCAGCCTTGCTGGGTAGGGACCTGATTGATTTCCTTGGGCTAACTATAGTTTCCAATAATGTCAACAAAGTGATCACTTGCCCTGAAGAGTTAGCAAATAAATTCCCCGACCTTTTTCAACCAGGTCTAGGTTGCTTTAAGGGAAGAAAATTCAAAATAGAAGTGGATCCAGCCATACCACCAAAGTTCTGTAAGGCCAGGAACGTGCCTTACACACTTAGACCTAAGGTGGAGGCTGAACTTGATAGACTGGTGCAGGAAGGTATCCTCACCCCTGTACAGTATTCAAGATGGGCGGCGGCGATCGTCCCTGTGCTCAAGGCTGATCAAAGCATCCGCATATGTGGGGATTACAAACTCACAGTCAACAGAGCCACTAGGCTTGATACCTACCCCATACCCCGAGTGGAGGATCTATTTAGCGGGTTAGCAGGAGGAGTTATATACTCCAAGCTAGATATGTCTCAGGCATACGCTCAACTACCCTTGGATGAAGACTCCAAGGAACTCACGGTAATAAACACCCACAGAGGTTTATTTGCCTACAACCGTCTCAGCTTTGGAATTGCGTCCGCACCTGGAATCTTTCAGCGTGCCATGGAAGGACTATTGCAGGGCCTCCCAGGAGTGTTCTGCTACCTGGATGACGTCCTGGTGAGTGCCACTAATGAGAAAGAGCACAACAAGCGTCTCTATCAAGTCTTATCTAAACTACAGGAGGCAGGGCTAAAACTGAAAATGGATAAATGTCAAATTGGAGTGCCACAGGTATCCTACCTTGGATACCAAATCGACAAGGACGGATTGCACCCCACTGCCGAGAAGGTAGCAGCAATCCAGAATGCACCAGCTCCTACTAATGTGACTCAACTGAGAGCCTACCTGGGGCTGTTAAATTTCTATAGGAAATTTCTAAAATCATCTGCAACCATGCTGGAGCCCCTAAATACCTTACTGAGGGATAAAACCCCTTGGAAATGGGATGCAAGTCAGGAGAGAGCCTTCCAGAAATCTAAACAAGCCCTCCTGGACTCTCAGACTCTAGTCCACTTTGACCCTCAGAAACCCATAGTGGTAGTGGCTGACAGTAGTGCGTATGGTGTGGGAGCGGTGCTGTGTCACCTTATTGATGGGATTGAACGCCCCGCCTATTTTGCCTCCCGAACTCTAACAGCAACAGAACGCAACTACTCTCAAACTGAGAAAGAAGCCCTAGCTATGGTGTTCGCACTTCGAAAATTTCATTGCTACCTGTGGGGACAGGATTTCACTGTGGTTACGGACCACAAACCTTTGTTAGGACTATTTGACCCGGGTAGAAGCATTCCTCCGATGGCATCCGGGCGCATCCAAAGGTGGGCTTTACTACTGCAGTCCTACAAGTTCACCTTGCGTCACCGGTCTGGCGTGCTGTTGGGTACGGCTGATGCTCTCAGTCGTCTACCCTTGACAACTCCCGAGGAAGCCACACCTATTCCTGCGGAATGGACGTCCTTAGTAAACTTCCTCGAGTCAGCTCCAGTCACCAGCACCCACATCCGCGACAGCACCCTAAGGGACCCAGTACTTTCAAAGGTGTACAAATACTGCCAAGTAGGCTGGCCTTCGATGGTAATTGGTGACCCTGATCTCGCTCCGTATACTAGGAGGCGAGACGAATTGTCCACACAAAATGGCTGTGTGCTCTGGGGGGCAAGAATTATTGTACCCCAAGCTCTCAGACAAGCCATTGTGGAGGAACTTCACTCTGGTCATGCTGGATCATCCAGGATGAAGGAGTTAGCTCGCAGCTACGTGTGGTGGCCCCTTCTGGATAAAGATCTAGAAGAAACAACTAAGTCATGCAGCGAGTGCCTGAGCACTCGAGCCGCACCGACGAAAGCTGAACTCCATCCGTGGGAATGGCCTGCGAAGCCTTGGCATCGCATACACATTGACTATGCGGGCCCAATGGATGGAAAATACTACCTAGTGATCGTGGATGCACACTCTAAGTGGGTTGAAATTTTTCCCACATCTACTACAACCTCTAGCGAAACGATCTTGTGCCTGAAACACACTTTTGCGACATTTGGATTCCCAGTAACAATTGTTTCAGACAACGCAACGTGTTTCACATCGGCTGAATTCCAAGAATTTGTGAAGGCATGTGGTATGCGACATATTACAAGCGCACCATACCACCCTTCAACTAATGGACTGGCTGAGCGCATGGTACAAACTTTCAAGAAGAATATACGGAAGTCAACGGAACCCCTACGCCTAGCACTAGACAGGTTCCTGTTCAACTATCGGCTAACACCTCACACGACAACAGGTGTTACGCCTGCCGAACTGATGTTAGGCAGGAAAGTTCGCTCTCGTCTTGATCTGCTTTGGCCGTCAGAAGCAATCGCGTCCAAAGTTGCTCAACGCCAGGACGCTCAGAAAAGATACCACCCAGGGTCTCGCGCGGTTGACATTCCGCTGGAGTCACCTGTGATGGTCCGTCAATACACGCCGGGTTCCCCAAAATGGACCCCTGCTACCACCATTGAGAAAACAGGCCCGGTATCCTACAAGTGCCAACTGAAGGGGGGAGAGGTCGTTCGTCGACACCAGGACCAAGTTATTACCTGCTCGAACACCATCCCTGAACCCTTGGAACAACCTACGGAGGAAACCGTTGTGTTTCCACAACCTGCTCAAAATTCATACCCACCACCTCCGACCCATGAACCTGACTCCGAAACACCTGATTACCCGATTCCCACCCAGGAGGCTAGGATGCACGAGCCTCCAAGCGCTAGCCTCTCGCGCAGGTCTACCCGAGCTCGGAAGCCTGTGGTGAGAATGGACCTTTAGGATTGACTATATTGAATAAGGGGACTGGGGATACAGGGGGGGTTTCTAATTAAGGAGGGAGGGGTGTAATATAGCGAGTAGTGTAAGTTCTAGTTAGAGAGACCAATAGTTGGCAACGCTCGAGACAGCAACACTCGCAGCCAGTCTACAAGTGAACTCGGGCTCGACAACAAGTAAATGTTGACCGAGTGTGTAAATAATATTACCTACTGTGGTTGGTATCTAACTTCTTAATTTCTAAACTAATGTACTAATTCTATGCTACCCTATTCTATATATTCCTTTCTATCTCCGCTCTGCTCTCGCTAACCACACTCTGGTATCTGAGTATCTAGTTATGTTGTAAGGTATCCAAGAGGTGAGTAAACTATTTTACCTAACTTGATGTCTATTACTATGTTGTATCTATGTCTATGTGAAACCTATACTGTGCTATAGTGTAGGTTGTGATACCGACTAAAGTACTTAAAGTTATTGCTGACATTGTAGCCCCACTGATATCAAATATTATTAACCAGTCTCTCTTACTAGGCACTTTCCCGAACTCCCTCAAAGTTGCTAGAGTAACCCCTATCTTTAAAAGTGGTGAAAAAACCTGTGTAAACAATTATCGACCTATCTCCATTCTACCAATTATTAGCAAAGTATTCGGAAAGATTGTGTATAAAAAAGTGTACTCTTATTTTGAACAAAAATCATTTCTTTACGATAAACAATACGGTTTTCGCTCTAAAAATCAACAACACAGGCTATATTAAATCATTTACAATTCCTCTATTCTAATATAGATGAAGGAAAGCCTGTCTTCTCTGTATTTCTTGACTTCCGAAAAGCATTTGATTGTGTAGACCATAAAATACTATTATCGAAACTACACTGTTATGGCATTCGAGGGATTGCCCATGATTGGTTCAGATCATACCTAACAAATCGGAAGCAATACGTTGTCATTGACGACGCAAAATCGGACCCACAGACAATTAGCCATGGAGTTCCACAAGGATCTGTTCTCGGGCCTCTCTTGTTTCTGATTTTTATCAATGATATTGTAAAATCTACATCATTCTTCAAATTCATACTTTTTGCCGATGACAGTACGCTTTCTGCGGTCCTTCCGAACCAAAATCCTGCTATGATTGTGGAGAGTATAAATACTGAACTTCACAAGGTTTCATCGTGGCTCAAAGCTAATAAAATAAGCCTAAATATCGATAAAACAAATTATATTACTTTCTCATACAAGAAAGATGTATCTCTCCCATGCATTAAAATTGGCGAAGGTGAAATCGAAGAAACCAACTCATGTAAGTTTCTGGGCATCATAATAGATAAACATCTGACCTTCAAAGAGCACATCACTCATATTAGTTCTAAATTATCAAAATCCATCGGAATCCTAAATAAAGTTAAAAATTTTCTGCCTGAAACAGCTTTACAAATGCTCTACCGAACGCTCATTTCTCCATACTTGCAATACGGAATAGAAGCATGGCACGGAACTGATAAAAATAAAACCATCAAAATTTTACTCTGCAGAAAAGAGCTGTCAGAGCGGTAAAGAACCTAGAATATAATGCTCACACAAATGATTCTTTCAAAAATTTACAAATACTTAAACTTTCGGATCTCTACAAAATCTCCATCTGTAATTTCATTTACAAAACATTAAGAAATGATGGCGACAATAGCCTAAGACAATTATTGACTGCGCAAACTGGTCATCACAACCATTTAACCCGAAATAGAAGTAAATTCATGCTTCCTTATTATTCAAAGGCCAGGTCGCAACACAGTATTCTCTTCGTTGGAACCAAAACTTGGAACTCTATACCTGCAGAGATCCGTGAATGTAATTCGTACACAGTATTCAAAAGACATCTTGAGTCTCACTTCCTATCAGAATACTAGTCGTGTAAGATCACCGTGTCGAAATCTTGCCTCCTACATGTAACTAATGATAATGTCATAATGTAACTTGCCTTGTGTACCATAACCAATCTTCTCTCTGCTCTTGAATCGTTTTATCGAACATACTGTTAAATATAGCCGACTTGACCTATATTGTAAAATACAGCATAAAATATCGAGCTAATTATCTCAATGATCAGTCTAATGCGAAACTAGGTTAAGTGAACTAGGTTAAACTTTTGTACACCCTAGAATAACGTGATGGTAGGATGCCCTAGAAGTCGCTGAACTTATTCGGGCCCACAGGTAGCTATACTCAAATTTGACCATTGTACTAGACTTAAGTAAAATTCTACCTCTGTATCACCTGTGGTAAATAAATTGTTTAAATTGTTTAAATTGTTTAAATTGTTTAAATTGTTTAAATCTCCAATTATCACCGCACCTGCGGAAAGTTACACCCACAAATACATTCTCGCCTGGATCCACAACGGATTCCCTCTAGCCACGGCACCGGCTGGCACGTCACCTGACTGGACCCGGACGTTCTTCCACAAGAAGCGGATCCACCTCCCAGCGGCCGTAGCCACGGCACCCAGAGACCACCAATAAAGCATAAGGCGAGAAGTTAAAGTTCAGTCATTATCCTACAGAGAACTTACTCGTGCAAGTCGAAAATTAGGTGCCAATAGAGCATCCGAATACTTAATAACCTCCTTCTGAGGACAGAGTCAGTGGCCGTAATTCATTCATTTTGCAAATCAATGTGCTCTACCCGAGCACTGGTGACCCGCCGTTATCAAAAGAACATCTTCCTTGTGAAATCGATAAATTCCTCAATATTCAACCTTGAAAATTAAGATAATCAAACCATTCAACCGCTTGATCTAGAAGTATTCAATTCAAGTCGTTTAAGTCAAATTCAATTGTTTTCCCCACTTTGGGAGAACTTCATAAACTGAACTCAAAATTCTAGAATCTTTGTTCATCTCCAAATTAAAACCAAGTTTGAACGATATGCAGTCAGCATACCCTCTACAAATTGTTAATTCATAGTTTTTATCGATCACCATATATTGTTTAGAATGTAGTAATAGATCATCATTTACCTGAACTATTGTTTTATCTTTTCAGTGTTGATAATGACTAGTGAAAATGGTCGAAACGTTCACTTTCATGAATTGTCTTTCTTTTATAAGAAATGGTTTTAAGAAGCGTGGCTTTAGTATTCCTTTTTATAGTTAAACTTTCCAAAGATTGGAACCTTAACATTTTTAATTATTTTCATCGAAGAATTTCTGTACTTTTCAGAAAACTTTTTTGGATGTGTTTATAATATTTTTCTATAAATTGTTTTGCTCTTTTGTTTGAGAGTAATTTGAAGTCAATAGGTGCATTCTTTCAAAAGAGACGAGTGGTGGACTAAAGTTTAAAGTCGCGCGAGTAGGACTCAAGAAATTCCTGTACTCTTCACAAACCGTTTCTTGAACCGTCTCGGCTGAGGCCTGTAGCATTCGCTACAAAAGCGTAAAATTATAAACTTTCTCATTCGCACTTAAATAAAATAATTATTGACATTAAAAATCTTGCTCTAAATTATTATTAATAATTTTCTACTTATAATTAGTAATCCTTGAAGTTTTTGTGTAAATGCATGAGATATAAAATAACACTCGACAATTTTGAGAGAGAAGCCTCTGGGATTGGCAACACTGCGCAGTGACGCGTCTCTTTTGAACCACTCTTTCTTGTGCGTCTCTTGAGCTTGGTGTTACAGCATTTCTCGTGAGTAAATCTGTGTTAGAAAATATCGTGTTCCTTCTTCGTGTTCAGGTTAAGTATAAATTGTGACAGTGCCGTATTATTATACAAATACGTAGATATTCGTAGAAGTCGTGAAGTAGCATGTTTTATTCAGAGTGCTATCTCAACATGACATAGCGTGAATTTTGCATGTCATGTGCATTTCGGTGTCAAGATTTTACTATCAACATTCAATCACGTTCTTTTTATTCTTGCGGCAAAAATATATACTTGCATTTGTCAGGGTGATATTGCTACTCGCGTATAAAAATACTTCGTGAACGCGTACGGCGGAATGCCGGCGTTTTCGCGGGAAGATGGCGAACGCAAAAACTGCCGTGTCATGTCATTTCTATGTTCAAGAATTGCACCTCCTTTATGTGTAAATATTATCCTTTTACTATAGGATATTCTTGCAGTGTTTTTCAGTATGATGGACATAGGAATGAATTTAGGACTGCCTTTTTTTATTTCTCGTTTTGAATCTAGATATTGTAGAGTACGAAAAAGTATTAATTCCCATTCCATGCATTTTTTAGCTATTTTCATATTTCCTTTCTATTCCACGAATCATGTGTTTTTAAGTCACATGTATATTCCGTAATTCCACTAAATGAGTAACAGATCATTACTGATCTGTAAATTACCAGTCCTGCTTATCTTTTCTATATTTTCTTCCTGAACCTTTAATGGAAACTAAAGCTTTGAGTTAAATCTATGGAAGAAGTTCAGGTGTTTCTCCGTGATGGGAAAATTATCCATTGCAGTGTAGGGATTGTCAGTTGTGGAATTTTTCTTTGATGCCTCTTCGAGAACCTTCTCATTCAGAGTTTTCGATTATTGCAGACCCTCGACGGCACCAAACACCACAACACACATTCCCTGGGTCTTAACCTTACCAGTTGTAAATTCATCTGAAGCTTTGCATCTTGAGCTGTACCAGTTAAATTCACGTGGCTATTATTTTTATATGCAACTCAAACTTCGAGTTACGCCATTTAACTCGACCTTAGTTGCCTTGCATTCACCTCGGTTTTCGAGCTGTTTTCAGCCTGGTATATTATCAAATTACGGGCTAAAATATTAACTGCTACAACCCTGGAATCCTGTCGTCAGCGTTTACCGATCTTAAAATCTGACATAAATTAAAGATCGATATCTCAACATCAATCACAGTTCAAAAATTGCTTCCCATTCACCTGCAAAAATTAAGCAGAATTGAAGCCTATTCCTAAAGCCAACGAATTTCTTGGGATTGTAAAATTGCCCGCAATCTGAAAGTAACCTCCACAAAACACACTCACTTACTCCTGGCCAACGTCATCGCTCGCCGGACCTCGCCTGCACGGAGTTGCCCAGCTAAGAGAAGACCTTCAGAAGCCTAGCACGCCATCGCTCATCACGGCTTCCTTCAATAAAGAAAACCTCAGAACTGAGTCAAATCCCCAATCAGTGTCGTCATTGACCTCTCTTGCAAATTTCGAAAACCTTATCGATTCATGATTAGCGATTGACCATACCCCCCAAACGTTAACCGGCCTGCCGGTCTCCAAATAAGCAAAATAGTATTACTTTCCATAGGAAAGACTAGTATTTGTTCTGTACTAGTCCTTTCACAGGGCACAATAATGATTTACTATTACTCTAAAGGATTTTCTTATTAAAAGACTTCCCTTTTTGTAGAGCTGAAAGTTTTTTTTAATGAAAAAAAAATTATATGGCAATTATAGCAAGAAATGCGTTATGAAAGTGTCTTATAATAAGATGAGTGACATTCAGTGGGAATTCCTTGTTGTTGTCCGTGGTACAGTGGTTAAGGGTCGTATGTTGGAGTCGCGGGTTCGTATCCCGGCGCTGGCGCGGAGGTTTTCCCCGTTGGGTATAAGAGAAAGCTCAAGCACAATACCCCACTCAACCCAGGTGTCAGAAATGGGTACCGGCTTTACGCGGGAACCGTCATGGTGTCCTATTTATAGTGTTAGTTATAAGACATTTGAAAAACCAATGCTAAGATCATATGTATCAGGCTTGATTGGAAATAAAGCATCCCAAAGATGCCGATGTTAACCCAACCTAACCTACTAGCCTGCTCGAAGGTGACGTTGTTGCGGTTTTCAATGACGAGGCTGACAGCTAAATAATTCATTTCGCATAATATGATAATAAGTGCTATCAGTGAAGTATTGGCTCAGAAATTGGTAAGTTGAAGTTAATAATGGATTTTTCTTTAGCATATTTTTTAGAAATTTATTAGCATATTTAGCTTAATTTTCTCTGTTTTGGCACATTTTCCAAATTTCATTTGGCAACACTTGTCACTTGTGAATTGTGATGCCTATTGGTGTTGCTGAGAAATCTGGTTTTGTGTGCGCATAATGTTATTTCAATTCATCTCAAAATAATACCAGACAACTGTTCACAATGAGTGCAAGCGTGAAGAAAAAATATAAACAAAAATTCAGAAAACAATGGTTACAAATGGAACAATTTAACGAGTGGTTACGTGAGGTACCGGGAGATAGTACAAAGGCCCACTGTTTATTTTGTAGATGTGGAATAGTTGCAAAATATTGTTGTCTGATAAAACATATTGAATCGAAAAAACATATAAAATCTGTGACTTTAAAAAATAATCCAATTACTCATTTTGTGGAAGAAAAATCTTATGGTGCTGCAAATGTTACAGGTAAGCTTGCACTCAATGTATTCATGCGTCAATCATCACTTGTGACCATTTGGTTGATCTGTGTTAGCAGGTTGCAAAATAAAGTAAAGTCATGTGAAGGGTAACAATGCACAGAAAAAAATCCACTGCTGTGATGACGAATGTTTCTGGCCAATACTTTAAATACAAATGGGTTACCAACATCGAAGATGAAAATATTAGTTTGTTTTTGGATGAGAACAAGGATATATCTGTGCATAAAATATCGGTAAACCAATGTAGTCAATATGCAGTTTAGGGGATCCATCGAAATTAAGAATTTTATTCCATAGAATCACTAAAGGAACCCATTTAAGAACGGTTGGTCAATATTGAATATAATGTCAA
The DNA here is from genome assembly GCA_030386875.1 of Morinoia aosen. NCBI lineage: Eukaryota > Metazoa > Arthropoda > Malacostraca > Amphipoda > Talitridae > Morinoia > Morinoia aosen. Next base: position 75,369,002 of record CM059572.1, on the reverse strand, counting down.
CGAATTTCCTAATTTCGTAGGTATAGATGGGTAATATAGTCGATTATAAGACGTTTTACAAGAATGACATTCTGCCCGGCGAAGCGTTATTTTCGAATTATTCAACTTTGAAGCTGGCTTGTGCGCGCCATGGAAGCATGCGGGGCTAGCGTAATTCAATTAATACCGGAAGCTAACCCCCTATTACAAACGTGAAGAGGTTGGGTCGTGAGGGGTAGGCACAGTTCTTTTAGTGAAAATTAGGTAAATGTTGAGGACTTGACCATAATCGATTTTCCACTTTTTGATCAACAAAGGTTGTTGATGAGACCAAAATAAACAAGTTTTCTTCAATGCACTTTCCGGCGGAAATAAGTATTTTAAAAGTTATGGCATTAAATGAGTTACCGTAACTCCAGTGTTTGAGGCGGGAAAAAATATACCGCGCGGTCCGACGTGAAAGTAAACAGGCGTTCCCGCGCGCCAACCAAGCCAACCCCCTATTACAAACGTACAGAGGTTGGGTCGTGAGGGGTAGCAACAGTTCTTTTAGTGAAAATTATAAAACTAAAAGAACTGTGGCTACCCCTCACGACTGAACCTCTTTACGTTTGTAATAGGGTGATGCACACTGGAGTTCCGACAACTCATTTAACGCCATAACTTTTAAAATACTTATTTCCGCCGGAAAGTGCATTAAAGAAAACTTGTTTATTTTGGTCTCACCAACAACCTTTATTGATCAAAAAGTGGAAAATCGATTATGGTCAAGTCCTCAACATTTACCGAAAATTATAAATAAAGGTTTTGAGTGACGTTTGTTTACATCAACGCCAAGGTGGCTGCCGCCATGGCGCCAACCGGCTGAAGATGGCGGCAGCCATCTTTAAGTCGATGTCAACAAACGTCACTAGAAAGCTTTATTTATAATTTTCACTAAAAGAACTGTTGCTACCCCTCATGACCCAACCTCTTTACATTTGTAATAGGGGTTAGCTTCCATTTTCATTGCTAAAACAATGACTGTTTTTGCGTTAAAAGGGCCATTCAGGAGCGCCGTTCGTATAACTTCAAACTCGAATAACTCGAAAACTAAGCATTTCCGGGCACATTGTCATTCGTGTAAAACGTCTTAAAATCGATTATATTACCCATCTATACCTAAGAAATTATGAAATTCGTTGACAACATTATATTCAATATTGACTGAACGTTTTGCAAGAATGACATTCTGCTTGCTGATTCAGTATTTTTGAGTTATTCAACTTTGAAGTTATAGGAGCGTCGTTCATGAACTGCCTTTTGCGTGCCAAAATAAAGGTTCTAACCCACCCAATAGGGTCACGTCCGCAGTGAATTAGTTACCGAAACTCAAGTCTTTGAAGCGGGAGCATGCGTATGGCAACACTAAACTTGAAGGTAAATCTGAAGGATATGTCAGTTGTTGATTTTCCACTTTTTGGTGCCTGAACCTAATTAATTGAGTCAAAATAAACAAGTTTTCTTCTATGCACTTTCCGTCTCAAATGAGTATTTAACGATTTATAGCGGTAAGTTTAGTTTTGTTTTTGATGACGAAAGCGCTCGAATAAACAGCTACTCATTGATTTTCGAATTTTTGTTGCTTGAGTTATGGTAATAACATCAAAATAAACAACTTTTCTTTTATACACTTTTTTCGTCAAATGAGTATTTAATGAGGTATAGCGGTAGGTTTGGTTTCGTCTTTGATGACGATCGAACTAGAAGCGAGACGGCATTGCAGTGTTGCTGTCCGACGTGCTGTTTGAATTAGTTCCCGCTTCAAACACTGGAGTTGCGGTAAGTCATTTACCGCTATAACTAATAAAATACTCATTTGAGACGGAAAGTGCATAGAAGAAAACTTGATTATTTCGATCTAATTAACTATGTTAAGGCATCGAAATTTACAAAATCGATAACTGACATATCCTTCAGATTTACCAACTTGAAATTGAGGGCTGACAGCCTCAGGGCTTTTGTAACGGCTGTCATGGACACTCACTTCCAGAGCCAGCGTACCGGGAGGTCGCCATTTTGGAGTTGATGTAAATACAATTGTGGACGTCACCCTAATGTTTGGGTTAGAACCTTTATTTATAATTTTCACTAGAAAAATTGTGGCTCTCCCTCACGACCCAAACTGTTTACATTTGTAATAGGGGGTTAGTTTCTGTTATTAATTAAATCCTGCTTTGTGCGCTTGCTTCCTTTGGCGAGCGAAAGCCAACTTCAAAGATGAATAATTTGAAAATAATGCATCAGCAAGCAGAATGTCATTCTTGTAAAACATTCTTAAATGGGTTCCTTTAGTGATTCTTTGAAGTAAAATTCTTAATTTTGGTGGATCCCCTAAACTGCATATTGACTGTCATTCATTGCAATTAGCAATGTCACAAGTTTCACCCAAGGTTCTGCATGGAAATCTGGAATTTTTAATTGTAGAAGTATAAAAATGGTTTGCCTACTCCTGTTCTAGACAGGCTGCTTAAATAATGCAGTCAATATTGGTTTTTATGCATTCATGGAAATTAAAAACTTGGTTCCCACAAATTACTGAAGGAGCGTATGTAAAAATGTTTCGCATGAATGACATTTTGCTTGCTAATATGTAATTGTCGAGTCATTTAACTTTGAAGTTATAGGAACGTTGTATATAAAAGTGAAGGAACAGACACGTAGATATGCTGTAATACAGAATTGACGTAACAATGGGTGAGGTTTGGTTAGGTAACATTAGGTTAGTTTAATATACTAACCTAAATAAACCTAAAGCAGGACAACGTCACCCTTCCGGACCTTTTTTTTTATTATTGAACCTAGTGCAATAAAATTTGGTATACTGATAGGAAATGCCATTTGAAATTATTTATAATTTGTGAAAAAATGCGATTATCCTCATAGAAAATGAAATATCTATAGAAAACAAAATTTTTGAGGGGGTTTTTCAAAATGTATCTCCTCCAACAGTTTTTAAAGGGACCATGCTCAGGGCATCTGCAGTCTATAAGTCAGTTCTCCCGATTTTTTTATTTCGACAAAATTTTTGTATCTGCACTGGATTTTTTTTTATTTTCGAAAAATATGATAAAATAGGGGTTTTTTAAAAATCCTACTACTTCTACAATTTTCAAGTTACAGAACCAGTTCTTCGTTTTTAGATTGCTTAGATGTCTATATAACCACTCGCAATAGGGAATTTCGATAATTTTTTTTTTGTGGATTTTGGGAACTAAAAAAATAAAAATAAACTTTTTTTAATGTTGTGTAATTTTCAAAATAATAAATTTATCAGAAAATGCTATTGCGCGAGGATACACCTTGCTGAGCCCTATTGAATGGTATATAAACCATTCGCCTAGCTCTAAAATTGTGGAAGAAGTAGCATTTGAGAAACCCATTATCAAGTTTCCAGAAAAACGTGTTTTTTCACAAAAAAAAATTTCTTTTCATCTTTTGAACTACCGGGTTTTCTATAATGAACTCTTGAGTGTTTGTAGCTCTTTTCAAGCCCTTTCGATTGATACAATTTACATTGCTGTAGCTCTGTAACTCTGGGAAAAATATACAACAAAAGAGAATAGGTGTCATTCTTGAAAGCAACCAATTTTTTTCATTTTCATTTTTTTTTTACCAAAATACGTTTTTTTGTCAAGTCAACTCCTTTGTTTTATAGCTCTTTTCAAGCCCTTTGGATTGGTGTGCTCGCCATAGCTGTAGCTATGATACTGCAGCTGTCATTGAGCTATGAATGAAAGCTGCGGTATCATAGATACGGCAGAACAGCTAAATTCTGAAATTGCCAAAAAATATAAAAAAAATATTTATTCAGCGTCAGAATGTTTCGTTTGAATAATGGAAGCACTTTGAGTAGCCCATTAACAAACTATAATGCCATTCCCGCAGAGAAACACGCTCAATTGACCCCCAATAATGAGGGGGGGAGGGTTCAAGGTCACTCCACCCCCATCGCTTTCCCCCCCTCTGGTGGGCGCACTATTCGGAGTAGACGTAAATGGAAAGAACCAATAGAAGCGCAAGAAAATCCTCTACAAGATGCATATATAAACAGATAATCAACACATATCCTGATTTCCACCTAGACGGTGTCCTTAAATGAGTTTGAGATATGTCCCCGAATGTCTGTAAAAATATCAGGAACGTATCCCAGAGCTAACGTCCCCCCCCCCGGGAGGGGGAGAGCATCCCCCTTACGGACCTTTTTTTCCATTTTTGAACCTAGAGTAATGAAATTTGGTATACTGATAGGAAATGCAATTTAGAATCATTTATCATTCATGAAAAAATGAGATTTTCTTGAAAAGAAAATGGGAAATCATAGAAAACGACATTTTTGGGGGGGTTTTCTAAATGCTTCTTCTACAGTTTTTGAGCTACAGTAATGATTTTGGTATCATTGGATGCAGAATAACGCGGACATTCCAAAAACTTGAATGCTTTTCCTCAAATTTCCAATATAAAAATTGAAATAAAAAAGAAAAAAATCAAAATATTCTCAAGAAAATTCAAATTTATGACGTCATAACTTTGAAACAGGAATGAATTTTGAAAAATTTCCTAATGCATTGTGAAGCCCTTGTTTTTCTGCATCCAATGATACCAAAATCATCACTGAAGCTCAAAAACTGTAGGAGGAGAAGCATTTTTTTTCTTAAATCGTCGATATTGAACAATCACGATTTTCAATACATTCATTATAATGGGGCCAAAGTTTACAAAGCTAGAGCAATATGGTTTGCTGCATTCGGAAGTCACATGTGTAATCTACAATTTCTATATAGTTGATTTTCAAAAATTTTTACGTGAAATTTTTTCCGTAGACTTTTTACCCTAAATTTAAACTCTGACAATAGCATTTTAAAAAAAAAATTCTATAAATTCAAAATGAATTCAAATTCAAAAACCGGTATATAGCATTTTTGGTGCACACGTTGTACTTTCGCCTGCAACAAACCGAATTGCTCTAGCTTTCTAAATTTCGGCACCATAACGAATGATATATATATATATATATATATATTTTTTTTTATTTATCATGAATAACTCATTTTCTATGTCTCAATGCAAAAAAACTTATCAAAGAAAACTTGTTGGGAATCTAGAGATCTATATGTCTGCAAATTTTCATAGACCTAAGTCCGATAGAAAAAATCTACGGATGGAAAATCAAGTTTCGGCCGACCGGTGAGCATGGTGCCCTTAAGCTATAGTGACAATTTTGGGATCATTGGATGCAGAAAGACATGGACATTTCAAAAACTCTGATTTTTCCAAATTTTCAGTTTTGATAAATGAATGAAAAAAATTGGGAGCAACTTTTTATGGTAAATCTGAAGGATATGTCAGTTATCGATTTTCTACTTTTTGCTGCCTAAACCTAATTAATTGAATCAAAATAAACAAGTTTTCTTCTATGCACTTTTCGTCTCAAATGAGTATTTTACGATTTATAGCGGTAGGTTTCGTTTCGTCTTTGATGACGCATGTGCTCGAATAAACAGCTACTTATCAATTTTTGAATTTTTGTTACTTGAATCATGGTAATAACATCGAAATGAACAACTTTTCTTCTATACACTTTTTTCGTCAAATGAGTATTTAACGAGGTATAACGGCAGGTTTGGTTTCGTCTTTGATGACGATCGCACTGGAAGAGAGTGGGGATTGCAGTGTTGCTGTCCAACGTGCTCCTTGAATTACTTGCGGCTTCAAACACTGGAGTTGCTGTAAGTCTTTTACTGCTATAACTAGTAAAATACTCATTTGAGATGGAAAGTGCATAGAAGAAAACTTGTTTATTTTGATTAAATTATTTATGTTTAGGCATTGAAATTTACGAAATCAATAACTGACATATCCTTCAGATTTGCCTTTTTTTTTAAAATGCAAATTTATGACGTCATAAATTTTGAAAAAAAATTAATTGTGAAATAAGATTATCCCAGAGACTATCCTGAAGAGTTGTATGGGAGACACCATATATAGGTGAGGCTGCTATTAAGGAGGCTGAATGCTTTTGTCCTACAATTTTTATATAAAGTAAAGGTAAAATACTTCCAGATTGAAATGAGCTTTTAGGTATTTAGAGCATGGTTACATGTAACGAACAAAATAAACATTTGTCTCTGTGTATACTATTGGCTGAAAAATTGAAATTTTAAATATTTTTCATGGGGAGAAGGGGCTTCACATATGGGGTAAATTCCAAAATCTTTAAGAGAACCGTACTCCCAAAAAAAAAAATCCTTAACTATTCGACCGATCTTCATGAAACTTGCTATAGGCATGTAAAATTGAACAAGGATTAAGATTGAACTCGTGTGTTTTTCCAATTTTCCCCATAGAAAACGTGTTATTCAAAGAAAACGTCAAAATAAGGGGTCTGGGGAAAATCTATGGATGTAATCAGATTTTGAGATACAGAGATAATATTGGTATCAAAAGAAGCAGAAATGTATTTTCTACAACGTGACGTGGAGTTATGTTGAATTTTTGAAATACTTTTTGAAAAAAATGAAAAATACAAAAAATTTTACCCATTTTCACACTTTTCCTGACAAAAGAAAATGTAGCTAATTTTCTATTCCTGAAATGAATAAAAGCCCACGTCATCTTGTAGAGAATTAAATTCTGGTTCTTTTGATACTAAAATCATCACTGTAGCTCAAAAACTGTAGAAGACGCTATATTTTGAAGCCCCACATTCCGGTCCTCCAAAATAAGGCAAAACAGGTAAACAAAGATATATAAGCAATTTCAATTTTTTCTTTATTATTTTTTTTTGGGTCAGCTAGGACCCTTGAAATCATTATACAGTAAAAAAGAGACATAGAAGAAGGCATAGCAACGTCAAGCCGTGAAGAAAGTGCCAAGGGGGAGGTGTAACATGATAAAAAAATCACTTCCTCCTCCCCTCCCCCACAAACTTCAAACCCCCGTAGCGGGCAAAATAATGAACGTACGAACTTCATTTTTTCACAGGATGTACCTGACATCTTACCCTTCCTATGGCAGCTAAAATTCAATATCTCAAGAAAATTCGATTTTCTGGGAGTACGCTTCCCTTAAGAGCTACAACTGTTTATTCAAATGTTATAAACATGCTGTAAATACCCAAGAGCTTATTTCATTCCGGAAGTATTTTATTTATTTTTAAAAATAGTCATAGGAAAAAGCATTCAATTGTAAGGCTCTTAAGGGGACCTCCCACTCCATACATGACTAAGTTTGTCATGGTGGTCCACAGTTGGCCGCTAGGTAAACGAAAATGCATACCAATATGTAAAATTTAATATAGACATGTTTTTGTCTATAAAAGTTTTTGATTTTCGCAATAGAAAGAAATTTATTGCGCAAACACCAAAAACTTTTATAAACGTAAATGTGTTTAAAATTTAATTTTGCATATCAGTGTGCATTTTTGTTTACTTAGCCGCAAAAGTTTACTGTCATGGTGTTCACTTAGCCGCCTGTGGACTACCATGACACTTTAGTCAACTTTTGTGTGGGTGGTCCCCTTAATGAGAGTTTTTGCTTTCCCTGCAACAACAACCTGTAGCTGAGCCTTGTCTGTATGATTCTCAATCCTTATGCAGTGCCATGTATAGGGCTATATTTGTTCAAATAGCAATGAAAATATAGGAAATAGAGGCAGCCTAATAACCAAATGAAATCTGGGACAGAAAATTCAGCAATAACAAGCTTCTACAAATTATACAGCATATTCATGTTGGAAACATTCATGAAATATTTCTCTATATTGAGAATTTGTTAATGTTATTCACTTTAAAACATGAAAAAATCGCTACCAGAACTCGTTCTTCAATGTCGAAGTGTGTACGAAAATGTGAAAAAACTCAAAAAAGGTTGGGTTGTCAAACACTGCTAATATTGTCAGCCCCTTAGTTTATCTTGTGGGAAAATAGTCAAAAATGGTGCCAAAACTATTGTCAACGAAGATGACTCCTCCCAAGCTTCTTACGCAGCGCACTTATCCTGTTTGTTCTCACAATTTTGATGCCTATCAGTTTAGTGATTTCAGTTTTTTTGAGCTAGTTTGCTGAGTGGTACTTTTATTCTCCTATATATAATCACAAGAGCCCACATATCACTATATTAAGTGTTTATATGCAGTGGACAATGTTGGAAGTGTATAATGAAATTCACACTTGCACTAGTTATCTAATACTGGCCATGTTATTTCCATTTAAATGAGATTTGTAAAATAATGAGAAACGGTTGACAATACAGAACTTACCATAGCATGATAGTATGTGGCCAACTATCATAGTTACGAATAATTTTCTCTATATTTTTTAGCACCTATTACATTCTGCTTAGCTTTTATCATATTCCACAAACTTTTCATAATCTTGTTGCTGTTATGTCTAGGATATGGGGATGACCTTTGTCCAAAAATGGACCCCCATGGATTTTAAATTGTTTCCTACGTGATGCCTGTCACTTTCTTCTCCTGGGACTTATTTTTTTTTTTGGGGGGGGGGAAGGCTCCATTCGACTTGAAATTTAATCTGATTTATCTAACTTCCACTATCACTGGAATGTTTTTGTTCATTGTCTGGCAGTGATATGAGAACCAAATTTTCTACCATGCTGGACAGTGATCAAACATCAAGTGCTTTCACCACCAATGTTAATGAAAATGCTGGTACTGTTGATGTGCAACCAGTGCCAGAAGACTTGCATGACTGTAATACCTACTGATTAAGCAAAGGAGGAGGCTTTTAGGACTCTTTTATCAGAAGAAAAAAGTCCTTTAGACATAGTAGCTAATGAGATGGAGCAGCTGTTGCTGAAAAGCTGCAAAATGCTATCTACTACTTGCCCTGTTTGTGATTGTGTCCTAATGGTGGACAAATAAGGAGTCAAGCTGTGCATTGGCTGTTTTTAAGATGAATTAGATGTGGGCATATTTAGTGAATGGCTTTTTTATTTTACATTAGTATATTCATGTGAATGTCCCATAATTAACATGTTTGTGCCCTTATTTGTTTGAATGGTTAGATAGTTTATTGAGATACAGTATTGGGATTGTATATTAATTTATATACAGTATCTCCAGATATATTCGAAATACGTAAATAATAACACCTACTTCATTATTCACAGAAATTCAGATCAAAATGTGATTTCAAAAGCTGTTGCATGAATATTTAGTTGAGAGCAAGCAGTAGGTGAATAAGTAACTGAACATACTACTTAATAATTGAAGCCCATCAAGCGAATTTTGATGGTAATTCATAATTTTGCAAAATTCCACACCAATCTTGAGTTTGAAAATTCTTCTATTTCAATTGGCCTGTGCAAGTTAGGCAGCATATTAAATCATGACCTTTAGCTGCAAGACTGAAAGTTGAAAGAAAAATGAAGTAATTTTTCTGGAAGCATACAATCATCTATTTTTTCCTCACGGCTTTTGGTGATATCCTCACTGATTTTGTTGTGCAGTTGAGGAGCCCAGCTCAGCTCCAGCAGCATGTGCTTCTCCTTCGGTGGTTGCAATTCGCAAACCTACACAGAAAGAAAAACCTTCTGAGACGTCCGGTTCTTCATCTTCACAGAAAAGGTGAGAGTTATGCCAATCACTTTTCATGTTAAGAATTAGAGCAGCTTGGGGGAAGTTTTGGTAGAAATTAGACAAGTTCTGTGACAAAGATGCAATGCCAGGCTTTCAAGCTCTTTAAAAATTTTGTGAAAAGCGTGAAAATTGTATTATTTCTTGAAGCTGTTTGTTCAGGTACGTTGCATTTACATTTTCTAGCATTTGAAATTGCGGTTATTATTGAAGCTCAAATTATACATTTTTTAAATTTTAGTTGGAGTATAAATGAATCAAAGGCTTCTATATGCAAGTAAAATAATAAATTTTTATTTAGGTGTAATGTTGGTGTGTTACAGTTTGGTACCTGAGGTGCAGAGACAATGTGTTCATATGAGTAAGTTCATTGTTGATGAGTTACTTCTAGTCAGCTATTGCTTCATTATTTGATTAACATCTTTGTCTGCCTGTTGGGGAAAGGGAGTTGAAGGAACCAGTCATAGACTATTGAAAAATTCTCTCTTGATGGCTTGAAATGAATAGTACCCTTCAGAGCTAAGGAAAATATCAATTTGGAATGATACATTCATTGTACTACTGTTGTACTTCATCAAATTTTGCATTTTCAAGAACACTGCTGAAGTCATTTAAGGGAATCTACTATCCTGCAGTTTACCTCATTTTACAGATTTCACTGTACAGCTTAGGTGAACGAAAATGGATACAGATATGTAAAATTGAATTCCAAACCCATTTTCTTCCATAAAATTCTTTGATTTTTGCAAAAAAAAATTGTTTTGGGATTATTAGAAAAAATTTATATTCTTGTCCCAAACTTGTCTCACTCTACAAATTTCAACGTAGAAGCGTGATTTTGGTCTCATATGATGAGGTTTGACGGAGGGAACAGCGTAGCAAAGCAAAATTTTATTTGAACTCTTAATAATTTTTTTGGGAACCTGAAAAATTTTATTTTTATTTTTACATGCTGGACATGTGTAACAATAATTTTTTTCTAATTCGAAATGCCAAAAAACCTGTGTTACGGTTTTCCTACAGTCCTTCCGCATCGAATGAGACCAAATCGCGCTTGTACGTTGAAAATTGTAGAGTGAGAAAAGTTTGGCGCAAGTATATATATTTTCCATATAATTGCGAAATATTTTTTTTTTTTTGCAAAAATAAAAATTTTTTTATAGAAGCAAATGTGCTCGGGATTCAATTTTACATATCTGTATGCATTTTCGTTAACATAGTTGCAATAGAAATTGGGAAAAAGATGTTTGTAAAATTTGGTACATGATAGGAGTGTTAGAGTAGTAGAACCCCTTAACCTGTATACCTTGCTACATGACCATTATTTCATTGCTACCTTCACGTGTCCCTGAGTGCTGCACTTCACTCCTGTTTCTGATATTTTTCTCATACAATACTTGCTTTCTAAGCATATGTGTGCCTTTCCAAGAATAGATCACAGTAAACGTTTTGTTCATAACTTCAACAGATTAGGCCATTGAACAATACGAATTATTCTCGGCTCCATTGGCCTCTCGGAAAACGGAAAGCTAGGCTAAGACCGTGTTAACTTCAACCACTTGTTTCAAGTCACGCAGCCTCAGAGCCCATCATCATGAAAGTTTGTGAACTCAGTTATTTATGCATTTTATGAAATGCGGTGACCTACTTCGTGCGTTAAGGTACTGCACGGACACAAATTTTTATCTCCTGCCAGCTGATAGCAATAAGGATGGAGACTGGACCCTACAAAACTAAAAAAAAAATGAACATACAAAGCAATTTTTAGTCCTATTTCAAAATCCCTCATCAAAATTTAAGAGGCAATGGGAGGCCATCTCCTTTAAGTTGAACTCAAGGGATTCATCTTTATTCCTTATACTATCTTTGATCTTCACTGATTGGATTATGCCTCAATCTTCATTTTAAATTTAGTGTTCTTTAATAAGGCTAATATTCATATCTGATTATATCCTCATGAGCATAGAACTCCAGTTAGAATTGAATTTGCACTCGTGTTGAACCAAAACTTAAGGGATTAGTATCGTTCTTCTGTTAACGCATTCCTTGCAAAACAACCCATTGATGGGTCATTTAAAAACTTTTAACTATCTTTTAAAATTAGTGGTATTTGATAGACCCAGTTGATGCTTGGTATTTATGAAATTCATAACAACTTGTGAACTTATATATTTGAGCTGATTATTAGACTTCAGTTTAACCTAAAGCAGTCAACGTGTTCAGCAAAGACTCCGTGTGCGCAGGGTGGTGGTGCAAGGCGTGGAATTGTCGTACGAGCTGCAGCAGGCTGTCTTCTCCCTCAAAGACAAGCTTGCCAGTCTCAGCGGTCAGCTTTACATCACTGAAGACCACGGCAATCTCAGCAACTGCCTTGCATCCATAGACACCACCCTCTCGCTCTTGAAGAAGATCGATCTCATCTCATGATGCAACATACATTTTCTCCACAAACTGTGATTGAGGAAATTAAGGCTCTCAGCATGTGTAAATTTTCATGACCCAATGTGAGGAGATAGAAGTTCTTGGTCTATTTTCTTATATTATTTGAAAGCCAATATAATGGAACTTGATGGAATTGGTTGACTTGAAATACCCTGATTTGCAATGACTACTCGTTAATTTTCCTGTTGCAAAATAGCACTCGTAGTAGTGGTGATATCATCCATCTATTGCATCTCCAGTTTTTCATTTTTTGAACATTGTAACCTTTTGGTGGGTGGCCTACTTGTCATCCTATTTGGAGGCTGTTCTGTCCTTTGCTAACGACAATTTTTGCACGTCCTAGGAATCGTTTGCTTTGTAGCTATATTTTACGAACAAATTCTAAAACAATTCAGGTTCATAATCATTGAAAGATGTGGTTCTCATTTTTGGCATTTAGTTTGTTGAGCTTGGTTTCATGGCGCATAGTCTGTGAATTTTCTACGAGCCGAGTCGTCGGTAGTACATACCTTATGTCGAAGCCATTTGGTGCATGTAGTAGAAGTAAGCCATGTAGTAAGCTATTTGGTGCATGCAATAGCTGTACAAGGCATGGAAAGACTTTAACACTTTGACTCCAAAGTGGTTCACGTTTGTACCACTAGGTAAATTGCTCATTTACGTACCGTAATATGCAAATAACATTTTAACCATTCTGCTAAGTTTGCCGAAATAAATTTTAGAGTAAAAGGTAACACATTATGGTTCAAGTGTATTCTTTACACATTTCTAAAGGTTAAAAGTGTATTAGAGCAGAAAAGCCGGGTTTTAAAAACGACTTCTTTTAGCCTAAATAAACTGACCATAAGCAACCGCACAATCGAAGCCAACGTGTTGAAAACTTTTCAACTAAAAGGTACTGTTAGCTGTACGTTGCTAGTTACTATGGATATTGTTGGAAAACTAAGACGTAATCCGTAATTTGCTATGGTAGTTTCAATCCTAGACGGTATTGTGTGCTTTCAATTTTCTGACAAGACCCTCGAGGTGATGAAAGTGAAATATTTAAGGATATTGTCTAAGCTCACCAGTACAATTAATTTTAGCTTGAAGTTCATGAACGTTGAAGTAAGATGTGCAATGTTCACTGTCACAGACATGGCAAATTTGGTGCCAGTGATGACGTGAGCATGAGAAAAAAAAATTTGTATTTAATGCACCAAATATTCGGTTTACAAATTTTTTATGACTGCGTTGGAATCCTGGTAGCAACATTTCCATCTTCAGTCCTAATGACCAAAGAATGACTGCACTCTGTGAATCTAAAGAAATTTGTTCCCAACTGAACCATCATAAAATCGTTATGATAGCGTTAAATCTCTTGAAGATCACGCAGGTCCATTTAAAAAATCCACTAAATTCAAATGTCTTTATGTGCGTACACTGGTTGTAGCATTTGCCATTCAATGGTTCCGTTCAAAGGCTAAACAATGATAGTTCTTAAACTAAAAAAATATATATTTATAAAGTTCTATCAGATTAGATTTCACTGTTAATGTTTGTGCCTTCGATGTTCAGTTCGTGCATAGAAATATATAATTTAATAGGAAAATTTTGAACACAATTTAATCTTGTTCCGGGTACGTTTTTAGAAGTTAGTTAAATACCTGAATTTCAGATTTCCCCTCCACTATGTATGGCTGCTTAGATAATATAATGTTCATCTTTACCATAGGGCACTTGGTGGCATAAACTTATTTACCCGATCGATCCAGTGTAGAGAACTCTACGATGTTCATCTAATAGATCAAGTGAAACAATAGTTGTTCAATGCTAGTCGATCATTCTTGTTTGCTAATTTTGTTTTCCTTCTAAAAAATCTTAGGCGAGCTAAAAGAAATTAACGAATATCCAGCCATTTCTCTGTCCTTCGCCGAGCACCAACATTTGTTTGAGCTGGTCAGTTGTTTTCGGAAAGACTTTTTTAGTATTATTTTTATTCAAGATTCACAGAACGTCTTAGGATTTGGCAAATTTTACATTTACTGTAAAAATATATTCAGATCATTACTGCATTGCGTGATGCAAGTATTTTTGATCATTAAGTTGAGCGAAGGACGTTGGCAATCGTTCGAGGCCAATATTTTATGCCTAACTACCGTTAAACACAACACAGGGTGTGCCAAATGAAGTCATCCGATGTTGTTTGGCTCTAATTTTTTTTAGAAATGAAAAACCTCGATTCTGTTTTTTTATTATGTTTATTTGAACCTTTAAAATTATATTGTTCAAGTCGAGAAGATGATATCGGCCAAATGAGCGCCGCCACAATTGATTGCTGTACGGGCTCGTTTTATGGCATTTTTCATCACTTCGGCAAGAACTTCGGGCGACAGATTCTCGCACTTGTGTCGAATGTTGTCGTTAAGTGCTTCCAGGGTCTCGGGCTTGTTCACATACATACGGGACTTCAAAAAACCCCACAGGAAAAAGTCTGGAACGGTCAAATCGGGCGATCTTGCGGGCCAGTCCAAATCGCCAAAACGAGAAACCAGGCGACCCGGGAACGCCGCCTCCAGAATATCCGATACCGATATTTACATCTGTCCGATATTTTCATCTGTCAACTTCACAAATGTCAAAACAGATTTTACATTGGCCGCAATCTGCACAAAAAAAGGCGTATTACAATGGGGTGACTTCTTTTGGCCTACCTTGTATGAAGCTAACTTTTTCAACTCATGAAAGATTTACCAATAAAAACCTAGAAGTAATTGTAAACTACCAGTGAACATTACGTAAGGTTCCTTTGGCCTTATACATGGAGAAAAGTAAAGGTAATCTAAAAGTAGTACACATTTTTCTTTCAATACTTTCTTAGAAAGTGAAATTGTCCAGTGTCTAAAAAATTGCCTTCGTTTTGTTTTCATTCTCTCGTCTATTCGTAGCTCGCTGCAGCAATACCGATTTGTAGCGCGGAAGAATAAATAAATAATAAATAATGAAGGCATCTACGGATGCTTTATTTCCAATCAAGCCTGATACATATCACCTTGTACATTGGATTTTCAAATGCCTTATAACTAACGCCAGGACGCCATGACTCTTTCCCCCGGTCAAGACCGGTACCCATTTCAGACACCTGGGTAGAGTGGGGTATTGTGCTTGGAATTTTTCTCCTATACCCAACAGAGAAAATCGCCACTGCCAGCGCCGAGTTTCGAACCCGGGTCCCGGCCGCACGGCGGCAGAACCTTTAGCACATGGCTGTGGCGAGCACAATGGGGTTGCTGCCCCATTTTTAGAAGGAAAACAGTCGATTTTAAAAAGAAGCTAGAATCATTGTTGTATTTGCTCATGAAGAAAAGTAAAGAATGTTTTATTCCAATCATTCCGGATAAATATCATTTTGTATATTGTTTTTTTTTCAAATGCCTTATAACTAACACCAGGACGCAATGACGGATAGCACCGATCAGGCCAGTATCCATTTCGGACACCTGGGTGGAGTGGGGAATTGTGGCAGAGTTCTCCCCTTTTCCTAACTGGGGAAGCCATCAGGCAGCACTGTCGCGATTCGAACTGCCGACTCCTTCTCGTGAAGGGTGCACTCTTAACTACTCGGCCACGACAAACACTGACCAAAAAGAGGGTAATTATTTGACAAAAACAATACGGTTTGTTGTAAAACTTAGAGGTAAACTCAGAAGAAGAAGAAGTAAAACTCGTCTCGGAAAAAAATAGAAAAAGAACATTTGGAATAAGAATTTATGACAAAAAATTGACCTCGGCCGAATTCAATTCTTAGACATTCTTTTACCAGGCCTGGAAGGTTTTGGCGTTATTAGCATACATGAGTGCTCCTAAATAAAGCTCGACTACATCATTTATCATTTGTTTGGATCAATATGATTTGGATTTGGGTCAATCAATGAATCAATAAACCATTTTGTCAAAAATCAGAAAATCTACTCTTACCAAAGAGAAATATGCAGGTCAAATATGCAATTCTCGCTGACGGAAATTATTAATTTGTTGTCGAGCTAACATAATGTTGACACATTGATTTCATTTCTTTTTAAATGTAAATTGAAGCCAATTTCTTTCTCGAATATACTTTAATCTGTCATTTTAGAAATACAGCAGTGAGCACACGTTCCGTAACAAATTATGTCCGCCGTGTAACTGGATTTCAGGCGAAACTATGACAATGATTATCCCTATTTATATTTAGCAATTATATGCCGTTCAAAAACTCTTACGAGCGCAGGAATACACGCATAATTCACACCTGAACGGCTCTCCTATTTTATGAATAGCCGGAAGCTGGCGTTGCTAATATCCCGTCTGAGAACTTGGAATAGGTCCAATATTTACGCTTGGATAAATTAGCCATTAATTAATTAAATTAGCCATTTTGTGCTTCACTAAACTATGTTTCCTCGAAGTGGAATAGTTGCAATGCTCACATTGTATTGCGTCTCCTACACCATGCTTTGCAATCTCGTGAAGCTTCACATGGGTTTTCCCTGAAGTTGAAAAGTTACAGTGCTTGCACTTGAATTTCTCCTACATTGCGTACTACCAGTAAATGCCTTTTAGTTACAGTGTTACAGTTGAAAAGTTACACTTAAAAAGTTACAAAAGTTGAAAAGTTACAGTATTAAAAAAGTTAGTGTTACAAAGTTACAGTGTGTTACAGTGTTTCAGTGTTTCAGTGTTAGTTACAGTGTTACAGTTTTGATTGTGCATGGAGTACAGTACAGTGTTACAGTTACAGTACAGTGTTACAGTTACAGTACAGTGTTACAGTGTTAGTACAGTGTTACAGTGTTAGTTACAGCGTTACAGTGTTAGTTACAGCGTTACAGTGTTAGTTACAGTGTTACAGAAAGTTACAGTGTTACAAAAAGTTACAAAAGTTACAAAAGTTGAAAGGCTACAAAAGTTAAAAAGTTACAGTGCTTGCACTTGAATTTCTCCTACATTGCGTACTACCAGTAAATGCCTTTTGATATTAATTTTCTTTGTGCACACATAACCAGTTAGATCGCACTCGGGTAGTTTGTTAAATTTCACTCCACTCTATGGCTTTTTTTCTTCAACTGATGAACTTCATGGCTTAAATTTGTACAACTATCAGAGGCTTCAAGATCGTCTGCATTCCCATCAGCATCCATTTTTTGTTTTACCGCGGCTAGGCCAACAGTTTAGACGGTATCCTGACGAAGAAGAAGTAAAGCATCGTTAATTAATGCAATTACAAACAGACATAAAGTCATGGTCAAATGAGATCCTTTCTGATCTCATCTGCAGGTCTAGTGAATAGCCTGCGGTTCTGGCCAAATGCCAGAAATTGGACGCAATATTCTTACTTTCCGAAATTTTACCTTCCAAAGCCTCCCATCTAGGCTGACCTGAAAAACTACCTACGTCTCCAAGGACATTCTATTTTACCTTCGTTTGACGTTCTGGAGTTTGTGGTTATTCGCGTAGGGTTTGGAGGGGGTGGTGGCGGGGTGTAGTGGGAGGGAGTGGGTTGGGGGCGGGCGTGGGGGTGCGAGCCAGGTCCGGGAGTGTGGCCGAGTGGCGCAAAAACTAGTTCTGCAGGTCTAGCCCAAACCCTACGTGAAAAGCCACAAACTCCAGAACATCAAACGAAGGTAAAATAGAATGTCCTAGAAGACGTAGGTATTTTTCGAAGTCAAACCATGGCCACTGCCATCGGAAGGTAAGAAGGTAGAATGTCAGAGTTTGACGGCAAATTTCTGACCTTACACGAGGTGTGACCTTGCACGAGGTCTCCCACAGTGACCGTGGGAGACCTAAACGATTTTAAAATCTTGGCCGGTACTTCTTACAGAACAGATCTGCGCATTCTCGGATATTTACAAAATGAAACTTACTGTGGATGACACCCAAAGTGCTTTCCCGCTTCACGTTTCCAACACATGGTTCAGTTACTCGGATTTTCCTTCATCTTTTTTCTTACCGTTGTTTGTGTTTGTTCAAAGTTTAGACTTTTTATAAATACTTCATAAGTGAATTAATTCTTCCTCTTTTGGTTTCGTTTTACAGAGATTTTTGCTTAAGATGGACAGTTAGTCCGAAACGTTCAGTTTTATTTAACCATTTTTAATAACAATTACTGTACGTGTAGCGATTTTGCCTTGCTTTGTATTAACAATTACTAAAGCTGAACTCTCTAGCCTTGAATGATTTTCTGCAGTACCACGTGTTCGCCCGATACCTATTCTCACGTAGCAATTCTTAAATTTCGTACGCACTTTTTCTGACCCATCAAATTTTGCGGCGTGAGATATATTTAAATTTAGCCAATATTTCATCGACGAATTTTTGAGCCGTCGGTATCGACTCAATTCCTTCAAATTACTAAATATGTATTCTCTCGTGACAGTTATCGTGGCACGGTGCTGGAGGGCCACAAGGGCGTGCTGGTGTAGGCTACCAGTTTCTCCCTTCTCCTAGCCCATTCGTAGGATAAAACATTCATTTATAACACTGGATAACAAAAAAATATGTCAAACAAAAAATATGAAAATCGTCCAGGGTTTTCCAACTGAACTAGACTAATTTTGGTGCTCTGAGTCCGAAAATGACCTTGGTTTTGTTCAATCAGGTCAGGATTTTTTGCTACAAAAATTAAAAAAAATCGGTTTTTCGTAAAAAAACAAATTTCTGCGGATCATCAGCTGATGAACCCGTAACGATCTTTTCCGTTTTCCTTAAAAAATAGAAGTCAACGCATCCAAATTAATTCAGTTTTTATTTACTCCATCAAATTTGATGGAGCTCGTCAGGAGGTCATATGTACAGCTCGTCAGGAGGTCTATGGCTGTATCTCAAAAAGTTGACCTGACAGAGCAAAATCAATGTGATATTCGGACTCAGAACACCATAATTAGTCTAAATTTGCTGAGAAACCCCCTGACGATTTTTTGGCTATTACCCTGTGTAATGAAATAAATTGGCATTAATTTTCGATTGTTTCCTATCCCTGCGTCAGTGTCACGCTTCGTTTTTGTCACATACACCCAGTACAAAAACCGGGCTGCTTAATCTAGCAATCAACACTAATTTGCTTCAGTAAGATCTAATTACAGCTCAAGCGGCCTTTAGCACTTGAGGTACCTTTATTAGACTTCTAGATTAGATTACATAAGTTAGTTTAAGTGTCCCTAGTTACAACAAAGGTCTTTAAAAGAGCAGATGGTAGAAGGCCCCATTTTGAATGGAGTTGAAGGAACTTGTAATCTATGCACAAGGTGTGTTCCAACACAAGATATCCTACGCATACAAACAGTAAGTTAAGTAGTGAACCAAGAAAAATGGTCTGTAACAAAATAATAAACTTTTCTATTTCAACAGGAGGAAGGCCTGTTTAACCTGCACTATGAGATTTTACATCTTCCCCGTTGGAGTGCCAATACCTCAAGATACAATAGCTGTATTTCCTGATAGGTATCAAATCTGCATTATACTTGACCGACCTACATTTTCAGATATTACAGTCCATATCAAGTTTACCTGTAAATTTTCATTTCATTTTATGTTATACAAACCTGCAATACACCCTTCATGTATTATATGAATATATATTCATCTATACATCCTCGATCATAGCATTAAGTTCCAGTAATCCACATGTAATTCTTTCATCAAGTTAGTTTTTCATACTGCCTCATCTATCAACAACCTGGATCATATTATATTGTTCTACTTTGGCTTAGCCTTGTGTTTCCTTGGTCCCCACAGTTCCTTCGCAGCAACAATAGGCACATTTCAAATAAAATACCTTTGACAGATTCTACTCGTATTGTTGAAACATTCCACTTAGCAGTTGAAAGCTCTCTGAATGATTCAATATTATTTCAATATGTTGTGTATTTTTTTTTCAACACATGAGGTTTATTTAGTTGTAGCTGCAAACTACAGTTTCAGTAGCTTTAGAATACCAAGGCAGGAGTTAGGAAACACTCAGGTACGCTCATATCAGTGTACTGGTCTCTGTCTGTTACAGACTTCCTCTTAAAACCAGCCAAAATTCATAAACTGAATTTTAACGTGTCCTTTCCGTTCAGGCCCATTTTTGCTGCTTATCAAACTCCAAGCTTTAAACTAGCAAAATTCCTGGTGCCTATTCTTTCTCCATTGATACAAAACTCATACACAGTAGAAAATTCTAAATCATTTTCGCAGCAAATTTCCTCTGTTAAAAATGCAAATTCACTTTATATGGCATCATTTGACGTGGAAAACCTGTTCACTAATATCCCATTGCACGAAACTATTTCGATCTGTTTGAATTACCTTTTTAGTAACAGCAATTTAGTTGTGGGCTTAACCCGTGAATGGCTTCAGAAATTTCTTGAACTTTCGGTTCTTAATAGTTTTTTCATTTTTAATGGTAAACTTTACAAACAACTGGATGGATTGGGTATGGGCCTCCCGTTGGGTCCCAATTTGGCTAATATTTTTATGTGTCATCACGAGAAATCCTGGATTGAGGAATGTCCTATTGAATTTAAGCCAGCCTTTTACAAGCGTTATATAGACGATACTTTCATTTTTTTCAGGGTCCAACACCATTGTTCATTATTTTTAGATTACTTGAATTCTAAGCACCCGGATATCAAATTTACCATGGACACAGAAAGAGATAATTGCCTCCCGTTTTTAGATGTCAATGTTCGTAGAATGGGTAATAGTTTTGAATGTGCAGTCTATCGCAAACCAACATTTACTGGTTTAGGATTGAGTTTTTTTAGTTTTTGCTGTTTTCAATTCAAAATAAATTGTATCAAAACATTATTGTATAGGGCTTATAGTGTTTGCAGCACATTTGGTTTCCTCCACGAGGAATTTATGTTCTTAAAGAACTACTTTGTTAAGAATGGGTTCCCTGTTCGCCTAGTAGACGACTCAATTAGAAAATTTCTCTCCTCTGTTCGCACAAACGTTCCATCGGTTGCCTCTGTTGATAGAAAACAATGGTACGTTTCACTATTGTACTTTGGTGCTCAGTCGGAAAAACTAAAATCTGAACTATCCCTCCTTTTATCGAAGTTTTTTACACAGTGTGATTTCAAATTTGTTCTTGTCAATTCCTTGTCAGTTGGATCTTTTTTAAAATTTAAGGATGAACTTCCTAAAGGCTTGCTTAGCTCGGTTGTATACAAGCATAGTTGTGCACGATGTGGTGCATCTGAATACGTTGGATCTACATCCCGTAGCCTGCGTATTCGTGTGGCTGAGCATGCTGGACGAAGTCACCGTACTAATAACCTTTTATCAGCACCTTCTCACTCTGCAATACGCACACCTGCAGAAAAATGCGACCTGCCTGTTAGACTATCTGACTTTGAAGTATTAGGCCGAGGAAGTAACCCAATAGAACTCAGAATATTAGAATCTCTTTTCATTTATAGACTAAAGCCAAATCTCAATGATATGCAGTCTGCCTATCCCCTACAAATAGTTTGTTAGCAAATGATTTCTAATTTCATGTTTGTTTTTACCATTGTGAATTTCTGAATGATGTCTGATTTGTAATCTTTACTTTTACAGTGTTGAGAATGACCACTGCTAGTTGGTCGAAACGTTCACTTCTATCGATTTTATCAACCAATTAGTACAAAATTAGTACAAAATGAGTCTAAGCGTTGTGTCATTAGTCTTCCTTTTTTAATTAAAATGTAAATTCTGTGATAGCCGGATATCACTTAAGAGTAGCCAAATATCTACAAAAGTTTGGCACGTAGACGTAAATGGAACAGTGAGCCAGTTTGTGTGCTAATGTTATTTACTGAAATTTAGAGTTACCTCATTTGAAATTCAATGAAAAATAATGCATATTCCTCCCCTACGAGGAGTACAAACCAAACGAGGAGTACTGTAGCCCTATCTGGGGTTAATTATGTCAATGAGAGAAACAGACAAAACATATTCAATGGGATATTTCATGCTTGGCAAGATGATTGAAAACTCGTAAACACTACTAGAGAATGCATTGGAAGTCCTTCACAATATGTGAAAAAGAAAGAAGGAAAGACATGAATACGCTCTAACGAACTCGACTGAAACACCGTCTTAAATAATTTCAAAGTAGGCAGAGAACTTCAGCCAAAAATAATTTATAAAAAACATAGCACAAACTCCCATCTACAAACATGTAAACTGAAATACACACAAAAATAAATTTCAGAGTGTGGTGTTCTCCCTCAGGCTACTTTGCGCTCTGGGCAGACTATGAATTCTAAAAACTATAAATATCAATACCTTAAGCGAGTGCCTGAGGTGCTAACGAACCCGACAGGGTAAGAAAACACAATTGGAATAAATGCCATGCTATTGTGAATATCGCCGACAATTGTAATAATGGCACACGAGGAAAATATTGCTGATAGGTAGTAATGCACCTAGAGACGTCTTGCATGACCGTCATGGGATGTGGAGTGGCTGCACGGATGGCGGTAAAATACCTTTTGAGTGCGAAGGGGCAGTAGAGCATGGAGCTAGGATATGTGGAGGGAGCATTGCCGATTTCTATCGGATTCAAATTGGCTGCAAAAGTTGAAAGACTCGGGCAGTGTCAAAGCCCGACACGTCACAATTCTGAGCCAACCACAGACGCTTGGCTGAAGTTGGCTCCTCCCACCTCCTCTACAACTCCCCTCCAATTTTTCAAAGCAAGATTAGTACCGCTCCACAAATCGAAGGATGAGGTGTGCGTGCAAGTCGCTCTAATTTGTTATAATCAAGGGCCTGTAATCTTTATAGTTTTCAACCCCTAATGTATCTTTGCTCGTAATTTTGATATTATTAAGTGTCCTAAAGTGAGGAAACACAATTTATTATCTTTCGGAGTCTAAGAATCCCAGATTAATGATTAATAATTTGTGCGATTAACTCGACAGCTAGAAGAGCATTCAGCGAGCGTGTGTGCACCCTATCGTAGTTAGTAGGTAACTGACTTCCGTGCTGACGTCACACTTGCGAGATGGCTATTGGTTACCACAGACATAAGAGAAATCTCAATATCTGGTCTCTTCACAGACGGCCATGCACCCTCCATATACACTCCCTCCACGCGGTATAGGCAGTTGAGACTGTAGCCATCGGAGCGTCTTCGGTGCGTGGTGTGAAGATCGGAGCCGCGGTGAGAAGACTGGTTGAATCCCCTCTGAACCTCGTTAGATAAGGCTTGGTGAGTGCAGTAACGCGCTGAGCATGCGTCCCCATTGGTTAGTAGTTAGGTGGCGCCTCGAAGCTCGCAGTATCGCGGGGTGGTGCCTCAAAGCCTACCGCTGCGTGGGGTGGCGCCTCGAAGCTTGTGTGGTGGTGCACAAGCGAACCACTTGTTGAGGCCACCACAGGTGCTCTCCCGTTGTTTTCAAGTTTCCGAGTATCTCAGCGAGGATTTAATTTTTTTACCGAATTTTGTTATGGTTCCTTGTCTAGGAGCCACCAGGGCCGGAACTTAAGTGTTTTCCGCCATGTTGTCGCGGGCTGTTGAGTTGGGATCGGTCTACTCCGTTTGTTGTGTCTCTTCTGCAGGAAAGGGGACTCCTTCGTAGTCATAATTTACCGTCGCGCATGTAGGTTCTACCTACTCCGTTTTTGTTTCGCTGGTATCGGGTAGGTGCGCTGCTTTTACTCTGTCAATTGCTATATTGGTAGGTTTTCCTCGTATTTCTATAGTGAAGTACTTCGGAGTCCTTTGTAGTACACGAAAGGGACCATCGTTTGGTGTCTGCATTGGTTTCTGACCCCCATGTTTAACAAAAACGTTGGTTACCGTTTGCAGAGCATTAAGGACGTGGAAATTTGTCGAAGCCCGCTCTCTTGGAAGTACTGGCTGTAACCGCGCCATTCTCAGTTGTAGCCTTTATGTTATGACGCGTTATTCTTCAATCTTTTTATTTGGACTCATCTTCTTTTATAGATTATTTTCCAGAGTAAATTTCTAGTTGATGACTTACTTTCAATAGGTTTTGAAACCCACATCAAGCATGGCCATACGTTTTACTGTTTTAATAATTGATGAACACAACAAATGACGAGAAATAGATTAGAACCAGCAAATGCTAATGATGCTAAATTTAATTACAATACCATCCACTTAACTGGGAGAAAGCAGCGGTGATGATGACGATAAATTAGAGGGTCTTGAATCTACGTTAAATTTGATCCGTCGAACTGAGGTTTGAAGTTACACAAGAAAAAGACTAACCCAGTGTGCCGACTGAGTTCTAAAACAAGTTGAAGAGGTTGCACCAATAAGACCCTTCTATGACAATTTCTCGGACAAGAATGAATATTCCTAACTCTCGCTAGGAGCTTAAGTAACTGCTGCGTCTGCCGCAGCTGCCTGAAGCCGTTGGTAGCACTCTCAGGGTACCACCAAGCTCTTCTTGACGTTTGTTCATGGTTAGCCACGACGCTGCTGCTTGCCGCAGCTACCCAGAACGTTTTTCAAGTGTTGCTGCCTGCCTCGGTCGCTGGGAAGCAGGTGTGGTTTCCAACGGTCGTAGAGCCGTTCCGTTTGATACGGCACAGCTTTCTGCTGCGGCTTGCTGAGTTCGCTGTTTTCGTCGTCGTGATCTATTACGAGTCGAGGCATAAGGTCCAACCGTCATGATGGTGAAATTCCGTGGTCCGCGGTTATGTAATTTCACCGCGGCTTACCGCCAATGTTATGCACTAAAGTACATAACATTTACGGGAATTCGACTGATGGTAAAGTTTCGTTCTTTATTGAAGGTAGTTATCCGGTGAGACGTAACGTTTGTCCGTGCACCATTTCAGCCGTTGAAATGTTTGCATCTGAGTGTGGCGTTGCTCTGATGTTCAGAAGTATGAGGAGCAAGGCGTCCACCTAGTTCGCGTCCGTTACGGTGGCTTTCAATGCTTCCTTCAGTCGCCGATGTAGTCTTTCCACCAAGCCGTTGCTTTGTGGATGATAGGCTGTTGTCCGATATCGCTTCGTGCCCAAAGCTGCTAAAAGATTCTACCAAAGCGTTGACTTGCATTGTGCACCTTGATCCGTAATGATCGTTGTCGGGTTCCAAACGAAGACACTCGTCCCTGCAGAGAAGCGCGGGCCGATGTTTCTGCCGTAAAATTCGTCATCGGCTTGGCCGTTCACTACCTCGTGAAACGATCAATGCACGAAATTAGATACTGACAATTCTGCGATACGGGCAAGGGTCTGACGATGTCTATGTGTATGATGTGGAATCGTTCATTTGGAACTGACATTTTTCCAGGCGGACTTTTGACGTGCGTCGTAACCTTGCTCAGTTGACTCGGAATACACTCTCGTGTCCACTTTCTGATGTCTTTGTTGATGCTGGGCCAAACTACCCGTTGTCTCAGCAGGTCTCACGTTGCTTAAATACCGGGAAGACTGGATCCATGAAAATACGTAAATAATGTTTTTCGGCAATTTTTGGGAATGTACGGCCTATTATGGCCGGTGGACACGTCGTACCAAAGGGGCAATTTGCTGATGTGGGTATCGATAGGTCGAATCTTCAGGGCACTCTTCGATGCTGTATGCAGGATCTTCCAATTCTTGATCTTCATTCTGCTCCTTTCTTATCTCTTCGGAGTTGATTGAAAGTTCTTTTGGGAGATTTGCAGATATCATACGAGATAGTGCATCCGCTACAGAGTTGGTGATGCCACTGATATAGGTGATCTCAGAGTCAAACTGTGAGAGATGCGACAGCTGTCTGGCCACGTACGTTACTGCCCTCCTTAGATTTTTTGAAGAGCGAAGCTGAGTGGTCGATGATCTGTCCGGATTTCGAAACGTCGGCCCCCCAAAAAATGCTCAAAGTGTTTAACTGTTGAGAAGATTACAACTAACTCTCGGTCGTACGTGCTTTCGTTGCATCGCGTGACATCCAACATTTTTGAAAAGAATGCCCCTGGCAGTAGCTCTCCTTCGATTTCCTGTTGTAAAACAGCCCCCACTGCGTTGGCCGAGGCGTCCGTGACTTGGACCGTCTTCCCTTCTGGGGCTGGGTGCACCATGATGAGATGGAAGATCTCAGTTTTCACTCTTAAGAAAGATGTGTCTTGTTCAGGGGTCCAATTTATGATTTTTTTAGTTCTGTGAGCCTTATTTTGGCTCAATGAAAGATTGAATTTTCTCTGCTGTAGCTGGAAGGAATCGATTATAGTAATTGACAGTGCACAGAAACTGTCATTTTTTGATCGTTGACGGTCGTGGGAAGTTGCAGTTGGCTTCGATTTTCTGTGGAAACGGTGGGATACCCCACACTGATATTCTATGCAGTCCTGTTCGGCCACTCCGAAAATGCGTTTTACTGGATGCACTTGTATATAGTCCTTCTTTCAGACGTCGGAAAAGTTTAAGAGTTCCTTATGCTCCTCCACGGACGTAGATGCAACAGAATGTCGTCTATATATCTGCGGTGACGAAGTTCATGTCTCTGGTGATAGCGTCGGTGTAACGCTGGAACGTTTGAGCGACATTCCGGAGCCCAAAGGACATAAAGGTGTACTCGTACAAGCCGAATGGTGATGATGGCCGTTTTTTAATGTCGTCGGCTTTCACGGTATCTGATGGTATGCCCTCACAAGATCAATTTTTGAAAATAATATTTTCTTATGCAGCTTGTAGTGGGAGTCTTGGCTGTGAGGAATTGGGTAACGATCGGGCTTCGTTCCTGCGTTTAGTCGCCTGTAGTCCCCGCATATTCTCCGCGCCCTGGGTTCGGATGACTTTGGGACCTTGTGCATGGGAGACGCCCAGGCGTTCTTTGAGGGTCTTATGATGCCCTGATCTAAGATCATTTTAAACTCGTCCAAATCTGCTTCCAGTTTTTCTGGAGAGTCTCCTGGGTCTCGTGTACACCGAGGCACCGATCGTTTCGGTATGATGTTCTACATCTTTTCTTGCTTGGTGAGAAGGGCGTCCGTGTGAAACAAGTATCTCGGGGAACTCATTGAAGATGATGTGAAGATGGCACAGTGGTTAAGTGGTTAAGGCATCACCCTTCTATGAAGGTGTCGAGGGTTTGAATTCCGGCGCTGCGCGGCGATGTTCACTCGGAAGTCTTTCCGAGTTATGTTCTATGTGTGATATTCTTCTATGGGTATAAGGGAAAACTCAAGCACAATACCCACTCAACCCAGATGTCGGAAATGGGTACCGGTTTTACGGTGAAAACCGTCATGGTGTCCTATATATGTCTAAAAAAGCCTTTTTAAAAAATGTAAATTGCAACCTGTTTTTCGTAAGCCGTGATGAAAGTTTGAACCCATAAAACCCTTAAAATTTCGACGCCCTACGCTCCAGGAAGTCATCACGTAACCTTTTGTATTTTGAGCCTATACCAGCATCGTCTTGTAGAATCGGCTCAGAAGGACAGGGACTTCACCTTTCAATTCCATTCCTGCACGGCACAATTTGCTCATCCCCGGGAATTTCCTTCATTTAAGTGTCGCAGAGAAATCGTACGCCATGTCAGCTGAGTAGAGGTCAACCTCTGCGCGGCCTGCGTTGGGCAGCCGCTGATCCTAGAGGCCTCCACTGCACCTGCTCCCTGTGCGCCGTAGACCCGCTAGTTCAGACGTAAGTCGAACTCGTGAAAACTTGCCTTCGATGTCTGACGTGGCCTACACTTGGCTAGCTTCGGTGAACCTGGGTTAGGGTAAACTTACAAATCCGGCTTACGATGTGGGTTTTTCCGAACTAAGCAGTAGCATTGTTCCTGTACTGAGGCCAGGGTACGTACTCCCGGATTAAATACTAGAGTATAATCTGTAGGTGTGCCAATGGTATCATAATTGTATTTCAAATCTCTATTTTGTCATATATAGGATTTACCTAAATTTGTTAATACTATTCTGTTCAGACGTATGTGTAACATGTATGTGTCACATAAATGAAATTACCTGTTTCAAAAGTGTAGCTAATTGATTTGGAGGTTCTAATTGATTTGGGGGTTCTAATTGATTTGGGGGCTCTAATTGATTTGGGGGTTCTAGTTGATTTGGGGGTTCTAATTGATTTGGGGTTCTAATTGATTTGGGGGTTCTAATTGATTTGAAAATTCTAATTGATTTGGGGGTTCTAATTGATTTGGGGGTTCTAATTGATTTGGCGGTCCTAATTGATTTGGGGATTTAATTGATTTGGGGATTTAATTGTGACAATGACCCAATATAGGGATTACTGATGCGCTAAGCGCCACATCCGTTGCCCAGGCTCAGTAGACCAGACGTGGTCTCTGAGAAGTGCCATTATAGGCAAGATTAGAAAATCTGGAGAAGATTTTAAGAGTAACAAAAAAACAAATTTAACGAACCCCTCACCTCAGATTAAATTAATGGAGCCAAGGCTTCGAAGAATTAGTCCCATCGAACCTTTCTTCAGTAGGCAGGGAGAGGCCGGGCTGATGACCTTCCCTTACGATGCGTAGCGAGCAAGTCCCGCCGTCAGAGCCCTCAAGGCTTCAACACCGAGCTCAGTTGGCCGACGCTCGCTTGTTTTGTACGGCGCATGCGCACCGAACAAAATTGTGACTTAGCGATGGTTTACACGCTAAGTTTATACCCGTTGCCGAGGGCATTGGGGCTCGTTATTATAATTTAAATATTAAGAATATGAATTAGGTGGAAAAATGAGAAGTCTTGGATTTATGAGTTTAAATACTTGAAAGGAAAATAACGAAATACGTCCAAGACGGACGAACCTCCCCAATTGATTTGGGGATTTAATTGATTTGGGGATTTAATTGATTTGGGGATTTAATTGATTTGGGGATTTAATTGATGTGGGGATTCTAGGCTCTTGAGCGTGTACGTGGGATTTAGCGGGTTGGAGGGTGTACCGTCTGCTTTGCTCAGCCCTGTTTCTGCGTTTTTCAGGCGGCAGCTGTCAGACCGGCCCTCCATCCGAGGTGCTCTACACAGTACAGAGAAGAGAAGTAACTTCATATCCAAAATCGGCTATTGTGACGTCATAATAATTGTGACGTCACAGCGACAATCATTCACTCAGAGCACGGATGTGAATGACGTGACCTTCTGTATGAATCGTGAGGCCCCAGTGTTTCCACGAGCAGGGTAATTACCCCAGTTTAGGGTAATCAGGGGTTCCCTAGGGTAATGTTTAGGGTAGTGAAAAATATGGGCAAATCTAGGGTAATCAGAGCTCCGTGAAGGAAGTGACCGCCTAATCTATGAAAATTAGAAAATTGAAAGCCAATATGCAAGCACCCTACTGGTTACCACTTGAACGAACTGTAATGAAACGGGTCAGAATTTAGTGTTCGCAAAACTGCACTGCTGTTGTGGTTAGTGTCGCATATTTGAATGTCATTAGGTATCCCTCACGAAAGACGGCGTCAAGAGACGAAGCCACAATATCTCTTGTCCTCTTCGTTTTGACAAATGATTCTGAGTTGCATTTTGCTAATAAAAACTCGATCGGTATCAGCAACAGCCAGTCGTCGAAAGTCACTGTCCTATTCTGATTGCACTAGTGGTTATAAGCTTCAACAGAATATTGACAGGTATGTTTGTTGTATTGTTAAATTCCACAGCTAATATATTTCATCGTAGAAATAATTAATAGGTTCATTCTTGTGATAGTCATTGAATTAACAGCAGAGTTACCTCACAGCGCCGGTATTTTGCCAGCTAATTAGATGGAAGGCGTCCTATTTCTTAGCCATGTTGCATGCCAAAGAAGTATGTTATTGTAGCGATGCAAACAAAAAAAATTAGACAGGGTTCTTTGATACTTCGAGTTACAAAAAGTGCTAAACGCGAAAGGAAGAAGCTATAAAATAACTTACAAAAATTCATATAAACAAAAGAGTACAGTTGTCGACTTGAAACTTGCAATATATGTTTGTATTCTCACTTTCTTTCTTAGGCGCAGTAGCACGGACGTAAATTTGATATAGCTGTGATCATGCCTAGAATTCCGTCAACCAAAATTGAAGCACTAGGGGTTCTACAACTGAGTGTTGAGGAAAGTTTATGCATATAATAAAGGCAAGGTAGTTTTTTCCAAAAACCTCTGAATTTCCTCACCCGCCCTTCAGGAAATGAAGAAATTTGATAACTTTACGATCAACTTTATGAGTTGATAAGTGAATGTGATTGCAGCGAAGTCTCTCTGAGAAGCATATGTGGTGTAACAAGATTGGATAAAATCCGTTATGAAAAGATATGACGAAGGTCATGTGTGAGGGAAGCCAGAAAGTCATCGCAGAGAGTGGATCAAAGTGTTAGGTTAGATTGAGCATGTGGAAAGAATGGCTGAAGTGCGTGAATGGATGGAAAATTAAATAATTATTAATTAAATACACATATTATTGCATTTCTTGCAACATAGCAGATGATCGCGCACCGAGCGAGGAAGAGCCAACGACACCACCTAGGAAAAAGGAAAGCTCCACTTGAAAGCTAGAAACTACCAGCAGAAATTTAAAGATTCGTTGACACCGGAACCTGAGTTTGAGGGATGGTTAGCCAAGTTCTCAAAATCAACAGAGCAAAAGGATGTGGAATATTGCAAGGTTTGTCGAACCTATATTCCTTGTGTGAAATCGAAGATCAGGCGTCACATGCTCTCAGCGACACAAACAACGATCCATGGTGGCAAAAAAAACATCAATTGCCAGCTACGTGCTTTCCAATGATCCTCTCGAAAATCGTGCTCGTAAAGTGGAACTGCAAGTTTGTGCATTTCTAGCTAAGCACCACCTATCTCATTGTGTGAGCCTCATTTAGTTTGATGAAAACAACGTTCCCAGATCAAGAGTCGCAGAAAAAAAGGGCGCCTTGGAAAACAGTGGGCATTAAAATTAATTCGACAGGTTTTTGGCAAACATCTTGTACGTGATATCGTCTGGATATCAAACAAGCATTCTAACGTCGTTCGACTGGATTTCCCTCCTGACGCTCATGCAGTATGTAACACAGGACTTATTCATACTGACAAAGCTCTGGAAACCAGTCCATTTACCTTTTAGTTGATTAATAGATCATAGGTCAGGATTAGCTGTTTTAGGGTAATCTGGGGTAATCAACACCCTTCAGCTAGGGTAATTAGAGTCTCCTCGCGTGGAAACCCTGGGCCTGCGTGAGGGCTTTCGCCACAGTTGTTTAACAATAATCGTGATGGCTACTCGTAAAAAAAAGTGTTCTTACCAGAATTGTTCAGGTAACAGCAAAGACGACTCAGAGCTTAGGTTTTTCAACTTCCCTAAAAAATTATACCTAGAATGGATTGCTGCATCTGGAAATGAAAAGTTGAAAAGTTTATCTCTGAGTTGTTTGAGAACACATCGATACATTTGTGCTAAGCACTTCCACCGGTCTGATTTCGCAAGAACATTATCACCTTTAAAGGCTAAGAGTTGGCTGAATGAGGGTGCAATACCACAAAAATTTGTTGACATTCTTAAGTCTGATGAAGGTAAGTGTTTATTTGGGTACATTAGCCTGACCTAAGAAAGTTTGTTACCGTTGTGGTCATACTAAAATCTTCTCATTTTTAATTTATTGTACTTTGAAATTCGTCTACATTTTGGTGGGTTTTACTTATTCTTTTTGTGGATTATTTGTTGGCTTTCATAACATATCAGTCACTTTATAGTACAGTTTCATGCTTATTTCCCAATGAGTTGCACTTTTTTAACCCTTTTATTTATAGTTTGCATTCCATTGATATTTTCCAAAGTTTTTAATGTATGTGCTAATGTATTGGTCACCACGAAAGTGCTAAGTAGTTGGTTTTCAGTTCTTATCAAATGAAAATAAAAATTTATTCCATTTAGAAAGAGTACACTACTTTACTATTATAAGTTCTGGAAATTTCAGTTCTCAAATATTACACTTCTTAATCAATGAAGAAGGACAGTTCAAGATCTTGAGTTTGATTCTTAATTTTAGTGTAGAAAGTCCAACATTGTTGGTGAACCTTTGTTTCCTTGCTCTTACATTTGTATAATAAATGTACTTCTGCCTGAAATTGGCTCAAATTCGTTTTAGCGTACCCCGTCTAGAGTGAAACCGTATATATATTTCAACAGAATTTTTCATTTGGAGTCGATCGGCATTATCCCCAGCGTCCGCAGAGGTCAAACAAAAAAGTTATATAAGTTATGCGTAACGCATCCGCACTCGTTTTCTGAGCGAATTTCGTCGGTGAACGCTACTTCAGCGTTGCAAAGGTTAGGTTAGGTTAGGTTTATTTCGAGGGAACGTTATAAACAATATCATGAGTTTGTTTTATGAGGATACTTAAATGTTCGTTATAAAGTCCGTAGACTTTAAATTTAATTATAAAATGCTTCAATATAGATACTTAAATATTCATTTTAAAGTCCGTAGATTTTGAAGTTTACAAGTTTCGTATATGTATATATATTTCAACTCAACTGTTCGAGTTGAGTCGATTGGTGTGACGTTCAAGGTCCGCAGAGGTCAAACAAAGGCAATTTACAATGGCGTTTGCAACGCTGAAGTAGCGTTCACCGACGAAATTCGTTCAGAAAACGAGTGCGCATGCTTTACGCATAACTTATATAACTTTTTTATTTGACCTCTGCGGACGCTGCGGATAATGCCGATCGACTCCAAATGAAAACTTCGGTTGAAATATATATACGGTTTCACTTTAGACGGGGTACGCTAAAACGAATTTTTACCTTTAAAACAGTCATGAATTTATTAATTTGCTGTGCAACTACCAATTTTGTAAATATTGACCTCAGAAAAACCTATACCTAGCTATGATTCTCAAATCAAGGGTCATTGAAGTAAAAATCACAAGTGCTAATATAACATAAAGAATTTTAAACCCATTGTCAGCTGTATTTCATGTTTAATTTCATAGAAACAAAGTTCATTTTTCAATAAGGAGGATGAGACTTTGTCAGATATATAAACTAACACACAGTTGCTATAGTTGGTCAGAGCTTTGGGTTTTTGTCCAAACCTCACACTTGTGCCCAAAAAAATATAGTCCAAAAACTGCAAACTTCTGAGCTTTTATCAAGGACAAGGTCAGTATTAAAAAATTCACAGGACAGAGCTAACAAGTGAAAATACCCCTTTGAACTTTATCCTAGATCTGAACTCATACTTTTGCAACAAACAAAGTAATATAACCATGTAAATACATGCCATTGTGGCTTCAAATATGCTGGATACAAATATTTACAACTCAATCACAAATTTGCATTTTTTTCAGTGATATATGAGATGAAGAATAATACCCCTGAATGAATTTTGAAAACAGTTATTTCTTGAACAACAAAAGTTATAATAAATATGCAATATGAGCTTACATTGTTGTATTAGTTCATTTTTCATCATTTTCCCATATTTTGTAAAATATCACTGAGTTGCTCAACATGTGAGGATGACTAATTACCTAATGGTTCTTTTAGTATAAAAGGCAAGGGATATGAGAAGCTAAAAATATTCTAGCTCTGTTTTTATTATCTGCACTCATATATGTTTGTATTAAGGGGATCATCCCAGTTTGAGACTTTTTTTCGTCCGATCCGTTTGAAAATTGGCCAGTATATGTCTTTTGTGAAAGAAAACCTTTTTTACTCCTGACATTTTTTCGATTTAGGCCTTATTTTTTTTGACGAAAAATGTGTTTTTTGGTATATTTTTATTGATATTTCAGATTGGAACTCCTTCTTCAGTTTTGATGCTAGAACAAAAACAAAGACAGTTTTAGAACCCTTGGAACATTTCTAACAAACTCAAGATCGGCTTTTTTCAAATTCAAATTTTTTCTATTTTTTCAAAAAATTTGGAAATTTAAAAAATCAGCAACAGTTTTTTTGGGTTCAGGGCTATATATTTCTTTAAAGAATTCGAATTCGAAAAAAACGAACATCTGTTTTTTAGAAATGTTTCAAGGATTCTAAAACTGTCTTTGGATTTGTTCTAGCATCAAAACTCAAGGACGAGTCCCGTTTTGAATGTAAAAAAGTCAACTTTTCACTAGAGCCCAAAAACAAACTATGTCTATTGAATTTGAATATAACGAAAATTCTTTGTACATGAATGCAGTTTCCATGATCTATTTCGATGTACGAACAATGAGCAGCATTTTCCTTGTGAATTTCATGTAAAGATCTAAGAAATATCGTAGTTATGAGTAAATAAAAATAATACATTTTATTTCAGTAATCACCATGATGAGACTTTATCAATTTTTTTCGCCCGATTTGTTTGAAAATTGGCCAGTATATGCATTTCGTGAAAGGAAACTTTTTTATTCGTGTCACTTTTTCGATTTAGTAGTTTAGTTTGTATTTTTTTGACGAAAAAAGAGTATTTCGGTATATATTTTTGGATATTTCAAAACGAGACTCGTCATCGATTTTTGATGCTAGAACAAAACCAAAACCAGTTTTAGAATCCTTGAAACATTTCTAACAAACTCAAGTTTGCTTTTTTTCAAGTTCAAATTCCTTGAAGAAATATATAGCTCTAAACCCCAAAAATTGTTGCTGATTTTTGAAATTTCAAAAAATTGTGAAAAAATAGACAAAATTTGAATTTGAAAAAAGCCGAACTTGAGTTTGTTAGAAATGTTCCAAGAATTCTAAAACTGTCTTTGGATTTGTTCTAGCATCAAAACTCGAGGACGAGTCCCGTTTTGAATGTAAAAAACTTGCCCTCAAAATCGTCATTTTCGGTCCCTTTTTCACCCCCCTGGGGGGGTTCTAGTGTCCGTAGGGCCATAAAATTTCATGGCATAATAACCCATCCCCTAAGGGTCCTTTTACAACAAAAAAAAATGGGCCTAAAAATCGTCATTTTCGGTCCCCTTTTCACCCCCCTGGGGGGGGTTCTAGTCTCCGTAGGGCCATAAAATTTCATGGCACAATAACCCATCCCCTAAGGATCCTTTTTCACCAAAAAAAAATTTTCAGTGGGGGGAGCCGGTGGGGCCCAATTGGGCTCGGGATGATCTCCTTAAAGTAGTAGTATATTTATACAACTGTCATATTGGTTACAATGTTTTCAAAAGTTTTCATGTTAGCTATGCTTAGAAGGCACTGTGTAACAGTGATGGATGTGTTTTGTTCTTGAAGTATTCAGGCTCAAATTTGTTACCCTGATTCCTTACAACTCCTATTGCAAATATTTATATATTAATTGTCAGTCCTGTAAGAAAAATGGAAATAATTCCCAACGAATAAAATACTGGAATGAAATAAAAACCACTCGAAGAAATAAATATTACTGGAAAAACATGATAACCTCTAAATGAAATTGGATTTTAAAGAAATGAATTTTGGCCAACCTGATTGAAAGAGTTGTGCATATCATTTATTTCTCATTGATTGTTATTTAAAAATACTCGTTCATACTTTTTTTCAATTCTGAACAATGGGGTATTTAGGTTTTAATTTTGCCAAACAATATTCCATTAGGGCAAAAGAGATTTTAGCCAACCCTGTGACAACCTCTCTGGTTTTAACAGAAGGAGAATGATTTTGCTGCAATGAGCTAACTATGGGTTCTTTCTTCCTAATGCTCAGCTCATGTTCCCTGCAAAGAGAGTTTCTCCATCAACCTCTGACGAGTCTCCGTTAAAAAAATGAGGACTACAATCGGAACACCTCCCAGAGCCCCAGCAAGAACACCTGTTAAGAACCTTATCAGAAGCCTGCCCCACAACCCAAATCAGCTTCCAATCAGCACCCCTGGACTCCCAGCCAACACTTCAGGAGCAGTCCCTGTGATTACCCCAACAAAGATTTCAGTTAGAAGTCCCATGAGGACTCCCATCAGAATCCCCCTCAGATCTTCTGTGGTAACCCAAGTCAAAGGCAGTGGATGTAGAAAGAGAAACACAGTAGTACTGTAGTAGCAGTCTAGTCTAGAAGACAGAGGAAGAATTCAGAAGTTTCTATACTCTCAAATAGTCAAACTGCATTCGTTTCTTAGTTTTTGTTTTTTACCTTAGAAATGGAACTCGTGGAAGTATACTAGTCCCTCGAGTTTTGTTTTGTGATTCGGGTTTTTCTTATTTTATTGTTATAGTGGTGTTTTTTGTTTTTCAATATTTATTGTCATGGTCATGCAAATGCCTTGGACAAATTTTTGACAATATAAATATTTAGCTCATTTTGATTCTATAAGCTTGAAAACAAGTGAAATTCAAATAGCACTAATAAAACCCAAAAAACTAAAAAAAACATTATTTAGTGTTTTTTTACGTGTTTTTTTGCCTTTTTTGGGTGTTTTTTTTTGTTTTTTGATGTGCCAACCCTGCTCTCGCTCCACCTCCTTTTGATTTGTGTATTTTCAAATTATTAAGCCCCTAATATTTCTTCTTCCCTTCATATTCCTACAGTCCTACTTTCCTTCCCTGTCGTGTACAAATAACGTATCACATTCTTCGTTACTTATTTTTGTTAGCGCTCAACCTCTTTTCATCTAAATTTTCCCTCCATTGCCTTTTCGTTTATTTGTTCGTTTCTTCCAGGAAAAGGCCTGTATGACGAAAGATGACGCAACTCTGACCTGTAAGAAGAAATTGTTTGATCAGCCTTCTGCACTAGTAACGACCAATCGTTCGTCTACATTTTTAAAACCCAAAAGCAAGGGGGCTTCTCTCATGAGAAAGAGAGTTAGGGGACCTATCATCAATCGTCGGTATAACCTGCAGAACATAGTACAACAGTTTCATCCATCATTTGGTCCGTACATCACGGAATTTGTCAAATTTAAACTGAAAGGAAAGCGACGCTACACATCGTTTCATAAGTGGATGGCAGTTAACATGCTAGTGAGTTGCAGCATATCCGGGTACAACTTGTTGAGGAGAATGCTACCACTACCATCGCCTTCTACAATTCTTCGTGTCCTGAAGGCCCACAAAATGAACCCCGGTTGCAATGAACAGAACATATCAATGTTAAAACTCAAAGTTAATCCCCAAAGTGAACACGATAAGCTAATTTTCATCCTTATGGATGAAATGTCATTAAGAAGAGGCCTGTCGTACAGTCCCGACAAGAAGAAAATATTTGGGTACGCAGACGATGGTTTTAAGAGAAAAAAGAACTTGGTGTCATCAGCATTGTGCGTTATGGCGTGTGGGGTGAAGAAACACTGGCAATTTCCAATTGGATATTATTTAACATCGGGTGCGGTTCAATCTACCAGTCTTATTGAAATTCTTCAGACCGTTATAAAATCCCTTGAAACTGAGGGCTTTGTAGTGCTTGGAATAACTTCTGACCAAGGTTCAAATTTTGAAAAGCTTTCAAATCCCTGGGTTGCTCACATACAAACCCAACTATTGAGCTAGGAACGAAGTCCTACTTTGTCTACAAAGACCCTCCCCATCTACTGAAAAACTCTAGAAATCTCTTGCTCAGAAGTGACGTTCTTGTGCCAGGCTTTAAGCACGCTGCAAGCTGGGATCACATCGTCACACTGTTTGAAAAAGAGAAAATGCACAGCTTGAAAATGGTTCCAAAGCTGTCTGATACGCATGTGCACAGTTTGAGGTTTTCATCAAAAATGAAAGTGAAACTTGCAGCTCAGGTGTTGTCGAATTCCACTGCTGCAGCTCTAGATGCCGGTATTGCGCAAACAGTGAATAATGTGTCAGTTGCAGCTACTAGTTCTTACTGCAAGAAGATAAACGTCATATTTGACGTCTTGAATTCCGTCACATCGAGATGTTCAGTACCTTTACGAAGACCCATTTGTACTAATTCAGACCAGTTCAAGTTTCTTCGTGAGTCTGTGCTTTGGTTGCAAGAGTTACAAGATCTCAATGCTAGGAAACGATGTAGCTTTATCAATGGATGGATTCAGTCCATTAATGTGATCCTGCAGCTTCGGCAACGCTTGGACGAGTATAAACTACCCTACTTGTCTACGAGGAATATATGTCAAGACGGGCTCGAGTGTTTCTTTGGCAAGATTCGATTCCTTCAGAAATTTCCGGACGCCAGAACATTTGCCGACAGCTACTCAAAAATCGCTACTGCGTCATTCATGCGAGCGCCATTGTCTGCTAATTGCAAGACTGTGGATGACCAGCTGGACGCGACTTTGGTTCATTTTTCGAAGGTAAGTGGTGATATTCATATAACCCTTGAAGTGATATTCAACATAAAGATCAAATACGTGTCGTGACGTCACGGTTGTAAAGTGTTGAGAAACTTTAATTGTTCGCGTTGGAAGAATATATTTTGAGTTATGAAATTCGATTCAAATGTTCCGTTTGATAATTGTTTTTTATTCTCGAAGGGAAAAAATAGTACATGGTCACTTTAGATGAATGGTCACAGAAAGTGACCATGGTCACCTTATAATCCCTATACTAAGAATGACCGTCGTGTCTTTATATATTGATTTCTTTATATGTTTCGTGTTTGCCTCTTAAGAATAGATAGAAAGAAATTAGGACTGGCGGTCTTGGTTTTAGTTCACTGGTATGACGGTAATGCACTCATTTTCGCTGTACAAGTGCACTATAATATAAGTCACTTTCAAAACATTGTAGAGATCCAGAGCCTTATATACTCGAGTCCGTATCCTGTATACTGAGGTCGGCGGGGTTTTGCATATAACGCTACAATTTACATACTGAAGCTCACAGTTGCTTTCATTAATGCTGAATTTCTGTATCTAGGATATGACTCGAATGGCTATAACTACTTCCATTGTAATATATAAATCACTAGGATTATTTGAGAAATTCGATGTTTTGTCTTTCCATCTGAGGGATTAAAATAGGGGGAATTTGATAGCCAGTGAAGCCTGTATCACAGAAACGCGCATCACACTTTTAGTTTTTCAAGTATTACTCCTACTACTACTCCTACAGTCGTACTACTACTCCTACTCCTAGGAACTAGTACTAGTACCACTACCACCAAACCACCACCACCACCACACACCACCACCACCACCACCACCACCAGTACCACTACCACCACCAGTACCACTACCACCATCCTACCACTACCACTATCCTACCACTACTCCTACCACTACTCCTACCACTACCCTACAACTACTCCTACCACTACCCTACAACTACTCCTACCACTACTCCTACTACCACCACCACCACCACAACTACCACCACCACAACTACCACCACCACCACAACTACCACCACCACTACCATCACCACTACTACCACCACTTCTACTACTTTTTACTATTTCAATATGGAAGTCGGCATGTGTAAATATTAAACTGTTTTCCTCCTCTGATTCAGCGACCAGAAGATGAGGATTTGTCTCCGCCGCCGGTTGTACTCAACGACGAAGACATGACTACCGCGAAGCACTTCGATGGCAACGAATCGGTTGGAACTCTGTTTGAGTCGGCCGAGGTCAACAATGCAGCAGCTTACTTGAGTGGGTATGTTGCTATGAAAGTTGATAGATATCACCGAAGTAAGAAAGGTTCAATGTTAAGACTGTTCTGCGTGTTCGTTAATTCTTGCGCCTGAAAACCTAAACACGCACCTCTTCGTGTCATTCAAAGAATATGTACAAAAACAATGATCCGCAACGAAGCCTCCATTACTGCAGCAAATCTTTCATTGAAACAATCATGAACTACGAGAGAGTATTTTTGTTCTGTTTTGATAAGTTCAGTCATGTTCAAGGTTTCTGTGAACTAGCTCAGAAGGTCATTGATGAAGCGTGCTCTCCGCCTGTATTGTGCGCTGCTGATGTGAAGGAGTTCTTAATCAAATTTTATGTGACTTGCAGGACTTATCAAACCATTAAGCACATCAATAAAGCCTTAGAGAGCAGTAATCCTAGTGATAAAATAAATAAAATTACACATCAATGAAATGTTACAATAAGACTTGGTTTTGGAAAAATATAGCTTCATTTCTTTTCGTTGCTCGTTATTTATTTCTTTGTAATGAACAGCATTGGTGCACGATTGTATACATGTTCGTATTGCTCTTTCTTAAGAATTGTGTATGAAATTTCTCTTAATTTGTGAGCTAATTCCGTAATTCCTTTTCGCTTTACTTTCGTTCCGCCGTATTGTATTGAATTGAGCGCAGCGATATTCATGCTCCAA
The DNA here is from genome assembly GCA_030386875.1 of Morinoia aosen. Lineage (NCBI taxonomy): Eukaryota > Metazoa > Arthropoda > Malacostraca > Amphipoda > Talitridae > Morinoia > Morinoia aosen. Next base: position 75,328,840 of record CM059572.1, on the reverse strand, counting down.
AGTATCTGCGGTCTTGTAAAAGCCTGTCACGAGAGTTAAGCTATTTCATGAAAAGTTCATTTAGTTAGTGTACATTTGTTGATTTTGTTACATAACTCGTGACGAGTCCCACAAGAAAACCTCGCTTAGGGAACAAATTTGGAGAACGAGGGGTCAAGTGAATCATGATAAATTGTGGGTTTGAAACCGAAGCAAAGCGAGAGTAGCTTTTTAGTTGCTGAGTTAATTAAGTGCCACGTTATATGTAAGCATGAACATATTTTTTAGTCGAATAAATAAGTATTAACATCATAGTGTTCATAGCTCTATACTTTCATCAACCAATTAAAAGGTCAATTAATTATGGGCTGCCCTCATTTTACTTTCTCTCGCTATGGACAATGTTTCATTTAATTTTCTGGTGTCAATTTTCGTCACAGAATCCCCGTTAGCTCTCATCGATAACCGACGCCTTTATTTCCTGGTGTAAGTAGCCAACTATTGAATCTGTGGGAATTAGCTCTGACATAGGGATAGATGTAAATATATGTTTGATTTTGTTACGGACCATCTTTTTTTCGGTTCATTGGTGTCTTTTTTCAGCATCTGTTACTTTCTTTGTCCATTTTTATCATATTCCAATAACATTCTTCAATCTTGCTGTTTCTGTGCGTGATGTGTGTGGACGTATCTCGCCCTTTGATTCCCCATTCCCTTAATTACACACTAAATGGCTTCTTCTGCTATCCTTTCTTGGGACCACCTTTCACGTGGTGAGAGAGGCTTAAACTAACTCAGTATGTAATCGTCGTGGTGTAATATATTACGCACTCTTCAAAGATGCGTATTATATGAGAATTATGTTGACTACTCATGTTACATGGAGATGTTTGTTTACTTTTGTCTAGTTTTACTATTTGTTTTCGATGCGTTGCGGAACGTAGCTTGTTATAGGAAATAATAAGTACTTACTGTTGAGTACTTTCTTTTAGGAGCAATCAACTAAGTTGAACTGGTGTTCTTCTATTGGAGAAAGAATATTATTTATTAGTAAACTAAGCTTGAATTATGTCCATGTATTTAGTTTCAAGATAAAGCGTTACTGCCATCCATTAGTAAAAAATATAGAGTGCACTTTTACCATCCTAAATGTAAATATTTCATTTAGTCTGCGTCGGAATTTTGTTACCGAAAATATGTGTCATGTCGATGACCCTAACCCACCAGTCTGTAATTCACCAAAGCTCGTGTTGACGAATATTGTTGGTTTGGAATCATGGACATTAATTCACGAATTTGTGGATCAAAACATTGAAATACTATACCCTCAAACAACACGTAAATGATAGCTTTTGTAAATTAAGCACGTACGGGTGTAAAAATGTCTTTTTGAATGCTCGTTAAAATATGATCCAGAGCAAACTAACTTATTACGATGAAGTATTCATTGAATAAATAATACAGCCCCAGCGTTTTAGTTTTACTTACATTTCTATTCCAATCGTATTTGACTAGGTAAAAGTTATGAGCAAACAAAGAACAGCTGGGAACGCTAGAAGCAACGCAGTCGAGGTATTTTACGTCTGGCAGAAAGTGTGCACGAAAAAGACCAATCAGTGGCCGGCTATTGTGACGTCACGCTTAGCCAAAGCATGACGTCACAAGCTGCCAAAAGCGGTCGTGCCAACCCCGCTATTTGAAACTACTTCTCTTCTCTGTACTGTGGTGCTCTATATTCGCCCCGCCTGCCCTCAAGCTTTTAGAACAATTTTAACATGAGTATCTATTCGTGCTATTAAATCAATTTATTCGTAATTTTCTAATTAAATCATTTAACTTGCCTTTTTTCTGTATCCTCTTTATTAAATTTTGAATACACAGAAAGCCTAATCAGAAAACTATTACGGAAAAGTTTCTCATGAGTTTCATTGTGGCTAAAAACCGGGTTATCAGTAATAAATTGATTACGAAAACTATTCCTGTCCTTGAACTCCAAGCCGTAGCTTTTGCTGTGAAGGTGTTGGAAGATCTGCGCAATCAACTATCTGGGGAGTCGTGCTTGTGTAAAGTAAATTTTGTTAAATTCAGAGTATGCACGGACAGTATGATAGCGCTACATTGGCTTGATTCTTATGCACTGCAGTTGGATAAAATGCAGAAGCATTCGGTTTACCTTCAGAATAGATTGAAAGAAATAATGCTAGTAACGGAGACATTACCCGTCGAGTTCTCTTATGCTGCTTCAATCGAAAACCCAGCCGATCTGACAACAAGGCCTGTTAGTCCCAAGAAACTGCAAGATAGTAAATTTCTGAAGGGGCCAGAGTTCCTTTCGAGTACTTCCGGGTTTCGTAGTGATTTGACAGTCTCTTTACCTCACCCTCAAGTGGACAAGATGTCACCTTCGGTAGAGCCCTGGCTAGTGCGGCGGTAGCGGTTAAGAACCGTGAATGCGTTGTCTTGCCTGAACGATTTTCAAGTTTCAATAAATTAGTGAGAGTATACGCGTGCGTAAGAAAATTTCTGTGCATATTCGTAAAAAATTTGGATCGGAGGAGGTGAGAAAGAGATTCGAGGAAAGGAGTCAGAGTAGGGGACAAGCTGTGATCGACTTGCTGAAGACTGACCAACAAGCTTATTTTTATGATATTTTTCTATTTTTCCAAAAACAGAGCCCTTTGAATGAGGCCCCCAGATTAGTGTTTTAATTAAACATGTTTGTCGATGCAGATGGGCTGTTGAGAGTGAAGAGCAAATTTGGGAAAGCTAGCGATTATAGTCTTAACAAGTACTGACCAATCTTGCTTGCAAAAAATAGCCGTATAACCGAGTTGATTATAAAAGGTGCTCACATAGAAGCCGCCCATACTGGGTGTTACACTTTGTTAAATCAGTTGAAAAAGAAATATTGGATTGAGCTCTTTTTCTCAACTGTAAAGCGAATTCTTAAAAAATGTGTGATTTGTAAACGGTTTAATGCTCGTACGGTGAAGCTTAATCAGAACTCCTAAAGGGAATTCCGAAGCGATCCGCCTTGTGTTCCATTTCGATCCATTTTTGTGGATCATTTAGGACCATTGTGGGTTAGTAACAAAGTGGGTAAGAAAAAAGTTTGGCTTCTGTGCATTACATGCTTATGGAGTCGTGCTGTAAATTTGAAAATTTCTGCTAATCTTTCCGTAGAGTCATTCCTCACTGCCTTTCAGACACACATTTATGAACACGGTATGCCGAGCCGTGTATTTTCTGATCTGGGATCGCAGCTGGTGTCGGCTGGTAATCTGATTTCAGATTTTCTTAAGAATGTGCACTCTCGATCATTTTTGGATAGGAATGGTATTGAATGTGTGAAATTTGAACAATATTTCAAGGGAAATAGTGCGTTAGGATCCTTGGTAAAAATTTGTGTTAAATTTGTGAAGCGTCTTTTGTATAGTTCTATTAAAAATTCTGTGTTACCTTTAGACAAGTTTGAATTGCTTGTGGCAAAGATCATTCTTTTTATCAATAAGCGGCCTTTAGCTTTTAAGGAGGCTCTTAGAGACGATTTGGAGGAGACTCCGACGCCCATAACACCTGAGTTACTTTCTCGAGGGCGCGAGCTGATTTCTCCTAATATTATACCGTATTTGAACAGCAGGGATACTTGGCAGCCTGAGAATGTCGGAGAAAAATCATTGTTGGAGGGTTTTTCCAAGTTGTCCATCATAAACAATAGGCTTTGTTCTATTTATAATGAAGAATTTTTGCCACTCTTTTGGATCAGGCGACGAGCGAAAAAGAAAAGTACAGGCCCGTAAGGCATGAGAAATTGCAAGTGGGTGATATAGTGTTGTTGAAGGAACCTAACCTGAAGGCTTACCACTCTCCCATGGTTGTAGTTCATTCTACTCAAGAAAATGACATAGGGGAAGTGACAACAGTTACTGTGTATAAAGGTCGTACCCGAGAGCTTGTTAGGAGACACGTTTCTTCAGTTGTACCTTACTTGCGACCGTCGACGAACATCTCCAACGTCTCGAGTAATCCCGTAGTGGGTCCTGATGATTCGCGCTGCGCACGTCCGCAGAGAGCTGCTGCTCTTAAGGGCTCGGATGCGTCGCACTTAATGCTCCAGAGCAATTTAGTTTAGGTTAAGTTTAGGCGTTTTCTTGGATTTCGTTGTATTAAACTAATTTTCTGTGTTCGAACTAATGTGTTGCGCTTAAATAAGTTTTAAAAAAACTGTTTTGCCCGTTCTTTGGTACGATACAATTTTGTTCATTTTTAGAGCCTAATCTTGTTCATTTTCTGATTAGAAATGAACCTGGGCCTGTCGGGTGTTAGAAATAAAAGATTTTACCTAATATATTCGTCCATTTTAATATCGTTAGTCTAAAAATGCACCTTGGCCCCGGGAGTGTCTAAAAAGCCTTTTTTAAAAATGTAAATTGCAACCCATTTTTCGTAAGCCGTGATGGAAGTTTGAACCCATAAAACCCTTAAAATTTCGACGCCCTACGCTCCAGGAAGTCATCACGTAACCTTTTGTATTTTGAGCCTATACCAGCATCGTCTTGTAGAATCGGCTTAGAAGGAGAGGGACTCCACCTTCCAACTCGATTCCTGCTCGGCCCAATTTGTTCATCCCCGGGAATTTTCTTCATTTAAGTGTCGCAGAGAAATCGTACGCCATGTCAGCTGAGTAGAGGTCAACCTCTGCGCGGCCTGCGTTGGGCAGCCGCTGATCCTAGAGGCCTCCACTGCACCTGCTCCCTGTGCGCCGTAGACCCGCTAGTTCAGACGTAAGTCGAACTCGTGAAAACTTGCCTTCGATGTCTGACGTGGCCTACACTTGGCTAGCTTCGGTGAACCTGGGTTAGGGTAAACTTACAAATCCAGCTTACGATGTCGGTTTTTTCCGATCTAAGCAGTAGCATTGTTCCTGTACTGAGGCCAGGGTACGTACTCCCGGATTAAATACTGGAGTATAATCTGTAGGAGTGCCAATGCTGCCATAATTGTATTTCAAATCTTTATTTCGTAATACATAGGATTTACCTAAATTTGTTAATACTATTCTGTTCAGACGTATGTGTAACATGTATGTGTGACATAAATGAAATTACCTGTTTAAAAAGTGTAGCTCATTGATTTGGGGGTTCTAATTGATTTGGGGGTTCTAATTGATTTGGGGGTTCTAATTGATTTGGGGATTTAATTGATTTGGAGATTTAATTGATTTGGGGATTTAATTGATTTGGGGGTTATTATTGATTTGGGGATTTAATTGATTTGGGGATTTAATTGATTTGGGGATTTAATTGATTTGGGGATTTAATTGATTTGGGGATTTAATTGATATGGGGATTTAATTGATTTGGGGATTTAATTGATTTGGGGATTTAATTGATTTGAGGATTTAATTGCTTTGGGGATTTAATTGATAAGGGGATTCTAGGCTCTTGAGCGTGTACGTGGGATTTAGCGGGTTGGAGGTTGTACCGTCTGTTTTGCTCAACCCTGTTTCTGCGTTTTTCAGGTTGCAGCTGTCAGACCGGCCCGCCATCCGAGGTGCTCTACATTCGCGCCGCCTGCCCTCAAGCTTTTAGAACAATTTTAACAAGAATATCTATTCGTGCTATTAAATATATTTATCCGTAATTCTCTAATGAAATCATTTAACTTGCCTTTTTCTGTATTCTCTTTATTAAATTTTGAGTGCACAGAAAGCCTAATCAGAAAACTATTACGGAAAAGTTTCTCAAAGAGAGGATTTTTTCTATAATATATAGTGTTAGTAAGGCATTTGAAAAACAAATAAACGAGATGATTTGTATCAGGGTTGATTGGAAATAAAGCATCCTTAGATGCCGATGTTTTTAAAAAAAATTCCGGCGATACTTGATGATCAATTCGGTGAATTTTCACGCTACTTGACTTTGCTCGCTCACAAGGAATTTCAGTTTTCGAGTTTAGCCTGTACACTCCTGCGTTTGCTGCGTCGATGTTTATTTTGTTACCGTGCAGGAAATCGATGCCTATAATAGGCTGACTGACATCTGCTACTACAAAATCCCAGCTTTCGAGCAATTGGGGGGCGAGCAAAATGTTCATTTCCGCCTTTCCGTATGAGGCTATTGGAGTGTTGTTAGACGCCAGTAGATCGTTGGACGGGGGTCTGGTCGAATGTTGTTCGTCGGTCGGAATTAAGCTAACCGCCGAGCCGGTATCGACCAGATACCGAGTATTGTTGGAGTCTATGATGTACAACAAATTGCCTGCACTAGCCCGCGCAGAGGATGGGGCACTCCGTCCTCGGCTATAGTTTCCCGCATAGCTGCATGGTAGTGGTGTGCACTTCCTTGCACGGTCACTAAATGTACGGAGGTAGTAGCAGTATACTTGGTCAAGCCTGCTTCCTTTGTTTGTGTCTTGATTGTTTTTGTGTGTCGGAATTTGAGTCTGTAGTTGTCTGCTTCGAGGACGTTTTCTTGCGAGCATAACATCCTTCCTAACATGTCTTTAAGTTCAACTATTTCTTTCATAGCTACGTCAAATTTGCCTCTTGACACCGTCGGAGTCTGTGGTGGCTTGACCGCGTCTAACGTGACGAGCTTGGCAGTTCCAGCCTGGTTCGCGGATTGCCTTGCTGTGACTTGGTCTGCTATCTCCTCGTACTCTTCGTCCGTTTTTCCTTTTCCTAAGGCTTCAATCAGTGGCTGCGCTTCTGTCGGTAATTTTTAAAGATGAATAGAGCGGATGACTGAAGCTAGTAGCAGAGCTTGTCTGTAGTTGTTGAGACACGTCATTTCCAAGAGTAACTCGGATGGGGTGCTGTTTCCTATCGTTATTTTAACAATAGCGTAGTAGTTTGTCCCTTTGTCTTAGCGAACGAAACGTTACGTTAGTGCAGCTTTTCGGGGTTCTAATCGATTGAAATTTACCGTTTGCCGAGGGGTTCAACAGTACCTCTTGTACTCCGAATATGATGTGCGTGAGTAGCCCTCCGCGAAGCGCCTCGAACTTCGAAGCGTCGTCCAGATTTAAGATTTGTGCGAGAAAACATCACAGTGGAGGAGCCATCCTTTAATATCACCTCCGAAGGCGAGTAACCGGATATCCTTCCCAGCCATGCTTCCACCTGTCGGGTCACTCTGAGGTCACCAGTGTTGTGTTCTCCCTCAGCCTACTTTACGCTCCGCGCGGACTCTGAATATTTAAGGACTTTGAATATCAATGCCCAAAGCGAGTACTTGAGGTGCCAACGCATCCGACAGGGTAAGAAAACATTTGGAATAAATGCCGTTCTATTATGATTCTCGCCGACAGTGATGTAACACGAGGAAAAAAAATCTGTCACGTAGTAACGCGCCAAGAGACGCCTTGGAGGACCGTCTGGTGAAGTGGAGTTGCAGCACGAATGATGGTAGAGTGACTACTGAGTACGAAGCGCGGTAGAGGCAGTAGAAACTATTTCGTGCGAAGCGTCTTCAGTGAGTATTGTGGAGGTCGAAACCGCTGCTACGTGACTGGCTGAGCAAAAAATCCAAGCCTTAACCATGCATTGACTGACAATTTTGCAGTACAACGTAAGCACGTGGAACAACAAGAAAATTACCCTCTCGAACATATATAAGCAATCCGATCCAGACATCATTCTTTTGAACGAAGCAGCCGTAACAACAGGACAATCTCTCAAAATTTTCAACTATAACGTACTCACTGTCAATCACACAAACAAACGCTACGCTGGAGCAGTAATTGGAATCGGAAAAAACATTAAATACAGACTGATTGACAATTTCTATTCTGAAATGATCGCTCTAACGTTGGAAACACTGCAAGGACCAATCACAATAGCCACGATGTACACACCTCTTCGAACGCAATTTCTCAACATAATTGACTTAAATACTCTGTTCAGAAGAAACCATCCTACCTACCTGATAGGTGACCTCAACGCACGGCATCCCGTTTTAGGGCACAACATCTCAAACACAAGAGGCAGAAATCTAAACACTCTAGTAAGGTCAGGTATTTGTTCCCATGTGGGGTTCCTTCTGTCCGACTTATTTCTCCGGAAATCGCACTACCACTCCAGATATTATGTTACAGAACAGCAAGGCACACATGAACACATATCTTAAACCCAGACCCTTGACTCCATCCAACCACATACCATTACTGATACAAATTTCTGCAAACCCTATATGCAAATTCCCATATAACCTAAGAAATGTTTTCATAGAGCAAACTGGCAGGAATACAGAGTGGATTTACGACAGCACACACAATTTATAGATCCTAATCCCTCTCTAGAGGAAATAGATAAGGTAAAAGAAGACTGGACATCAGAAATTCAAACGGCGGCAAGCAAACACATTCTAACCATAGCCTACAGAACTATTCCAAGCATCAAACCTAGCCAAGAAGCACTTAACACGCAACTAATATACAAAGCATCTTTGGGTCATATGTCCACGTTCGGCCCAGCAAGACAGTTAATCACATACATAACCAATCTCAGAAACAATCTCAACACTATCTACTACGGCTTGTATACTAGAGCCTGGATTAATATAATGAATAACCTAAACATCGAGGCAGATATAGAAAAATTTTGGACCACAGTCAAGAAACTTCAAGGTGCAACTAGAAACAAACAACGTGCATCCTATATCAGGCATAATAACGCAGAACTAACTGAACCGACAGACAAAGAGTGGGTTTTCAGGAAACATTGGCAACAAATATTCACCAATGAGGACGACGAGACATTCGATCAAGAGCATATCGAGAACTGGATGAATCACAACAATCAGCACACAATACCATACCACACAGGTGACCTTAACAGACTTGATCCACTGTAGTGCCCACAAATAACCACATTAGAAGTCACTAATACTCTCCGATCATTCAAACAAAAGGCCCCCGGACCGACAGGAATAACTTTTAACTACATAAAGAATCTACCGTTAAACATGATGAACATACTGACAAACATCTATAACTATTCCCTATCAGCTGGCTACTTTCCGGACAGTCTAAAGAGAGCAACACTGATCTTTCTACCTAAAGCAGGATCCTCCCCTCATGAAGTAAAAAATTACCGCCCTATTTCACTACTTGACATCTAAGCAAAACTTTTCGGCAAAATTCTAAATAACCGACTCACATGCCATCTAACACAGCTAAATAAACCAATCAAAAGACAAAATAGAATGGATTTAAGGCAGATCACGGAACCCACACCGCACTTGCAATTTTCCATGAAATATAGTTAACCATCTATCAGACAAATGCAAGATTGATGTTGTCCTCTGAGACGTGGCTAAAGCCTTCGACAAGGTCTGGCATATAGGCCTTGAATACAAGATAGTCAATTTAAACCTTCACCCATCTCTCACTAGAACACTGCGATTTTATAACAGACAGAGCAGCAGCAGTCAGGAGAGGGGGCATCAGAGGTTCTTTTTTTGAGCTAGAGGCCGGTGTACCGCAGGGTTCATGCCTTTCCCCACTCTCTTCAACTTTTATACACACGACTTAACAGATCCAATTCCAAACTCAGAATACATAGCATATGCAGATGACATCACTCAAATAGTAACAATTCGTTCCAGCAATATAAGGGATATTGCAAAATAGCAATCAACAACACCAACCAATTCAAAAACAAATGGAAAATAAAAACCAATATGCAAAAATTTATAATCGTGCTAATAGCAGGAACAAAATTAGACACGGTCCATACTGACGAAGAGCATATTCCGTACCATTGTTTGGTACGGGCTCAAACCTTTCCTTAACCTTAAACCTTAAACGCCCTTAAACATACAAAATTTTGGGCTTAAACTTCTCAACAAGGGGCTACACATCTCAAGTGGGAATAAGAAAGGCAATAGCAAAAGCAAATCTAACAAAACGATTCAGATTCAGACAGCTTAGCACCAAGATTGAAAAAAACTCTACCTAGCATATGTTAGGTCATCTTTACTATACCCGGCCATCCCGTTGTACACACTTTCTACTCACTCACTCACACAACTACAAAGAGTACAGAATACCGCCACTCGTTTCATCGCAAATGTCTCTCGATCAGATCGAATAACATCTCAATCACTACATCAGCAATGCCGTCTCCAACTCATCAATACAGTATTACACACACAAGCAAACAAAACCTGGAAACATATACAAGACAACTTACCTGAGGTGTACGAAAACATGGTTTCAGGCTACTTTGACAGACCACATGAGTGGTTCAGGAGCTCAAGGCTCCTAGCTCTGGGGCCTCCTCCAGCCCCAATATTTACTTGAGACCAGCCCCAAGATATATAACCTAATAACACTTTTTGTCTATTTATTTATTCTTGGGAACCAGCGCGTGTAGGCCTGGTCTCCATTTATTAGGAAGGGCGGGCAGCTGGGACCCCAAGACCTCCTCCCCTCACTAGATAATTTATTAAAATGAGCAGAACTCAACAATTTAACACGGTGTCACTATCAGTAATTCCAAACAAACGAACATTTCAGACACAGCACAACCCCGTAAAACTTCACAAAGCCTCGACAGGTTTTCTTCATAATATAAATAAACACTTTACATAAATAGAACCCAACGAACCTACAGTAGTTATGCACGCGAGTTGTGTCCTTTGTCTTCTACTATCCATTTCCTTTTCAATTCTGTTTTTTTTTCGGCAAACTATGTGCCAAACTCTACCACTTCTCTCTTTTACCTCCTAAGCATCGATGATGAGTTCAGTTGACTCTCAGCGGCCTTGATACTCGCTACGAAGTTTCGACGCTCCGCCACAGCAACACCCTGGCTGCCTTCATCGCCGCCTCGGGCCCTCGACCGCCAGCCGCCAAGCCTCGTCACGTCCTCGATCCGAGTCAGTTCCCTGTGACACTCGGCAGCAACAGCATCACCGGTCTGCTCTCGTCCGCCACCCACGCTGCGACTCCCCGACAACCGTCGGTCCGCCAAGACGTCCTTGGGCGCTGTATTACCTGACTGTAATATTCCTTTGTGCTCCAAAACTGTCGGCGATATTCACAATAATACGGCATTTATTCAAGTCGTGTTTTCCTGGCCCTGTCGGGTTCGTTTGTACCTCAGGCACTCGTTTCGGGCATAGATATTCAAAGTCTAAAGATATTCAGAGTCTGCCCGGAACGAAAAGCAGCCTGAGCGAGAACACAACACAGTTTAAGGGCTTGGTTAGCAGACGTATGCAGTGTCAGCAAAACAATCCCAATGCTTAGCAGTCACTCGCAGACATTTGTTATGAGTCAGATTAAAACTCTCACTTTGAATATGAACTAAAAAAACAGAATTCTTTATTTCCAATAAAACTTTTACAGTTTCATATGCGAAAGCTGAAATCTTTCACCCATCCATTGTTTCTTAAAAATTGAAAAATTCAACGAATCTCACCCATACGAATGAAAAATTAAAACTGAAAAATCTTTATCTCCAAAATGCTGATACGATGAATCTATTCATCGGGCTGCAAGAATGATTGAATATTAAATTAAAATGCTCAAATTAGTATATGAAATATATTTTATCAAAACATACAAATTAATTCTGCAGTGTTATATCTACGGCGAGCAGTAAAAATATGCGGTTCTGATTCGTTTTGAGATAGCGAAACATGGAAAACTGGATGAGGATTAATGAGTGGTACATAAAATGTAACATAAGGCAATTGTCATGTCGCTTGTAGAAAAGCTGATTGAAAGGAAAAAAATAAAAAGTATTCAGTGAATATTGGAGCTCGTTGGAAAATTGGATACCAAATGTCAAAGCCGAAAACACATCAAACTAGACAATGATGTATTTGGCGTGGACTACATGAAATTTCTTAACAATTTCATGGCGGAGAAGCATGGTTCTCATTTCTAAGAATATATTCATGAAGCGTTCAGGACATTTTTATTTCATTAATTCATCAATTTAACTCTTAAAATCAATACCAAAGCGAATACTTTTTTGCCTATAACTATGAATTTTAAGTAAAATAAGTAATAAACCCATGAATACTCTGAGAACGTTAATGTTAAATTAGACGTATCGTAAACGCCTGTTGAACTTAAATAAATTTTGAAAAACCATAGCCGAAAACCCCTGAGCATGCACCCTGAAAGAACGCGTTGAGGCATCGAAAAAGATACATTAAGAAGGCCTTAAACTTCAAATGAACGCATTTGCCTGTACGGAAAACATAACGCAAAAATCGCAGCGGAGGTAAATGCATAAACGCTTAAACCACCTGATTCAAAAACCTAAGAATAAAAACAGATATACCATAATAATCTGTTATGCACTGCCATAAATTAATTTATCAGAAATATTTTACATAATGGTCATTCAATATAATTTTGGAAAAGATACAAAACCAGACCAAGTGTGCGAATGATCATTTTATTGGTTGAACTCCTAAATACAAAACAAAAGAAAAAACAAGGTAAAACAGCTAATCTTGAGACAGTAACCGCGAAGAAAAGACGAATAATTCAGTACAGGGTTCAACAAATTCTTGGGAGGGAAGTAAAAATAATATTCCAGTTGCTAAACAAAGTACATAAGCACAGGAAAAATCAAATATCCAATAAAACGGCTTCAGTGGAGTTCCAGATATACCTTGATAGAAGAGGGAAAACTTGAGCTTTTATTCTCGGAAAATATTAAAATTAGCAAGGATATGACACTGAGGTTTATTATTATTGTTTTCATTTTTCCATGATTAGTTTTCCCATAAAATGGACTTTTGATTGAAAGTAACTTTGAGGATATTATTATCTCGTAAGTTAAAACAGAACAAAGTTAGATATTTTGACAACGCGCGAGTTACGAGTGGGCCAACTTGAGTTTTTGACGGCACGAGAGTCGTAAAGGTTTATCGAGAAATTTATATAGTTTCCAAAAACCATTTGGGTTACGTTTATAGTATGGACAGAGAAAATGTTTCATTCTTTCGTTTGGGAGTAATTTGAAGTCAAAAAGTGCATTCTTTCAAAAGTTACGAGTGGAGCAACTTAAGTCATTTGACGGCGAGGGAGTCGGAAAGAAAAAAAAAACAAAAGAAAAAACGTTTATTTCCAAAAAGGTTGGCACATGAGATCATGAGACAAACATATTGGCTTTTGAAAATTTCTTAGTATAAGACGTCATTAGACAAACGTACTATACGAGGAGTACTAATAGACAGACTATACGTGGTGTTCTAATACACAAGCCATCCGAGGTGTGCTAATAGGCAAATTATACGAGGTGTACTTATAGACAAACTATCCGAGATGTACAAATAGTTAAACCATATGAAGCGTACTAATAGACAAACTATCCGAGGTGTACAAATAGGTAAACCATACGAGGCTTACTAATAGACAAAACTATCCGAGGCGTGCAAAATAGATTAACCCTTTCATGGGCTAGTTAATTCAAAAATATCATTTTTTGGATATTTTATATCCCAAGAGATGGCTGACAACTTATAAATAATTTAAAATCCAACTAGAGAATTTTTCGGAATTCCTAAATTATTTGTTGAACCGAAAGTAAAAAAAGACAAAAAACGCTATACTGAAGCCGCTAGAAACACCGTTGTAAATGACTATCAAGTACTGAGAAAAAGTTAGTCACAAAGTAATTTATAAAGAAGATCACGCAACACAACACGCACATCTAGAAAAGAAAACGCATAAACAAACTTACACGTAAAAAGAAATTCATGGCTTGTTCAGCATACGTTCAGAGAGTTGATAATTTTTCACGAGCGCTATTATTTCATTTGTCTGCTCATATTCTTCATTTTTTCTATTCACAGATGCGCCCTCTGGGGTGGTGATAGATTTATTTTTGAATCATTAAACAAGTTCAACAAATAAATTTATTTCTGAAATATGGTTAAGTGTTTACTGGTTGCAGAGCTTTAGGTAAAATGTAATGTGTCTTGAAGTTTCGTTTTTACTCAAAAAATGGAAATAGAAAACATATATATACATATGTGTGTATATATTTGAATATGTATATGTTCGCACACACAGACATACATGTATGCGTGCGCACACGCACACGCACCCACCTACACACTCATATTCATATATATATACGTATTGGAAATGAAAATAATAAAAATACTAACAAATACAAAAAACAATCTTACTCATGCTACATCTAAAATGACAGTCAAGCTCAGTGTAATCGTAAGAAGTAACCTGAAGAAAAAAAGGAAAATATTTCGAAAAAACGTAAAAATGAAATGTTCTTTTTTAATTTTATGACAAAAATTTTAAGAAATCTCAAATTACAGTCGAGGAACAACAACAACAAAAAACTCGGGTTTCAGATCCTCTCGGTATGCTCTGCAGCATTTAAACAATTTTAAACAATTTAAACAATTTATTTACCACAGGTGATACAGAGGTAGAATTTTTCTCAAGTCTAGTACAATGGTCAAATTTGAGTATAGCTACCTGTGGGCCCGAATAAGTTCAGCGACTTCTAGGGCATCCTACCATCACGTTATTCTAGGGTGTACAAAAATGTTTAACCTAGTTCACTTAACCTAGTTTCGCATTAGACTGATCATTGAGATAATTAGCTCGATATTTTATGCTGTATTTTACAATATAGGTCAAATCGGCTTTATTTAACAGTATGTTCGATAAAACGATTCAAGAGCAGAGAGAAGATTGGTTATGGTACACAGGCAAGTTACATTATGACATTATCATTAGTTACATGTAGGAGGCAAGATTTCGACACGGTGATCTTACACGACTAGTATTCTGATAGGAAGTGAGACTCAAGATGTCTTTTGAATACTTTGTACGAATTACATTCACGGATCTCTGCAGGTATAGAGTTCCAAGTTTTGGTTCCAACGAAGAGAATACTGTGTTGCGACCTGGCCTTTGAATAATAAGGAAGCATGAATTTACTTCTATTTCGGGTTAAATGGTCGTGATGACCAGTTTGCACAGTCAATAATTGTCTTAGGCTATTGTCGCCATCATTTCTTAATGTTTTGTAAATGAAATTACAGATGGAGATTTTGTAGAGATCCGAAAGTTTAAGTATTTGTAAATTTTTGAAAGAATCATTTGTGTGAGCATTATATTCTAGGTTCTTTACCGCTCTGACAGCCCTTTTCTGCAGAGTAAAAATTTTGTTGGTTTTATTTTTATCAGTTCCGTGGCATGCTTCTATTCCGTATTGCAAGTATGGAGAAATGAGCGTTTGGTAGAGCATTTGTAAAGCTGTTTCAGACAGAAAATTTTTAACTTTATTTAGGATTCCGATGGATTTTGATAATTTAGAATAAATATGAGTGATGTGCTCTTTGAAGGTCAGATGTTTATCTATTATGATGCCCAGAAACTTACATGAGTTGGTTTCTTCGATTTCACCTTCGCCAATTTTAATGCATGGGAGAGATACATCTTTCTTGTATGAGAATGTAATATAATTTGTTTTATCGATATTTAGGCTTATTTTATTAGCTTTGAGCCACGATGAAACCTTGTGAAGTTCAGTATTTATACTCTCCACAATCATAGCAGGATTTTGGTTCGGAAGGACCGCAGAAAGCGTACTGTCATCGGCAAAAAGTATGAATTTGAAGAATGATGTAGATTTTACAATATCATTGATAAAAATCAGAAACATGAGAGGCCCAAGAACAGATCCTTGTGGAACTCCATGGCTAATTGTCTGTGGGTCTGATTTTGCGTCGTCAATGACAATGTATTGCTTCCGATTTGTTAGGTATGATCTGAACCAATCATGGGCAATCCCTCGAATGCCATAACAGTGTAGTTTCGAGAGTAGTATTTTATGGTCCACACAATCAAATGCTTTTCGAAAGTCAAGAAATACAGAGAAGACAGGCTTTCCTTCATCTATATTAGAGTAGAGGAATTGTAAATGATTTAATATAGCCTGTGTTGTTGATTTTTTAGAGCGAAAACCGTATTGTTTATCGTAAAGAAATGATTTTTGTTCAAAATAAGAGTACACTTTTTTATACATAATCTTTTCGAATACTTTGCTAATAATTGGTAGAATGGAGATAGGTCGATAATTGTTTACACAGGTTTTTTCACCACTTTTAAAGATAGGGGTTACTCTAGCAACTTTGAGGGAGTTCGGGAAAGTGCCTAGTAAGAGAGACTGGTTAATAATATTTGATATCAGTGGGGCTACAATGTCAGCAATAACTTTAAGTACTTTAGTCGGAAACGTTTTTAACCCACTCGATTTATTTTTCATGTTGTTTATGCACGTAATTACATCGGAGGAGTTTGTAGGCGTAAAGAAAAAGGAGTTGGGTTCTCGAATATGATCCATAAATTCCAGGTGATCAGTAGGTTCACTTGGAATACCATCAGCTATGGTTTTCCCTACGTTTACGAAGAAGTTGTTAAAGAGATTAGCAATTTCTTTTTTCTCATGATATTTTACATTATCTTGAATGACATATTCAATTTTCTTTTTATCAGCATTATTCGGTTTACAGCAAGAGTTAAGGAGATGCCAAGTCTTTTTAACGTCAGTTTTGAATTGAGTAAACTTGAGCGTAAAGTAGTTCTTTTTTGATGTTCTTATCTGGTTTGTTACATAGTTTCTGAATCGGTTATATGTTTCTCTAGATATTCGTCCTTCGCAAAGGAGGGCTAGGTACGCTTGACGTTTCTTTATATTTATCACGATGTCTCTAGTAATCCAGGGCTTTTGTTTATTTTTCGGGGTAACTGTACGAGTTACAATTGGGCAACACTGATTGTATGCGGTCATTTTAGTTTCAGTCAACTTTACTACTGCTTCATCAATGCTCGTAGTATTATTGTTTTGTTGAGAGATGTGCATTGTAGGCATTGATTCTTCTAGAACTGTGCGCATTTCTTCAAGATTTGATTCGTTTATTTTACGATATGAGTAAGTTTTAGCCCGTGCCTTGGTGCAAGCAATATAGACATTTTTCTTAATAAGAAAAACTGGGAAGTGATCTGATAAGTCAGAAGTAATTATTCCAGCAAGAAAATCACTAGGGTCTGTCATAAAGATATTGTCAAGCAGCGTAGCACACTCTGAGGTTGTTCGTGTAGGCTTTGTAATGATCGGAAGGAAGGATTGAGACTGAAAGGTAGTTAGGAAATTAGAGATTGGTTCATGGCTTTCATGTTTCAGTAGATCATAATTGAAGTCACCGCATATTAATATGTCATTGTATAAGGGCCTGTTGAACTGAGAAATAATACGATTCAATTCATTCAGGAAGGATATAAGACAGGCTGTAGGAGGCCTATACACCGTTCCAAGCACAATGCGTTTACCATCTCTAAAAAGTTCTACGAAGAGTGATTCTATATGATCCTGATTCATTGTTGCACTTGCTATGGTTCTCGAGTCTATGTGGTTAGATATATATGTGCTGATGCCTCCGCCCCGCTGGTTTTTTCTTAGCGAATGGTAACTATGATAATTTTCAAATCGAATCGTGTCTTTAGTCGAGTCATCTAGCCAGCTTTCGGTGAAGCTAATCACGTCTTGGTTATATTTAAGTTCAGTAATAGTACATTGTATCTCTTCCAATTTTGGATAGAGTGACCTACAGTTCCAACACAGGAGTGAGAAATCTCGGTCAGTTATTCGTATAGTTTCGTTGAATTTTGATATATTAGTATACCTACACTCTTGAGAGTCGTTTAGGTTTGGATATATTCTGTTCAAATGATTGAAATCTGGATCGATTTCCTCGAATATCTCAGGGTGATCAGTCATTTAAAATAAGTAAACAGTAAGAATTAGGTACTATAGAGCTTAAAACGAAATACAGAGTCAAACTTAAAGGGATATTCCCGTCTAAAAAGTAGCTTATTTAGTAAGAGAGAATAGAGTAAAAAAGAAAAATCTAGCGCGATTTCATGAGTACACACAAACTCAGTCCATGAGCGAGTGATAATGGAGTTCAATATCACAACATTGGTGCAAACAGATTGCTAAGGGCGTTTTCACAAGTTCACTTACAACAGGTAATAAGTTTTTAAAGATTATGACGACAATGATACAATCAGGTAATATGGTTTACGCGTAATAATAACTGTAGTGGTAAATAAAGAAGAA
Source organism: Morinoia aosen (assembly GCA_030386875.1). Taxonomy (NCBI): domain Eukaryota; kingdom Metazoa; phylum Arthropoda; class Malacostraca; order Amphipoda; family Talitridae; genus Morinoia; species Morinoia aosen. The sequence continues at coordinate 75,310,737 of CM059572.1, read as the reverse complement.
TTTACAGTAATATTGGTTGGTGAAAAATTACTAATTGCGATCTTACAAAATGTGACACACAGATGTCATAGATGTTTACACACACATCTATTATTTATTTGTTATAATATTGGAGTTCGATATCACTACATTGGTGCAAACAGATTGCTGAGGGCGTTTTCAAAAGTTCACATACAAGAGGGAATAAGTTTTAAAGATTATGATGACAATGATACAATCAGCTAATATGGTTTACGCGTAATAACAACTGTAGTGGTAAAAAAAGTAGAATTCACAGTAATATTGGTAAGTGAATAATTGCTGATAGATTATAATGACAATGATATATTCAGATTATAAGAAGATTACAACGACAATGATATAATCAAATTATAAGAAGATTACAACGACAATGATATAATCAGCTAATATGGTTGTACGATGGCAGTGGAGGGCAGAAGCGATTATCAGATTATAAGAAGATTACAACGACAATGATATAATCAGCTAATATGGTTGTACGATGGCAGTGGAGGGCAGAAGCGATTATCAGATTATAAGAAGATTACAACGACAATGATATAATCAGCTAATATGGTTTACGCGTAATAATACTCAAGTGGTTAAAAAAAGAAAAAAATTCACAGTAACATTGGGAGGTAAAAAGTTACTGATTGCGTTGTTTCAAAAGTTCACACACAGCTGCCATAAATGTTTACAAACACATCTGTTATACATTTGTATAGATTCAGGTTAAACTAACATCAAGTTGAGGTTAAACTGACATGATACCTAATTGAGGTTAAATTAACACGAGATTGACATATCTAATTTAGGGGATCACCTAGTCTAGTCACCCATGATTTGCTTCGATGACATATTTAGTTGTTGCATCAGGTATTGCTCGAGGTCATCTGGCGTGTTGATCTCGCGGCGTCTTGAATCTGGGTTTCCGGGGTTGAATATGAAGATGTTTCCATCCTGTGTTCTTGGGATTCTAACTTCATCCGGGAATTTCCTTTTGGCCATCCTCAGAATGTACATGGCGTTAGCTCGTGAGGGTATGAGCATCATACGGACATGGGTCCAAGGGATAAAATGGAGATACAGTGTAAGCCAGATTTCACTTATCAGTAGCAAATACCCATAAAATTTTGGCAGAAACGCGAGAGAAACATATACTCAAAATAAAAATAGTTTCTTCAACATACGGACAGAAAGCTAATTTTTCCACGATTCATATGCTCATATTGCACTTTATTTCATTTGTCTAATTGTATTTTTCATTTTTCCTATTCACAGAAACGTTCTCTGGGGTAGTGATAGATCCATTTATGAAATAATTTTGCAAGAGCAATAAAATTAATTAACCAGATTATTTTCAAGGGAAAAATAGAGATAGAAACATGCTTATATATTTATGTAGATATACATATACCTACATAAGTGTGCACTGATATATCCATACCTCGAGTTTCACATCCTATCGGTACTCTCTTCAGCATTATACGGACATGGGTACATGGGATAAAATGGACTACTATTTTGGCTGGACATCACTTCTGAGTGGCAAATATTTCCAAAATTTGGCACGTAAAGTTCGATTTAACAGTTGCCCTGAGTAATAATTTTATTTTCTGAAATTTAGAATTATTTCTGATTTGAAAGTTCAGTGCTAGTGTGTGATGTCAGCAGCTGACCGCACAGAAAAATGAAGTAAATTTAAAAATGCTAAAATTCTAGATTCACTCCTCCCACTTAGCCGAAATCGATTGAAACACCTTTGTGAATGATTTCGAAATAGTGAGACAATGTTAGCCAAAAATTAATTTTGTAAAAACATAGCACAACCCTCACATCTGTAAACCTGTATACTGATGTACACACAAAAATGTGTTTCAAAAGTTCGTTTATCACACGGATGGTAAATATAAAATACACAAAATAGAAAATCAAGAAAGTGAAGATGAGAAAGTATGAGAGAATACTATTAATAATTAAGGAGAAAAAAATGACCTTCATTCCGCTGTATTGAGTTGACGGTTGTGTTGCTCATTATAGTCTACAGAAATAATTAAGATCAATATTAGAATGACTTAGCGAACATTAAGAAGATATAATTTCCAATTATCTAACAGAAATTTCAGAAAAATTGAAATTTCAGGTAAGTGGGAAATTCACACCGAAGTGCTGCAGGCCTTATGACAGAGATGCAATATGACGTGACACATTTACTTCAAATTCTTTTACAGTTATGGAGTTTTTGATGGGCTGGGAAAGTTTTTTCCACAAAAGAGCTCCAGAAACTGAGAGAGCTTTTTGCCCCACGTTAGATGAACTGTAACTGACCAAGACATCATTCCTCCGATTTGGTTTATTTGTTTGGGATATTGGATGGGCAAAATTTTACCACATCTGCATTGCTCTGAGGGAGGTACAGAGATGAGAACACTCGTCGAGCTCTTTGGATCATGAATCTATTCGGTATTGGGCTCCAGTCGAGTTTTCTTAAAAGAGGGGTGGCATGATCGTGTCTCTTGAAATTTCCTTTGCACACCACTTTAGTGCAAAGTTAATACATTTTTGCAACTCTTTTTGACGATATTGGGGTAAATCTCCCCACATTAGACTGCAGGAGTCCAAACGCGAGAAAACTAAAGAATGAATCACTTATAACCTGGATTTTTCGTCAAGTGTGTTCTTAATGCAGTGAAAGAACATTAAAGTTCCGTTGATTTTGTTGCACAATGTTTCAACGTGTGAGTTGCAAGTCATATTCTTGTCAAACCAAACACCAAGATTTTTTTACCTTATCTACTGGTTTAATTTTATCGTCTCCAAATGTTAGCGTAAATTTCTGGTTGTATTCTGTGATCCAAAAAGAATGCAATGCGTTTTACTCGCGTTAAGTTTCAGACCATTGTTGTCATACCACAATTTCAGATTTCTTAGAAGGTTTTCAGCGTTGCTTTGTGTTTCTTCCATATCCACTGTCGAACTTGTCATGGCAATTTGTACGTCATCAGCATACATTGAAATTTTGTGTTCGGCATAGGGGAAAAATCACTGATGAAAATTGAAAATAGGAACGGGCCGATGATTGAACCTTGAGGAACGCCAAAATTATTTGGTATGAATGGTGACATTTTTTATTCAAGCACACCGCATGAGAGCGGCTTAGTAGGGAGCTTTCAAACCATGAGTGTCTATTCTAAGGTTTGAAATTTCTTGTAGAAGATTTTTATGCTCAACATTATCGAAAGCTTCGGAGAGATCAAGCAATAGCAGGAGAGTTAATTTTTTTGGTCCATATCATTGTAAATTTTTTCTGTTATGTCTAACATTTTAACATGTCTTGGTACTGGTGTTTCTTCTGTAAGCATATTGAATGCGGTGAAGTAGATGTGACTCGTCTAAGTAAGACGAGAGCTGGTTTGTTATTACTTTTTCTAATATTTTGGACATAAAAGGCAGGAGACTAATTGGTCTGTAGTTTGACGCTCTATCGATATCACCAGATTTATGTAATGGCTAAATAATGGATAGTTTCCATTGATCGGGAAACTTGTTTGTGGCTATAGATGTATTTATTATCAAACAAATCAGAGGTGCCGTGACGGGGAAGCTGTCTTTTATATATTGGAGGCTAATGCCATCATGTCCTTTCGCTTTAGTATTTTTTAGTGAGTGTAAGATTTTTCGTATCTCTGTTACGCTAACTGGCTTTGGTCTCCATTTGTTTCTAGTATTTGGGGATGAAACATCACTCAGATTTGCACCTGTAGATGTATCTGAAACTGTCTTAGACACTTCATTGAAAACATCTTCGCCAACTTTTGAAAAGAAAGTGTTAAAGCCATTCGCTGTTTTTGAGGGGTTGTCAAAAGTGCTTCTGCAGTCTGATCTTTTATACTGAGAAACTTCTCTGATGATTTCCCAAGTTCTTTTTGGTTTTTTTTGCCGCCAACTGTTCATTGTGGAAGTAGTCTCGTTTTTCTTCCTTAACTTTTCTTTGTAGGATTTTCTCATGATCTTTATATAGCTTTCTTAGCGCACCGTCTGATTTGTTCTGTTTGTACTCACGCTGCAAATTTCTTTTATCTATGCTCAACTGTTTTATCTCATCTGTTATTCATTTAGAAATTCTTGGCCTAACTTTCTTCGTAGTGAAAAGTTAGTGAAAGGATTCGTAGTGAAAGGATTCGTTAAGGGCTTGTTGGCTTACCTTTTAACGTTGCCCGGTTCCGACACCGACAGCAACCGCCAACCAGCTGCCGCAGCTGTTTGACCTTCCTCGTTGTCCCAGAGGAACGAAAGCAAGGCACTTGCCGGCCTTGCACAAGTACCGAACCGCAGCGAAGACAAATACGAACGAAGAACGAAAACACACGCGTCAGCACTCTACCACTTCCGAAAGTACACTGCCGCCATCCAGCCGCAGCCGTCCGGCAGCGGCGGCAAGATCCCAAAGTAAGGCGGTGGAGCGCACATCGCTGCAGCGCCCTCTTGCGGTGGCAAACACTTCAACACCACATCTCCCACAGTTTCTCACGAAACTCGCAGTGCTTGGTACCTAGCACTCGTACTCATCCAACTACGTGGGACGCCGTCGCTCGCGGCGTGACCGCATCAATGGCTCAGGCTCCCCCTGCTGCGGCTCCGTATCACTGTCGACAGCATTGCGCTCCTCGCCCTCTTCTTCAGGGGAGTCCTCAGCCGACGCGTGCTCTGCCGCCGGCACAACGGGCGCCGGGTTTAGTGCGTCGACAACAACTGCATCGGGCAGCGCAAAAGTAGCTGCACCACCGCCGCCCCCTCCACCGAAGCTCACTGCTTCGGGCTCCGCGGCGCCAGCAACCCCACTATGGTTCTCAGGAACCCTGACCCGGTCACCGCCAAATCGCCGTCTCCTGACGTCGCGCACATGCCTAGGCATGCAGTCTACGCAGACTACATACTTAGACACGACGCTGGGGACCTCACCAGACGTCCAATGCTTCGTGCACGAAGGCAGTGGGGATTTCACCCACACCTCATCACCAACAGCAAAGCTGTTGTGCGCGCAGCCATCAATCGCCCGAAGATTGACGTCGAACGGCACTCGCCAGCGATACCGAAAAATACCGCTCGAAGGGACTGAGCCCGCCTCAGTGTCCTTCCGGGGCGTCACATTGTACCAAAATGTAGCCTCTTCAGGAGTGATACCTCCCCTGGCGGCGATCCTCTTGATCGTCCGATGATTTCTCTCAACGATCCCGTTGCCGCTCGGGGCGTAGGCGGCACGGAATCCCAGTGAAATCCCCCACGCATCAGCGAACTGCTCCACAGTCGCTGATCGGAACGCCGTAGAATTGTCCAGTAACAACTCGTCACACGGCCCGCGCTCAATTACGACCTCACGCAAATGAGCGACGATACTCACTGCAGACTCATTCAGCAGCCGCCGCCAGATGGCGAACCGCGAGGGTCCGCAGTCAACCATGAACAAGTAGAGCTTGTTGCCATAATGGGTTACGTCAACCGCAACCCGGCGCCAACTCTCCTCCACAGACAGACCCCCTCGCTCCACGAGATTTTCCTCCCGCAGCGCAGGATCGATCCGCTAGCAGGCCTCGCATCCAGCCAGCTCACGCTTCACCTGTTCGCGCGACAGATCACTACGGATCTGATGCGCCAAGTAGAACGTCCGATCGATGCCCAAATGATGCGGCAGATGAGCCGCCCAAATGGCATCCTCGAGATTCTCCCCAGTAGCAAGCACGGCAGACACCTCTGCGACGGCTCCACAACCATCACGGTAACTAAGCCACCACTCAGGTACCCTGGTCAGCTGGTCGGCCATGTTCTCGATCGTCGAGACGGAGCGAACAGACACGACCAGACCATGCTCAGCGATCGTCTCACGGATCACCCCAAGACGTCGCTTCACGAGCATCTCCGCCGCGCCCTTCGTGCGAACACGATCGCGGCCGTCGACAGTGTTGTCCATCCATGTGACGACTGTCCGGGAGTCACTGGCGATCGTGAAGGTCTTAAAACCCCACGCAATCGCCAAATTGAAACCCCGCGCCACCGCCTCCAACTCGGCCACGTTGATATGAAGGTGATCTGACTCTTTTCGGAGCCAAGACGCATCCTCCACAATGAGGTCATCGACCTCAAGGGCCACCCCGACTCCGAGGGAGCTGGCATCAGCCCACACGGTAACCATACCATGCGGGTCGACACCCCACACGCCCCCAACAGGGTATCCCGACGAGCCCGCGCCATCAGCTCCGCAGCCAACAAGCTGACAGAACCGTCAACCGAGTCGTCCCAAGAGCCGCTGCACCCCAGCCGTTTCAAGAAACTGCAACAAGGACGCAGCCACCCCGCCACGGGGTAATGGCCGACAAACCGGCCGCACAAGGAAAACAGCCCTCTCTTCGTTAAGCCGACATTCACCGAACCAAACTCGGAAAGAGCAGTCCCCCGCGACATCCGAAGATGTCCGTTGGAATCTTTCCGTAGAGAAATCCCCAACAACCGGCCTCCATCCAGGCTCTCAGGCTCCTTCGCCGCAAGTCCGTACCGCACCAGGTGCTCCCGGAGCTCATGCGAGCTGAGAATGGACTCACAAACCACTATATCGTCGATATAGTGGTCCGTCCCTCGACGAACGCGGTCGTTCAACGACAGAACCTTGCCGAGAATCACAGTCATGATTCGAGGCGCACACGAGAGGCCGAAGCCTAATCGCGTCAAAGCGTAGGGCACACCCTTAAACTTCACGATCTGGTACCGCCACAGATCCTCGGAAACGTGGATCTGCAGGTACGCAGACTTAACTTAAGCTCGCCCCGCAGCTGCCGCCATTTCCGAATCTTGTCGCCACACACAGCGACCATGTCATCACCAGTATGACACTCGACAAAGCCGTTCAACTCACGATAATCCATGACCGGACGAACTTTGTCCTTCGTTGGCTGCACGACGGCCAGCAACGGAATGACGCCCTGGATGGGGCCATGCCATCGCCTCAACCAACCCTTCGAGATCCAACTCTGAATCTCCGCGTCATAGCGCTCACGCACGAGAGGCGCCCGAGTACATCCGTACTCCGCGATCCGAGTCTGCAACCCCTCGGGCGGCTTCTCGGACCACCGCCAACTGACGGTCCACCGACCGTCAGCGAACCTAGCAACAAAGTCAGGGTCGACAATCTCGATCGGCACTGGCGCACCTCTCGACCCCACCGACCCCAACCCTGCCACCAGGCCGGCTCCCAGCTTGGCACAGGCGAATCCATTGCTGGGCCCCCTACAGCATCCAGCTGACCAGGATCTGCCCCAGTCAACTGCATACTTCGAGTCAGGACCTCTCCTGACGGCGACGCCCCCCATGTGATCAATAACATCACTCCCTAGGAGACAGTCCACGCCAAGATTCCCCAACTCCGACATGACAAGCGCACTGACACCAAAGCAATGCCCCTGCAACCCGACTACCACACGACAGTGCTTCCCCACATGGGAAGTTCTGCCGTCCGCCGTTAGCAACGGCCGCCCCGGCCGGGGGCGTTGGCCCACCACCACCCGCGGACAAACCACCGTCCGCTCGCTCCCGGAGTCTACCAGACACCAAGAACAATGCCCATTCAAGATGGCACGAACGACTGGCAACCGACGCCCCGTCGTAACGCCAGTCGCTCCGAGCGATTCTAGATCACCCCGCCCCAGCGACACACTCGTGCCGCTCAAGGTCCCTCTCTCCGAGGGGGCGCCGTCACCTCCCTCGGGGAGAGGAGACCTCCGGTAAGCTCGGCTTACACGGTTTCCATTGAGGAGGACGCGTCGCCTCGACTGGCGTCCTCCGCAGAGAAACCCGACCCACCAACCGTAGGCCTACCTACCGCCGGACAGTCGCAAGCAAAATGCCCGACCTCTCCACACGCAAAGCATGCGAACTTCCTTTTTGCGGGAGCCTTCGCGGCCCCCCTACCAGCAGGCGCCGCAGCGCCTTGCTTCTGCGGGCAAACCCGCACGCGGTGTGCACCGCCACAGCGGTAGCAAGCACCCTTGCCACCACTGCCCTGCTTTCCCGAAGCAGCAAGGTCTGCCCCGAGCCTGGCCTCCTGGCCTCGCCCGGCTACAGCCCTCTGTGCGGCCATTCTTTCCCGCACTTTCGACACCACAGCATCGAACGGCGCAGTATACGCGTCCTCACGCGAAACTGCCCAAGTATACAGAGTAGTGGGGAGACCCTCGTAGAACTTGACCCTAAAAATTAAATCCTTCTTAGTCGACCCCACTCTCCCACTCAGACGCGCCAAGTCATCCAGGTACACGTACACCGACTCCCCGGCTGCAAGCCGACGGTCGGTGAACCGCCTATACGCCTCCTGCATAGGCAACGCAAATTGCAAGACCAGCGTAGACCAAACTACCTGCCACTGAGCAGCATCACCGACAGTCATAGAGCGAAACACCCGAGCTGCATTGCCGTCGAGCATGAACCCGATGACGTCGGTCGGAGCTGCGCGCTCTAACTGGCAGAGCCTCTCCAGGTTCTCCAGCCACTCCAGCGCGTCGACCGATACATCGCCAGTCAACTTAGGCAGCTGCCTAGACAACCGGTCGAGGATCGGACCACGCGCCTGAGTCAGGATGTTAGCCAACAGGCTAACATCCACAAGCACTCCCGACGTGCTCCCCGCCGGCGGCAATGGCGATCCCACATCGCCAGCTCCGGCTGCCGCAGCCTTCTCAGCTGCGTCAGCTACCTCAGCTGACGCAGCCTTTCCAGCTGCCGCCATCTCGCTACCAACAAGATGGCTACCACCACCAAAAGCCTAGATAGCTTGTTGGCTTACCTTTTAACGTTGCCCAGTTCCGACACCGACATTAACCGCCAACCAGCTGCCGCAGCTGTTTGACCTTCCTCGTTGTCCCAGAGGAACGAAAGCAAGGCACTTGCCGGCCTTGCACAAGTACCGAACCGCTGCGAAGACAAATACGAACGAAGAACGAAAACACACGCGTCAGCACTCCACCACTTCCGAAAGTACACTGCCGCCATCCAGCCGCAGCCGTCCGGCAGCGGCTGCCAGATCCCAAAGTAAGGCGGTGGAGCTCACATCGCTGCAGCGCCCTCTTGCGGCGGCAAACACTTCAACACCACTGAGCTGATACGAAATTTTCATTGAAAAGCGAAACTTGTAGATTGACATCGTCGGTGTTTTAGATGCCTTGAAATTCACTTCATCTTTCGAATAGATTTTGTTTAAATATTTCAGGGGAATAGTGGTTTTTCATGCGATATGCAATGTAACTAGATTTCGGTTTCTCTTTTGCAATATTGATTCGGCATTCTACCGAATGGTGATCAGAAAAGGACGGTAAGATCTCTGTGGTGAGTACTGCTTGGGGATTGTTTGTAATTGCTAGGTCAATAAGAGTTTTGGAAGTGTTAGTAATGCGCGTTGGTTCTTGAACCATTTGTGAAAGATTAAGTCTGTGCAGCATCTTGCTCAGCTGATTGTTTTTATTTTTCAGATCTACGTTAAAATCTCCGAAGACAAAGAAAGACTTTTTGGCTGTAGAGATTAATATAAGTGTATTTTCAGTGAAATCTAACGTTGGACGCAGAGATGCTGACGGATGTCTGTAAAGACTGCCGAATGAAAGACTTGTATTTGTTTACCCGAACATTGAGCCAAACCATTTCTATATCTTCGCATTTTTCTTTTATCGGAAATAAGGATGTTGAGTAGATATCTTTGATGAAAATGCATGAACCGCTACTTTTCTTACTCATGACTCCGTCAAAACGGTACAATGTGTAGCCGGTAATGTTGAAATATGAACATTCGATTCGTGGATCGAACCATATTTCAGATACACATAAAATATCGATATCGCTAGTGATCAACATTACCCTTGTGTCATCCATTTTACCATTTTGACTGCGAGAATTTATGGGGAATATTTTGATATTATTGATCTCCATAGGCCGATCTTCAGTTGAATTGTTGCATTTGCGAGGTCTATAGTAGAGCATTTGGTATTAGCCTCTAGGTCATTATTGCCACATTCACTGGTTGTGATTTCAGTTTTAGGAGAAATTTCAAATTGATCAATGTTATTTAGTCACAATATGGGGGCGGGAGCAGCACGAATTTCATCACGCATTTTTTACAACAAACATCGGCATCTTTGGGATGCTTTATTTCCAATCAAGCCTGATACATATGATCTTAGCATTGGTTTTTCAAATGTCTTATAACTAACACTATATATAGGACACCATCACGGTTCCCCCGTAAAGCCGGTACCCATTTCCGACACCTGGGTTGAGTGGGGAATTGTGCTTGAGCTTTCTCTTATACCCAACGGGGAAAATCGCCGCGCCAGCGCCGGGATACGAACCCTCGTCTCCAACATACAAGGCCGATCCCTTAACCACTGTGCCACCGTGAGCTAGGGCGAAAGATCTATCAAAAAATTTCTGTAGTTTCCAGAAAACTGTTAGGGTCATGTTTACAATATAAAAGGAGAAAATGTTTCACTCTTTCGCTCAAGAGTAATTTGAAATTGATGGGTGCATTCTTTCGAAAGTTACGAGTGGGTTAACTTGAGCTTTTTGACGGCGCGCGAGACGGAAATGTTTATCGATAAATTTTCGTAGTTTCAAGAAAACCGTTAGGGTCGTGTGTACTGTAAGAAGAGAGAAAATGTTTTATTCTTTCGTTTGAGAGTAATATGAAGTCGATAGATGCATTCTTTCAAAAGTTAGACCGCTCCCAAAACTACCACTTTTTTACCCTGGTTTTAGGGAGAAAAAATGTGTTCTAGTTTGTGATCGCGCGAAAGTTCGAAATTCGGCACGCTAGTCGTTTTTACCACGGTATACACCGTGTTTTTACCACAGATCTGTGTTTTACCCTGTTTATAGAGAAAGACTGTGTTCAAGTTTGTGTTCACGCGAGTGGTTGAAATTTGGCATACAGGTCAGGGCTGCCACACCTTGGGAATTTTCCCCAGATCTTGGGAATTCGGTCATGGCCTGGGGATTTAGGGAATTCGAAATGAAAAAGGGAAATATTTAGGGAATTTATGGTGTTTCACAATATATTGTATGCAAAAACTAAAATTGTTTTGATAATATTTACTTCTAACAAGTAACAAGTAAAATAACTAAAATAAAATCTAGAAATTGATCAAATTATCAGTACAAGAGGCCTGAGTCAGCTTCTTGAACGCATCATGGTTGAACAATACAAGTTTTTACGAGATCCGAACGAAGCGAGGTGGCTCAATTACAGCGGCTCTGTCACTCGTTATTACTGCTGAGGTGCTAAATGTGTCCTCGGTGACTTCGTGTGGTGAGGACGGGTGTGGCGCTCGCTCCGAAACAAAGCGCCTATTGTTAGAAAGAATGTACCTCTAACCTGAATGGGTACCCACTCTCGCCATGAGTATTCAAATGTGATTTAAATATCCCATATATACAAATAATCGAACTAAGAGTATAATATTCCCTCAAAAGTGTGAGAGTATTCAACCCTCGTTTACACGACGAACCCAACTCCCTCAATCTTCAAGATGGCATCTAAAAAACGACGCAGTACCAACAACAGCAACAACAACAGCATCGAGTTTCAACCGAAGTTTGGTCAATACCCTGATGTGTCTAGCTTAACGAACGACGGTAGAGAAGTGGTTTCTGTCCTTATAAAATACTTCGATTCAGTGATGACAAAATTTAATAGTGATATTGTTGAAATACAAAATGAAATAAGCCACCTTAAAACGCTATTTGAAACAAAAGAAGCGGAACACAAAAAAATTCTCGAAGAACAGAATGAGAAAATAGATAGCTTAACCTCCCGCCTCGACCAGTTGGAAAAAAATTATCAGCGCCGAGACATTGAAGACAAAAAATGTACTCTCGTCATTTCTGGAAGGGAAATACCGCAATCTCACGCAGACGAAAATTGTAAAGATACAGTCTGCCAGCTCCTGAAGGACAAGATCAACATTGACCTCTCCGACACTGACATCACGTCAGCTACAAGAATGGGGAAAAAACAGTAACTGGGAACGTAGATCAAAGAAACATTGCATTTGAACTAAAACATTATAACAAAAAACGTGAAATTCTCAACGCCTGCCGAGAAAAGAAACCAAAGTTCTTCTTCATAAATGAATACCTCATACCTTCACGAGCTAACGCCATGTACATTCTGAGGATGGCCAAATGGAAATTCCCGGATAAAATTGGAATCCCAAGAACACAGGATGGAAACATCTTCATATTTAACCCCGGAAACCAAGATTCAAGACGCCGCGAGATCAACACGCCAGATGACCTCGAGCAATACTTGATGCAACAACTTAATATGTCATCGAAGCAAGTCATGGGTGACTAGACTAGGTTTTCCCCTAAATTAGATGTCAGTTTTGTGTTAGTTTAACTTCAATTAGGTATCATGTCAGTTTACCCTCAACTTGATGTTAGTTTAACCTGAATCTATACAAATGTACAACAGATGTGTTTGTAAACATTTATGACAGCTGTTTGTGAACTTTTGAAAAAACGCAATCAGCAGGTTTTTACCTCCCAATGTTACTGTGAATTTTTTCTTTCTTTACCACTAAAGTTATTATAACGCGTAAACCATATTAACTGATTATATCATTGTCGTTATAATCTTTAAAACTTATTACCTGTTGTATGTGAACGTGTAAAAACGCCCTCATGCAGCAATCTGTTACACCAATGTTGTGATATTGAACTCCAATATTATTCGCTCATGGACAGAGTTTATGTGTACTCACGTAATCTCACTATATTTTTTTATACTCTATGCTCTCGTACTTCATAAGCTAGAGTTTTAGACAGGAATATCCCTTAAAGCTTGATTCTGTATTTCGTTTTTAAGCTCTATAGTACCTACTTCTTACTGTTTTCTAATTTTAAATGACTGATCACCCCGAGATATTCGAGGAAATCGACACAGATCTCAATCATTTGAACAGAATATATCCAAACCTAAACGACTCTCAAGAGTGTAGGTATACTAATATATCAAAATTCAACGAAACTATACGAATAACTGACCGAGATTTCTCACTCCTGTGTTGGAACTGCAGGTCACTCTATCCAAAATTGGAAGAGATACAATGTTCTATTACTGAACTTAAATATAACCTAGACGTGATTAGCTTCACCGAAAGTTGGCTAGATGACTCGACTAAAGACATGATTCAATTTGAAAATTATCATAGTTACCATTCGCTAAGAAAAAACCAGCGGGGCGGAGGCATCAGCACATATATATCTAACCACATAGACTCGAGAACCATAGCAAGTGCAACAATGAATCAGGATCATATAGAATCACTCTTTGTAGAACTGTCTAGAGACGGTAAGCGCATTGTGCTTGGAATGGTGTATAGGCCTCTTAAAGCCTATCCTATATCCTTCCTGAATGAGCTGAATCGTATTATTTCTCAGTTCAACAGGCCCTTATACAATGACATAATAATATGCGGTGACTTCAATTATGATCTACTGAAACATGAAAGCTATGAACCAATCTCTAATTTCCTAACAACCTTTCAGTCTCAATCCTTCCTTCCAATCATTACAATGCCTACACCATTAACCTCAGAGTGTGCAACGCTGCTTGACAATATCTTTATGACAGACCCAAGTGATTTTCTTGCAGGAATAATTACTTCTGACTTTTCAGATCACTTCCCAGCTTTTCTTATTAAGAAAAATGTCTATATTGCTTGCACCAAGGCACGGGCTGAAAGGTTAACAGGTTAACATCGGCATCTTTGGGATGCTTTATTTCCAATCAAGCCTGATACATATGATCTGAGCATTGGTCATATAACTAACCCTATATATAGGACACCATGACGGTTCACCCGTAATGCCGGTACCCATTTCCGACACCTGGGTTGAGTGGGGTATTATGCTTGAGCTTTCCCTTATACCCAACGGGGAAAATCTCCGCGCCAGCGCCGGGATACGAACCCGCGAATCCAACATACGAACCCGATCCCTTAACCACTGTACCACGGAGAGCACACTTACTCATAGCACACTTACTCAGAGCACACTCACTTAACTTACTCATATCGTAAAATAAACGAATCAAATCTTGAAGAAATGCGCACCGTTCTAGAAGAATCAATGCCTACATTGCACATCTCTCAACGAAATAATAATGCTACGATCATTGATGAAGCAGTAGTAAAGTTGAATGAAACTATAATGACCGCATACAATCAGTGTTGCCCAATTGTAACTCGTACAGTTACCCCGAAAAATAAACAAAAGCCCTGGATTACTAGAGACATCGTGATAGACATAAAGAAACGTCAAGCGTACCTAGCCCTCCTTTGCGAAGGGCGAATATCTAGAGAAACATATAACCGATTCAGAAATTATGTAACAAACCAGATATGAACATCAAAAAAGAACTACTTTACGGTCAAGTTTACTCAATTCAAAACTGACGTTAAAAAGACTTGGCATCTCCTTAACTCTTGCTGTAAACCAAATAATGCCGATAAAAAGAAAATTAAATATGTTATTCAAGATAATGTAAAATACCATGAGAAGAAAGAAATTGCTAATATTTTTAACAACTTCTTCGTAAACGTAGGGAAAACTATAACTGATGGTATTCCAAGTGAACCTACTGATCACCTGGAATTAATGGATCATATTCGAGAACCCAACTCCTTTTTCTTTACGCGTACAAACTCCTCCGATGTAATTACGTGCATAAACAACATGAAAAATAAATCGAGTGGGTTACAAACGCTTCCGACTAAAGTACTTAAAGTTATTGCTGACATTGTAGCCCTGCTGATATCAAACATTATTAACCAGTCTTTCTTACTAGGCAATTTCCCGAACTCCCTCAAGGTTGCTAGAGTAACCCCTATCATTAAAAGTGGTGAAAAAACCTGTGTAAACAATTATCGACCTATCTCCGTTCTACCAATTATTAGCTAAGTATTCAAAAAGATTGTGTATAAAACAGTGTACTCTTATTTTGAACAAAAATCATTTCTTTACGATAAACAATACGGCTTTCGCTCTAAGAAATCAACAACACAGGCTATATTAAATCATTTACAATTCCTCTATTCTAATATAGATGAAGGAAAGCCTGTATTCTCTGTATTTCTTGACTTTCGAAAAGCATTCGATTGTGTGGACCATAAAATACTACTCTCGAAGCTACACTGTTATGGCATTCGAGGGATTGCGCATGATTGGTTCAGATCATACCTAACAAATAGGAAGCAATACGTTGTCATTGACGACGCAAAAATCAGACCCACAGACAATTAGCCATGGAGTTCCACAAGGATCTGTTCTTGGGCTTCTCCTGCTTCTGATTTTTATCAATGGTATTGTAAAATCTACATCATTCTTCAAATTCATACTTTTTGCCGATGACAGTACGCTTTCTGCGGTCCTTCCGAACCAAAATCCTGCTATGATTGTGGAGAGTATAAATAATGAACTTCACAAGGTTTCATCGTGGCTCAAAGCTAATAAAATAAGCTTTAATATTGATAAAACAAATTATATTACATTCTCATACAAGAAAGATGTATCTCTCCCATACATTAAAATTGGCGAAGGTGAAATCGAAGAAACCAACTCATGTAAGTTTCTGGGTATCATAATAGATAAACATCTGACCTTCAAAGAGCACATCACTTATATTAGTTCTAAATTATCAAAATCCATAGGAATCCTAAATAAAGTTAAAAATTTTCTGCCTGAAACAGCTTTACAAATGCTCCACCGAACGCTCATTTCTCCATACTTGCAATACGGAATAGAAGCATGGCACGGAACTGATAAAAATACAACCAACAAAATTTTACTCTGCAGAAAAGAGCTGTCAGAGCGGTAAAAAATCTAGAATATAATGCTCACACAAATGATTATTTCAAAAATTTACAAATACCTAAACTTTCGGATCTCCACAGAATCTCTATCTGTAATTTCATTTACAAAACACTAAGAAATGATAGCGAAAATAGCCTAAGACAATTATTGACTGCGCAAACTGGTCATCACGACCATTTAACCCGAAATAGAAGTAAATTCATGCTTCCTTATCATTCAAAGGCCCGGTCGCAACACAGTATACTCTTCGTTGGAACCAAAACTTGGAACTCTATACCTGCGGAGATCCGTAAATGTAATTCGTACAAAGTATTCAAAAGACATCTTGAGTCTCACTTCCTATCAGAAAACTAGTCGTGTAAGATCACCATGTCAAATCTTGCCTCCTACATGTAATAATGATATTGTAATAATGTAACTTGCTTTGGGTAACATAACCGATCTTCAGTCTGCTCTTGAATCGTTTTATCGAACATTCTTCTAAATATAGCCGATTTGACCTATATTGTAAAATACAGCATAAAATATCGAGTTAATTATCTCAATGATCAGCTTAATGCGAAACTAGGTTAAGTGAACTAGGTTAAACATTATTGTACACCTTAGAATAACGTGATGATAGGATGCCCTAGAAGTCGCTGAACTTGTTCGGGCCCTCAGGTAGCTATACTCAAATCTGACCATTGTACTAGACTTAAGAATCATTCTACCTTTGTATCACCTGTGGTAAATAAATTGTTTAAAATTGTTTAAATTGTTTAAATGTCTTTTAAAGTGAACGCCTGTGGTACTAGCGCTACCGGTAGCGGTGTCCTTATTGCTTTATCTGGTTGTAGTTAAACACCATAGAATCACCTAAAAAATGTGGCACAGTTAAATATTCAGAGATGATTGGTTGAACGATTCCGAATTCAAAGATTGGCTACAGAAAGGTAAAGATCAAAACCGTGCCAGTCGTGAGTGCTGGTATATTATGTTCAAAAGTGTGAACAAGTTTGCCCTACAGAAACAGTAGGAATCCAAAAAGCATAAAAAGTTATGGGCTTATGAAGTCGAAAAATGACATCGCACAATTTTTTTTAGCCGGAAACGCATAATGATGACCAATAAATTAAATGGCACTTCCCTCGCTTGTTGATGAAGCTCATATAAATGAGATAGACAGTCCGAGGAGGTTTTCGCCTAATTGCAGCTGACCTATCAGTAAGGGAATGCCCAATTCCCCAGTATTGGAAATCATTAGGGGAAATGAAAGATGGCTTGGGTAACCCTAATTTGGCATCCTTTCATATTTAAAGACTTGTCTGGATTGCGCTTTCGTCTCCATTTGTTAAAAAGTATTTTTCTCTACTTAACTGAATAAAAAAACTAACAATTCCTTAAAACCAGAAACTGCCGAGCACCTCCTTCTTGCTAAGCGATAATTGGCAAGAAATAATGCACAGTATGCCAAGTGGGGTTCTGAACAAAGTTTAATCACTGGCCTAAGAATTAACGTGAGCTGTCAATCAAAAAGACCAAAATTGACTGAAAAGGTTGAAAAAATTAAGATCTCTTGACTTTCGTGCTGGCATTGATGATAAAAATTGAGAATAAACCTGAAAATGTATTTAAGATAAACACAAATATCATATTTATCACTTTTGGTACTACCTGGGGAATTTTATCACGATCTGGGGAAATTTCAGGGGTCAGTCTGGGGATTTTGGAAAAATTTGACTAGCATCCCTGATACGGGTTGTTTAACGTGTTATGTTTGCTTATTATTCATTATAATTTATAGTCTAAACTAAATATTTAACATTTAACGAATATTTAGCAGATTTCTGTTAGAAATTTAGCTTCTTGATGCGCTATTGAGTTGGTAAGTGATGGTAACACTGCTCTGTTGGAAAGTGTCTGTGCAAGAGCGCGAGCTGGGAGAAACTGCCAAGTGCGGTTGAATATACAGTACTGTAGTATGTACAAAATCTTAATTGGTAGAAAATTATAATCTTGACTTATAATATTACTAATGAACCACTCGAAGTGCTGCATAGTAAAACTTTTCTCCTTTCTGTCAAACCAGACCCAGCTCGGACGAGAGAAACATACTCAGCAGTGGAGCTGCAAAGAGACCTCTTCAAAGCTCCAATAAACTTCAAATAAACAGAAAAAACAGTTGTCAGAGTTAAAATATATTCATTGTCTGTGTTCTGCAGGTTTTTCTTTGTTGTAAAATGCGTTTATTTTACTACTAACGGAGATAAGTTCAAAATATCAGCTAAGGCAGTGTTGAATATTATACAGTTCAGTTTTGAGACATATATAAGGTAGAGGAGCACTATAATTTAGCTTAGTGCAAGGAGAATAAAAAGCTCATCATTTAATAAAGAATAGGTTTTCCTACAGAGGCCTTACAATTTGGCATTGTCAAATATAGTGCAAAATGCAAATAAGATAAGAACAACAGAGATTTGGATGCAAACCTATTTGATGCTGTTGCTCATTTATACTACTTCACAACTTAGGTGAATTCAATCATTAACCCTTTAACGCTCACATTTTTATACTCATATTACCGTTATCACAACCACTATTACTAAACCGACACTGGCATTAGGTAGTCACTGTTATCAAAATGTGGAAGGAACTGCCACTTGCCAGTGGAGTTCAAAGGACACATTATTGAACAAATTGAATAAGAAATACAATATATTATTGTTATTTTTGAAAGAGGACCATACAGTCCACTTGGGCATTAAAGGGTTAAAGAATTTGAGATATTTGAAATCATTTACTAGCCTTTTTGGTAACTCCAAAAGTTATCCAATAGCAGTTAAATAATTGCAACTATACACATTTCTGGAACTTGTAATGTTTTTACATAGGCCTAAATGAACTATTCTTCATGAACAAATCAGTATTGTGGTTAATGTTAAGGAGATGCAACTAATTAATTTTTGAAATTTTGTTGCCTGTATCATGGTAATTGTATTGAAATTAACAACTTTTCATCTACGCACTTGTTGGGGCAAATGAGTATTTAATGAGTTATAGCGATAAATTACTGCCCGCAACTCTAGTGTTTGAAGTGGAAAGAAATTCATCGAGCATGCCATATGGCAACACTACAATGGACTCTCCCTTCCGACGCACTCGAATGATCTAGCGCATTCCCGCCATGTAAAACAAAAGTTAACATACCGCCATAATTCATTATTTTTGGGTAATAATTTCTATTGTGTTATTGACTAAAAGATCATAGAAGTGGGTTCAGGCTTTGCAGGATGAGCTAATAATAAGTTATAAAGTATTTAAACGTACTCTTACAGCTCAATTGCACAAAAAATAAAACCTACCGCTCTAACTGGTAAAATACCCATTTGCCACAAAAAGTGTATAAAAAAGTAGTTTATTTTGATGTAATTTCCATGATTCACACAACACATATTCAAAAATTGATTAGGCCTACTAGCTGTTTATTTGTTTGCATTCATCATCAAAGACTAAACTTAACATACCGCTATAACTTGTGAAATTGAACTGTAGCTCGTTTTCTTCTATAACAAAGAAGAAAACTTGTTTATTTTGATCTAATTAACTATGTTAAGGCCTCAAAAACTGATAATTTGATTACTACCATAAGCTCAACATCTATCAAAATTTGAGGTACTTTTTTAGGTATTTGTACTTCTTTATAAGGACCATCAGGTTGTAATAAAGGCTCAACTGCTATTATTTGTCTCTTGAATTTGTTACTCTAATAGTATTCTTTGTATAATTTCATGTAAAACATTGTACTGTAAGGAAATGTAGGTCTGAAGCAATTGCTGTTAGTAAAACAAACCATCATGATCGTTTGACAAAAAAAAACATTGTAATTTACTCTTACAAATCCAAGGCGTGATCTTTGTCTATTTTTAATTTTTAGAATAATGCTTTTCTACGAGATTCAGCTACTGTTTTTATTGAAATTGGTGTACCCTGGCAAAAGGTGGAAGGTTCTAAGCTAAAAATTAGAGAGGCTTTTCCTTTTTAAATAGTGAAGGTTATTTTATTTTGTAACAGATTGCAGAGAATTAATAGAAGAAAGACTTTCTCTTCCAACTTTTATCTTGTTTTATAAACTTTGTTCCTAACTTATCATTTCTATGTGTAGGGATCCCATGTAAGAACAGACTTAGTACATTTTTTGCAATTTCTTACCTATATACTAAATGGTGTTTTTTCCTCTTTTTGTGAATATTTTTGTTGTGGTTAGGGAGCTTCAACTACCTTATCTGATCTTTTGGAATTATAGCCTGATACTTAATCCTATGTAACAGCTATAGAATGAAATTCCTAAATTTTTTCAGCGTTCAAAATGCATGTTAAAATTTTCTATTCACTATAGTATTGCATGGGGCCCCCCCTCAAAAAATTTATTTATGACTATTTAATTTGAATTAAACTTGTTCATATAAAATTAACTTAGGTCAATGTGAAGTTTAATGCAATCACGGGAATTAATAATTATATTCCAAACAATCACTAAAGGAACCCATTTAAGAACGTTTTACATGAACGACATTCTGCTCGCTGATGCTTTATTTTCGAATTATTGAACTTTGAAGTTGGCTTTCCCACGCCAAAGGAAGCCAGCGTAATTTAATTAAAAACGGAAGCTAACCCCATATTAAAAACGTAAAGAGGTTGGGTCGTGAGGGGTAGGCACAGTTCTTCTAGCGAAAATTATAATTAAAGCTTCTAACCCACCCATTAACATGACGACCAAAATCTTGTTTACGTTGGCTCTAAGGTGGCGACCATCATGGGTGCCGCCATGTTAGAGCCGATGTCAACAAGATTGCGGTCGTCACCCTAAGGGTGGGTTAGAAGCTTTATTTATAATTTTCACTAGAAGAACTGTGCCTACCCCTCACGACCCAACCTCTTTACGTTTGTAATAGCTTCCGTTATTAATTAAATTCCGTTTCACTCGCTCGCTTCCTTTGGCGCAAAGGCCAACTTCAAAGTTCAATTATTTGAAAATAACGCATCAGCGAGCAGAATGTCATTCGTGTAAAATGTTCTTAAATGGGTTCCTTTAGTGATCACTGGGATTGCAATTATTATTTTCTGTGATTGCATTAAACTTCACATTGACCTTAACTTATTTTAACCCGCGCACGGTCGCGCATCCCTCAGAAAAGTAGTCAATTTACCCGCGTTACTCTGCCGTTCCCTGTTCACTTACCGTAATAGGCAGAGATGTAAAAATATGAAGTAATGAGTAAAAAATGTTGCTTTACACTTTGATGTTGTCAGATTTTTGATAACTTGAACCGTTTCTTTGTAATATGGAGTCAAACTCCGTCGATTTTTGCACAACATTGCTTCAAAGAGATCAATGGCCATTTTTGTGTTTTGGAAACAATGTAATGTTTTTCACTGCTATTTTATGCAGAAAATCCTTCCAAACCTGCTGATGTTTTTATTTTTCCTCTACAACAATTAGAAAAAAAGTTATGACCATTCATGTCTACTAGGTGTTATCCATTCTTCGTTTTAGTTCCTACATAAATGCATGTTTGCATGTCTGGTTATATTACTGTAAGTATAGTGTTTCGAAACTTGTAATTTTCACACAATATGAATAAAATACTGCTCTACACGCTACTGACTTCAGATTTGTCTTATTTGCCATTTTTACGAAATAAGGCGAAATAAGGCCCTGAGTAGTTTCGCTGGTAACTGAGGCTGCCACTGACTGTTCGCACGCACACCCTCTCACGGTCGCCTCATTTACCACACTGACTGTGCTTACCCCTCCCAACTTCCAAGTGGTTGGAGCTCTGCCTTAACCCCCACAATGTGGGGGTTTCTGGCTCCAGCTGTGTAGCACTCGCTGAGACGATCATTTTGGTGTATAACAACTTGGGGTTATGCCTTACGTCTGGCAACCAGTGAGCCTGGTAAATGAGGCGACCAGTTACAGTGCGCGGGTTAATGCTCATTCTAGAATGTGCTATTTTTTAATAATTGAAAGTATAGTTTAAAGTATAGATTTTCATTCTTTTTTGCTGTGAGTTTCCTACTTGACTTGATTAGTTTAGATTGTGTTGTGGATCAATTTTTGGTTTAACTTTAGTTGTTATCTTTTTTTTATGTTTTCCATACATTTTTCTACAAGTTCCTGAACCAACATAGGCCTAGAAGTTAGGTATTGTTAAATTGTTGATTGTAATTACTTTAAATAATCATTACGCCAAAACTTTTGGTAGTAAAGGCTTTGTGTTTAGAACAGGAGTTGGCCAACTTTTTTTACCCATCAACCCCTTCATAGGATATTTGTGTTTACACTACCTCCTCCATGCACACACACATACAAATAGGTGAATACAAATATTAAACCATTATTCAAAGGGATCTCTACCAATTTATCAACCCCTTAAGCTCTGTCCTCAATCCCCAGGGGTCGACATTGACCACTTTGCTGACCTCTGGTTTAGAACAATGATTGAGTGCTTATATACTAAAATGTTTGATTGCAGTCTAGGTTCTCTTTAATTTTTAACTCAAAGAACACATTTGAATTTGAGTCTTGAATTCATCACCATTTTGATTTGAGCTTCCCTTGAGATTGTGTAGAGGTCCACTCCTTTTTACTCTGTGTCATAAAATTGTTTTCTACACATCTTTCTTTATCTGTCATATATCTATTTTGAAAATGACTTGTTTTTAGTTATTTAGATTTTAGGTTAAATTAAAAAAAATCATTTGAAAGTGTGTAGGTGGTGCTTCTTATTAAATTATTTTTCCTTCTATCAGTGTTGTTAACAAAATTTCCATGCTTTCTGGTTCCTGCATAAGGTACATTAAAATTTCAGGTTCTGTTTTAAGGAATCATGTCTTGCAGAAACATGCTACCAATAATCTCTAGTGGCCTTTAGACAAAGGGCTGCAGTCATGGATAGTGGAGGTAAGAATTAATGTGTTGATAGATTTTAATTACTGTAGCATAATAATGTGGTGGAACTTTTTCATTGCAAAAATCTGAGTTAGCTTCATTCACATTGGATAAAACATTTAAAATTTCTTGCTTTTTTAAGTGTTGCATACACCTAAAGAAGAAGAATTTTTCGTTTTTGCCTGGTCTAATGTATTTTGTCATGTTTTGTCACAGATTTGTTTTGTGCTTACCTATAATTATTTGTTGCCTCAAAGATTGTTCTCCTATAGTTAACACTTTGACTGTAACCTCACCCACCAATGGTCACTGAGGTGATTTCCATAATGATGCTGACCAACCAGCAATCATAGACTTGATTTTCATTAATACTCAGAGAAATTGAAATGAAGGCATGATTTATTTAATGTTTATTAATATAAAAATTGATCTAGAAAGTTAACTCAAATTGAGTTTAATAGTGAACTTCAGTTTGGCCTGCTGCAGTTAATGTTGTAAATGATCTAAAGTCTTGAGTAAACCAATAGAATTAGGATTAAAAAAAAAAACAAGTTTGCTTGTTAATTACCTGTATGTATTCTGTTCATTGCAAACTTCTTGATTATAATCAAGTGAAGTATGAAAAAAGTTGAGTTTCTTGGCTTAGTTATAGAAGTGAAATAAATTTACAAAGGAGACAACGTGTCACTTGTAAACAATTTGTATTGTGTAAAAGTTATACATTTAGGCTTCTGATAAATTCTTTAATTGTATTCAATAAGAGCTATGGCATTCTACCATTGGAAATTTCAGCTGTTTACTTCTGTGTTGTTCTCATTAAATTTCATTATTTGAAGTTTTCATGCTTGTTTGCAGAGGAGGAAATGGAGGTTGGGGAAGACCTGCTACTACCTGATAGTGATGAGCATGATGAAGTGTAAGTGCATCAAAATGTATTCAATTTTAGGCAGCTTTCCAGCTGTCTTAGTTTCAAATTGCATGGTTTAAGTCATCTCACAGCCTACATTGCATAGCTGCTTGATAATTTGTAGTTGTTTTCAAAATTTTTAGTATAATTTAATTCCAGAAAGTATGCTATTATCTAATAGGTAGGCATCTTCCTTTTATTGATGTGAAAAAATTTAGACCCTCCTTTTAGACCCTCGTTTTATGGGTCATTGAATTTTTTCTGGATCTAAAATATCTTTTTCAACTCTTATCTTGCTTTCTAAACTTTCACCTTGCTGTTTCTATGTGTAGGATGTAGAGATTGACCATGTGCATTGATTACTTGTAACTCCAATGCTAGTGATGTACCGATACCATTTTTTTGGCCGATACCGATACCCATTTTTTGGCCTATACCGATACCGATACTCCGATACTTGAAAATACCGATACTTTGACCGATACTACTACCGATACCGATACTTTGACAATCATCTAACCTAATAATACCCGTTGTATGTTATTTTATGTATTAGTTCGGTGTCCGCTTCTTAAGATACATAGGATGTCTGAGTTTGCGGTATCACGGAGACCGAAGTCCTCAGTGTAACATTGAAAGATCGTCTGTACATGCAATGAAATGTTTGAAATTTTATCAGGATAGGTTAGTAGTATTAGATAGGTTGTTGTGATCGCTGTAATTTGCGCATTTTCCTAACCATGTCGCTTTTGTGCAGCTTTCAGGCCATATTGAATAATTAAAAGACATTAAATTAAATATAGTAATTTGGTGAATAGCTGTGCCCGAAGTAACCATTTTTGAGTAATGGTGATTTGTCACCAAAGGGGAACTCCGAGTCAAGATAGCTTTGTGTGTTCTTGTGCATATGTGTTTGGCATAAACATTTTAAACCTACCCGACTTTCCGTTCTACGTATTGGCAACAGTGGAAAACGCATTAGTGGTGTAGGGTCTACAAGAACCGCAGTTGCTACCATGTAATGACGATCGCTAGGCCTTCGCGTCGTGAACGTGCTTTGCGGCGGTGCGAGTCACGACATAGAATTAGGATAGCATAAGTTAGATAATGTTGACGGAATTTTTCCATGGGTCCATCTAGCTTCAACGATGACATTGTCCTCGGCGTTTCCATGGGTCATGCTGCTACCTAATAATACCCTTGCCCTTGGTTCATTTGTTTGGTGTCTGTTTCTTCCATTTCTCTGTCACTCACGCTCATAAGGATAGTTATAATGGCCGTATCTGTGATACGAGTTTCAACGGTGCGAAAAATATTTTTCATCACGGGTACTGCTAGGATGGATATATTGTATTTGTTTATCATCTACATCTTGAAAATTTATTCATGAAAAGTATTGAATCCCATTTTTGGCGGCCCGTGCACACTTGTGTTAAAATAAAACCATTATAACTCCTACATGGGAGTTATAATAAAATTATTTCCTTATATATCTAATAATACAAAAATATTGACAAAAAAGTTTCCGATTGTTGAAAATAAAATGCTCTTGCTATGTTCTTATATATCTAATAATACAAAAATATTGACAAAAAAGTTTCCGATTGTTGAAAATAAAATGCTCTTGCTATGTTAACTATATTGTTGAGAAAAACAACAAAATGAAATCCATTCAATAGATATGTGTTTCTAATCGTATTGCAACGTAATGTAGACTAGCTATAATAGCAACTGGCTCCAAAAGTGGACCAAAACAATAGTTTCTCCGAAAAAGGATTGTCATTTTCGTGTTATTCGCACCAAATACGAGTACATACTTTGGCGAAAGAAAATATTAAAATTCGGTAAGCTCCGAAACCGAAAATATCCGTAAACACGCAACCATCTATAAGATGAGGAATTTAAAAACGAAAATTTCAAGGTACTTGATCATATTTATTAAGAATACGTTTCGGAGTCCAGATCCATCATCAGTTCGTAAATTTACAAATCTTTATGTCTGCAATAAAAGATAAAGCAAAATTTTGGATACAGTCATTAAAGAAAATCAAGAAAATAAAAATAAAATTAAAACATGTCCCAGAAAAACTAAAATCGACAAGATTACTATTTAGTTACAATTTGTTATGGTAGGAACTATCAGAATTGTTGAGGGCCGGTTTTCGTTTAAAAATATGTAGCGACTCTAAAATTCTGAAGTCACATGCATTTGAAGCCGAATCTAAGATTTAGTTGCATTTTACTGCGTGATTACGTACTGCGGAGTGTGAGGAGTAAGCTAATTAGTTCCCCGCGCGGAAGCTTCGACCCCAATGTTCGACCATTCTGTTATAAAAATTTCGTGACGTCATACTCATGCCGACGTACGATGATGTGCACTGCACACAACTGTATAACTGTTAAAAATAAATCAGAGATCGAGGTTCGCATCTCCATCGGAAGCGTATCCTTGTACCGGAAAAATGAAGCAACCATGAAATTATACAATTCCGGTACAAGGATACGCTTTTGTTGGAGAAAGAGCCTTTCTGATTTATTCTTACAGTTGTGTGCAGTGCACATCATCGTTCGTCGGCATTACGGCACAAAATTTTTATATCAGAATGGCCGAACATCGAGGTTGAAGCTTCCGCACGGGGAATGAATTCGCACTATTAGTACGTAATCACGCAGTAAAATGCAACGAACCGATATCCTCTGCGGACTTCAAAATCTTAGATTCGGCTTCAACTACATGTGACCTCAGAATTTCAGAGTCGCTACATATTTTTAAACGAAAACTGGCCCTCAACAATTCTGACAGTTCCTACCCATCGTAAATTGGAAGTAGATCATGTCGATTTTACTTTCTCTGGGACATGTTTTGATTTTTTTTGTTTTCGTGATTTTCTTTAATGACTGTATCCAATATTTTCTTTTTTCTTTTATTGTAGTCGTAATGAATTTTAATTTTACGAACTGATGATGGAGCTGGACTCCGAAACGTATTCCTAGTAAATATGATTAAGTTCATTGGAATTTTCCTCGTTTTTAAATTCATCAAGTTGCGATGAAAGCAATCAACTGACCCGTTCAGATGTATTGAACTATAAGATTGTTCGTGAATTGTTCAAACATCTTAGCATAGAAGAAAAATGCAAGATTCGTAATGAACGGTGATATGCATGCTAAGTTAAATAAATTATTAGCTTCGTAATATTTGGCGATTTACAAGCTAAATTAAAATAGAATTTTCGGATATTTCTATATTAAATTCACAAAAACTTTCAAATGCACCTTCAACTTTATTAAATTGGTTTGGTTTTTGTTAGCCTGTCACATACTTTAAGATATGGACATTAGGTCAAACTATAAAGGTTTAGTCGTAAAAGTATAAAAATTTTATGTAGCTACAGGGTTTAACTATTCATTTTACATAGCTTTCAGTTATGACCGTGACTCATCGGGAATTCAAAATAGTGAATTCAGTTAGCGGGCCTGATTGAACGCTATAATTCAACAGTTAGTCATCTAATTTACTAGGTATGAATAGGCTCTTTATTTGATTACAAGTACGCACAGCCCGTCAAAAATTACGGGACTCACTAACTTTCTTGAAAAAATTTTCCAAATGTGATGCCCAACGAATGTTTTCATCCTAACAGCGCTCGTGATGAAAAATATTCTTGTTCTTACGCACTGGTGAAACTCGTATCACAGATACGGTCACTATAACTCTCCTCATGAGCGTGACAAAGAAAATGGAAGAAGCGGACTCCAAATAAACCAAGGGTATTATTAGATAGTAGCAGGACCCGCGGAGATTCCATGGACAATGTCATCGTTAAGCTAGGCGGACCCGAGAAAAAATTCTGACAGCATTACCTAACCTGTGCTAACCTAGCCTATCCTAATCTAAGCTAACCTATCCTATCCTAACAAAACCTATCCTGATAAAATGTCGAATATTTAAATGCATGGAAACGCCATCTTTTAATGTTACACTGAGGAATTCGGTATCCATGATACCGCAAAATCACACAACGCGGACACCAAATAAATATATAAATAAACACACAACGGGTATAATTAGGTTAAATACTTTTACTTTCATGATGTATGACCTTCATTTGAATGATAAAATAAGTATTTTTGGAAAGTATCGGTAAAGTATCGGCCGGATTTTGCCGATACCGATACCACTAAAAATGGCCGATACTGCCGATACCGATACATCGGTACATCACTATCCAATGCCATGCTAAATAGTGCTATTTTTCTTCCTCTCTAGGGAATACCTTTTTTTCTAGTTAGGGAATTACAAAGTAATCCATAATTTTATTTAAGGGAAGCATTTTGGGGGGCATCTGGGGGCATCTGAGTCCAAAGGTCGATTCTCCCGATTTTTGTTTTTATTGCTTTAAATGAGTTAGAGACATGTCCCCGAATGTCTGTAAAAATATCAGGAACCTACCCCAGAGCTAACGTCCCTCCCGGGGGGGGGAGGGCATCCCTCTTACGGACCTTTTTTTTCATTTTTGAACCTAAAGCAATGAAATTTGGTATACTGATAGGAAATGCAATTTTGAATCATTTATCATCAATGACAAAATGCGATTTTCTTGAAAAGAAAACGGGAAATCATAGAAAACGACATTTTTGGGGGGGTTTTCTAAATGCTTCTCCTCCTACAGTTTTTGAGCTACAGTAATGATTTTGGTATCATTGAATGCAGAATAACGTGGACAAAAAAAAAAAAAAAAAAATCTGAAATTTTCAATTTTTTTCCATTTCATTTTTTCATATATTTTATCATTCATATTCCTCATCCCCATCCGAATATTTTTTTTATTATTGAATTTAGAGCAATGAAATTTGGTATACTGATAGGAAATACAATTTAGAATCATTTATCATTCATGACAAAATGCGATTTTCTTGAAAAGAAAATGGGAAATAGAAAACGACATTTGGGGGGGGGGGGTTTCTAAATGCTTTTTCTCTGATAGTTTTTAAGCTACAGTAATGATTTTGGTATCATTGGATGCAGAATAATGTGGACATTCCAAAAACTTGAATGCTTTTCCTCAAATTTCCAATATAAAAATTTAAAAAATTAAAAAGAAAAAAATCAAAATATTCTCAAGAAAATTCAAATTTATGACGTCATAACTTTGAAACAAGAATGAATTTTGAAAAACTTCTCAATACATTGTAAAGCCCTTGTTTTTCTGCATCCAATGATACCAAAATCATCACTGTAGCTCAAAAAATGTAGGAGGAGAAGCATTTTGTTTCTTAAAAATAGGTTTTATTAAAAAAGTAACTTATCAAGACGTTTGTCAACACTACTCCGAAGTTTACAAAGCTAGAGCAATGCGGTTTGTTGCATTTGAAAGTGAAATGTGTGTTCTACCTAAAATACGGGGCGATTTTCCAAATTGTTTCTGTAAAGCTTTCCATAGACTTTTTACCCTAAAATTATAACTTTTGCATTGAGACTCTGACAAAAAAATTCATATAAATTCGGAATGACATAAATCAAAAATTCCCCCCCGTATTATGGATAGAGCGCACGTTTGACTTTCAAATGCAACAAACCGCATTGCTCTAGCTTTGTAAATTAAAAAGCCTTAGCAAATAATATATGTATATATATAATTTTTTTTTTTTCAAATAAAAAATTTTCTATGGCCTTATGAAAAATTTTTGTTTAAGATAAGTTGTTACAAATGTGGAGATCTAGTAGTCTGCAAATTTTCATAGACGTACGTCCAATAGAACCAAAGTTGACCATTTTGTCAAAATGCTTCCCATAAGAAAAACTATAGATGTCTCTTCTAACATTTTAGGTTTGGTTACCAATCACTCAAGGGAGATGTTTTAAAATTGATGCCGTTGAATTAAGGGACGTAGAGTATTCTAAATATTCCTTAATATGCTCATATATCTGAGTATGATGAATACGTTACTGGTTTGATTTCTTGAATTTATGTTGATTAGTAACTTTGTTTTGAAATTGATGCCGTTGAATTAAAGGATATAGACTTAATAGAGTTCTCTTAATATGCGTTTATATGCTTTATATCTGAATATGATGAATACATTACTGGTTTGATTTCTTGAATTTATATTGATTAGCAACTTTGTTAGTTTGGCTTTGAATTATGCATGAAAAAATGCCAATTTCCTAACCATTTTGATAAAATTTCACTTCTATTTAAGTATCATAATATTTGTGTGCAATAACCATAAGTGCCTACTTTTTCTATATCATTTTCTGGTTAGATGTTAAGCTACGTAATTCAGTACCAGTAATTTTGCATTTATTTTATCTCAGCAAAGTATGATCTGTGACATTCGAATAAGCAATACAAATGTTTGAGACTAAAAGAAAACTGACAAGTTAAAGGTGGTAATTAACTTTAATTTAAAAAATGCACATTTTTTCAACCATTGAAGTGAATGTTTTCACTTGCAATATTCTTGGTTATCCAAATCTACAGTAAAACTTCATTTACAGATTTCACACTCAAATTGAACTATAATCTAAACAGATCTTTTTTGAATTTGTGCTCAAAATCCAAAGAAGCCTCTATTTTCTGTTGATTAGCTCATGTTTTAGAGAATTTTTTTATGAATCAATACTTCAGGGGAAAACAACTATTGTATCTATGGGAACTAGCACTCCCAGTGTTAAAATGTGTGAGGGCCCGAGCTGAGAGCTAAGGGGGCGGTCTAGATGGAAGTTGGAAGAATTGTTGATTTTCTGTTTTTAAATGCATCTTATAGAGGATTTTCTTGCGCATCCATTGGTACCACTCGTTCGTGTCTACTCAGGTTGGTACGTCGCCCCAAAGGGTAGAGCAAGCAAGCGGGTTGGCGTGACCTTGACGCTGGGCGACCCTTTCATCTTTCATTATTGGGGGGTCAATTGGGCGTGTTTCCTTGCGGCAATGGCAAGAGAGTTTTTTCATGGGCTTCTCAAAGTGCTTTCATATTCAAACAAAACATTATAACGCTGAGTAATAATTTTTGACGATTTAAGAATCCACCAGTTCTGTCTACACGCGTTTCGATTCATAGCTCGACGACGGCCGTAGTGTCATAGCTACGGCAATGGCAAGCCCACCAATCAAAAGGTCTTAAAAACTGCTACAATGCAGAGGAGTTGATTTAAAAAATGTATTATGGTAAAAAAAAATGTTTTGAAAAATGCATGTTTTAAACACTAACACTTATTGTTTTTGAAGTAGATTTTCTCCTGAGTTCCAAAGCTACAGCAATGACAAATATATCATTTGAAAGGGCTTAAAAATTGCAACATCAAGAGTTAATTGTGGAAAAAACTTAGTTCAAATGTTAGGAAGAAAAATAGAAAATTTCTTTTGGAGAAAAACACATTTTCTAGAAACTTGCTAATTGGCTTTTCAAATGTATCATCCAAAATTTTAGGGGTATAAGAATAAGATATATACCATTCGATAGGGTTTAGCAAGCTCTATCCATAAGGAATACAAGTTTTTGAAACATCTATTTTAAAAATTACATAACATGAAAAAAGAAAACCAAAAAAGAAGTCACATTTTTTTTCAAAAAATCCTAAAATTCCAAAAATAAAGTTCCCTAAATCCCTATTCTTTATGGTTATATATGTATGTATATATGTATATATATATGTATATATATGGCGCAGTCGGTAGCGTGTTGGCGCGGTAACTTATAAGTCACGAGTTCGATTCCCATGAACTCCCTGTACATTTATATGTTTATATGTATATATATATGCTATATAAAAATGAATAATCTGTTTCTGTAACCTCAAAGTTGTAGAAGTAGATAGAATTTTGAAAAAACTTCATTTTTTCGTGTATATAAAAAAATTTCGATGCAGATACAAAAAAACACATCAATAATAAAATATTTGTTGAAGCATTTCACGCCTGCTGTGAAAATTTCAGAGAAATCCATCCGTAAATTATGGATTTTATGCTTGGGTAGACCATCTCCTTAAGAAGGCCTTCTTTTTGTTGAAATGAAGTGTTTATTTTTTGCTATGTTATGCCTCAATTTTTTTTTCATTTACTGCTAACCTGCTTTTTTGGCACCTACTTACTACTTTCTTTATCAACTTATATCATGTTTAATGAACTTCTTCCTTACTCGCTTGTTCTATGCCCTTCTGCAATAATTCTGCAATCCGTTATCTTTATACTAAGTGGTGCATTCCTCCTTTCTCTCTTCGATACTCATTTTTTGTAGTGGTTAGGGAGGCTCAAATTAACATGGTTTAATCTACAAATCTAACAACATGCTGCTATTCCCTGTAAGTGTGTTCGTTTGTCTGCTACAGCTTGCAAAAGGCCAATAACTTGTCATTATAACTTATGTCAGGCTCTCCTGAAATCACAAACTTTACATTTGAAATCCTACTTCTCTCAAAATTTTTAGGGGTTCTACTATAAAATTCACATCATTTACCAAATTTTTCAAATTTCCCTTTTTCACATTTCTATTTCAACTAGGTTAATGAAAATGCATATAAATATGTAAAATTGAATTCTAAAGACATTTCCTTCTATCAATTTTTTTAAATTTTTGCAATAGAAAAGAAAGTTGTGCGAACATCAGAAAAAATATAATTGTGCAAAACTTTTCTCACTCTACAGTTTTTTATGTAGAAGCGCGATTTTGGTCTCATAGGACGCGAAAGGACTGTAGGTACCCCGCAACAAATTCTTTCATTGAGTTTCGAATTGGGAAAAAATTTATTGTTACACATGTCCAACATCTGCAAAAAATACAAAAAATTTTTTTCCCAACAAAAATTAAATTAAGAATTCAAATAAAATTACGCTTTGCTACGCTGTTTCCACTGTCGTACCGGCTCGGATGAGACTAAAATCATGATTTTAAATTGAAAACTGTAGTTGGGATGTGGTTTTACGCAAATTTATCTCCATGTATATGTTTGCACAATAACTTTTTTCTATTGCAAAAGTCAAAAATTTCCATGGAAGCAAATGTGTTCAGAATTCAATTAAATATCCCTATTCATTTTTGTTCACCTAGTTGCAATAGAAATGCAAAAACTTGAAACTAGAAAATTAATCTAGGCTCTATTGGGGAAAATTTCTTGGACAAATGTAGCAATAAATTTTTTTTAATTCCTAATTAAAAAAAATCCTTCATTGCGAGGTAGGTACCTTCAGTCCTTCCGTGTCAAATGTGATCAAAATTGCGCTTCTACTTCGAAAATTGTAAAGAAAGGAAAGTTTTGCCTGAGTATATAGGTTTTTCCTAGTCTGCACAATAAATTTTTTTTTGGCAAAAATTGAAAATTTTTGTAGAAGAAAATGTATTCAGAATCCAATTTTATAAGTCTGTACAAATTTTCATTAACTTAGTTGCAAAAGAAAAATGAAAATGGAAATTAGAAAAATTAGGTAAATTATAAACTAGTAACTCCCCTTTAAGAATTAAAAATATATCAATCGATAGGACTTGAAAGAAGCTAAAAATTTGTGAATGAGTTTTTTGAAGAACTGCTTCATTTGAAAATTATAACAAATAAGATGTCAAAATTGGGAAAAAATTTTTTGGGAAAATAAATTCCCATATTCTATGAATCATTATATCAAAATTGCACTCCAATTACTGGTTACCGGTTCTGTAACTTCAAATTGAAAGATTCCATTTCAAAAATACGTGTTATTTTCAGGTTTCAAAAAAAAAATAAATTTGCTATTAAAATTCGTGAGTCCAGTAAAAATTGTTGCATCATTTTACAACGATGTTGAAAATTTTAGAAAAATCTGTTTGAAAATGATGGACTTGAGTTTTTACCCAGGCTTGGGTAGACCGTCTCCTAAAGGCCTTCTTTTTGTTGAAATGAAGTTTTTTGCTATGTTACCCCCCAATTTTTTTTTGGGTTCACTGCTATCTTGTTAATCAGCACCTTCTACTAATCGTCAAAAACTTGCAGTTTTTGTCTTTTGAATTGGATCTTCTCCCACAGTTTTGAAGGTACAAGAATGACAAATATATCAATTGAAAGGTCTTAAAAAAGCTAGAGAAATTCTGCAATCAATTTTTGAATTTCGATTTAGGTTGAAAATTATACTAGATATAAGATGGAAAAAAGAAAAAAAGTCTAGTTTTTGGGAGAAAATTGCTGAAATTCCACAAATTAAATTATGAAAGTACATTGCAGCATTTCTGTAGACAATACATTTGGCTATCTAGAAAGCATGTTGCGGTTCTATAAGTTCAAAGTTGTAAGTGGAGATCTATTATCCGAAAAACCCATTTTTTCAATTTAAAAAAAAGTACATCTAAATAAAATTACGAAAAAACACACGAGTCCTAAAAAAAATTTTGCATTATTTTACACCTGTAGTGAAAATTTCAGGAAAATCCATAGAAGAATGATGGACTTTTTTCAGCCAAATGGTCCCCATAAGTTGAATGCAAAAATTTAATCCTCTAACAAGCTGAAACTGACTTCTGATCACTAAATGCTTAGAAAATTTTCTTATTCCTCTCAAATATCTGAAAACTAAAATTATCAAACTAATTTCTAGCGATGTGTAGCTCTTGAGCATTGTGCAAGATACGGTTTTTGAAGTCAAGTACCAACTAACAAAATGAGTAATATAGACAGACTTACAAAACAAAATTAATACGAGGAATCCTTGGAAAGAAGTTTTATAATATGAAGATATGGTAGTGTGTGTTCTTCTTGTAGATCTGTGTAATTGTACAAATATAGCTGCTCTAAGAAATTCATTCTTCCTGCTTCTTGGATGTTGAGCATAGCATGGCATTGGCAAATGATGCTTAATTAATCCCCTGCTCTCCATTTTCAATATATCGAGTTGCAATGATGGCCTCATAACATAAAAATGATGCAAAAAAACATATTAACCCTCTAACGCCCACATTTTTATACTCATATTACCGTTATGACAACCACTATCACTAAACCGACACTGGCATTAGGTAGTCACTGTTATCAAGATGGGGAAGGAACTGCCACTCGGCAGTGCAGTTCAAAGGACACATTAGTGAATAAATTGAATAAGAAATACGATATATTATTCTTATTTTTTAAAGAGGACGAAATAGTCCAGTTGGGCAGTAAAGGGTTAATTATAAAGAATATGAGACAGACAAGTGTGAGGATGATAAAATACTTTAGTAAGTCGATTATTGTTTTCATTTTCAAATTAAATTGTTTGCCAGTAAGTTGCATACGTTTGTGTGAGTTTTCGTCCATTCTAAGAAAAAGAAAATTTGATAATATTGATAGACTTTTGATGTACTCGTACTTCCCAGTTTGTTTAGAGGTGATTCCTGAAATAAAATTGACATAGTTGTACAATGCTACCAAATGTTAATAAATGCTGTTTCCTATAAGTAATAATGCAGAACAATCGCCTTTGGTATCGGAATCGGCTTGATTGTCGGAGCTCCTTGGCCTATTCCGATACTTTAATTAAAAAAGCTACTATTTTTCGATACGATTCCAATTAATTGTCTCTACTTCGTATCCAAAACTGTATTGCTTCGTAAGCTTTACACTTTCTTAGTAAGGTGCGTAAATGTCAGTTTAGTTATCTTTGTTATTTCTTGATTTTTTTGTCTAATTGTCTTCTTTGCGCGCAGACTTGCAGGGTCTGATGAGTGTTCAGCTACAGAAATGTCTGCTCAAGTACTTTCTCCTCGGTCTTCAACCTCGGACGTAGGCAATGCCGGTGTTGGCCCTTCAGGTGTGTTCCTTTTCCAGAAATGCTCTGCTGAGGTGCACCTCTGTGCTACAATTGGTTTATCTATGTAGCTGATTTGCAGTTCTTCCTTTTTTGGAGAAGCATTTATAAATGTAACTGATTCTAATATGAAAAGAAAATAATTTTAATCTAGGTCAACTTTATTGGAAGAACAAATAAATTTTAGGGAATTTTACTGTCATTAGTTTTTTTTTCATGCACATACATAGTTCATCATGAAACTGAATTTTTGTGCCGAGTTTTATCAGTAGTTTGATTTACATGCTTTTTTGAGATCGTTACTCTCATGTGTCAAATTTTTTGGAAATAAACGTTTTTGCTTTTCGTTTCTACTTTCTTTGAGAAGTAATGGTTAGGAAGAGGTTAACTCTAAAATAATAGATATTCCACCATTCACTTGTAACATGTATACCGTGCCTAATTCAAAATCTTTTGTTGAGGAAGTGACTTCCTTTAATAATCCTAACGAACTATTTATGGTTTCCTTTGATGTCGAGAGCCTGTTTACTAATATCCCGTTGCATGAAACAATTGACATTTGCCTAAACTATTTATTTGCTAGTGTTGACTTAGTCATTGGCCTCACCAAGCCTCTGTTCAAAACCCTCCTTCAGCTCTCTGTTCTTAATTCATTTTTTATGTTTGGTGACAAATTTTATCAACAACTTGATGGGTTGGGTATGGGTCTCCCACTGGGGCCCACTTTAGCTAATATTTTCATGTGCTATCACGAACAACGATGGCTTGACTCTTGCCCTGTGGATTTCAAGCCGGTATTTTATAGACGATACATAGACGATACTTTCTTACAGTTTAAAAATCACATGCATTGTAATTTATTTTTGGCGTATCTGAACTCTCAACACCCAAATATTAAGTTTACCATGGAAACGGAGAAGCACAATTCTTTCTCATTTTTGGATAGTAAAATTACCCGTAAAGATGGCAGTTTTCAAAGCTCGGTTTATCGAAAGCAAACATTCACTGGCCTAGGAATAAGTTTCTTTAGTTTCTGTCCATTTATATTTAAAATTAACAGTGTCAAAACATTACTCTCTAGGGCCTACAGTGTCTGCTCTTCATTTCATATCATTCATAGCGAATTTGAGTTTTTGAAATTGTTTTTTAGTCAAAATGGTTTCCCTTCAGGACTAGTAATTTCATGTATCAAGAATTTTTTAAATCATAAATTTTATTCCCGCGTACCATTACCTACTGCTCGCAAGAAACAATTTTATTTTTCATTTCCGTTCTTTGGCAAGCAGTCCGAAAAGCTCAAAAAAGATCTCTACTTGTTCTCTAAATACTTTTCACATGTCGACTTCAAAATCGTATTGGTCAATGCATATAAAATAGGGTCTCATTTCAATTACAAGGACAAACTACCTAAAAGCATGCTCTCCTCCGTCATTTATAGATATTGTTGCGCACGGTGTGCGTCTGAATACGTGGGTTTGACCATTCGAGCCCTGGATATTCGTGTGGCTGAGCATGCCGGCAGGAGTTTTCGAACTAAACAGTTACTCTCTTCCCCTCACCAATCTGCTGTTCGCTCTCATGCAGAGAGTTGTAACCTTTAAATTCGGTTAGACGATTTTAAAATAGTTTCTTCTACTTCCGGTACAATTAACCTTCGCATTTTAGAATCGCTGATCATTTTAAAAGATAAACCTACCCTGAACAATACGCAATCGGCCTTCCCTCTGCAATTAGTGTAGTCTGTCTCTTTTTTTCTTTTTTTTTCAATGTCATATTTTAATGTCATAATGTCACTGATGTATGTATGTATGTATATTGAACTTGTTATAACGCGGTGTTTTTGTATTTTTTCAGATGGTTGAAAATTACCAAAAATTGGTCGAAACGTTCCTTTTTATTGAGTTTTTTTTTATAGAAATTTGATTTCTATTAAAGCGATTTTCTTTGCTCTTTTATTCATTAATAGATATTCCATAATACTTATTTTCAAATGACCACTTTTTGAAATGAATGCGACTTTCCTATGAAAATACAGCTTCATTTTGGTAAAGGGTCACATGATGAACCTATTAGT
This sequence comes from Morinoia aosen, assembly GCA_030386875.1. Taxonomy (NCBI): domain Eukaryota; kingdom Metazoa; phylum Arthropoda; class Malacostraca; order Amphipoda; family Talitridae; genus Morinoia; species Morinoia aosen. The sequence goes on along the minus strand of CM059572.1, from coordinate 75,273,169 downwards.
CGTATACATAGCAAGTTCTTTCCTTAGAGTTTGACTTGTCTTTAAATGAATGTGCAGGTCGAACAATTTTGTTCTGGAACTTGGTCTACTTTTTTGATCAGCAATGACTGTACATTAGTAGTCAAGAGTGTTTTTTAGTTGTGTTTATATCCTGAATTATATATCATATTTTTTTTTATTAGCAGATGGCTTGCATTTCCGAAGTTTTAATGTCCACACCTCGAATGTAGGTGCTCACTATCAGGCAGTGCACATGATAGTTTTGTAAGGTGGCGATTCGTCTGGGGTCACCACTTGTAAGGCCAGGTGTTCATGCTGCTTCAGCCATTGAGTTCCGTTTGGGCGAGTGAAGCAATGGCCTTACATTATATTCCTCCGGTTCGTATCGGTGATACGCGTTGGAGGAGTTGGAACTTTTTATTGAATAAATTTACTTTGGGACATATTAGTATTACTGAACATAAAAGGACTACAATCGAGATTTGAGGGTTAACTAAGGTAGAGCACTACAGTTTCAAAGATAATAAAAATTTACTTAGTTTAGAAAACAGTATTTTTGTACTGACCATTCTTATCAGAATTAGGTTGCAAAAATCAAGTCTGGGATAAACATTGCTCCTTCCGATTTTTTTACTTTTTTAGTTGTTATCTGTTGCTTAGTATTTGTTTGGCATCAGCTGTGATACATTGTGAAATTTTAGGTTATGATCATCATTCAAATGTTGATGTAAAATTGAACAGAGTGTACTTTTTCTATGTTCACTGTATAAGTGATCCCATTGGTGGGGTGGGCTTATGAAGGGCCACTGAAATACAGTACGATTTAAGTCTTATTTGCGTGGCCCTTTCATGATCGCCTTTTAGCTGGTGAACTTGTAGTTTGAAAACAGATTACTTCATAAATGTACGTTACAAAAATTTTAAGTTATGACTGTCCATATTGTCAGTTATTGTTTTCTGTTCACATAGTTGTTTGCTAAGTACAAAATGGATTTTCAATTGATAGCTTTAACAATGCTATTAAACTTAGCATCCCTCTCAGAGGGCACAGGGAAGGCATTAGGTTGAGGTTAGATATTACTTAGGTTTGTCTATCCAATGCTATGGAGACTCAACGGTTAACTCAGTTACAGATAGGATTTCGGGATTTTGATCTCTCTTGCCATCTTTCAGCTTTGTGTATTCTAGTCATCTTTTCATCATCTTCGTTTTTTCTTCATGTTAAACTAGCTGTCTATATGCGCGGCGTATAACCTGTGCGAGAATTCTTTATGTAAAGATTCCCCCTTTTCCAACATCCATGCCAAATGAGTTTCTTTAGAATGCTCTCATGAAGTCGGTTTTGTTGTGCATAAGGGAGTTCTGAGCTCACTAAAGTAATAACACAGTAATTATCTTGATGCGAGTTTGCCCGAAGGTATTGATGCCTTAGCAATTTAAAAAGGCTGTAAATAAGCTTTGTTCTACTATCTTAAACTTAATATAAAACCACTGCTTTTTAAACAATTTAAACAATTTATTTACCACAGGTGATACAGAGGTAGAATGTTTCTCAAGTCTAATACAATGGTCAAATTTGAGTATAGCAGCCTGTGGGCCCGAATAAGTTCGGCGACTTCTTTAATTGCTTTCATATAAGTGTTACTAAAACTTGAGTTTTTTCCTGGTCGAGCTTTCCCTTTTTGATGATACTGTAAGTCCATTACTCCAACCATCTGGAGACAACATCGTTCTGTGTCTCAAGGGAGGTTTAGGGAACTGCTCAAGTGAAGCAAAATTAGACCAGACAAATGGTTGCGCGATTGATTTCTTTTTTGATCAGAAATCTTGAGCTAGATTTGTGTTTTTTCCGAAAATATTTTGCTATTTAAGTTGCAGCATTTAGCAACACTGCAGGATTGCGAAACGCTAGATGGTGTTTATGATCAAGCTTAGACCTGATAATATATTTCATTAAAAGCAGGCACTTGGATGTAACTAAATATTTTTTATGATATTCAATGTACGTGGGTGTGTGTTGGGTAAATGTTGAGCGAGCGGCACGCGTCAGCTGCAGGGCACGCGTCAGCTGCACGGCACGCGTCAGCTCAATGTGTAGTTATTGAGAAACTTATTTTTTTTTTGGCCAGAAAGCAATGGAGAGAGTGTTTGCAACAGCCCAGGACCAAGTAAGATTTCATCCCCTGAACACGCGCACCTCGCAAAGCACAGTGCTTCACTGCCCTACTCGTCCCTCTCTGTAGGGTCTTGGGGCTACAACTTCTCTCACAAACTTGCTCTTAAGTGCAAAACCCTCCCGTTGCTGCGGAAGAAACCTAGTGAGGTGTTGCCTCACAAGCCCAGACGGTCTGAGGAAACTTCTTTAGACGACGGTGTCACCTCAAGTAAAACAGCAGCCGCGCCCAAGCCAGGCAGTCAAGAGAGAGCCGACACCGCCAGCTCAAGTAAAACAGCAGCCGCGCCCAAGCCAGGCAGTCAAGAGAGAGCCAACACCGCCAGCTCAAGTAAAACAGCAGCCGCGCCCAAGCCAGGCAGTCAAGAGTGTGCCGACATCGCCAGCTCAAGTAAAACAGCAGCCGCGCCCAAGCCAGGCAGTCAAGAGTGTGCCGACACCGCCAGCTCAAGTAAAACAGCAGCCGCGCCCAAGCCAGGCAGTCGAGAGAGTGCCGACACCGGCAGGAGCTGCCAGCGGCCCTGCGACAGTACGGCCATGGTGAAGCCTGTGCCGCCTGCGGGAGCCTGCTATCAGTTCTACTACAAGGGCGTGTGCAGGAGTGTAGCTTGCGTCTACAACCATCAGGTTAGTTCGGCTTGTTCTTTGTGTGCGCATATATTTACGGACGTGTTCTTTTTTCTTGGCGTACTGTTTTTTTATATATTTTTTTTTCATAACACATTTATTCGTTTGTCATTCCCGAGACGAATGTGGTACGTCTGCGTATGAGAGGGATTTAAACCTCAGATTTTAGTCTGAAAGGAAACGTAAAATACAGAGCTGAAAGTTGCACAAGAGGAGATGAGAAAGGACAGAGGAAAATAGAAACAGTAAGTGCTCGACGTTTTTCTACCATCGTGCGTCCGATTAACACGGGACAATGACAACTACAATTGAGACAATTTTCAATGAATCTTTTAAAATTTACGACTGAACACATGAGTTACATTACAGCAGAATTCAATTTGATACTGGACACAGATTCACGTTAAGGACACGGTTCGGGTCTACTTCCGGATAGTGGTAATTTTTCGGTTTATAAACTCATCTTATGAGGATATTTTGCGCATCCAACGATATAATTGGCTTTCAAGTACGTCAATTGGTTTGTCTCCTAAACGGGGTAGAAGACGCGCACTAGTGTGACCTTGGGGCCCGCCAATAGATGGGTGACCTCCCTCTTTCTCCCTTATTACGAGTCAGTTTTGAGTGTTCCTCTACGGGAATTGAATGAGAGTTCATTCATGGCCTTGCTTGAAATGCTTTCGTACTCAAACGAAACATTATATTAGTCAGTGATAAATTACGATGGTGTAATTGAGTGTTTGTTTTGAGTCCGGCTGCTGAGTCATCAGCTAATTAGTTTGCTGTGTAAACATAATTACCTCCCGGAGTTTTTGAGGCTACAGGAATGGCAAATATATCAATCGGAATGGCTCAAAAAGAGCTACAAAACAATATAGGTAAATAAAAAAAATTAGTTATTTTTGAAAAACAAATTGTTCTAAAAAAACCCTGTTGTGAAATTTGTATTTATTGACTTTTGATATGGATCCTCCCCCGCTGTTTTGAAAGTACAGAAGAGGTACAGAATTGCTGATAAGACATAGTTAAAAAATTAGGGAAAAAATATTTTTTTTTAGAAAAAGGGCTCTTGAAAACTCACCTTTTTGACCTTTGAAACCTACTTCTACAATTTTGAACTCGCAGAACTGGAAAAATATTTTCTAGATAGCTAATTGTCTTGTCTATAGATCCGGTGCAATAGTTTTTTAATTTCAATTCATGTTGGAAATTAAAATTAAAATAATTCAAAAAAGTGAAAAAGTTTTTATGGGGAAAAAAATTCTCAAAATTCCAAAAATCAAACTATCGAAAAACGTTTGCACCGGATCTCTAGCCAAGACAATTAGCTATCTAGAAAATATTTTCCAGTTCTGTGAGTTCAAATTTGTAGGAGAAGTAGGATTGTCCGCAACACATGTTTTTTTCCGAAATAAGCATATTCATGTATGGTTAGGGAAAATAATAAAAAATGTGAGGGTAGGGGTAGGCGCTCTCTTCGGGCATTGATATGCAAAGTCCTTAGATATTCACAGTCGGCCCGGAGCGTAAATTAGCCTGAGGAAGAACACCACATTTCACCTTACAGTTCTTTTCCACTCGGTTGTACTAGGAAGTGAAGTGCTGCCATGTTGCCCATATCTTCTACGCAGCGTCGCATATGTCGGCCTAGTGTGGTGAACGGATAAAAGTTAAAGAAGTTCATGTCGAGGTCTGCCAGTACGACTTCCGATGCTGCTCTCGCTGGTGCTGTGACGGACGTTGCCTGCGCATACTGATGCCTGGGTTGGCGTTGCTCTGGAAGAATTAGAGCGTTGTGCAGGCTCAATTGGTGCGTTAAAAATCGTTGCTCAATAGACCGATACCCTATATGGGCTCGGTTACGGCGTTGGAGTTTGTTGCTCGTAGACTGAAACGCCGTGCATGTTCTGCGTATCACTGCGGGAGTCATGATTCCGTGATGCACATTTTTGAGCTGAAACCCCCTGGGTAAATTACCATACCATTACCATCTAACTCCGAGTTATCCAACTCGTTTCGTATACCGTTACGTCCCGCCATCTTGTTCTGGCTTCTAACGGTTACCGGTGCGTCGTAGTTACGCTTGGTGTGTTGGTTCTGGTGACGCGATGTTCTTGATGTTTGGTGGCAGGCACACCGGCATGCCGTGCCGGCCGCCTCGACCCACACAAAATTCACTTGTGCCTCTCGATCATTCCACCAGTAAAAGACCCCGTTCTGTTCTTAAGCCCCTGTTTTATTCTCTTCACTTGCCTCCTGAAAGCTTTGAGAGCCATGCTCGTCATAGCCGTGTGGTTAAAGGACACGTCCTTCCGTGAAGGCGTCGAGGGTTCGAATCCCGACGCTGGCTGACGACTTTCTCCGTTGGGCATAAGGGAAAAAATTCAATGCACAATACCTCACTCTACCCAGGTGTCTGAAATGTGTACCGGCCTTGATCGAGGGAAACTGTCATGGCGTCTTGGTGTTGGTTATGAGGCATTTGAAAAACCAATGCACGAGGTGATATGTATCAGGCTTGAATTGGAAATAAAGTATCCTTAGATGCCGATGTTTGTTTGTTCTCCCTTGTCCAGGTGAGTCGTTCGCTGATTGGTCTAACTCTTGCACGCCATTGTATCTTCCTCTTCTTGGCTGTTGCTTGGCGGGTTTCTTCCCTTATCCACGTCATCGCACTCGCGTGCTCTTGTCCCTCGAAGAATGTTGACCGTTGATCAGGCTTGCTTTCCCATGCCTGCCTGCCCTTAGTTTAGACTCATCGTAGTAATGCGCGACAGTTACAAATTCCTTGAGCGCCCCGGCCAGCGTGCGATGGAAACCAGATATTCTACGAAATTCCCGTCCATGTCTCAGTTTCGTGCTCCTTTCGCATTATAAATATATTTATTTCTTTACACATTTATCTGTGGTTTTTTAATTTTTCTTGTTCATTTATTTTTCCTGTTCATTTTTATTACGTTGTTATTTCTTCCTTTGTTATTAATTTCATCCCCTCAGGGCGATACAACTATTGTATCTATGGGAATTCGCACTCCCAGGGGAAAATTGTGTGAGGGCCCGAGCTGAGAGCCTTCTTTTTGTTGAAAAAAGTTTTTTTGTCATGTTAAGGACCACCATTTTTCGGTTGACTTCTGTCCTGTTTTTCAGCACCTACTACCTTCTTCTTCAATTTTTATCTTGTTTCGTAAACTTCTTTCTCATCTTACTGTTCTATGCCCCTCCTGCATAGATTCTGCGTTCTCTTATCTCCACACTAAATGGTACTTTCCTCCTTGCCCACTTCGAGACGCTCATATTTTTAGCGGTTAAGAGCGCTTAAACTAACATACAATCTAATCTGCTTTTAATTTCATTCATTTTTGATTATGTTTGCATAGATACTGTTTTTTCCCTATTTCATGGAATTTTATTGATTACTTAAAGCTTTATGCTTCTCTCCTGCAAGCATCAGGAACTCGCTCTTCGAAGTAGACTACCGTCAAGAATTGCTTTCAGTGGATGCTCACCAGGCTCAGACTTGTGCTTTTCGTTTTTCCTCTTTTTATTGTACTTGCAGCGGCGTCTTGATTTCAGGTCACTTCAGCTATAAACAGACCTTCGATACTTGAGTTTTTCGTGAGCAATTTTCTTTTTTCCGTTTTCGTGCTTTCTTCGCTTTCTCTTTTTGGTCTTTTCTTTTTCTTACGACATGACTTATTGTTACCCTGTACTTGATTTCTTGGGTGGAAATACATTTAGTGAATTGATTTTCTGTTTTCGGCCATCCATACCAAATGTTATCTTCGCTCACTTTTGGCAGGGGTCTTAAGGACACCGTCTGGGTAAAAAAAAGTCTGTTACTTACGGATGGATTTCTCTGAAATTGTCACAGTAGGTGTGAAATGATGCAAAGATCATTTGTTACCTGGACTAAATTTTTGTCTCTGCTCTGGATTTTTTTTATTTTTGAAAAATATGATGAAATAGTTTTTTTTTTAAATCTATTTTCTTCTACAATTTTGAAGTTACAGAACCAGTACTTCGTTTTTAGATTGGTTATATGTCTATATAACCATACGCAATAGGGAATTTCAATAACTTCTTTTTGTGGATTTTGGGAACTTTTTTTACAAAAAGGTGGCATTTTTTCATTTTTTTTTCTTGTCGTGTAATTTTCTAAATAATAGATGTATCAAAAAGTTCTATTGCGTATGGATAGACCTTGCTAAGCCCTATCGAATGGTATATAAACCATTCTTGTAGCTCTAAAATTGTGGAAGATATATTTGAGAAACCAATTATCAAGTTTCACTAAAAACGTGTTTTTTCACAAAAAAAAATTGTTTTTCTTCTCATCTTTTGAACTACTAAGTTTTCTGCAATGAACTCTTGAGCTTTTGTAGCTCTTTTCAAGCCCTTTCGATTGATATAATTTACATTGCTGTAGCTCTGGAACTCTGTGGAAAAATCTGCTTCAAAGACAAACGTGTAATTCTTCAAAACAACCACTTTTTTGAAAAAATCAAAATTTTTTGGACCAAAATACGTTTTTATTCAAGTCAACTCTATTTTGTAGCTCTTTTCAAGCCCTTTGGGTTTGTGTGCTTGCCATAGCCGTAGCTATGATTCTACAGCTGTCATCGAACTATGAATGAAAGCTGCGGTATCATAGATACAGCAGAACAGCTAAATTCTGAAATTGTCAATTATAAAAAAATATTTATTCAGCGTTAGAATGTTTTGTTTGAATAATGAAAGCACTTTGAGGAGCCCACGAACGAACTATATTGCCATTGTCGCAGAGAAACACGCTCAATTGACGCCCGATAATGAGGGGGGGGAGGGTTCAAGGTCACGCCACCCCCATCGCTTTCCCCCTCTCTGGTGGGCGAACCATTCGGAGTAGACGTAAACGGAAAGTACCAATGGAAGCGCAAGAAAATCCTCTATAAGATGCATAGAAAAACAGAAAATCAACACATATCCCCCCTCAGGGGGATACAACTATTGTATCTATGGGAATTAGCGCTCCCAAGGGAACCATGTGTGGGCCCGAGCTAAAGGTTAGGTAGGCTTCCTTTTTGTTGTAATAGAATAGGTTTTTGTTTGTTACGGACCATCTTTTTTCGGTTCGCTGCTGTCCTGTTTTTTAGCACCTACTACTTTCTTCTTCAACTTTTTTCTTGTTTCATGAACTTCTTTCCTAGCTTACTGTTTCTGTGCACCTTGTGCATAGATTCCATGTTCCCTCAACTCCATACTAAATGGTGCCTTCCTTTTTCCTCTCTTGGAACATTTTTGTCGTGGTTAAGGGAGGCTAAAACTTTCTTATATAATAATAATAATAATAATAATAATAATAATAATCAACACATATCCTGATTTCTACCCAGACGGCCTCCTTAAGCTAATGTAATCATTTTGCTACATCTCATGGCTTTGTTGCTATGTTCAATATTGTATACAGCTTATACATTTTTGTTTGTAACTTTGTATGCCAATTTTGACTTTGCGCATGAGAAGTTTATTTCCTGTAGTGTCCATTCATGAATTTAAATGCTATCCTTTTTTCTCATTGTTTCCCTCGTTAATTTGCATCAGCGAAGGAATGTAAAGCTCTAGGTGAGAAGTGGCATACCTCCATGACATGAAATAATGGTGTAAACTTGTAAAATAGAATCACAGAATTTTAGTGAACACACTACAAATATGTTAACCCCTTCCCCGGCAGAAACGTGTATACTCGTTTTCACAAAATGCTCGTTTTTCAGTCGTCGACGAGTATACTCGTCTGAAACTTTACCCTCTAAAACCAGCTACAAATGTACGTATATACTCGTCGATTTTAAGCCTTTGTAAGCCATTCTACGTGTGAAACGAGTATTCTCGTCAAATTGTACGCCTGGCAGAGGCGATAGGGTAGAACTGTGGGATTTCAAGGACATTGTTACTAGACTTGTTCCGACAGCCATTGACGTTGGATGGGTGTTGTTTGCATCCACATTTCCATTCATTTTTTTTGTAGTATTTTCAAGTGTTACACCCCAAATGTCTAGTTCAACGGAATATAGTGAATATGAACCTTCCCTCAGAAGCTTGAATACTTCTGATAACTCTGCCAGTTCATCAGACAATGACTATTTCTCGACATCAGACAATGACTATTTGACTCGTTTTTGCCGACATAGGTATTTTCAAAATAAAAAGTTAACCAGAAAAATGGGAAGAAAAAAAAATTACAATTTTCATTACCAGCCTCAAAAATACTAGATAGAACCAAAATGAAAAAATTAGTCTGAAAAAGAAACGTTTTTTAACAAAAAAATTATTGGGGAAGGGGTTAATGCGTTACAAATTACAATCCGTAAAATTATATCGGTTCTGACCGAGTTTGACGACCCAGCCTTACGCTTGCGATTTATCAATTCGCTCTCTTGTATGCGACTTCCGTTTCCTAGTCAGTTAGGCTCATAATACGAGATTAATCCATACGAACTGTATTTTAAAAAAGACATATTGGTACACATAGTGTGACATCTACGTACAATTCAAGCTATACCCTAAGACTGACACAACGTTGATTAATAGTCGACACATCAACAACTACCCTAATTAAACTACCCTCCGAACAAATTTAAATTTCAATGATAATTGCCCGGTCAGTACCCCTCTAGAATGGATATCAAGATCAAACATCAACAATGGATATCAAGATCAAACATCAACAATGGACATCAAGATCAAACATCAACAATGGACATCAACATAATAACCACCCATACTACTTAGTGCAATTAAGCGATAATGTACACACACTCTCCAGACATCGCGCCTCGGTAACAGCACTTATACCCACGCTTATTTCATCTATCGTAACAAGACCTCATTTCATGATTCAGGGCAATTTCTCAGGATGTTCTATCATCAACGTTGGTTGAACAATCACTCTGCTACTCAGCTACTCTCCTTCTCGTGGCTTTGTATCCCTCCATCTGGAAAGTTAAATAAAATCGACATGTATTCTACTGTAAAATTAATTAGCTCCTCTTTGCCTCATTGTTTTAAAAATCACATTAATTGTTAACAAATTTATAAAGGATTTTCTATAGTACTATAACTTTCTTTAATAAGCTTACCCCTAACAGTCGAGTATTTTCGTAAATCATTTAGCCTTTCTTTGGCTGTCAGGCTCTTGGTTTGCTAATTAGTCTATTTCTGCACGAGAACAAAAAAAAAACTTTGTTTTAGTCGGCTGAGATGTGGCGTAACTTATCCTCAATTAACACCCTTATTTTATGTTTTCTTATGAGTGCTTCTATTTATAGCGTACGTTTCACTGTTACACTCACGACGGGATATCGATCACAACTGAACTACTCTATGTGATCGAAAGTATCTAGACACCTAGCTGGAAATGACTTAGCAGATCGAGGCGCCCTAATTCAATAGGATATTCGCCCTCCCCTGGCCTTGATGACAGCTTTCCCACTCTCGCAGGCATAATTTTAATCAGGTGCTGTATTTCTTGGGGATTGGCAGCCCATTCTTCACTGAGGGCTGCACTTAGGAGAGGTATCGATATAGGTAGGTGAGGCCTTTGCACGAAGTCGGCGTTCCATGACGTCCTTAAGATGTTCGATGGGATTCAAGTCAGGACTCTGTGCAGGCCAGTCCATTACAGGAATGTTTTTGTCGTGTAACCACTCCGCCACAGGTCGTGCAGTATGAACAGGTGCTCGATCGTGTTGAAAGATACAATCATGCAATCGCCATCCCCGAATTGCTCTTCAACAGTGGAAAGCAAGAAAGTGCTTAAAACCAGGCCCCTGTGCTGTGATAGTGCCAAGCAAAACAATAGGTGCAAGTCCCCTCCGTGAAAAAAACGACCATACCATAACACCAGCGCCTCTGAATTTTACTGTTGCCACTACACACGCTGACAGATGACATTCACCGGGCATTCGCCATACCCACACCCTACCATCGGACCGCCACATTGTGTACCGTGAGTCGTCACTCCACACCACGTTTTTCCACTATTCAATCGTCCAATGTTTACGCTCCTTATACCAAGTGAGGCGTCGTTTTCATCTTACTTCTGACACAAGCGACACCCAATCACCTGACCACGCTCGAAGTCCGTCAGTTCCACGGAGCGCCCTATTCTGCTCTCTCACGATGTCTAATGACTACTGAGGTCGCTGATATGGAGTACCTGGAGGTAGGTGGCAGCACAATGCACCCAAAATGAAAGACCTGTTTTAGGGGTGTCCGGATACTTTTGATCACATACAGTATGTTCCTAACGCTCAACTAATTTTTTTTTGTCGCTTCTGGACAACCGACGAATAGCTACACACTTCTCTGTGTAGCACAACCCCACCTTAACCTTTACGTTCTCTAATTTGCCTATCCTGGTGTTTTCTCCGTCTTTCAGAATCTCGACCTCATATCAGAAAACCGTTACTTTCCCCATATTGTTCCTTTTGTTTTCTTCCGCCCGATTTAAGTTCCCGGTTCCGAACGTCCCTTATCGCAAAGTTAAACAAGGGCGAATAACCCTCTCGAATTTTGCGACGCCTTCGCTTTTTCAGGTCCTCGGCCACAACAATGTGTTCTTTGGCCTGCGAGAGTATCCTATCCATCAACCACTTGGCAACCTTTTGTTCGTTAAGTGCACGAGCACAAACTCTTATACACGCTGAACACACACAACACTTAGCACAACCACATCACTTCGATACCAAAGCACATTTCTGACATACATACTACTGTGAATTGTCTTACCAAAAAAATGACAAAAGAAACAAAATGAGCGTTAAAAAAATCGTTGAAAAATGTTATATTTTCAATTCATACATTATTCGTTACACTTGCTGTAAATGATATGTGGTTCATCTCACGCAATTTTTTGACTTATTGACTTATTGGTTACGTAACTTTAAGTGCTATTTCATGTTGTCTTTAGCAGTTATTTTTGTTCTTCAGTATTATTTCTGTGTTTATTCTTGCTGACTACATATGACCCGCTAGCCTCAGAGTTCGAGAGTCGGTCTAAGTAATAGTTACTATCTTCTTATTCAAGTGCCATCATTTATGTATTTAACTCGTTAACTTCTACAGGTTATACTGAAATTCACGGTTCAACTCCAGTTTAACTCGGTTCCAAATGGCGATCAAACAATTGATTTTAAATTGTCATTATCTGGCTTTGATGAAATATTTATGAAAATGTAGTTTGTGACCTACGGTGGGTCACACTCATTGTATAAATGTCCCGAGTCACCTGACCTTTGGTGTCTTACTAAGTGATGAACGTGTGAGTTCTTTTGTCACGTATGAGCTCGTTATTTCACACTGAGTTCTTGAAATTTTGAAAAGCGGGTCTCATTTTGTCCTCAAATGACTGGTTGGGCATACCTTCCTGTATTTCATTCCATCGGACGTACATGCATCTTGATTTTCATGTTGGTCGTTCTTCATTCCATTGCCATCATGCTTTTCTGCGTAGATTCTCCAGTTGTAAGAGCATCTTCATTGCGCTGTCTGCATTACAAATGTTCGATATCATGTTCATTTCACTTGACTCCGTCTCGCAGGTCGCCGTAGACAAAGTGGAACAGTTCCTGAGCAAGCACATCCTATACTGTCTGGTGCACCCTGAGGAGCAACAGGAGAGTGTGTGGCCGCTGCTGAGCAGCCACGCGGCCGCGCAAGCGCCGCACGAGCCGTTGTTCGTGCTGCGCATCCTGCGCCGCGTCGCCCACTACCTCAACAGGGTGCCTGCAGCCGCCTCCAACTTCCAGGTGGGGGAGGTGGCAGCTGCCTTGCTTACTCCTTTGTGCTTCTTACTGAAGCGTAAAATTCTATTGGCCGCTGATGCACTGTCACAGCGACCGCTCTTAGACCAAAAACACGTTCTTTTTCAGAACGGAAATGAGTAAACGTTGAACAGAACGTTGAATGAGTAAATTCCTATCCCCTAATTCGCTTTGAATTCATCCCTGCGCATCCAAATAACTTCAATGAATAATCAGGGATGGAAAAAACCCAGGGTTTTTTAAAAAAACCCAACCCACCTGGTTTTTTTTTGGGTTAAATTGGGTTTTATGGGTTTTATTGTTTTTTTTTTGGGCTTTATTGGGTTTTTTGTAATACCTGTTATTGTATTGAGTTATTTATTTATTTACATACACTTCTTGAGTAAATATTGTTATTTGATTACTTTATTTCCAACATTATATTACATTATTATATGAATTATTGTCCTTTATGTCCTTTATAATGTGTCCTTTGAACTTCACTGCCGACTGGCAGTTCCTTCCCCATCTTGATAACAGTGGCTACCTAATGCCAGTGTCGGTTTAGTGATAGTGGTTGTTATAACGGTAATAGGAGTATAAAAATGTGGGCGTTAAAGGGTTAACCTAATTCACTTAGCCTAGTTTCACATTAGACTGATCAACAAGATAATGAACTCGATATTGATGTTTCATTTTACAACATTTAAGGCAAAGCTCTCACAGGAGACTGATATTGAAGAGTGGTTGGCTGAGTACAATCCGGAGTTCATCGGTGCGCTTTACTCCTATAAATTGAAGGACTCCAACATCTTCCCAAAACACATGTTCAATGAGAATATCACTAAGACAATGACTGTTTGTTGATGGTGGGATATTCAAGACATGAAACAGCAGAAAATGCAGATTCATGAAAAAAACTGACAGAGGGTTTCTGCAAGTTTATAAGCAATCTTCATTCTTGCCCCGCAAGTTCAGGATCCATTGAGAGAATTTTCTCATCATTTGGAATTGTGTGGAATAAATTGAGAAATAGATTAGGATCAGAACGCGCACAGAAATCGTCTCAGTATATCGCCACCTCACAAATGATCATGATGTGGATGACAACGATGAAATGGCAGTGGATGTAGAAAGGGAATCACAGTAGTATTGTAGTAGCAGTCTAGTCTAGAAGACAGGAAAAATTCAGAAGTCTCTATATTAAGTAGTCAAACTGCATTTGTTTCTAAATTTTTGTTTTTTTACTTTGGAAATGGAATGCATTAAAATATATAAGTCCCACGAGTTTTTTTGTGATTAAGGTTTTTCTAATTTGATTTGTACAAGGTTGGTGTTTTGTTTCTCAATGTTTTCTTGTCATAGTCATGCACATGACTTAGATACTTATTTTGACAAGATAAATATCTAGCTCATATTTATTCTATAAGCTTGAAAACAAATAAAATTTACATAACAGTAATAAAACCCAGAAAAACCCACTATTTAGTGTTTTTTTTAGTGTGGGTTTTTTTGGGCTTTTCTGGGTGGGTTTTTTATGTGCCAACCCTGTGAATAATATGAACATGAAAACACGTGAATTTAATGAATAACCGCCACACAGTTTTCCCGCATGGACAACGTGGGGTGACACAGGTGACCCTTCTCCTTTGCTCTCGGGGATAGAATTGAGCTTGGGTGTTCCATATATTTTTAGTCAGGTTTTCTTGTACTTACTATAGGCGTATAATGTTCAAATATTCATGCGAAATTTAGGCTTAAATGAGCGTGTACTATAAAGCTGATCGAATGAAACTGCCATTTAGAAAACATCTGTGTGATCTTGATCTCGCCCACTTACCACTCGTATCACTCACCACCTCTGGCGTATAATTATTGTCCATGTTTTGAGTGGTTTTATGCGTGTTTTGAGTGGTTATTATCGATTCGTTAGGTATGATATCCCGGTGAGTAACGCCCCGGAGAAATAGCCCTGAATCATGAACTGTGGTTTTGTTACGATTGTCAGTATAATAAGTGTTGTTACGGAAGCGTGATATGTAGAAAGAACAATCAGGGTAGTATGCCTGGTGCATGTGTACATTATCGCGGAATTGCGCATTGTAGTATGGGGGGGGGGGGGGGGGGTAGAGTTAGTAGAGCTATTGGAAGCCATGCTAGTTGTGGCCAATTTTTTCCCATTGAAAACAATTTTCTTGTCAACACTTTTTCTTACCGTTTCGCTAAAATTTGGTTATACAGAAACAGGTATATGGTTTTAGCCCAGATTTATCTTTTATAAAGACAGGAATAACTGCTTTGGTAAATGTAAGTTAGCTCACCTGTATGAAAAGAGAAAAGCTATCCAAGTCTGACTGGATCTAAGGTTTTCAATCAGATGTGAATTTCAACACATATCACACAGTAAAATTTTATTTTGATTTTAATTTTTTCAATGCCTTTGAGTAGGATACAACTATTGTATCTATTGGAATTAGCGCTTCTATGGAGAATATGTGAGGTCCCATGCTACATGTTAGGTAGGCTTTTTTGTTCAAATGGAGTGTTTTTTTTTTGTTTTGTTGCGGACCTTTCCTCCTTGGGGGAAAATCTGAGGGCCCGAGCTGAGAGTTGGGTAGGCTTTCTTTTTGTTGAAATAAAATGTTTTTGTTATGTTAAGGACCACTTTTTTTTCGGTTCCCTGCTGTCCTGTTTTTCAGCACCTATTACTTTCTTCTTCAACCTTGGTCTTGTTTCATAATCTTCTTTCACAACTTAGTCTATGCCTTTCTTGCGTAGATTCTGCATTTCCTTAACTCCATACTAAATGGTGCCTTCCTCCTTCCTCTCTTTGGATCGCATTTGATGCTGCGGGTAGGGAGGCTAAAACTAACGACTAAACTAAACTAACTTGTTGCTGGCCATCTTTTTTCGGTTCACTGCTGTCTTATTTTCAGCACTTTCTTCTTCAGCTTTTATCTTGTTTCATAAAATTTCTTTTGAACTTACTGTTTCTATGCACCATGTGCATAGAGTCCGTGTTCCCTTCACTCCATACTAAATGGGGCATTTTTCCAACCCTCTGTGGATTGCCATTGTTTCGTTTAGGTAGGCTTAATCTATCATCTGATCTTTTTTTTTCAATATGCTTATACCGGACGGAATGTCGGAGTCAGTGATGTACTTAATATTGTTAGAAATATATTTTAGGAGGTGTTTCGCGTAGTTCACATGGTGAAACCAGCAGAATTTTAGCTCAACATAACGAAGAAGGCCCCAATCAAATATTTGATATACTTGGTTCACAATTTCCGAGCACAATTGCTTCCGAACAGGGGTTCGTAAGCTGGAATTATCCGTTAGTCGTAATGTGAAAATTTCTGGTTTATAATTAGCGATTAAGGGTATTTAAAACCTCTTATATGTACGTATGTATATGGTATACAGTGAAAGATAAGATATTGAAGATGTAATATTTAGGATTCAAATAATGAGGATAGTTAATGAAGATAAAAATGACAATAAATATGATTTACCTTTAATTTAGATGTATACCTTCAGGCAGCTTGCGTTCGAATCTCTTAATATTCATAACTCTCATGTTCGTCGGTAGGGAAGTCAGGACCTCTTTTCTCACGATATTCAACATTTTCGTGAACAGCGAATGTAAATGTTCTCACTGCATTGCATGTTGATTGGTAAAAGAAATGGGAACCCTGGCATTTTCATAATCATATTCAAGTTGCAGGAATTTCTTCGTAGAATATTTTTAAAATTTAATTTACTCATCATGTAGTTAGTGAATTTCTTCAATTGTGCTTTTGACATTCTTTGTAGAGTAATGTGTGGCATGTTTTTTCCATATTGACACTGTGACGTGCGCCACCCGTGGTACACTGAGGTAATTTTCATAATGCTGCCGACCGACTTATAGTGGCAAACTCGATTTTCATAAATATTTAATCAAAGCTAAATAAAGGCACGATCCAGTTCATTCTTGGTATTTTCCAAATAGCTTATTACTATTGACTTTGAATTTGAGTTTCGTGTTGAACTTAATATTTAGTTGCCAGTCACAGTGTTAAAAGTGAAATCTACAGTAAGCCTAGCCCAATGTTGATGTTTTCATTTATAAATTGAAATTTGATATCATTGAGGTATTGCAATAATTATGGCATTACTAATATTTTAGAACTGTTTTGTTAATTTCCATCGATGTGTTGTTGATAATTATCATCAGGAAAATAGGTTAGTTTTCCATGAGATATATTTATTCCTTAAAACCTAACTAGTTTTTGCAGCGAAATTTATGACTTCCAAACTGACACAGGCATTGGAAATGTTATTTACTTACAAATTCTGCAAAGTTGTCACAGTAATGGGAAGTTTGTATGGCTCATGGTCATTGCTGTACAGCTGACGCATGCCGTCCAGCTAACTCGTGCCGTGCAGCTGACGCGTGCCTTGCAGCTGATTCGTGCCGTGCAGCTGACTCGTGCCGTGCAGCTGACTCGTGCCGTGCAGCTGACTCGTGCCGTGCAGCTGACTCGTGCCGTGCAGCTGACTCGTGCCGTGCAGCTGACTCGTGCCGTGCAGCTGACTCGTGCCGTGCAGCTGACTCGTGCCGTGCAGCTGACTCGTGCCGTGCAGCTGATGCGTGCCGTGCAGCTGACGCGTGCCGTGCAGCTGACGCGTGCCGTGCAGCTGACGCGTGCCGTGCAGCTGACTCGTGCCGTGCAGCTGACTCGTGCCGTGCAGCTGACTCGTGGTGTGCGGCTGACGCGTGCCGTGCGGCTGACGCGTGCCGTGCGGCTGACGCGTGCCGTGCGGCTGACGCGTGCCGTGCGGCTGACGCGTGCCGTGCGGCTGACGCGTGCCGTGCGGCTGACGCGTGCCGTGCGGCTGACGCGTGCCGTGCGGCTGACGCGTGCCGTGCGGCTGACGCGGGCCGTGCAGCTGACGCGTGCCGTGCAGCTGACGCGTGCCGTGCGGCTGACGCGTGCCGTGCAGCTGACGCGTGCCGTGCGGCTGACGCGTGCCGTGCGGCTGACGCGTGCCGTGCGGCTGACGCGTGCCGTGCGGCTGACGCGTGCCACTCACCAGACGCTCACCCAACACACCCGCGCAGGTGCCGGCGCAGTTCGCGGCCGCGCTGGACTGCGCGCGTGTGTGCGAGCGGTGCGGCGAGGCGGGGACGCGCGAGGCGGTGCGGAGGCGCGGGCTGGCGGGGGCGGGGCCGCTGTACGGGGCCGCGCGGCGGGTCTTCCCGCACCTTGCCCGCCCCCTAAGGGCTGAGCTCGTGCGCTCCCTTGTGAGGTGAGGTATTCTGTTGTGAGGTGAGGCGCTCGGTAGTCAGGTGAAGCGCTGTCTCCTTGTAGCCGTTTTTGTGTCTCTATCGGGTTTTCTTCGGACCGTTAATGAATGATTCAATTTTCATGGTCCTATTTTAATTGAAAAAGGCTGAATTGATGAATTTTGACAAGAACAAAAGTTGGTCTAAAATTTATTTTGTGCCTCAAGTCGTGGATTTTAAGGGACTGGCAAAGCTTAAATTTTCGTTACTGTAATGGACTTGTGTATAAATTTGATTGCAAATATGCACATTTTTTCCCGGAAACGGAAGGATTCCAAGGAACCGGATGTATACGATTTCTTTTTCCGCATAGGTTCTGGTTTGTTCTTGTGAAAACTGAACATGTCGCCCAGACTGTGCTCTGTTCCTAGCGCCCGTGCATAACTTTTTCCTGGGACGTGAAGACGCTCTCCCTCTCGTGGGTCCTTTACCGCTGCTGCTCATTGTAATTTTGGGTCAGCCTCTCGTGCATCTTGTGTGCCTTCTTATGTGTGTTAAGCTGCTTGTGTTGCGGGTGTTGAAGTGCCTTTGTTGCGGGTGTTGCTCTTGTTGCGGGTGTTGCTCTTGTTGCAGGTGTTGCTCCTGTTGCGGGTGTTGCTCTTGTTGCAGGTGTTGCTCTTGTTGCGGGTGTTGCTCTTGTTGCGGGTGTTGCTCTTGTTTCAGGTGTTGCTCTTGTTGCTGGTGTTGCTCTTGTTGCGGGTGTTGCTCTTGTTGCAGGTGTTGCTCCTGTTGCGGGTGTTGCTCTTGTTGCAGGTTTTGCTCTTGTTGCGGGTGTTGCTCTTGTTGCGGGTGTTGCTCTTGTTGCAGGTGTTGCTCTTGTTGCGGGTGTTGCTCTTGTTGCGGGTGTTGCTCCTGTTGCGGGTGTTGCTCTTGTTGCAGGTGTTGCTCTTGTTGCGGGTGTTGCTCTTGTTGCGGGTGTTGCTCTTGTTGCAGGTGTTGCTCTTGTTGCGGGTGTTGCTCTTGTTGCGGGTGTTGCTCTTGTTGCAGGTGTTGCTCTTGTTGCAGGTGTTGCCTTTGTTGCTGGTGTTGCTCTTGTTGCAGGTGTTGCCTTTGTTGCTGGTGTTGCTCTTGTTGCAGGTGTTGCTCTTGTTGCAGGTGTTGCTCTTGTTGCAGGTGTTGCTCTTGTTGCAGGTGTTGCTCTTGTTGCAGGTGTTGCCTTTGTTGCAGGTGTTGCTCTTGTTTCAGGTGTTGTTTTTGTTGCTGGTGTTGCTCTTGTTGCAGGTGTTGCTCTTGTTGCAGGTGTTGCTCTTGTTGCAGGTGTTGCCTTTGTTGCAGGTGTTGCTCTTGTTTCAGGTGTTGTTTTTGTTGCAGGTGTTGCTCTTGTTGCAGGTGTTGCCTTTGTTGCTGGTGTTGCTCTTGTTTCAGGTGTTGTTTTTGTTGCTGGTGTTGCTCTTGTTGCAGGTGTTGCTCTTGTTGCAGGTGTTGCTCTTGTTGCAGGTGTTGCTCATGTTGCAGGTGTTGCCTTTGTTGCTGGTGTTGCTCTTGTTGCAGGTGTTGCCTTTGTTGTTGGTGTTGCTCTTGTTTCAGGTGTTGTTTTTGTTGCTGGTGTTGCTCTTGTTGCAGGTGTTGCTCTTGTTGCGGGTGTTGCTCTTGTTTCAGGTGTTGTTTTTGTTGCATGTGTTGCCTTTGTTGCTGGTGTTGCTCTTGTTGCAGGTGTTGCTCTTGTTGCAGGTGTTGCTCTTGTTGCAGGTGTTGCTCTTGTTGCAGGTGTTGCTCTTGTTGCAGGTGTTGCTCTTGTTGCAGGTGTTGCTCTTGTTGCAGGTGTTGCTCTTGTTGCAGGTGTTGCTCTTGTTGCAGGTGTTGCTCTTGTTGCAGGTGTTGCTCTTGTTGCAGGTGTTGCTCTTGTTGCAGGTGTTGCTCTTGTTGCAGGTGTTGCTCTTGTTGCAGGTGTTGCTCTTGTTGCAATTGTTGCTCTTGTTGCAGGTGTTGCTCTTGTTGCAGGTGTTGCTCTTGTTGCAGGTGTTGCTCTTGTTGCAGGTGTTGCTCTTGTTGCAGGTGTTGCTCTTGTTGCAGGTGTTGCTCTTGTTGCAGGTGTTGCTCTTGTTGCAGGTGTTGCTCTTGTTGCAGGTGTTGCTCTTGTTGCAGGTGTTGTTCTTGTTGCAGGTGTTGCTCTTGTTGCAGGTGTTGCTCTTGTTGCAGGTGTTGCTCTTTTTGCAGGTGTTGCTCTAGTTGCAGGTGTTGCTCTAGTTGCAGGTGTTGCTCTTTTTGCAGGTGTTGCTCTTGTTGCGGGTGTTGCTCTTGTTGCGGGTGTTGCTCTTGTTGCGGGTGTTGCTCTTGTTGCGGGTGTTGCTCTTGTTGCGGGTGTTGCTCTTGTTGCGGGTGTTGCTCGTGTTGCGGGTGTTGCTCGTGTTGCGGGTGTTGCTCGTGTTGCGGGTGTTGCTCGTGTTGCGGGTGTTGCTCGTGTTGCGGGTGTTGCTCGTGTTGCGGGTGTTGCTCGTGTTGCGGGTGTTACTCTTGTTGCGGGTGTTACTCTTGTTGCGGGTGTTGCCTTTGTTGCTGGTGTTGCCTTTGTTGCTGGTGTTGCCTTTGTTGCTGGTGTTTCCTTTGTTGCTGGTGTTGAAAGTGCCTTTGTTGCGGGTGTTGAAAGTGCCTTTGTTGCGGGTGTTGAAAGTGCCTTTGATGCGGGTGATGAAAGTGCCTTTGATGCGGGTGATGAAAGTGCCTTTGTTGCGGGTGTTGAAAGTGCCTTTGTTGCGGGTGTTGAAAGTGCCTTTGTTGCGGGTGTTGAAAGTGCCTTTGTTGCGGGTGTTGAAAGTGCCTTTGTTGCGGGTGTTGAAAGGGCCTTTGTTGCGGGTGTTGAAAGTGCCTTTGTTGCGAGTGTTGAAAGTGTCTTTGTTGCTGATGTTGAAAGTGCCTTTGTTGCTGATGTTGAAAGTGCCTTTGTTGCGGGTGTTGAAAGTGCCTTTGTTGCGGGTGTTGAAAGGGCCTTTGTTGCGGGTGTTGAAAGGGCCTTTGTTGCGGGTGTTGAAAGGGCCTTTGTTGCGGGTGTTGAAAGTGCCTTTGTTGCGGGTGTTGAAAGTGCCTTTGTTGCGGGTGTTGAAAGTGCCTTTGTTGCGGGTGTTGAAAGTGCCTTTGTTGCGGGTGTTGAAAGTGCCTTTGTTGCGGGTGTTGAAAGTGCCTTTGTTGCGGGTGTTGAAAGTGCCTTTGTTGCGGGTGTTGAAAGTGCCTTTGTTGCGGGTGTTGAAAGTGCCTTTGTTGCGGGTGTTGAAAGTGCCTTTATTATGGATTTTGAAGTGCCCTTGCTGCAGGTGTTGGAATATGCCTTTGTTGCTTGAGTTGAAAGTGGCTTTTCTTCAGTTTGGATAGGATGCTGTTCATGTAGTGTTCAATAATGCATATAATACGCGAGAACTGGGTTTCTAATACCTAATCTAACCTGCTCGTTCATTTTCAATTGAAAAATTTGACTCCAGCTACTACAGCTGATCAGCGAAAAAAATACCCTGAGATGACAATAAAACCTGATTCTTTAAGAGCCTTATTTGAATTATGTTTTAACCTGACTCGGGTAAACAAATGCAATGAAAATCAGTAACCCTAAGTTGAGTTTGGTGGTAATAAAATGCATAATATGCGTCAAAAATTTTGTGGCTTGAAATTGGTTGGAGTTGAAGAAAAACATATCAAATATCACAGTCCTGAGGACTGCTGACGACCTCAAATTTCATTTATTTCCCCGGTATCTACTCTAATATTCCGAAATGAAAACGCCTGTAGATTTTGGGTTTACACAGTAGATAAACCGGGAGCGAAAGTGTTAAAGCCAGGTATCGTATCCCTTTACTTAAAATTCATCAGCTGTCTTCTGTTGGATTTTTGAGCTCCATTCTAATTTCCGTAGAGCTCTGAATACCTCGATTAATTATTTTCCTGGAGAACTAGTGACGACCCTAAGTAACTGAGAACGTTCTTCATATCGCTGTCCGTGAAATGAAGCAACTATTCCTTTCTCTAATTCCTCAAAAGCACTGTATTGTGTTTGTCTCGTTGCCTCGTGTGTTAGTGCGTTTACATTCTGCGTAAAATAGCTATGTGTTTGACATGTTAGCGTGCGAGTCTGGTGTTTTCTCCGTTGAATAAAGAGAAACTTCCAAAATTGCCACTCGAATCTGGTGTGTGTGGTATGGTTGATGGCACGACCAGGAGTATCTGTCGTTGCGTCGGTCTGGCTTAAGTAAACGCTTGAAAAAATGTGTTGTGTGACATGCGTCAACTTGATGAGAATGAAGAACCCTTGCATTTTGTTCACTGGTTACGATGTGCAGATATTATTCCCATTCTCAAGTCTTCTCGAGCTCATGTTCGCTCCCCGCCACGAACGATATTCAGCTCCGTGAGTGGAGCGCTCATCTCGTACGTAAAAGTTGGACCATCTTCCTTTGCTATTTATATTTTATTTTAAGCAACTGTGAATGAACTGTCATTTTACTAGCCAGCTGTCGGTCGGGCAGTGGAGCTGAGCTCCTGATTATGAGGAATGAAAAGTATGGAGCATGACTGACGAGTGTGGATCATGATTGGGAAGTTTGAAGCACGACTGACGAGTGTGGAGCATGATGGGGCAGTTTGGAGCACGACTGACGAGTGTGGAACATGATGGTGAAGTTTGGAGCACGACTGACGAGCGTGGAGCACGACTGACGAGCCCTGTGTGGGTGCACAGCCTGTGCGAGTGCCACAAGGACCCGACACAGCGGCGGCCGCCGAGTGAGCAGGTGCGGGCTGCAGGGCTCGAGGCAGACGCCACCCAGCACAGCCTCCTCTCGCACCTCGACCTCGCTTGGTTCAGGAGCTTCACCGCCCTGCCGGACTCTTCCAACGTGAGCCCATTCCTTCTTCTCTTTAATTAAGGACAGCGTCCCCCTTTAGGAACTTTTTTTGTTATTGGACCTAGAGCAATGAAATTTGATATACTGATAGGAAATGCAATATGGAATCGTTTACCTTCTATGAAAAAATGCGATTTTCTTTAAAGAAAACGAAGTTTTAGGGGGGTGGTTCAAAATGCTTCTTGTCCGACAGTTTTTGAGCTTCAGTGATAATTTTGGTATCATTGGATGCGGAAAGACGTGGAAATTCCAAAAATTTCTCACCAAATCCTTAAACCAGTTTTTAATGAAAAAAATGAAAAAATTCGAGAGCAAATTTTTTTTCTTGAATAAATTCGCATTTCTGACGTCATAACTTATCAATAAAAAGTAAATGTGAAACAAAATTTTTTTTAAAAGCCCTTGTCTTTTCGCATCCAATGATATCAAAATCATCACTGTAGCTCAAAAACTGTAGGAGATGCATTTTGAAACCCCACATTCCGATCCTCCAAAAAAGGCAAAACAGGTAGGTAAACATAAGCAATCTCAATTTTTCTTCGTTATTATTTGTGGGGTCAGCTAGGACCCTTGAAATCTTAATACAGTAATAAATAGACATAGAAGATGACATAGCAACGTCGCGCTGTGAAGAAACTGCAGTGGTGGGGTGCTACATAATGAAATACCACCTCCCCCCTCCCCTGTCCCCATATTTCAAATCCCCGTAGCGGGCGAACGAGAAAACTTATGAAAATCATTTTTTCACAGGATGTACCTGACCTTATTCACCTCCGATAGCAGCTAAAATCTATTTTCCCCCAATTTTCCAATTTCTGGGGGGACGCTGTCCTTCATTGCCTTCGCGGGCTGTTCGATTGCTGTAAATAACCCGTATTTTTATGCGCGGGATGATGTATTTTTTTCATTCACTGACCTTTTAAATGGTTTAAAATGTCTTTTTTTTTGGCTGCAGATTTTTACTCAGAGGTTTATGTTGGTCAATATGCAGTTTAATGTATTCACTGAAATTGAAAATTCCGTTCCTAAAAATCACTAAAGGAACACATTTAAAAACGTTTCACATGAATGACATTCTCCTCGCTGATGTGTTATTTTCGAGTTATTCAACTTTGAAATTTTCGTCTTCCATAGCAGTTGCGCTGCGCGCTTGAACCGTTAGAGTACGCTTGGGTGCTTTGTAATTTATTATTAGCCGACCCCGCGGAGCCTGAACCCACTTTTAGGATGTTTTAGTTAATAACACAATAAAGGTTATCACCCAAAAATATTAGCGGGACTGGGGTAGTTAATACTGAAATCGATATGCAGTTGACATCAGTTTCGATGTGGCGGCCACCGTAGAACATTAGCGAAACCGTAGGAGTGAATACCGTAGATTTATTCACTATTCCAGCCCCGCTAGTATTTTTGGGTGATAACCTCTATTGTGTTATTAACTAAAACATCCTAGAAGTGGGTTCGGGCTCCGCGGGGTCGGCTAATAATAAATTACAAAGTACCCAAACGTACTCTAACAGCTCCAGCTCAAGCGCGCAACTGACAGGAACTGCTATGGAAGACGAAAGTTTCAAAGTTGAATAACTCAAAAATAACGCATCAGCGAGCAGAATGTCATTCATGTGAAACGTTTTTAAATGTGTTCTTTGAGTGATTCTTTGGACCAGAATTTTTAATTTCCGTGAATGCACTAAACTGCATATTGACCCTTATGTTTGCCGTAAGTTGAGCTCTGTCACAAGGAGAGTTATTGAGGTGCGTCTCGACTATCACATCGCTCTAATGGAAATCTGCATAACATGAAAAATTATTTAAAATCGGTTATGAGAGTTGCACTAAATAATGAGCGGGGCATAAATAAATATAAATTCTTTTTCCTAGTCTCATGAAATGAATTTTAATTTTTCATTTTTTCTTCTGAACTTCTTCAACCATTTTATGACCACTCCATGTCGAATTAGTGAAGTATTGCGCAATATTTTGAAATTTTACTTCAGAAGTGAAAATGTGTAAGTAATTTCTTGCGTAATTGCACTGTGCACTACTCGAGTCCTTCAGTGCGTCGTTCTTTCTTGGTTTGTTGCTGCCTGACGGTCCGCCAAAACCCGTGCTGAACCGAGTAGTAAATAAAAGTAGAAAGAAGCACGTTTTTATGGAACAATTATCTTTTTGAAGAAAGTCAACGAGAAAAAAATTATTTTGCACATTTCGACCTCGTGGGCGTTGTCAACTCCAACATGAAGAAAAAACTGACCAGATCCAGATCTAATTCAAACTACATCAAAATGGGAAGAGAAAAAAAATAATTAAGTATAAATGCTACACTAGTTACAAAGGGAATACTGATTGCATGTCGTTTATAACAAGTTTATTTTTTAAAATGTTTAACTATTCTAAAATGCGGCTGTTTGTTCGATTCGATGCGAAAGAGATTACTTCAAAACCATCTAATCAAACTCGAAGGTCAGACTTCTTTATATGAAAGCAGACCGAGTCATGTGATGCTGCGGAAATAAACTGGTTGGGTCTGAAGCTCCCACCGAATATCGGCGTCTCGAGTAGTCGAACCCTCGTACTCGAACGCAACTGTGCGCAACTAATTTATAAATGACCGATGAGAGTGCAGATCTTTAGGAATTTTATCTTTATAATTGAAATGAGATTGCATTCCATACTAATTAATAAAACCATTTCGAAATCAATTTGCGTATATCTTGCTCGAAGTAAGATAAGTTCCTTTTTGAACTTTTCGAATTATTTGTGAAAGAACGGAAATAAAAAAAATTCTGCTTACGAGCGGGAAGTTATGGTACATCGTGATGAAACTTTTTATTCGAAAAATTCTTGATGACAAGACTCGACTAGTCTGGACGAAAACCATTAAGACTGAGAAACAACTTTAAAAATTCAAATTACCTACTGATTGCTTGCAATATAGAGCACATATGTTTTAGCACTGTTAATTTGAAACTAGATGAACAAAACCTAAAAAAATTCCTAAACCTGGCAATTTTTTCTTACGGAAGATAGAACTTAGAAAATTAACTTAGCTTGTGAAATTCACATGTAAAAATGAGAATTATTCTTTTCGATCTCCGTGGTAAATGTAATATTGCGGTGTTGTGCATGTAAATATGCTAGAAATAAATTGCACTGAGAGCTGCTCTTGGAGAAGACAGTATCATTAATATATTATTTGTAAAACAGGTTTAAAATCTACTAGGCAAGAGCTTAACTACCGTTGTTAATAGAAGCACATGAAAATATGTGCAAATTGATGCAAATTGGCGATCCATATAAAAATATTTCTATCAATTTGTTGATAACAATTATTGTCGAACATCAAAAAATGAATTAAGGGTTCTAAAGCGTGTTTTAAAATGTGGTTGGGCCCATGACTTAATTAATGCTAATAAATAAATATTCCAGACAAATATCAATAGTTTCATATGAAGGTTTAAACAATTTATTTACCACAGGTGATACAGAGGTAGAATTTTTCTTAGGTCTAGTACAATGGTCAAATTTGAGTATAGCTACCTGTGGGCCCGAATAAGTTCAGCGACTTCTAGGGAATAAGTTCAGCGACTTCTAGGGATGAGTTCAGCGACTTCTAGGGATGAGTTCAGCGACTTCTAGGGATAAGTTCAGCGACTTCTAGGTTAATGTTTTTGAAAAGGCCCTCTACATCGAAAGAAACCATTCAGAGTTCATCGACGTTTTTAAGAGACATTGCTTCATCAACAAAAGATTTTGAATGTTCTACAGCATAGGAGTTACATATAAACGGACCTAGAATATTGGCTAAGAATTTTGCAAGGTTGAAGCTAAGAGTTTGGTGAGCGGCATAGGATGGACGGAACGCAAAATTTTCGTTGGTTAGGTGTATGACTTTTTGGCAATCCATATAAAAATGCCAGTGCCAGATCCTGATACGAAAAGGCGGTACAATTCGTTGGTTATAAAGAGGTTGCTATCTAGTTCCAATATGCAAAAAGGTGTGTACTGTACGTACTGTTTTCGCTTGAAAATATGCAAAGACTAAAATCCTGATGTCAAAGGAAGTCTGAAGTATGTAGTAAAAACATTGAAATCTGTAACAGATGCGAGTACATTGCATTTTTCGGCACGGCTGTGCACTGTAGAATGAGGTTGATGTGCTAGTTGAATCTTAGTTCAGAACCTTATACCTCGATGTGCCACTCTGAAATAAAAATTTCATGACGTCACGCCGACTTACGACGATGTACATCGCACACAACTGTAAGAGTGAGCCAGAGGGGCTCGGAAATCAATGGAAAGCGTATTCTTGTACCGAAAAAGAGAAGCAACTTTCATATTATTAATCAGAGTGACACGTAACTGATGAAAATATTTTACACAGTGTAATTTTATTTCACGTGAAAAATATGAAAATAAGCAATGTGAATTGTCTTCATTGTTTTCTTCAATAGCTTGTAACACTTATTGCGTGAGAGAAATTTCTTAATTTGCGTACTAATGTCCAGGGGGACCATGTGAGGGCCCGAGCTAAAGGTTAGGTAGGCTTCCTTTTTGTTGTAATAAAATAGGTTTTTGTTTTGTTACGGACAATCTTTTTTCGGTTCACTGCTGTCCTGTTTTTCAGCATCTACTACTTTCTTCTTCAACTTCTTTCTTGTTTTATGAACTTCTTTCCTAGCTTACTGTTTCTGTGCACCTTGTGCATAGATTCCGCGTTCCCTCAACTCCATACTAAATGGTGCCTTCCTCTTTCCTCTCTTGGAACATCTTTGTCGTGGTTAAGGGAGGCTAAATCTTTCTTACATAATAATAATAATAATAATGCGTACTAATGTCGCGAACGGAAACCCATTAGCTGTAAAGTATATACGCAAAAATTCAAATACACGATAAGCAATTTTGAAAGTTGAGCATATTTTGCAACCCTATTGATCCGGTTTGAACGTAGTTAATTTTGAAACTTGAGCAAAGACTAAAGAAACGCGAGCCTAATGCTGAGACAGTCTAAAAAGCAGGGATGGAGAAAGCCCTGGGTTTTTTAAAAAAACCCAACCCACCTGTTTTTTTGGGGTTAAATTGGGTTTTATGGTTTTTTTGGGGCTTTAATGTTTTTTTTTGTAATACCTGTTTTGTTTAAAAGAGTTATTCACACAACTCCCGTTGCCCCTATTTCAGATTTATATATATACACTTATTGAGTAAATATTGTTATTTGATTACTTTATTTCCAACATTATGTTACATTATTATATGAATTATTACATTATATGAACAATATATGAATTAAGTTTGTCCATCACAATTACCATTTACCAATTACCATATGCAGCGGACATAGCTCTGCAGTCGGTAAAGATATAAGATGTCCAAAGAGAATTGCTATGCTCGTCAATTCATAGTAAGTTGTTTTAGCAGCAGACAGGCGCGAGTCATGTGAGAGGAAAGCACCATGCAGATCATAAGTAACCACCACAAGCAACTTGAAGCAAGACAGCGGCACATCACTTCAACAGTCATGCTGTTAACAACTTAACATGTGTATTGTGTGAGCTGAAGGGCTTAGCAGCGCAAGTCAAGTCAGTCCAACCACACTGTTACATGTAACAGCATGTAGTGACATGCCAAATTTTTTTTTAAATTTGCGAAAAAAATCACCTTTCGCAGTACAGGATAGCAACAAACACTAAAATGATTGGAAGTAAATGCTCTAACAGATTCCATCGTCAAATTTGTTCCAGTGCAGCTTGAATGCTCACCATAGGCCAGTCGTTTCTCAACTTTCTCACCCCATGATGGCTGCGGTTGTGTCTTGCCCTATCTGACTATAATTGTTAGACTTATTTCAATTTAAACAATTTTAACAGTTTATTTACCACAGGTGATACAGAGGTAGAATGTTTCTCAAGTCTAATACAATGGTCAAATTTGAGTATAGCTACCTGTGGGCCCGAATAAGTTCAGCGACTTCTAGGGCATCCTACCATTACATTATTCTAGGGTGTACAATAATGTTTAACCTAATTCACTTAGCCTAGTTTCACATTAGACTGAACAACAAGATAATGAACTCGATATTGATGTTTCATTTTACAAGATTTAAGGCAAAGCTCTCACAGGAGATTGGTATTGAAGAGTGGTTGGCTGAGTACAATCCGGTGCGCTATAGGTTCATCGGTGCGCTTTATTCCTATAAATTGAAGGACTCCAACATCTTCAAAAAACACATGTTCAATGAGAATATCACTTAAAGACAATGACTCCTCGTTGATGGTGGGATATTCAAGACATGAAACAGCAGAAAATGCAGGTTAATGAAAAAACACTGGCAGAGGGTTTCTGCAAGTTTATAAGCAATCTTCATTCTTGCCACGCAAGTTCAGGATCCATTGAGAGAATTTTCTCAACATTTGGAATTGTGTGGAATAAATTGAGAAATAGATTAGGATCAGAACACGCACAGAAATTGGTCTCAGTATATCGCCACCTCACAAATGATCATGATGTGGATGTTAACGATGAAATGGCAGTGGATATAGAAAGAGAAACACAGTAGTATTGTAGTAGCAGTCTAGTCTAGAAGACAGGGAAAATTCAGAAGTCTCTACATTAAGTAGTCAAACTGCATTTGTTTCTAAATTTTTGTTTTTTTACTTTGGAAATGGAATTCATGAAAATATATTAGTCCCTCGAGTTTTTTTTATGATTAAGGTTTTTCTATTTTCAATGTTTTCTTGTCATACCCAATTGAAAATCATAGACGGATCACCGGTGGGTTAAGGACGTGACGGTCGATTATGTGCGATATATAAGCTGGTCGGCCTACTCTGCATTAACACTCCTTCAATGCGCTCTCAACTACCCGCGGTCGAAATCGGACGTGAAATTCATGGTTGGCCATGGACGGTTTGAAGGCGCAAAATGTTCAGTTGGGGAATGGCCGTAACATTTGAGAGCGGCCATCAGTGGTTTACAGCCGTACAAATGTATGCTGCCGGTTGTCTGCTGCAGCCTGCCGGTACGCGTCGCGATCTGTTAGACTTAGTTTACGACTGTGAGTCATCGAGTGATGTACTTACTGGAAGCTATCGTTTTTGCAATCGCGATTGCTGATGTGAGTTTTCCTTGTGAATGTGTTCTTCGCAATTATTGCATTAGATAAACGGTGATTTAGCAGTGCATCATCATGCTAAAAACATGTTTTTTGAATGTTTATCGGGATGTTGAGGCCATCGACAGTTACGCTCATCTTTAGATTTTCGCGTTGGTCGATGAGCTCAAGCTGAGTTCAAATTTTTAAACACGGTTGTGTGAAGTGTTGTCCTTCCAACTGTTTTAAAACTAGAGCAGTGGTATTCATATCAAAGTACTCTGGATAGATTATAATTATTGAACAAGTTTACAGAACAGTTCACATTCACTTGATTCATTTGTAAGTTATATTCATGAACATTGGAAGCATGTAGAAGATAGGTCATTTTACAGGTGGGTCATTTTATATCGTAATTATCGTTATGCCTTTCATGATGGACATTTTTTATTCATTTTTTACTGTCCATGTCAGCTTGTCTTTCTGTCTTCAACTATTCTCTTGTTTAATTTTTTTTCAAGATTTTTAATTCTGTGCATCAAGTCCTGTGCTACAGTGCACCCTATCTATCATTCGAGGGTATTTTTTATTGTAAATACGTTTTTGGTACATAATTGCGCTAGCTAATTGTGTTCCAGTTTTTCTCTAAAACAGCTTTGGTAATGCAAGAAAATTCTTTTGTGCTATTCCGCGTTCCCTGAAAACGTTGACTACGTTTGCGCGATTGCTACGGTTGGTTCGGTTAAGTTGTGAGTAGCAGAATTTAGAAACCGACTGTACTACTCGAAAGCACTCCTGTCCTTTATAGAAAGTGTGAAAAATTTAAGTGTACGATCATTTTAACTGGTATGCTGAAATCAATTCTGGAAAAAGGAACTGAAATTATGGAAATGCTATTCATTTATGCCGGTATGCAAGTGAGCAATTTACTTAGTGGCACACATATGTCCCAAAGCGTAGTCCACGTGTTGCCTCCACACTAAATGGTGCCTCCCTTTTCCTCTCTTTGGATCGCATTTGTTGCGGATAGGGAGGCTTAAACGAACCAATAATCTAATCTATAATGTAAACGAGCGTTGAAAGGGAAATTTTTGATATGGAAATTTCATTCCCATCCTTATGTTTATGTAGTTGATATTTGTTTGTTACATGCAGCATTTTGAACGAATTGGATTTTATGTTCAATGCCTATATTATTTTGGTGTGCCATTGGTGGGAAGGCTGTGATTTGATGGAAGCAAGATATTCATGTAATTTTTTATTAAGAGATGGTTTAATTTTGGTGATAAAAGTTGAAGAAAGAGCGGGATTCTATGTCCTTTCTAATGTATTGTCTTATGTACCTGAGCTCCCAGTTGCACGTGCATCGATCTCATTGGATGTAAAATATTGTACTGAGCTTAATGGGTCAATACATTCACAATGCATTGAGTGTGAATGTATTGTAAGTTCCAAAGCTTCCAGTGCAATATTGTACACCCCGTGAGGCGAGGCACGTACAACCGGGAGCGATTTTTTAACCTATAATCCATGGACGGCCAGCCGCGATTCGAATCTGGTTCTGTGGCGGGAAACGACCGTTAGGTAAGGCGGAACAACGGCGATTCGCGTGCAGTTTTGTGTCCGAAAAAGTGGACATTTGACCCTTAAACCGCGCGTAATAGAACTAAAATACGCCTAGGAACCGACGCGTACTCACCGGCGAAACGTCCTTGATTGTCAATTGGGTAGTCATACACATGACTTAGATACTTATTTTGACAAGATAAATATTTAGCTCATTTTGATTCTCTAAGCTTGAAAACAAATAAAATTTACATAACAATAATAAAACCCCCCCCAAAAAAAACGAAAAAAAACATTATTTCGTGGGTTTTTTAGTGTGGGTTTTTTTGGGCTTTTTGGGTGGTTATTTTTGGGTGTTTTTTTTTATGTGCCAACCCTGCTAAAAAGGCCAAAGTGTTGTTATTTTCTACTTCCACGGTAAACTTAATTGATTTGTGCTTAAAATTAAAATAGTCCAAGAATCCTCAACTTGCGATGGATGCCTAAATAGAACAAAGTGTCGTCCACGTATCGGTTGTAGGACACTGACTTTGAATCTAGAGGACATTTGTCTTACTACTTTGCTTCATCAAAACATGAAAATGTTGGCAAGTGATGGTGCTAATGGAAGTCCCATGGCTAGACCGTCCATTTGTTTGTAAAATCTGCCTGGAAATGCAAAGAAGGAAGGCAATACATGATAATTCCGGCAGTTCTGAATCGCTCCCGAGTTAAACCTATGAGTTCGAGTTACCCTTCGAAAATAACAGGTTGAAACAAATATCAGTGGTTTCATGGAGAGGAGTATGAATATAAAATGATTCGGTATTAAACCTAGAAATGAAAAGTAGAAATCATCGAATCAAATTTCTATATAGTCTAATTTTTTAACATTAGGAAAATAGACTTCTAATATTTTCATTTAATTCGGAAGCACTGTCAACTGTAAATTGATTCGTATATATATTGTGAGGAAGATCTTTGTAACATTTGTTTCATTTCTATAAGATCAGAAATCATTTATTTCAGAGACGGTATGTATGTCTTTTGTTTTTTGATCTGATGATGGAGCTGGACTCTGAAGCGTTTTCTTAGTAAATATTAGTAATTTCCCAAAAATTTCATCATTTTTGAGTTCCTGATGAGGTTCCGACGCAATCTAACTACGCACTTTTTCAAATATATTCTTCGGTGATAAGAGCAAAATTATTTCGATTTGCGAAGGAATTATTAATTTTATCTTCAACATGAGTGGTAAATTTGGCAATTGGTCCTGTGGTAACTCTGAAGTTTGCATTATTTGACATTTGGCTATGCATGCATACTGAGTATATAGTTGTCCCTATCTACAAGCACGACATCTCTTCCTTTAACTGGCGAAGAAATGTTTTTGTGAGCTGAAATTATTTTTAGAACTTCTATTTCGGGTTTGCTTTATGACTATTTCAGGCTTAATTAAGAAGTCTCACGAATGGTTCTCAATTTAACCTTGCAAACCGTGAGACATGTTTTAATGATTGAGAATTCTAAGTCAGAACTGATGAATTCATGCCGTCTGCCAAGCATCAGTTCTTAAGCCTTTTATTTTTTTTATTTTTGAAGAGGTTCTTAAAAATCGTCATTGTTCTTCAACTTCATTTCTCATACAGACCACAGCACATCATGTAGGATTTCTTTTCCCCGAGAACAGCGTAAAATTCTCCAGCCAAATACATCAAGAACTAAAAAGTGTTTTGCTCTAACTTAAAGCAAATAAAATTTGCATAAAGGTCGACACGACTAAATAAAGACACATCTCGTAAGAAAAACACTATTAACGACTAAAAAATTAAAGAGGCTTACGGTTTCAAATTTTTTGCCATTGTACTAAATAAAAATTTGGCTTTTTCAGATGAAATCAATCAATCATGCATATACGCTCGTAACTATTCGAGTTTATTGCAATTGTGCACAAAATAAAACATCTTTTCAAAGGATGCACTAAAAATCATTTAGAGCTCATAGATTTATCTGTGTATCCAATATAGCAGTGAAGCTCGACATGACATTGACAAAAATAAATGACAGAATATTTAGACTACTAAAAAAGTCATTTGAGCTTTCTTCAACTGAGAATAGAACGCCCACGTCTATTCCTTTCAGAACCTGACAGTTCTAAAACTATGACTACTGCCGATTTCATTGAGCTCGGTACAAAATAGTCAGAAACTGAGAGAATTCTGAACTTCGCGTATAAATAAGCACTCAGAGGACTACCGTGACTTCTTGAAAAACGTAGGAACTTGTATCCTCGTCTCACTAAAATGTTGAAATCTCACAACTTACCTTTTTCCGGTGCACAGTCTGGAATTCCGGCCTAACAATGTTTGCGATGAGCCCACTTCTTTGGGATTCAAAACTAGGCTTGAAGCTTACATATATAATCTTAAATTACTCTTCTGACGTATGCTAGTTCTACGTTAAAAAAAGGCAAAGCAAATTGAGAAAAATGAAAGTATCATCTTCGAACTATATTCCTCACTTTGAATAATGGGCAGGACAAAACTGATCATGACGCGACTAATATGAATACATAAGTTTAGATGTGTGAATATATACTGTATATGCATGTATAAATTCTCCGACCTACACATCCTGCTCGATACGTAGTCGACGATTCAGATATAAAACGTGTTTCTGGGTCTGTGTGTAAATATTCATTCAAGTACGTAATGTTTCCGATGGAAAATTCTTAACGACACTTGAACTTTCTTGAAAATGGTATCATACTCTGTCCTATGCGCCAAGTTCGCAGCATAAGAATAGCAAGGTATACATCATAGCTTCAGCATTAGTCCACGTCCTAATAGGTTGTCATAGAAGCCTTGTTGTTTATTTGGCCCACAACGTTAATATGGTTGACAGATATGAAGTGCATTCCTGCGTTTTATTTGTGTCTCTGCACATATTTATGTAAACTAATCTTTCAAACTTATAAAATCTTTTGGGTTCTGAATCAAATTTGTTTACAATATATTCAATTTTTGAACACGAAGGTTTCTGTTGTTTTATCTCATGAGGCTAATATTAAACCAAAAGTAATGTCCTGGTAGAAACTGTTCTAATGCTTTGTAAGCCGAGGTGTGACTCGTTTCTTCTGCTCCAGGTCCGGAAAATCTACAGCAACCTCACGCAGTCTATCACAGATGCTACTGAATTTTGTTTGATCATCACCGAAGAGTTCATCCTGTACCATAATGACATGGGTAAATAATTATGTTAATAAATCCAAAATATTAATTTTGCTCTACCAATTACCATTCCTGTGCTGTACAATAATCGTATTCCTTGCTTGAATGCACTTGAACACTTTTTGTCGCCACGTTTTTTGTATTTTCTTTGTTAATTGCACGATTTGCAATATTTGTTCGATTTCTATGTTTTTATCGTTTCATATCTTCCTTCAGGGAGAGACAAGTACACATAATATCTGTAGGAATTAGCGCTCCCTGAAGGAATAAGTGAAGTCCCGAGCCAAAGGCTTAGTAGGCTTTTTTTTAAATAGAACAGGTTTTTGTCTGTTACGTATAATCTTTTTTTCGGTTCACTGCTGTTCAGTTTTCAGCACCTACTATTCAGTTTTTATCTTGTTTTATAAACTTCTTTCTAAACTTAGTGTATCTATGCACCATGTGCATAGA
Source organism: Morinoia aosen (assembly GCA_030386875.1). Lineage (NCBI taxonomy): Eukaryota > Metazoa > Arthropoda > Malacostraca > Amphipoda > Talitridae > Morinoia > Morinoia aosen. Next base: position 75,238,114 of record CM059572.1, on the reverse strand, counting down.
TTCTGCGTAACCCTTAAGTCCATACTTAATGGTGCCTTCCTCCTTTTCTTTGGAACGCCTTCGTTGCGATTAGGGAAGCTCAACCTAACATCTTATAATCAATCCGTATGTTTGGTGTTATCCTTTCTTTAAAAGAAGTTCACATCGTAAATATGTTTAGGAACGTAGGTAAAAATGGAAAAATGCAAATGATGGCACGTTGAAAGCTTTTTTTTTTGATCCATTGCACATAATATAAGACATTATTTTCATGGTATTCTACACCACATATTCCGCCCTTAATATCAGTGGGTCGCACCCGCTCTATTTAGTGAGGTGCAGTATTGGTCGTATTTTATATGGCTGTGCCTGTGGTGTGGTGGCTGTGCGTGTAGCGTGTTGGTTGTGCGTGCGTGGTGGGGCCCTGCTTGTAGCATGTTGGGCGTGCGTCCGTGGTGGGGCCGTGCTTGTAGCATGCTGGGCGGGCGTGCGTGCGTCGTGGGGCCGTGCTTGTAGCATGTTGGTTATGCGTGCGTGATGGGGGCAGTGCGTGTAGCATGTTGGTTATGCGTGCGTGATGGGAGCAGTGCGTGTAGCGTGTTGGTTGTGCGTGGGTGGCGGGGCAGTGCGTGATGCAGTGCGTGCCACACACAGGACAGCACGACGAGGCGTACGAGGCGCTGCCGGTGCTGCAGCGACTGCGCGTGTGCCAGCCCCACCTCTACCAGCTACTGCTGCACGCACACCCGCCGGCAGCCCGGCCTCCCTGTGCGGTATGTCGCCTCGCTTGTGCTCATGCTGTTGTGCCTCGTGCCACATTTACCTACAGAGTTGAACGCCAGACACCAATATTGCTCCTCCTCAGCAGGATGCAACTATTGTACCTGTGGGTTTCTGATGAGGTCGCGACGCAAGCAAACTACTGACTTGTTAAGAAATATTCTTCGGTGATTAGAGATTAGATTCTTCAGCTTGCGAAGGAAGTTATTAACTTTATCTTCAACTTGAGTGGTAAATTTTGAAACTGGTCCTGGAGGTTTCATTTGCAATCGGTTGTAGTTCAGCTGTTATACTTGCTTAGTTATAACCTCGATTTTAGAGTAACGCACCCTGTACATTCGTGCAGTCTGTTTAACGAGGATGCAAGTATTACATTTATTCAACTCTATCAGTCGCTGTTTTTGTTTTTTCGTAATTTATGTGTGAGCTGCATTTCGTCGATGTAAGTGCCCAAGTCAAAATTGACTTCCGTGTTACGGTATAGCAGCGAGAGAAGAGAATTGCGTCTCCCTGTATCCTAATATGGTCAGGAGAGTAACCAATTTCATTAAATAGTGCATTATTGGGAAGTCGGGCAGGATTTTCAGGGAAGGCGAGTTAACTATTTGGATCACAAGCGAGCTGTACTGAGAGTTGTACATCCTACTCAAGGTCGTGAAAGGTTGAAAAATAAGAAAAAAAAGCTATGCTGTAACACTTACAATGTTACCGTGCTGAATCGGGCCATTTTAGTCACCTATTAACCAATATCATGAAAAGTGTAACTAATTTCTGTATCTTGTTTGTATTTAGTTTGAATGTTATACTAGGCACCGAACTGGTATGATTTAGCTGACGATCCTCACGAGCTTATTATACTTACCAGTGTCAAGTTTGTGTGCTGCTCTTTCATCTCGTCTCCACCTCGTCCAATTAGGGAACGTTGGCTTTCATGTTCATTTTAGGATATCACCTATCATATCTATGGCAGGGTGTCTACTAGGTAGTAAAGTAGTAAAAAGTAGTAAAATTTGGAAAGTAGTAAAAAAAGTAGTAAAAAGTAGTAAAATTTGCCTCAGGGTAGTAAAAAAATTGTCGAGTGGAATAATTCTCTGAAAATTTAAAGTAAGGTTACATATTTATATTGAGTATGAAGATTTTTTAAAATTTATTTTTCCCATAAACAGAAATTTGCCTCGATTTAAGGGAAATATTCCTGTACAGATGGGATGTAATTTTAGGATTAGAGCACACAAATTCGAAAAAATTTTCAAAACTTTTGCGAACAATACTAAAAATAGTTCACTTTTTCTTCTCATTCCGTTTGATCTGAAAGTTATCTAGTTATTTTATGGTGGAAGGTTCATTTGAGCCATTTTATTATTAACAAATTATTGAGAGAAAACAATAAAATGGCTTTCGCTTTGATGCGGTAATCGAGGTTTCATAAATCGTATAAATGTAAATTTGAAAAATGTAATACCAGTGGCGATGCATTGTTGAAAATACTTCTATTAGTGCGCATTTACATTGAGATACAAGCTTAGGAATGTGTGATATCAGGGATTAGTATTGAAAATAAAATAAGGATTTAAAAATTATACATTTATGATTATGAGGTCGACATTTAACATCTTTTATGCTTACGTATCAAATATGCATTATACGATCTCGAGGAAAAATGGAATAGCATAGCTACATATTTTCTTGTGGAAGCATATCAAGTGGCTTTGATTGAAATATGTTTGTCAAGTAAAGTAATTTATATTTTAGTGCAAATTACAATTCTTTTAAATGTAAAACATCTTGTGAACTTTTTCTTTTAAATTTTATGAATAAACATTAACAACTAGCCAAAATTTTTAAATAGGTAGTTGTACTTATCACTAATTTACTAAATAACAATAACATTTTATTGGATTTCACCTTTAGTGGATGCAGTTGCCCGTAAGATATACATATAGCATAGTTGGCATAATTGTTCTTTTTGTGCACTTGTTCCCCTCAGGGGGATACAACTATTGTTTCTATGGGAATTAGCTCCCAGGGGGAAAATGTGAGGGCCCGAGCTGAGAGTTAGGTAGGCCTACTTTTTGTTGAAACAAAATGCTTTTGTTATGTCAAGGACCACCATTTTTCGGTTCACTGCTGTCCTGTTCTTCAGCTCCTACTACTTTCTTCTTAACCCGTCGCCACGTCCTGGACTCTTAGAAGGTCGGCAAAGCTAGTACATGTTTCACATCAGCAAACCTAGGGTTGCCATATATGATCTTAGGCGTCTCGTTGAGCGCTATTCATTGGTGTAAGGTAAAATTAGGTGGGGGGAACAGGGAAGGAGAGGTAACAAGCTCAAATCTGTATGAATTCTTCTGCTCAGTCTGGAGTGTAGCTACCGGCGCTGCACAGCCTCTTAGAAGGCCAGCAGTGCAGCTGAGGCATACCAGCACACACTCTGCCTCTAAGAAGGTCGCCATCATTTTTATTTTCTTATGTTTTTGTTCCAAAAATGGGAGTCCAAATCCACACATTTACTCCTACGCAAAAAATAATACCACCATTGTATTCACGAGGAAAAGCTCTATGCATATCATACTCTTTACAAGCAATGAAACTGCTTGATAACAGCCAATACACAAAATGAACTAAAAAATAAAAACTGTGTTTTACATTAAGTGCACATAACTCCGGAAATATTGGACCTACAAAAAAATTAACATACCACAAGATTCAGCGACTCAGAATCTATGAAAATGTATCATAAAAAAATATAAAAGTGCAATAAATAAAAAATGGCCAGTGATTTTCTGATTCCTGTTTTTTTTGTATTTTACCGAAATAAAAATTCAAATTTCGTAGATTTTCAATGGGGTAGCAGCATTTTTTTCCCACCGACAGAAAGAGCAACTCTCTCTCTTTACAATGAACCCCCAATGAAACTTTTAACATGATTAATGAATGTACAGTAAGTTGCACAGTTGACCCATTTTCTTCAAACCTCTTGGTAGGTCGACCATGTGGAGACGGGTTAAACTTTGCTCTTGTTTCATAATCTTCTTTCATAACTTACCGTTTCTATGCCCTTTCTGCGTAGATTCCGCGTTTCCTTAACTCCAAACTAAACGATGCCTTCCTCTCTTTGGATCGCATTTGTTGCTGGGTAGGGAGGCTAAAACTAATGACTAATCTAATCTTTGTGCACTTGATGCTCAAAAATTAAAATATTTTATTCACAAACGTAAGCACAGAAATAAAATTATTCTCAATTAGCTTTTAGAGTCCCGCTGCAATTTCAGATGAGCAAGTCGTGAATCAAACTTATCACGTTTCAATTCCTCCTAATGAATAATGTTTAATTCAAAGTCATATATTTGTCTAGTAAGGTCTTGATTATATATAATTATCATAAACTTGATGTAGCCTTCCAATTCTTATTCCAATTCTTATTCTTATACTCGCACTCCAAGTTGTTGCGGCTGGATAGAAACATTACATTGACGTCAATGGAACTTCTCCGCAGTTCATTTAAATCCAGAAAGTGTTTTATTGGACCTGAGCTTGATTGTGAGCAGTATTATCTTCCTGTGAAAAGACGAGTTTATTCTGTCCACTTCGATTTGGGGAAACAACGATTTACTGAAACTATAAATTTTTTTTCTTTTTTGAAAAAAATTACCTCTTTGTTATGCTGAAAGTTTTTTTCCCAGTGAAGTTAATTTATGTCCAAATACAGAAAGAATTATGCTATAAAATTAACTTTTAATACAATGTGTCATCTTTTGAACGAGAGTTTAGTTCCTTTGAAGTTCCTTTTCGCAGTCATGGCGATTCAGTTACCTCCAGGATGTCGTCATAGCATGGAGATGCTCCATGTAATCAAAGTTCATTCTTCTACTAAATGTATATAGGAGAGCTATATGAAATTTGCATTTTCGTTTTGGTTCCGTAGTATAACATGTTCATAACCTATTTGTTATTATTGATCGCAATTAGGATGCCGATTTAGATTTTGAGGTACGATAGAAATAGTTTACAAACTCATATTTCCGAAGGGCCATAGTGATTGGTTATAATGAAATTCCTTGATATTCTACCCTGCTGTAAAGGGATCTGACACTCCCCTGGTGTCTACTAGTTTCCAGTCAGTTTATTTTTTCCATATGAACTGTTTTCATCATAGTTGAAAGTTTTTAAGACAAGGTCTTTGCCAAACTTTTGTTGGAGTCCATTTAGGATGGGGTACCTTAAAAATTTAGGTAACTTTTTTGCCGTAAAGCTTTGGTTGCTCCATTTAGTATTAAGCATTTTAAGTATTAAGAAACTTGGAGCTTTTTTTGAATTTTTGGTATTGCGTATATTATTGACTCAAATTACTTATTATAGGCCAATTACTTACCTCTAGACATTTGGACAACAATCATTGTGTAAAAAAGATATTAATTTTTTGCCGTTGAAGGTAGTAAAAAGTAGTAAAATTTGGAAATGAAATATCAGTAGTCACCATGTATATAATGGAAGTTAGCGCTCCCGTTAGGAAAATGCGAGGTCATGAGCTGAAGGTTTGGGTGACTTTCCTTTTGTTTAAAATAAAGGTTTTCTGTCTCGTTATGGACCATTTTTCTGTTCACTGCTGTTTTCCTTTTCAGCGAATTTTACTTTCTATTCCAACTTTCATCTGGTTTCATTTGCTGGGACTAGGAAGGAGTGCAACAACACTACTTGTTTGTAGTTTCCCCGTTCTCTTAATACCATTCTAACTGGTTCCTTCTTCGTTCCTCTCATTGTAATACATTTGAACTACCGTGAAATCTGACCTGACCTTCACAGACGCCGCCACGCTCAAGAGCGTCGCTGCCAATGCTGCTGGAGCTGAGCAGCGTGCTGTGTCAACTGAAGGTGAAGATGTCACAAGAAGACTTCTCGATTCTCCTGGAGGTGCTGCTCACTACTCCGCCTCGCCACACGCATCACGTGCTCGCGCTCCAGCAGGCCGCCGATGTCCTCATCTACGCCACCCAGGTCGCTACTTTCCTTTTATTTCCAGATAGTGATTTGCGTTACTTCTACGTAATTTTTAGTTATTACTTTGAATCGCCTGACCGAACAGGGATATCGCACTTCTCTGCATGAGGGCAGAGAAATCTAATCTAATCTAAAGCTTAAATGCTTAGGGGAATACAACTATTGTATCTATGGGGATTAGCACTTCCAGAGGGAAAACGTGAGGTCTCGAGCTGGTAGTTACGTATTGAATTAAAATGTGCTTTGTTTTGTTAAGGACCTTCTGTTTTTACCGTACTGTCACTATGCGCACGGGATCATGTGCGCATTGTATAACCCTTTAACGTCCGAATTTTTGTACTCATATTACCGTTAACACAACCACCGTCACTAAACTGGCGCTGGCATCAGGCAGTCACCAATATCAGGATGGGAAAGGAACTGCCACTCGGCAGAGAACTCCAAAGAACACATTAGGGAACTAATTGAACAAGAAATACAATATATTGAGGGTATTATTGAAAGAGGACACTGGTGTCCTCTGGGGCGTTAAAGGGATAAACACGCATAACTCACTTGGTATAAACACGCATAATACATTTGGTATAAGCACGCATAACACACTTGGTATAAACACGCATAATACACTTGGTATAAACACGCAAAACACACTTGGTATAAACTCGCATAACACACTTGGTATAAACTCGCATAACACACTTGGTATAAACACGCATAACACACTTGGTATAAACACGCATAACACACTTGGAATAAACACGCATTTTTTAATTTAAACGAGTAAGTTAATATTGTTGAATCGCTTATATGCGACTAAGCTGTTTTATCTATTGTTTGACTTCGCTAATCGCACAACATCAGCTTTTGTGATCATATTCTTCAGTGGGTTACTCCTCTAACTTGCGTAGAATTTTTTTCCATCTAATGTATTTTCCCATTCTTTGTGGGGGAACTTAATAACTTCGACTTCTTTAAATTTGTTGCAGGATGCGGGCTTTATTCCAGGAGGTCGTTTGCTGGAGCTCCTTCTGACCAAACTGAGTGGTGACTTGCTGCAGCTCGCGACGCTGCAGCAACTCTTCCTGCGTCTGTCACCCGAGTTAGTGCGTTCCAATGCTGGACTCATTCCCCCTATTTTAACGAGAGTGAAAAAATTACCTCCTCCAGCTTACTTAGTGCTGAAAGCAATCAAGAAACACTTGGAACAAATTGGAATCCGTGCTTTTGAGAATGAGGATGAATTTTTTGATAAGAGTACTGCTTCAAAAACTCAGCCTGGTAACTTAATCAATGAAGAATCTGGTCCAGTGCAAGATTATGACAGCACGAGCGCAAAGATTATGAATCGGCCCGTTCCTGAGAGTGGTTCATTTCCGAATTTTTTTTCACGAGCGGACTCCGTTGAACCCGAAAAAAGTTTTCAAAAGAAGGCACTTATGTTTTTAAAAGACCTAGAGCAGCTTGTGAACTCGGATCTTGACGAAATGGGGAATTGCGATCAAGAGAGCGAATATTCTGTTCCTGAAACTGATGCTAAAAATCGACCTCGGAATAAATCTCCAAGACCGTTACCCTCTTGCTCTGCAAGAGACCCCACGGCTCTTCTTGGGAATCATAATAAGAAATCTGAGCACGCAGTCAAAAACAGCAAGCAACCGCTAACGAAAAGTTGTTTCATTAGTGTAACTTCTCCGGAGGACAGGTCTTTGTCTTCAGTGCCGGAGCTGTGTGAAACTTCAAACTTGGCTTCCAAAGAAGGCTCCAGGAAGCGAACTGCTAGTAGTTCGCCAGTGCTCGCTAAAAAGAAATGCTATACAGTACAGAGTTATCTCGAAAGACAGGCGCTCAGAAATGCTAATAATGGCAAAACGCGAGAAGTTGCGCCTGAACCATCTGTTACCATAACGAAGAGTAGTTGCAATTCTGCTGTACCGCGTTCTTGTGATGAAAGAGAATGGAAAGCTGAAAATTGGGCATCGCCAGCATCGACGAAGTCGGATTCTGACTTGAAGATTGACTTATCTGCTTCGCCAGCGAACTCCCTTCCTGGCACTAGTAACCAAGATGTTACTAAGTCATCGTGCGGTCAAAACGAAAGTCAAAAACTATTCGTAAGTAGGCCCTTGAAAGTATATCACCGTACAGAAACTCCAATTGTACTTGATAAAGCGAAAGATTCACGACCACTGTGTAACAATAAGCTGGGAAGTAACTGTGCTGATCGAGCAGGTGCCTACTCGCCGCCTGGGAATGCTCGCTCGGTCGAACCTGCACCAGTACCGGAGACAGAGGCACCTACACCGGTATATCGTGACCACTCTTCCAGTCAAACCCCTAAATCTGGTGGTGATATTAGAGACCATCCTGTGACGCTCGAAAATACTTGTGCGCTTCCGACTCCTAAGTCTGATTCTGACTTCAGTGACGTCAACACGGATGATGTGGTCAGTCCAATTGTATTTTCCAAAGAGAGAAGTTATTCCGATCACAACCGGTGGCCAACTGGCGTGAAGAGCACTGGTCGTCTTATTGAGAACGAGTCGAAGAATCTCTCTTTGAAGCCATTGTCTGAACCTTGTCTCCCAGCAGACCCTGATGAACAAGACTCGTTTAGTTCAAGTTGGGCAGCGACGTGTCGTTCAAGTAAAAACGATGTTTCTAAAGTGGAAAATGAGAGAAGTAGTAATTTTTACGCTCATAATGAATCTTCATCGGAAGTTTTGGATTACATTGAAGAGGAGGAAGAAATCTTTGAAGAAATGGAGACAATACCCGTTCAACTACGACCCAGTGTGACGGACTTACCTTTCCCCATTGAACGACAGCTTAACCCACGACTACTCGCTCGTTTAGGAGAGGTTTGTACTCCTGATGACCCCCTCCTGAAAAACGTTTCTCTACACCCTTCATCTCATTCGAGCAAAACATTTTTTGAGTCCAGTTTTGCAGATCTTCCTCAAAATGACTGTCTTGATGCTTCTGAACGTCTATCATTCAATATCCATGAGTCTTTTCCAATGTCTTCTACTTTTTCAGTCTTGTCTGACTGTAAAGATGTGCATACTAAGCCGTGTAGTGCTGAAATATCTTCATCAGCTTATGATACTCACAACGCTCTGTTGTCACCAATTGAACCTGAAATAGAAACGGTTGTGCCAACTGATGCTCGACGTCCGCGTTCTGCGCCTGTTTCAAAAACAGTGCTCTCAGGAGGCTCAGGTGATCAAAATGCGTTTGCAAGATCTCAGTGTAGCCGCTCTGCAGATGTTGCTTCAAACTCAGGCCATGATGACGGAGTACAAACATTAGAACGACGGAAAATAGATTCAACTTGTCCTGCAGAAATGAGGAAGGTTGATGCATATCATGCAGACGATTATTCTCGTCAACGGATGGACCTTGAGAATATAAACACGATTGCTGAGCACCAAATCATTAGAAATTCTCCTCTGTTGCATGTTCAAGACGACGATGATCATAACCTTCTACATTCCTTTGAACCACCGTTCAGTTTTAGGAATCAACGCCTTATCAGTGAAAAAGTTGAAGTTCTAGATACTGTCGCTGAACGGAAAAGGTTCTATGCTGTCGATGGTACTAGCTCTGATACCTCTCCATTTCCTTGTAGCCACACTTTTGCTACAAGTCCATCATCGCAGTCGGCGTCTTGCAGCTCACAGAAGTCTACGAAAAAAGTTCCATCTCTGCGTCAGGCGCTGTGCTGGTCGGCTTCGCACAAGTCCTTGGTAACAACTTCTTTGAATTCACGACTTACTGCTGAACCTGAAACCGAAACTCCTATTGGTCTTTCAGTGAAGGTGATGATCTAAAACTTATATTCTTGCAATGTTTAATTAAAATATTTGTATCCACTCTGTTAACTTGTTCGATGATGCGCAATATAGTGCCCTGAGTAATGCTATATTTCTTTATACAAAGGCGCTTTCATAGTCGGGCTTAGACTTGACAAGGAAACTAAATATCCTATACTAGAATAGTATGCTTTTAACCTAACACCCGTCATATTTTACGATTTCTAAACGAAAGCAGTAACAGTTTTCCTTGATTTCTTATTCAAAATTCTGATCGGCAGGTGCCAGAGGAAGATGCCAAGTCCCCCTGGCTGAATTCGGAGAAAGTGCCGGGCAGCGCTGGGGTGTCTTGTGTTGCTCTGTCAAGGTTGGTCCCCAGTTTTCGGGGGGGCTGGAAACACCACGAATTTAATCCATTGACATGCCACTCTTCAACGGGTAAAGCATCACACTGTGGACGAGGAAGATTTGGTTCAGTTCTAGTCCCGCTGTAGCGTTATTCTCTTCATAGCTGAAATGGCTCAGCTGGTAATTGTAGAAAACGACAAGACGTGTAAAAGTTCAATAATAAACCCTTCTACTCTTTGATTTTGTTTTCCACGCAGTCACTTCCTCTCAGGATAAAAACTTAGCTACCACTGTGGAACTCGGTATATTTTAGCGATCGGAAAAGTTGTTCAAAAATTCTCAGGGTTTGTTTTGGAGAATTTTGATTTTATTTTTGTCATTGTAAGCAATATCTCTGTGTATATCTGTAACGTTTTCGTGATGCGTTTTTGTGATATTTAACGTACTGTGGTGATTTGAAGCACAGATCAGGTAGGCCTACTGCTATCTGCGTAACTGATGAAGCTGTAGAGGTTCAGTGTGCAATATGAGTATATAAATAACCGTAGGCAGCAATACACCAGTTGGTGCACACCATAATCTTGAATCAAAAAATAAATTTCAGTTCCTCAGGGGGATACAATTATGGTTTTTATGGGAAGTAGCGCTCCCAGGAGGAATATGTAAAGTCTCGAGCTAAAGTTGAGGTAGGCTTTCCTTTTTTTTTGAAATAGAACAGGTTTTTGTTTTGTTGCGGACCAGATTTTTTTGGTTCTCTGCTGTCCTGTTTTCAGCACCTATTACTTGCTGCGTCAACTTTTATCTTATTTCATGAACTTCTTTCTCTATTTAAAATTTCTATGCGTCTTGTGCATAGATTCCGTATTCCATCAACTCCATACTAAATAGGGCTTTCCTGTCTTTGGAACAGCTTTGCTGTGGTTAGGATGGCTTAAACTAACATTTAATCTTGTAATTTTCCTGGGATTGGCTGACACGTTGTCTTTACCGACGTACTTGTTCGATGATTGATCTGGAGTTCTGCTAAATATTTTGATGTTTTTGACTGTTCTGTCGTTTGAAGGATAGCGTATTTAGTGATCACGAAGCCGAAGACCAAAATGAGCAGTAGTCTAGTTTACTTGTCTTTTGCCATTCTATGACGATTTACTTCTTAATTATTGGTACTTTGCGGTTTATCCAGCACATAATTATCGCATTTTGAATTTTAATGAACGTTTTTGTTTATTCAACAGCGAAAGCTCCTTTGATGCTGGCTTCTTCGTTGATAAGGTACGATGATCCAGGAATTTAACGAGGTTTGATTCTCTTCAAATTGTTTAAAAAAAAACTTTTCACTCAGCAGTTCGTGTTCGTCCTTATGATAACGTTCATTATTTGACTAATGACAGTATAGAGTGTTGTTCCTACAATATTGGTTAGCAATTTTTGTGTTTGAATTTATAAATGACATTTCGCTGGCTTTGTTAGGGATATGAAGTTGCTATTCTCTTCAAGCATCGTGTTGCTTGATAGGCGGTTCCAGTTACGAGATACATTGAAGTTCCCCAACACTAAGGCTATTTTGCGTGACGTGCTTCGTGTGCATTTTCAACGATGCAGTTTCCTACGTCCTTTTTAACGTTTCAGCGAGCAACCCTGGTACGTGACAGACCTATACCTCCGGATCCATCGTACTCCAAAGCTCCCAAAGCTCCCCGTGCTCGCCCGCTGCTATCCGCGCCCACATCTTATTTCTACACTAACTGCCTCAACAAAAAGTGGTTTGTGGCCGTCGGCTCAAAGTTGTTCCAAATTGCCGCTCAGTACGACGTCAAGTTCGAAGAACAAGAAGCACTCAGGGGCAGACACACGAGAGGGCAGCGGTCACGGGAGCGCACATCTTCATCTGACTCTCATCAGTGCGGTCCTGATTTAACGATCGAGTACCAGTCTCTCCGTGGTTTGTTTGACTGCCTCGCTACCCAAATCGCCGTCGGTGATGTTGCACGCCATTTTGAAGCCATCATCGCTGCTATGAGAGGTTTGTGTCATATCTTGGCGATCGTAAATTGAAACGTCCACGCGACGGGGATTGTTTTGAAAATTTCTAAACACATGATACATGAGCTTTGGAATCTATGTTTGTGGTTTACCTACTCGTTCTTGGTTGCGTGATACTTGGGTGACTGTAGCCAATATTGATATTATTCTAAATGTCGACGATTCAAAAATCACATTAGAACTTTGATGATACACTGAGCAGTGCTCGTTTGAATGATTTTTACTAATGACGAAATACTCCACTGTAGAGATTTTCTCAAACAATTTTTTCGAAGGAGAGAGAAAATCTGTTAGAGAATTACATTTCATGTATCCTGCAATGGTACTCTGAGACGCCTGGTTGAAGTTCAACGAAAGCAGGTTAACTCATGGTAGTTTGCAAACGAACTTGTCAACTTTCATATTAATTCCCTACAACACATGATAACAACATGGTTAACAAAACTTCAAGGAAACATGTTATTCATTGTCAAAAATTCATTAATTAGTTTACATTTTTTCCTCTATTTTTTAGATATTATAGAAAATTTATCGTGGGCTGCTCCAGAAAAGCATTTTGATAGCGATTATCAAGAGAGTTAAGGTTGACTAGCCGACAGGCTCCACGCTTTGGCTCCTCGAGTACAGACAGGCCACTTTGGGCGCAGGACGAGATGAAGGGCAGGTCGTAATGAGGTCAAGTGCGGAGAGCCTTGAGATCCAAACCAACAGGCGCGTTCGAAGAGCGTAAACTCCTGTGTAAAAAACGGAAAAGAGAAAAGAAAAATTAATCGAATCAGGTATTAGATTCTCAAACCGTCATAGAATGAACCAATGAAAAGAATTTATTTTCAAATAACCACCATAGAGAATACCCCTCAAAGGGATACAACAATTGTATTTGTTGGAATTAGCACTCCCAAATGGAGAATGTTAGGTCCCAAGCTGAGAGTTAGGTAGACTTAGATTGTTTTTGCTTTGATAAGGACCATCATTTTTCAGTTCACTACTGTCCTCTTTTTCATTCAGCACTTCCAACTTTCTTCGACTTTAATCTTGTTTTATAACCTTCCTCCTTAACGTTATTTTTATGCGCAAAAGATTCTGTGAGAGAGCGCACCTTGTGTATAGATGCCACGTTCCCTTAATTTAATACTAAATGGTGCCTTCATCCTTCTTCTCTATGGAACAATTTTTTTGTGGTTACCGGGACTTAAACTAACTTATCTAAACTGAAGTTTTAATCCAGAGTACGAAGACGTTTGGCCTAAAAAAATGAGAAAAAGTAACCTCGATTTTCTGACAGAGTTGAGAATAATTAGGAAAAGAAGCTCAGTGAGGTCTATACTCTTTGAAAACATGAAAGCCGACTTCAGATAGTGTTAATCCAGCCGGGCACGCAACTCTTGTTGGGAAAGGTTCGGGAGTTTAAATAAAATAAATGCTAGATTTGAACATTTGAAAAAAAACATACACGCATACACTCGTGCGAAAAACAGGGAAAAGTTTAGTCGTTAAGAAAAGTAAAATAGTAAGAAGAAAAAAAGAATGTTCCAGGAGTTTTTCGCTCCCGAAGATTCTAACCAGCGGTGTTCAGCCACGGTGAACTAATTTTTTAATTCCAGGGGGACAATTTGACGGCCCGAGCTGAGAATTAAGTAGGCTTTCTTTTTGTTCGTGCTCTCCGTGGCACAGCGGTTAAGGGATCGGACTTGTATGCTGGAAGTCGCGGGTTCGTTCCCAGCGCTGGCGCGAAGATTTTCCCCGTTGGGTATAAGGGAAAGCTCAAGCACAATACCCCACTCAACCCAGGTGTCGGAAATGGGTACCGGCTTTACGGGGGAACCGTCATGGTGTCCTATATATAGGCTTAGTTATAAGACATTTGAAAAACCAATGCTAAGATCATATGTATCAGGCTTGATTGGAAATAAAGCATCCCAAAGATGCCGATGTTAACCTTTGTTGAAATAAAATTTTTTTGTTATGCTAAGGACCACCTTTTTTCGGTTCACTGCTGTCCTGTTTTTCAGTACCTTTTACTTCCTTCTGCAACTTTGATCTTGTTTCATAACCTTCTATCACAACTTTATGTTTTTATGCCCTTTCTGCGTAGATTCCGCGTTTCCTTAACTCCATACTGAATAGTGCCTTCCTTCTTCCTCTCTTTGGATCGCATTTGTTGCGGGTAGGGAGGCTAAACCTAACGACTAATCTCGAACTAATTTGTAAAATTAGTCGTGGCTTTTCCTGAAATTGGATACAGGCGAGCCACGGTTAGAGCAAAAACCCGTCACTCAAGTGCGCAAGGCTCAATAATAAAGTAGCTTAGGATTATCGCATGGTGCTGTCGTAAAGCGAACTGAATGCCAGTCCGGCATTCTGTACAATGATGCTCGCATTCACTTCAAGAATTTTGGGAGAAAAAATCCTCGCAGCTCCTTTGTACTCAACTTAGGGCTTGGATATGGCCAGTGAAGAGCTGTGAGGCCGAGTTTACGTTGTAGCTGAAGCACTGGAAGTCATTTCATCGTACATTGAACATGTTTATTTGCCCACGAACTGTGTCTGTCTTCGTCAGTCACCTTGAAGACCCAGTGCTCCAACAACCCACTTCAAAATCAGCCACAGTAGTTGCTGAAGAGTACAGAATTAGATGAGTAGTTCCATTCTCCATTTTCTCTCATGGGAAAGACAGGTGTTTCGAGTAACCGTTGTAGTGCGCGAGTGCCTTTTTTTCTCTGTTCTCATTTCACCTTCTTGCCTCAAGGCAATGGTGCCTTATTTTATCATCTTGGTGAAATGTTCCTACCGAAATACCTAAATTAAGCGCCCTAGTGCTGCTACTTGATCTTAACACGTTCACTGCGTTTCCGCGTCTGTTACGGTTGGTTTGGTTAGGTTGTTAGTAGCAGAATACGGGAAATTGATTTTCCAGCTTGAAAAAATTTTAATTTTTCCTAATGAAGATGAAGAAAACAATTGTACGATAACATTTCGCCTCGTATGACAATTATTTTGTAAAAACATCGCGAAACAGATAAAATGTGGTGCATTTATGCCGGCACGTAAACGGGCAATTTACCTGTTGGTACACGTGTTGCCCAATACGCAGTGAACGTGTTAAACACCAGTCAGTTACGTTGTGACAATCGCTGAAGTGTTGGAAAATTTTCTTGAACTTAGAATGAATAAACAATAAATGTCTGTATCATCTTTAGTATTACGTGTCTGGTTGCCGGTAAGGTATTGAATAGAGTTGTGACATATTTTTGCTGAGAAGTTATTCGCTGTACTGATTATGAAAAATTAGCGTGGCTCCTTATTTTTATCCAGCGCTGTAATTTCAAGAGAAATTCAAGCACTTTTTAGAAAGTGTCGCATACCGACTGCATTTGTAGCAGAGAACTGGTCCTATTTCAGATTGGTCACCTGATGGCATTACTGCGCGTCCTGTATCTCGGGGAGAGGTGTGGTGCGTGTGCACCCTCGTCTCCAGCCTCGTTGTGCACTTCGTGACGCACGCCGTCTCCCCACTGACCAACTCTTACCGTGCTGCCTGCTCTCCCCGTATGACTCTGCAGTCCTTACCCACCTACAGTTCTGTTGCCTCGAAACACTTGTCTTGGGGTTCTTCGAGGAATGGTTCAAGCTTCTCTCCATCCCCTGCGCGAGTCAGCAATCCTTCCGGATTCAGCTCCTTTACTTCTACTCATTCATCAGACGCATGCCACTCTGTAACTAATTCGTCTAGTGATGGCTACCCAACCATGTTGGCTTCTACTACTTCAACCTTTCCCACCTGTTCACTGTATCCATCCAGTTCAACAACTTCTTTATGCACCAGTGCAATGAACTCTTCTCCGTGTGATGCTCCCAGTTCCCCTAAGTCCTCCGTGTCTGCAGAAGAAGCTACTACTCAGATTTCTTCATCGGCTGTTCCTGAACAGCTGGTCGCCGCTTCCATCGTCTCGAGTGCTGTGTCCAAGCAACTTCCTTTTTATAAATATCAGGTCTCGACTTCTGTTTGTTATCGCCAGTAGAATATAAATTAGATAAGCATATCATGTGAGGGATGAGCTGAGTGGACCTTTTTGGATTTATATCAAAGTCCTTTGCGAACAGAAGCCCATCATTTGTAGACTTAAAAGTAGGGGAGTGGATTTGTATAACAAGGCCTATTCCTTCACCAAGGTGGCGTAGCCAACCAACGACGAGAAGATTCACTCCTCCTCCTCCTCCACTTCTCAAATAATCAAATATCCCACTATCATTCGCTGTCATACCCACCCCTACGTCTTCCGGGCGTCTTATCACAGCAAGGCCCAACAGCACGATGTTGGTTTGCATCTGCCGCTTCATAATGGCTCGAAAAATTTCTGACTCAAAATTACACATCCAAATTGACGGAGCCGAGTCACTCCCGCTGACTGAGAACCATAGTAACGCGCTCACAATTGTTTTCTCCCCTTTTTTCATACTAATGTGCATCTTTAACTCCCTCTAACGTAATACCTTGCTTGCGTTGCGCAGTTTAAACCCCAGTTATCCATCCAGTTTTCGGCAAACCTCAAACAATCTTTCCACCGTTACCTTCATCACGTTATTCTCTAACCGATCGTCCATCATTCTTCCCAAATGTCCAAACCACTTCAGTTCTCCTTCCGCTTTTTTCGCCAGCTTTCTCCTAAATCACGTCTTTATTCCTTCGCTTGTCCGATAACGTCACTCCTGCCATACTTCTCTGATACTTCATCTGGAGCACATTCAACCGACTTGTATGTATCAGCTACTTACAGACTTCACGTCTTTAATCAATACAATACTATCGACACTACACATATATACAACCTATTTTTAGCGTTGATACCCAGACACATATTCCTCTCAACCGCCTTCGAACCTCCCTACGCTTAGTATCCTCTTCTTACCTTAGCTTTCATTTTCTCGTCCAATTTATCATTCACCGCCACACGCGCCCTCTCGTACTCGAAACAACTCGCTTCTCTTGCAACTCCTAATTCAAGCTTACAATTATCCTTACCTCAAACACATAACTTCGCTGTGTTATACCTTGACCCTGAGTTTCCTTTTCTCACACTCTCTTCTAAACACTCTCCAGTCAATAAAGTTTCTTCTCCGTTTCAGCCTCTAATGCTGTATGATCAACAGAAAGTAGTTGAGGCAGATCGACGACCCTTCCTTGTGTATCCAACAATTCCTGCCTCCCACTTAACTCTCGTCTTCATCTCACGCGTAACTCCATCCATATACATATTGAACTACAAAGGGGTTATATGCCCAGCCCTGACGCGAACTCACCCTTAAAACCAATCACTACCTGCTTCTAATGTAGAAACTGATAACAGCTTCAATTACTTCACTCCCCACGTCATACACTCTCACACTGCAAGCCACACTGCTTCTCTCCTATTGCAGGTTTTGTTTGCTTCCTTATACGATTCGCTAGTACTCTGTCTTGAACGCAACAAATCACACTCAACAGACTTATGCCACTTGAATAACTGCACTCATTCCTATCCTCCTAGCTCTTATACAGCTGAATCACACTCAATCTCTAGTCCTTCTGCACCGTACTCGCTAATATACATGTATTAACTCATCGACCGCACTAACTAATAATCAAACACCGTCTCACCGCTTTTCTACTAACACTCTATAGCAATTCCGTCGTAACTCTACGCTTAACTCCACCCTGTTCTTTCCAGAACTAACTCCACTTCCACTCTCATTTTCAATTCAATGCGTCCTCTTACAACGGCGTTGTCCTTCAGTTATAGTCGCCCCAATAGCTGCCTACCTTTCATCTTCTACGTTCAACAATTGTTCAAAATATTCTACTCAACCATGACCGCCGAACTTTCACATTACATCTCTCCATTTGCACATTTCTCCTGCATTCTTTCGCTTTCTCTCCCTTTCGCACTGTTTTCACTTCCAGATCATTTTCTTCTCAAAATTTACCTCTGTCTTCTGTCTCGCTTAAAACCTCCAAATATCTTCACACTTACTCGTCTTTGTGGCCCATATGTCCCTACACCTTTCATGCGCCGCGCTGTCTCCACCATTTTGCATCCATTCTTACGTTGTTCTCATTTCTCTAACTTCACTCTTTATTCTTACTCCTTCATTCTACTATTCACACCCCTCTCGCTTCCATCACTCTACAGGCCTGAAACCACAAACTGGACCAGTTCTATGCATTGCGGATTTCTCATAAAACTCATATTCGCTTTCGTCACTTTCATATTCATTCTGCTTCACTTTCTCTCAACACTCATTAAACCTCGTCATACATGTATATTCCTGTTTCTATCTTGGGCCACACAGCTTCCCTGCTTTCACTATTATACTTTCTCCCTACGAAGTACATGACTAAAAGAAATAGTAATAGTACTGCTTTCAATAATTAACTTTTTACGCATAAGCACCGGTACGTTCTATTAGTAGTCCTAGAATGATTGCTTATTAGGCTTCTTAATCAGCAATGTGCTTTAGTTTTTATTGATTTAGTCGTACGTTTGCCACCCAAGTCACTGTTAGAGTAATATGTACGTTTTCCCCTTTCTGTTCATTTGTGCCATTCTTTGTGTTGTAATTTTTCATTTTCTTGTCTAAATTTTTTGAGTGATTTTTCCTGTATAATCGATATTGTATGGTCTGTATATTTCATGGCGTTGGTGTCAGCTCTGTAGCACCGCTCATGTGTCAGTTCGTTGAGTGTCTTGAGTTTTAAAATTTTCATGATACAAGCATTGTCTTTAGTTCACTCGCGACATTTTCTCTAGTTTTTGTGCGACTAGCTTACTGCACTTGTCAGTAGCATTGATACTTATCTACCCTCGGGGGGATACAACTATTGTATCTATGGGAATTAACGCTCCCAGGGGGACTATGTGAGGGCCTGAGCTAAAGGTAAGGTAGGCTTCCTTTTTGTTGTAATAAAATAGGTTTTTGTTTTGTTACGGACCATGTTTTTTCGGTTCACTGCTGTCCTGTTTTTTAGCACCTACTACTTTCTTCTTCAACTTTTTTCTTGTTTCATCAACTTCTTTCCTAGCTGACTGTTTCTGTGCACCTCGTGCATAGATTCCGCGTTCCCTCAACTCCATACTAAATGGTGCCTTCCTTTTTCCTCTCTTGGAACATCTTTGTCGTGGTTAAGAGAGGCTAAAACTTTCTTATATAATAATAATAATAATAATAATAATAATAATAATAATAATTGATACTTATCTACCCTCGGGGGTATACAACTGTGGATATTCCATCAACAAAGCTTCCATCTACATAGTATTCGTCTACAATTTGACTATGGCCCCCTTTTTCACGCCATAAATGCCAGCTGTTTTAACGGTAAAAGTTCCCACACTGCCACAAATGAGCGTGCGTCATATCTTTCATACCTACAGTAAGTCCCACAGAAATCCAAACCGAGTATTTATTTTCCCATATCAGTAATAGCATCATGAGAATACCATAAGTATTTAATTTCAATGAAAATTATCCGGTATTACTGATTATTACTGATACGGGAAGTAATTACGGGTATTACTGATACGGGAAAGTAAACTCGGTTCGAGTTTTTGTGGGACATACGGTATATTTATCCATCATTGTGTGTGGTTTGGCTATAAAACACTCGATGTAAGTGCGTTTAATAGTGGCACTACTTCTGCTTGCTCCTCAGCCTCTACCCGGCCTGTGCGAGGAGCCAGCATCTGAGCAGCTCCTGCTGCTGACGGTGCTCCCTGCCCTGCTTGCTGCCGGCCAGCTCTGGCACAGCGTCTGCCTCCTCGCAGGTGGGCGTCTCTCTTGGAGTAGCAGGTCTCCCTAATATAGCGACTCAGGCTTTGCTTCTACTTGTTTTATGTGGAGTTGGTGAGGAATGTTTGGCTGCGGGAGCTTTGGAGGCGTGTGGGACGTAGAGTTAGCACAAGTGGAATATTTGCATTGCTTACTTTGACTAGCTTCATTAATTGAAAATAGGAATTATTTTTGTCTTCAGCGTGGCACAGAACTCTAATGGCTCAGTTACATCACGGATAGGAGCGAGTTGCTGCTTATGTATTTGAACTCAGTGATAAAATATGTAGTATCGTTTGCTTAAGAAATGAGGATGTGCGAAGCAGTTCTATCGAATCAATGCAATTAGTTTGATACTTTGAAACTTCGTGATAAAAAAGTGCCCAGATTGCTCAAATATGTATCCCATTTTAAAAAATTCATTAAGCAGCAGGTTCATGGAAGTGTGGAACACATTTAATCATTGAAAATATCCGTTCTCTTTGTGCTCCATCAGGCTTCAGTTGGGTACAAAATCTTCTACAGGCAGCTCAAAGTGTACTCCTTGAAAGGACCCAAGTACTGTCTTTACCAGTGCTCACATTTCAACTTGGTGTTAGTACGGTAATTAACCCTGTCCACCACGCCCCTAAGCTGTAGTCGCTGGGATAACAAGCATGACTGTAAACGCCAGATGTGCTATCAGGTGTGGGCTCTTCTTTACCTCAGCAGTGAAAATTGAACACAATGACGATTGCACAAATGATGCCGTAAGTCCTGATGCACTGCATTCTTGGTTATGCCAGAACTGATATATTCTCGGCTTACTTGCTGTTGATCTCGACCGATCTTCTATTCTTCCTCTGACGTTCTGTGAAAAATTGTGAGGTCTAAGATGTATTGAGTGCCTGCTGTGGATTCTCCTCTCTGCTGCAGCCTCAGTCGGTTTCATTCAATTAATTCCTGATAAACACCGTTTCTTGCCTGATCACTTTCGTCCTCACAGCCAGCTCGGTTCATCATTTTCGCCGTCATTCATTGGCAATCCTCGCTAGGTTTTTTTTTCACCGGATTTCTAGTCCACAATGTTAGTGCTTATATTAAAACATATCAAAATTGAGGCTTCGTTCACATGGTATTTGAAGATTCTGCTCAAAATGGTTTCGAAGAAATTAGATTTATAATTGAGTGCATAAGTTATCGTGCTGACCTTGGAGTGTACAGTGAGAGACGATTAAAAAGGATTGGTCTAAATTTGATTCTCTCCGTTGGGAAAAGGGAGAACTCAGTCACAATTCCCCACCCTACCTAGTTGTCGAAAATTGGTGCTGGCTTAACCGAGGGTACACGGCATTGCGTCGTGGTGTTATTTATACGGCATTTGAATAACCAATGTACAAGATGATATGTATCAGGCTTGATTCGAATAAAAAAACATCCTCCTTACGAGCAAGTATCCAGCTGACCCGTTGCAATACTCAATTGTTTTCTTCTCTCTTTTCAAGTTTACTTCTGCGTGATTGAGATTTTGAATATTTTTCCTAATCCCGCCATTGGGTGGGGCTGAGCTGAGCTGCGGCCCTTGTTCGAGCTTGTGTCTCGATTGATATTGATTTTTTCAACAATTTCAACCTTCTAGGGCCTCCAAATTATTCATGTAATCTCAATTAGTGTAAGTTGTTCCAACTTGATGTATTACTTTGGATTATGTAGTAAAAGCTCAAACAGTTCTAGCAACTGTCCTCGAGGCGGGGAATCTTCTGAAGACAGGAGTATGCACTCCAAAAGAAAAGTAAATCAAAATTGCGAGTAGACTTCCATGAAAGCAATTAAAAAATCACTAACAATATAAGTAGTGCAAGCCAAAAAACAGCGCTGGTGCTGAAGAGGCAAACAAGAATGAAAAACTTGACTTAATGGCCGAGGCGACTCCACTATCAAAATTAAACAGTGGCAACGGTAAACTGGAACACGGGAAAGCAAAATTTGATGAGATTCTCGATAGACTTACGGCAGAAGAGGTGTGAAAATACAATGAACCAGAAAGACGCTTAGTCTTGAACAACGAACGACCGAATGAAAAAAAATCAAATGCACTGATAGACTTTTGGAAGCAAGTACGCACCCATATCACTAGAATAGAGGATAACAAATTACTTCAACTTAACGGAGTTCTTCATTGTGAAATTTAAAATTGAAGAGCGACAAATTAACCCATTTTGTCTTTAGAACTAATTAGAGTACCAGGCCTAAAAGCAAAACCAATGACTTACTCAGGCAGAAATAGCTTCACCACAAAAGCCGAAATAAATCTTTTTAACCCAATCTGGTAACGTGGACGGTACTGAAGCCAAACCAGTGAGCACCCGTACTACAGTTAATGCAAAGGGCTAATATGTATTCATGATTACGATAAAGATATTATAGAATTTGAAGAAGACTTCAAAGATCATTACAACGTTACTAACGTCGCCCGTGGTAATTGCATTAAAATTTGAATTTCCCAACCACCTCTTCTGATCTTTAAAAGTTACACCCCAACCGACTCCATGTAAATTCCTTGCAAATAATTAGGTGCGACAGTACATCCATTAATCAACAAACCAATGATTTGTCTCAAAGGCCAAAACTATAGTTAAGCAGTAAAACGCTGCCGTAGCCAGACAAACTACAAACACTGCGTAGAAGCAGGCCATAGTACTGAACACTGATAATACCTGTCTTGCATCAATTTCAAGCGTAAACATCAAACTGGCTGCAGAGGATATCCGAATTATATCATAGAAAGTGAAATATGCCAAATGCAATATGAACAGTGAAAAAGTAAAAAAATTTAAGCACAACTTGTCACAGGGCACCCAGAACTACCAGCGTCTTAAATAAATAAGTCCACGGTTTCTTCAATTATCACCGTGCTAAAATACAAAAACCAACCCCGTAGCTTCTAAAAAGTTGTATTGCAAGCTAAGTCCAAGGAAAACCCAAAATCCGATCAGGCTACACAAATTTATTTATTGTCAATATAGCGCTCAAGGAAATCCCTCTGCAAGTAACAGGAAACCATGATATAAAAAAATTATATATCAACAACTACGTGTGTTCGTCCGTCTGAACGAATGGGCCGCTTGGGTTGTCCACTCGTGCCACTTATTCGTCCAGCGCCAGGGGCCCCTCGCTCCCCGTCCCTCCTAATGATGACACAGTTGCGAATGTTCAGCATGCGAGAATTAACCATGCAGCTCATAGTCAAAATGCTTTGGTATGAAAACGAAACATTCTAACATAGTAAACAAATTCTAATGAGGTTCGGTAGAGCTTTAGGCAGCACAGTGCACCACGTTGTTCAGCCTCTTCTGTTAACCTTTTGGTCGCATGAAATGCTACTCCAATAGTTTTGGAGGTACAGGAATGGCAAACATATCATTCGGTATGGCTTGAAAAGTGCTACAAAAGTGTCGACCAATTTTTAACAATCAGTTGAAAAAAATTTTGAGAAAGAAAGAAGAATAAGGTGAAAATATTATTTTTTGGAAAAACTTCATAACAAATAAAAAAGGAAAAAATTGTCGATATTTCTGTAGGTGTATTAAATCCCCATCGAATGTTATATTTTGCACTACTGCAACTTCAAAACTGTAAAAGTAACATTTTCCATAAACCCTATTTTTCACTTGCAAAAAAATATTTTAAAAAAATTACATGAAAATACTTGCAACAAAAAACAATCGCTGCTGAATTTCACAGCTATGGTGAAAATCTCACAAAAAGTCTATGAAAATGGACTTTTTTTACCCAGACTCTCCCCTTGAGAGAACAAACCCTGAAAATATACTGCAAGCGATTCCCTCAATTCGAGCGAAGCAACGAGTATGTACAAATAACTAGAAACCAAAACGATGCAGTTATCGTATCGTAATTTAGACCTTTCACAGCAATTAGCAATAACTAAACAACCACCGAACCATGTGCGAATACTTCATCTCTTAGCACATTAGATATGACTTCTTCCACATTAGTTCCTAAGACTGAAACTCAGTTATCACAGACCGCAAAACTTGGTTAAAAAACCCCTGAAAAAATACGTAGCTTTGAACCCAACCCAATAAAATCACTCAAACATACTAGTAACATCAAATCTGCAACCAAAAACTCCAAAGACGGAGATAACACATGCCAACGCAACCATATCATGAAACGAGAAGCCTGAAGGATATTTAAGGAATTCAAACCTCTAGATAGCAGACATAAACCTTCGAAAAATGTAAACAAGGAGCAACCTAAGTCATCGTCCTGCTCCTTCAGTTCGTTTTGCTTCCAAATTCATTCTTGGGGTTTTAGAAACACGGACGATTCTTTCCCTTCATAATTTCATGACACATTTTACTCAGTTGTAATTTATTCCTAATAATTAATCTATGTTCAATAAAACGTGCTGTTTAAATAAAGTCACAGCACGTTTCCCAAAACGAGAGTTATGTGTGTGACTGAAAAAGTTAATTTGATGAAATAGGCCAATTTTCTTAGTAGGATAACTTAGGTTATGATTTGTATTCCCACCGTGTGAGAACACCAGGATGCATTGAATTACCCAAGATAAGTGTCGAAACGTTTTTCTTGTGAACTGTGATAAAAGAAATGGCATATACAAATTGGGAAATCGGGGTCTTTTAGCTCGTTGGAAATGTTCCAGTGATTCCAAAATTGTCTTTGATTTTTTATAGCATGAAAACTTACTGACTTACATACTTTTTTATGTTGAAAACGGGGTTTTTACCTAAAATGCCAAAAAATTACCTTATGGTGTGAAGTGTAATATAATGGACATTTTTTACATTTTTTCTTTGAATGCTGTATTCATGTTATTATCATCTACAAATAAGATGCATGCATAATTTCATATCAACACTGTAAATTGCATGTTATACGTGTAGAAATTCGGTAAAAAACATTTATTTTTCATTTCTTGAAGAATGGTAAATTTTTATTCGCGGACTGATTCTTCTGAAATAAGCCATTATATGTAATTTATTTAAAGAAAAACATTTTGTTCGATTTATTCTTTCGATTTTGGCCTTAGTTTTTCAGAAAATTAAAAATTTTTGTTTATGTGTCATTTTATCTGATATTTCAAATGAATACAAGTCAATGAGTTTCAATGCTATAACAAAACCAAAGACAGTTTTAGAATCTTAAAAACGTTGCCAACAAACTGAAAGAGCCAAATTTTTTATTTACTTTTAGTGCCCGTAGCCCCATAAAATATAGTGCATAATAGCCCATCACCTAAGGATCCTTTTTCAACAAAGAAACACAAATCGCCAATTGGGCCAAAAATCCCTGGGTTGTCCCCCTTGAACTAGTTTTCATTGTTACCGTTACAGTATTTTTCAAAATTCTCAACATTTTGGTTGTTAGATGTATGTGCTCTCTTGTTTGAACTTGATGTTTTGTCTGTACGGTATTTAGCACGGGACTGGATGCGTGTTAGCTGCTTGAGCTTGGAATGACTACTGTACTTTTACTGATTGTTCTGAACTGTTCAAAACCCACTCTGCTGCGTGTAACGACGGGCTGCTGTGGCAGGAGTGACGTGGTCAGGCGGGAGCGAGGACGTGGAGACAAAGCTGCGCACGTTTCACGAGGTGCTGGTGCGGCTGCTCTACAACACGCACCCTGACGACCGCTGCAGTGCTGACGAGCATCAAGGCTCGCAGACAGCTGATCCCAGTCAGCCTCCCGCCAGCTCTGCTCAGCAGACTGCTGCCATTCCCACCTCGCATGACAGAACCCCTGCTTCTCTAGGTACCCTCGTACTTGGTTAAGTGCTGCCTGTGCTTCAGTTGCCACTTTTTGGGGTCAGGGGAGACTTCTACTTGTTTTATGTTGTGGGTGTTAACCTCGAAGCAATTAGAATGCTTTTTTTTGTAATGAGCTAAGTTGCAGAGAGGAAGGAAGGCCCTCACTATTTCATTTTCATTTTTTTTCTGAAAACAGAAGTAGTTTTTCATGCATATGTTTTAAAATGTGTGAAAAGGTAATAAAGAATGCTTTTGAATTTTCAAGAATCATCATTTTGTTGGAGTAAACAAATTGTCCCAATTGCCAAAAAATGAATTGTTAACGATGAGTAATTCACGTTAGCTCCGTAACACTGTGTTTAGAATTATGTGGCTGACCACCCCACAATCAGCTCCCGCCCCTCTCCGTCGCCTCCTGCATGCTACCAGATCAAAACACTAGAGAATCACGTAATGTGTCGTATTTTTTTTATCGATACTTGTGAAGAAAACACATTTATGGGAATTAGCACTCCCAGAAGGAAAAATGTGTGAGGACAGGACCTGAGCTGAGAGTTTATGTAGGCCTCTTTTTGTTGAAATGTTTTTTGTTTTTTTTAAGTACCTTTTCTCGGTTCACTGCTGTCCTGTTTTTCAGCACCTACTACTTTATTCTTCAACTTTTATCATGTTTTATAAACTAATTTCTCAACTTTCTGTTTCTATGCCCTTTATGCATGGATTCTGCGTTCTCTAATCTATATACTAAAGAATGCCTTCCTCTCTTTGGAAGGTTTTTTTTTTTCAGCGATTAGGAAGGCTTAAACTAACATCTAATCTAATTTGTAGAAAACAGAGGTAAATTCTTGTAGTTTTTAATTATACAGACATGATTTTTACGTTTCTTGTCGACTTCCTTTCTAATTGAAGAATTATTTTTGTTATTTTCTTCAAATCCTCCAAAGGGAATACAAATTTTTCTATCTATAGGAATTAGTCTTTTTTCGGGGGGAAAGATGTTCCCTCTATTCGGGAAAAGTCCCGAGCTGAAAGTTAGGTTGGTTTACCTTTTGTTATTATTATTTAATAAAATTTTGTTTCGTTGCGATCATCTTATTCTGTTCCCTGCTGTCTTTTTTTAAGCCAATACTATTTTCTTTAATTTTTATCATGTTGCATAAATTCTCTTCCTAACTTCCGGTTTTTATGCAGATGGGATATTGTATGAGAACACACCTTGTGCATATTATTTCTGTTCTTTGATTTCTATGGTGCTCCTTTCTCTCCGGAACACCTTTATTGTGCCCCTCAGGAGGATACAAGTATTGTATTTGTAGGAATTAGCGCTCCCAGGGGGAAAATGTGTGAGCGCCCGAGCTGAAAGATGGTAGGCCTTCTTTTTGTTGAAATGAAATGTTTTCTGTTTTGTTAAGGACTATCTTTTTCTGTACACTGATGTTCTGGTTTTCAGCACCTCTGACTTTCTTCAACTTTTATCTAGATTCATAACCTTCCTTTTTGACTTATTGTTTCTACGCGGTTACACCCTCTGTGCACAGATTCCACGTTCCTCTAACTTGATACGAAATGGTGCCTTCATCCTTCCTCTCTTCGAACATATCTTAGTTGTAACTTGTAAGGGAGGCTAAAATCAATTTATAATCAATCAATCGCCTTTGTTGTGGTTAGAAAGGCTGTAACTAACTGATAATCTCTTCTAGAATATGTGAATCGATATTTTCATAATATTATGAGAATATTGTAATTTTCTATGCAAAATTTATAAAAACTGTTTAAAATGAAATTTGTGAACTAAACTGACTGACTAATTTGACACAGAGGTGCATCAAAAGTTTATTGTATATTTCTCAGTGTAATTTTAGGTCACCTCGTCAAAATTGTTTATTCATTGGCGTCAATAAAACCCTGTGAACTCGACAGATACTACTGCTGTTAATAAAAGCCCCTCCAAAAGCCCGGAAGATTTGGCGAGAGAAGAAGATGCCGTGGTGTCCAAATCAATCCAGACGCTCATGGCTCCCTTGCTGCAGCGGTGCCACGGCCTGCTGCTCGTGTGTCGCCTCCTGCACTGCATCCTCAATGCGTTCCACCATGACACGTGCGTGCTTACGCGCCCCAAGTATCTCGAGATTCTCGGTAAGGCTAGTTCTCATTCTTCCGTTATTTTGTAGTGAAAATAGATTTGTAAATCGTCGAAGCTGTTGGTACTTCGTGGAGTGCGAATTTTTATTCAGAATGAATGAACGTACAGGTGTGGCCATTGATTTTGGGAAAAGTGAGTTTTTTTTATTTTCTCGTTAAACTAAGGTGTAGTCTTGCGTAGTTTTTCATTGGTTGCTTCCGGAAAACAAAGGATAAATAAAAACATAAATTGCCCACAGTCAATTTTTAATAACCTGCAACGCTAAAATGTAATTAGTCTCAATATTTACAATGCTGACCACGCTACTTCAAAACTGTTTTGATGCACTTTGGCATGTTGTTTACTAATTTTTCAATGATATTATGATCAAAGGACCTCCACTCTTCTTCAATT
The DNA here is from genome assembly GCA_030386875.1 of Morinoia aosen. Lineage (NCBI taxonomy): Eukaryota > Metazoa > Arthropoda > Malacostraca > Amphipoda > Talitridae > Morinoia > Morinoia aosen. Next base: position 75,210,035 of record CM059572.1, on the reverse strand, counting down.
CAGGCTCCAAGTTACGTTAAATAGTTCGTTTCTTCTTGTTCACTCGACTTTTGATGATCGACTATAAATTTTCGATCTGATTCAGATCCGCCAAATTTCCAAGCCATTCACTCAAAATCTCCACTCCATTGTCATCAAAGAACTTTTTAACCACTTTTGCATAATGACGGGAAGCGCCACCATGTTAGTAAACCACCTCCTTGTCTAGAAACTGACTGGCTATCGTTGGAAGGAGATGATCTTCTAAGACTTTCCGGACTGAAAGCCCAAACAAGAGGATTTCTCTAAAATAATGTCAATGAATTTACAACCCTAGTGTGCGAAGTGAGTGGGTTCAGTTCTTATCGTTCTCTTGGTGTCCGCAGACCCGCGCCAACTGCTAGACTGTGTGTGCGAGCGTGTTCTCCACATCAGCTACAGCTGGCGGGAGCTGCGAGGCACCGGCTGCTCTCAACTGGACGACCTGATGTTGCAGCTGAGGCACCGCACTGCGCAACTGGTGATATCGCTCACCTCAGTCGGTCTGCCCGCCTCTTCATACCAGCGTGATTTCCTCAGCGAGGCCGGAGATAACCCCGTGCTCAGTGGTATGTTGAGTAGTGTGCAGGGCGTTGTCTTGGTCGTCCCAGGCTAATATCGCATTATTGAGAATGCGTTCAAAGACACAGAAAGATCAGAACCATTTGTTTACTAGTGACCGACGATTATGTACAGTTAGCGACGAAATTATTCGTACACCTCTCGTCTTTCAAAACTTTCCAAAATTACTCAAAAACTATTGTTGCCACAGGCATAAGATTTTCACTGGGTGTGAAGCACATATTGGGGACAATGATACGAAGTTTCTAGAACACAATATAATTTATGAGAGATTTAACAAGCTGAATTTCAGAAACACGATAAAACAAAATTATTCATCCAGTGAGTAGTATTACACTTTATTGAGGTAAATTTGCCATTTGAGTACATTTTTAATAATCAATAGCGTGACCTGCCATCTTCATAACATTTAAAAGCCTTTTATTATAGTTTTTGACGAGTTTTTCCGTAGTTTCAGATGAAATATTGTTCCATTCTTCAATGGCGACGCGTTTAAATTCCTGAGTATTCTTTTGAGCTCTCTTGTTGATGTTGACTTTTAATTCCTGCCACAAATTTCCAATGGGATTAAGATCAGGACTCATCGAAGGCCATGGCAGCACGTTAATCTTATTTCTTTGGAGCCAGCTAGTTGTAGACTTGGCCTAGTGCTTTGGGTCATTGTCTTGTTGAAATACCCACCGCCTTCCAAGTCCTAAACTATTAGCTGAAACCTTCAGGTTTCCGTCCAAAATAGAAATATAGTCATCAGAGCTTATCCATCTTGTTAAGGACCATCTTTTTCTGTACACTGATGTTCTGGTTTTCAGCACCTCTGACTTTCTTCAACTTTTATCTAGATTCATAACCTTCCTTTTTGACTTATTGTTTCTACGCGGTTACACCCTCTGTGCACAGATTCCACAGATAACCAATTTGTGCACAGATAACCAATTTTTCTGTACCCGATGCAGCAAAGCAATCCCAAAACATTAGTGATCCACCTCCGTGTTTAACTGTTGGCACAGGGTTCTTCGGCGGGAAAGCTTCACCATTCTTACGCCTAACCACCTTCACGTCATTGTGCCCAAAAAGCTCGATTTTGGTTTCGTCACTCCATAATACTCTCTCCCAAAAGCCTTTGTCCTTCTCCAAGTGTAACTTTGCAAAGTTCAAGCGAGCAACATGACATAGTTTGTGGAGTGAGTAGAGTCTTTCGAGGTCGGCGTCCGTGTAGGCCTTCCTTGTTCAGACAGCGCTGGATTATGCGATTGCTCACGTTAGTTCTTTAAGCGTTCTATCTCTCGTGGATTAGCATTGACCTCATGACACAATTTTCGAGAAGTTCTCACCGGGAGTTTTTGTTTGCGACCACGCCGAGGCAACGTTTCTACAGTACCAAACTTCGCAAACTTTTTTATAACAGATTGTACTGTGGATCTTGCGATACTCAAACGCTTAGATATGTCGCCATAACCATTTCCAGCTTTGTGGCAGTCAATAATCTTCTGTCTGAGGTCCACACCGAGTTCCTTAGTTCTTCCCATCGTGGCGCTAGTGTACGAATGACAAAGCTCAACTCCTCTAGCTCCCCGTTAGTTCTGGCACAATTTTCTAGAATGATGTCACATTTAGAATGTTCAAGAACATTTTAGACGGAAGTTTTTTCAATAAAACATGTATAACGGTAATTACTTCTCAATGAAATGTTATGTTCTCAATTGTATGAATAATTTTGTCTTTTCGTGTTTCTGAAGTTCAGCTTGTTAAATTTTTGAAAAATATTTTGTTCTAGAAACTTCGTATTATTGTCACTAATATGTGCTTCACACCCTGTGAAAATCATATGCTTGTGGCAACAATAGTTTTTGAATGATTCTAGAAAGGTTTGAAAGCCGAGGGGTTCACGAATAATTTCATCGCTAACTGTATTTCTCGTGTGCAATAATTACAAGTCTTTCGTCATTTCATATTCTTGTTGTACAATATTTGTCCCTTCTAATCACCAATGTTTATTCTCTTATCTCTTATCTTCAGCCTGATGTAGCCCGAGTTTTCTATTTACGTCTTTATGTGTGTGATAGTTAAAATTTCAAATGTATTTTCAGCTTGTTGTTTTTCAACAATTTTCCACGTTGTTTTTATCAACTAGCAGAAATAGAATTTCAAAAATTGTGTGTGCTAGTAAAAATGGCAAGTGATTATCTTCGTCGTCAACACGTGAAGTGTTACTTGTTACTTTTTGCTCGTGATATCTTATATTTTCATGAACATCGGTTTCAAACGGTTTCGTAATATTATCTTTTGATTAATGAATGAAATCGAGCCAGCGCCGTGTTTTTCAACATCTGTGGTAAATTGAGTGAACTCGAGCGTAAAATAGCTTTACATCGACGTTGTTATTTGATTAGTTTCATAGGTTTCGAATCTACTCGTATTATACCAGGTTGGGGCAAAAGTAATTGCGATTTTTAAAACTGATGTTAAAAATAAAGGTTTGTCACTTATTCATTCTCATTCTGTTAAAAGTGTGATATATTTGTATTACTTAACTGAAAGATTTTCTTGAAGATTATCTGATACCTTCATATTTTTCATGAATATTGGAATCCGTGTTGGTCCCCTCTTGAGATTTCATAAGAAATGATTTACTGTACGATTTCTTAAAGATGTAAATGAAAGTACGGTAGCAAAATCTACTCAGACACTTACGGGGATAATGTAGTGAATGAGAGAAGTTGCAGAAGATGTTTTTCTCTTTTCAAAGTAGTGATTTCACTTTAAAAAATAAGGCAAAGAAGGTCGTCCAAGAACACTTGATTCCGATCAGTTGGTTCTTTTGTCCGAAACTCCAACTGCTACCACTAGGGAAATTGGAAGACAGTTAGGCATGGCCCACGCTCTGATTTCCATTTGCTCTGAGGACTACAAAACCGTTTTAGAAGATTTGAATTAACAACAACAAAACAGATTGAAAAAGAGTAGATTTTTATTTCGATTCTAAACCTAAAGAATTTTTAAATGAGGTTTATTAGCTTATTGAAAGCTGGAATGAGGTCATTGAAGGCAATGGAGTGTATTTTAATGAATATATATCTCTGTAGTCACTGGCTTAGTAATTTATACCTAAGATCTTTAAATCGGACTTTACTTTTACACCAACCTGATAAATTGTCTTGGATATAACGCGGGATATCATTGTCTTGGCTCTTCAGCGGGACACAACTATTGTGTCCATGGGACGCTCAGAGGGAAAACATGAGATCCCGAGCTGTGAGTAAGATATGACCTCTTATTGTTGAAATGAATTGTTTTTTATTTTCTTGAGGCCTATCTTTTTTCGGTTCACTGCTGTCCTGTTCTACAGTACCTCTGACTTTCTTCTTCGACTTTTATCTTGGTTCGTAGCCTGTCTTCATGACTGTTTTTATGCGCAGGGGATCTTGTGCGGGAAGCGCGCCTTGTGCATAGATTCCTCGTTCCCTTAACACCATCTTAAATGGTTCCTTCATCTTTCCTCTCTTTGAAGCGCCGTTGTTGCGGTTAGGGAGGCTTAAACTAACATCGAATGTAATAGATTGCCTTTGATACTCTCCCTCCGTAGAGTGATGCAAGGTACGCTTTCTTACTATTGACATTGATATCTTCGTAGAATAGCACATTAGATGCTTTCCTAATGTTGACAGCGATGTCTTCAGTACTCTAATTTTTGTTTTGTTTCTTTTTAGAATTAATTCTTTGTGTTCTGATCAGAAAACATTATTGAATTCACCTTTGATATTATTAGTTAGTTTTAATGCGTTGGCCCCCTCAGGAGGATACAACTATTGTATCTATGGGAACTAGCGCTTCCAGGGGGACAATGTCAGGGCCCGAGCTGAGAGTTAGGTAGGCCTTCTTTTTGTTGGAATAAAATGTTTTTGTTTTGTTAAGGACCACCTTTTTTCGGTTCACTGCTGTCCTGTTCTTCAGCACCTACTACTTTCCTCTTCAGCTTTGGTCTTGTTTCATGATCTTCTTTTACAACTTACTGTTTCTATGCCTTTCTGCGTAGATTCCGCGTTCCCTTAACTCCATACTAAATGGTGCCTTCCTCCTTCCTCTCTTTAGATCGCATTTGTTGCTGGTTAGGGAGGCTAAAACTAACGACTAATCTAATCTAATCTTAATGCTCTGGCGACCCCTCAGGGGGATACAACTATTGTGTCTATAGGAATTTGCGCTCCCATGGGGACTATGTGAGGGCCCGAGCTAAAGGTTAGGTAGGCTTTCTTTTTGTTGAAATAGAATAGGTTTTTATTTTGTTACGGACTATCTTTTTTCGGTTCACTGCTGTCCTGTTTTTCAGCACCTACTACTTCATTCTTCAACTTTTTCTGGTTTCATGAACTTCTTTCTTAGCTTCATGTTTCTGTGCACCTTGTGCATAGATTCCGCGTTCCCTCAACTCCATACTAAATGGTGCCTTCCTCCTTCCTCTCCTAGAACATCTTTGTCGTGCAATTAAGGGAGGCTAAAACTTTCTTATATATTAATAATAATATATAATAATGTCGCATCAATTTTTTGCTGATAGATGACCATCAAAGCGAGTAATGCTTGTGGGCAGTTTATAATTTCTAGCAGAATTTATCTTTTTATTGTTGCTTCAACCATAGCTCTATCGTGGTGCTGTCAATCGTATATTAGCCAAATTTGAGATGTGCGTGCAATCACGATCACTTTTGGGATACACGTGAGACGGTTGCGTTAGATTTACCCGCATTATGCGGTATTTTCTATTTAGAGCGGTTGCAAATTAGACGCTTTTGGGGGTTCGCGCAAAGAGTATGGTTCTAACCTTATGCTAGGAGACACGTACCTTGGAAGCGTGTCGAAGGGTTCTCGCGCTACTCTCGGAGAATCATCTGAACTGTTCCAACCTGTGTATGTGCCAGTGCTTTCCTTTTTCTTCAATGTTCAGTAACTACGTATTCGGATTCCTATGAGCTCATACGCATGGCTCTACAGCTTTGTTGTACGTGAGGTTTTGTTAATGTTTTTTTTTTTTTGAAGTTTTGCGAGTCATTATTTCCTCTCCGTTTTTTCTATATATCGGATTGTCTGATTACACTTCTCAATGTTTCTTCATATTTATGCGTTTAATGTATCCCTTTTTCCCCGTCACTCATTTTTGTAGATTTTGATTTTGTCATGATGAGAATATTGTGAAAAGTGAATGAATTTCTTTCAAATAAGCGGGTTGCTCCTTGACGAAAGAAATTTGCGCTTGATGCAAGTTTTTCGCTTCGTCGAAGCTCTGTAGTTTAGTTTTTCAACTAACTCGCCAAGTGCTCAGGATAATCAAAAATATTCAGGATAGAAAACAAAGGTCTTACAGCGCTTTTTTAAATATATCTCTATTAATGCATTCAGAGAGGTACATTCACGTTGATGTAAATTATAAACCATAAGTTAAATAGATTTTTAGAAGTCATATATCTTCACTATCAGGGAGTGGAGTTCCAGGCCTCGAGTGGCCATCGTTCTTGGGCAGCGAGTTCACTGCTGGCACTGCTGCTGCTACTCAGCCCCGCGCCTCCAAGGGGTACGCTTTCAAGCCCAGCCGTCGCTCCCTCATCACGGCAGCTCTGCCTTTGTGAACTTGAGTTTCTTCGAAACACTTCGCTGGCTGATTTGGGTTGTGGCTTGTAGCCAGTCGTTCTTCTAATTTGAGTGATTACTTTGACGTAATAGTGTCGAAATTAGTTACGTGGCGTTTTTTTGAGGTAATAATGCTGAAATTCGCTTCTTGGTTTTCCCTTCACCTGTGTTGAAATAACTTACGTTGCAAACAAATCCTGTCTAAGAATCATCGGGGTAAAAAGTATTCTTTGCGCTCTAACTTAAATTGGGGTTTTCACTGTGATAAGGCTCAGTTACAATTACAAAATCACTCAACAACTCAATGTTTGTATTTCTGCTCCGAGAACTTATGTTCGTACATGTCGCACATGTATTTGAAAAATTCATGTTCCGCGTTAAATCAAGTTGAAATGTTTCATTTCAAATATTCAATATAGAGAGGTGAAAAAGTTAAGTTATTTCTCAAGGAATTATATTGTCAACACTTAATTATAGTGGTACATATGAAGAAGATTCCTAAGCGAATATTTTCACTATGAAAGATGTTTGAATTGATTGTAACTTTGAAAATTCTGTACGATTGTTCTTTATAAATCGCTCTTTCTGAATGTTATTTTCCGATTTCTTGCTGAGAATGCTTGAGGGTATTTTTTTGAATAGTTAGATACAGTACATTTATTTCGCTCATCATATTTCACGCTTATTTTATTTTACTTACGGATCATTAATGTCGGAATCAGGTAAGGTAAAAAACCTTAAGTTTAGTAGAGGAACTAAGGAATTGATTTCAAGAATGAGTATGAATCTTGATGCATAAAAATGGAAAAAAGTGAAGCTTAAGAAAGTTTGAATCCCCCTTGTATTTCTTACCAAGAATATTGTTTTTACAGTTGAATCGTTTGTGTCAAACTTGCTGGTAACTATCGTCGGGGCGCTGCTCGAGAGCTGAGGATCGGGTGCTCCGTGAATTCTTCGATGGGATTTTGGTATTCAATCACCAAGTTGAGCTTAATGAATTGCTTTCAACATAGCTCAGCATGTACAGGGTGACCCGCAAAAAAACTTGTCGAAAGTAAACGCCTTAACACATAAAGTGATGTATGTATGAAGGTAAAATAGAAAATAAATAAATGAAATATTCTCAAGTTTTATTCAGTATGTGATAAGCGCTCGAAATGATCACCGCCGTGTTCAATACAGAGATTAATCCTTTTTCCAAAATTAGTGATAACTGCAACTAAAACATCTTGGTTAATCGACGAGTTACTTCACTGATCACTTGCTCCAAGTCTTCAATAGTTTTCGGTTTCAATGCAAGTACTTTCTCGTTAAGATATCTTCAGAGAAAAAGAAATCCTAAGGTGAAAGGTCAGGGGACCTAGCTGGCCACGGAAAATCGGTTCGATGCGATGCAATCTTTTCGTCTAAGCGATTTTTCAACCCATCTATTGCAGGCAAGGATGTATGTGCAATTGCACTGTGTATCTTTGATACAAAAAAAAAAAACTTGAGATTATAGTCTTATTGATTTTTGTTTGTCCTCTCTACGTCAATTACTTTTTAAGCGTTCGCTTTCGACCAGTTCTTTGTGGGTCACCCATAACATTCACAAGAAATATGAGCAGCGGTCAAAATATCACGTATGAAGTCAGTCAATTGTAAGTCTCCTCTGTTGCGCGAGGCAAATTCTATAAATATTGAATCTTTCATTCTGCAATTTTTCTATTTAATTCTATCATGCAAATACGAATGTCAAAATTTAGGAGTCAAATATGACTTCTTGCTTGCACTAGTTAAACAGCCCTCGAAGGCAAGATGCTTCAGAATAACTTGTTGCGTTATCTAGCCGAAGGAACTAAAAGTCTTACAGATCTCACAGGGCAGCTATACAGTGTAGCAAGCTACTGCGATTTACTGCTCTCAACTCTAACTTGGAAGTTTTGCACAGAATGTGAGAAACGACGCTTATGTTCTCAGAAGCTCAGGAATTGCAAAAATATTTAATCTGAAGACACTTCACCGGCAAGTCAAGCGACTGTTCAGGTTGAGAAAATGAATTGGATATATATACACGCATGAACAAAATCACTAACGCTTGATGAGCCTAATATGGTAGCTAGCTGTAGGTCGCTTCCATACAGTCGCAATATTGGCTGATCGCTTAACTGTAAAAATACGTGGTGTAATCTGTAAAGACATACATACATCGGGCACTCAGTGTGAGCCACATTTCCGTTGCATCGGTCTCAACCTTCGTTTAGAATGCTAACTTTTCTCTACTTTTTCCAGATTTATTTTTCGTTCTTTGTATAATTTTATAAAATGATTTTTTTTTCTGTCTTGGTTAAGAAAGTTGAAACACTTGATACTCGTTCAAGTTTCGGAAACTGAAGAGGGAGTGGTGTTTCTATTTCAACCTTTTAAAAACCTATGATGAGCGAAATCGTTTCGGACGACGCGCTGAATGATGGCAAAGAGCCGTTGGAAATATTTAGATTATCGTGTCGTTCTTTGTAATCACTTATGCGACTACGTCATGTATGCCAGACCGCGGTAGACTTATGAGGCACACATGACACTGAGTTACCACGTTTGGCACAGGCACCTAGACACTATGTTGATTATATGACAACACTCCACACGTCTTGCAGCCTTTGCCGACACTATTTAGTGGATCCTCTTGTCTATCTCATCTACTTAATACCGAATTTGAACATAGTCGTCTGGATTAGAAGTCTCGTCCAGCTCGATACGCCCCAGCATATTTCAAACGTGTGGCTTTATTGCCCATGAAAGAGATACTTTTCAAATTTAGAAGACGTTGACATATTCCAAGGCTGCTGACGACCTGTCAATCATGTTATGATCAACATCCACTTTCTTGTAGTCAAAACTATTTCAAAATATTCCGGGAAAAATACATTCGCTGTTGAGGTCCAAACTCTTGAGAAGCTACTCTCTCTAATTCAGTAAATGAAAGTGTTTACTCACAACTGCCGGCAAAGAGATGCACTACTAAGGTAGCTATTCTTAATGCTAGCCATCACGTTATGCATACATGAAATCGGCTCATCCAGAGGGGCCACCAGCACGTGCCTTCTCTTCAAAATCCCGCGCAAATAATGTGGGAAAAAGGAATAGATGAACACATGCACTCATTCTTGCGAACGGACTGCACAGACTAGTGACCCTCTTCAGATGCGCCGATGGTACAAGATATGGGAAAGATAATTGTATAGATATATGTACAGCCATCGAAAAAGATGTTCTAACTATACATTAATCGTGCAATGACTGAAATTGGTTACCAGATAATTAGTGTAGCCCTACATTTAATAGCACTTGAGATCCAGCTTTAATACCAAAGTTATTCAGTTTTATTAGTATATTAGTTGCAGTGAGAGTATTTCTAATTATATGAACCCCGAAGATTAATAACTGCGATTGTTACTGAAAAGCAAATTCAAGTTAAATAATGAAATTTTTGAAAAATGTACCTGGCATAAGTAAAAGTGGAGAGTTTTAACCCAGCTTGTACTGCGAGCATAATCCGCTAGGTGAGCCAACCGAGCGGTAAGTGGTGCCAGTAAGATTTCAAGAAGCGAGAGTGGTGCATTTCTCCCCGAGAGCTTGAAATTTCTTCCCAAGCATCACGTACAGGACCAGCGGTGTCCGGTGTCGTGCCTGCAGCTCTCCGACAGCAGGAATTGGGACAGGCAGATGTACGAAAGCCTTTATGCTCACGTATCTGACATGCAGCTTTCTTTATAATGATGGGGAATAGTCTAGTGAGAAGGAGGCTTTGAAGATTTCTAATTAATTGCTTTTAGCTCAATTATAATCATGATTTAGTCGAAATCTGTTTCCACTGAACGGTTAAGCGCCTGCAAGTTAGAGGATGAGATGAAGTTGATTGATTCAGCTATTTATACACGAACTATACATGACAACTAAAAATATGTTAATTTCCTTTTATCTCCTAAAGCACTATAACCCTGCAATGAAGCTAACTAGAGATAATAAATCAAATTTAAAGCGTAGTCTCTTTGTCAAATCACCAAGGCTCAACAATTGCTGATCTAGAAAAGATTAGGGGAATGTTGGTTATTGTGAACCTAACGCAGCCGATGTTGTCTTTTGAACGTAGTAGTTCTTACTGCTCTCGCGTAACGTTCTGAATAACCTGGTATGTACGAAGAATACTGCAACATTCACCTCTTAAGAAGGTATGAGAACTAACCACTTAATGGGCACTGACATGGTACGTTATGTTCTGAGGTTACAAATGAAAATTTCCTAATCTACTGCTAGCTCCAAAATTATGAATTGTAACTAGGCCCAAATTATTATTCAGATCTTGAACGAAGCAAGACCTATAAATTTTCTGAGAAATGCTGAAACAAAATTTCAAACTACTTCTTAACCTAAGCCTACGTTACCTAAAGGAAGCCTCTTACAGTAAGCCTGTTTGACTACTTTATACAAGATATCTTAAGTTTTAGGTTTGACATGCAAATATTGCATGTCATATGACTGGGTAAATAGTCATACGAGCTCACAGGGGCATTTATGCCAATTGTCGCTTATAATTGCCTTCGGTTTCATTCCTTTCGATTAATTGCAGCTGTCATTTTCTGTACAGATGCGGTAAGCTCGTTACCAATGCTTCAAGCCCAGCTGTAGCGTGTAGGAGTAATTATATCAAGTACACATGCTACTGTTGATACCTGTTCTGAATTTAACACTTATAATAATGAAGCACAATACTCGTACCAACGAAACTGGCATTTATCGACCCTCAAACGTGCTGCTCTTGTAGTTCTGTACTCGTATTAGACACTTTTCCATGAGTGACTACCCACACATGCCTGCTAATTCTTTTTCCATCACTTCATGAAAATGCACCAATTGTGAGCTACTCAGCTCGTGGGGGAGAATTGCACTTGCAGATTTTTACCTACAAAATTTGAAACGTAACTGTCGCCCACTTTTGAGCCCAAAAATTGGAATCAATTGTTATCCTGTTTGCCCTGATCTGAGTTTTTTAGCAGCAAAAATTCTGTCCGAAAAATACAGAGTTCTATAAATGAGCGTGAGCTGTAAATCTGATGCAAAAGCACGGAACGATGTAGTAAACCCAACGAAACATTGCAGATTCTATTTATGACTTGTATTTCTCGTGACCTATGATAATTCCTTCATTATTAACCAAATGATGGCAGCGCGCAGAGTTTAGAACTCTTCGTTTAACCAATTCGGAGTCCTAGCTAATATGATATACGTTCCGTTTTTAAATTGTTATTCAAACATCAAACGATCTTGATCGCAAATGTTTTGTACTCTTCTACTTTTGCAAACATTCTAGATTTATCTGACCGTACCGATAAATTTTTCTGCAGGCAATTCACACACTTTTTTAACATTCCAAGTAGATGCACAATAACGTTCTTGTTCCTGAACACGTTGGATGCCAGTTGGAAAGCAGCATAATTACAAGGTCTTGGATATGCTGCGGGGGCATCAGTAGAACTCGTTTCATTCGAGGTAGATGTCTTCTATGGGGTACGCGGTCTCGATGTACTTTTGGTAGAAACGTTGGAACGCTCGCCTGAAAATGAAAGTGAAATGAAAAAAATCAAAATTAAATTGAACTCTGAAGTATGATGAGCTTGATGTTGTCATGGTCACCAAGAATAAGTATAAAGAAGGCAATTTTTTTGTATATACCTTCCATACTCCCAAACTTTCATCTAAGAGTGCATGCATCAATAGCAATCGACTCAATGAATGTCTCTCTGCGTTTCGTAAACCCCGAGAATGCTAAATTTCTTACGATACACTAGAAAACAATCTTCTAAATATTTTCCGGAAGGTCTCAACCAAATTGCCCCCTATGTAAAATACGTCTCTATTATGTCTATAAATTTATTTGTAATGTCTGCTTAACACCCTACTCATTATGTCTCGAACGTCATTCACTTCTATAAGATCAACTGAAGCGATATTTTATTCAAACGCAAATCTCAACAGTTACCTTCATTTCTCCCAAAAAAAACATTCCTTGTATCTACTGATAACATATAAATTTTTCGTAGCCATATCTCGCACTGCCAGACACTTTCACCTCATCGTACAACTGCTGGCGAGGCGTATAGGCACTTACAATGAACTGTTAATTGATTGATATGCACGCATGGTTTCTTGGCATCGCTGACACAAGCTATCGCATTCCTTGTCATTGAGTTCATATTTTTTGCGATGGCTGTTGCTAATTAGCTCGTTATTGCTATGTACAACAATAATGAGGGCAAAAATAGTATAAGACAAATTATAGAATATTGTTTTTCAGGACAAGTGTTATAGCATTCTTTAGTTGTCTTGAAAGGCTGAAGTACTGCTGAAAGACTTTGATATTATTGGTACTGTGCTCTTCAAATACTTTTATGATGTAAGCGTGGATGCTTCTTTTGAAATTATTATTATTATTAGTGGTAGAAAGCATGTGCTCGTTATTCCTCAAGTGTTAATTATTAGTTGTAATGCATGTAGATCATTAATTTCCTTTCATATCTGAATCAAGAATTATTTTAGATTATCAAGTAGGCTCTGATCCAGTCAGAGAGCTCTTTTCCATTGTTAGGTCTATTAGCAATTCTATATGCATTATTGGTTAGTTTTGATGCATGATAAATTCGCTTTGCTTCTCGTTGATTTTCTCTTGCACTGCGGTCATACTAAGCTTTGCGATTTTATGATATTACTAAAAAAATCCATTCAAAATTCTATTAGTATCAAAGATGAAAATAGAAGACTGCTCACCTCAAGAAGTGCAGTGCGTAGCAGTAGCATATATAACGTTTCACGATGCTGCTAATTGCAAGCATAAACTTTTGGCGTGAGTCTGTGTGAACATGAGGGTGTAGGGGCATTGCCTGTAGGATGTGAACTCACCAACTCAGAGTGTAGGTCGTATTCATGGAGAGTTATGGATTTACTACTCCAATCCCTGATAGATTGTCTGTCATTAGATTAGATTAGATTAGATTATAGGTTAGTTTAAGCCTCCCTAACCGCTAAAAAATAAGAGCGTATCGAAGAGAGGAAGGAGGAAGGCACCATTTAGTACGGATATAAGGGAATGCGAAATTTATGCAGAAATGGCATAACAACATTAAGATAAGAAAGAAGTTCATGAAACAAGATCAAAGTTCAAGAAGAAAGTAGTAGGTGCTGAAAAACAGGACAGTAGTGAACCGAAAAAGGTGGTCCTTAACATAGTAAAAATAGTTTATTTCAACAAAAAAAGGCCTACCTAACTCTCAGCTCGGGCCCTCACAGATAGATTGTCATTTTTTTCAAAAACTCTCTAACTTGTTAGAAAATTTCTCAATGATAGGGTGAAGTATTCAGTAAAGGCCCACAAACATAATCGCAATTTTGTATCCCTTGCCTAAAGCTATTAGTGGCTGTGGGACAATTTCACAACATTTACTTGCTTTGATAATTATACTTCACAAATTTGAAAAGAACTGGTTGGCAAAAATTTCAATACACGAATTTGTCACACGAACAGAAAATACCCGGCAGAATCACATATTGACTGGCATAAATAAACGAAATTATAATCCTGCTCTAAAACCTATCTCATTCATCATAAAAACGGTATGGAATACTGAGTGTTGATTCAAAATAAAAAATTAGGAGTCAGATGCTGCAACCCAAGAACAGTAGGTGCAAGATTCAACTATCGGAAACATGCACCACTGCTAATGAGTTTTCTCCCTGATATTGATAAAGGATAAAATACAGTAATGTACAAACAAAAATATTAGACTGTTACCTTTATGCTTTATTTCGTTTACTGGATCAGTTATTATTTGATAATAGTTTAGAACGGAAATATGGATTAAATTAGATTATAAGTGAGTTTCAGCCTTCATAGCCGAAGAGAAGAATGAGGAAAGCCCCATTTAATATGGAATTACGGGACGAAAGGAATCTATTCAAAAGGTGAGTCCCCACACCTTCCGTAAAAAAACAGCAAAATGAGAGAAGTTTTAAGAACCAGATAAGAAATTAAGAAAAGAGGAACAAGTGCTAAAAAAACGTGAACTGAAAAAAGAATATCCGTAGCAACACGAAAACTTATTTTATTTCAACAAACATAAGGCATACCTAACCGTCAACTTGGTACCTCAAATCATCCTCTTGGGAGTAATAATTCTAATTGTTCCAATTATTGTATCCTCCTTAAACGGTTTGTGAATATTCGAAATATCATGTCTTTTGGAAAATTTGCTTATCTAAACCGAACATGGACTCAAGGATGCATGATAATTATTATTTTATCTAAAATATAATTATCAATTTACTTCTAAGATACCTAACGCTGACGGTTATACGCTAATATTATCATGTTCAGAAAATGAACCAAAAACAATTAAATAAGACCCAGCAGTTTTACAGTACCTATACTGCTATTGCAAGCCTTAAGCAATGCTTCAATCTTTCAAGGATATTAAAAACGATCACGTATACTAGCATTTTAGTACAATAGTTTTCCATAGAACTAAATTTTATGCTGTTCTATGTCTTGAATGCCATTATGGGTAACATCTGTGAACTGATTAGCTGTCGTTTCGGGAAAACTTTATGACGGCTAATGTGATGGTCATCGCTAGCAAAGCCAAGAAATGAGCTGTGCATGCTCTTCCTATGGTAACGACACGTGCAGCATTCCTACAGTACTGCTTCAACCTGAGAAAAAATTTCGTTCACTTATTTTAAAGTTACGGTTACTTTAACCTTGAATAACATATTTTACGGAATCTTGGCCTACCACCAATTTTCTACTTCCCTTACGGCAATTGCCCAGCTAGCTGCTTGGGACTTCAATGTTGCTCGCGAAACAATTTGTTGAAAAATGGGGGAAAATGCTTGGGGCTGCGTAGCATTTGGCTTATTTAAAACGTATACCAATTTTCGCTTTGTGGAAATTATTTAATGTGGTTTTTGCCTGTGTTATTTTTATTAAGCTCGATAAACCGAAGATGGAAAAAACTAAGGAAAACACAAAGATAGGGATGCATGAGCGTATGAATTTATGTATTCGAAATTGGACTGGATAAATCTCTTCGACTTGATACGTAAAAGCGCCGTCACTTAGTTCTTAATAGATAAAATGGGAAGACGAATTTAAAAATAGAACAGAATATTGAAGTTTTCATCACGTAAAATATTATTTCTTCACATTATTTAAAGCTTTGAAAACATATATACATTGGCAATTAATGTAGGTCGCTCACCCCACAGCCTCCGCCACAGGCCGCGTGCTCTCGGCGCTGCTGAAAACGTGGCAGGCGAAACGCTGGATGGCGGGGTGCTTGGTGATGAAACCAAAGTAGCGATGGTCTTTGGGATGGAAACCACAGAACGAGACGTGCTTCAGGTGGTAGAAATAGTCGTGGCACGGCCCGGCTCGATCCTGTTAAACAAATCATGAATATTCGAAAAAAAATTTCCCTGGCACTTATTTATCGAAGGCTGTCTGCATCATGCTCGCTATTACTGCAGAGCTTGCGCCAGCTGAAGTGTAGAATTGTTCCGCGCTTTTACTAAAATAGAGGCTCGAAGCCTTATTAATTATTAAATGAAGGAAAAACACCATGTTGTGATACCTTTAGTTGATACCTGTGGTTGAAAATGAACGCAGGCTTCAGCTTGCAGCTAAAAATGATAAAATGAAAAAGTGAGATCTCACTAATGTTGTACAATCTGGTCAAAAAATTTAATGGTTCACAAATTTATTAACATCTAATTGGCTAACCTCTAAAACGGATGATAGTGTACATTTTGTCCGGTATTGACGCTACGAGTGCATGCAGCTTAAATTTTACTTCAATTGAAATAATCTATTTCCTGGAATATTTCAGCGTTGAAGGACGTGTTAATGAGACAAAAATTCTTTCAAGTCTTACCCCATTATTATTTAATGAGATTCAGCTTTATACATTGAGGGGACAAATCTATATCCTCAGAGCTCCATGCCAACCTGTCCTAACCCCAAAACCAATCGAACAATTTCAGCGCTGCCGATTCGAACATCGTCATCCAAAAAAATTTCGCAACGAACAACAGAGTAAGATTTCAATGAGGAGTTAACTTGATTATCCTGAAGTTTCGAAGGCCTATCTGTATATATAGGTGAGGTGACCTAACACTATCGTTCATGAAGGGCGTCAATCCCCTTTGCATAGAATAGATAAACTTTACTAGCCTAAGCATATTGCCTATCCTATGCCCCCTGTGAGGTTAAGCAGTAACAATGACAGCGTTAATAACCGATGACACAATCGATTTGAATAAATTCTATTTCTTCCGTGGAGTAATGCTCTGCAAAGCAAGTACTGCCGGGACAATAAAGACCGTGCCGGTTGGCCGAAATCATTACCGCTTAAATGTTTTCCATTGTGCCCTCTACTAAGATCGACGTTCAGACAGGCACTCTACGCGATGACTGAACTTCAGGAGTGGATGAAATACGGAACCCGTGTATTCTCTAAGGTACTCCTCACCATAAAACGGCCTCAATTATCCGAAGGAAATAACTTGAGGATACATTTCTCTTTCCTTCGGTGACTGATTACATCTTATAAAATAATCAGGAAAATTTTTTTAGTGGTACTGAAATGCTTTCAAATGAGTGAAGCTTGCAAAATAAATAAACCGTTTTCAATTCTTGTAGAAGCTGAAGAAGGCGGCCTATTTGTGGTATAAAATACAGTAGTCACTGTACACGAGAACATTTCTTTCTTTACGACGACTTATAGTTCAGTCACAAACACCGGTGGTAAGGGCGTGCCTACAGTGGTAGACACAGCTAGGTGACGGGGCCGAGGGCGAGCATCGCAAGAGCTAAGTATCTTAAGGTTCCCTCACCAGTCCCCTGCTCTTATCGAGCATCCTGATGCCCTGGTCAGACACCTCCAGGATGCACGGCTGGTTGAGGCCACTGCCGTCCTCGTTGCGAGCTATCTTGCGCACTGCCTGGCACAGCACCTGCGCAGTCGAAACTGGTGAGGCCAGAGCTGTTGCTTGCAACGAAAAGAATGTCACGATTGGTGTAATACAGAAATGAATTTCGAAATTCTATTGGGCAAATCAGAAACTGATGGCCGAATTAGACCAAAAATGTAGGTGAAAGAAGAAATATGAGATGTCTAACTATAATTGTAAAACTGTCGAAATAAATTGCTCTTTGAAAACTATACCGCCTATTATTGGGTTTAAGAATATGCAAATTCAAATTGAAGAATATGCCCAAGTAAGATTATTTCAAAAATTCTTCTCAAAACGATTGACTTGACCCTCAAACTGACATTGTGGATGCTAAGTTTCGTTTGACTACAACTGTCATTCTTAATTCTGATTGTTTGTTTTATAAAATAAACAGTTGGTTTTATAACTCCTTCGATTAAGGTTTAATCTCATGTCATCTAGCGCAAATTAAATAAAATGTTAATTAAGTCTCCCTAATATCAAAAAAGAGGTTCCAAAGAGAGGAAGGGGGAAGGTACCATTTAATATGAAGACAAGGGAACGCGGAATCTATGCACAAAGTGTGCAGAAACAGTAAGTTGAGAAAGAAGTATATGAAACATGATAAAAATTGAAGAAAGTAGTAGGTACTGAAAAACACGACAGCAGTGAACCAAAAAAAGACAGTCCGTAACAAAACAAAAAACCTAATCTATTTCAACAAGAAAGGAAAAAAAGATAGAAGTAAATAAAAACAGTTTATTTCCAATAAAGATGATACAAAAACCATTATTGGTTGTTCAAATGTGTTAACATTAAGACCCTTTATGATATACACACATGGGCATCGTAATATTCCTGCCAATAGTCGAAACAAATTATTGAAAGAAAAGCATGGAAAAATGCATTCCCTTTGTTACGTTGACCTTGGTTTGATAATGCATGTAAATACAAGTTAAAAAACATAACAATGACGATGCATTATTGAAAACACTCCTATTAGTGCGCACGTACATTGAAATACGAGCTTTGGAACTTGTGATATCATTGATTAATGTTGGAAGTAAAATAGGTGGATTTAAATAATTCTGCGTCTAAGACTATGAGGTCGCCATTCGTTACCATAATTTCTTTTCACTCCTACGCAAGGAAGGCCTACAGAATCTTAAGCTCGGAACCTCACATATTCCCCTCGGGAGTTTTAAATTTTTTGGATACAATAGATGTATTCCCTTGAGGGGTCATCAAGTGCGAAAGTTGTTCAGTAATTTCATTTCAAGAAGGACCATCAAAGAGCCCTCAATGAAGTATCTTCTTCCCTTTGAATCACAGTTAGATTTTTACCCGATTGCCTTTGCTAATTTACCTGATTGCCTCTGCTAATTTACCTGATTGCCTCTGCTAATTTACCTGATTGCCTCTGCTAATTTACCTGATTGCCTTTGTGGCACAGAGTCTCAATAGAGCCGAGGTAAGACAGCAGATAGCGTTCTTTTTTCACCCTGGCGGCCGAAGGATCAAACTCGGAGTAGTCCACGTCAGTGACGTGCGCCGCTGGAAAGATCCCTTGCCGCCCTGTGCGCAGGTTCACTCCTGTCAACAACGAAAGTTATAGAAACACTGTTGTTATGAAATTAGCGAGTGTCAAAAAAATACCGTGAAATTTTCGGTCATTATGGAGTTCAATGCGCTCACGGAAATTAAAAATTGTGTTCTAAAGAATCACTAAAGGAACACCTTTAAAAACTTTTTCCATGAATGACATTTTGCTCGCTGATGCGTAATTTTCGAATTATTCAACTTTGAAGTTATAGAAACGTCGTACATAAAAGTGAAGTAACGGACACGTAAATATGCTGTAATACGGTATTGACGTAACGATGGGTGAGGTTAGGTTACGTAATGTTAGGTTAGTTAAATAAACTAACCTAAAATAGCATAAATCAACCTAAAATAGCTTACCTTAACTTACCCAAAAAAAGTGGGAGTGTCCTGCCAAAAAAGTGGGAGTGACCCAACAATGCAGCGACTAAGCAACCGACTATATAATGTTATTCCTATCTGAACGTAATTATTGCTATGTTTCGAAAATAACGCATCAGCGAGCAGAATGTCATTCATGTAAAACGTTTTTAAACGTATTCCTTTAGTGATTCTTAAAAACAGAATTTTCAATTTCCGTGAACGCATTAAACTCCATAATGACCAAATTTTTTGAAAGACGTCATAAATCTTTATTCAAGATGAGGCATAGAGATTGCCATCGCTCTTTTGCGGACGAAACACCCAAGCTGCCCCTACTCGAGCTAAATGATCTCTCTGTTCGAGTCAAACTTTGTTGAGGTAAATTATATGATGGAAGGTGCAGTATTCTCTCCAGCGTAAGAACAAGAAAATATTTATGAATCAGACTAAGAAAAATTTGAACTCTTTCTCGAAGTTTCTTTCGTCATTACTTGACTGATACGTAGTATGAACATTGCTCTGTAGACGCATACGATCCGAGTGAAAAAGCTCTAGAAGATGCATTTTGATTTGGAATGCAGATTCGGTAACTCGTAGTCTTCAATTCGTTTATTTAATTCAACACAGGCCGTCCGCCGACTAAGAAATTATTCGGACATGGCGGACGCAAGTGGGATGCTACAACTTCATTCATGGATGGAGAATTCAAGCTGCATACGTTGCAAATCAAAATGTATCTAAGTATTAATAATTTGGTATCTAGAGCTACGGTTACCTACTTAAATATTTTAATTTACACTGATGTTTTAAACTGAAATTGAACCAGTCTGTTTTGAACAGGAAAACGTTCACCACGACTTGAAGCACGTTTTCCAGATGTGCAGCCATAGATCTACAAATGTCTTTTAACAAACAGGGAGCTTTATGAATATATGTGAATGAAGAATATAACTGTAAAGGTAAAATTATTTTCCTCACGACATGTAGAAGGTTGGATATTTAATCAATGCCAAGTTAAAGTCCATTTTGACAAAAAAAGCATACCTGCAGGCCAAAATAAATGTTCCAAGGATTAGGATACATGTCCAAACTGATGGTAAAGGGGATGCTGGGGACCAACTGAACTTCCTGCATGCTCGTCACACCATTCTTCGCTGTACAAAGTGTGCATACTATTATTAATTGAGCCTAGTAAGATATGAGATGAACCGTCTAAGAACCCGTGCACTGGACGTACTAAAGATGCGATTCTGCAGGTCTGCACAGGAATCCCTATAGACACCTTGGTGTAGAATACAGAATCACTCGTGACTTGTACCCAAATATATTTAGAAGGTAAAGGCCACCAGTTAAAACATAACGTACCATTTCCAATCATTGTATAAAACATACCATTCGCTATAAAGTATTCTTATTTATCAAGTAAGACTTTTATTTTACTTTTTTCTAAAACTAATCGTGTAGACTGGAAAATGAATTTTCAATGGGAGCTCAAAGCGTATATATGCTTTTTGCAGCACATTGTGTGTCACTGATGGGGCTCCAGACGAAATTATTTATGCCAGAAAAATAAAATTTTTCTACAATGTCTCAACTTTCAACTCTAGTGCTACTCAAACCGTTAGAAAATAAAAGATTGTATGAACTTCTGTTTGAGACTGATTGTACAATAATAAACACATAATCCATAATCCAGGAGCACATGGAATATTTCTCGACAGTAGTAAAGTATCTACGAAGCAAACAATAATTTAGTAGCTCTGTATATAGGGAAAGCATTAGTTCTTCGTAACAATATTTGAGATTATATATCATAACAGCTCCCGATCGAACAACGGGAGAATTGAATAAATCGATCCAATAACGCCGTTTAGTTCTATTACAACCATACTCTGAGGTGGAACAGCTGAAAGGTATTTATTTAGTTCACCATATCTTCCAATAAGCACAAAAGTTTACACTTTCAAAAAATTATTATCCTGTTCGCTGTTGCTATGAAATTCACTGACATTGTGTAACATATCGTAGACCAAAGCAGTATTGAAACTGCATTAGGTTGCGCAAATAATTTTCAGCATCATAAGTCAATTAGATTCAGATCAATGAACTTGTCTAAAATTTTCGTTCACTGTCCTCCTCAAATAACAGAGAGACCTTCGTCTTGTAAGTCAAACTGAAAAAATCAAAATAATAATTTTGTACTGCTGAATTTTTCATGTTCTTCATCCTAACGGAAATATCAATGCGACAAAAGCAAAATACTATTGAACCCAAAATCAACCTTGAGAACAAATAAAACGGTTTGTCACCCTGTTAAAAATAGACCTTCTTTAGTTGCACTTGTTAGTATAATTAGCAGACTTGCAGCGCGCACCTTCGCACCAAAGATCATCAGCCTCTTTCTGCACGTAGATGGGATCTCCGATATCAACCTCGATCTCGTCAGAATGTCGAGGCTGGAAGCGATACAGGCCGCGGTGGGTGGCCTCGAGCAGCTCGAGCTGAGGGAACACAGACCCTCCGCCGCTGCACACGCCTCCTACTCCTGACGATCCACCGGGAGACTGTGGCGACAGCGACTCTAGAATATAAAAGTGCGGATAATATGAACAATGAATTGGAATATAATCACTTTGTGAAATTTTGATGTATTTGAGTCCGTGAGGGCGTGATCAACCCGAAAAATACTAGTGCTTTTGAGTATCTGACGCTGCATGTATACCTTGAGCATAAATAAACAAATATGTATGAAAATTAAATAAAAACGAGTGTGAAATTAATAAATGCAACTGGGAATAATGACTGACTTGGTGCAGATAATTTTTTTCATTTCTCGTTGGCTTTCATTTGCAATAAACAATTACTGGCTTCACTCCCGCGTAGCAAAATTGATCGTTTCCCCGTGAGTGTGCACACAAATTGTGAGAGATGCTCCAGCAGATTTTTTTTGTCAGATACTATACTAAAGTAGAATTTAGGTCCCTAGAAGTTCCGAGAAAGTTGAGTGTTAAAATTAACTCTAGTGGTGCATGGTATTAAAAATAAAATTCATTAATATTACTATGAAATTGGCCCGTTGATTTAATAAATTAACTGACTGAACAATGTCAATTATGGTGACTGCAAAGATTCATCTGGAACGAAACATAGCACAAAAGTGTACGGAAAGACGGTGTCTCTTAAGGAGAAGAGGGGTGTGCCTACGTCTCATGAGGGGAGAAAGGAACGTAGAGGTACATATTTGGGAGGAAGTGTGAAAAAGCATCTTCGAAGTTTGGAGTGACTGAAAGGGGTAAAATGGGAGAAAAGATTCCTTGAACAAACTTTGCGGTAACAATTGAATTTCGAAATATAAGTGATGTAAATCCAAGACTAAATTGAAGAGCATACAATACTAAAAGATAAGAGTAAAAGATGGGATGCTGATAAGAGTAAGAGATTGCACGAAGAAATATTGAAGTTCATATGAGGTTTGGCGACAAGAGCGCGGGAAAGCGTCGGAGAAGAGTGGTCAAGATGTTCATGCGGCTGCGTTGGTATGAAGGCCTTCTTTTTATGTGGGACTCTGTCAGTGTGGGAAGTGTACGTTATACGAAACGACGAGATGTAAAACCAGAATTGGTCAAACGTAAATAGCTAAGACTTTTAGGGAGCGAATAGAATGAAAGAAATATTTTGTGTTTTGAAAATATTGGGAAAACGTCAACTATCACATTTGTTACGAAACTGGTGAGGAATGGTTACCCCATTTTGATCATTTCAAAGTTCAAGCTTTCAGTTAATTCAGAGCTATTTCTCATTTTATTTGCACTAATGCTGGAATGAGTCATTTATTTTCATTCGTAATTTAGTTCATCTTCTGAGACAAACAGGGACTAGTTCTAAACCAAACGTGTATATCAGTGAAAATAATAAGTCAAAGAATCGGTTTTATCTGAATTTGTATTACTTAACGATTGATTTTACAGGGGAATAAATCTAAATCAGAAATAAATTGGTAATTACAACAATATTGTTTGTCCCCAGGTGTGTGTGGGGGGGTGGGGGTGCTGTTATCAAAAACCCCGCGAAAAACCTTGGTGGTGCGAAGAAAATATAACGTAAGAGTTGTCACAATGAGTGCCCAAGAAATGCCAAGCCAAAGATCAAGCGCACAAATATGTCAATATATTCGGCAACATTCAAAGGGGGGAGTTATGACAGACGTCATCACGGGGGAGGCTACGGCAAAGGCTGGCAGAGGCATCGTCGTGCAAGCGATAACGAGGGGCAAAACGTTAGGATTCGGAATGCTGTATTTAGACAGTGAAAGAAGGCTGGCAGAATCAGCAAAGATTCCAGTGGAATTTGAAGTAGGAATGCTTTAGAGGAAATGATAAGTGAAATTAATTTTTCGTTTTTTTTTATATGAGTTAAGGAAAGTTGGTTTTCCGGAGGTTAAGCAAGAAAGACGCGGCCGACAAGTATCCAATTATTGCATAAAGAAAATGCACTAACCTGCGGTGCGAATGGTAGCTCTTTCTTAATAGAGAGTACTTGGTGATGAAATTATATGATTCAGATGCGACATCTCAAGCCTCATATTATGCCGTGGCAAACCTTGTGTCGGTAAATTATTGTAGGAAATTTGTATTTCTGATGAAATTGTGCTAGGCAGCGCAATTATTCACAATGTTTTTCTTATTACCCACGTGCTCATTTTAAATACAATAATTGTTTTTGCATTTATTCGTTATTATCCCAATGTTGATCAAGCAAATATTCAGAGTAGGAAGAGTGCTCTCTGTTTTTTATATCTTTCTATCTAGTATCTCTCTCTTAAAAAAATGAAAGAGCAAGATAAGCTACTTTAAGCATTTCATCTTTTAAGGTGTATATTCGAATAAAACCGAATTTCAAACGTTTCGGCCACAGGCCATCATCAGTGGTAAGAATTCTGGAAAGTACAAAGTAAAAGGTAAAAATAGACTATTTTAGAACGACAAATCTAGAAACAAGCCATAAAATTACGGTAATTGCGATTATCTATTTACAATGGCTAAAGAAACAGAACTAAGAGTGTTGTTTCAACCCGGCTCAAGTTAAAAATGTACAAGGACTCTAAAATGCGCATATCTGTATAAAACTGTGGTTTAGCTAAGATCGAAAATTAATTGATGGAAATGGCATTATCGCACTCGTCCGAATGCTCCCGAAATTTCTAAAATTGAAAGGCTTGAACTGCATCGGAGAAGATTTATATAGTAAGCTTTATGTCAAGGGTTCTGGACCGGGTACTCTCTATGGCCTTCCGAAAATTCATAAACCTGATTTTACCACTAAGTACCAATTCCGCCCAATTTTTGCGTCCTACAATGCTCTCAGTTTTTTATTAGCAAAGTTTTTAGTACTTGTTTTGTCACCTCTTTGAATCAATGATTTTACTGTTGACCACTCCAACACTTTCGTCTCAGATTTGATGAAATTTGTCGACGCAGACCGTTTTTTTATGACTTCTTTTGATGTAGAATCATTATTTAATAACATACCCCTGCAGGAGACTTTGGCTATTTGTCTATGAAAACTGTTCCTAAATTCTACAACAAAAATCATAGGCCTCTCCCGAGAGCTTTTCAAAACTTTTTTAAAATTATCAGTGCTTAATTCATTTTTTGTGTTTGATTCAAAATGTTACAGACAGACGGAAGGTATGGCTATGGGCCTGCCTTTGGGCCCAACTTTTGCCAACATATTAATGTGTGATAATGAAGTTCAGTGGCTGTCGACCTGCCCCGAGTCATTTAAGCCCGTGTTTTATAGACGTTTCATAGATGATACGTTCCTGCTCTTTCGTGAATCATCTCACGCCCAATAGTTCTTGGATTATTTGAATAAAAAACATGAAAACATAAAATTTACCATGGAAATAGAACAAGATCAAAAAATTCCATTTTTAGACTGCCTAATTCATAAATCAAATTAATTTGAGTGCACTGTTCATAGAAAAAAGAGTTTTTCAGGACTAGGCCTAAGTTTTTACAGCTTTTGTCCGTGGTCTTTCGAAATTAATAGTGTCTGAACGTTGATATCCCGCGCCTTTAAAATATGTACTAATTTCGCTTTCTTACTTCAAGAATTTGATTTTTTAATATTTTTTTTCAAAAACAATGGCTACTCCATAAGTTGTATAGACTCAAAAATACGTTTATCACTGGATAGATTCTATGACAACGGATCTGAAGTTGGCAACATCGACCCCGCCTATAGGACTGCATATATATCTCTTCCTTACTTTGGTACGCAGTCAGAGAAGTCAAAGAAAGAATTGGCTGGTGTGTTTTTGAAGTATTTTTCTGATGTAAATTTTAAAATTGTATTGGTAAACAACTTTAGAATATCGTCGTTTTTTAATTATGAAGATAAGCTTCCTGCCGGAATGCAGGCTACTCTTGTTTATAAGTTTAGTTGTGCACGTTGTGCATCAGAGTACATTGGATGTACATCCCGTACTTTTCGCACTCGAGTTTGCGAGCATTCTGGTAAGAGCTTTAGAACAGGGTCAATTTTGTCAAAGCCCCATTTTAGGCCGTTCGAGAGCATTCGGACAAGTGCGATAATGCCATTTCCATCAATCAATTTTCGATCTTAGCTAAACAACAGTTTTATACAGATATGCGCATTTTAGAGTCCTTGTACATTTTTCAACAGCCGGGTTTAAACAACACTCTTAGTTCTTTTCCTTTAGCCTTTGTAAATAGATAATCGCAATTAACGTAATTTTACAACTTGTTTTTAGATTTGTCATTCTAAAATCGTCTATTTTTACTTTTAACTTTGTACTTTCCAGAATTCTTACCACTGATGATGGCCTGTGGCCGAAACGTTTAAAATTAGGTTTTATTCGAATACATATATACATTAAAAGATTAAATGATTAAAGTAGCGTATCAAGCTCTTTCATTTTTATTACGATTGCTACGGCTCCCTGATGACTTTTATTATCTCTCTCTTTCTGTGTACCTTCCTTCTCTATTTTTTCGACTGCTTTCTCTTTCACTATCGAGGGCTTAAAGAGTGGTCAGGACCCTCGTCGCCTGGCGGTCTCTCTACATCAGTAAGCAGGGCGTTTGTGACACATCAGCATCACTCTAAAAATTATTTCAAACCGAATTTTTCACTGCCAAGACCGAAAAACGGTTTTCAAGGAAATTATATTTTGTTGAGAAATTACTTCAGTAATTAGTACAGTTACTATTATTTTCACAGTAAGCGTTCTATTATTTTGTACATTTTCCTCAATAATGAAAAAGGAGCAGAACATTTCCCTTGATCTACGCTCGATCGCTGCGAATTCAAATCCTCAGCATTAAACTCCAAAACGGGAACCCCATGCCTTGAACAAGACCCTGAGGCGTCCTACCGTTGACGGTGGTGGCGAGGGGAGACATGGACTTGAGGCCGTCCGGCGAGTGCTGCGTCGAATGGCCAGAGTCTACGTCGTGGGTGGCCAATCGCAGCTCCGAGTCTGGAGAGCACGAGTCATCTGAAGTGAAATTTGAATTAGTTCTTAGATCCTGTAGCGACTAGCTACTGAGTGCGTGGACGAACTGTATTTTAAACTTCAATTTAAACAGTAATACATGACTGGGGAGTTCTGCGTCTCTTGGTAATTTTCTTGCGTTAATATCGTTGTATCATGTAGAACAATAGGAAAATCACATAAGAGAATTATCTTTATTTTGACATGGAAGGTCTAATTAGTAGACATAGTATAGCAGCATGAGTTTTCCCAAAGGGTAAATTCAATTGTTTCCTTGAAAATAAGGGGCCGCCGTCAAAATTTCATCAAATTTTCACGTAGTTTAGGACTTAAAACAGACTTACTGCTTGCTTCTCTTCTGTGAAATAAAAGACGACAAGCGTCAACATCACAAAATGATCTGAACAGCACAAAACAAGCGCACAAATACTGCTGAGGCCCACCATTCAACTAAAATAACAAGATTTTCTTCATTTAAAAGCGGACGAGCAGTTGTACAACAGCGGCTCAGCCAGTAAATTAAGTGGCCGTCAGTCCCCGAAATTGAGTTCCCTACAATTTTCGCTCAAAGTCTAAAATTACACTTCACAAAAGCTCCGGGAAATACCGGGCCTCGCAGCAGAGGCAGACCGATTCCCTCAGCAGAGGCATAATGCCATAAATAGTGGCACAGCTTTGCATCAGCTCAGATTAGGGGTTGAGAGGAAAGCAACAACCCCGCGTTGAGAAGAACGGATGTACCAAGTTGCCATCGTTCCAGCAGACAGCTGGTGATGAATGCATGATGTTTTCCTGCAATCTGCGCACATTCAGCCGTTTTGCTGTCAGCGAAAAATTCTCGTTTTTCTTTCTTGGAACGTTGTGAATTGCAATCAAAGTCCGGGTAAGAAATTATTTTCTCGCATAAGTAGCATTTACTGTTGCAGTCAGTTCATATATAGTCGTGTCTACATTGCTTAGACACAGTCAGATGTAATTCCTTAGATATCTTCTTACTACACACCTGCTTGTCGAGTTCTGGGAAATTTTACTCATCGTTGTAAGTTTTAACTTGAAAATTACTATGCAGAAAAAACTAGTGTTTCAATTTGTCAGAAAGTCTACACATGACTTAGAAGGTTTACATGCTTATCAGATACTGTTTCTTGTAGAGTTAATTGAGAATCCATGTGTTCATGAAAAATTTTCACGAGATATCAGTTAATCAACAGCAAATCAGTCTTCTGATTCTAGGTCAGACGGATGCTCTTGGAAATGAACTAATGAACAGTCCAGAATTTCTTATTCCAAATATTTCTGGTTGTAAGATACGTCTACTTTTGAAGCCCTTATCTGATGATAATAGCAGTTATGTACACTATTATACTTATAGAAACTTCACAGGGTCTTATTATAAAATATCTACATAGAATCTATTCATTCTGCAAAACGTTTCGGAGACCGGCTCCATCTTCAGCAAGTCAGTCTGTAAAAAATTGAAAATAGACAAAAATCAGTTAAATCTAAAGAATACATCTGTGCATTAAAAATCTACACATAGATTTGCAATGGAAATGATCCATTTATACTATTGACGAGGGATTTTTCTTTGGCTAAAGTAGAGGGATTCTAACATACACAAATCTTATTCATTCGAGGCAGTACGTAAAATTGTAAAATCGTCTTTTGTCTTGCGGTTGTAGCACTGTTCGCTGTGAAGGCAAATACGAGTGAGGCGGGTGGGTCAAAATTTTTCCACTACGGTAGCTGACTCCACGGTGCTGGACAATCTTAAATGTAGAATAGCAAAGTCGTCATGCAGACATAGCCAAATGTACACCGTAAACCACTAAACCTATAGACAAGGGATGCCCGCATTCGCTTAGGAATCACTTGCTTGTAGCGGAAAAATTAGCCAACTTTCAGAGAATTGACTGAAATGACAGTTTCACGGCATGAAAATGGCGTTTGAAAAGTATCTCCAAATCTCATGACATCTTATATGCAAAATATCTAAAATACGGGAAAACACAATAAAAACGTAGTATTGGCCCTGGAAGAGTACTAGTTGATGAATATTTTTTAGCGAGAAACTTTGTAGTTTGAACTTAGACAATAGGTGAAGGAAATCCGTTCTGACCGAAAATTCTTCAGAGAAGTAAATTCACCGTGTAAATCCATATACTTTGAACAAATGTCATAAGCTCGATTCTATAAGGTCTTCACAGTATTAATTTTGAACCGATAGTAGCAAAAAAAATGAAAAATCTTAAGCCCAACCTAGTAAAAGTAGTTTTTCGTAAAACAGAGTACATGAAAGTGCGGTCTATTCTAGTAATATTGGAACCCAAAATTGATAGACAATTATTGCTTTCAATTTCGACGGCACATTTTATAGAAGGGTGCTTAAAATTCTAGCAGTCTCTGAACATGGTGGCATGATTAGGATCTCGAAATAATAAAAAAGTACCGTCTCCGGTATAATGCGGGTTTACAAATTGTGGGGCAATCAGCGAGCCATTTTTGCATCCAATGGCACAGAAAAATATTTCCGAACGTTAGGCCCAAAGGGAGACCCAAGCAAAGCCCTTCAATTTGTTTGTACAATTTGGCAGTAAAAATAAACCCCGTAGTTCAAAACTAAAAGTTCAAGCAAAGTTTTAAATTGAGTTCTAAGCCCCATAACCTCTCTGGATTAGGAAAAAAAACATTTAAAATGATATGGATGGTTTCTGTCAGAGGAATGTTAGTAAATAAACTCAACATCAAATGAAGCAATGGTCATACCATCTGCGCATCCTGAAATGATGTAATCTCCTAAACAAACTGACACAAATTTTTCAATATATACTCATTTTGTGGAAATCGACTTAATACAGGCACAACAAGGACGGGATTCCTAACGAACGCGGGCATCCCTTGTCTATACGTTTAGTTTAGCTAAGTATTTAGTTTAGTTTAACACCGTGGAGTCAGCTACCGGAGTGGAAGAATTTTGACCCCATCGCCTCACTCGTCTCTTTGCCGTCACAGCGAACAGTGCTACAACCGCATGACAAAAGACGATTTTACAATTTTATGTACTGCCTCGAATGATTTAAATATGTGTATTTTAGAATCCCTCTACATAGCAAAAGAAAATCTATTCTTAATAATACAAACTGTTCATTTCCTTTACAAGTTCATGTATGTGTAGATTTTTAATACACACATGTGCTCTTCCTGATTTTTTTTTCAATTTTTTACAGGCTGACTTGCAAAGAATGGAATTGGTCTTCGTAACGTTCAAAAGAATGGATAGATTTTTTGTAGATATTTCATACTAATAAGACCCTGTGGAGGTGTAATATATTTGATTTTAATATTCAATGCTTTCTTCGTTTTTAAGTATCTGAAAATCATTCGATTAAAGAAAAATGACTTTCATGAACTATGAGACTGTTATTCTAAAATAAATATGTAAATAAATCATTAGTTCTGCTAGTTCTCAAACCTTCACATCTACGACAAAACATCCATCGATATTAAAACATACCATATATAACCAAAATACAAAATATTTAGATAAATGCAAGTTGAACAACAAAATCCTCGGCTTGGGATGTACGCAATAGATCGGTACCGGGTAATGTGACTATCACGTCTGAACCATGAGCCAAACTGGTCTCGTCCGTCCACGTGAGCTCCCACTCACCGCGAATGTAGGAGTGACACTTGAGCACCAGGATGGGCCTCGAGTTGCTGGAGAGGATGCTCAGGTTCTCAGGTGTGGAGGACCGAGACGTCACGCCGCTCTCAGCATCAGTGATCTCGTCAGCGAGGTTCGGCGTCCGCAGCGCGAGGATACTCGCCGTGCTGAATGCTGGACACACACATCTCGTTTAGAATTGACGGAAGTAGGGCTACACTTGCGCGTAAGTTAAAACGAGGAAACAATGTGATAGAGAACATTTAAATTACGATCTCTTTGAAACAAAAATGTTCCATCTTCGTGAATGGAATTTTCGTCGAATATTTCTGTTTCGAAACGTTGATGATAAAAAATGTTTTTCATTTTCATTCTTCTTTTACTTTTACGTACAAAATTCACTAAAAATAGACCAGGGAGAAAATTAGATAAAACGGATTAAATTTAATGATGTAAACAGCGACTTTTACTCAGACTCAATTTTCTCAGCATTGGACTGTTACATAGGCAAATTCCTAAATTCCTGGTATAATTTACGCAGAAAATTTCGTTCACTGCTTTTGTTCTTCAGTCTCACACCTTCAAACTTCACCGAGCGTATTTACTAACAAACCGATGCTCCTGGAAACATCATCCCACTCATATTTTTCCGGCGGACATCAGTCCTGCAATCACTTTATTCAGGTAAATCCTATTCTCTGTCATTCCAGTAAATCCTGTTCTTTGAAACAGCATCTGATAAAATCCATCGCAATAGGTCCTCTCGCACAGATCGTCGAAGTGAACGCAAATATGATGTTCGCTGTCGATCCCAGCCAGTAATGAAATATTTTTCTGTACAAACTTCATCAACTCGAAACTGCTTCAATCAACATTATCACGAGACAAACTCGAGCAGTAACTATATTTACAGCCAAAACTTCTTTGTGTAGCACACGCTCAATCTCGGTAAGGGTTGTGGATCCTTCGACCAAATCCGTGCAGCCCAGTCGCCCAATTAAGAACATCAGGGGCCGTAAATTGGCTTAGAAACTTCAGCGGTCGATACGGGCCGTGATTTAGAAGACTCTTTGTCAACAAATACGAGGTAGCGTCAGCAAAAGGAACTCGGAGATCGCTGCAAAATTTAGCAGATATTTCTGCTAATGTTATGTTTTGCAATTTTCAATTGGTGGATGCAACGAGGAACCGTTCCATTCAAAGGTGCGTGACTAGCTACATTATAAGCTCGAGGTGTAAAACAGTGTGGTGCGCCTATGAGATTATAACAATCCCTCGGAATGAATTATGGCTTGTATTTAATGAATGCAAATTAATTTCTTATCTCGTACATACGATTAAAGAATACTATAAATCACGGAACATCAATTTTGTGATAAATCGATTGTGTTTTCTAAAGACGAAATAAACACGATTATCCTACATGAAAACTTTCCATTATTTATCACCCCCAAAGCGATGCTCGAGTTAGATTTATAGAGGGCTTTCACTTAAATCAGAGCTTTGAAGACCACAACTTCAGGTTAGCGCGACCACCGTCCCTATGAGGAGCACCAGATCTGAACTTAAATGAGTGCATAAATTCGAAGGCAAAGTGACGCCGTGTGCCTGAACATCACCTTTAGTGGTATGGACAACCGCATAAGCATTAAGCAAGCAGTTGGGTTACCACTTCATTTGGAGCAGGGGTAGAATGGTTCGTCAATGAACTTAGCCAATATTATATTGAAAAAATTAAATTTGAATGAAAATACGTAGTCGTCATACACTTAGCGTCCGACCTTTGTTAATTTAAGTGTAGACAAATTTTATGAAATTTAACGCTATTGATTTTACAACCAAGAAAAATATGCAAATATTGTACGAAACATTCAGGGTCGAGTACCAAAAGAAATAGCATAATGATAATCGCCAACAAAATCATTAAATTCATTTCCTCATATAAAGTTTTCAATACTAAGCAAATTCAGAAGCAATGCAAACACAAGAGAATCAATAACGATCTTGATAGCTAATGATGAGCACACTGGGTGATGCTGTTTGTAAGGCACTGAAACAATTTATGCATTTTCCCTTGAGCACAACAACTACTCAGACTTTCCATTTTCCGATCTCATTAGTTTCCTATTATTACCCAGATCTGACGCGGGCCTAGAACAGCTCCAGCCATACGAGACGCTGTGACAAACGAGCGAAGCGAAATAAGGACCCGCTGAGCGCCCAGACAGACAAATGTCGTTTGCAGGCTCCGAACTTTAGCTGTTACTTTTTTATCTGGAACACCGACGAAATAACCCCTGCTCCAAATAACCTCTGCTCGTTCAACGCATTTGTCGGCACAGCAGTGCTTATTGGTGGATTCATGTATGCTAAAGAAGGTACATTTTTGAGAACTGGACGTCAAATTAGTCTGCCGACGAAAATGAAAAATGTTTACAGCGCTGCGGCATGCAGAAATATTCAGTCCGTATTTTTATCAGGTACAGATACAAACACCAGAGGCTACATTTTTAAACAATTTACGTTCTCGTAGCGGTACAGACAGCAGGGAAAGTTTTTCTGATTACTTGGTTACGCTACTTGATGTTTAACTTTTTTCGAGCTATTGTATTTCAACCTGGTCATTGTATGAGTTCTAAATGATGATTTTACTGATGTACTGCTTGTAGAAATAAGTTGTTTCAACCATTTAAATTAAACGTTTATTAAAATGAAATTGGAGCTCTGAGCATTTGTAATTTCAGCAAGGTTACCATATATATACTCAGGGATTGATTTTTAATTGCAGGATTTCGGTCAGAAGGACGGCGTGTAGCGAAGCCAAGTCGATAGAAAATTTTTCTCTGCGTGCTGGTTGTACAGCTTCGACGCCGCAAATGATTTTAAAATTCAGGCTCCGGAGAACTAGGGTTGCAATTTTTTTTAATACTATTCAACTATTCGTCACCCTGATGACGTTTTGCGAAAGGGTAGCCAATCATCATAAAGCTAAACCTTGATAATTTTGCGTTGCAGTTGCTGCGTAAAAAAACAAACGTTTTTGAATCCACGTGGGAATTACGGGACCTAAAATGGTGCGACTTCATTCCTGTCAAACCCACATTTTTCCGAGTTAGATCCGATTTGTTTTATGTAGAGCAACGCTGCTCGCGCTTTCTGTCATAAAAGATATGTTAGAGAGCGGGCAGGACTGAAAGTTGTGTTCACAAGTAAAATACGGACTAAAAGAAGTCATGCTCAACTAGGAAAAATGAGTACATTGCCGCAAGAACTTTGTGCAGTTTGGCTGGAAGTTTGCGCCGAGTTTAGGTGCGTGTCGCGCGTAAAAAATGTCGCCGGGCCACATCGTTTTTGATGATACAGAGCCCAGAGGAATATTTTGAGCGTAAAATACTGTGTTCTGCGACAGCATTAATACTCTGAGGAAATAACGCTAACGAACTAGTCAAGAGTACAGGTATGATATAGAAATAAAATAAAATTTGTACTCTTAGTTGTACCAACAAAGAAAGCTCTAAAGACGATGCTCTTCTAAGAATTGGAGTCCGTAAGTCTAAAATCGGTATTGATAATAGTGGCAAGTGGTAGGATTAATTGAGGGAGCAAAAAAGTGGGCGTTATGAGTCTAGTAATAGGATCAGATTAGAATAGATACAGGGTGGCGCAAAGAGAACGCATCGATTCTGCCGTTCTTTTTGCGCCACCCTTTACAATCACTCATGCGGTAAACCTAATTCCTCGCTGCCAGAGTTTATAAATAAATAAAATTTTTAAATTCAGGGAAGCAGCAGAATAGTCTACATACAAAGTTTTGAAAGCATAAAGATTAGATAACAAGTTAGTTTGAGCCTCCCCAACTAAGACAACTAGGGTGGCACAAAAACGGTCAAATTCATGCGTTCTTTCTGCACCACCCTTTATGTTGTTAGCCTAAGCCGCCCTAACTACAACTAAGGTGTTCGAGAGAAAGGAAGGATGAAGGTACTAATTTCTACGGAGTTAAGGAAAGGGGGAAATCTATGCACAAGATGTGTTCCCGCACAAAATCCCATGCGCTTAGAAACATAAATTAGAAAGAACGAATAGAAAAAAGTTAAAGTAGAACCAGACAATAATAGGTGCTGCAGCACAGGACAGCAGTGAACCGGAAAAGTGCCCCGTTACAAACAAAAAAAAAAATTCTGCAAACGAATAGAAGGTCTACCTAACCCCAGCTCGAGACCTCACCTTCCCCCCAGTGAGTGCTAACTCTCATTGATACTAAAGTTGGATCCCCAAATAGTGCCCCTACACGAGAGAAATTTAAACACAGTTGTGTGTGTGTGAGTCAAACCGTTAATAAGTGAAATCTTGGTACATCTGAGTGCAACACTTTTGACCACATCTTTAAATGGTCGGGAAAGTTAAATAACATTCACGTTTCGTATGGTGAAAAACGTTTCGTGTAAAATGAGTAGTTTTGAAATTTGTTAAAGGCATATAATTTCCTAACGGAATCATGAGATATTTTCAATTTTCTTCAAATTCTTTGATATTGTCAGTCATTCCGAGTATTCACATGCTAGTCATTCATAGAAAGAACACTTGTGTGAAGTAGCTGTGACTTAGTATGTCAAATTTAGTACAGTTACGTGGGCTGTATCAGCCCATGACACTCAAATGTAGCTCACAATATCTTGATTAATGCTTCATGTTAACGACACATTTCATTTATGTGTTTTATGACAAGTGGACTCACAAAAGTGTGTCTGTCTTGGGAGAAATTTTTTCTCATTGCATGGGTGTCAAAAATGGGTTTCAATGTTGATCGATCATAATAGGCACTAACAATGAATAATGATTTACCGTAATTGTTGATAATAACCAAAAATAGCAATGGATGTAAAATATTCGCTATGTATTCGAATGCCAAATTTACGTGTGCCGCACAGCCTCTTGCTCTAAAGACATTTAAGCCAACTGTTCAGATTGAATCAATTACGACATGTGGCATTTGAGCTGAATGTGAAGATCGTTCAAACAATTTTGGTATCCTAATTTAAGTAGTTACTGCCTGCAAAATGGCACATTTCTCTATGCCGGCAAAATAATTGAAAAATGGAAATTTTAAGGCAAAGGTAAACAAAAATTAGGAATAAAAATTATCAGACTCATAAACAAGGGAAAAAATATTGCAGGAAATCAATTTCAAAATGGCTAAAATTGCTGAATTTAGTTACAGTGCGTTAAGCGGCGGTACCGGCCAGCTCATAAAAATTCATTTTTTAAACACGTTTCCTGCGATGGGTTAAACTGAAGTTCAATATTTAATTCAAATATAAATTAATGAACATTAATTAATAGTCAATTGTAGAAAGCAATTTTGAAAATAGCAAACATTAACTGGATCGTGCCCTTCATTTAGCTAATGTGCCACACCATTGACTTATAGATGTTTGATTTACTGAATACTGTCATGAATATATTACTTCATCGCGATATCTATACGTGCGATTAGAAAGAACTGATCGGTCGATGTAGCTGTAGTACACCGATGTAAGTAGAAGCCTCGTTGGAATGTGAGCTTAGAACCAGAGCACAAGCGAACGGATTAGTAAAACTTCCTAACAGTTGGCGACATACGCGCCAGCATGCCTTGGTGTTAAAGTAATAAACCCTACAGGCTCACACGGCATTCCACGTCCGATCTTGCAAGCTATTGAAAGCTAGAAAGGAAGTTCGTTGTAGGGTGCCGCAGCTTGCTGCAGCACTACTTTAATAGCTTTTCAGAATATCGCAATGGAATCGCACGCTGTCCATCTGACTTATACGAGGCCTCCGCAGCATAATCGAAAGATTTGAAGATGTAAGCATATCGTGAGCTGGAAACAGGTACGTTTTAATTCTACAAGATAAGTATAGTGTGAATTTCTTGCTGGGAAGTGTACCAGTTAGAGTAAATTTTTTCAGTAAATCTTTACTTACATCACATGACCAATTGTTTTTATATAGAATCTTTCGATAGTTCAGCAACAAGGTGTGTCAAATTAGTGAAGAGAATGCAACTAATTCTCGAAATTACATTCCATTAGCATTTTCAAGCTGTCAAGAACCAGCATTGTAGCTTTTGTAAATTATAACTTGATTTAACTTGCATTAACATTTATTCGAAAAATATTTTTTTTTCATCAGATCATCCAGTGCAATTTTTTGGCCACCAATGCTTCATTTTTGTCGTTACCCTAGCAATTGTCTTAATCTTGGACGATCACTTGCGTATTTGAAGGCTTGATTCTTTTTAAAATAAGCATATCGTTATTTTGTGTGAAACGTCTGTGTTATTTTACACACATGTGCGTTTAATGAAGGTTTAACATCTGTTTTCACACATTTACACATTTTTACATATCTGCGTTTATTTAAAGGATTAATCTCCACACCAAATTGGTGCGAATTTAGTTGCTTTCTAGAACCTCATGGAAATAGGCAAATTATTCAGTAAAAAAATCATTATACAATAGGTAGCGAACTTTTCTTTTATAAAGTGGTTTTCAGTTCAAGCATGTGTTTAATGATTTTCTTCGACGAAAATAGAAATTGTTGCATGTACTGCCGGGTTAATTTACTGATTGAAAGATCAATGCCGACAGAACGAGAATTAATTAAAAAATTCAAAAGTTTCTTCAGGTATGTGCCTTACTCAATCAGCCTCAAGAAATAAATTTAATATAAGGGGAAGACAAATTGCGTTAAACACAGAAGCTAGTTTGGAATTGTGAGAGTTTTGTTCCGACAATTTATCGCGAGATATGTGCAACTAAGAAATTATGCAGAGAATACTGTCACGACTTTGTAAGACTTTGTAAGTAGAAGTTATAAATGAGAAGTCAGTGAGTACAGAGCAGGCAAACACGTAACAAACACAAGTGTACGTGGTGATACAGGAGTGTCCAGCGAGCTGGTGTCACTCTCGCCAGGTTACGTAGTCGGTACATCAATTGATCATTAGAAGGCCTCTCAAACACGCAACTAGCTCCCTCATGAGTGTTTTTTCGAACTTAGGGATGACAGTACAGAAAGTACTGCATCACGACGTAAAGATTTGGTAGATTTGAAACAAAATTTCGAGTTTAAAATTGTACTCAAATCGAGGATATTTTTGCTGCTGTGCGTTATCGATAAATTATAACATCGAGTGGACTGATCAAACAACGTCTCTACGTTACGCATAGGTGTATTTTTTGTTTGTGACGATTTATTTTGTGACACGATGCTCATCATGTCTCGCTTCCATG
Organism: Morinoia aosen; assembly: GCA_030386875.1. Taxonomy (NCBI): domain Eukaryota; kingdom Metazoa; phylum Arthropoda; class Malacostraca; order Amphipoda; family Talitridae; genus Morinoia; species Morinoia aosen. The sequence goes on along the minus strand of CM059572.1, from coordinate 75,172,369 downwards.
ACGGCCTTAAGGACATTTCTTTGGACTACTTGATTGTAACATCTTCTCTCTCCTGCTAGATGTATGCTTATAGCTTCATGAACGGTGCGATAATATTTGGCGCACTTATTTCATGCTTACGATTGCTCTTTATTCTTCCAATTGCCAACTCTTTGCTTGCTTGGTGTAAACTTTTAGCTTGCTCTGTTGTTTTTCTTACACGCTCCTTTTATAATAAAAGTTATGTGATCTTCAATAAATGTCGGCATACTCCTATGTCGATCAAAGTCTAATAAATATTTTCAATGCTCTTTTTCACAGCTTCCTATGTACTTATTCCTTTCAGGTCTTTCCGATTTAACTGTTAGCGAGCCAAATTCCTCTTACTGCCTTGTTTCTTTTAATTCTCTGTCAGAGGGACGATTCCTGTGAATTATTTACCAATGCCAAATTATCAGATAAAATCACTGATCATGGCAAACGAAATTTTCTTAGACAGAAACACATAATCCAATATCGTATATATGTGGGTACAGAAGATATCTTTACATATAACGAACATCACATCCTCGGTTGCGAGAATGAGAATATGGCATGCGCCGACAATACCTCGCCAGTAGGTCGAGGTCAAGTTGCCAGTAAAGCATACGACCCACGAAGTGCTCCAGGCACGTGAAAAATTTACATCAAGGACGCAGGTACCGTCAACACACAAACTATAAGTAAGCAGCGTAGCGAAGATGGCTGCGTCAGGTGTCAGCTCGAAGAATTTGTACATTTTAAATTGGAATCGCTGGTGAAATTACCTGAACTGTACTCAACACCGCATCGAGGTGGATTTGTAAATAACAGAACATATATCTAACCGCATACTCTATGATTGCGCTGATATTAGTCTGAATTGAAGTGCGTTGCTGCGCCGCGTCGGGACATACTCGTATTGTTACACAAGATTTCTTGAAACGAGTTAACTAGGTACAAAAAAATATGAAATTTAAGAGAACTCGAAGATTTAATCGCATGCATTGTAATCGCTACGTGTGTTTAATGCTGGCCTTTGACGATAATAATTCCTTTGATTACGTTAGATATTTGTGTTCGCAGCTTCAGAAGCGGGAGCGCTCGTATCTGCGCTTGAAATTTTATACATTATTTAATTTGCCCTTTTTTACGATGCTGTGTCGTTCTGATTTCTTTGATTGCTTCTGCATTGTGATATTTAACATGGTTCCTTCCGAATACTTTTATAAACTTTAATTTACTGTCTTTATTTCTTAAGTCGGTCGAAGCTTAGTTTACCTGATTTATGTGTCTGGTTATCTTTCACTTGGTAATTCATTATTTCGGCTCTTAGCTGTCTCCTTCCTAGAGGTCTAAATTATTCTTCGTAACTTGTGTCTTTTAATCTCTGTTAGAGAGGCAAAGTTTCGCGACAATATAATTAACAAATGAATAAAAATAAATACGAAGTTGCTTGTCATTGGAATACGACATAAAGCATCAAGAGACGCTCCGAAACGTTCGGGTAATTCAATCGAAGAGACGCTAGCTGTCTGTGGCAGATCAGGGAATTTACCGTTCACAGCATGGTGATATCCTTGCATTGTAGTGAGTCGTATAACCGCTTAGTGTCGTATGGTAATCACTGCTGGGAACTCCCCAATCAATCAATGTATGGTGCTGGCTAATTACTGCATTAAACCGCTCAACCATAAAACGGTCATGTCCCATCACTGCAGTAAATCGTTCAACCACAGCATGGTGATACCCAATCACTGCAGTAAACCACCCAATCACTGCAGTAAGCCACCCAATGACAGTGTGGTAATGCCCAATCATTGCAGTGAACCGCTCAATCACTGCATGCGATGTCCAATCATTGCAGCGAGCAGCCTAATTGCACGTGCGCACCGTCCGAGCGAATTGAACAGTTTCCTTTCTCAAATAAACCCACTCTGGCATCGTGGAGAGCTTGCTCTCCTACCGTCGACAGAATTTCTTTGAGTAGGCGGACGAAATGGAAGCTCTCAGGGCTCTTTTCGGTCCTCGTTTATTCAATTGTAAAGACGTTTCTGCCTTGCGCAGTTCGTCTGGAAAACAGCACCAGTAATCGCAGGAGAAAAATTTCAGGTGCAGCTGTGGCGACCAGCCGAAAAGTTAGCAAATTGCCGGAAAGAACTCCCTACATTTGTTTTTGCGAGAAAAACAAAGCTGGCTCTGCATTTGAGAATTCTTTCCACAGAAATAAAAATTTCCTCACGGGGATACAGCGTGCAATTAACGAGTGCGGTTGTGGTCAATAAATTTCTTTTCGCATATCTCACCCCCATCGCCTTGTGAACCCTAATCATCGATAAGATCAGAAAGAATCGAAATAGTTTAAATAACTACTATCATTTTAATTGTTTTGCGGTACCCCAATTTTCGGGACAAACGCTTCAACTTCATATCTGAGGCGAAGAGATCTCTCTCTCTCTCTCTCTCTCTCTGTTCATTAAGGCAGTGTGCTGAAGATGAAAGCATCTGAAGATCCAAAGCAGCGAACAGAAAGAAGCCTGTGTAAGAGCCCCTTGCACTGCAGAGTGCGGGTTTTGATATGGAAATGGGCCCTGAATACTTTTGATGGAGCGTGAGGCAAAAGCAAAGCGACCTTTCAAAGGCATTTGTTGGATCAAAGAGAGAGGTAAAGTTTTCTAAAGGTAATTGAATACCGGGTTACCAGAATAAACATTTTGATTTTACGCGCATATTATGTGCTGCGGAGGTCGGCTTTTTGTCGCTCGATGTCAGTTCACACGTTACATTTTTAAACAATTTAAACTATTTATTTACCACAAGTGATACAGAAGTAGATTGTTTCGTAAGTCTAGTACAATGGTCAAATTTGAGTATAGCTACCTGTGGGCCTGAATGAGTGAAGCGACTTCTAGGGCATCCTACCATCAACGCTATTCTAAGGTGTACAATAATGGCTAACCCAAGTCACTTAATTAACCTAGTTACGCATTAGACTAATCAATGAATTAGTTAACTCGATATTGCTTCATTTAACAAAATAGTTTACACAGGCAAGATGTTAACTGTGTATTCTAGTGACGATTTAAGAACATAAGAATAATTACATAGGAAGATGTGAAAAACCGCAGTAAAACTATTTATTAGGTTTTGACCGACATGGGGGTAAGCCGACATTTCTTGAAGATCATATAACTTTTATTCTAAAAGTCACGCGTACGGAAAACCACAGAGCAAGCTAAGAGTTTGCATCAAGTAAGACAATAGTTGGAAATTAGAAGAACGAAGAACAATTGTAAGCATTTCGAAACTAATTTGTGCCGATACCAGTTGTGCGTTACTCGGTGCATCTAATTTCGGCACAGAATTGTTATTCAAGATTTGAAACATTTACTTCATTTCCAACTGAATTACTCTAGTCAGCAAAACTTTTATTTTTTATACTGATGATTTATTTTCCCTGTGAATTTCTCATATACATTGCGGAGTAAGTTTACCATATGAAAGTAAACATGACATTGCAAGTTGCGCCCTTTCAATACCATGTGAACATTTTATAACTGACCGCTAGATTACGTCTAACGTCCCGTGGAACTGTAAGCTAATTTCCAGAATGTACACAAATTTTAATTGAATTTTGATAATCTTTTGAAATAATATCTGATAGCCTCATTATTATTTAGCAAAATGTGGATCCCTAAGTCCACATTCGTCAAGTTTTGGGCTATGAAAGTCTCCTTTCATAAAAAACTCGAAAGATGCAGGTATTGGACTGCTCGAACGACATGTCATGTCTGCCACATCGTCGAAAGGAATAGGGGAATAAGGAAGAATCAGATCAGTTTAGCTTCTTACTTACAGCTTCAACAGACAATCACAACCATAGTGGTTGAACCTGTCTAGGTAGATTAGAGAATCTCTGGGGATAGCTCAATCCCCTTTAAGTGTGACAGACCCTTCTCCAAGAAATCTCAGGAACCTATCCAACCCCCGGGGGGTGAAGTTCCTTAGACACACGGCATGATAACTGTTTCCAGCGTACTCTACTGGGGATGTTTTGCACGAAGGACTTGAAATTTCAAGCTATGTAATATTAAGAGGTTAAAACATTTGATTATAAGTTATTTTACGCCTCCCTAAACGCAAGCAATAAGTTCCTAAAAAAATGAAGGCACAATTTAGTATGAAATTAACACGTTTTCTGCGTATTGGGCCAGATGTGTACCAAGAGGTAAATTGCCCACTTACGTGCATGTATCAATGCAAGACATTTTATCTGTTTCGCGATGTTTTTTGCAAAATAATTGTTATCATGCGAGGTAAAATGTTATCGTGCAACTGTATTCTTCATATTCATTAGGAAGAATTAAAATTCATTCAAGCTGTAAAATCGATTTCCCTATTCTGCTACTTACAACCTAACCAACCGTTAACAACCGCGGAAACGCAGTGAACGTGTTAAGATGTCAGGGAATCTATGCACAAGTGTATTCACACACAGGATTCCATGCGCAAGAAGACTGAAACAAGACTGAAGGAAACTTTTGGAATAAGATAAAAGTTGAAGAAGAAAATAACAAATTTTAAAAAGAAGGCATCTGAGGCCTTCAGAGAAAACAGAGAAAATAATAGTCCGTAACATTACAAAAAAAAAAATTCGGATAACCTCACCAGGAAAGCATACCTAACCTTTAGCCAAGGACCTCACATCTTCTGCAGGGAACTCTAATTTCTTTAAAAATACCCAAAGGAAACATTGCAAGAAAAGTATAGAATCTTATCCACCGGAATTTTATTCTTTCTTCAGTCTGTAATTTTCCGAAAGGTGACTTCATTGCATCCACTAAGGTCAGGTAGGTGCATAAACTAGCTCTGTGATCACTTCATGGCATAACCTTCTCGGTAGAAACATGCACTGTGCCCTGAATCTCAAAAAAAAAAAAATGTAAATACCCTTATAATACAACAGAGCTTGCACATTAACTTACGCAAATATTTCCACTGCCTATTCACCAACTTCTCATACTACCAGTAGGAAGCTATATTGAATTATTATGGTGTTATTAATGTATATCAATTCATTTAAGACTCCCTAGGCACAACAAACGCGATCTCAAGAGAGCGAAGAGAAGGAATCATTAAGTGAGGACTGTAGAAAACATCGAAACTATACGTAAGGTGTGTTCACACACAAAATAACCTGCGCATAGAATCCGCAGGTTTTCAAGGAAGAGGAAGGAAAGGTAAAAAAAGACAGCGAGAAAGACTTGAAAACAGAAGGGTGCAAAATGACTGCGAAAGATACAAGTCCCGGAGGCCTATCTATAGTTGAGGTAACCTAAAAGAAGTAACCCTGAGGGTTCCTACTCTCATAGCATATGAAAGACAAACTTATTTACCTAAATCTATTGTCATTCCTATGCCAACGGCTTAACAGCCACCTAGGTAAAAAAGACAGCACATTTAGTTACACTTGGCTGCAGATAACAACTTCGATCAGAGCCTCTTCAGCCATAAAATTAGGTCAATCCACTCTTGGCGTGACCTCAAGTGCGGCTGCAGCCACCATTTAGTGGTGCTCTACATTGTGTTCTTTTCAAAATCGATTGAAATCCAGTTACTCAGGGGTAATGTCTTGAGGTAAGGGTCTACGGCTGCTGGCGAGCTTCGGTTGTGTTAGACACTCTTCGCATTTGAACGCCGCTTTAGGACCCAGAACAACACTAATATCTCCAGAAACAAAAGCAGACGTGTACAAGTTAGTCTAGTGAGATGATACAAAATTTTTGGATAGTTCAAAAAATGAAGCTGATAGCTTCTGAAGAAATTCAACCTTGAAACTTGAGAAATAAGTAAAAATTTACATTGATACACATCACTGAACATCGAAAATATACTATTCCCTAAAATGACAAATTAATAATAAGTTATAAACTACAGCGAGAAAAAGTAAAACATCTCCTAAATTAGTTTTAAATATTTGATTTTTGTAGGCTTTAAGAGCTGAATATCTTGGTATCCCAGAAATCTCTTGAAAAACTAAATTATATGTTGTCTAAGGTTATCAATAAATTTTCCGGTTAGTTTTAAATTTTTACTTTAGCAGCATGTCTAAAGCACTGCAAGATGATAGAGCACTGGGGTTATCATAAGATGACGAAAACAGTGTTGTTTCAGCGGACACTGCATAAATGAGCTATCGGAATATTTCTAAGAATCTTAACGCTCCTTTAAGAACTGCAGGGTACATTGTGAAAAATTGAAGGATGACTGGGACCACAGAAAGTGTTTAGAGTTTTGGTGCATTCAGGAAATTTTACGAAGATAATAACGAAATACGTTATGGGAAGTTAAAGCTAACCCGTTTGGGACAAAAGATGGCTTTATAAAGATCTAAGTGCTGCTGGAAAACATGGTTAAGAGAGCAGTTAGTGCTGAATTTTAGCGACTAAACTGAGAGCATTTTTGGTATATATGCGATATGCGTGTATCACTTTTCGCCACATGTTCAAGCAACTTTGAATGTGAAATAACAAATTAATACTTCCATGGGGCTTATTTCTCGTTTAAATATGTGCACTCATTGAAATTTGTGAATGGAACACAATTTTCTTCAGAAACCTGAGATATTCGTCATTTTCCCCTCTAAATTTTTCGGTATTGTCCGTCAATACGTGTAGTCACGAGCGAGTCTAAGAAAGTGAAATCTTTACGCGACATAATGCCGACTTACGCTAAGTGTGTCAGAGTTGACATACGATTGTCGTATTACCCCATGACAAACAAAAATGTTTCACAATACTTTGACGAATGGTGTATATAGAAGATATACTTTTGTGTGGCATTTGTGTTACAAGCTGACGCACAAGTGTCGGTTTTGTGATAAAATCAATTGGTGATTTTACCTACCTCAAGCGGGACTGGTCAAGTTTAGTGTTGGGAAAAACAACATCAAATGGGAGCCATTGTTGGATCCCAGAAAAGTATTGTTTTCTCCATTCCACTAAAACTGAGCCTGATGAAACAATTCGTCAGAGGTCTAGAGGAGTTCCCAGCTTTCAAGTACCTCCAAGATGTCTTCCCCAAGATGTCTGCAGTGAAAGTTGAAGCTGGTGTCTTTATTGGTCCGCAAATAAAAAAAGTCATAGAGGGCAAAAAACTCTCAAGGATAGAGAGAACAGCATGGGACCGCTTTTTCACAGTAGTTCTTGGCTTTTTGGGGAATCATAAGACGAAAAACTATGTGAAGCTTGTTGAGAACTTAGAGACAAACTACGGCCATATGGGTTGCAGGATGTCCCTTGAAGTCCATTTCCTTGGTGCACATTTTCATAAATTTAAGGAAAATATGGGAGTGAACTCTTAGGAGCAAAGCGAGCGCTTCCACCAGGGGACATTGGACTTTGAACGCCGCCACCAAGGGTCTTAAAATGAAAACATGATGGGAGACTACATTTGGGGCTGATTCGTGAAAGTAATCTGCAGTGTAAGCGTATATCTAGAAGAATTACCCATTTCTAATGTGTCTTTTGTCTCACTGGTATTATTCTACAATAAATAAATGCTACTATTGCATTATATGTCGCTTTGTACCTACTTTATTGAAGTCAAACTTCAATTTTGCCACTTTGTCCCAATGAGAATTGGTAAATATTGAAAATATCATTATCTCGGACGTAAAAGTAAAATTAAAAATGAATAGAAGTATTTTTTCATGTTTTCCAAACATAAGCAAATAAAAATATCAGTTTGAACTCGCACAACAAAACATTGTTACACGGTGAATGATCTATGTTAGAAAATTTTCTTTATTGTATGCATATCAGAATGCATCCCATTTGAGCGAAGGCTTCACAGGGTTGCAATTGATGGACAAGTACTCAAGTTTAGATGCATCATTCGAGTTACTGAGCAAGCTGGCAAAGGTTTCCGAAACGCCATTTCCCTTTCTGAACCCCTTCATTCCGCTATCTGCTCTCATTCAGAAACACGCGATTCTCTCTCTGTCCTTAAACGATATTGAAGCATTTTTCCGTGAGTAAACTTCTGTACTTGAGAACCATCATTCTTTTGAAACAACGAACTTATTTTATTATTCACATTCATTTAGCAGCTCAGCAAGTCAGCTGTTACCCATGCAGTAAATGAAATACTTGAACCCCTAGATATTTTCATACGTACAATTAGCACATCTTTTTATAAATATCGTCCTACTCATTTCTTAAAATAAAAAAATTTTCATTAACGATTTAGTCATCTCATGCTCTTTTGTGTTTTTAAAAAATTTAAGAACGACAAAAATAGTGTGGTTGTTCTTTTTTATGTGAATTTGTATTGCATCATTGTGAACCTAAGCGTTGCTGTCTTAACATTTTTGTTTTTTACTCTTTTTGCATTTCACACACAAAACAGAAGATCTAAAATTTAGTCTTCAAGACTTGGCCGGGGATTTACATTAAACTGTATTTTTCGCTACCACACAACGCATGCGAAGTCCCAGATCTCAAAGCTACTATTTTTTCTACGTTTATTAAAATGCATTATACGCATTATTTTGTTTTGCCATGACATTCAGCTTCAAATTTCAAACATGGTAGGCTCTTCCTTCTCGTGCGCGCAGAGCATTTGGGCTCGGAGTCTTGAGGGCGATTACGGAGTCCGCTGCCCAAGTGATCGATGCGTCCGTCGCCAGTCACGCGACCGCAGGAGACTTCGCTACTGTCAAGTTGTGCGGTCAAGGCCAGCTGTTGCTAGGAGCTTCTCTCCAAGCTTCGAAGTTTCTCGTAAACAAAAGCAATATCAAACAAAATAAACATGAAGATCATGCATAGATGCCGAATATGTCCCCATAACAATAATTTCACTGCGGGAAAGGGCGAATTTGGATATCTCACCAGGAACAAGTGAAGTCGACGAGCATTCAGTATTCACACTTCCTTCATAAAAATCCAGCAACTTCCTAATTTTACGCAATGAGGAATCATTTGTTGTCGATACTTCACTTGTGTTTCCTTGTTAGCTTTTCCTGTAGCTCAGCTAATTGCGTTACTCAGGTGTTTTATTATATTACCAACTGAAGTTTCCGTCGCTCGGCTGCAGCACTCAATAAACTCACTGACACAATAAACATGAAAAGAAAATCCCGTAAAAATAGAACGAAGCGAGATTCGCAGCTGCTGATAGTAAAAATGGCGACCAAGCGCACTGCTTAACACTGAGATATGTATCAAAGTTCTACGATTAAAGGGCAAGTATGTTGCCAGTAGCTGCTGGGCAAAATTTGCAGGGAACTTCGTGATGTTTACCTACCTCAATTTAACGACCGGCCATAAAATTATCTCCCCACGCAATTTTTAAAGGTGAAATAAATTCGCTACGCAAGACTTAAAATTGACGGGTTTTTCTTCGTAAAGCAAATTCGAGTTTATAACCGAGTAAAGAGGGCGTCGTCCGCGTGCTTAAGCTACGAAATTGACTGATTCATCCCTTGAGTTTTTAATCAAGAGAAAAAACGACTGAGCTGGAGGGTGTGCGAGCGAAGAGACTCGTAATTGCGTAATTGACCTTAGCGAACACTGTAAAATGTTCAACTTTTGAAATACAGAGTTAATCGTGAAAAATCTAGCCGAAAGATTTTGAAGTGCTGGAGTGGATTGACCATGCAGCGAAAGGGTGCTTATGACACATCACAATGTACGAGTGAGGAACATGGGCGAGGAGAAAAATATCACTCAGGAGACAAGAAGCCGTAAAAGATGAAGTATGATGCCCAGGCAACGGCTTAAATACTTTACTCTAAGAATGAGTAAAATAAATATCAAAATTCACAGTTGCCATTCTTCTGGCAGTGGCAGCAAAGCCAAAATGCGCTGAGGAATGAGAGTGCAGGTGGAGATGTTTGACAGAGAGGCGGGACTTCACTTGGACTCAACTTAAATTTAATCACCATATCACGTTTAGGTTGTCATTCAACAGTCATTTAAATGTATTTGAGCAGCATTGAAAGCTTTCGAAATCTGAACTGCGTAACGAAAGCTGAGATAACACTCGCGTTCAAGGTTAACATCGGCATCTTTGGGATGCTTTATTTCCAATCAAGCCAGATACATATGATCTTAGCATTGGTTTTTCAAATGTCTTATAACTAACCCTATATATAGGACACCATGACGGTTCCCCCGTAAAGCCGGTACCCATTTCCGACACCTGGGTCGAGTGGGGTATTGTGCTTGAGCTTTCCCCTATACCCAACGGGGAAAATCTCCGCGCCACCGCTGGGAACGAACCCGCGACTTCCAGCAAACAAGTCCGATCCCTTAACCGCTGTGTCACGGAGAGCACTAAAAAAGAGAGAGAGAGAACACTCAAAAAGAGAGAATAAATTCATCCTAAACTTAGAGAACTGGAATCTTCATCAAAAAGCAAACACCACAAGTGGAGTAAACGCTATTCACTTACCAGTTTTAAATTTCATTCCAGGCAGTTTTTAGCTCATGTGAAGGCCGAACAAGGTATGTAGCAAAACAAATTTATTTACACGCGTGAGGTACTCTTTGTCGGCGCTGTGCATGCACTCACCTGAGGCACCCTACTGTCTCATGAGAGGAATGACTTGCAAAAGGCAAAAAACACCCCTAAACAAACCCTTCGGACCCCATGCAGGGGCTAGACTCTCAGGTAATTAGAAGGAAGCGGCAGAAAAAGTAGCCGGGCTAGACTTAATTTGGCGACTGAAGAGAAAATAACGTATGCAAAAAGCTGCCGGTGAAAAAGATATCAAAAGCCTGCATGTAGGACAGTAACTTGACAGTCGAAAAAGAGGGATTTCAGAAGTTCACCAAAGGTAAAATGAGATTGAGGCAAGGGACATCAAAATACGCAGGCGTTCAAGTAAAGCAAGTTTACAGAGCCAAACGCGATCAGGAATAGTTTCAGGGAAATCACATCAGAGCTGGTCGACTCTTGAGCGAGCGAGATGACGAAATGCTTTACTATCGTCTTCCATTAAAATTTGCGACTAAATAAACAGTTAACTTTAGAGTGAAAAAGTGTCTACGAAAGAGAACTTTTGGACGAGGCACAAGAGATGGTAGAGGGACCAGCATCAGCATTGCAGTAGATACGTCGGTATCAGTAGCTATAGACCAAAAGACGTCAGAGCGAGAGGGTTTAGAGCGAGCGAGAGACGTCAAGCGAGATCAATAGCACTCTCCCTCACCCACAGCACAAACCACCGTGGCCTCTCTCGTTGCAGTGGCGCACCATGCGGACCCGAGCGCCGCAGCTTGTCTTTAAACAAGATGCCCTTGAAATACGCGTGGCAAGACCCGGCAAACGTAAGACCTTGTTACGCCCTAGCGCGTTATCCTGAAAAACGGCAACCTGGTCGCCGACCATCACAAACCAAAATTGAAATGTGTGGAAAGATATTATCAAGAGCGTCCAGCATTTATATGAAAAAGGGAGCGGCGAGCAAGTTTGCATTGTGCAACTGAAGCAGTCAAAGTGAAGTAAGGTAAGGATAGAAAAAGAAATAATTACACTTCATTGCCAGAATGACACGTTAGCTGCGTAGACTATAGGGTGAAAAGAATAAAATCAGGCCTTGTAGATAACATACGTCAAATCTCTGCAACCAGTTCCACTGAATCTAAAATTGATAGAACATTTATGAACGCAAAAATTCACAACTTCATGAAAATAAAGATATTATCTCTGAGAGTGTTCCTAATTCACTTTAAAGTTATTTCACTGAAAGAATTCACATTTCATTTGATGTGAAGATTATTTTCAAAGTCCAACTCGAAACAGTGATTACATGGAGTGGCTTCATCCTCAGAGATTCGAGTTCAGGGTGTCCTACAGTATTTCGATTTTCCGGACTCATACGTCAGCAACACTTTTGACACAAACATAGGTTTTGAAAGATTCCTCCCGAACGTACAGAACCATGAAATAAATGCAAAATTATAACAAAAACTTCTGAGACTTGATCACAGTTTTAGCAAGAAAAATACACACGGAACATATCTGAGAGATCAAAGACAATACATCGTGTCAACATGAAGTGAGTATTTATGAAGTCTTCAAAAATCCCCAATATGAATCTCAAGACCACTTAAAAAATTTACAAAAGTATACAATTTCAGAATCATCTAAATGATGAGAAATTTAAAGGCCAAACGATACGAAAACTTACAAAATGTATTCACTACCATGAAAGTGTTCAGAGCTTATTCTCATTTCTTTGGGCTAATTTTCTTCAGAAACACGTTACTGCATTAGGCAAATTTTACTTCAAGTATTGAATATTAATTTGGCAAAAATATTTATTCCCATCTGATAATGCTTCAAATATTCCCAGAAAATAATCCTAACCTCAATAATGCGCGCCCGATACCTGGCAATGAAGGTTCTGAAGCACAACTCTATCATCTTCTTCGATGTTACTCTTTCTTTCCTTGAAGGCTTCACATTTGCCTGCGCTCATGAAGAATGCAAATGAGCTCAAATACGAGCAAAAGCGGTTATGTACCTTCCAAACGACGGGCAAAATGTCGGGAATTTTACGTAGTGGGATCACAACGGGCGAGCTCCTCGAATTCCATTAGGAACACAAAGCCCACTTGCCGGAAGTGCCCGAAGCAGCGAGCCGCATTCGGGTGGAAATTATTGAAGCGAACAACTGATAGTCAGACCGCCGAAAAGGGAAAATATGGTCTGTACCTCCACTCGGGTAGAATTTTAGAGATTATTCCCAAGGAAGCTGCAGTTTGAGAGGCCGCCGAAATTCCAAACTCGGATGCGTTTTAAAACGCACACGAGCATTTTATGTAGTAGAAAGAGGTGGTCGAAGATTTAATTATTTTTATTACTATTATTATTAAATACCAGTTTTTTATAACTAGCTGCATTGCATAAAAACCTGAGAAATTGAATTGCTTTGCAGGTTTTCTTTCGCCATGGAAAGTAAATTAACGGAAAAGATAAAAATTGTCAGATTGAAAAGCCATGATGATTAGTATTTACTTAACTAAGAATTGAGGCAGAATTAACACGTGAAATGATGCTCTAAAGCATGTATACTAATGTGATAATGAATGAATATTATGATAACTTATGTATTAACTTAAATTCGTAGCAAATGATAAGCTTTCTTTATTTCCTATCAGTGAAATAATGAGTGCCCTATTGCCAGTGGCAAACCCAGACGAGGGGTCGCTGCTGCCGAGAACCAGTGAGGGTCTGCATGCCTCACAACACAGCCGTTATTATAAGGAGCTACGTGACGCTCCAGAGCCGTAGCGCTCATGCAAAGAATAGCTAGACCTTAGACGCGAGAGGACTGAATAGCCTTTCTTTCTATGTGTACTTACTATTAATACGTTCTCGTCGTGTCGGCTACACTACGACGCGAGGACAATGCCAGGGAGGCTCACTATTAAACACCAAACTAAGCAGGAAGGCATTTACTGCTTCAAGAAATTAAAGGAATATTTCAGGATAGAACGTGAGTAGAAGCCAACAGTAATCTAGAATAAATACGAGATTTCAGTTACTGCAAGCATCAATTCGAAATCAAATGAACCCATGCGGAAGTCATAGTCTACAGTTGATTAATCACCAGCTGCACTAAACTTTTGGCCTTAAACTGATAATTTTTTTACATATACATATTTTTTCAACAAAAACAGAGCTGTTACATTTCTATTGTGTTTATAACACACCCATTCCGTAAATTTGCAAACATGAATGGTCATATTTTAGATAGCACATCCCATGGGCGAGCTAGAGAGTAGGCTTAATGCGTTAGAAATCATGAATAGAACATGATCGGATGAAATACCTTTTTCTAGCCGTAAGACGTATCGTGAAGAGAGGAATTGAAAGAGCCACCTTCACCAATGATCTCTCTCATACATATCGTTCTTTCAGTTAACTGCCATGAAACACGTACCATCGTGAGTAGGTTGTGGTTTTGAGACGAATTCTTTGGGTGCAGTCTATATCCAAACCCAGCACATAACTTTTCTCTCACATACTTAAGGTTGAATCCCATCTGCGTTTCTCATTTCTTTTAAATGAACGTCCGTGTAGAACAAAATTTTGCTTAGTAAATCTTTGGGAATTGGTTTACGTTCAACCAGGCTTGTGTTTGTCTTCTTCAGTGGCATTAGCGAGCGACGATATTTTGTTCCCTCGAGCATCAAAACAAGGTTAGTCTTTCATCCCTGATGAATTTCCGAGCTCAGAATTTTCAGTGTAACGTCGTTACGGGTTTCATTAGCGACCGCGCGATATTCGGCGCTGAAGTTCACAAGAAAGGATGCAAACTCGACCACAGTATAATAATACACACTTTGTAGCGAAATGATGCAAAACAGAAGCGGTAAAAATCGGTGATGATGCCGAAGTTTAAAGTCATCTGTATTATGAGTACTAATGAAGCGTGCCGTCCGTGCAGTCGGTTGCTATCCGAAAACATTTCAACCAAAGTTTCACGAAATAAGTTAGGGTGCAGGTTTGGGGAAACCGATTCACCGATGAAATTTTGTAATTTCACAATTGCGGACAAGTGAATAGTTAAGCAAAACTAATTACCACGATTTTATAAATTATGTGGAGGACAGAAAAGACAGCAAATTCAAACGAATTATTATGAACGAAAAGCATTAACCCTTTTAGAATGTTTAGCGCGTAAAAAGGTTCTGTTTCCAGCCGCGATTGTACAATAAGATAACTTTAATTCCATTCAGTTAGGATGGAGTGTTCGAAAAGTTTCAAACTCACACTAACCAGGGCAACTAGGGAACATCTCATTCTGTACAATACTTTAAAAAGTCGAGTTATTGTACACGTAGAATTGATCGTCAGATCTGCGTAAATTCAGAGGCATCCTGCTGTAGAAAAACAATGCGACATTCAATGCCCATCCGTGATCATGAGCGTGACCATGTAATTAATAATGAACACAAGAAGAGGAGAACCGGACGTGAATATCGCTCATTGCTGTTAACAAATAATATAAGGGATTTGTCATGAAACCTAGCACTGAGTATACGTATACCCCTATAATTTAATTTGATAAGCAAGAAATTAAACTATATTTGTGAGCGATCAGTTTTCAATCAGATTGTTCCCGGATGTCTTCAAATAAAAAGTATTCCGTATAGAAGAGAATGTACTCCAATTTTATAATCATTGATCATACACTTCCTAAAACAGTTGGCCACATCAAACGATAGTGAGTATCTTACTTGCAATTTGAAATGACATTTTCCTTTGGAAGTCCAAGGAGCTTGACGTACAACCCACTCATGTACGCGAAGTCGTACGCAACCGTGACGACAGGTCAGCTTTACGCAGCCTCTGCTTCGTCGCTCTCTCCAAGCCTCGTCGTCGAGCGCTATGGCAACGTTTGCTATTACGCAGATTGGATGCTCCAGAGAGAGCGCAAAACACGACTATCATTGTCGTGTTTGTTCGGAGAGGTGTTGTACTGTTCCGGAAAAATCCCCAGCTGGATTTTCAAAACTTCTCTCACTCTTGTTGATGTAAAAAAAATGTACAAAGAATTCCGAAATATTCTGGAATTGGAGAAGCAGCTGTTCGACAGCAATTTAGGATGCTCCAGCGTGCTTCAAGGGGAACAGTTTTTTCAATTGAGCACAAATATATTTATTCGCGAGAAATGTTTTGTGTAGACAAACACTCTGTTGCAGAAGAAAAACGAGAAGAATGAAGTTCTAACCTGAATATACTGGAGACCAATAGGAATTTGTGGTATTTATTTCCGGAGAATTTGCGGGTTCAAGGTAATTATATGGTGGATCAATCAATCCACCATTGACAAAGTTAGCAGGTAAAGACGAGATTTTTTTCATATCCTTCTACAGTTTTTTGGAGAAAATTCTAAGCAGGCTGACCACAAGACTATTGTCACTAACAACTCTAAAAGTAAATTTGAATGCCATTTAATAACAACATACTCGTATATAGATGGTTTTCAAGAGACCATATGACAATCATTTCAATTTCATCGCTTCAGTAGAAACCTTCCAGCATCCAAACCCTAATTGCGCACTAAAACTAGTTTACCTATAAGGCAGTTAAAAACGAGCACAATTGTACTGAATGTTGACTTCACTAAACTCGACGCCGACTTGTTCAATATTGGGGGCAGTTTTTCATTTGCGACGTCCAAAAATAGGAGTCATAAAAGTCAGAGCGAGACTCATCTTTCTTGGTCATAAAAAGCTCTTTTTAGGCCACGGTTGAAGAGCACTAACAGTTTCATAACTTCCCGAAGATCGCTTCAAAAATACAAAGTTAACCAAGTTGAATGGAAGCAAGACCATTGAAAGTTTGATGTAGGGTCTCGTGAATAGGCTTTAATGGGATCTGTTTCAAAGTTGAGGAAGGGGAATCTCATTCGCCGCGTATTTAGAATTCTGCTTTCACTAAAAGATTTGAAGGCTTTTATCAGGTAGTTAGAAAAATACAAGAATCATTGACAAAGAGTATGTATTACATTCTGAGAAACTCTTTAATATTTGAACTGAATGTACACTTTATACCAAAATCGTAATGTGCATCAAAGAGAATGATGGTTGTTAATAAGTCTTAAGAGAATTATAGCTTGCTTGCTTTCTTCTACCGTGAAACGTTACGCGTACTGGTCTCTGCAGTAAGCAACATTGGCGGCACATAAACGCCATCATTTTTGTGAACAGTGAATATAATTTGATCAGGGACATGAGGTACGATGTAATAATAAAAAAATTTGAATTGGCGACCCGAATATTAAGCGAACTATTCCAGGCACAAGCTATGAGTTACAAAATTGTTTTGAACTATTTCCAAAATTGTAAACTTTTTGTGACTAATTTTTCGCTAATTTTACGTTACGGAAATTGAACAGGAACACGGTCAAAATCTAAGCATGATTTATCTTAATTAAGTTCCTGGTTGCGTGATCACGACAGCCGATACCAGGCAGTAGCGCAGCCTGGCCGGAATGCGGCCGTAACTGCGCTGTGATACACCGCGAAGCCGTCCGTGCATCGCTGGTGCGGACAACGCTGCGCTCCTGTGCCTGCAATTACCTGAGAGCGATTGCTTCATCTAAAAATAACAAATACTTTTACACTGTTTGCTGCGTACTGTACGACAATCCTCTTAATGGTTATAACAGTCATTAGCTCGAATAAACTCATTTTGCGTGGAAGGATTTTCTCCAGTACCATAATTCGAAACTTATTCTCGCTACCACCTATCAACTAAATATAGTTTCTTGCGCAAAATATTCGATGAATGGAGAACGATTCTTCGAGATGAATCCCTAAAGCTTTTGATCATAAATCCTTACAAGCACATGTTGATGAAAACACGAATCCTCGAAGTGTAACTTGGGTCTTTCGAAAGAAAAAATGCGCCATGTTCTGAAAAAATTTAGAAAAGTACTCATCCACATATACGGAAATGATCTTCTATGGTCTTTTTAAAACCGTATCAATTTTTAAGAGCACAGAAACGTAAATTCAAAATAATTATTTTCTTACCCTAGGAGGCTAGAAATCCATAAAAAAGAGCTACCACTGTGAAGGGCTACGAGTCCCTCTACCACAGACAGAAAATTTCAAGGCAAGCTACCGAATTCAACACCTGTTTTGTGGATTAAAATTTTTCAAAACAGTTCTCAATAGTACACGCCGAGTGAAGCACCGGAAAAAACATAAAGAACTATGAACGAAAAAATTAATTACTTCAGTAACTGTTAGTTTCACACTACTCATTTATGATAAATTATTTAATATTAACTTTTAAGCATGGTAATTCTATGTTTTTAAATTGATGAAGAAAAGGATCATAAGTGTCGTTTAATTTTGTTTCCCAATTCTATTTTCACTTTCAGCAACGTATTTTGGTTTTTAGATAACAGACGTAAAATTCACGAAGAGACCAATTCTCCACAACCTTTCTAGTCTGAATCATGTGAAGAACCAATAGTAATAATTTTATTTTACATTTTTTCATTGGTGTTTCACAAATATTCCTAAATAATAACTGCGTAGTTCCAATAATTAATTTAAATACCGACTCCTTACGCTTGAAAACAGTGAACGAGCAAATAAATCAATAAACACCAAGGAAAATTCTTTCTTCTCACTCGAATCGCGATGATCCATCGGGGCAACTATTTTCCTTAATACGAAGTATTTCACGAGTAAAATTAAAATCCTTAAGGAAGTATTCTTTGAAATTCTGCGTTCCCACGTTCGCTTAATCCAGCGGTGACGGCAGACGTGAGGCTCTGTGAGAGACGGCCTGCGTGATGGGCCGTGTCAGAAGACTGCGACACTCGGGCGTCTACCGTCTGATATTTGAAAACTTCGTCCGCGCTAGCGGGACTCAAATCAAAAAATTATGTTTGGAGGCTGTCCTCCAAAATCTAAATTGTTCATAGATTTATCCATTTGAAGCTAGTTTATGTTTAGAGATAATGAAAGAATAAAGAATTTCCAAGCCAGTTTCGATTGATATTAGAAAACAATTACAGATTTTGCCTAACGAACTTTCGGGTCGAGAGTGTGTTCTACATTCATAATATTAAATAGACAGGTGCCAACAAAGTGTCTATACACCAGCGATAAAAACTACTTCAATAGGACAATAAATTGGAAAATAAAATCCCTGTACAGATTTTATGCCAAAAATACCCAAAAATAAGGTCGCTAGCACGAAACGCCCGGTATCTCCCCTTTCGAGAAAAATATTAAAAAAACATAGCTAGAGATGCTATGAAAGACAAACGATTCCTGAAGGTTCAATGACAAGTAGAGGCCCCTTTCAGTTCACATCCCTCAGACGACCTCGAATAAAGCTGTGGAGTAAAGAAGCAAGTCTGCTGCGTTGGGACTCCTAATTCTGTATAATAACTATCATTAAATTGCCTCAAAATATTAACTTCAATTCATAGAAGTCGGTATTCGGAATGAATAATTTTTCAAATTCTTCGAATTCACAAGTTTTTGTGACGGATAAAAACTGAAAATAGTTCGCTTAAAGATTCCAGTATTTCGCGTTCTGAACTCCTACCATTTATGCCGTTAAAACTTCATACAATTGCTTAAAAGTTATTATTATTGAATTACTCCTCAAAACTTCTGTGGAGCACTTGGATATTGTTTTCTTCGGGGAACTTCCAAGGATTTTGCGCTCCAGTTGCATTTGTCGAGCGTTTATGGGCACGGATTTCCTTGCTTGCAGCAATGGACGTGCCTGCTTGCAGCAACGGACGTGCCTGCTTGCAGCAACGGACGTGCCTGCTTGCTGCAATGGACGTGCCTGCTTGTTGCAACAGACGTGCCTGATTGCAGCAACAGACGTGCTTGTTTGCAGCAACAGACGTGCCTGCTTGCAGCAAAAGACGTGCCTGCTTGCAGCAACAGACGTGCCTGTTTGCAGCAACAGACGTGCCTGCTTGCTGCAACAGACGTGCCTGCTTGCATGCAACAGACGTGCCTGCTTGCTGCAACGGAAGTGCCTGCTTGCAGCAACAGACGTGCCTGTTTGCAGCAACAGACGTGCCTGCTTGCAGCAAAAGACGTGCCTGCTTGCTGCAACGGACGTGCCTGCTTGCTGCAACGGACGTGCCTGCTTGCAGCATCAGACGTGCCTGTTTGCAGCAACAGACGTGCCTGCTTGCAGCAAAAGACGTGCCTGCTTGCTGCAACGACGTGCCTGCTTGCATCAAAAGACGTGCCTGCTTGCTGCAACAGACGTGCCTGCTTGCAGCAGCAGACGTGCCTGCTCGCAGCAACAGACGTACCTGCTTGCGGCAGCAGACGCGCACTTTGCCCAACAAATGCCAAAAGTGCGTGGGAGAGGAATCATTTCTCAAAACAAACATCGCTTCCTAAATCCATTTTGGGTCCAAATCTGCAGGCTCAGAAAGGATTCCCCTAGAGACCTTAGAGCTTTCACCTGACAAGATCTTGTTTTGTCAATCTTTTTTTGCTGAGTTCTTCCTTAATTTTCGGTGCGAGGAGTTTGCGAATAGCTGAATCCTGCGATAGAGAAAATTGGCAGCCTAATTTTGCAAAGGCGTGTCCATAAGTGAAATTGAAAGTTATAGCACCTGAGGTTAAACCATTCCTACAATTTCACATTTAACATTTCCAGTTTTAATTTATTGGTCGAATTAAGCTTTCTGACACTGCCTCAACTTTCCAGTAGGGGCAAAATATAAATTGTATTCTTCGTTGAAGAATCCTTGGCGATAGAGATAATTAAGACATCCTGCACTGCGAAGTAGAAGTATGTACAGTCGTTCCTCGCTACATCGGTGCTGACCTTCCATGGGTTTTTTGTATCACTGGATGAACGTTTCGTGGTCTTCGTCCTAGCATTAGCGCGCATTTTGGTAAGAGCCCTAGAGCTGGTTCATGATTTATAAAACTCCCATTCTGTGCTATCAGAGAGCTTTCTGATCCATGTTATTAAAATACCAGGTATCTATTTTGACATAGGCGCAATTTCAAACGGATTGGTATATTCTTGAGTCCTTATATATTTCCAGACTCAAATCAATTTGTAACAATAGTGCCAGTTCATGCCAATTTGCTATAGTAAAGAAGATCTCGGATTTAGCAAACATTTTTTTTATTTTCATACAATTATTTACTTTTCATTTGTGTGACCTATTTTTCACAATTTTATTTGCATTAAATATGACCAATTGCCAAAAAGATTCAAATTAAGTTTTACGCAAAGCATAAGATAATGCTCAGTGAGGATTGTCTTGCTATTTCGTTTTCATAAAGAGTGCAGAAGCGTCCTGACTATTTTAAAAAATTGTTCATGATTAAGGATACCTTATGTACTTACGGTTTTGAAATATTTCTACAAATGCTGTACCAAAGTGTTCGTCTGAGTCATGTGTGGACTGAGTAATTCAATAGGGAGTGGCTTGATAACGGTGCAAGGACGTTCATCAAGATTTAAAATACATGTAAAAATGAATTGAGCACAATGACGCGTCTTCACAGATTTTCGTCAGTTGCGAGTGGGCCAGCGACCGAACACCAACAATGAAAAAAGAAACAACTGGAAATCATATAAGTAACAGATATGCATGCTAATGAATACTTACATTTTTTGTTCTTGGGAATCTCGGGTAGAAGTCGTCTCCGTCTGCCCATTGCTCGTTGGGGAGACAATGTGTTAGAATTTTCCTTCTCCGCAACTTTCGAGGGAGAGTCTTCGGCTTCCTTCTTTTCTTCCGTGCACTGATTTGTAGCCTCATTTTCTCGCTCACTATTTTCATCGGATATTTTTTTCTCATCATCAGTTTTTTCTTCACGTGCCCCTTCAGTCTCGATGTCGCGAGATTTCAATTTTTGCGCCTCAGTTAGATCCTTAAGGGAGGCTTCCGCACAAGTTTGTCGTAATAGGCTTTCTTCTACCTCGACAGTGAGAACTTCATCGACCTCAATAATTTCATCTATTTCATAACCGTCTTCTTCTAGACTACAGCCAAGCTCAAAGTTTATGCCATCTTCTTCGTATTCATCATCATTCTCTACACATTCGACGCTTTCGAGACTTCCGTTAGGGCTTGTCTGCAGAGATGCAGCAGGCTTGGGACGCGGAGATCCACAAATGGGGGAGCTACAACTTCTCACAAATGCATCGACAATTTCTTCGCCAACACTCACCTGTCGTAACCTTCTTGGACTAGACGTAGGATTGGCATTGCCGGTAGCAGAACTGTTAAAGTTGTTGTTGTTACTCGCATGTGATAACTGTTTGTGAACATGTGTGCGAGGAATTAAGTTATTATTAGCAATATTCTTTTGGGATATAGATCTATTCGAACTCCCACTGCTTTTTGACTTTTTCGGTGACACCAATTTCGAAGGACTGCTCTCGAAGTCTACTTTCCTTTTTGGGCTGTTTGTAGCAGAAGAATTTGCAGATCGCAATGCGGGTTTGTGTCTAGGGCTCGGAGCGCCACAAATTGGGTTTGGAATGTTTTCAACTTCAGGACTAGGGGGAAATATTGGTGGGATTGGCGGCGCAGCTCTTGGGAGGTGAGGGCATGCCAAATCTTCGTCAGTGCAACATTTATTGTCGTCCAGTAGTGGAGGCGGCCTGTCGTCGTCGCTGACCGAATCAGGTGGTTCGGGTGATTTGGTTGGAGATGGAGAGTCCAAAGTGATATCATGGGCGAGTCTGTAAAAAGAAAAAAAATTTTTAGTCGAATTCACGTAATATCTTAAACTTTGTATCAATAGAAATGAACTATGTTGTACATCATTTCTTGGAAATGGATTGTCTTTCGTCAGTTACCTACGTGAGATGTGAGCTCATCTCACTAACTGTCTTACAAGTTACTGTCTCCTGAAATAGAAAGTATATCTAAGCCCTCCTAAAATACCAGTAACGCAGAGCGCTAAAAAAATTAATCGATGCTGAAAAGAGTGGAGTTACCGTGAAATTCCTAATCAATAATTCACCTTGCGATTAGATCTGGCCACAAGGCGCAAATCTCGGCGAACAACTTGGGTCCTGTTTCAGAGCACGTCAAAGACAAGGATACATGATGACCACTTCCTACTTTATGGCTTCTTTCATCATCGCCACTTTGGTTTTGAAGTTTATGAGTGAAATGCTGCATTTTTGAAGACCTTTCGGCCTCTTTGGCAGTAGCCTGTGCCATACATTTTGATTCAGGGGCCGAGTCCTGCTCTGCCATGGAGTAATAAAGTTCTGAATCTTTGCCGACAATCTCACTGCAAATAGAATCCACTCTGCCATGTGTCTCCCTTTTCTTTTCACATTTAAGGCGTTTCGAATGAAACAAAGACTCAGAATTAACACTTTCAGACTCTCGCTTCCGTAATGCAAATTTCGGCTGAGAAAGGTTGCAAATCTTTTGCTCTTTAGAATATTCTTCAGTAAATTCTTCTTCAGCGGAGCAACATTGGGCCATTTCTCTCAGTATAAGAGGATTATAAGATCCACTTTCCCACAAGCCTTCGGGAATTGAACAGTTTGCAAGCAATCCCATCAAAAGGCTACCGTCACTTTTTGATGGATCGTAAAGCAGCCCCGAATTGGAACCTAAATCAATCGACTCGTTTACGGAGTTGGAATCGGCAAAGAACGAAGCTGCTGCAGAATATGATTGATCAGGACTTGCATTATGAGACATATTGATACGTTTAATATCCTTGTCACTAGTTTTATATTGTCCAATGAATCCGTCATCTGGAGCGTTTTCTTGAGTCTCTATGCATTCTTCATAGTCCGATAACTCTTCGTCATCTGTGACTTCATCATCCTTTAGCGCACTAATGATGAGCTCAGCATTCGTTTCAAGGTTTTCCATGTCGCTGTCAGAGAGATCCTGTGAAAACGTGCTTGCCAAGTCATCAAATATTTCCTCTTGTTCTTCGAGGTTCTCACAAATTGATGACAAGCTTTCAAACGTCACCGAACGGTCCAAGAAGGTGCTAGGATCATCACTCAAAGTACATGATGTTTCCATTTTCTCTACGTCGCATTGATTTGTAAAAGAAGTATTTGTGGACTCTGTCTTATTTGAAAGATTATTTAAATTCATGCACTGTTCAAAAGACTCATTTCTGTTATCAGTAGAACTAAATTTATGCGTCGATAAAATCTCAACCGATTCCTGGAAAGTTTTATTGTCCAGTTCGTTTTCTATGGTGGACGAATGGCTGAAAAACTCAGTGCTTTGCTCCGTTGATTCCCGATTTTGGGGCTCTCGTAGGACACTTGTCTGTCGTTCCTCAATTGTAGCCTTTTCACTTTCTGCGTGGGAGTCTTCAGCGAGCTCAACGTCACGTAGAGAAGAGTTTTTCTTCGAGCATAACTCGTTCGACTCATTCCACCCGTCTTCTACACTGAATTCAGCTGGGCTGAGGGGAACAGAACGTGAGGACGAAGAGCGGGAACATGCTGAATGATGTGATAATTCATCATCGGAGTCCCAGTTGGTTACCTGGACTGGAGAACCAGATTGGGAAAGTGGTAAATACGGATTAAAAAATCTAGGCGATAGAGGTGATGAAGAGGAGGACGTAGAGGCTGAAGAATTGGTGGATGGAGAGTCGGGCATGATGATTGACTCTACTTCTCGGTCAAAAATGTTTTTGTTACGCAAGTATGCGTTCATTCTGACTTGATCACTAAACGGGTCATTATTTTGTGCATCTAGCTCGCTAAATCGTGAGTAGATACTACTGGTATCAGGATAACTGAAATCTTCTTCAGGCAAACCATCTCTTTGGTCGAAATCACACTCTTTCATTTTCGAAACAATTCTTCGGATGGCAAGGTGAATGGGAGGAGATGTAGGTGTAGAAGGGGTAAGTAGTATGGTAGGAGTTGGAGAAGAGTCTGGAGATTGAAGGGCGGGGGAAGAAGAAGACGACGTCGACGCGGACGATGAAGAACAGCAGGATGACGAGTCAAGAGCAAGACTGGAAGGGGGGTCCGGAGGAGTCGGAGCCTCAGTCCACACCATGTTGGCGTAATCACAGCAGGCCCTGCGTCCTACGACACTAAAAATATGCTCATTCTCCCGAAATTCACTCACTGGAGTAAAAATGGGATCTTGATGCCCGGTATTCAAATGTGATCCGTGGTCAAATTCAAGGGGAAACCTTAATACACGACTTTCCCATGGAGCCTGTGTGATATAAGTCTTTTCATCAGCACTGGAGTACTTTCCAGAGATGGAGAAAGAAGAACTTTTTCTTGCTGAACCAGAAGCTGAGGTGATGTTCAAAATAAGCAAGAAAAAGAAAGGCACAAATACAGGGCTCAAACAATGAATATTATAGGCGATCAGCGCACAGCCAAAGATATCGAGTACGATCACGACAATAGGGCTTAGGTTCTCTCTGGCACAATTAACAGCGAAAAAGAATCTGAACCACTACATATTCGCACGTTTTAAGCATTTTAATAAAGTAGGTAGTCCCCCCTATGAATGAAGTATCTGGAAAGGAAGTGGAAAGAGAATATTCCTTTATTATCTTAAGGCTAAACATGGAATATGAGTAGAATCGATTTCTCAAGTGTTCGATAAGCATGAAGGTATTTTTTGTTGATAAATGTAATTCACATACTTGTAAATTTATTGACTGTTATTTAACAAGGTTGCAAATTCTGAGAAAACACTCCCCGTGAAGTTAACGGAACTCGATATTGGACGCCGATTCTGTGTTCGCTGGGAGGGCGGCTCTATAGCGCTTACATTTTTTCCAAAGTTACTTAGGGTTAACAAGAAAAATGAATTTCCGGTAGAAGTAAAAAATGCTTTAAAATAATAAAAAACGCAACGACCTTTACTTGGTGTCTACGTTCGAGACATTATAGTGCCTTTAAAATTTCCAGCTGCGTGAAACTGTTTGTAAATCAGTTTCTCCCGTAAATCATACTGATCATCTACATAACGTATGAATCTACATTTTTTTAAGGTCACCACTCCACGTTATATACAGGGTGTCCATAGAGTTGTGGCGCAATTTGAAATTACCGTAACTTTGAAACTATACACACACGATAGAAACACACGATAGAAACACACGATAGAAACAATCTGTAACTGAATTGTTTGTACAGTCCATGGAGACTTTAAATCTTTAATAAAAGAAAAATGCACGGAATACAAACGCTTCTGTATTTCTGTTAACGTTTAATGTTCTGAACGGACACCTTGGAAACGTCAAGAATAAATCGATCAGCTGAATACGAATGTGGTCAATCGCTTAGGAACGCCAAGGTACATTTTTGGAGTTTAAAAATTACCTTGGCAAACAAAATGAAAGATTCTTTCGTTTATTCGCACACGCGGCAGGCACAAGACAGTAAAGTGCACTGAGTGCAGCTGATGAGGCAATTCTTCGGGTAACTTGAAGCCAAAGCAGCGTTATTTCGTCACAGCGTTACAAATAACGTCGCAGCGTTACTGCAAAATGGCGGGAAAAGGCTCAAATTCTGGTTGTAAGTGAAGTTTTAATCGTGTTGCAGCAAAAACTGTTCACACTAAAAATGTGAACTATAAGTCATGTTATACAGTTCGTTGTATTGCCGTTAGCGTAACATATACCTACTTCACATACATCAACGCTACTGTACTTACTACTCTACTCTAGCGCTATAACCCAGAAATTCAAAAAGTTTCACTTTGCTTAGGATTAAGATACTGCATTTCTAGCGAGTTCGTTACTGTAAAGAGTTAGATAGCACGGTCCCGTCTTGCTTTCTTCACGTAATTACACACTAGTTTTTCCTGGGAAAAAAAGTAAAGAATTTAAGTTTCGTTCGGTGAAGTTGCCAATGTGCTGCTTAGTGCTAGCAGGAAATTTCATGTTCGTTCGAAGAGGAGTTGCAGTACGTGACCAGAGTCCTTATGTCGAGCGTCAGGATCGAGGCGCGTCCAAAATTTCAACGCTGGAAGGGCCCTTCGGCGTTCCAGGCAGTTACGAGCGAGTATTAACGGCGTGCCGCTTGAAATTAAAAAAAGAACCTCCACTTGGTAGTGTGCGATCAAGTGGTGGAGTCGTCGATTTTAAGTAAGGACAAGGGAGTGAAATAGCGCTAACAAAACACTGAACGTAGCTATTTTCTCTACGTCGAACAGGTTAATGGGAATTTGTTTTCGCTTAGTTTAAATTAAGTGCAGGCCTGGTGTTTAGCTTAAATCTGATTGAATATTTAATAAGTGCGAAATTTGAATATATGCAAGTTCAGTTTTCAAGAGCAGATATCTGACCCGAGAGGAAATTTGAAAGCGGATGAAAGTAAAATTTTAACACAAGTATGACTGCCACGTGCAGAAAACGTAAAAACAAAGGATAAAATCCGTCGAAATATTTCATGTGAAAAAGTGGTCGAATTTTTCCATACTTCTCAAGCGAATGAAGTTCGATTGATTGGCAAAAGCATTCACGAATTCATTTTATAAAAATTGAGGAATAAAAAAATCAGCTAATAAAATAGGGCTACTCGGTAAATATATTTATCCTTGAATCCAGGATCGATAGATGCATGTACGGAACGCGTATTATTTCGATATAATAAGCATTATCTTTAAGAATATATATAAGAAATAATTCAGCATGTAATAACTACAATTTTAACTACATTTATCATATCAGCTGCTCCCACAAATTGCGATTTTTACGCAGTGAGGTTTTTGTTTCAGCAAGAAACTCAAATGCCGGACAAGGAGAATCTGCCTCAGCAAAAAAGGTGATAAATGAACCCGATGACTGACTGGAAATTTTTGAAACGAGCAGCACTAGTGGACGATATAAAAACTCATTCAGAAGAGAAATGGTCTTTGCTGGAGTAAAATTAAAAAGCGTGCTGCGATTAAAAATGCATATATCATTCTCCA
This sequence comes from Morinoia aosen, assembly GCA_030386875.1. Lineage (NCBI taxonomy): Eukaryota > Metazoa > Arthropoda > Malacostraca > Amphipoda > Talitridae > Morinoia > Morinoia aosen. The sequence goes on along the minus strand of CM059572.1, from coordinate 75,144,936 downwards.
TGAGGCAAGTTTCAAGACACGAAAAAGAAACAAAATTCGAGAAATAAAGTCTGTTACTATTGCACCGAGCATTTCCTCCCAAAGGGAGACGGAGAAATAAAAAATGACAAAAAATGCCGACCTAACACCAAATAGAACTCACAACATACTCCTTCAACATGTGTTGCTGATACTGGGGCGAGTGGCCTGGATTGCCACTGAGAGACTTTATAGCTACCCAGGTACGCTAGCGATGACTGACACTATCAACATAGCTAACTCAGGTAGTTTTCATCTTCACAGGAAACACTTAGATCTTGAAATGCACTGCGTGAATTGAAGTTTCTTTTCCACTCATACCAACGATGAAGTCCGTGCTTCCCATCTGTAATTCAAGGCTCCATAGCACAAATAAAATTTACAGTGAGAATTTAACGACGCCTGTTCTATTATAAGAGAAACTCGCCCCGCAATCCTCTACGGAAAATAGTTCTTTGTTGTTGCAGAACTTTGAACCTAATGCATGGAAGCAATTCGCATCCAAGAGTTTCTGCAGACGTAATTTTAGAAAGTTAATGGACGCAAAAATATGTGTACTTGTAATCACGCAGTAGTGCAAATCTTTAACAAATGCGAGAGATTCAAAAAAGAACAATTGCGATGACGGCAATATCTGCCAAGCGTATTCTCCTTGAGTGCAAAATACTCCATGGTGCTGCTCTTTTACTTAGGGTTGAATACATTTTAGGATTAGTTTCATCGTGTTTTATGAAGCAAAAGCGCAATACAGCGTTGCCAAAAAGCCATCGGAACGACGTAAAACACGTAATAAATGCTCGAAGGTTGGGTAGAAATTGCTTGCACGTTTCAACAGGCTTCGTAGAAGGCTATCATAAATTGGAAAAGAAAATAATAGAGAAAACCGATAACTCCTCGAACTAACCTTGATAAAATAATCATTATTCACTAAAATATTCGTGGCTTAGTTATCTCTATGCTTCAAATTCTTCAAAGCTTATAGGAATAATCCCGTCTCAACTGGTTTGAAAAAGGCAGTAAAACAAGCTATTCTTCGTGAGGTATTTTCTTTGAATACTTATACCAGATTTTTGCTCTTTTGTGTATTCATTAATCAAAAACACTGTACATTCTTTATTGAAATAAAAAATTTAGAGCGCTTGTTATTTTAAAGCATAAAAAATGGCAGAGTAAAAGATGGAGCCATCGAACAAGTAGTCTTAGAATTGTCGAGTTTCACCCACGCTCTGATAAATTCAAAAGTACCTGAAAATGAAAGCCTTGCTCCGATGCCTATACCTTGTCGAACGGAAGTACTGTAGGACTGCAAGAATGGGATATAATTATAACGCTTATTCGATACCATCAGCATGACCATTGTCCATCCAAATAAAATTTTCGAAACGTTTCAAAAAATTCATGTTGGTCAATGTCGATACCGAGAAAAACTGATGACACCTTGGTATAATTATTGAGCATTGAAACTCATTTTTCTGGCACTATTTATGAGTGATACCATTTTCCGATATGTCAATGCGCCGTCCACTCGTTTAATCATAATTAGAGTTAATAAGTTTTTTACGCATAAGGGACATGACCATCTTGTGCCTACAAAATTTTAAAAAGCGTCTTGCCCGTATCAGCGATTAAAATCCAACAAAAAAATAAGGTCTATTTGATACATGAGACAAGTACCAGGATAAACTAGGGTACCAGAATACTTGCATAGAATGTTTAATGAAAGTAAAATTGATTTGGTGTCAAAGTTGATTCATCCTTCTGCGCATTGCTCCACGAGAAAATAGCGTTAATTGTGTAATTTCGTACCATAAAATGTATTAATTAATAGCACAATAAGTCTATGAATACCGTTCGTTCATAAAAAAAATTAACGCTCGAGTAAGCAGGGAAAATTTACGAATGAGCTATACCTTACTGAAAATTAACGCTTAAAATAAACCAAAGATTCTTACTTTCCTGCCCGTTCTCTCTAACTGCTAACATCCAATCTAAATTTTCAACGGTCAGCAAGACTGAATGGACGAGATAACTCGTGGAGAGCCTTTGCAGATTAACGCCAGGAGTTTTGATGACGATGAACCAATATTGGCTTGTGGAACCCTCACATCCCACTCATATGTGTAGATCCCCAGGTCGCCATTTCACTAACCTCATTAATCGCTGAAAAGCACTCATACTGAACTCTTCCGAAGCCTTCGGATACCTCCTATCTGTGTTTGGTCGATTAATTTTCATCACAACAGAACTAAATATCATAGACAACGGAACAACTAACGAAGGAATTTCAGGGAAATGATTTGAGCGAAAAGATTTCAACTCGTTTAATGAATCTTTGTCCTTAGTTTGATATTGCTGGCATTTTTGATATTCATTAAATTCGAAGGCTTTCTAGTCAAATGAAGTATGCTAAAATTTCACAACCTAATATGATGTCACTGACCATTTGCATGGCGAAAATGGACGAGTAAGCAATTACGACGAATCAATTTCTCACAATCTAGAGCCCCTCTACGGCTAACAGCCTCATTACGAAGACTGGCAAACAGACCAATATTGTAAACAAATTACGTCGACCCAATAAACGGTAAGCAGGCGATGTAGTCCTGGGAAACGCTCTCGGCAAACTGACATTACCTCTTCACCGTTCTATAATAAGTGTAATTACCACCAGAGAAAAATTACGAAATAAAGGATGTGTTGCCCTTAAAGTGCGATATCATGTCGTTGTACAGATTCAAAATATTTTTATGCTCAAATTATTTGTTTCATGAGAGCGCCAAAACATGTGAAGAAGTAAGAAAATAAATATTTTTTCTTCAGTATTTAGAGGGAACAATCTGCATTTCTTTATGCACGCTTTGTGCATTAAAGAATTTTTGCCTAAAAGCACCACACGTCTGGTGCGTTGGAAATTTCGGTAGTAGCAAAACATAACACTGTATTTCCAATTGAACTTGAAAGAATATCAGAACTTTAAAACGACGTTGAGAGTGTTTTCGTAATCGCTGCAACAGCAATCCAACTAAAGACGGGTACATCTAGATCCTTCTTAAATAGAAAATAAAAAATGCGAATATTGAAAGTTCTCGTCAGCACATGTTGCTTGTAATATGTGATGCTTATGCTGCTGCTAAAATGCTGAAAGAATAATCAAAATAAGGCTTACAATTTTTTTCAGAAAACGCAAGATACTTCTTCAGCTGGCGTTTTCTATTATCCGCAAAGCACGAAGTTCTCAAAGAACTGCTCAACTGTATTCAGCTAATTTGAATACCGACGAGAACCAACGCCATATGTGTCAACACGCGCTGGTAGGAGCGTGATTACCAGGCGGATGTTAATATGATCTGTGAAAAATTTTAAGGATATAACTTTGTGTTCTCAGTAACTACTTAGTTATTCATTACATGAGCAGCCCCGTAGATGGAAAAATTTTGCCCTCCTGCGAATCATTACCTAATGATCATAAACAACAAAAACACCTTCCCTAGTTGACATCTGGTAGCTCCAGTAACACAAGAGAATTTTTCTGAGTGTGGTGAATGCATCTAATTCTTTATGAACTCCACATATAATTTTCCATTTTATTCTGCCTGCAAATCATAAAACGTACGAATAAGCATTACAGCCCAAAGTCTAATGGATATGAAAAAGTCCATGTGCTAGTTCGTTCTTGCGTTCAATTCTTTGCTAACTTTTTCACACAAATCCGAACATTAGGAGTCACTGCAACACTTAAGGAATCCAGTGCCCCAAAGAATCACATTACATCACATTACATACATTAAGAATCCCACGGATTAAGATGTCGCACTTTAGGAGGGGTCGCTGCATATAGTCCAATGGCGAGTCCGTGATAGAACAGAGACAAGCTCACAATTTTGGCGTAGTAAGTTGTGTAGAAAAGATCCCTCCTAATATTTCTTACTTATTTCTGATATTATTGACGATTTTAATAAAATAATGAGCTTTGAAACGAAACGCAAAAGTATGTGCATAGAAACGGCTAGAAGAATAGTAGACAATGCTAAAAGTTGTTGGGTTCCTTGGTATCCCTCAAGTTGATAGTGAACAAACACTCACTTCGAAAGCCTTTCTGTAATACTGCTGGTAATTCAATGCTGAATACCTTACAAATTAAGAATAGAATATTTACCACAGAACTTTGATAGTTAAGTCGTCTCTTCATAAATAAACTTTATAATACCCCTATCATTGTAATAAATAAAATCGGAGGGAGCAAATAATTTTTGCTAAGTATTTATACTGTTTTTTAATGAAACACTTTGGGATTATAAATAATTAGAGGAAAGGCTTTAAGGAAATTCCTCGGAACGTAGCACACCGTTAATCACCGTTAGTACAGATAGAATATTCACCCCCATATTATCACGCGGACTGTTTCAGTAACTACCATTCATCCGTAAAAAAAGGATGATATAGCCAAACGAAATGTTTTTCCCTCTGAAATCGGAAAGTGCCGCACTAAACCTGTTTTTTCCATGGAAAAATAGAAGCACAACTAGAAAGCCTGTTTTGCTTCCAAATTATGCCAAATTATGCCAGAACCTACCAGTAAGCTTCTTGTAACGCATGTTGCTTCTACGTTGGATGGCTAAACTTTCAACTTCAGAGTACTGCTCATTTCTAAAACTGTAACGACGAGGATAGACACTATTGCAAGTGCTCCTTTTCACCCTCCAGATGAGGCTCAAGAGTCCTACATACAAATTAAGAATAGAATATTTACCACAGACCTTTGATAGTTAAGTCGTCTCTTCATAAATAAACTTTATAATACCCCTATCATTGTAATAAATAAAGGACGCTAAAAATCCGAGACGTTTTGCGGCCATCTTTTTTCTCAAATGCACCTCCATGGGTTATGTACTGTATAAGAGCGTGACTTATTTTCCAAAAAATAGTAGTAAAATTGTTGTCTCGAGACTATACTGAGCACAAAAATAAAACAAATGGATTTAATTTGGAGACATTTATAGAAATTATTTAGCAAGGCCCTCCCAGCTAGAAAATACGATACAAAACTGAGGCACTTCGTGAGAGATTGCAAACTTCTGTTTCATTCGAGAATGCAAAGGAAGGTAAGCAAATAACGTCACTTAATTAACTTTACAAGATGCTGTAAATTTATTTCAATTTCCGAAAAAGTTGCTATACCGCTGTTCTTAATTTCCGGTACTCTGCCTAGCACACGAAAAATGTGTCAGAGACAAAAAATAAGCAATCAAACTTGGGCAAACATCGTAGTTAACCATTGCAAATGTCTGTCCCTATGCGCTTGAAGAGACTTCGTATGGTTAGACGTTTAATAGCTAGGTTCAGGAGCTCACGTCTGGTTGGGTTAAACGTTAACTCTGTACAAAAATACGAGTTTGTTACGGATAACACAAAATGGATTGGAAAATTCTAGCCAAACTCGAGCTCTGCGCTCACACTGTCACTCTTGTAAAACAATGAGATTTCACACACTTCCGTGGATGATCATTCTAGTTCTAAAATATGGCATCCTTATCATCATTAGCTTTTAAATTATCTCTTTGCATGTAAACTTGACTCTTGATTCATGTGCTTTTCTCTCTCCTGTTTATAGAGTCATCATCATACTTGCATGCAGGTATAGCCGAGGAAATTCTTCATAACAAATCCCATATTTACGGAAGGATTTAGAAGAATGACGTGTCATAAACGTGAGTACTTTAAATAATATATTTTAATTTCTAGAAACGAACATATGAATCGAGGTTGAATGCAATTGAAGAAAGCAAAAACGTAAGAACAAAAGCAGCGGGGGGCGGCACTTCAAAGCTCTCAGCCATTTCAGAAATTTGGGCGAGCGCTAGCACAGGGAGAGCGTGCGGTCGTCTCGTAAATATGAAGGGTCAGGGGAGCGTGCCGAGACACTCCCAAAACATGCGCTTGGCAGCTGCCAGGCCTCCGCTCTGACGTGCGGAGGCGCGGCGAACTGTACCTCCTCACACCAAAGTCACCCGCTCACTGACACCAGCCGTCGGCGCGATCGCATTCCTTCCTCTGTGACGTCACTTTGAAACGAGGGCGTTCTGCTTCAAAGCAATAAAAGAATTCAATCAAACTGAGAGAAAAGAAAGAAATCCCTCGTTGATGAAATTCGGAGTCGCGAGTGAAACCATAAAACAAAGAGAGATACTTTTACATCCTCGAAGACAAATATAATACCATGCTTTTGCACAGTAATTCAAGACACACAACGCCCACACGCTTCGCTCCAGTAATTTTTATCACATCCCACAAACTGCCGCTCCCAAATTACGCAAATGGAATAAGAATTTTTCGTTCAGCCCCAATGTGCTTCAATTTTCCTGAGGACGTTGCTATCGAAGCGAAAAAGGCAAAGGACATTTGCTTGGAATCATGGATTCGCATGTGGAGGAGCCGCCCTTTCAAGACGATCTTGCGCAGCAGAAACCAGCAGCCGCAGCAGCAGCAGCTGTAACAACAATATCCGCAGCAGCGTTAGCCGTCAGCAAGAAACTGAATGCAATCCGAGTGACAAACGATGTCGGCGGTCACTTTTTGGCAAATTTGATAACGATGAGTAAGTGATTACAAGTCTACGGTAAACACGCCGAACATTCAACTTACTCACATAATTTCTTAATACAAAGAGATTGAACACTTTTTTCATTTTTAGAAAAATTGACAAAGTACCACCCCCAGAATTTCTTTCCATAATAAAGAAACATTAATTGAAATCGCATCATTGATTTAGGGAGCTTTTCCTCGTTCCTCGCCTGATGTACTCATACATTTAAAGCGGAAAAAAATTTCGTTCGAAAATGGAAGTACCATGTTCATAAGGTATGAATTTCGAAATGAGCTCTACTGCAGAAATTAATTTTAAGGATTTGCGAAATAACTTTCGCTTCAAAATATTCTTCGAAGATTTCATTAGTGATTTAAAATTTCACGCTTTTTAAAACTTGAAGCAGAAGTTGAACGGGCTTCTTACTTTGGCGTCTGTTGATAGTGATGGTGATGAAGATAATTTTTTCTGAGTCAGTTGGAGAAATAATCTGTTATACAACGCGTCTGCTGCTAACAAGCCTTATTGAACAGTAATGCAACGCCAGAGGTAAGCAAGTCAACAAAAGTTTGCCCAGTATCTTACCTCCTCGTTTATGGATGCTTAAAGCACGGCTCAGTAACTGATGGTCGTCAGAATGCAAAAGAGGCCAGCAGTTTTAAATCGCATTAAAATTAATTATAAATAATGCATAATGAAGGAGCGCGAAGAAACACCTGTCATTGCTAAATATTGAGAAAATTTTTAACAAGTACAGTGATCTAATCAAATCATTCAAAATATCCGCCGGCGTTTTTTTCAAGAATCCGATTCAAAAGTGTAATTTCAATATTATTAATAAGTTAAACAAGCTAAACCGATGACACTCTCTCCGTAAGATACACAGGAGAAAGCACGCAGGCTCGTTGTCCTCATAAAATTATTCCATTTATATTTTCTGGAATTTTCAGAATTATCTTGGTTTTATATCGAAATATATTCCGTAAAATATACTCCACAAAGATAAAAATAAAATTTACTCTCAATTTGTGCTTTCAAAACTTGAGAATCATTTCATTCCAGCCGTTCTTCGGCAGAAGCCATCTTCTTCTAAGCCTCTCCAACTAACAAATAGCTCAAGGATCTCTAAACACTTTCCATACGGCATTAATTTCATTTTTCTTTATTATTTTTATTGTAATTTTTAGTGTGCATGTCCTCACGAGAACCGTGCAGAGAAATGTCGAATTACTTGCCCATAACAAAGGCAATTGCTAATTTTCAAAAGAAGGTTCACATCGGACGAAAAAGAGTTTGAAGTGCGCCAACACCATCGGTCGTAAGACGCTGGCCCAGACGCCTCTGAGTCGCGCCGAGGCTCTCCAGCGAGGGAAGTCCGATGAAGCAACGACATGGCTGGCGCCACTGCAGCAGTTCTAGGCACTCAAACGCGAGTCTTGCCTGCATCTCTGCTTTCTGAGTTTTGCGTCTGCATCTTGTACCCTAGATCTCCCTGACGAGCATCAACTGCTGCACCAATGCCGGCATTTTACGGTTGATCGAATACGAAAGAATCGTTATCAAAATACCGAAATAAAAATGTTTCCACTTTGCTTTGGCTACTTAGTATCAGCAATCAACTATTTGGTTATTTTTTATATCGCCGATAAATGAAGCCAAATGGGAAAGTTATAGCATCAAATTTGATCTCAACATTGTCACGTGACGTATGCAGGCTTGCAGTTAAGAACGAGCCTGCTGTTCTGAAATTACATAAAACTAAGTTCAGTAATTTATTTTGTGATCCAGTTCAAGAGGAAAATCATTTTAATTTTATTGTTTTAGTCCACATACTGGAGGCTCCATCACATACATACTGGAGGCTCCATCTACATCGAATTATAATCATTTGATGTAGAGTAACGTGTTTAGTCGTAGGAATACTTCTACAGAAAATAAGCAAGACTGTAGCTCGTATTATCGTGTTCTGCACTTTGTTGTGGGAGTTCGAAATCATCAGATTGTTGAGTTCATCCTTGATTTTAAAAGTATATACTGACCTAAAAATTTGTGGGTCAATTACACTTAATAAATTATTGACGTTTTAAATTTACTCACTCCAATTTACTGCTCCTAAATGCTAGTCAATTCGAAATAATCGCGCAAAATAGATCTAACGGTTCAAGAATTCCTTTATAGTAAATAGCTTATATTGTTCTATCTTGCAGGTAGTCTTAACTTCATTCCAAACACATCAGTAGACAACGCTGTGTCCCAGCAAGTTATGCCCGTAGCTAATGTTGTTCGCCAGAGAAGTGCACAACCGTTTGATTTTGAACTGCGATAGAACGCTTTTTCTTCACATTGATCCATAATTATAATCATTCTATTTTTCATTTGCCTCAAAGCTTAAATGTAGATCACGAGCGGTTGAGTCGACTCTCGTCATGGATGAGAAGCAATCGAACGGCTCGCATTAGCTCACAACTCAATTGCTGACAGCACAGACAGGTATGGCAGGTTAAATCCATGTTAAAACTAGAAAAAAAGCCTGCATGAAACGTTCGTGCATGAACCATCCCCATCAAAATAAACTAATGATCCACAAATAACGAAAACAAATCTCACTTAACTAGATCACTACAACCAAATACATACAATTCTCAAGCCCACAAAGGCTCCCGATTAAGCCTAAATTCACGACTGACAGCTCCGATTTAAGAAGATGACCTTTATAATTGGCACTATAAGCTAGAGAGGGGCGCTGTTGATGGACAAGCCTCATGGATCGTTCAATAGAAACTCAAGTCCAGGGTAACCAGTCTCTCTGAACCCATGTCAAAGTACTTTAAAAAGGAAAATATTCAATTATTCCGTGCCGAGAACATATCTAAAATTAATGCACATTTCATTGTGAATATTTTATCTCTCCACATTGATGTATGTTTACAAATTTCACTTTGAAACGCTGAAGAAGCTGTCAACACAATTGAAGCTACATGCTATGGTCCACAAATAAAGCTACGGTTCTAAGCTGATGAGTTACTTTGGACGCTGAAAGATATTTACGAAAGAATAATTCAAGAAAATCTACGCAAAAAAATGTGAGCATCGAAGTCATATAACCTTTTATAATGACAATTCACTCTTTTGTGACGATCAACTTGCAAACGGGCATGATGAATCAAATTGCAAACCGGGTTGTAATTCAACTTAATTATTCACTTTTGATAAGAATTATCAGCCCTCAGCCAGTTAATTGTGCAATAATTGGAGCTATATGAGGCAGTTTCATCGATTGCAGCGCACCCTGAGAGGTCAGAAACTAGAGAATGGATATGAACACTGCAACGACTTGGAGTCACGAAGTTGGTTGCGTGTTGCGGGGCAGTGTAGCGAGCTAGGTCGTTTAACAACACACCAGTAGCATGCGATTAATGGGACTTAAACTCCAATACAGCAACTAACTAGCACGAGGTCTTTTTTATGGCATTCACTTCTGTTTTGCGATCTCTAAATAATTCTTCTGTATTGGATCATTAGTAATTTGGCACTTGAATCAGCTGACATTGGTAGAACTGAATTTTTTCCGACTCTTTAGTGCTCATGAAACAGGAACACTACTACTTTCATTTCCCATATACACCATAAATCCATTATTCATTGTTTTAGGTCCACGTGTTTTCATGGTATTTCGAAGACAATGACAAAATATCCCGCACTTGAAAATACACTCACCTCTGCATAAGTCATTCAAGGAGGGGATTTATTCCTGCCGCTTTTTGCATAGGTAAGCACCGATATCGGCTCATGGGAACTTATTCATAGGTTTTTCGCTGGTAAAAAGCTCAGTTCAGACGACGGGAAAAATGGTCCAATAGCGCCGCTGTGGGCAATGGGCTGGAACGGCACCGCGTGAAGTTAGCTTGAGCTGTACTGAACACAATTATCTTGACTGCCTACTGGAGTATTATTTCCGTGCTCTGAAGTGCTCCGTTACTTCTAGAGCCCGCATTTAATTTCACAAAAAATGCTCTTCAGTGAATACTTCTCATACATTTCGGACAATTTTTCGAATCCAAGCATAACAGTTAGTTAAAGGCAGCGTACCCATTGCGAAGACAAAAGAGAAAAACACCATTAAGCATGTACGAAGGTAAACGTGAAAGCTATGCCCAAGGTATGTTCCGACACAGGATACTCAGTTCATAGAAATAACAAATTAAAATGAAAGAAGAAGAAAAACAGAAGAAGAGGTAGCAAAGAAAATATGGAAATTGAAAGAAGCAAAGTAGGCGCGAAAGATAGAAGTTCCGAAGGCCTATAAATAATTGAGGGTACCGAACAGTCCCTCCCCTGGGGATGCCAGTTCCCATAGTATTGGATAGACAAACCTAATTATGTTAAACCTATTGCCTATCTTACGCTTCTTTATGGGAGAAATTTTTTTCGAGCACTTCATTTCTTAAACACTGTATTTATACTATGAGCGATCTTCTTTGTACATAATAACTGCAAATTTTATTTGTTTAATTAAAAGCTAAAGCAGTTTGAGAAATAATAATTGTAGTGACAGAGAAAGTACAAAGGTGAAATAAATTATTTTCTACGTGAGGTATTCACAAATATTTATTACTGAGTACCGCTGTGCCAGCAATCTGTCCTTTGAACCCCAAAATTTCCTCTAGACAAAACACAACTGTATAAATGCTTATCGTATTGAAACAATCCCACGCATGAATCCACTCATACAATTTTTTCCAAGTCCAAATGCATCCAAAACACAGCTGCATGTCCATAGTCGTAAAAGAGTATTCGGCTAAACTAAAATATGTCGTAAGTTGGGTGTCGTAAACTGGAGTAAGAATTGCCGCGTTGCGGTCATCTGACCCAGCCCTTGGCCGTCAGCCAGCGGCGCTTGCAGATCCATTGCGACGCCAACTGTTGCTGGGCCGGCGCATTTATGCTAAATTTAAGGCACTTTTGAATAACGTGATAGAAATATAATGCAATTGTATTCTAAGAAACTCTAAAGTTCACTGAAAATAACTTGCTACTATGATTGTGGTCCCAAATTACTTTGAGAACGAATAGGCTTAAAAACCTTTTTGTGGTAAATTTCATGATTAAGTGAAGAAGTCAGCGTCGCAAAATTTCTTACCAAAAAGTAAATCAAGTTTACATTTTGTGATATGGTCTCTGGGAGCAAGCTGTCAACAACCTTGTTTTCTAATACGTCATTAATCAAGAAGACAGGGAACTTTTTTATTGACCATTTACCTACTTTATTTTATCAATGTAAGCATCATTATATGATGCGTTGGTTCGTTCCTTAAAAATTTTACGAAAGTGGTTTTGATCGTAGCTTCCTATTATATTTACCTCAAATTCCATGCATTTTTTGTTTTAACATTATCCACTTCTACTACTTTCGAGAGTATGAGCTTAAGCGATCCAAAATGCACATTTTGCAAAGAATTTGTCATCGGATATAATGAGCTAAAGTTGAGTTTATGGCATCACAGAGGTGATAAAAAAGAGAGATTAATTTCCTCAGTATTGAGTTGCATGGGTGATACTTTTCCTTGCAAAACAAGTTTCCTCGTAAACCTATTGAATTTCTTGTTATGCGAAGTTCCAGCGCTCGCTTAAAATTTTTATTGACCCTTGGTGTATTGATTAAACGTTGTTTGGATATTCAAGCACGAAGACATTCATGGAGGGTTACGAGAAAACTTATTTATTAAATGAAGGCGTTTCTCATGACCTTGGCTCCGAGGATTAAAAGGATGGAGGAGGTGAACCCCGAGGCCCTCAAGGCTGCGTTTGTTTTCAGTGTTAGCAGAAATTTATCCTGCGCCTTTAACTTGTTATCTCGTTGTAGCATTACTTTGGAATAAGGCATAGCAAAGTTTAGCAGCACCAGTTATTGATACTTAATTAATACAGTAAGCCGTGATGACGTAAGAAAACGTATCAAACTGAGAATCTGAAATGTATCCTTTGTAATGTTTTTCTGCTGTTGTGCTGTAAGGATAATGACACTGCTCTTTTTCTATCTAGAAAGACAAGTCGCTGAAATTGATATTTCCTTTTTCCAGGTTAAAACAGTCACTAAAACTATAAAAACATATTGAAATAAACTCTTCTGCGAGGCTCAGCACGATGTCACGTTGGAAAATACTACAAGTTAATAAAAGCAATAAAGAAACGTCGGGCCTAAAACATTACAGCTCAAATCAAGAGTACATCTGTGCGTACTGGACTACGATATTTGGATGCAAATACGAGGGGCCGAGTGCAGTTTCATGAGGGTGCCGAGCATGTGCGCGGATTCACGAAATTAGACGAAGTAAAAAAGTTTCTGAAAGGCTTCAAAAGCGCATTGGAAAACCTGGTCGAAGCTATAATTGAAGATGTCAAATGAGCCTCAATGATTGTCACTAAACTACTTTCAGTTGAGAAACTCAAGTAAAAAAAGGTAACAAATGCACATAAAAACTCGTCATGAATATCCCTCTAAAAATTTCAACACCACAAATTGTGCTTTAACGATGCTTTGTTTTCGAGTGAACAGTTGTTGCGTTCATTTCATAAATTATCGCTGTGTGAGGAGTAATGTGCTGCGCTAAATGCGATGTCTAGTTACTCGCTCGGTGAGGTGCAGTGCAGTATGCTTGGTACATTGAAAAATGAGAATACTCCACAACCTTTTAAAGCTGTTTTACATGATGAAAGTTAACGAAATTTCTATGTGTAAACGTAAAATTGAGCTAGAACTCTCTCTCTCAAATAAGCTGATTACTAAAATTATCAGGATGCTATTTACGAATGGATTCTAATATCTCACGTGAATTACAGCGTCAACAACTAATGAAAGTTGTACCTAAACGTAAGAAATGCTGTCTAACTTTCTGGAAGTAAACGCTACACATACGTACTGACGGCTCTCAAAGAACTGCATTCAGTGTTTCCGGTATATTCTCTGATTTAACATTTCGCAACGTCTTTTTTACGACACAAACGAAAAAATCAGAATTTTTTTCCTGTTGGCAAAATTCCTTGCTAGATAAAACCCTGCATATTTTCTGTATAAATTAAATATGACTTTCACATACATTACTATGAGAAAATAGAGAATTAACAATCGAAAATAATCAATTTAGCTTGCTTTTTGGATCACTAAAAAAGCAAACCAGATTTTGCACTTATAATCTGCTTCACCATCAGTGAGGTACTAAGTTTTCTACTAACAATGCTCTAGGTTTGAACCCTTCTCGTGATCTCAATCATTCATTAGACGGAGACGAGTTAAAAATCTCAGTGAAAAAATGAATTGAAAGTCTTCCTTTGAAGTGCCTCAAAAAGCAGAGTTCAAGGCCCTCGCGCCTTTGAAGTTATTGATTCCTAAACTTTCTGCGTACCTCTGATATTCGTCACTGCGTTCTCAAACCTTTAAAGGCAGTACGCACTGATGAGCGCTGATAGAAATTTTTAATTTTAATACTTGTATGCTCCAGAGTGGCCGAAGCAAGGAAAAAATGAAGGTTACCCAAAATATTCTACGATTGTGGCTTTTGGATTCCCTATGATTCAAACGAAGCTGCGAAATTCAATCAAAAATGGTTCACGGTGCACCACATGGTGGGAAATAACGATGGAAATACTAAGGCAGAGGATCAAATCAGATAATAACATAAAATAAGCATTCATGAATATGCTGTACTGCCGTGCTAGCCATGAACAGAGATACACAACGCGGTCCTCACATAAAGCTGGCAAAGAATTCAGAGAACAAACACTAAAACATGTAAACACGTTTCTCTACACTCGCCTGAGAGAACATTTTACCCACAAATAATCTTATTTTACTCGTATTGAGCACTAAAACTTTTGTTGTGCATCATCTCTACCATAATAACAAAAAATCACAAATTCAGGACACAGAAAGGCATTGCAAAAAACCCTCAGGATATCATTTAAATTTGAATCAAAGTTTGGTTGTAAAGATGAAAAGTTGGGCTCTCTTCCTTCTTGCTTATAAGGGCGTAAAAACACACAAATTGTTCTGAAAGTTAGGCTTCAAACACGTGGGGCAGCAGGGGTCGATAGAGGCCTAGCAGTACCGTTTTCTATCGAGTCTTCAAAGAAAGCCTTTCAAAAAAGGGGATACTACTTTAAATATTTTTTTGATGAAATATTGTTTAGTGAATGTAATAAAAGTTGAGCGAGAAGCACAAACATACAGCTATCGTAAGACAGTAAAGTTTTACATAAATATAAACTCCTTTTTAATTAAACATTAAAATGAAGCTTCCGATCAACAAACGAGAGAGTGAAGAGTAAAAACCTAAAAACCTCGTAGGCCCTACCTAACAAATCGGAAGCAATACGTTGTCATTGAAGACGCAAAATCGGACCTACAGACAATTAGCCATGGAGTTCCACATGGATCTGTTCTTGGGCCTCTCATGTTTCTGATTTTTATCAATGATATTATTAAATATACACCATTCTTCGAATTCATACTTTTCGCCGATGACAGTACGCTTTCTGCGGTCCTTCCGAACCAAAATCCCGCTATGATTGTGGAGAGTATAAAAAATGAACTTCATAAGGTTGCATTGTGACTTAAAGCTAATAAAATAAGCCTCAATATTGATAAAACAAATTATATTACATTCTCATACAAGAAAGATGTATCTCTCCCACGCATTAAAATTGGCGAAGGTGAAATCGAAGAAACCAACTCATGTAAATTTCTGGGCATCATAACAGATAAACATCTGACCTTCAAAGAGCACATCGCTCATTTTAGTTCTAAATTATCTAAATCCATCGGAATACTAAATAAAGTTAAAAATTTCCTGCCTAAAACAGCTTTACAAATACTCTACTGAACGCTCATTTCTCCATACTTGCAATACGGAATAGAAGCATGGCACGGAACTGATAAAAATAAAACCAACAAAATTTTTACTCTGCAAAAAAAAGCTATCAGAGCGGTAAAGAACCTAGAATATAATGCTCACACAAATGATTCATTCAAAAATTTACAAATACTTAAACTTTCGGATCTCTACAAAACCTCCATTTGTAATTTCATTTACAAAACATCAGGAAATGATTGCGACCATAGCCTAAAACAATTATTAACTGCACAAACTGGTCATCACGACCATTTAACCCGAAATAGAAGTAAATTCATGCTTCCTTGTAATTCAAAGGCCCGGTCGCAACACAGTATCCTTTTCGTTGGAACTAAAGCTTGGAACTCAACACCTGCGGAGATCAGTGAAAGTAATTCTTACAAAGCATTCAAAAGACATCTTGAGTCTCACTTCCTATCAGAATACTAGTCGTGCAAGATCACCATGTCAAATCTTGTCCCCTACATGACTGGTCCTAATAATGTAGCTTGCCATGGGTAACATGACCGATCTTCAGTCTGTAACTAAATCGTTTTATCGAATATACTGTTAAATATAGCCGATTTGACCTGTATTGTGAAATACAGCTTCAAATATCGAGTTAATTATCTCATTGATCAGTCTATAATGCGAAAATAGTTTAAGTGAATTAGGTTAAACATTATTGTACACCTTAGAATAACGTGATTGTAGGATGCCCTAGAAGTCGCTGAACTTGTTCGGGCCCACAGGTAGCTATACTCAAGTTTGATCATTGTACTAGACTTAAGAAACTTTCTACGTCTGTATCACCTGTGGTAAATAAATTGTTTAAATTGTTTAAATTGAAACTGCACCATGCTTAATAAAAATAATGAAATGGACCAATCTAATTTATATACTGTAGGTTTGATCTGCATCATTTGTTTTAGCAAAAATTCATTGCGAAATACGTTGAAAAATGCAATGTGACAATATTCGTTATCATTAGACTTACTGAATACCCAACATATTCAGACACAAAATGCATGTTCATTCGTGTTATGATACAGCTAAAGTAGAAGAATTAGGTCAAGAATTGAAATTTAGTGAAATAAGGTATATTCATGCTCAAAGAATGAAAGAGTCTTATCTATCGTTACCGTGATAGTTCCTAAGTTTAGTGAAGCATTCAATACGCCCGATGAGCATTGGTTTCTGAGGTCGAATCAGTCGTTGGCCGGCATGAATGTACAAAATACTTCATAATGAAAACGTTAACGGAGTTAAGGATATAAGATAATTTCTAAAAATACATGCTCATGAACGATTGTATTTTTGTGTACGCGTTGCTTATGAAATTACTGTGGTACAGAAATGGTTTGCCGAGAATTGGGAACAAATAAAATCAATTTCCCCATCATCAATCAGAAGAATGACGTTTAGCTCGACAGTTTTTTTTTTGTTGAGGAAACAATACTTGTTTGCTAATTTTTTTGTATCATATATACAAAAAAAAATAAAAAATACAAATGAGAGTTAAGCTACAATGACCACATTAGAATAAGAAGGTTTTTATCTCTGCTACTGCATAAAGGTTATTATTAGCAAGCCAGGGAGTAATTGTTTCATACAAAATACGAAGTGCACAAAAATAATGTGAACAATCATTCCCCCCATGACAGCACTTGTAGAAGGTCAATAGTCAAAATTTCAAATGATTTAGTGCCTCCTACGCATACATCACGTGAAAACTATTTAAAAATTTTGAACGCTCACCCAAGAATCCAAACCCGTTCGAGTGGGTAGCAAGAAGCGTTATGGATTATAATTTTGCCTATATTCGAGAACTCACTCGTCCTTATACTGTGCAGACCTGACACAATTGCACGCTGTCACAGCATGAGTACGACGAACGTTAGATGCTGGCATGGATTAGCGGCTACAAAGAATCCCTTGAACGATTATTGCCTTGAGAGAACACTTTACCAAAAGCATACCTTATGAGGTTGACGGGTCGAAAAACAAACTTCGATGAACAAAATCTCAGTCGTATACGAAATAAGTGCAGTTGATTCTTGTCCAAGATAAAACCGCCAATAATTATCTGATTTACCTCGAATTAACTACATTATAGATTACTTATGGAACATAAATTATAATGCACTTGGCAAGAAAAATTCACACCTATCTAACACACATCCACATGAATGTCCTCTTATTATCAATTTTATTTATAAAGCACAACACTTGCATTACACATACACATCCGATAAACTTGGCGTAAACCGACTTAAGAATTAAATATTGTCATTTATCAACGAACAAGAACATGGATTATGTTATTTAATTCCCATGAAAATAACATGCTTGAAAGTACCGAAATCAGTTTTTCTTTCGTATCACTCGCACTGAAGCGTGAGAACAGAATTAGTAACAGCGAAGTCAGCTCTCACTACACGTGAACATGGCAAGTGCTGCGTCGTGGTACTCGAGTCGTGTTGTGGTAATGCAGTTCACACTCCCAAAGGACCTGTGTTTTTGTCCGTATACGGTCGGTTAGAGGAGACATTTGATTAGAAGTCGTCATCATTTGTCAGGCCATTGTTGGGAAAACTGTTGACAATGGTTTCAATCATAACCATCGACTAGAGCTCAATCAAAATAATGATCTTGCATAAGATGAAAAGAATAAGGTAATATTTAAGAAGACATTAGTGATGTTATCTTCGCCAAAAAAGTCCTATAATAGGAACTATCACTCTTGACCAAGTTAAGGAAGAAAACAAATCAATGGTTATGAACCATAGCTAAATTAATGAAAATAATCTATTCCTACTTGAATAATTGTACTTATACCCTAATAAATTGTTGCATCAACATCGTAATAAATCACTGCATCTACATCTTGTATTGCATAATTTGAAATAAATCTTAATAAATTATTGCATCTACATCTAAAGAATCAATTTATATACATTTTGAATAATAATTCTACATGCATCCCTATCGTAATGAATCATTGCATCCATTGCTTAGCGAATCATGGCATCGATATCTAAATGTATGATTACATTCGAATTTATGGTTGCTAAGTTCATTGTTCCTAATCAATCATTGCTTATTGATTGTTGCTAATTAATCGCAGCAAAATTAATCGTTGGTAATCAATTAATACTGTACAGTATTAATTATCCCTTAGTTTGTTCATTGTAGAATTTAGGTATGGTCTGGATGGAAATAACACCAACGAAAGACTTGCCTACTGATTTCTTGAATCGAATATAAAAATTGAAATTCGGTGCAAACTGTAATAGTGAAAAACTATTAGGTAAATATCAACAGAATTTAGTCAAACTCTTGCTACATTCTCCTCAGTGGTATATCAGAGTTTAATGATTATGAACGTAATTTCATGTTGCAGAATTTTTATTTATCTATTTAAGGGTTGGGAGTACTGTATCAAAATTCATATTGTTCCTTTCATTTCTCTCATTAGTGCGCAATGCATAGTCCACAACATGATCAGTGAGGGCTCACCAATCGGCAGGCAGGATAGCAGCTGACATCGGCTTTTCGTAAAATTGAATTTCATTTCATTCGTTGTACGTGTACCAACAAATGTTGGTGCGGAATATGCATAACATCCAAGTCAATCATTATTACGCATATTTGGGGAGTGACGTTCAAACGTTACAACGTTCAAATTTAAAATAAAAATGTCGGAAAGGAAAGCAATAGAAAAGAGAAGAGCATTGAAAATTGTTTCCTTTGTTTCTTGAAACAGAGAGGCAAACAGCTTCAAGTTCTTAAATTACGTTTGCCCTTCTCTTAACATACAAATACAAATTCCTAATTTCACAGGCTAAGGTTAAACTAATGAAATGACAATAGTAACTAGCTATCTTAAAAAAACACAGGGAAATTTGCCATGGCAAGCATCCAATTCATTAACTCTTATCTACTCATATAATTGCGCAGTACTAAACAACAAAATTAGCACCAAAAACTCACAACCACGCAGTCTGTTAACTTGAAAGTGCAGTTGTAAAAATAAAAATTCTGCGCTGTGAAACGCATTAAAAAATCTCTCCCACAGACCGCAGCAGAGAAAATGTTTACGAAAAGATAGTCATCAAATTGACAATAAATTTCCTCTTGCTTATCAGAGAACTAAGAACCCTATAACGAGAAACGGTCCATTTAAGCTTGAAACATTTTTTCGAAGCAATTTTCACCTTGTAATTTTAGCAACTCTAAATGAAAGAAATTGCAGAATCAATTAAACGTCATTTAGACGGCCGGAAGCAGCCTTTTCAATATGCACTCTCGTTGTTATAAAACTACAACTCTGCACGTCATGTATGCAGATATAACTTCAAGACACTTCTAAATCATCCACAAACACTGCAACAAAAGGGGAAATTTCTCAAATATGATCTGAGCAGACGGCTAAGAAGAACGTAAACACGAGACATGAAGCTACCAGCTGACTGCCTCGCCCTCTAAATCGATAACTACAACCCTCATTCGACTAATTCCACTCGCTTTATTTCACTACAACTTGAACATTCTGCTCATCTTCACTCACGTGTATCTGTTGACATGTTCTTTCGGTGGCTGTGGAGAAAATTCGAAAAATTCACGGAAATCGTCTAGCTCTGGATCTGCCATGTTGCTGCCTGAATGGAACTGAGAGCCAGTTTCCAGTGTTGTCGTCTGCTACGATCTGCACGTTCAAGGGGAGACTAGCAAGTTTACCCTCGGTAGCCACTGTGGGTCCGAAGAGTTTCCCAAACATCACCGAATTTGGCAGGAAGCCCGCACACGACTTCATGTGCATTATTGTACGATGTCGCAAATTACCGTAAAATTGAAATAGTATGAGAGCATTATTCATATATAGAACTTTTAATAGTAATCGCTAGGGAGTTGGGTTCGAGAATATATGAATTGGAATTACGTTAGTGAGACAATGGTCAAAGTCATAAAGGCCTGATTTTAATGAATTCTGAAAGCATCAGCTCAACACTTAACTCGTACGCGTCTTTGACACAAGTGCAAGACGGACAGCGACTGGTCATGAATCAGAAAAATAATCTTTATCGCAAGCTCGGGCGCAAAAAATTCGAATATTGCAACTGATCACTTTTCACGGCGAGAAGTTTGTACAGTGTGATTGGAATGTTTCTTCTGGGAAAAATCATTTGTGATTGCTATTAATGGTGGAAAAGTTTTAGTTTACGATTTTGAAATGATTTTTTTTCGGACGATTTCCATTCTCACATGGAAGGTTGCGCTGTGCACTAGAGTGGGAATATTTCTCATGTACACTCACATGGAACTACAATTCAAGATGAGAAAGTCCTACCGAAGTATTCGAATGTTTCTTCAAGGAGAAGTAGAGATATGAATGAGGATAGAATATGGTTTTGAAAATTTCTGGCGAGATAAGACTATTGAATATACATATAGTTTGCACCTCCCTTCTCAAACCTTTTAATTTAATGTTGAGCCACCATTGCTAGTTAAAAATGATGAACATAATAATAACAAATTTGCCAAGCTACAACTTAAAAATAAATTCAAATTCAGTCTAGTTAGCTGCAATGGACAAAAAAGCACTGTAAATATTTTGAAAACGGTTAAAAATGAAATAAGGTTAGAATAGAGAAACTTTTCAAAAATTTCAAAGTTACCCGCATAAAACGATGTTACTACGAAGTAGTTGACCGATGCTGCAAACGTCAACACAGGATATAAATAAAATATGTGAGTAAAAGAATGACGTCATTGAAGAAGTAACATGCTAGGAACTATGCATGTGTTGTTGAATTTATTAGGAAAATTACTCATCAAGGGAACTGCACACTCTCTCGGGCATTGTGTACCATGTGCGTCGTATCCTCATTCTTTTGTCACGAGGATACGAATGACTAAGCGGTGTAATTATTGATGCCATCACTATCTAGCTCAGTGGCTCCCAACCTTTCAGATATAGCGACCCATTTTAGAACAAGCAATCAAGAAGCGACCCTAATCCTTAAAATATCTTAAATTCATTTATTTTTCCTATAACAAACTTTCATATATTGCGATTTATTCGTGAAGTAACTGTATATTCCGTAATATTTAGTGATAAGTGTTTTTATTTCGTTCTTTACATAGCGAATGGTAAACATGGACATATATGGTGAAAACACGTACAAAATTATTTTCGGCACATCAAAATTAGCCATCTTTCGCACACGGTGAGAGTCAATTGTCCTACAAAAAATATTTCAATTAAAAGAAGGGGAAATGAATTTTTGCAAAAATATGAACGTAAAAATTCTAGCTGTGTTAAAAAAGAGCCATACATCGAACAAATTTTAAAGGCATCTACAAGGCAAGAAATAAAATTGCACTTGAAGTTGAAATTAATTGCACTATAATATTTCATTCCTAAGCCAGTGTTCGTTAATTTATGAAATACGGTAGTTTTGAACGAGTTAGCAGTTTTTCTATGTAGACGTCCAAGAAATTGAGTTTAATAAGTTTTTCGTTCACATGCGTGAATTTTACTAAGGGATGTTTACGATTCAAGTAGTCTGAGAATATAGCAATGTGACTAGCATCCCTAAATAAAACAAAAGTATCGTCAACATATCTCCGATAAAACACAGGCTTAAACAAACTTGGACACTCTTTCAACCAAACCTGTTCATGATGAGACAGAAATATATTAGCCAAAGTGGGTGAAACGCACTTGGGCACCATCCCTTTGTGCAGATAAGTTGCCGTCAAACAAAAATAAGAAAAGCGCAAGATGAAAAGCACACCTATCGCAGCGAGCTTTGGAAAAATTATTTATCGAAATTCACCTTTAGAAATTTTAAGAATCAATGCAAAATAATTTAGGGATCATCTTTTGAGGGAAAAATTTTCTTCCTTTCTATTCAAGTTTGAGGTATCAATTCATTAACAATCTGTTACTTCAACATTTTTACACAGAAAGTCTACTCTGCGTTGTATTGTGAGTATTACAGAAAAACACTGCTCCATTTTTTTAAAATTAAAACCCCATGGTATATTCTATAATATTCTCATTTTTGTTTCATCTGTTTTTAAGATCCTCGCTTACATGAAAATCATTGCACCTATAAAAACAGTTTTTACTGATTTCCTAAAATGTGGTCCTATATAATATCATTTGTACAAATGTCGAAAAAAATGTGTGGGGAACTTTGTAAACGATTTCACTGACAATTAGGAAAGCACCGAATTATTTCATTTTCACTGCAAATGTCCAATGTATGTTTTCGAATTTAATTTTAAAACCAATATCTTAATAAATTTCATATTAAATTTTAATGTCACGATCAATCAGCATTGACGAGTAGGTGTCAGCAACGCATTTTGGGGAAGTTCACGCAAGTTAAAAGCTACGAAAGCCCTAAGTATGATTCGTCTGCTTGAATTCGTTGGCTAGCTAACGTACGTTCCTCGTAATTCTTATTTTCTTCTATAACCTTAGGTATCCACGTGCAGCAGTAGAGTTTTTGAATTTCATCTTTCCAATTTTAGTGCACGAATCTCTGCATAATTCTGGCCAAGGACCAAATAGCTCAGCAAGAGAGACTAGCAAACTCCCAAGGCATGGCTGGAGAAGGCACACGAGCGTGCCCTATTGCCATCATTGTGCGGACGCTCCTCTACCTCCGTCCCCCTCCTCTTCTCGGCCCTCAGGAGCTTCCTCTGAATTGTCTAAACTTCTGAATTACTTCAAATGTTAATGACGCCTAGTATCGACAGAAAGGTGTCTATAAATATTTTTTGCCTTTGCAGACCTGAGTGATAAATTTCAGTTGAGCGAAATGAGTTCAAAGGAACCTCGCGTCCTAACACGTGCATGCTGAAGAAAATTTTTTGTCTGGTCTTAGTGATTTCGAAAAAAATTACTGTCTATGCGCCTACTTATTTACGAATGATTGGTCTAAAAAATTTACCAGAGGCCTGAAATATATTTGTCGCCTTGTGTTAGTATTGAAAATGCATTTTATCTGCTGCAATATTTACATCCTCCCATCCAAAAAGTGTTGGAACAAGATAAGGATAACGAACATAGAGTCTGGATCAGTTTATTAGAAATATCATTCGGCAATGCGGCGCGTCGCAGTTCTCCAAGGAAACAGGAAAAGAGAACGAAAAAACTTGCGAGCGCCAACGCCCCAACACAACCGTAAGAGAAAAATACCAACATGTTAACGAACAGCTAATGAACCTTAACTTACATAGCATTGAAACTATAACAACAGAATAAACATTAGACTTCAAACCCAAACTCTTAACAAAGAAAACGAAGACGAAGGATTAAACTTTATTTCCCTCGCGCTTCTTGAAAAGACGATCACACTTAGAAGAGCCAGCACCATACACAGATACAGCAGCAGGGGAATTATTTGACGATTGGTTATTCGTGAGGAGTAAGCAAGTTTAATTCGAAGAAGTTAGGGAGTAGGTCACGCTCTATTAATCATTAATTTCATTAATGGGAAAAATTCCGTCATGCACATACTTTATTTTATGCCGAAGAAGAGCCCTACGGCTTTCAAAGTTTTAAGAGGAAATCAGTAAGAGGTGTCAGTCCAGCGTTGGCATGCGATTATTAGGGTACAAACTGCGCTAATCTACTTAAGTAATTAAATGGTCCTAGGCACGGTTGAGGTTAAAGTTAAATGCCCCTAATGCGCGGTTGAGGTTTATGGTTAAGTGGCCCTTGGGCACGTTAAGGTTTAAGGTTAAGTGGCCCTTGGGCATGTTAAGGTTCAAGGTTAGGGTTTTTCGGTTAACACACCATCAAGGCAAAGCCCTGAAGGCCCTCTACCGACCTTGCAATGTGACAAAAGTTTATATATTTTCCAAAATACAATTAATGGAATCATTTAGAATCGACATTAATTTTTTGTGATTGTGGAATCCAGCGTATTTTTAGTTTCCTTTTGCTAAGCCTCTACCATTATGTTTAGTCACTAT
This sequence comes from Morinoia aosen, assembly GCA_030386875.1. Lineage (NCBI taxonomy): Eukaryota > Metazoa > Arthropoda > Malacostraca > Amphipoda > Talitridae > Morinoia > Morinoia aosen. The sequence goes on along the minus strand of CM059572.1, from coordinate 75,120,453 downwards.
TTTCCTGGAATCCACTCATCCAAAAATAAGACGCATTTCCGAATGTATTACATATTGTTCAGCAAAAATTCGTGTTTTATGTTCTCATCAGCTTTTTCCCAGGCGCAAACTGGAGGCAATTGCCCTCCTTGACGTTCAATGGCGTCTGCGTTCCTTGGTGGACTGGAATTCTTGACCTCCTCTACTGGCTGTGGGAACGGCGTTGTCAACTCATAATGCACGCAGAGAAACCTGCTCCCGGGGTTATCACCTCAACCGACACGGGCTAAATATTGAATAACGTGAAAAGTTGTCTGTTCTAAGTATAAATTCCTAATCTTAACGTCTGCAGTTCAAAAATGCTTCATAAATGATTCAAGTTTATGAGTGAAAAGTTGAATGCTGATTTAATTTTCGAGTTTATGTACTTCAGTATTTTGATTTCAATTTCAAACAAAAAATGAAAGATTCTTTTAGTTAGTAAATCGATGTAATAAAGTTTCTGCTCCTCATAAATTATCTTATAAATCTTTTTCAATTGTTTTAGCTAAATCAGAGGTTCCCAACCTGTGGGTCGCGACCCCAAACGGGGTCGCGACACCAATGCCATGGGGTCGCTAATCAATTTTGACCCAAACGTGAATATTATATAAAATACGGTAAAAATCAAGACAGTTAAATAAATAAAATTATAAAATAAAATTAAGACAGTTATATAAATTCACACTATGAAACTAAATGCAACAGTTCCTTAAGTCACTCAACACAACGTCTGAGACAGTATTGTACATGTTTCGTTTCTGTTTTGGTTGCTCCACCGCTGTCGCTCCTCCCATCAGTGTTGTTGTCGCACACTCGCACTTAGCTTAATTCGAGTGATTCTTAACCCTTTAAAAATGAGTGTAAGAAAGAGAACATACAGCGATGATTTTTGGAAGTGGGGATTCACTGACATAGATAATGCAGGTGTGGAAAGACCACAGTGTGTAGTATGTTTGGAAGTTCTTGCCCATGAGTCTATGAAACCAGCTAAACTTCAAAGACACCTCTAAACTAAGCACCCTGCTTTGAAAGATAAAAGTATCGATTTTTTTAAGCAAAAGTTGATGGCGTCAGAAGTCGCCGGCTTGATAACAGTGAATTATTCAAAACATAAATTTAGCCACCATTGAAGCTTCACACGCAGTTGCATTATGAATAGCACAAGCTAAAAAACCACACACAATAGCTGAGAATCTTGTTTTTCCATGCACCAAAGATATTGTGCGTCTCATGATTGGTCCTGAAGCAGTAAATAAATTATCGCCTCTGCCCGTGCCAAACAATACGGTAAAACGAAGGATAATAGATATGTCCGAGGATATTTTATGCCAACTTTTTCAAGCATTAAAAGAAACTCCTACTGGGCTGTTCAGCATACAGCTTGATGAAACTACTGATGTGATAAACTTTGCCCAACTTCTTATGTATGTTCGTTATTATAAAAATAAAAAATAAAGGAAGATTTCTTGTTTTGTAAGGCTCTGCAAACGTCAACTACTGCTGCTGATATTTTTTTATTCAATTGATGATATCCTCAAAGAACATTCAGTCGAATGGGAGAAATTGTGTGGAGTTTGCACCGACGGCGCTCCTGCAATGCTCGGTGGTAAGTCTGGCTTCCAATCGTTATAGTTAAAAATGTGAGTCCAGAAGTAATTGGGACTCACTGCATAATTCATCAAGTATTAGCTACCAAGACGTTGCTTGAACCATTCAAAGAAGTGCTTAACCGCGAGTGATTAAAGCCGTAAATATCGTTAAATCAAGGCCACTTGCAACACCGCTCTTCAGAGTTTTATGGGAAGATTTGGGCTCAACCCATGAAGCACTATTGTTTCACACAGATGTAAGGTGGCTCTCGAGAGGAAAAGCGTTGAAGAGATTTTTTAAAAGAGAATAATCAAGGAGGGTAAAAACATCATTCATGAAGTCTTCTTTATAAAAATAAAGCTTTCGAGTAAAAACTATACTCATCTTCAGTATCTGGCACACACATCTGGTAGTAAATTTGGAATCATGTACGGTTTGGTTAAAATCCACAAGAGGGACTTTCCTCTAAGACCGATTTTATCAACCATTGGCACATCTAACTACAAATTATCGAAATTTTTAGTCGCTCTTTTGACTCCGATTTCAAGTAAATGCTATACTATTAAAGACTCTTTTCATTTGTACGAGAAATTTGCTCAATGCCGAATTAGAACTATTGTACGTGCAGGTAAACAGGAAACACTTGTGAACTTGGCGCGGAGTTTATTTAGCTAGATGTTGACAGAAGGCGAGATGTTGAGGGATTGAGCAACTGGCTTCGACATTAGCAGCCTTTATATAAGTGACGTACAGATACAGAACGACGCGGAATACAGACATGTGCAGAGATGGCCGCACATATGTCCCCCCCCCGACAGTTGTTAGGATACCACAAAAAATAAAACGGTTACCCGAAATTCAATATTCGCAAAATGGAAGCAACCAATGAAAGAACAAAAGAAAAGAATTATAGCAATCAAGTCATGAATTGACAATAATGTATTTTACTACAATTCTCAATTCTAAACGCAAAAGAACTATTATGACATCGCTCGTAACCGTTGTACGTTAATTTACGTTAACTGTGACAACATCCATAATCATAAAAAAAATTATACTAATCAAATGATAAATCGCACCAGCCAAGCATTATTGTAGGTTTACGCAAAAGAAATAAGCATTAACAAGGTAGCTTCCAGCGAATACTATACGCATACCAGGTTTAACTGAAACACTAAAAATACTAAGGTTAATACTTTTAACTTGAAACAACGCCACGCTAATACGGCAAGTAAGAACGGTTACAATAACCAAAAAGATATAGAATAACGCAAGCACTTAGATTATAGGTAAACCGCCTCAAAAGTTAAACACAAGGGAACATTTTCGTAACTTCAACGGATACAGCAAAACATGTTAAAGGAAGGAACCGTTAGGAAGGAACCGTTAATACTTTTACCCCGCGCCTCTAAAAGATCATGGCCTAACATTTCCGTAATAAATCAAAACCCGTTACCGCAATCACCCAACAAAAGATTAAAAACTATCTCTAATACGTCCTCAGGGGAGAAAAAAAAATTTTTTACGTTACGGAAAGAACAACCAAATTAATTTACTTAGATACTTAATTTCAAGAAAAAAAACATACCTTAAACCAAAACGGTCTCTATTAGTACTTTCAGATATAATGTTTAAATTCGTTCCTTGGTAAAAAACCATATCACCAATTTACCACAACCATCCAAAACGAAATTGCAGGTAAAAATTCAAGTTCACACACTCCTAACAAAAATTAAAAAAAAACAAAACCTTAATAATTAGAAAGCATACAAGCAAAGCGACTGGAACAAGCAAAAAGCAAAGCTGCTGACTTACCGTGCATATAAATAAACTGCACGTTGACGGCCAGAAGAACGTCGTAAGGATCAAAAAGTCAAACGCCATTTCATATTGATAAAATAATCCAAGGAAGACCAAAAAAAAATAAAACAACATCCTACATGATCGCAACTAATTACCCACTTCCGCAATAACTCCTATTAGAATTAATTCACACATTAAATAATTTAATCGCAATAAATTTTTAAATACCATTAGGGACAAGAAATTTTCATGTTTCGATCGTTTCCTTTTACAAATATTAACATTAGAAACATCAAAACGTCTAACACCCAAAACAAATAAAGCATTTGCTAATTAAAATTTTTTTTTTTGCGTCAATATTAAAACCAGTATACTTAAATTAAACACATGGGTTAAATAGATTTAAAAATACATTAAAGAGAACACTGCGCGCATATTTTATCGCGTGTTTCATGCGATTTGCATTTCATTGAACCGCGCGCCAGATTTTCAAATAATTTAAAATCTAACACTTATAATTTTTCTGTTAATACATCTTCAATTAATTCAAATAAAATTCTTCAACGTTATCATTTTTCAACCTAAACTCTTCGCGCACCACCGGATTTACTTGGACGGCCTGCATCCCTGGGACGTCCAGCCCGCCCTAAGTGTGTCACATTAACCACCACAAGATCGCGCGCAACTCTAACTATTGGTCCTGATGGAGGACCCTTGGCGGCCTGCCCCGCACCATCGCGTAGGAAAAATTTTCTCGTTGCGTTGCTGTCAACGTCTGTACCTCCTTCTTCAGATGGTATAGGACGGTTCCCATAATCATCGTAGACAGGATAAGACCCATTATGATGATGTCCGTCAGTCGGTCGGGGAGCAACTCCATCTTGGTTACCGCGTTTTCCTTGACCCACTGTTCATTAACGGTTGTGGAGTGTGTTGATAAAGCCGATACGAGGGTATCTACGTCGATGTTACTCTGTGCGTTACCCATCGAGCACCCTCTCCTGCAAGTGAAGGATACAGAAAAATTAGCATGGCCGTTACAAAATAAAAATAAATACAACATATAATTTGGTATCAATCTTGGTTGACTCTCAAGAGTCATTGAACCACGATAGCTCTCGCGTAAAAATATAGTCGCCGACCGCTGAGAGAAAAAAATGTGGCAGGTGACCAGACAACTGCCTTATGAATTTAATTTAAATTTCTGCTGATCGTCGAACGATCGGAGTCATTCACATCTAGATCAGCGACCTTCTGGTCAGATAAAAATAGCTCGGCAAGACCGCAAGTGCGCGTCTCGCTGCATAAATTCCTGGCTCAGCGAACTCAATTCACCGCCTGATCAAACGTTCACAATTAAAAATTGTCAATTTAGCAATACCAATGTCTGAGTGAGTTTGAGAAAAAAATTAATAAAACGTCCTAGCGACAGCTAGACGAGACAGTACAAATTCCTCTGGGGTAAATGCCTAACATTTACATCAAGTTACTTGAGCATAAAGCAACGTTAAGATTAACATATTAAAACACAACGCATTGATTACTGAGATTAATATAAATGCAAGCATATTGCATATAGCCAAGAAAACGCTTCTAAAATTATGATTATATCTCTTAACATTATTTATAAACAACGGTAAAACAATGGTAAAAGGTTAAAAAATGGTAAAAGGGTAATATTACTCGTCGATTAGTTAGCACGTCACATAGTCCAATGAATTCGTCTTTTTAACTCACAGATTTTACCTTTTTGAGCGGTAAAAGATGATTAAGGTTACTTCTAACGATTTTAGATCCAATTTTAATATCAGCGTAATTACGTTTAACCTTTTGGACGACCGCAGGCCCAATCCAAGTTAATTCCAATTTATGGGTCTTGTTATGATTCCTTAATAGAACTCTGTCACCAACTTGAATATCCTTATTGCGCCGCTTAAGGTTTCTATAAAGATTTCGCTCTGTTGTGTTGTTAATAATTAAATTTCGTATATTTTCTACTGTTCGAACGGCTTCTCTAGCTCTAATATTCACTAAATCTATTTCTTCATCAAAACTGTAAATTACTGAATCGAAACTGTCAGACTGATAATAGGCACACGTATCGCGATTGAACATTATATAGCTTGGTGTTTCGCCAATAGTAGAGTTTAAAGAATTATTTAAGGCATTTTCTACTACTTCCAATAATTGGTCCCACTCTACATTAACAAGTGTATGAATGTAAAGTTTCAGCAGATTCGTAATTTTTTTATTGTTGCGCTCCACAATTGCATTAGAATGTGGGCTGTAAGCCAAAACTTCTCTTTTTGAAATGGCATGTAATTTTGCAAATTGTTTGAGAGCCACTGATTTAAACTCCCAAGCGTTATCCGAAATGAGCGTCTTAGGGTAACCTAGTAATGAGAAACAGTTGCTTAAGCAAGAAATCACTGTTTCTGTATTTCGATTCGAAATTGCATATAAACGACAAAACCTCGAGAAAAGGTCAATCACCACTAGAATATATTTATTTCCATTATCAGTTACTTTAAGTGGGCCAAGCAGATCAATTGATACAACTTCGAAAGGTTCTGTGGCTATTGGAGCTGTTAAAATTTTAATTGGGACTGATGGTCTCGCTTTAATGATCTTGCAAACTTCGCAATCGCTAACAAATTTTCGCACAAAAGTTTTCTCTAATTGATTCCAATATTTTAACTTAAATTTAAACAAGGTATGCTTGTAATCGACATGATATAAACTGTGGATCGCTAGGATAGCTTTACTCATTAATGAATTAGGAACGACTGCAGTCAAAATTGTACTCGGTCGATTATCGATTTCTCTACGTCTATAAAGAATATTATTTAACACTAGAAATTTATCTAAGTCAGGAATAGTCGAAACACTGTCATGCAACAAAGCATTCTTAAGCCCCATACAGAAAACGTCATTGTTTTGTTCGTCGATAAATTCCTTAATCGTCCAAGATATCTCAGACTCTGTCGGTACATAATTTATCAGCGCCGGACGCGCGTCTCTGTCTGCTGCATTGTCAGCATTGTCTCGAGTCGGAGGCAGGTCAACTACCTCGCTTCCTGTCATGTGTTTGCGTCGTGCTCGAGTCTCCACCACACAAACTTCTGATTCAAATGCGACTTCCAAATCACTACAAGAATTTAGGTCCTTAAGGTTTAACTTCTCGTTATTAACAGGCAATCTGCTTAAATAGTCTGCGACAACGTTTTCTCTACCCGGTAGATATTTTACAACTGGATCAAAGGAATGTACATTTAGGCACCATCTCGACATGTTCGTGTCGTCAGGGAGTTTTTTATTAAAAAGGGGCGCCAAAGGTTTGTGGTCTGAGTATACCCGGACAGGGTAACCCGTTATTAAATACTTAAAATGTTTTAGAGCTGAATGAATTGCGAAGAACTCTTTTTTTGTAGTAGCGTATCTTCGCTGGCTCGAATTTAAATTTTTACTAAAATAAGCTATAGGTCTTAGAATTTTGTCGCTTGAATCATCCGCTTGCATTATAACAGCACCAATTCCGGTATTGGAAGCGTCCGTAAAAACATGAAAGTCCTTGGTATAGTCAGGATGTCTTAGAACTGTGTCAGAAGTTAGTGACAACTTCAGAAAATCAAAACTTCTCTGACACTCGTCGGTCCAAGTATAACCTACATTTTTCCGCAAAAGGTTGTACAAGGGGTAAGCTACTTCTGCAAAGTTGGGTAAAAAATTTCGGAAATAATTCGCCAACCCTAAAAACTGTTGCAGTTCCTTCACATTGGTCGGCGCTCGGCAATTTTGTAACTTCTCTGAATGTTTACACTTAATACCGTCAGCGGCAATGGTATGGCCCAAATATTCGAGCTCTTTTTTAAAGAAATGGCATTTCTCAAGCTTTAAGGATAATTTACCGTATCGCAGCATCTTAAGCACAATCTCTATATCAATCAAGTGCTGATCCTTATTTTTTGAAAACACCAATATATCATCTAGGAATACGAAAGCTAGTTTACCCAGAATGGGTGCAAGAGCAGACGTCATGACTCTTTGAAATATTCCAGGGGACGTAGAAAGTCCGAATGGTACACGACAGAATTGATATTTACGGTAATTAACGCTAAATGCCGTGTATTTCCTGCTCTCTTTTTCTAACTCTATTTGATGAAATGCCGAGCGAAGATCAATGTTAGAAAACCACGTGTTACCACCTAACGTCGATAAGATGTCGTCAATGCGGGGAATTGGGTAAGAATGTTTAATCAAAACCTTATTCAATTCACGGAAATCTATCACAGGACGCAAATCTCCTGACTTCTTTTTAACTACAATGACAGGGAAATTGAACTCAGAAGATGACTCCTCTATTATTCCCTGATCAAGCATATCGTTAGTTATTCTCATAACCTCTTCTTGGTACTTATGAGGTATTCTGTAGGGAGCTAAATTTAATACAGGCGCATCAGTTTTCAACTGAATATGATGCTTCAAGATATTCGTTACACCTATTTTTTCGCCTTCCAAAGTTACTACATCCCGGTACTTATTTAACAATTTAACTAAAGGAAATTGTACGTCATCTTCCTTGCATGAGATATCATTTACCGTCAACTCACGTCTTAACTCCTTTTCTCCACTTATTAAACCTGCATCTACTTCTGCATAGTTTTCCAACTCCTTATCATTAACAAGAATTTCACCTCTGCCACGAGTATCAGCATCCCACACAAGTTTACTATCGACTATGGCATTCCTTCCACCACATGTCGATTTAACTTTCGCCGTATCTGACCCCGCAACAAAATTTACTTCAACTTCACACGCATCTCTGAGCGCTGTGTCAACACTTGTTAAATACATTTCGCTCTCAATATCATCAGATTTTATCAATTCCACGTGGCATAGCATAGAATTCTCAGAGAGATACACTGTTTCCTCACTTGGATTCAAAACCATAATCGGTACCACACCGTCTTCATTTATTTGCACAATTGAATCAGCTATAAGAGCACCATTATCGAGACATCTTTTTATAATCATGTATTCTCCTGGCACTGGTTTCTTAAGGAAGCCATAAATGACATTAAGTGAATTCCCAGGCACTTCAGCCTGATTGCAATGAACGATTAATTGCTTCGTACTCAATATCTGTGCCTGAGCTACCGCAGCTCTCATGCTCTGTCTCTGAGCTACCTCAGCTCTCATTGTCTCGCAGTCAGCATTTTTTCTCCTGCAGTCAGCATTGTTTCTGCCGCAGTCATCATTTTTTAATTGACTCTTGGTCTTCCTGGCGACCGCAATCTCTGATAATAGACAATCACTCTTCACTATTTTTTGCATTACAGCTTCTCTGCTTAACAGAGGTTCCACATTTAGATCTTGAAAAGGAATTGCAACATTATTCCAAAGAAGTTCCTTCTCTCTGAAGTTTATTACGGCGTCTTTTAAGACGTCTCGACCTAGAATTAAATCATAATTAAATTTGGCTTCACGAACAATGAGTGCACTTGTTTTAATTACTTTACTTGTGCCGGGAATTTTAATAGCTAACTCCACTTCACCAGTGACGTCACTTTTTCCGTTCACGCCTTTCACTCTCAATTTACTCGGTTTTACTTCCTCACTTAGATTTTTAACCTGTCTGAAACTCAGAAGACACTTTTCTGAGCCGCTATCGAGCAAAGCGCTTAAATACTGGTCATTATTTTTGAGAATGATGGTCGGTTTGTTGGAATCCTTGAATGATATTAAACCAGCATCGTTTTTGTTAACATTCTTTACAACGGACACAGAAAAATATGATTCCACCGTTTTGCCTTGACCATGGTCATTTTCAAGCTCTTCTTCTTGTAATAAACTATATCTATTTTTACAGTTAAACACAGGGTCAACATACGATTTGGTTATTTCGGTGGTATCTGGGATTGCCACGGTCTCCAGTTTAACGAGTTTGGTACCGCTAATTAACTCGGGCTCAATCTGTTTCAAATCCCCCTTACTTCCTCCATCTAGCTTAAAAAACTACTTGACTCGGGTTCCGCCCAATGGACTTCATTTTTACCCCGATTTGAGTTACCTCTACCGCGTAAATACGCGTCATAACTTCTAATCTCCGAACCTGACGCTCTACAATTTTTTACAATGTGCGTTCCGCCACACGCGAAACATCCACGCGGAAATTGATCTCTTTGAGATCTCCACTCAAAGTTTCCTACTCTCGAATCTCCTCCTGAATATCCAGAATTTCCTGAAACCTGTACAGAACCAGAACTATTGTTCTCTGTTTTCATCACGTTACACTTTAAAGAACCACGTTCTCTATCTCCTACATAACTGTTAAAAACTCTACCTCTTTTACGGGTACTGCGTGCGGTCCACGGCCTAGGCATAATTCTACGTGCGCCTGATCTAAAATTTCTACGATAAACACCTAAACTGCCGTAGGAAACTTCACTTTGCGGACTTAGTACCGTCTCATCAACATTCTCATCAAATTCACTGGTAACTTCACCTACATATTCACTAGTTACCTCCCCTACATAACTTCCACTCTCCTGGCAGAATGCGTTACACCTACAACATCTGTAACCTGCTGTTTTTGACTTCGTCATTGTCGGTATTTCGTTAATACTTGTCACTCTAGGGTTACTAATACGTCCTGATCTTGTTACAGTAGCCACTGTTCGTATTATTTTATCATTACTCTCGTAGTAATCAGACATCAATCGATCCTACGTCCTCAATTAATTCAAAATTTACGTATTGCCAATGGAAGTCAAAGGTTAAAACTCAATCAAGGGTCAATCCAAAATTAAGGCATCACTGCGTGCCATTCACCTTGAAAATGTTATTCCTAAACTGCATCAATACGCAGAATACTTGATAATCCTACTTAAATTATTTTTTCCAATAGCAAAAAGAAAAATTGCCGTAATACACGTATTTTCCAAATGTCAAAAAATAAAAAAAAATGTGTCGAAATTCAAACCTAACTTACTCAAGAATTAATGTTGCACTCCGTCAAAAATAACTGGCACCTGTTAAAATCACAGCGCTTATTGCACCAATAATCACTTTTAATAAAATCACCGCCTAATAAAATAAAAAATTAACTAACGTGCCCAAAATGTCACTGACAGACTTAATAGCGTCAATACTACCTAAAAAATTAATTCATCAAATACCACACTCAAATTATTATTACTGTTCTTGCTGCTTATTCGACACCAAAATTTCTAAAAATTCATTTAAAAATCAGTATCGTACTCCACAACGATAATACACACGAAATGCAATCCTAAATGCAATGCAATACCATGTAATGCAATGAAATATACACAAAAACTACACACGTAAAATTATCAGCAATAGTAACCAATACTTCATCACTAGCATACGCTATGAAAAGCAAGAATTAGCGTCACGAATCCTGCAAATTAAAATTTTAGCAACACAATAAGACTTGTGCTTAGCAACAATAAGATCGCGCGGTGCGCACGTGACAGCTTCTGCTCACGTGATAGCTCAGAAAGAAAAAATATATCGCTGCTTCACAGCGAGAACGTGAATTTATCTCCAATTAAGGCTTCAATAGTTAAAACCAAGGTGTTCATGACACTTTCACTAACATTACTACTCAATTACTGTAAAATTTGAAACTTACAATGGTAATGTGTCGCTCAAAATGGGGTAAACTGCTAATCCGTCTTGACAGGCACAGATGTGTCGTCTACAATGCACAAAGATATACTGATGCCTATTGAGTTCTGACTGCAGAGCTACTCGGGAAGGGGTACGGCAAAAAGACTTCCGCAGCAATAATTGCGACAAAAAAACATGCTCTGCTCAGAGAACGAGACCGCTTGCATCTAGTTACAGAAAATGCTTTTTCCTAAAGACTTATCTGAGAACAAGGAAGACAACAGCAGCTCTCGTCGTCGTGGCAGGCAAGATGGGTGGGGGGAACAGTCAATGCAGGTACAGCAATGATGTCGGCTGCAAGCTGATACTTGTTTTTACACGCTGATACAGTGCACCACGCTAAGAGTTACACTATGAAAGTACGTGTCACTTCACTCGTACAGTTATCGATGTAAATAACACTGCTGCTGTTTTTGAGGCAAATGACACTTATTGAAGCAATTCACACTGCTACTGTTATTTATGCAACTCGTAGGAATTTATCTCAACACAATAAAAGTGTTTTTAGCACTTGCATCTGTAGAATTCACTTCTTCACTCAATGGTTGACGCTGGGAATGATGAGATCTTGATTTCAATAACTAATTCGACGTCCACGCCAGCTTCATATATCAAAATTCTTGTGCGCAACGGTGAAATATCTTGCAGAGAAATACGAATATCGTTGATAACTTCTTGTAGCAAAATTCTTGGCATGCCGATTCCGCGCAGCATTACCTTACACACAACCGTTGTCTCTTGAGGTTGCCAAAGTTGGTTGTTTCTTCCGGGGTACATCGATATTTTTATACTTGTCGAAATCTTCAGTAGTTGGATACTTGACATCCACTGATGTACGATGATGCTAATGATGATGGACTACGTGGGTTGAGTTCACCACATGCTGTGCCACCAAATGTACGTGCAGGTAAACAGGAAACACTTGTGAACTTGGCGCGGAGTTTATTTAGCTAGATGTTGACAGAAGGCGAGATGTTGAGGGATTGAGCAACTGGCTTCGACATTAGCAGCCTTTATATAAGTGACGTACAGATACAGAACGACGCGGAATACAGACATGTGCAGAGATGGCCGCACACTATGTCATGGCAAGTTTTGACGTTGGATCCGTTTTCACAAATATTCCTGTGAATGAGGCAATTGAAATAGTGTTGTCAAAACTATTTACCAACAAGGGCAGATTCAGTGGTTTTGACAGGCAGAGTTCCAAGAAACTGTTGGAACTGTTCGAGGCGTACTAATAAACAAACCATACGTGGCGTGCTAATAGATTAACAATCTCAAGGGATAGTTGAATAAGAAAAAAAATCATCTCCTGGATATTGTATATTCCAAGAGATGGCTGACAACTGATAAATAACTCAAATACCACTAAAGAATTCTTCGGAACTCCTGAATTATTACTTGAATCGAAGTACGAAAAAGAAAATTGAAACACAATCGCAAATGACTATCAAGTATTGAGAAAAGGTTAGTTACAGAGTAATTTGCAAAGAACATCGCGCAACACAGCTCGCAAGTCTAGAAACGCGTAAACAAACACGCAAAAATGAAATTCATGGCTTGTTCAGTATATGGACAGAACATGTTTAACTCTTTTACTCAAGAAATAAACACTAGCCTGCTATACAATGTCGGCGAGAGATGAGAAAAGAGCACGCTGGGCTTTTTTAACCCACTTTTTTGATTCGTGTTCATTTCGTTCAATTAAGAAAGTTTTCTTTAGTTAAGAAATGTCAGGAATACCCATGGAATATGATAGGACGCTTTTTGGAAACACAGTATGATATGATACCTCCCATGCGACAGGAAGGAAGCAGAAGACGAAATGCTTTATCGGCCTGACCTGTTCAGAAGTGCGTTGTGGTACATCATGTATTCAGATATCACTGGTCGTACAATTGATGAAAAACTCATTGCAGCCGTTCAATGTTAGTTAATCATTGCGCAAGTAAAAACAGCGAAGGAAAAGTTATGTACTCGTAGATATCCGATAACCCCGTGCATCATTTCGAATGCGTGATTTGTCCACAGACTCCACCCACTTTGAAAATTCGTTTATATATATAGAGTACATAGACTTCTGAGGGCAGCGCGAGTGCGCCTTGGGCAGTCGAGGCGGAGCGTCGTAGCGAAAGGTAGGACAGGTGTCGCTCTCACGTCCGGAAATCCAAGACGTTTGAGGGAACACGTCTCGAAATATTGAGTTTCCTGGCCCGAAATACTTACGTTACCTCTCTGCTAATCCTGATAATCGTAAAAATAAATCTGCTAATCGACAAACTTAAAGGGTGCCTTTATCGTGTAAAATTTGTGCCATAAAGTTTTCATTGACACAAGCACGTACTTTCCTCGTGAAACAGACAGTAAAATTTAAGAGAAATGAAGATTTTATTTTACACGAATTGAGAGTATGGTTCACATTCTGTAACACTGGATGGTGCGAATACTGCTTCGAAGATAGACAATTGCTATCAAAGGATATTTTCTTATCACATTTCCTCAGCGTTTGAAATTTACGCCTCGACAATATTTCTTGTAATCAATTTTTAAACTTTATGACTTGCTCAATTTCATGGAACTGATTATTTAGGTTTTGAGTGATTATACAGTAAAGGTTTGTTATTTCAAATGTCATACTACGTGAAGTTTGTTTTAACTGACATTACCTAGAACACACACTGAGATATTCTTACACATTCACTTGGTCCGGGTTGAAAAATATCCATTCTTCCCTTGAATCTTATATCAGTAAATTACAAACGTGATTTAAATGTACGTAAATGTTTGAGGAACTTATCGTTCCCAGAGTTATTCATAAATTTATCTTGGACCTTATCGCAAAATGAAACGTTTCGTTGCGCCATTTTGAAGTTGAATACAGATTTTTTAACTATAGGTATTAGGAAACTATTTTCCGACGCTTGATTATAGTAATAAGAATAAGTATTAATCGTTACAATCGCGGTACCTTTTTTAAGAGAGAATACTTCCGGAGGTAAACATTTAGAACCATGCTCTGCTTTTGATGATTCATTCTTACAATGGCAAGAAATAAATCTTCTGTGGCTTTAAACACGCTGAAATTTTGAGCGAAACAAGAGTTCGACAAGTTTGATAGCTTAAATTTCACGCATCAATTTCATTTTAACATCTATTGAAAGAATGTAAAAATATTCTCTCATCGCTAAATAATGCCGGGTGCGTTAGTGAAAGGAAAAATTTTCAAGGCTCGTAAAACAATGAAAATTAATGTATAAAATAGAATGTGTCTGGTATATAAATGATTAACATTAACAACCATTTGGTGTACAATAATCGAAATGAATTATTTTTTAATATAATGTCCTGTAAGTGGCCTCCATTCCGATGCGGCCGTGGAAATTGTTCATGACATTGTTCATGACACATGGGGCTCCTTAAAACGAAGGTGTATCAGTTGAATCCTCCCGGGAGCACTCCAGCCTAGAAACAGCGTATTCCAGATGAGATTGATGCGATTCCACTAATCATGTTGAGAAATGTCATAAACAATTTCCACGGCCGTGCGTCGTGAACAAATTTGCATGGTAAAGCTCAAAATTCAATTAATAGGTTGATGAGCTTATTTTTAACAATAGCTTACAATAGGCTTAAGCTCACGAAACTGTTGAGATCTTAAAGAGTTTTCGATACAGTCTCGAAATATTTTAAACTTTGGAATACTGTATTCGAAAGCAATTCAAATAACTAAAATGAACACACTCCATAAATACTTAATACTTGCCTTACGAATAATATAGTGTAGTCTATTTTGAAACCTTAACTAATCGCTTAAAAAAATAAACGTGTAATTATTTAACTTAATCTCTTGCCGCTCATTCAACTGCTGTTCTAACGGTAAACATTTTCAATAAATTACTGGTTCCGAATATAAATCAGTTTCTAGATCATCCTTTATGAAAAGTGCCGGAAACCGAGCGATGTTCTGTGCTGATGACACCCGGATTTGTTAGTTTTATTACAGCAGCGATGAATCGTTTGTAATAGAGCAGAGATTTTAGTGAATTAAGATTTTGAAATTGGAGGGAGCGTAAATACGAGTATATGGATCAACTATATATACATGGAAATTCTTAGAATGTGAAGTTGACATAAGCTCTACATCACAATATGTTTTAAGTTAAAGCTTGTGGTGGATAACATTGAAAAAACGAGTTCTTTGACCATTCATGTAAATTTAATTCCTGTTTTTAACGTAAGAAATTACCTGCGAATGGAAATTTGAAACAAATTATCGGTTGTTGGTTCGCAGTAAGTCCCGGAGTTTATATTTCGCAATAGTGGTAGAAGTTATTGAATTGTAATATCAATAATGGACTTGATACATTCAAATAAAACTCGGAAAGAATGATATTAATTTTAAGAATGAAACAAATGCAGGCGTGTCCTGCGTGTTTAGTTTCTGATGAAAACAGTGTGAGTGATACTCAATGTAACTTTTGCAACAGTTGAGTGACACGAAGATCTCAGCGTCCCGACCACGGATGACTTTTAGCGTGTCAAGCAAGTCACAAAAAGCCATCAAAATGCGATTAAATTTCTCGCTCTTAAGACAGAACACTTTGACTACAATTCGGAGAACATAAAACTAAATTACCCTGCACTCTGTAAAGGGCCTTTCACACGATCAGTTTTTTCGTCAGTCAACACTGACACTCACGGTTCCGCAACACCACATTTGGGCATGCGTGCTCTCTTTTGCTCTCTACTCGGCACTCGGCACTGTCAGGTTTGACTGCTGCTCTGCTTCTATTTGCGTGTCAGTGTTCGCCATGGAGCTAGGGTGTTCGCCCACCCGGCGTCTAGTAAGGATGGTTGCGATCGCTCTCCCGTATCAAATGGTCTCAGCCTGGTCTCAATGATAAATTAACTATTTTCGTGAACAGCCTGCTTTGTGGGAAGTACAAAGCAATGAATACAAGAGCAGAGATATGAGAAGCAAGTCGCTCAAATATGTTATTGAAGCAATGAATCAACACAATATTAGTTTACATGAGAATGGGTTGAAGGAAAAAATTAATACGATTCAAAAATAGTTTAGGAAAGAATTTAGAGCATTTACTTCCAAAAAATCTCTTATTTAGCCGAGGATAGCACCTGGATTCAAAGATGCGGGGAACAATAGTTTATTTTTTACAAGCCTATCACAATGCATTCGTCCTGTTTTAGTGTCAGCGCCATTTACAATGGATTTCCAATCTTATTTAATATTCACTCAGGAACTACTGCAAAGGTATAGTATTTTGTTTATTAGAATGAAAAAAATAAATATTTAACTGAAGTGCGATTTCAACAATTTGTCGGGCATTTCAAATAAAATAAAAAACTTTTTCCCTGAATTCTTAACATTCAATTTCAGCATGTAAATGTTTCCTGAAATACATTTAAACATTTATTAGTTTACCCGTACCGCTGTCACATTCACATGCATTATCAGATATCATCACGCAGTAATTTGAGAGGCCTATTATATTTCATAATATTTGCTTGCGGATACCAGATTTACGCATGCATTCTATCATACAGTTCTAATGAATGTGCGCTAGATTTCAATTGTTATTTCTATATCCTAGTCACTGTGTCGCTAGGAAATGACCGAATATAGTTCTTCAAGAAAAAAATTCCATTTACGAGCTATACTATTACACGCTGGTACATGCAAAACTGTATAGAACGAGCGGAAAATATTACCTACACTCGAAGTTATTACGAAGTTGATTATTACATTTGTAGTAGTTGTAGTATTTGTTATGTTTGGTGTGACCAAATTTTACAAATGCTGAAAAAGGAAGGAATGCGACAAATAATTAGTGAGCGAAATTTGGATAATTAGCCCTAACTTACTACAAATCCGGTTATGACTGTCATTTTCTGAATGTTTAGCCAGCCAATCTTTTACCCACTATTTCCGGTGTTTTTTCTTCTCTATGACCTCAAAGCTGAAGAGTATGCTTGCTTTGACTACGACGAATCTTTCTCGACAACGCGTAGTGAAGCACTGCCAAGCTTGTCAGTGACGCGCCTCTTCAGTCACGCGAACCTACGTGTGAATGCGAGTGTTTTGATCACACTGTCTGAGTGTCAGGGTTGACTGACGAAAAAACTGATCGTGGTCCGGTCACATCTGGAGTTTGAAGTGCTATCTTGTTTCCGAACCTTCAGGAGAGATCTCAACGAAATGAAGATAATTCAGCATTTAGAAACAAAATTGATTCCAGAATTTCTCAATCACAGTGATGAAATACATTATCGATTTGAACTCATTAGTCTTGAACTACTAAGAAGACTGCTAAGTCAACTAATCGAGATTACAATTTTGTGGTCGGCTTTAACAAAATGAGCCCTCGAGAGCTTTTCGACACTGACAATAGCGTTCGTACCATGACAAACAAACATGCTTTAACAAAATGAGCCCTCAAGAGCATTTCGACACTGACAATAGCGTTCGTACCATGACAAACAAACATGCTTTAATAAAATGAGCCCTCAAGAGCTTTTCGACACTGACAATAGCGTTCGTACCATACATATGTAACGACCAAAAATTAATACAAAATATTTTAGGGCGACTCGGTCCCTAAACGTATTTCCAGTTGAAATCTACAGAATCTAGAACGCGCTGCCACAAAATATCATTTGTGCTGAGGCCGTGAATCCGTTCAAAAATAGTCTCCGTCAATTTTGTGTAAGAAATTCCTCTAATTCTGAAGTATCAAATCGCGTGTTGATACGTACGTTAGAGAGATATGTAGATAATAAAATTTTCCCATAATTTACGAGGCAGTATAAAAATCTACTCAAAATATTCATAGTAAACTTTGGACTGTCTCGCTTGAAACGCATTGTCGAAGTTCCACAAACGAAAAGAACATGTAAAAGCAGTAGTTTTACAGACTTAAAATCTGTCGAATCATGGAACACACATAAGTTAAACACAAGCCTGTTTGTATGATGAAACGGATGTTTATTTGTGCGCAAATATCGATGACTACATGTGAGTATGGCTGCTCTTTATTCGCTACTTCTACTCATGAATCTGTGTGTGATGGGTGTCTCACAGCGCGGGACTTCGGTAACAGTACGAGAGCGGGCCATTTCTCTCATCTCTCTTACCATATTCTATCCTCACACTCGTGCTTAGTCCAGTGAGAGGTTTTCAAAGTAGAATAAAAGTATTATGGCCAAAAATATACCATCAGCTTATCAGTAATATATGACCAAAATGTATGATCAGTACTATGTGACAAAAAACATATGATGTGTAATATATTTTAAAAAAATTTTGAATATAGAAAAATGTAGGTATAACTTCTGACAATGCCTCCAGAATATAAGTTCCGATTTAATTGATGTTGTAATTGCAGCTTTATTGTCTCACACTCACCCAGAAGTTGAGAGTAAAAGGAATTTAATTCGCAACGCAATGAGTGGATCTGGCAAGGGTCTCCTTGGCCTGTGGCTGTACCGCAACGACGACCTGTGGACGGTGAAGGATCCCATGCAGGTGCGGGACGTAGTGTAAGAAACCCGTCAAAAGAGCATCCAGTTCTCTAAAGAGCATTCATTTCTCAGAAACTGTGTATCACTAAATTGAAATATAATAACAATTCAATATATTTAACCAGCACGGACTAAGGTGTTTTGGGCAACCAGGCATTTTCTTCCTTTTAAACAAAATTTCAATATGAATTTGTTTTGGTCCTACACTCATAATTTCCCGCATAAATTTACGTTTTGTTTGCGAATTATATATTCTAAGTGGATTTATTGCAACAGAGGGATGCTTCAGGCCTCAAATATGGACAAATTTATTTACAGCCCAAACAGTTTCTCCTTGCAACTTGAAAAACAGGATTTGTCAGTTAGCAAAATTTCCCCAACACTTTTCAGACGTAATTCGGACAAGGACAATTTTACAGTAAATGGAGTATCGGAATTAAATTTTTTAATAAATTCTGATATTTTCGTGTAGGAGTTCCCTAAGCCTATTGAAGAGGATCCCAACGAGGACATCGAGGCGCTGCACCACGAGATGCAAGCCGGCCCGTCCACATCTGGCTCGACTCAAGCGCTGGGTTCTCAAACCAAGGCTCTGCAGGAGGCAAAAGACGCCAAGACAATTAAGACTGATGGCCAAGAGCAGCAGAAGTCATCAAATGAAATTGGGCATCAAAAAGATAGAGAACGCGTGCAAGTGCATGAGCGGGTTCAATCATCTTTGAACGATGATGTCTACACGCCGTCCTGCAACTCCGTGGTATTCAGCCTTAAAAACCAAGTCGGTGGACTTGCTAAAGCTCTTCACGTGTTCAAGGTGCGTAATAAATTTTTCGGACGATAGACTCGTACAATGACTTTAATTGTTAGGTGAGTAAATGCCCAGCAACAAGCAAAGATCATTTGGATGTAACGATGCTAATATTTTATTTGTGTTCCTACGTCCACTGAAAACGTTCAAACGTTTGCTCAAATTGCATAGACTATGAAAAACTGTTGAAGATTGCTTCTGAAAATTATATTTTTTCGGTAATAACACCAAAATGATGTTCAGCAAAAGTGTTCTGACGTGATGAGAAAAAACTTTTCTTACATGTACGAAAAAGAATTACTTCATGAATTGAGACCTTCATCTATGCGCTCGTGTTTCATTTCTACGGTCGACAGCAAAAAGGCATCAACGTGGTGCACATCGAAAGCCGTCGTCACCCCCACCGTGAGTCGCAGATGGAGTTCCTGGTTGATATCGAGTGCGACAACCCGCAGATGGAGGAGGTGACCAAGCAGCTCAAGCGCCAGGTCTCGTGCCTGAGCCTACACGAGTACGACCGCGGCGACCAGTTTCCAGAGCCAGTAACATGCAGCGAGCCCGACGAGTCTAGCTTCGGTGAGTGACAAAAGAGTTCTGGCTTTTATAATCTAATTTCAACGAATCTAACTTTGGTCTAAGATTAACTGAATTAATCCTGATAAACGTTGTTTTATTGAGAAGAAAAAGTCCCTGCTCTGGTGAATTAGTGTAGACGAACCTACTTTTAGCGAAAAAAAATTAGAGCGTCAGACTGGTGCAGTTATCGGATCAAAGCAAGCATTGAAGAGAGAAAAAAATGCAGTTCTATCTTTTGACTCTGAAGAATTAACACAATTTACAAAATATGCAAAGTCAATTATATTGCTATCAAACATTTAAACATGACACGTAAGTAAATGTACTTGTTGAATTCTATCATGATTGCATTACTGAACACATTGCATTGAAAAATTTCAATGCGAGGCTCCTAGGATGCAGTTCTTAAATGAACTCATGGATTCAAAAGACGAATAATGAATATTATAAGAACATACATACAAGAAAGAGCCAAATGTTGTGAGTGTAGCAATGTATGCGGTAAAATTATTTGAATTAACGAGAATCAAGATTAGTATTAACAAACGAAAAGCATTATGAAGAGTTCAATGAACATGATTCATTTACAACAAAAGGATTCTCAGTAACATTTCGTCTCTTAAAGAGAAGAAAAATTATAGAATTGCTCAGCCAGAATTGGATTCAACACTTTCTGCGTTTGGTCCACTTAATCTCTGCATCTGCGTTCCTCCCTCAAGAGCTAAAGAAATAAAAAAGTCAGCAAAAAATCAAGCATTTGACTAAAAAAAATCGTTAACTTTTGCGCAACGATCATGTACAAAGCAATCGGCTACAAAATTAAAGCACCTAAGGGTTTAAAAAAAAACCCTGGAGAAGTGTTCGCAATGGGCACGCAATTTTCTCTCTTTTACGAAACCATTGTCAGTAAATAATGTCAAAGGGTTACGAAGTGATGGTCTTTGATCACCTATTATTTGCTTCACCAGATATGGGAGACTCTTGCCCGTGGTTCCCAAGGAAAATTGCCGATTTGGACCACTTCCAGACCGTGCTCATGTACGGCTCGGACCTCGACGCCGACCACCCAGTAAGTTGCTGTTATTCAGTCTGTGTTGCCGAGTGGGATCAGTCATGGCTGCTCACTGAATTCAGTCAGTCTTATTTAAAAAGTTAAATCATTTTTAAATTTCGAGCTGCATGACGACTCGCTTCACTAAGCTGCATAACAATTAAATATAACACCAAGGCGATATAAGCCTGTCTTTGATTGGAAAATTTCAAAGCTCGAGAACGACAATGTAAGTTTTTAACTCAAGTGAAGTTCTTTCGAAATGAATAAATAGGGCTAAGTATTTTAGCAGTTATGTAATCTTAGAGCAGGTGGAAGTAACAAATTAATTCGGTTATTGCATTTCCATCATTTTCACACCACACATGAACAACTGTACCGAGAACGTACTCGTATTAATTTTAACTGATTTTTCAAAACCAGCATCTAGCAGAGTTCAGAAGAGCGGCCGGTATTTGGCGAGTCCCGTGTTAGGTCTGCTTCAGACTTGAGTTAGGCATGCTGCAGACTTGAGTGAGTCATGCTGCAGACCTGAGTTATTAAACTTGGAGAGCGGCTGACAGCGCCGAGTGCAAGACCAATGCGCAGATTTGGTCACCCAGTAACGGGTCCCAACCAAGGAGGTTTAATAGATTATCCAACATCCTTGGTCCCAACACACCAGCAGCAAGTGCCTTATTAATTAGGGGCCGCATGCATCCGAATGAAGGCAGGAATTTCACAAGCACAGCGCGCCTCTGCACGTGACGGTTCAGTTCAATGCGGATCACAGCAATGCCACCCCTCGAATAATAGTGCGTTATTGTATGGAGCAAATTTGAAAGGCGCTCCTCAACACCTTTTACAATCTTAGAAATGAAGCGAAGTTCTGGAAGAGATTCATTCAGAATATTTCCCCCTCCTATTAATTTCAAAAAATTAGTAAATTTTATTTATTTCGAGAAAATCCTTGCTAAATATGCACAGAAAGAACAAAGGCTCATGCAGAAAAATTCTGTCTCACTCATTTACGGGGAATTTTTTCAGAAATTCAGTTTTTTTCGAGACAGACAGACTAAAATGAATTTCTTCCTCGAGCGGGACATCATGCTCAAGAGAAACTTGCGTCAAAAAAATCATGAATTCAGAGCGGCCGGACTTGTCTGGACTCAAAATCCTCGACAGCCCTTTTGAAGGGAGCTTCAAAGCAGAGATTATGCACGTCGAGGTCTTCTGTAATACGAGGGGTCATTAGAGTGGGAGCACTGCGACGGAGAGGCAAAATCTAAGGCAGAAATTTTTACGGTATTATGGGCGATGGGTTACCAGTATTTTCGTCGCTTAATAATACATGAGCTACTAGGCGCTAATGTTATAGGCGCTTTGTTGTCTCTTTATCTGCGGTATTTGCCCTCTTGGCTACTGTAATGAAGTGGCGTCTCGTAGACGCCCACCTCGCGTGAAGCAGCTCGTCATGGGTGAGTGGCACACACGTTGCCAGAGATATACAGGTGCATAATAAGCGCCCTAATACGAGCTAGAATCTAAACAGCGCCCATATGAAAGGCGCCCTCGAGTCTATTTCATCAGATAATTTACACCTGCTGGGTAGATAATTATTTATCAATTTTCAAGAGAACGACTTACAGTTGACGTGACTGAGCATAAATTAATTAAAAAAATGAAGAGTATTTTATAGTTTTACTAGAACACAACATTTATATGCATTTTAGAGTCAAAATCGGAGTCCTGGCTTAAGAAAAGCGTAAAATATATTCTCTAGCAATACGAGGTGTTAATTAACACGTACATGGGGACTCATAGACGTCCACTTAGTAATTATGCTTGTTTATTACTAACCAGTTTAAAACAGCATACCAACATCAAATGAGGTCTCGAGAGACTGAAGAGGAGAGACCATTTAATATCGGCTAAAGAAAACGGGGAGTTTATGTACAAGGTGTGTTCCCGCGCATGAAACCCTGCGCAAAAAAACAACATGCTACGCATAATGTGAAAGAAAATACTAAAAAAATTAAATAGGTCTGAAAATTGTTAAATAGGAGCTCGAAAGATAGAAGTCCCAAAGGCCTATCTATTGCTAAGGTAACTGAACAGTATCTCTCAAGGGACCTCAATCCTCATAGCATACGATAGACCAACTCAACTCACCTGCCCCTGTAACATATTCCCTGAAGGCTGTCCACACAGTAACGCAGAGCCTTGGTGATCCACTGAATTTATCCTCTGAAGTGCAAATTAGCCTTCTACGAGCGTCGAAGTAAATCGTTTTCCGGCGGATTATTATAAAATCTTCACGAATTTTCATATTTTCAACGACTGACTTCGACAACCCAGATCAGCAAAAGTGTTTAGACGATAAGGGATTATGAATTATAAAAAAATATACGAACTTATTTCGTTTACTCAAAACTCGTAGCTAACGATAACGCTAATGCCCTGCGATACTTACATCATTGCAATGTTTTCCTCCGTATTTTGTATGAACCAAGGACTGCAGAAGATTTCTGGCACCGTCTGCACCAATGAGTGCACAATATGATTTCTACATAGTAGTGAACATTTTGTCTTCTCCCTCTACAGCTCGGTGGAATGTAGAGCCGTCACTCGTTGTCGGTCATGGCTCGTAATTCTCCTTCTCTCCAGTCCTGATTCTGCGAAGTGATTAAGGGATAAGAAAATATTTTGGACACTAAGAGTGAAAAGAGGGAAGCACCTTTTAGCGAAGAATTGAGGAAGCTGGAAGTTTTTGCACATGGCGTGTCCCCACACCCTGCTCATAGAAACCGGGATTGAAAGAAGTTTATGTAAAGCAAATATATATATTTAAATATATCGGCCACGTATATTAGTTAGTAATATTCGTCAATGCACTTGAAGAACATAACAAGTCTCATCTCACTAACGTACATAGTAGATTACAAATATCAGAAGTGCCTAGTACATCGCAAGCACCTTACGTACCTAGTACATAACAAATACCTGACGTATTTAGCAGTACATCACGAGCACCTGGTGTATCTAGTAGACCAATAGTATTTAACCTCCTTAATACGTCCCAAACATGTGATGTACATGGTACATCAGAGTCACATTCACCCAGTACAGAAACGTAGTTCACAACAGACACTATTGAACACGGGGAGTCACAAACACCCAGAAAGTTACAGACACAACCACGTACCTACCACAGGCCGAGAAGCCTTTGACATTCCTTTGCCGTCAGTGCTGCAAGCAATACACAGGTGTGGGTGGGACAAAATAATGGAAAAACCTTGGAAAAGTAACAAATATTTTTTAAAATTATGTAGGTCAATTTTTTTATGTATTTACAGTCGTAATTTTCCGTAATTCAAACAAATTGTGAATTGAATCCGAAGGAATTTCAGCTCATTCTTCAGTTAAAACACCCTCCAGTTCTTTTAACGACGATGACGGCGGAAATCGACTGCAGAATTGAATCTCCAAAACCGACCATAATTACTCAACAGTGTTAAGGTCTAGGGATTTTGGTGGCCATATTAGATGCTCAATTTCATTAGAATGTCTCTCGTGCCGTTCTTTATCAATTCTAACTGCATGGATTGGGGCACTATCATCTTGAAAGATGGCGTTCCTCTCCGGAAACTGTGTTTGAACTATAGGATGAACTTGGTGGCCCAAAATTCCTAAATAGTGTCGGCTGCTAATTCATCCATGAAGGAAAATCATCGGCACGGCGGAATTCTAAGGAATAGCACTCCAGATCATCACAGAACCCCCGCCATGTTTTACGGTTGGGAAGAAGGCAGTCTGGATTAAAGGCTTCTTTCGGCTCTCTCCGAACGTACACACGGCTGGAGGTCTGAAAAAAGGTAAAAATGATTCGTCAGAGAAAATCACATTTTCCCATTGCTCGACGGACAATTCTGGAGGTTTCTACTCCACTCTAAACGCTTCGAAATATTTTTCTTAGAGAGCAGAGGTTTTCTAATTGCGGCTCTTCCGTAGAATGCAGATTTGTGCAGCTCCCGACGAACAGTTTCTGTGGAAATTGGGTTTTGCAGGTGTTCATTGAGGTCTGCAGTGATTTTCTACTCTCTGTAACAATCCTATTTAGAGTCCGATGGTCTCTCTCAGACAAATTCGACTTTCGGCCAGACTTGTACTTTGCTGAGGACGCCTTTCCTTCTCTTTCAAAGGCAGTCATTACTTTTGAGACAGTAGACAGACCTCTTAAAACGTCAAGCATTCGAACAGTTTCTGTTACTCTAGCATGTGCACCTACCATACGAGCACAAACAATTTAGCCTCTCTGAAAGTCAGAGAGATCTGCCATTATAAGGTTATAACCAAATTTTTCTTTCAGATATATAAAAAACAGTATATTTAAATAAAATATCAAACAGCTAGAACAATGAACAATAAAACATTAATATATGTCAGGTTTTGATTGTTTATAAAATATTCAAAGATTATGACTCCAAAATGTATGGGGATTTCATTATTTTGTCCAACCACTGCAGGAGTGAGTATTCGTTTTCCAGCGTCGGCGTGCAGTGGCACTGTCACTGAGGGTAATTGTTGTATAGTTTGTCAAGATTTCCTGGGTATGCCTCCTGACTATGATCCAAAGGTTGGCCGTCTTTGAGCCTGAAACATGAAAATTGCTTGACGAAAACTAAATTTATCCCAGAAGGTATCTCCTGAAGCAATGTTGAATGAAACGGAAATCCTAAGACACCGACCCACTGAAGTACGATGTAAATAAACACTGTGTACAGACGAGGCACGTCATGATCACTACACAGGGTCAACAGTAAATTGGCAAGGGAGTTGAAGCTACGTCTTTAAAATCAAAATTCTAGGGCCGAAAAATAGATGAGTCTGTAACGTCTGTAACGCGTGATAAATAGATACGTGAAATGACTGGATTTGTACAGCAAAGCGGCGAACTCGTAACAAAATCTTGAATTCTTTTGTCCAACCTTCAAATGCCGCTAGCTGCGTACTATTCTCCGTTGCGAGCAGAACGTGCTATAAATTGGGTCATTCATTCATCTGAACTGATTTCTACTTATTAAGTTAAATACTCGTATGCACCAGGGAGTGGCCTCAGAGTATTCTTCAGATCAACTCGTAGCATGCATGTGCGAGTGCGAGTACGCGAGTGTGTGTTATACGGTAATGTTCGTTGATCTGTATATATGAGGCGAAGTACGGCGCCAGACGACCACAAGTATAAAGGCGATATAGGACGCCTGTTAACTAAATATATGTACTGTATTCAGATGAAAGTGCTCATGATATAATGGTCGCCCTAAGAGATCAATATGAGTGGGTACTCGCTTTTGTAAATATGTCAAAGGAAGGCACCCATGATTTCCGATAATATTTGAGAGGCGCTTAGAATTACCGATGATGCAGCTTATAATTTCTGAGAATGGCCCTGGCAGATAGCTTAGATGGCTTATTATGGCCAGTCATGCATTGCAGCTCCACAAATGAGATTGTCTCAATCGCATTGCTTCAGAGAGCGTTGATGTAGTGTAGGATGGTAAGTAAATAGTTGCTTCTGGGTAATTATTTGAACAATTCAAAATGCGCATAAAAAACTTATTTTTAGCCAAATCACTCTAAAAGCCCTCGAGATGTGAGAGTTTATAATTAAATGTTCGGCTCATTCTAACCCTGACAAAGGACAGTTACTTGTTTCGGGTAACCAAATATGGTACTTTCTGGTAAGTTAGTTCCATGAAAATTTCCAGTTCAGATCGTTTCAGCGCTATAAACAATCTTGAAGCGCTTCAAGACCATAGCTTCTCCAACACACGAGATGCACGCAAGATCTGCGGTGTTGTTATGGCAAAACAGTGGACTGAAAGCGACTGCTAAACAGCACCAGCACAGTAACAACAGAACACTAACTTCTCCGCGCTCGCCTTTGCAAGAAACAATAGAGGGAAATGAAGGCGGACTTAGGAGGGCGGCTTCTGCTGAGGCTGCCGCTGCAAGTGCTTGCAAGCGATTGTAATTTAGCTTATCTGTAAAAGGAAAGAATAATCAAAAACTGTTGAAGGAACACATAGCCTGTTTCTCAAATAATCAAAATTGTAGAGTCACTTCTTTCGAGGTCGTTTAGGCATTCGGATACGACTGCATCCATATTTACTGTAAAATCCCCAAATGTTCCGGAGTAATAGTCAAGAAATGATTCATTCTAACACAGTGTCCAGAAAACCTCGCCAATTTACCTTGCGTAATAAATATGGAGAAAAACGCTCTGTTGCGTTTTAAATGTGATTAAATTAATCATGGGATGCTCACATGAACTTTATTATATCCATGCAGTATAATGTTAGATTACATACTCAGGATTTAAACAACAAGCCTGAATTAAATATTTTCAACTCTTCCAACAATTCGTATTTCATTCGGCTACAAAAACAGAGAGAAAGCCGGACAAAGTGGTAGTAAAAAATGAACAAATGAAGTTTCATAATTTCTAATAGATGAGAAAAACAATTAGAAGGAAATTGGATATGCTGTACAGTCAATTCTCGAGTTATACGAGCAATATGTAATGAAAACCTGAATTTGTAAGGATACAATTATTTCTATTTTTCAGCTATTTACACGCTTGATTTGAGTTAATTATAACCGTGGACAATGGGTACTCTTACTTATACGTAGAAGTTTAGACTCGTATGAGATAATATATTACTTGAGGATCTACTGCATATTTGTAGAGCGAATGTTGATGTACGAGACTGTCCGATAAATCATTTTTGCCACTCTCTCCCTTCCTCGTATTTCATACGACTTAACCGAGCTCTGACACAAGGGTAGTTAGCGGAAGTTTGCCAAGTTTAATGTTAAACAAGTATTATCGTTCGGTAGGCAGAAGAACAAGCAGGGACATGAGTTTATCGCGTCTTTACAAATTATATTTCTCTCAAAGTTCGTTAGTGGGTTTTGCCCCATTGTGGAATCGGAATTGGAAACAGAATAGTGTGTGAAAGGCTCAATTGCTCACTGCTATAGATTTTAAATCGAGAGTGATCAAGTTACGAAATATATTCACAATCAGTATTAATTAAATCCGTATAAGATCCTTGCAAGCTTATGAAGTGTTTGAAGCTATTTGCAGAATATTATGACCACGTCAATTTCCCGACCTGCGCAGGGCTTCAAAGATCCTGTGTACCGCAAGCGGAGGAAAATTTTCTACGACATAGCCATGAAATACCAATTGTGAGTAGAGCATGAAGTATCGACCGTGAGTAACGCGCGATGTGCCGAGTGTGAGTAACGCGTGATGTGCCGAGTGTGAGTAACGCGTGATGTGCCGAGTGTGAGTAACGCGTGATATACCGACTGTAAGTAACGCGTGATGTGGCGACTGTAAGTAACGCGTGATGTGGCGACTATGAGTAACGCGTGATGTGCCGACTGTAAGTAACGCGAGATGTGCCGACTGTGAGTAACGCGTGATATACCGACTGTAAGTAACGCGTGATATACCGACTGTGAGTAACGCGTGATGTGGCGACTATGAGTAACGCGTGATGTGCCCACTGTAAGTAACGCGTGATGTGCCGACTGTAAGTAACGCGTGATGTGCCGACTGTGAGTAACGCGTGATGTGGCGACTATGAGTAACGCGTGATGGGCTCACTGTGAGTAACGCGTGATGTGCCCACTGTAAGTAACGCGTGATGTGCCCACTGTGAGTAACGCGTGATGTGCCGACTGTGAGTAACGCGTGATGTGGCGACTATGAGTAACGCGTGATGGGCTCACTGTGAGTAACGCGTGATGTGCCCACTGTAAGTAACGCGTGATGTGCCCACTGTGAGTAACGCGTGATGTGCCCACTGAAAGTAACGCGTGATATACCGACTGTAAGTAACGCGTGATGTGCCGACTGTGAGTAACGCGTGATGTGGCGATTATGAGTAACGCGTGATGTGCCGACTGTGAGTAACGCGTGATGTGGCGACTGTGAGTATCGCGTGATGTACTGACTGTGAGTAACGCGTGATGTGCCCACTGAAAGTAACGCGTGATATACCGACTGTAAGTAACGCATGATGTGCCGACTGTGAGTAACGCGTGATATGGCGACTGTGAGTAACGCGTGATGTACTGACTGTAAGTAACGCGTAATATACCGACTGTAAGTAACGCGTGATGTACTGACTGTTAGTAACGCGTGATGTGCCCACTGTGAGTAACGCGTGATGTGCCGACTGTAAGTTACGCGTGATGTGCCGACTGTGAGTAACGCGTGATGTGCCGACTGTGAGTAACGCGTGATTTGCCCACTGTGAGTAACGCGTGATTTGCCCACTGTGAGTAACGCGTGATGTGCCGACTGTAAGTACCGCGTGATGTGCCGACTGTGAGTAACGCGTGATGTGCCGACTCTGAGCAACGCGTGATGTGGCGACTGTGAGTAACGCGTGATGTACTGACTGTAAGTAACGCGTGATGTGCCGACTGTGAGTAACGCGTGGTATGGCGACTGTGAGTAAAGCGTGATGTGCCGACTGTAAGTAACGCGTGATGTGCCGACTGTAAGTAACGCGTGATATACCGACTGTAAGTAACGCGTGATATACCGACTGTAGGTAACGCGTGATATGCCGATTGTAAGTAACGCGTGATGTGCCCACTGTGAGTAACGCGTGATATACCGACTGTAAGTAACGCGTGATGTGGCGACCGTGAGTAACGCGTGATGTGGCGACTGTAAGTAACGCGTGATGTGCCCACTGGGAGTAACGCGTGATATACCGACTGTAAGTAACGCGCGATGTGGCGACTGTGAGTAACGCGTGATGGGCTCACTGTGAGTAACGCGTGATGTGCCCACTGTAAGTAACGCGTGATGTGCCCACTGTGAGTAACGCGTGATGTGCCCACTGAAAGTAACGCGTGATATACCGACTGTAAGTAACGCGTGATGTGCCGACTGTGAGTAACGCGTGATGTGGCGACTATGAGTAACGCGTGATGTGCCGACTGTGAGTAACGCGTGATGTGGCGACTGTGAGTAACGCGTGATGTACTGACTGTGAGTAACGCGTGATGTGCTGACTGAAAGTAACGCGTGATATACCGACTGTAAGTAACGCATGATGTGCCGACTGTGAGTAACGCGTGATGTGGCGACTGTGAGTAACGCGTGATGTACTGACTGTAAGTAACGCGTAATATACCGACTGTAAGTAACGCGTGATGTACTGACTGTTAGTAACGCGTGATGTGCCCACTGTGAGTAACGCGTGATGTGCCGACTGTAAGTAACGCGTGATGTGCCGACTGTGAGTAACGCGTGATGTGCCGACTGTGAGTAACGCGTGATTTGCCCACTGTGAGTAACGCGTGATTTGCCCACTGTGAGTAACGCGTGATGTGCCGACTGTAAGTACCGCGTGATGTGCCGACTGTGAGTAACGCGTGATGTGCCGACTCTGAGCAACGCGTGATGTGGCGACTGTGAGTAACGCGTGATGTACTGACTGTAAGTAACGCGTGATGTGCCGACTGTGAGTAACGCGTGATATGGCGACTGTGAGTAAAGCGTGATGTGCCGACTGTAAGTAACGCGTGATGTGCCGACTGTAAGTAACGCGTGATATACCGACTGTAAGTAACGCGTGATATACCGACTGTAGATAACGCGTGATATGCCGACTGTAAGTAACGCGTGATGTGCCCACTGTGAGTAACGCGTGATATACCGACTGTAAGTAACGCGTGATGTGGCGACCGTGAGTAACGCGTGATGTGGCGACTGTAAGTAACGCGTGATGTGCCCACTGGGAGTAACGCGTGATATACCGACTGTAAGTAACGCGCGATGTGGCGACTGTGAGTAACGCGTGATGTGGTGACTGTAAGTAACGCGTGATGTGGCGACTATGAGTAACGCGTGATGGGCCGACTGTAAGTAACGCGTGATGTGCCGACTGTGAGTAACGCGTGATATACCGACTGTAAGTAACGCGTGATGTACTGACTGGGAGTTACGCGGGATGTGGCGACTGTAAGTAACGCGTGATGTGCCCACTGGGAGTAACGCGTGATCTACCGACTGAAAGTAGCGCGTGATGTGGCGACTGTGAGTAACGCGTGATGTGGCGACTGTAAGTAACGCGTGATGTGCCCACTGGGAGTAACGCGTGATATACCGACTGTAAGTAACGCGTGATGTGGCGACTGTGAGTAACGCGTGATGTGGCGACTGTAAGTAACGTGTGATGTGGCGACTATGAGTAACGCGTGATGTGCCGACTGTAAGTAACGCGTGATATACCGACTGTAAGTAACGCGTGATATACCGACTGTAAGTAACGCGTGATGTGGCGACTGTAAGTAACGCGTGATGTGCCCACTGGGAGTAACGCGTGATACACCGACTGTGAGTAACGCGTGATATACTGACCATAAGTAACGCGTAATGTGGCGACTGTAAGTAACGCGTGATGTGCCGACTGTAAGTAACGCGTAATGTGCCGACTGTAAGTAACGCGTGATGTGGCGACTGTAAGTAACGCGTGATGTACCGACTGTAAGTAACGCGTAATGTGCCGACTGTAAGTAACGCGTGATGTGGCGACTGTAAGTAACGCGTGATGTGCCGACTGTAAGTAACGCGTAATGTGGCGACTGTAAGTAACGCGTGATGTGGCGACTGTAAGTAACGTGTGATGTATCAAGTGTGAGCAAGGCGTCAAGTTGTGATTGTGAGAATTGCGTCGTATCCCAATTCTTAGTAACGCATGAAGCACCGACGTCTAATCAGCAGTAACTGTGTGTGAGTGTGTGTGTGTTGTGTGCGCGCGTGTGTGTGTGTGTGTGTGTGTGGAGCAAAAAGTACCGACTGTGAGCAATGTATCGGAAGCCATCGAATGTGACCCACAGACGCATTATATCTCAGAACTAGATTCAGTTCCGTAAGTTTCAGATCAAAATAACAAATTTTATTTGAAGATGAAGACACCGTTCATGTTCAAATATAGCGGTAAATTATTTTTGTTGAGCAATGAAAACTCTGAGAGATTTTGTCTAATTCAATTCAGAGAAAAAGGAGAGCAAACCTTTTTAAGAGTGAATTACATTTGTTGTAAATAACATTTTAAAATATTCAAATTCTACATAGAAACTTTGAAAGATGCATTCCATAAAATGAATTAATTAATTTCTCATCAGTAACGTTTCTTCAATCAGAAAATGAAGTAGTAGTATGATTTATACCTCTCGGGCTATTCAACTGAAGCTATTCCAATCAAATGAGTAGCGCTGGCTGTCAAACAATTCACGTTGCCAAGTGTGCGGCTGCGACGACGTGAGTTGTTTGAAAACACGACCTCGCGGATGCGACTCGTAACTGTCCATCTCTCGCGCAGCGGTCAGCCGATCCCGAGGGTGAAGTACACCAAAGAGGAGACCCAGACGTGGTGAGTGCTGGGGTACCGTTTCTCTAATTTTAATACATGCATTTATCGCTTAGTGCATGTTTCAAGTTCTTCACGTGTTAAAATAAATAAAAAATCACTGAAATTTTTTTTTACTGAACCAATGACAATCGTTAAATTTCTACAAATCTGTCAGTCTATAAATGAAAATTCTATACCTGTAGTAGTTTTTATGAATGCTTGTTCAATGATATAGAACCCCTTTTCTATTTTTGAACTGATTTGTTTTGCTGTCTTATAAGCAAAATTTGATCAAAAGTAGAGTATGTGTTTAAAATGATACAGAATTTTTTTTAAGGAAAATCACGTTTACGGAACCATGTGTGTGCACAGGAACACGATCTTCCGCGAGCTGCACAAGCTGTACCCCACACACGCCTGCAAGGAGTACAATGAGAACTGGCCTATGCTAGTCAAGCACTGCGGCTACAGGTGTGTCATTTGATATCTGTTCGGAAAATACTGTGTGATGAAGTTTTTCTTCTTAGGGTAGTACCAGTACTAGAATGTTATTTATGTTTGTCGCCGAGCGCAAAAATTGAAAAGGAGTATATTTATTACCCATATTATGCAAAACTGTAATAGGATACATTAACAGCTTAGTGAAGAAGGAATCACCCATGAATATTAATACCTTGTATTTTCATAACGGAATGTTATATTATTACAAAAGTGAAATAGCAAAAATAGTTCAATAATTACAAATCATTCAAGGGTATTCATCTTCTTGTATACATTCAATTTAAATGACTGAGGTCAAGCAGTTCATGTTGAAATAACCGAGGTGATGCGTAACTTTGGGTTACTGAACTAGGCATCGATAATGATAATATACAAACCAATTCTTAAATTTTGTTGTTCAGTTACAAAAATTTAAATATCAAAAAAACTCATTAACGTGAAAACAAACCGCCATAGAAGCAAGCAGTCATAAAAAATTCTGCTATAAATGCATACCGTCATAAAGGCATTCAGCCATTAAGGCCACCACCATAGGGGTGCATCGCAATAAAAGCACATCGCCATAAAGGCACCTAGCAATGAAGGCACACTGCCATAGAGGTGCATTGCCATTAATATCAATGCACACTGCCATAGAAGCACATCACCATAAAGGTACACCGCCATGAATACACATCGCCACAGAGGCATTTTGCCATAAAGCACATGGCCATAAAGGCACATTGCGATAGATGAACATTGCCATTAAAGCACGCTGCCATGGAAGCACATCGTCATAAAACCCATCGCCATAAAGACAAATAGAAATAAAGGCCAATTGTCATAGAGGCATTTTGACATGAGCCACATCGCCATAAAGGAACATTTTCATTGAAGCAGACTGCCATAGAAGCATATCGTCGTAAAGGTACACAGCCATTATCGCCATAAAGACAAATCACCATTAAGGCACATCACCATAAAGGCACATCACCACTAAGGCACATCACCATAAAGGCACATCACCATAAGGCACATCACCATAAAGGCACATCACAATAAAGGTACATTGCCCTAGAGGCACACTGCCAGTAAAGCACGACGCTGCTGGTAGACACTCCTACCTTCCAAATAGTTAGACTTCATTAAAGGCATCAACTACCAGAAGGTTCTCATGTTAGTGTCTTGGAAAAGGTAGAACATGCGCAACTGATTTCATCGAAGCGCTAGCTGCAGTCATCGCATTTCTCGCCGTAAAACTTTGATTTTCATATAAACTATTACTTATTTACAATGTTATTTAGAATAGTATTCGAAATAATGAGTATGCTGAAACATATGATTATAGAAAATTATTATACACAACTGTAATTAGAAGCTAGAAATGAAAAATAATATCCTAAACATTCGTAAGAGCGTTTCGGGATAAATCCAATCAGTTGAAAACAAGGTTAGGCATGGTTTTACGTAAAAAGTACACAATACGTGAATTAACACAAACAAATTTATAGGTTAAGTGGAGATAAGCAAGGGAAAAAACTGGACGTGTCATTGAGTGTGGGTTTTCCCTATAAAATATACAGTGATTCTAAAAATGCACAAATCAGTGAGCTCAGCCCACGCCCTTCAACCGAAAAATGATCCCTGGTGATTTTTTAATCTTAATTAAATGTCTGGGGGGGAGTGACAGAACGCGGAGGCTGCCGTGGCGTTACACCCGTACGATAGCTGACTCCGCTGTGCTTTAAGATCTTCAGTCCTAATTGGCACGGCCAGTGCAACCGACGTACTTCGACGCACACTGCGCACAACTTTTTTCGTTAACGGTTGGGGATCGCAAAGCGAAGAGAGTTTTCATTAAAGCTAAAAATATTTGTATCGAATTTGTGCGCGATTATCACGTGCTAGGAAATATTAAATCACTTGAACACAAAGTTCTAATATTTCGTTAGTTTTTCATTAAAGAGCGCCAAAAACGGAAAGAAAATGTACAATTTATTAATTGTTATGGGCAGTCAGACAGTCAATAATAATGTTGGAAGACTTTAAGGAATAATTCAATCTACTACATGGACTACTATAGACAACTAAAATAGTGTACCATTAAAATATCATCTGTATCATTATTTTTATTGAATCTTATTCGGAAGAACATTAATGAACTATTACCTTATGATTTTAAGAAAAATAAGTAATTTATAATGAGAAAGGAGATGCTTGCCTGGATATTAGCCGTTTATGTCTTTCCTGTAGTAGTCCTGGGTTGGTGATCGCAAAGCGTGGTGTATTGAACTGGACTTTTGCCTTAATACTAACTCCCAATTTTACTTTTCCCAGGGAAGACAACATCCCTCAACTGGCGGATATCGACGCTTTCTTGAAAAGTGAGTTCGTCTTTTTTTGGCAAAAGCGCCACTAGCTGTAAATTGTGGGGACTTATTGTGGTGAAGATCACTTGAACGATGAATTTTCGAAATGTAGTAAAATTGTCGTCCACGAGTTAAAATTACGTTTCCTATTTGAAATCAAGCAAAACTTTCACATTGCAAACCAAAATTTCCCCTAAAAGACTCACTGGAATGCTTTACTGCAAAAGTCCTGAGGATAATCTTCAATAACTGGAAGGTTATACGAAAATTGTTTGCGATTTCTCAGGCAAGACAGGCTTCACTCTGCGGCCGGTGGCCGGTTACTTGTCGCCTCGAGACTTCCTCGCAGGCCTCGCATTCCGCGTGTTCCATTGCACTCAGTACATCCGCCACTCCTCCGACCCGTTCTACACGCCTGAACCGTGAGTGTGGCGCAGCGTTGGGCGAATGGAACTCTTCCAACAGCTATTGGGTATTATACATCAAACACGTTCATTCCTAAAGCGCGTAAAATAGGGTGGAGAGTAAGTGTGATAGTCTGCGTAATATATTGCATGCGTTTCGGAATATATATATCATCATCAGCAGAGCTGAAGCATGACAAAAAAAGTGAAACGTGTAACCCGTCAAAAATAAAACAATTGAACATTCATCTGCGTGGAAAATCTAAGAATCTAATTCCTATTTTACCTCAGGGAGCTACAACTACTGCATCTGTATTAATTCTTGCTCCCAGGAGGAAGGTGTGAGATCTCAAGCCAAACATTAAACGAGCCTCCCTTTTTTTGAATGAAATGGTCTTTTATTTTGTTACGGAGCATCTTCTTTTAGGTTCACTGCTGTCCTTTGTTTTATGCATATACCTCTCTTTCCATCCATAGCATATCACGACTTCTAATCCGTGAGTGTGTTTGTGTGTGTGAGTAGCTGTGACGCAACTATTATCGTTTGAATAAGGGTGCGTTCACACTACGAGCGGAGCGAGCGGAGCAGAGCGGCGCGGAGCGGAGCGGCAATAATACTTGTACATGTTTGAATGCAGAAACGCTTGGCTGTTCACACTGCAAGCGGAGCGGCGCGCTCGGGAAATTCGTTGGGATATTTTGACGCTCGCGGCGAGCGTTTCTCTTCGGCTCCGCCTTTGGATCCATAACTCCGCCAATATCTTACAGGGGTAGAATTGTCGTTAGATTTAAAAGTATGATATATAACTAATAATTTGTACAATTAATCATATAAAAACTATAAATGAGAGTGTAGCATGTGATATTTTAGTATAATTCTGCCCATTTGGGGTCATTAAGCATATATTTCTTTTTTCTTCTGTTTTCTCTAATTTATTATTTTATTGTTGCTTCAATTTAAGGAATCTTCTTTTATTTTCCTTATTATGTAGTTTTATTTTCCTTGTTATCTTGTGTGTTTTATTTTATAATCTTGTGAAAGGAATAATTATGTACGATTTTTAAAAAAGTTTTCATTTTTTCCGTAAAATGGGAGGAAAAGGTGGCCGTATGGTGATGAGGAGGCCTCAATGAATGGCTAATATAAAATACGCTGCAAAATATTATGAGCGTGGGTGATTTTTTCCAGTACTAACGGAGAACATGTCAGTATTTTTAGAATTTTTCGATCAGGACAAGTCAGTATTTGTCAGTATTTCTTACTTAGCTTTCTCTGGCCCTACCCTGAATTTCTGAAGGTAATTATTTTACTTGCACTCACCTTAAAGTCACCCAAGACAGGCGTATACGAAAGCCTGTAGTCCTATAAAGTGATACTACCTTTATCCAAAGACTTTCATTTTGCTTAAATCACTTCGCTCTACATGTATCCCCAATAAAAATTAGTGAATTATTACTGAATGGCAAATTTATCTTATCTCGGTGGAGATTTTCCTTCTAAAAGGATAGTAGTACATCAAAAGTTGACGGTTTCATCCATAAATACTCGAAGAATTGCGATTCATCTCTCCTCAGTGCTTCGAAGAGATAGTGGTATTCTCCATAGCGATCTCTCCTTATATTGATAGGATGGACCCAGTATTTCCGTGTCTGTTTCGTGCCGTCGAGCGATAGGACCATACTCAGGAAATCCTCCGCAGCGACTGATTCCTATTGAAGCCGCTCTGCTCAGCTTACATGTGAATACACGCTCCGCTCGTAGTGTGTACGCACCCTAAGATTCAAGACGTACAAGCCAAATTGAAGTCCGTCTCAAGATTTCTCGATACTCGACCCACCCGATACTTTTCCATTACACTCTCAACGTGCCTCTAGAAAAGAATATTGACACCTCAATGTTTTAAAACTTTGTTCTATACTGGGTTGTTGCTTATGCTCGCAGGCACTCCAATAATGTATGGGTAATATCGCCGATATTCAACCTACTGTTAAATCGTTTATCGAGTGTACTGTTAATACAGTCCATATGACCTATATTGTAAAATGAAATATCTGATATCGAGTAAATTATCTCACTGATAAGTCTAATGCGAAACTAGGTTAAATGATTTAGGTAAAACAGTATTGTAAACCTTAGAATAACGTGATGGTAGGATGCCCCAGAAGTCGCTGAACTTATTCGGGCCCACAGGTAGCTATATTCAAACTTGTCCATTGTACTAGACTTAAGAAACATTCTACCTCTGTATCTCCTGTGGTAAATAAATTGTTTCAAATTGTTTTTAGATATAAAGATCCAAGTCGCTAAAATCTTGCATTAATTCGATGGATGTAGAAAATAAAAAGCTAATAATCAAACACAGTTAAACAAAAAATTTCTACCATCATACTGTCACGAAATGTAGTACGCATTCGAATACATGTTAAATTAAAAAAATAAACATTGAATATTACAAATAAATTATTTTGACCACAGATATCTGGTCATATCTTACTGCCCAGCCTGCCTGACGCTATATGGTGGACGTTGCTCAAAAATGCAGCCCATGCAGCACATTGCAGTTCCCACTCCAAATGTCATGAAAGATGGAACGTTCATGCAATAATCCCTGCTGTTATGCTGGTGAATGCCGCGTGCAGTATATCTATGCTGTTTACATCTTGTTTCAAGCGCATTTAGCGTTTCCAACACAGGTAGCTCCAGAGCCAGCCTCAATGCATGAAACAGCCCAACAGCCCTTAAAATTTAAATTTTTTTGTTCGAACAGAGAGTTATGAGGGTATACGTTCAATGACTTACGAATGTCAAAGTGCAATTGGAGGGCAAATATGCAGAGTGTCCTAACCCACAAATCAGAGGTTAAATCTGGAGAGTGGATTTAGCAATATTTTCACCTCATTGCTGCGTAGATGTCTGTCAGAAAGAGTGGCCTAGATCCTAGTTCAGTTCCTAGTTAGTTACGTGGCTAGAAAAGCCAGCGATGAACACCATGCTTCTAACTTGTGTCCTAAGATTCTGTGTTTTGTGGGTTAAGACACTCTGCATATTTGCGCTCCAATTGTGTCTTCTGAAGCTCTAGGTGGGGCTTTTTTTGATGGAGTTTAGCAGTTACCGGCGTTGTATGTAGGATGTTGAAAGGCCAGGCTATTGACAGTAGAACACAGAAACAATGTAGATAAGTATTCGGTTCAATTCTCTATACAAATAAATTCTCAGCAATATTCAAAACGAGCTTCAGAGGGTACTTAATTATTTATCATTGGCGAAAACCTGGTCGAGTTATCCCAAATAATTATGGGAGTAACAATTACTAAATATTTTGTAGCAGAATACCTGTAAACTAAAGTTATGATCAGTGATTTTATGTGCAACTTAAGAACAAGCGAATCCAAAAGCGTTCATGTCCAGGGTAGGTTGGTTTTGTATATGTAATCTTCCTAGTATTTGAAATTCAGACTTGCTGTGTAATTTCACAATTATAAACTGAAAAAAATTGTCTCTTATGTCACCCACTGAAAACTCAAGAAGAGATCTTCCAAAATTCATTAATAAACTTGCAAGTATGGATTCCGGTCCGTTGCAGAAAGCGTTACAGATAAAGAACGCATTTTTAAATATTTGATTGCTTTATACTCACGAATAACCTCGAAAAAACTTGGAGGTGCTGTTCCCCGCAGGTACCGATGGTTCAGAGAACTATTGAAATTTCTCTCTAGAAAAAGGATGTTTCACTCCAGTTGAGTTAATAAGAGTCTCGTTCATTTATTTTTCATACTGTCTTTATCTACCATCAAGATAAAATGATAATTATCCCCGGGTGGACGGGGAATGCCAATTTTAAACATTAGGGTTGGAGAGAAAATTGAGGCCTGCTTTTCCTTTTCGCAAGAGGAAGGAACATCGGGCTGGTGCTGCAGGGGTTTTGAACTATCTATTACCGACCTCTTCACCGCTGAGACACGGCGATCAAAATGTATCTTCACCCTCTCTCTCTGCTCATTGGTAGCGTATTTCCTGCGTGCAGGGACTGCTGTCACGAGCTGCTGGGACACATGCCTCTGCTGGCATGCCCCAGCTTCGCCCAGTTCTCCCAGGAAATCGGACTGGCCTCCCTCGGAGCGAGCAACGAAGAGCTCTCCAAACTCGCCACTGTGAGTGTCAGAGTAACATAA
Organism: Morinoia aosen; assembly: GCA_030386875.1. Taxonomy (NCBI): domain Eukaryota; kingdom Metazoa; phylum Arthropoda; class Malacostraca; order Amphipoda; family Talitridae; genus Morinoia; species Morinoia aosen. The sequence continues at coordinate 75,080,515 of CM059572.1, read as the reverse complement.
AATTATGAACAACACTGCCAGAAAATATTTAACACGTAAAAAAACTGTGACTATGAAGTAAAATAATGAAATGAGCTTTCGATTATCAGTACAAAATACTTTAAATATTGTGTCTACCGGCGAATATGAGGAGCAGTTCTGTTAACAAATAATGAACGAATGCAGGTTGCAATACTACCGCGGCATAAACACTGCCTATGCAGGCTTTTTTGCTGCGCTACTGAAGATGGGCTACTTTTCAGAGAGTGAACATCGCACTGACGTCCAAGTGAAATGAACTGGCTTCTGTTTAGGGAAAGTCGACAACCACCAAAATTCACAGCAAAATCACTCGAAAATTGCGTTTCAAGTTCAAAAGAGCAATACTTTATAGAACCCTGTAACATTCGGTACTTCTAACTTTTTTAAAATCTAGGTCATAGTGCCTTCATCAAAGTTTTACAATTATTTCCTTGGATAAATATTACCTATTCGATTGTTTTAAATTTTAATTTGGTCTCAAGAACTTCAAGTCAGTGAAATAAGGAATTACTGTCACGTGCTAGTCAAACGTGTGTACAGAAAAATTTAACCCTAGTAATAGTTTCTAAATAAACCGTTTAAAAATCGTACAGTTAAGAGCAAATTTGTTTTTTATTAAAAATTAAATAAAGGTTTGTTAAAATTTACTCTTGAGATACAAACTTGAGTGCTAAAAAGCTAAATAGTTCAGTGATCCGAGTCGATTAAACCTATCCTCTATTCAAAGAATATATTAGTATTTCATTGTTCAAACGTTTTTCAGGAATGCGGTAAAGTCACTGAATGCTGAAAGGCTTCACACTAAAAGAACTGAAGATATTATCCACAACGAAGAAACCTGCAAGATTCCTTTTCAATTAGGAAATAGCTCCTAAAATCTTTTCCTCGAACTGAGAATCTCCAGCCAGAATCAATTGTCGCGGCACTTAGCCCATTAGGAATTTTAGAGCCGATTCAAGAGCAATTTCAACCTTAGGAAACCCAGAAGAAAACTAAGATTGACTTTTCAAACATAACGTCGATGATAAGCACTAGAAAAGTGCCACTTTGGAAATTTGAGCGTGTATGTTTTAAATACATTGAACATGGAGAACTGTAGAGGCGGGAACTCGAACTAAAGTCTATCTCTTCTAAATCATAAGACAATACATGTTTCTTTCCCAATAACCTTCACTAACCTGCTTACTTTTTTCCGTTGCAGTTGTACTTCTTTACTGTCGAATTCGGGCTCTGCAAGGAGGTGAGTATAGCTGCAACGCGTCCGCAATAAGCAACGCGTGTTACATAGCGCAATGCACCGAGAATGGCAGATTATTGACCTTGTTGTTAATAATGATATGTCTTCCTTATGAAAACAAATCAAACATAGGAGGCTCAAATCGAGTAGATGTCGGCCTCAATAACCGCGGAGTTCAGACGGCACATGCGAAGGCACAAAGAATAAAAGCACGGCCAAATTTCTGCATTGGGCGAGGCTGCATGGGTTTCATTTATTTTTCCAGGGACAGGGCTGGAAGGGGACGGGAAGGTGTGCAGGCAGCGCGCTATCGGTCAGTTCGGGCAGCGGAAGAAGTATCGAGTTCCTAATTTCCATATCTGGCGCGCGCCTCAAATAAAACTCCATGGTGGAATTTTCTCGACGTATTTTTGTTGCAGACGCAATGCGTGATCAATGCGCGTACATTTCTCGTAGGAATTGTTTTCATATCAATGAACTTTCAATATATTTGAGAACGAATTTTATTCATCCGAAAATACTTTATGGATACTAAGCAATTTCCGATTTAACGTTACCAAAATCAGAAGACGATTACTTCGAAAACTACCTTTCCATTGAGTTGGGGAATTGTAACGACAACCATTCAATTTTGCAGTGAAACAAAAAATTCTTTCTGTAAATAAACACGTATTAATAAAAATTGAATGAAAAAAGTATTACACCTCTGTTATAAAACCAAATTACAAAATTTCTGATTACCTACATATAAATGAAATATTTTCTCAGTTGCAACGCGAATAATTATTTGGGTCATGTTTATATGAAAAATTTGGTTCTTTTACTTTCACGTCTGCACTGCCGCAAACTTCTCTTCTCTGAAAATGAGTAGCAGCAAATTTTGATGAATTTTACCACTCATATGTCACTCAAAAAGCCTCAGTAATCTATTCTAGAGCTACAGACCAATTGCAAGTTGCAGCCTTATCCTACAGCCTCCAACTTACAGCCTTCATCCTACGTCCAAAGCCCTCATAACACAGCCTCCTTCCCCCATAAAGCCTTCATTCCACGCACACAGCCGAAATCCCACATACACAGCCTCTATCTCTCCATCTCGTCATCCCACAGCCTCCAGACTACAGCCACCATTTCCCACACAGACTTCATCCCATACATAGCCTCCATTCCATAGCCACCATCCACTATGAAGCTTTCATCCCACACACACCCAGCCTCTATACGTCCCTCCCAGCCTCTATCCCATACACAACCTTCGTCACACATGCTCTCACCCACTCGCGAACTCTCGCCTGCAGCCACCATCCCACACCCAGCCTCCATTTCACTCACATCCTTCATCCTATAACCTCCATCCCCCCACAGCCTCTATCCAACAACCTTTATCCCCCATATACAGACTCCATCCCACTGTTCAGAAGCGCCTCATTGATGAAATAGAGCGATACAAGAGCCTATATGTTTCCTGCGAGTCCAATGTGCAGAGGCGACATTAAACGAAGGAACCAGTTGGAGCCGCACTGAGATGGATGGGTGGGCATGTTCTTGGCAGCCTCTGAGGGATGTTGCTAGCACGGGCCATTTAGCTGACGAGGTGTGGGCATCGCGTCTGGAGGAGGTGCATGAAAGGACGACTTTGTCTCCCATTGAATTAACCTAGCTCTATTTTTCTTGTGAGCAGATCTAGGTACAAAGTGACCTAACCTGGAGGCAATGTCCGCACTTATAAGCAAGCTTTATAATGCTCTAAATATTAGAGAAGTGACCATTTTTAACGGTTTTAAGATCTAAAATATGATAATTATATGATAGATATGTGATAGCTGTACCTAAAAATTTGTGCTCAATTGCAAATTATTGTCTGGAAAGTAGTTCTGGAAAGTTATACAGACCTGGCAGGCATACAAAAATTGTAAATAAAATGGGTAATTTTACTGCACTAACCACAAATGCCGTGTAGTTGATAATGAAGTGCATTTAAATGCACGTTTGTCAAATGTGTGCCTTCGTTGCTTTCTGAACAACGTGAGAGTTAAATCAAAGACTGTTATAACGACATTTTTTTAACTTTCAAAGTCTTGGCAATTAATATTTTTTTCACGGTGCCCAAGTTCAAACTAACGCTATAAGCTCACAATTGATGCGCTTACAATATCAATCACGTGAAGTGGCAACATCTGGTTGGCGAAACTCAAACCTCTTGAACAAATACCGCAGTGCTCTTTGCGATTTCACAGCGGACAATTTTCAACGTGATAGACGCGCTGTTGAGTGATAGCAAACATTTAACTTCTGCTATGTTCACGATACTACATGTGTAAACACTCGAGTTATGCTCCCAGCAAGGCGAGCTGCGCGTGTATGGAGCTGGTCTGCTGTCCAGCGTCGCGGAACTGCGCCATGCCGTGTCCGCCGCTGCCACGGTGGAGGAGTTCATCCCCGAGAAGGTGTGCTCGGTGGAGTGCCTCGTCACCACCTTCCAGAGGCAGTACTTCTACACTGACACCTTCGAGCAGGCCAAGGAGGCCTTGAGGTAGCTAGCAACTACAGCTCTCTCATTCTCGTGGAGCAAACATGCAATTGATACATTTGATGCTTGTTTTCAGAATATTGAAATGTACTTTTCTTTATTAAGCTGAAGTTTTGAAAATTGAATGTTCAATTTGATTGATGGTTCAATGATCGATTTCAATCGTACAATTCTTTTTAAATAGATTTAAACATCAAGGAATATTTAGTCCTAAATATTAAACTTTGATGACAATCCTTTGAAGTTACTATGAGTCTAAAATTATCAAAATAACGTTATTAGATCAAAATTCTAGGATTAGAATGGATTGAATATGTAGAAAGAGTATAGCGGAAATTGCACTGGAATCAATTGATTAATTGTGATGTTAACATTGGTTGATTTTTTGCAACTTGATTTTTGAGTGTCGAAACTTCTGTATTGAAGGCCCAAGTGATACGCCAATATAAATGTTTTGTTTTTTCTAGAAGCGTAGGCGCAATTTCTGCGTCTGTGAGCTGGTACTTGACCGGCAGCTCAAAGCACTCACACTAAGGAAGGAACTGTCAATATTTCACTTGCAATTTTTTTAAATTAACGAATTTTCATTTAATTTGTCAAGTCAACGAGAGTAGTCAAGTTATAAGTCAACGGAACAGAGAGACAAAGAAGTTACCATGAATGAATTATTAAATGATAAATCCTAATTCAGATACTCAGTACGTTACTAAAGTGTGTGTAAAAGCGCTTGAATTCCTGAATTTACTTTACCTGTCTAAAGAAGGCATGGCTATAAAGAGGTAAGCGTCGAAGAAAGACTGCGATTATCTTTATACGCTCTACTGTTGGCTTAGCTCACTCAGTTGCGTTTCTTTCTTTGGGCAAATCCGAAAGTTCGGAAAGTCTCAGCAAAACCTATTCCAGTCAGAACTAAGGTACTCAAATTGAAAAGATGGTGAAAAAGTCTTCGGTGTTTAAAAGATTCAAAATAAACTCAACGGGAAACTAGGAAATAGTCCCTAGTGAGCAGTTCTAGGAAATGCTCAAAACTAGGAAAATTTAACTTTTAAGTAATTCAAAAGAGTTCTTCACGCGCAAAATACTTGTTTTAAGATAATTCTCAACCAACCCTTACCGTAGTAATTAAGACATACCATAAAATTCCAAACTTTCCAGGCTAATCCCAAAGCTCTAAATAATTCTGAGTTAGGTGCATCACATCCATTCAATTCCAGTTACTTTGCTGCTGTGAACAGAAAGTGGATAAAAAAATGAGAAAATTCATAAAATTCGTTAAGTGTTTCTCACTAATCAAGCTGGGTATAATTGAATATACGTAAAAAATGAGAGGAAACTTGACAAAGGGATGAAAATTTTGTTTTCTCCAGGGAGTTTGTAAGCAGCATCCAGCGGCCGTTCAGCGTGCGCTACAATGCCTACACCCACAGCGTCGAGGTGCTCACCGACACGCAGAAAGTTGCCGAGATGGTGTCCGAACTGAAGGGCGATCTGTGCATAGTGCGCAACGCTCTCGTCAAGTTGCACGTAAGTCTTCTAAAAACTTCTGAAGTACTGCACTGTAAGTTTGAATTACGTGCGGGTGCTAGGTTGACTCTTAACTTCGTACCCTCCGCTCTTGTGAGACGACACGGAATTTTTCTTAGATGAATTTTTAAAATGTGAGATGAATTACTGAATGACTTGTAGAAGTTTTACTTGTAGGAGTCTAATTTACTCCAACAATGCTAAGGTAAATTGGAAAAGTTGGTCTTACAGTCTTATTTATATTTTGGAAAATAAAACCATAAAAATACGTTCGTAGCATCCAATAGTCCGATCACAAAGTTTGACGATAACGCGTAATAAAGAAGTTTTATGTAAAGTAAACTAGATGTTATGTATGCTTACTTTATTAGATTACCAGATAAGCCTAGTAGGTTGTTTGGCATACAATGCTATTGCTGTTTACCATTAGCTGTCAAGTTTATTCTTGCCTACTTGGCGCATTGTACCAGATTGTGGTTATGAATCTTTTCCCAAGTCTTTTAATGAATTCAGTGAGTGACGAGGGCTAGTACAGATGAGTACAGAGCCGATCCGTAGAACATATTTTCAATCACTTCACATTGATGAAATATGTTGTCAGCATTATCAATAAGAGCAGTCCAAAAAGGGAAACAAGCATCTTGAATGAATGTTTTGTGCCAATCAAGGTTGATATAAATTTTTCTGTATACTTGTTTTTCAAATACCTCACATCTTTATCGCCAGGACTCAATACCGAATGCGCCCAGTCAATCTGATTCCCGTTTCAGATACATGAATAACAATTTTTTGACTTGTACTTTTTTTACATATCTGGCTACCAAGCATTAGTTCAAATACAAATTGATAAATTGTTAATACACCTCGAGGGAGCCATTCACTAAGCTTTTCGGATAAAAATTATTTCATTAATAGAAGGGATATCTCCTACGACTACTTTCTGTCATTATTTACAGCTGAAATCAAAATAAACAAAAACCCATGTTTCAGAGCAAATACAAATAGTAACGTTGAAGTTTATCAACCATTCCTCCGTTGTAGACCAAAACTTTATTTGAATGTGAGATAGTTTTTCAAATAATTGTTTTACCATCAACTTAAATGCGTCTCAAATCAATCTCAGGCCAACAAATATTCAAAAAATGCGGTAGTTGATCTTTGAAATTAAAAGATGAAACGAATTTTATAATAAAATATTGCATCTGACCCAATACAGAATATCTAGAGCCGTTAGCTCTGTTTGAAAGTTATTCACTTTTTAATGTAGCAATAATTCTAAGCCATCGCTGCATACGATGGCACCCTACATTCACTGTTCACATCTTCCTGTGTGGAGTAGACGAGATGACGTCGTACAATTTATTTTTAAGACAAGTTGATATTCAAAATTTTATTGATTATTTTATTTAGAAAAACCAAGTACGCAATCAGAAATGGATTCACAGAAAAAATCAAGCATATTTTACCCCTACAAAACTCCTGAACTTTTGCCTGACAGGGTCTTTTCTCATTTATCATTATGACACGAAAGTAGAACTTGTAACATTATGATGGATTGAAGTCCAAACCTAGGAAAATAACTTTATCTATATTTTAAGTAAATTCATGTATGCCTAACCATGAGAAACGCGTACAATCAAGTTCAGGGGTAGGAGATGAGTAAAATTCATTTATAAAACTATATTTATTATTTGATGCATTTCGAGGGAGACAAAACAAATGTCGGAATGAATTACAATGCCTTGAGTTTAGCTAAACGTTGAGACATAAAGATAGATCTGCCCTTACAGAGTCAAGATTTCTGAGTAAAACATTCCCAAACATAGACATTATGAGCACGGTTTGTAGGGTGGATCATGCTGAATTGATGCGTGTGGTGATTTGTATGCAGTACTACATGCTTGAAAGGGTTAAAGAAATTCAATTTGGATCATTACGTGGTACGGTTTGTTTCAATATCTTCTGCGTTTAATGTTGACGCGACTCTTATGCAGGCGATTAGCACTTCCCACTGATTTCTTTACATAACACATGTTCCTTATCGTAACGGAGAAAACGTACATCGTACTGTAATTATTTTTCAAATGAATGATATATTGTTGCAATGCTTAACAAATTTGTCAGACCTTTCAATAAGAACTGCTCTAATTTTAAAACTCTAAATAAAAGACCTGGAAAATATGGAAATGACCTACACAGGGAGTCAAGTAATTACGAATATCTGCATCACGATTCTTATCACGAACTAAATCACAACCTAGTTAACAAGAATTAATTCCAATACAAATAGCAAAATTGACAATGCACATCGAGAGAGCCGTTCATCAAAGGAAGTACAGTATACAGCAATGAAGTTATAATCACGATTTGTTTGCAAGTTGTTGTGTGGGATATCTAAAAATGGTTCATTCGTACGACAGCCTAACGCTAAGACTCTTATACTATCTTATACTATTGACGAGCTATTTAGTCCGAATGTTAAGTGCGAATTATTCCTTACTGTTTTGACTGAGGAACTTTGCCATTTCATAAATTAAACATACATGATACGCTGCGTTGTGAAGTGAACAGTAAGAAAACAAATCTAACGGTTCATTCGTTCTAATTATCTCCAATCGTGTGAGCTTTGACCAGAATTAATTTTGTAAGTTTTTCAGGCTTTCGATGAAGGTGGAGCGGAGATGGAGCACATCACAGACATGCTGGCGTCAGCTCTCAAGGCAGAAGCAAGCAAAAATTGAGCGTTCGGTACAGCCAAGTAGCAAGAGATGTAGACGGATGACTCTCAGAACAACCACCTTATATGATCGATGTACTTCGTGATACGCTAGCCTGCACGTTCAACAAGGATTTCCTTGCGCACTTTACTTCAAAAAACTCTTTGATGGAGTGATAGAACGGATCAAATTCAATAACGGTTATGCTCTACTTACATTTTTACTGCAAAAAACTGAAAAATTTTCCCCAAAAAATAAAATGCAGTAATGTAGAGTTAGCGTACGTCACCCTGGCAAGACCATCGGCGCAAAAAACCATCACTAACCCGAACGAAGTTCACCCGAACTAAGCAAACGCCAAACCATCATGTCTTCCTATTTATTTTTCTCCTTCTGCCTAATTCAAAGCTGGGGAAACGAGGTAAGTCTGCGTTCTTCATCAACTTGATGCCAGAGCACTTACTTCAACGTACTTATTTCAAAGGTGTCAACACATTACATAGGAAAGCTGAATAAGCAACTCAGAAACTCATCATGTAAAAATCGTGTGCGCGATGATGTATGTTTTCATTTTACTTTTATGGTTCGTTAAATCGTTGCGTATATCAATAAAATATTTCTCCCTGCATCACTCCGTTGTTTGAATTTCAGAAAATTCTTCCCACAATAACAACGTCAACACGTGTTTGGGCGACTAATGAATGGTAAATCCTTTTCATTTTCAAACGCTTAAATCGTAGCGGGCGTCCCCCAACTGTGTGGTGACAGCTGAGATAGGAAGTTCTATGTCACGAAACAACATGGAAATTCATGATTTCTAGAAAACCCAAAACACGAGACGGACCCAAAAAGTAAAGTTACCGAGAAAACATTATCAAAATGAAAACGCTATTTCACTGAAAAATATCTTTGGAAGTAAAAACGTCTTTGTGACCGACACTTGCAACTCAGCGTCACTGTGATATGCGTATTGCTGACTACTGAAAAATGCCTGCTGAATTCCGCAATCGCGGAACAACTGTTCTCCATAACGCGCTGCTCTAATACACGTCACGGATGCGCTGCTTCGTCCGTGACGAAGAGTATTCAATTATCATTTGTGTTTGAATTAGTTGACTCGGAAATGTCTGGTTTTTGCGATGCAATGGAGATGAGATACCTGAGTAGGGTTGTAAGAAGTAGAAGAAAAAAATTAAAAGACTAGTTAGAGTATATGGATTAAATTAATGGAAACATAACATGAAACGAAAATCTACGTTTACTTGGTTTGCTAGAAAAAATAACCCAAAGGTCGAAATGCCTTATAATGGAAGTGTCAGAAGTCAACTCCTGTTTGCAGTTAGATGCGAGGCTTCAACTGTGAACAGGCGCACGTGAAGGTGGAATGAAGGGAATAAAAGAATCTGTATGTAGAGTGACAGAGGAGAAGAAGAAACAGTTAATCATTTGGTTTTGAAGTGTAATGAGTAAGAAAGAATATTCCTTATGCAAGTGGTGTTTGAGCAGCATAAAAAGAGCCAGTGGCATGCCAGATGTGCTGAATGAGATTCTGGAATGAGCTTTCTTGTAGGGTTAGATGAAGAATGCAGGGCAGAACTCATTACTTTTCTAGAACTCATTACAGCTAGAACTCATTACTCAAATTACTAGCTGTATTTTCTTCAGTACTGTAGCAACAAAAAAAAAAACGGGCTATGGGCCAGCTCCCCACGATTAGCTCTAATTTTCTTGCACCAACCAAATTTTAAAATCAGAAATTAAATCAGATGTATTCGAAATAGTCATCAGTCTCAAGAATAAATAAAAGCCTACTCTTCTTAGAAACCATGTTGTTGGACAGAAAAAATGTCCTTGTGAATGTAGGGAATAGGGGACGATGACGTTAAACAGTCAGTTAGCTCGAGAGGGTCTGATGACCTTAAGTGTGTGAGGGTTTATTTTTGTTGTGATGGCTCTCCCATTGATGCCCTCATGTTGCATGAAATGACCTAGGATGACTCATGAATAATTTTATTAAACAAGTCTGGTTCACAGCCAGGAAACTCGGAGGCATCATCCTGTCGTGTGTGTGCATTAGAAGGAACTGTGTGTCGTAATTAAGTTCTCGACTGAGGTGGGTTAAGGACACGGTGAATGGCGGCCTCCTGCGCCCGACATCATGCCAATTTTGCCGACCTTCTGAGATTTATCAGCTGCAGCAGTGACACATCATTTGCGTGCTCAAGATGCCCACTGCCCAGTCCAAACACTTGTCACACTTGACGATGGATTTCGATCGGTATCATGCTCAGCGCTTTGAAAAACTTCACCATAGACCAAAACTCACCAATGGTTTTGGATGGAATTAGAGCCGCCATCTTCATCCGCTATTCTCTTGTGAAATCACGCTGTGCTACCTTGCACTTGCTTGAGGTTGCCACGTTGTTACTCTTTTGCCACGTACTTGCTTTCCTAAATATGTGGCCTGCTATATGTTAACTGTAAGGAAATCTTGCTCTCTGGATGCGCCTCGGATGTTGAGAAAGTACTCGGGCGGGTTTTCCAGAGTGTTTTATTAGAACCAGAATTATTTTATTCGCTAACTATTTATAGAATGAATAAATCGTTTCTGAATGCAGTAACAGTAACATTGTCAGGTATATTTAGCTATTCCTTCATGTTCATTAGTTGATAGGTTACGTGCGAAGAAATTCGGTTCGATAATTCGAGGGTAAATAATGCAGATGGTGTTCAGAAAGTCAGAAGGAAAACATTCAAAAACACAAGGCTTACAAGAAACACTCAGAGAATTTTTCGATATTTTATTAAAGAAACAGCGGAAAACGATGGTTGATTCTAGATTTAGGGCGTTCACAACACCTCGCGGGCGGTGATGATGGAAACACATCACCATGAACGGGACGGTGCGCACATCACTGCGTGCACGATTATCATTCATGATATTTACGATCTTGAGGCATGATACTAAGATGATCTCTCATGTTCATTACACTTATGATTAACGAGGTGACTTACGAAAGAAGGTGCCAAAGATTGCCTTGAAAGGCACATCTTGATCTGTAATGGCGATGGACTCCTGCAATAATATAATTACTTAACAAGAGAGCGCTGCCTAACCAATACTTTCACATAACATCGTGCGAATCCCGCAAAAACGACCGATGAAGACGCAGTTCAAGGGCTGATTTAATTACAACCTTCTTGAAAATAAATACAACTTATTTTGACCTTCAAAAACACGTCGACTGTGATGAGTGCAGACGTTCGCGGGCGTTTTGATTATGAATGTTATTTGTACGTCTGTGTAAGGAATATTAGTGCAAAGAGTTCGCTAAAAATTCAAACTTTACCATCGAAAAAATATGCACACATTGTTCTGTATTTGTGTTACCTGCGTTTGCAAAATGGAAAAATTTGGGGAGCTATAAGTGTGATCTGCTACAGATCTCGCTTCGCATCATTGTTCTCCAACGCCCTCCGCTTTGGTGAGCTGCGTGAGTTCTATGAGATGAAATTTTTCATGTGCTATCGCACAGTGTTCTCGCCGAATTAGACGCCATGTAAGTCGCCTTCTATTCATTAGAATGCGTCGCACTAAATTTCCAATGAGCCACCACTCGGTTACAACATCGGAAGTCAGTAATACATGTTGCTGCAAACCTGCATGTGACAAGGTGACCATTTACAACTTGAAAAAATTACCAGTTGTATTTTCTTCAGTACTGTAGCAACGAAAAAAAAAAACGGGCTATGGGCCAGCTCATCCGATGACCTCTAATTTTCTTGCACCAACCAAATTTTATAATGAGAATTTAAATCAGATGCATTTGAAATGGTCATCAGTCTCGAGAATAAATGACAACCTACTCTCCTTAGAAACCCCGTTATTGGAAGGTTACGTCCAGTGACACAAGCGCCTTCACGGTGGTCGAGAACGGTTTCAAGATCGTAACAATGAAATACTCTGGAATGTGCCAAACTCACGTAGTCTGGTGGTGCGAGGTGCCTTTAGAAGAAATAAGGGTACGGGTGGGCTTTATTTCGCATGGTGAAAGTAAAACTAAAGAGGAGGAGTAGACCTAGTTAGAGCTCCGTCCAAAAATCCTACGTTTAGAGTTCTTTAACCGTGTTTAAAAACACATAATTTATGATGTACTTCTCGATCTCTTTTATTCTCTACCACATCACAGGAAAAGTATTTAAATGTGAGCCAGCAGCCTCAGTACAGAAGAAAATTCACCAATTTGTTTTGTAATTCCTCAAGCAAAGCTATGTTGGTCCTAACGCATATAAGCCATTTTTTGTCATTTTTTGCGAAAAATGAGAGATGTTCTTCGATAAACAAAATTAGCGATTTGTTTTTAACGGAATTGAGTTAAACAATTTCCCTGGTTAAAACACATTGCTACAAAAAATGCACATAAATGAGCTTGTACAAGTGTGCTATTTTTTGCCAGCGATGTCGCCACCACCAATTTTAATTTTCGTCAACATCAGTAAAAATTTTTACTCAAACCCAGAGGGTATCCATTTTTGCCGCAGCTGGAGTACACCTGATATCATTGGAGACAGTCAGTGCGGTTAGCATTACATCTGGAACACCTCTGAAACCACGATACGGTCTGTAGAAGTCGCAGTTGAAACGTCAACATAACATAGATGAAAGATCGTAGCCCATCATGAGAAGGACGAAAGGCGAGGAAATACATGCGATAAATGTAGCCTTCTCCAATAGTTTAAAGAATGAATGAAAAATACAATTGTGGGCTCGTTAAGTGCCTAAAGTTTGAGGGCTACGCTCGATGTCAGTGAAAATGAATCTGCGCCACAAACTAAAAATGACTGTAATGAAGAGTTAAATTACAACTGTTATTTCCAAGATTGTTTTCCTCCCCTGCACTGCAACAGAGGAGCGTGAAGTTGAGAGCTAAGTTCTTAGGCTTTTCTCCTGCGAAACATTTTAAGAAGCAACATAATTAACATCCTCCGTTACGTCCACTAAATTTTACGTTCGTGAATGAAGTAAAAATTGACAGCAATAACAGAACTATTTTTTTATTTACTTTCAGCGCATTTGAAGTACACTAGTAACAAATAACTGAATGAAAATTATCGATGTCGGTTCTTCAAAAGGGATAGCCTTTTCTTCTCTCTGTGACTCTAATACCATCGTCGTAAATATCGTCTAGATATGAATTATGCACAGGTTTATGTACAAGAAATAATAACGAAATCGTGCAAAGAAAATCTTTCCGGTTAAGGAACCTATTGTTTATATAAAATTATCACTACAGTATAATAGAATTAAGAGTATTCTTTGGTACTTAGCTGTATGATCCATGGTCAAGATGCAAACAATATACCGGAGACACACAACATTTCGTCTCTAAAACATACATCTTCTAGACATAGACATGAATCTGTTGCAGGAATCCTGCGATAATTGTCAGCTTTAAATGTAGTACATAAAAAATCTACCATGTAGTTTTGTTACACTGAGGGATCATAGTACACATCATAATAAAACGACAATGCAGCAAAATTTTAGAACGTAAAATACCGAAAAAATCAACCTCTGTAAAGCTTAACAAAGTTAATATACAACTACCTCTTTGAAAATCACAACGGATACGATGAGACATAAAACCTACCTACGCACGCACATAAGTCAAAACCCACGACAGATTATGATGCGCTGCCGAGAATGCACTGGGTAGCGAACGTGGCCTCTGGAGAAAGTACCATCCATTGACATTTAGGGAACTAACTCCCACGCCCTCACACCCCAGGCACTCGAGGGCTAACCCTTGGCAGAGGGAGAGCAAAGGAGAGTAGCTAATCGATAAACAAATTAATTACTCATGGATAAAATATCATTTCTGTTAAAGCGCACCAGCCTTGATTGTTTTCGGTTTCCAAGGACTTTTTGATACGAAACAAGCATTTGCTGAAAGGCTAAGCAACAAACTTCGAGCAAAACAAATCTATCGTCGGTCGAAAAGTATTTTCAGATTTTAGCCTTCAGAGAACATATTCCAAAATTAAACACTACCAACATTTGGCAAAATGATGTACAGCAAAAATGCAAGAAATTCTCATTGATATAGGGTGGAAATTATTTGTATTATTTCAGCTGTACTAACGACAATGACGCTCCCGTTTCGAGAAAAATCAGTGGTTGGACCAAGAAATATCACTTTGTGCCAAAGAAGAAAAGATACAAACGTATGTGAAATTGTGCTCATGGGGGAGCTTTCTGAATAGAGACGCGGGTCAGGTCTCCCACAGAAATTGATTTTTTTTTAAATTAGCTCACCTAACTTCCAAATTAACACCTCTACACCAGACATGCGCAGCAAATTGATGCTAAAATCTGCAATAGGCAGTTACAGGAAGCTTTAGGGATGGCCAAGTCCCCTAGGGTCGTTTGCTAGGACAGATACTGCTAGTACACTTCTTTGAAAAGAGTTCAGTAATCCTGCCCGTCCCTCGAGTGCTGGAAAGTACCCAAGATCCGTCGAAGGACAAGCCACGTCACCTCACTCGCTGGAGGTATGGTTAAAAAAAGATATTTTGTGATCATCTTCACAAACATATTTTTAGGAAAAAGAACAAATAAATCTCGTAGTTTGAAATTCGATACAGAACTTTAACGTAGTATCTGTAATAATCCGATAAAACTTCCTCATGTGAGTGAGAACTATAATGCTTAACATAACTTTGACGGTAGACATAAATAGGTACACATAGTGTTCTTTGGAGCATGAAATGACAACGATAATTCTTGGTTTATGATTAATCTAACTTCGCAGCTGCAAATTTGTCTATATGTTTCGGTAGTACGTGTAACATGAGAGGAAATACTTAATACTTAAATCGATACGATACACATCCTGACAAAAGGATCTGTTTGGTAACAAATTTTCTTTAATCTTCTAGCAAAGAAAACAGGCCGTCCACAAGCCTATCACCTAATTTCATAAACTAAAGTAGGTACGTGATCGTCAAGGGAAATATAAACAGTTCTAAAACACGTACGTTCTGACCGTACTCTATACTGAGCAAAGCATTTCCCTTAACACACAACTAAAATTTGCTAATGCTACACACTTGGTACAAAATTATATTACACGTAGGCACCCATTCTATAAAATCATTGGCAGACGGGCTGAGTTGAAGAGAGGCCGACGCAGGGATGTCTGTGAGGTGAGAAGATCTCTCGATGAACCGTGTGAAGAAAGCTGCGAGTGTATCTTTATGTTAACACGGACTGATACTATGAACTTCAGTATTTCTAGCTCAAAATTTATTCCATGAGATTACATGATATTCAAATAAAAATGCGATGTAAGATTGTACAAATGGCACATTCCTAGAACAACATTCTAAGAATAAAGCAAGGCTTGAATGAAAAGGAAGAAAAAGTTTTGGAATAAGTGAGTGACATTACTAGTCCAAAAATATTCAACTTTTTCAAAATATTTTGTCGATGATGCATGAAAGCTTTTTCAATGTACATGCGGCATGCATTTGCTGCTTGTCAACTCGAGAAGTATTAGAAGACATTATAACAATTGTTTGCCAAAGAAAATAGATTCCCTGTCTTTAACTTCTGGAAACAATTTCTACAATCTCTCAAGTTTGACGACGCTTGTTCTACTTGTATTATGGGAATATTATCAGCAAAATACAGTTTACCAGACTATACTAGTTGCCTTAATTTAGCTTAAGATGAACTCGTAACATGGCGATTATCAGAACAGATGAATTCCCAACATGTCAATTTAACAGAAACACTTTATTATATTTCCTCTAAAGTTCACGCAGTCACGAAACAATGCATCTGTGCAGTGGCCTTAAGTAAACCAACCTTAAAATTTATCTGTTGGGCCCAATTTCAACGAATAAATACAAATTGAAAAGAAAACCAATTTGTGGTGTATGAGTGATATGTCTTCGCCAGTTCGTGTTTTCACACCTACAGAGGAGTTGCTGGGTACCCTAAGCGATACTACAACAGTAATTGATATATGATGTTTTGAAGAACTTATAATTACTATATACGCAAGAAAATTTTTCACTTTTACACAAACTTCAGCGTCGAAATAAACCAATGTTCACAAACTGATTTTATTCACGACTGAAGCAGTATTAAATAGCTGTACATCGTTCTTTGAAACCGAGCTTTGTTGAGGAAGTTGCTCTGCTTCTCTCCATGTCTTCGCTGTCCAGATGGATGATAAATGCGTCTTACTCCCTTTTCAACGAAACAACGACATTCTAAAAATGATCTGCAAACAAGTTGTTCACTTAACAAAACCATTTTATCATGTTGTTGCGTTGTATAAAGAAATCGGCTATGATTTATTCCCTAAAATAATCCCAACTATTCGTCATTATGGATATAATTCGCACTCACTGCGTCAATATCTATCAAATTGGCGTCGTAGTTAGTAAAGGCTAGTCCGGCGATTGTTAGCCTACGTTGATAGGAAGGCGAAGAAAAGGACTAATTAATTTTGTTTTTATAGAAGCAGAGGTAGAAGTATATGTAGAACATCGATCAACGAGTTGAACACGGAGAAGATGAGGAGCGATACATAGCAGTTACCCATTCAGCATGCACAGAAAACAGAGGCGTCGTAACTCAGTAGAAAACGGACAGTAGGCTGTTGGCTACCAGAACTCTAAGATGACGACGTTGTGGCTGTACGTGTCCTGAAAAAAAAATAATAACTTTCGTTATGTTGAATTTCAGGTCATCCCTTCCTAGGTATAGTAATAAGGGAAGTAAAGTTTGCTTATAAAGTCCCAATGAACCGCTTGTTTGTGTTCATCGTCGGTTAGTGGATGAGAACATCTTCCTTTCATGCGGAGGTTTCGTAACCCTGCGGGACGAGCCGAGTGTTTTTTCCCGTTGAGAAAAGGAAAAAGTTAACCTCCATTTCGTCATCTATTTCGTCAAGAGGCTTGATTGAAATGGGTACATGCTAGAGCGCGAGGATCAGTTAATACCTCCTGGGCTGTAGTTTTTATGGCATTCGGGAAAGATATAATGAGAATAATCATTTGCAAAATCAGAAGAATAGAAAAGAGTAAGGAAAATACAGAATAGACCGAATAAATTTTTTTTGTGGTGAATAAATACTTTAAACATGTACTACAGAAACTAAAAATTTTATGATTCCAGAAGCCTTCACGAGGTTCTGCAGTGTTCAGGTCTCGTATAATTTTCTATTCCATGGACAACTACTTCACTAAAGAAAGCAAGCTAGTTACTTTCCAAAGACGGAATGCACGCTGGTAATCCTTTATAGCATTTAGCAAAGCAAACTGGCCGGCAGCTCACCGTATTTTCAGGATGTAGTTTGTATCATTTGAGGCGCTGAGTGACGTTAGCGAGCGCCACAGCGAAGGCCTGCACAGCGCTGAACGGATACTGGAAGTCGAGAGTGTATGCGTTCCCGTCGATCCTGCCGAACTGCATCACCTGCAATGAAAATCACTAGAGCTAGTTCTTATTGGCATGAAGTTTTGATGTGAACAATCCTGCTAGCGCTAATTCCCAGGAATAAAAGTCGACAGGTTCTGCTAGTCTTGCTCAACAAATAAAAACGTCAAGAAAAATAATTCAAAATTATCTAGTCGTACAAAAACATGCTAATTGCCATAGAAACGCCAAATATACCCAGCAAATAATATAGTTGCGGTATTTTAGCTTTTTCAACTCAAGGACCGAAAGTTGCACCCCCAGACCTGTTTGCCTTTGAATTCAATTTGGAAATTTTTCGCCGATTCTTGGGTGACTCGACCGCCGAAGTCGAGCTGGTACACCTGCGAGTTTTCGTTCCAGAGCGGGGCCTTGTTGTGCATCATGAACTGCTTGTGGCGGGGGGTGGGGGGCACTGGGGGGGTCCCAGTGGGGGGCGCGTCCCCGCTGAGGCCGAAGGGGTGACCGCCTCCCCAGCTTCCCGTGCCCAGAATGCCGTCATTGCGACCCCGGGAGCGACGCAGCTGCAGGACAGATGCGTGCCAGTAATGGATGTTCTTTTAAAATATACCTCCTCAGACTCCTAAAATCGATCAAAATCGATTTATGCTAATTGCACTGAAAATTAGGTCAAATTGTACGTACTGAACGACTGAATATCAACCAGAATCTGTCATTCAGGTAGACATCACAAAAATACAGCATAATTAAATCTCTCTTGGATATTATAATGTAATAAAATCTCATGAGACGATTTGTTTGATTCATGAATTCACACTTATAACCTTTTGAGCGTTAATCTTTCACAACCGATTTTTATAACATGCCCATTTTGTTAAAGTTTTCAGCACAGGCCCAAAGTATATACTTCCTCCCTCTTTTTGGCTTGAATTTGTTCAGGAGCAATAAACTTTGAGCCCCGTGTTTGAGCCCATCGCCATTCTCCATACTTCGTTGCGTGTCCTGTAATATTAGCATTTATTTCAAATTCTATGATCGCTATTTTATTAACACCACCACGATTGCATTGAAGGATTTTAAAAATACTCCAGAGTATCTGAATTCAATGTATCCATCACCCTCGCCCATTTAATTTAAATCTTACATGTTACTTTCACAAGTCATGCAGTGTTCAACGTACTTTACCGTAAATATATCAATTTCAATCTTAATGTTTTCGAGAACGGAATCTTTGTAGGGCAAATATGAGCTGGAGGCATCGCTTTCATACAAATGCCCTCAGCTAAGATACGCTATTGTTATATGATTGCTCTTTCTTTAGATATTATCTTATTTACAACAAATAAATTTTGCACTCTTTTTTTAAACAATGAGAGTAATCATCCCATTTAATACTTGGTTGCAAAACAACTAGGATCCTTCCTCCATTTCGTTATGCTAGTTGATGTCAGCCGCACATTACACAGGGATTTACTCAGGATGGTTGAGCAAAATTTCTCGATTATTTTCATCGTTCACACCTTTTAGACCACAGAGAATTCTTCTCGACAGTATATTACATTCATCTCAGATGGAGGGAATCACTGTGAATTACAATTCAAGCTCAAAGCATACCAATGTACCACTTCTCACTCCCGCTCTCCACTGAGAACTGGCGGTGGTTCTGCACTAGCGATGAACGTTTCGTTTCAGGCACAGTGCACTGCAAAACTTTCCGTAATAGAACTTTTCTTTCAAATTTCTTTATTTAAGCATTTACCTTAGACCCCAACTAGAGTTGGATGAATTTTAGAAATTAATATCATTGAAATTTCAAAATAATTACTTGTTGTAAGTTATTTTATCGATAATATTATTGCTAGAACACATAATCAATCATTCGCGGCACGCCTGCAATCTCAGTATTTAATTTTATCAAATTTGAGATCATTTTCATCCTATTCGATTTAATCTTTCGAAGTTAGACTACGGATGGCTTGAGGACTATAAATATGTCGCAAAATTTCTTAAAATCCATTTTCTTGAATCACTTTAATCATCTCTTAGAAGTTTAAATCCTTGCATAATCACGAGAACACTTATTATCACTGTCTTGTTATCCATTTCATAGCTCGACCACAACTGAACAGAATTAGGCTGAAGTAGGTCTCGACTTCGTGAAGCGAGGAAGGTTGAACAGTTGATAATGAATACATAATTATGATTCATGTGACATGTCTTTCACACAGGGCAAGGGTTAATTTTCTGTATGCATTGTAAGAAGCTCTGTGTGGTGCTAATATGCGCGTGGAGACCACAAGTTAATAACTAGTGCATATATGTAGTCACTTAGATTTTTTATAGAGCGTTTTCGGAACTTAAACTTGTAAATGGCTAGACCAATGGAGTAAAATAAACAGAAAGGACAGCTGCTAGGGTCTAGGGCTGCCGATACCTTCTGCTATATTCAGAAAAAGAAGGGAATGCACAACCCTATTTTTATACATCCTCTTTGCTAAAAAAAAAAAAGAATCCACTATCATAACGTTGCCGCACACGAACCTTGTTACGCAGCTGAGTTTTTTGAAAAGTTTCGAGGTCTCTGTAGTTGGAGGAGGAGCAGAGAATTTCAGCGTCGCTAGAGCAGTGGAGCAGCTCTTCGTCTGAGCTCTCGACGGTGCCTCTGCGCTGCCGACGTCGCGAGAGCAACGGAGAGCTCAGGATGTGTTTCCTGCAATGTCATCTCGCGATTAGATAATTTGCTCGTAAGCCCTACAAGTTCCATAGTTCTTGTACTTTCCCCGCTCTCATGGTTGAACGTACTCAATAATTTCACTTTATAACGTGATAGATAATCTTCACTTTGGACATTGTTGAATGAGATGTTCCTTCTCTTATCATTTTCGCTAAATTCTACTAAAATTATTAATTTACACTTATTAATAATTTTATCATGGTAATCATATTAATAATTTTAATAATTAGCATCACATGATACGAAATACAATAGAAAGCACCGGATGAAATTTTCCTACACTTGATGAATGAAATACTAGTTCAAGCGTGTTATCTTCAATTCATCTACTCAATATTGACAAGCATACAGTTCTAGCCCTGTGTCGATATTACATGGAACTCAAATTCCTCTAATCCAAAAATAAGTCTTCAGCTGACGTCGAGCACCGTTTCTTCGGACACTGATGTATAAGTCTCGAAGCGCTAACGCGATCTTATGAAATGCAAGTTTCTGTTAAATGAATATTTCTATATTTTGTTACTTTCTTGATTTTAAGAGTTACCGTCAGTATGCACGCACAAATGTAATTCATCAATTTCAGCAATTGATAATTGTAAATTAAATCTGGGCCACACTGCTGTGCTCAGAGTATTTGAAGTTGCTACAACTGAGACGTTATAATATTAGAGTAGGATTCTTGAATTGAAACCCTTACGTCTGTTGTATTTCTACCACGGAAACGCAAAATTCTCCAGAAATAATTTGAGCCTTTGAGAGTCGAACTGCAAGGTTAAATATATGATGAGAGGAGAATTTGATATTTAAAGAAAAATAGCAGCTCAACATCTACACGAATATTTGAATTCAGCAGTAGACATTTTGTTGTATTATTGTACTCATTCGTGCTCAGACAGACTCGAGAGTTTTCCACTTAGGTCAAAGTACATCATTTCTATTCAACACGGTGTTTTATTGTTGAAGAAAATATCAACATGTTCCATTTGTTCCATAGTTGGGCTGAGAAAACTTCTAAAAAGTATAAAATATAATAAATGTTATGCATTGGGACCATCAGTGCACAGTTCGGAAGTATTACCTGACAGGAGAAGATGATTGGTGTCGCCGCTGCTTGCGTGAACGAGCTGGAGTGTTGGGAATGCTTTTTGACCCGTGGCCTGGCGTTCCATCCACAGGAGCAGCTTGACTTTCGCAGCTTTCACCGTTGGTACTACAGCCGCAACAACCGTTAGTGCGGCACCCATTTATGTTGCCTACGACGCTACTTCCTGGCTGCTCGCAGCCACTTCTGCACGTCAAACCTTCAAACGTAGACGTACATTGGTGCTGAATTTGGTGGGGGTTGTGATGAGAGGAAGATAGCGGCGGTGACGCGGGGTGTTGGGCCCTGTTGCTGTGCCCAGAAGACTGTTGTTGGGAGTACACGTGTCTTCTCGGTGACGGAGGCGGGTGGTGAGGGCAGCAGTGTAGCTGAGAGAAATGCTGGTTGTATTGAAGAGCCCTGCGTTGACTCTCTGGTGTTGAGCTGGGTGTATGCCGGGGGGTGGGAGGAGGTTGAGGAAACGGAGGCTTCATTGCGTTACTGGGGGAATGAAGCGATGGACTATGAGCTCGATGGGTTGGAGTCGGAGGAGTGCGGGCAGGCGTCGGAGGAGTTCGAGAAGGAGTAGGTGGAGTGCGTGATGGAGTAGGCGGAGTGCGTGATGGAGTTGGTGGAGTACGTGACGGAGTAGGCGGAGTACGCGAAGGCGTCGGAGGACTTTTGGCCGGCGGCAGGCGAGAGGGAGAGCACTCGCGCTGGAGGATGGCCAGTCGCTCACACAGCACGCTCTCCTACACGCGTGGGTTCAGTATGAGTGTCTCTTTGTTATTGGCATATCATGTGCAAAGAGATAAACTCTAAATCTAATTCAACAAAGAAACTCTGTGCACTTAGAGTCAGCTAGGGAAGTCGTAGGTACGCATGTTTTAAAATTCATGTTGATTATACCTTTGTGGCAAGAAATCATTTGTTATTCATCATCATTTACGCCAAGAAAAAACTGCGAAGAATGAGCAGCATGATATTGAGAATCTTGTAGAAATTCTTTCAATCCTTCTACAAAGTATATGTCACCTGCCTAAAACTAGATATAAAAAAATAGCATGGGGTTGAACTTCAAGTACATAATGCGAAATATGGTAACTACACGCTTGAAACAATTGAATAGTCTTGAACAATATAAACATAGGACTAATAATTGCGAGAATTGTTCATTGGTAAAATGCTACCCACGATAACTGGATGGTCGTAGTACAACTGAGAAATTGAAAATCATGTTGACAGCTGCGCCATACTCTCTACTCTACCCGTCAGATGCGAGTGTGGAGTACACGTTTATGCTGCATTCAGCAACGAGTTGGGCCAGAAGTTAAATGGCGAGAAAGAAAAACCAACCAAGCGGCATGCATACGCAGAGCCGTATCATAGAACTCAAACTAAAATGAAGCATCATGAGGCAGAGAAAAGGCAGTTCCATTCAACGACTGCCGTAATCTACGGACACTAGATTGTGATTAGGTCTTGTACTGCTTCATGTTTTTGAAGAAATAACATCACTGTCGCCAATGTTATGGCGCTCTAAAACAGAATTGCTTCAAGTGTGAGACTGTGAATTACTTCATTTTATTGCAAATTTCACGGCCCATCATTTTTGAAGATGTGACCATGAAATAAGAAATTGAAGTACCACCTGTATTGAACAACCTCAAATTACTTGAGGGATTTTTGATCAATATGTCTGGGCAGTTTTTCTCATGCAAGTGACTTATTGTGTTTTTTATTGTCTTTCATGAGTTCCATTTTAATGAGTTCGTTTAATTCCTTCTACAGCAACCCTGAGTAAAAAAATTCTGAAACAAGATAAGATTAAGGACGTTTTTAAAAGAGATTACAATGTTATTTGTCCATTTACTAATGAATTCAGGCAATTTTTAAAGCAATAAAACTCATGGGTATTTTCTGGGCGCGTCCAATGAACTACATCTACACTGACAAACCAAGTTTCTTTTTAGTTTATGATAGGTTTTACTTTATCCTATTGCGGTTACGGTTTCGCAGATTTCTCATCAAAAAGCACACATAACCTCCATTCCTTAATCAATTCAGATTTCATTTGAAACTGCCATTATGAAAGCAATAATAAGAACACGCAGTCATGCCCATGCAGTGCAACGAGCCGTGCAAAATAGTACCTTCAAACCCCTCGCTTGTTGTCGCTCGAGAGTCTCCACCCTCAGCGATGGGTGATGATAGTGGTGCTGATAAGGGTTAATGTGGTGATGGTGGTGATGATGATGGTGATGGTGGTTGTACGGCTCATTATTCTTATTGCAATTAGTGTCAAAAGTGCTATTTGTGCTTGAGTTGTCACTCACACCGTTCGAGCACATTGCTGAGGTACAGGCATCATTTCGGGCGTCAACGCTGTTGCTGCTGCCGTTTGAATGAGAGCAGCATTGATTTTTTAGGCAATTTGTTTTAATACATTGTGCATCAGAACAGTTCAACGTGCAAAAATTTTGTGACTTTTTAAGAGGAGAAATTGGAGTGCTAGTGCAAGGAAGGGCCTTTCTGTGCTCTCCACTGGTACCCACTACTAAATTTTGGTTTTCGATTGTACTCGAGTTTCCTAAGCTGTGCTGACGTTGATGACAGAGGTTTGTTTTTGGGACGGATTCGGTGACGAAATTGGATTGGGAATTGAATCTGCGATGTCCATGCACTCCTGTTGGGAGTCGCCGGAGTATGGGAGACGTTGGATTGGAAGAAGCCGCCTGTTGGTCGTGCAAGCCGGTGCAGGGTGTCGTGCACTGGGCGTTGTTTGCCGCGTCATCACAAAGTGGAGAACGTGAAGGACTTTTGTGTCTCAATTTAGACTTCGGCAGAAATTTAACGCTGTTATTGTAAGTGCATTTTCTCACAGAATTAGGGTGCTCTGAATGGAAGTATTGAACGTGAGTGCTTCTTGCAGTCAAACCCACTGGAGTTGTGCTATCAAGATGAGAGGTGCCAGCGCTGCTACCGCTGTTCTGGCGTTGTGAAGAGTTTTTTCTCGAGATGATGAGCTTGCTATCTCCTTCATTTGTGTTAGGCTTCTTCTGCTGTTGGCTAGTGTTGATGTTGTTCATAGTGTTCAGCAGAAGGTTGCGCTTGTTCAGCAACAGTAAAGACGAATCGAGACTTCGACTCTTGCCGTAGTGCTGCAATTTAGGCCACGTCACTCCGTTCAGGGCCCGGCTCTGTAACACAGAGAACGCAGGCACTCTTTTATGTATGCATCCCTAGAAATCAAGACTGACCGAGTGAATAAGAAGAAGTGACATGGTGTGGTACAGGAAACGTCTATTCATAAAAACCAAGCTTGTATGAAAACACTCGTAAACATTGAAACGTGCGAAAATTGAAAGCAAATCAAACACACCTTCTTGCCGTCTTTGAGAGACAGTGATCTCCTGAAAGCCAAAAAAGCATCAACTGTGGTCAGTTGCTGAAGGCTATGTACGTGATGCGCGAGTTGGACTTGATGAAATGGGCCAGGAGAAGGGCTCAGGACAGTCCCACCATGGCCCGAGGAGGAGCACGCGGACAGGCTCGATGATGCCGCCATATAGACTTCAAAAGCCTGAAGCTGCCCAACGCTTTTACTACGCGCGCGCTTCCTGGGAGATGTGGTGACGTTGCTGAAGGTGTTGGCCAGTGAGGTAGCGATGGTTGACGCCATGTTTCCTCCGCCTAAACCCGCAAAACTCGCGCCACAAGAAGTTTTTGGCGTAGCGCGAGCTGGCGACGGTGTAAACGACCTGGAGTCCGACTCTCCGCTCTCTTCGTCAATGAATCTTATGACTTCCAGTCTGCTGTCCGTCGAGGCCTAAAAAGTAAAAGAAATATTTGCAAACACTTGTAACTGAATGGAACTCAATGCAACAAATACTATGCAGATCGATATTTGATTCAAGAGATGTTGAATGGAGGAAAATAATTTCTGAGGTTGGATCAAAGTATTTGCGAAAGTTATACCTATAATTGCTCAAATTAGAAATATATTTTACATTAGAGGAGTCTTAAAATCTGAAATGTAGCATCTCATCTTTGTAATTAATTCCCTGCTAATAAACTCGCGTTGGTTTAGCTTTAATGTAAGGCAAAATGTGCTCAAGGCAAAATGTGCTCTCCGTGGTACAGTGGTTAAGGGATCGGGCTCGTATGTTGGAGTCGCGGGTTCGTATCCCGGCGCTGGCGCGGAGATTTTCCCCGTTGGGTATAAGGGAAAGCTCAAGCACTATACCCCACTCAACCCAGGTGTCGGAAATGGGTACCGGCTTTACGGCGGAACCGTCATGGTGTCCTATATATAGGGTTAGTTATAAGACATTTGAAAAACCAATGCTAAGATCATATGTATCAGGCTTGATTGGAAATAAAGCATCCCAAAGATGCCGATGTTAACCTAACCTAACTTTTATGTTAACCTTTACACGCTGTCCAAGAAATTTACAAATGAGACTCCACTGCTGACCCTACTCTTTATCCCCACTCTTGTCCTTTACAATTAACTTCCTATTTTTCTATTCTGTTCCAGGATTCAGAAACCATATAAATAGTTCGTATTTAATTCCAGAGTTACTAAAGTACGTATTCCACGGTCCACCCTCGAGTAATAAATCAGGGAAACGTCTGGCGTTGGCTTAAAAAGATCACATGAATGTAAGGTGCGTACAGTTACTTATTGCTGTAGAGTCACTCTTTAAGCAGAAGAGTCAAGAGTCAAACCTAACGCTGCAGGGTCGCCAACGCTCTGCTGCATACAAGACTTGAAACAAGTGAATTGTGAAACAGCTGTGAACACAATCAGATATATCCTATATCTAATTTTACATCAAATTTTATTCATCCTAAAACTACGCATGATTGTTTACGCGGCTCATTTCGTTGGTTGTTGGTAACGCTGTTCCCTGGAGGCTGGCTCATAACCACTATTATAAAATATCTGGAATGTCAATTCATTTTTAGGGAAGATGATTGAGTTATGTTGCACGAAAATGTGAACACAACAAACCCATTGAAGTTTATAATACGGAATTAAAAGTTGACTTAAATTTATCATAAGCTTCTTATTTATTCTATAATAAATATTGGGAAACTCATGAACTCAATTCACGCACACCCTCAATCAATTCAGTTCAACATAAAAAGAACTAACATTAAAAAGGGTAGACTCCACATCAATTCCATTAGTGACAAACATCGTCACGAACACATCTAAGCAAAAATTCTAGAAATTTACTTGAAAATTAACCAACTTTTGAGCTAAACTTTTCTTTGGCTGACTTTTCGATGCCACATAGTAGTCATAAAGTCCTGTCAGCAACTGCTTCTTACAAAATGAAGAGTTATGTTCTCTATTGGTAAGAATTCACTAACCAGCGCTTGGTGAGTACTAGATCTTAATGAGCCGTCGCCATTGCAGTTCAACGAGTGATTGGGAGAAGCTGCGCTGCTGGAGCATTCTAAAGATGGAGGCGATGGAGGATACTGTGCTCCTAATGATGAAGCTCCGTGAAAAAGAGGTGACGCGGGTGCTGCAACTGTCAGAGTGTTCAACTGTTGCAAAAGAGCTTCACTCGTGGATTTTTTCCTATTTTCTTTCGAATCTCTTCTGAAAAATTTATTGGAAGTTCCATGCGACGTTGTCTGCTCTACATCTAGAGGCCTACTAGTCGAAAATTTTTTTCTATCAAAATCGAAAAAGCGAGATGGTGATCTGGAGGGAGTCAGAGGAAGGGGCTTCGGGTTTTCATCACAGCCAAATGACGTCGTCGAGGTTTTTGTACTAATAGGAGTAGGTCCGAGCCGTTGAGACTGTACAGGAGCTCTAGAAGGAGAGGATGTCACGCCTGAACCGAGTTCGGTGTCAGCGCGACCAGTTCGTAGAGTGTCAATGAGCTGCTGAATTTCAGGGGCTGACAATTCTACGTAGATGTCGTCTTCGTCTTTCGACGGTGGACCACCACACGGCGCATTTTTACAGCTCACTGAAGCGCCTGTAGTTGATTCAGTAGTACAAGTTTTATTTAATTCAAGTTCGGGACCTGGTGCTTCCCCAGAAGACGAGGAAGCGTCCCAAGGCGATGGGGACGGAGTAATCATATCGTGCCTAGAGTAAGAAGAAGGCGTTCGACGCGGTGTCATTGGAGCAATCGGAGGTACGTCAGATGGCAACGATGCTGAGCCATCCTGATTATCACGGTCTGGAATAGAGAGTAAGTTGCGCGTGAAAAAAATCACTCATGTTTTGCTAGCAACAGACTTCCATTAAAAGTAACTCTATTCGCTGCATAGAGGGAGTAAGTGCCTCTAACGTGCGATTTATTCAGCGTGAGAATAAAATATCCTAGTTTATTACACTAGCATTTTATGCGAGAGTTGCAACAAAACCCACTTGATTTTAAAATCAACAATCAGTATAAAAAATACTCGCCTAAATCTTCTTCATCTTCCGAGAAGACATTTGGGTTGAAGGAAGGATCAGGTCTGGGTGGAATGTCATCCCTGAGTTCAGTGATCATGAGAGTCATCTGGCGGGGCTGGAGGTGCAGCAGGGACGTCTTGTAGGTGACCTGGCCCAAGTTGGGTGGTAGCGATGCTGCCACGCCGTGAAGCTTGAACTTCGTGCCCCAAATGTTGGAGGTCACCTCCACCAGACGGTTGTGCTGGAGGACAATTAATCTCATGCAGTATAGTGTCATTGGCCCCTACGAAACGGAAAATTGAATATTTTTTCGAGGATCGGTCGATCTTTGAATGTGACGTGCGTTCCAGTCAGTTCATTCGGGGCACAATATCAAATCATTTATTGTAATTACTACGATGATTCTGGTTCGAACAAAAATATCAATCTTTCCCACCTGAGCCCAGATGCTTCATAAGCACAGGGTAGGGATTGCAAGTACGTTAGAATATCAGTATAGTAAATAACTATTACTAAAGCTAACTCACCTCATTTGTAAGATGAGCTATAGAATTATTCCTTTCGGTGAAAATTTCCTGAGCTTTGCTAGGTAAGCGTTTTTAACACGAAGATAATTCATGCCAAACAAATAGAATCTGCTTATCATCTGCCGAATGACTCGCATCACACAACTGTTGCATACAGCAACGAGACGAGTGCCAAAAACATTCGAACATGAAAACTGATTAAAAAATTCAAAGTCTACGCCCGTTCAGAATCATTTATCAACGACTTTCACAAAGAAATACGCGAATGATTATATTCTTGGTTTAAATATAAATTTAGGATGGATACATAATATTTCATGCAAGTTATCCCACTCTAACCAGGGATGACTGTATCATTGAATTTTAAGGAATAGAAAATGCTAGTGTATTCTTTTAAGGAATTGTGAGAGAACGTTCTCGGAACATATGCCGTTTTAGTACCTAGAATCGTCAATTTGAAAGATTTCAGATATTTAATTACGAAAAGCATTTACTATAATAAAAGTAGGACCCAAGAATAAACTCAATACATAACATGCATTGAGAAAAAGTATAATTAAGGGAAGCAACGCTCACCTCAGGTAGAGTGTCCAGGTATACCAAGTCGTCAGATTCGCTCTCGAGGCGCTCTCTCAGTCTGCTGGATGATCAATATAAGAAGAGTAAGAAGTTTTTCGCAGAATGCTGCGCCAAGACGAATTGAACGCAAATATAATATGACTATTAGAATTTATTCATATTAGCTTTGTTTTTCATTTTTTGAATAATGACTAATTGACGCTTACATAATAATGGTGATAACACCTGATGGTAAAGGTGACATTTGGAGGTTATACTTACAAAACGGATATTTACATCTTCTAAGTTCCAGACTTTCGTCAGTATTGGAATTTAGGTTAAATTATGCAATCTCACAACCCTGACTTTCGTTTAGAGTAAATACGAACAACACTTTAACTTCGGAAACAATTTGTAAGTTAAATTTCCCTACAAAATCGTCACCTGCTCACACATGATCCTTTAGCGAAATCTTACTATTTCTGATATTGGATGTCAATGAATTTTTTACAATTTTCATTTCAACTTTTCACACATATATATAAGAGAAAAATTGGATGGTTACAATCCACCCGAAAAGAACACAATAATCTGTTAAACAAAAATAACAGCACTTGAAAGACGACATTCATTTTTCTTGTATAGTTCGAATAAAACGAAGTTGTGCTCAATCTTTCCCAAGTGTGGCGGGAGATTACAATAATTTCCCGCAGAATATTCTCCAGCAGAGTTGCCAAATTTTGGCCATGTTAAAATGAACTTTTCCCTCTAAGGCAGCCGCAGTTAAATTCCCATGGGGGTAAATCTGGAGAACGTGCTGACCATGCAATGTTGCTCAGGAGGGAGGCTAATTTCTTGTGAAACAATCATAGCTGGAACATGGACGCACATGAAGCGTTCGTAGTTGTCCCATCCTAATGAAAACTACACACACTTAACGTCCGTATATGACCAATACCACACCACTTCCAAGAAAGTTAATCTCTGTCCGTTATTGACTTCCATGCTTGGCTTGTTCTCCAGATCTCTTCTGAATTTTATCTCTGAGGTTAAGAGAGAGAAGCACGTCATGAAAAGCCCAAAATTTGTCAGAACTGCGATAGCACATTCAGAGAGAAATTCATGTAATTCCTTTCCAAGCCTAGGACGGAGTTACGACAGACTCAAGATAATTCATGCCAAAAGGCCTGCATCGCTTCGAGCTGTGTAGAAAAAATGAAGGTTTTCAATTAAGTGTATTTTTTTTAAACCGAATTTTCTGCACAAAAAGTACAAGCAGTACAGAACTGCATAAAGTAAAGAAGGCACAAAAAAGTAGGGGCGAGATATAGTTCTTATGTTTAATTTAACCATCTCCAAATTTTCTCAAAATTTTTCTCAAAGTCTCAAAAATCGAAAGACTTGGCACGTTTCAAAAATTGTCAGGTTGAGCTGCCGGGCCATATACATTCTTATTCGATAACAGATCATATTTGTTGATTTTTAGGAAGAATTTGTGCCGCAGAATATTTTATAAGCATCCGTTAAACAGAAATTAAACTTCTCTCTCGTCCATGGCATCGTAAAATTCTAATACTAGGAAAACTTGAAAACGGTTCCTGTGTTTTCGAAGTGTCTTTTACAAAAGGCCTGCGTTTTTGAAGTGTCTACTACAAAAAGCCTGCGTTTTTTGAAGTGTTTACTATAGGAAAGGCCTGCGTTTTTGAAGTGTCTATTATACAAAAGGCCTGCGTTTTTGAAGTGTCTACTATACGAAAGGCCTGCGTTTTTGAAGTGTCTACTACAAAAGGCCTGCGTTTTTTGAAGTGTTTACTATACGAAAGGCCTGCGTTTTTGAAGTGTCTATTATACAAAAGGCCGGCGTTTTTGAAGTGTCTACTATACAAAAGGCCAGCGTTATTGAAGTGTCTACTACAAAAAGCCAGCGTTTTTGAAGTGTCTACTATACGAATGGCCTGCTTTTTTGAAGTGTCTACTATACTAAAAGCCAGCGTTACTGAAGTGTCTACTATACTAAAGGCCAGCGTTTTTGAAGTGTCTAATACAAAAGGCCTGCGTTTTTGAAGTGTTTAGTACAAAAGGCCAGCGTTTTTGAAGTGTTTACTACAAAAGGCCAGCGTTATTGAAGTGTCTACTACAAAAGGCCAGCGTTATTGAAGTGTTTACTACAAAAGGCCAGCGTTTTTGAAGTGTCTACTACAAAAGGCCTGCGTTTTTGAAGTGTTTACTACAAAAGGCCAGCGTTTTTGAAGTGTCTACTACAATAGGCCTGCGTTTTTGAAGTGTCTACTACAAAAGGCCTGCGTTTTTGAAGTGTTTACTACAAAAGGCCAGCGTTTTTGAAGTGTCTACTACAATAGGCCTGCGTTTTTGAAGTGTCTGCTACAAAAGGCCTGCGTTTTTGAAGTGTCTACTACAATAGGCCTGCGTTTTTGAAGTGTCTACTACAAAAGGCCTGGGTTTTTGAAGTGTCTACTACAATAGGCCTGTGTTTTTGAAGTGTTTACTACAAAAGGCCAGCGTTTTTGAAGTGTCTACTACAATAGGCCTGCGTTTTTGAAGTGTCTACTACAAAAGGCCGGCGTTTTTGAAGTGTCTACTACAATAGGCCTGCGTTTTTGAAGTGTCTACTACAAAAGGCCTGCGTTTTTGAAGTGTCTACTACAATAGGCCTGCGTTTTTGAAGTGTCTACTACAAAAAAGGCAGGGAAGGAGAGCAGTGACCTCCTCCTGAGCTTGCGGCGGCGCTGCAGTCGCGGTGAAGCGCACATGTCCTCGTGCTCCGTGTCGGAGGAGTCGCTCAGAGTCCTGGCCGTGCCTCCGGGCCCGCCCCCGCTGCCGCCGCCACCGCCTCCAGCCCCGGGGTACCCATTCGATGCCGCTCTCATGCTTCCACTTTCTTCTGAACGCAAGAGAAAAGCTAATGAACTGCAATGGTCGCACTCTGAATACAATGTGTTTTGTTCCCGAGAACTGTACTGAGAGAAAGCAATTTAAGGGGGCTGATAAGTGGACAAAGCTGCTCATGTTTTTATCTTGGTCTAAGCATTTTTTAATTTATGGTGCAAAAACGTACTTTTTACTGGGCAGAGTGATACCTACAACTAAATATCATACGTGAACATTCAGGAGGATGAAAGTTGATCTCGCGAAATAAGTTTTTTGAGAAGTCCAATCCAAACTCGTAGGATGAAAAACAAGTATATGTATAATGTATTTTAATATATATGTATACAATAATTTAGAATGAATACCAGTATTATGCACGTGAGGCTGAAGTCTTCTGTGAGAACACTGATGATATATTAGGGCTTTATTTTAATCTCACTGCATTACAGGTTCTTTAGCTTCCAACTTCACCAAAAGCCCACAGAAATATGCTTTAAAACTAAATTTATTCTACATATTCAATTCCCTAGCAAACATTGTCTGATAAGGATTTATTATTACGAAAAATATTAAAATCGTCATCATAACCTTTAAACTAAGGAACACTTGTGTCTATCAAGATCTGTCTCTCACAACGTTAATCTAATTGAACAAATACTGCTCTCATCTCATGCGATAAACATAGTTACGATGCAACTCCCGCCTCAGACCCTCGCACTCACCAGCCTGGGGATCGAAAATAACAAACTCAGGTCGTATTTTCGAGATTCTCTTGCCCTTGAGCAGAGGCACGAGGCCGCCGAGGTACTCGAGGTAGAGCGTGTAGCAGGTGCCGGGCGTGGGGACGAGGTCCTCGTCGTGCCGGATCATGGTGCAGTGCAGGCGGTGGCAGGAGGTGGGCGGTCTGCACACGAACTCCCGCAGCTGGTGTGGGTCTGGGATGTAGCACTGCAAGTAAAGTGAGAAAATGCAGACAATGCTGGACGTGAGAGGTCTGCACACGAACTCCCGCAGCTGGTGTGGGTCTGGGATGTAGCACTGCAAGTAAAGTGAGAAATTGCAGACAATGCTGGACGTGAGAGGTCTGCACACGAACTCCCGCAGCTGGGTTGGGTCAGGGATGTAGCGCTGCAAGTAAAGTCAGAAATTGCAGACAATGTATTGTATGTAGCTCAACTATTGGTCATTTCACGATCCTTCTTTTGCCTCGGAATTCCGTGCCGTTTCATTAGAAAAACGTAGTCTGTTCAGTTCTACTCGGTAAAATGTGTTTGGCTTGTTTCATCAGTGTATTCAAGTTCATAAATTTTATTTCCTGAATTTGATGCTATTCCAATGACTGAATATTACAGTAGGAGTACAACATTTAAAGTTCAAATATGAACCAATTACATTTTATCATACGCGCTGACTGAGCACTGCGTGCATTGAAAATTCAAAACTGCGTGATCAGGGAACAACTCCTCCTCTGAATACCTTCAGTTCTACAGTCTTGGCTAATGATGAGCAATACCTTCAGGTGTACAGTATTTGCTAATGATGCTCAATACTTTCAGTAGTACAGTCTTGGCTAATGATGTGTAATACTTTCAGGTGTACAGTTTTTGATAATGATGCTCAATACTTTCAGTAGTACAGTCTTGGCTAATAATGTGCAATAACTTCAGGTGTACAGTCTTGGCTAATGATGAGCAATACATTGAGGCGTACAGTCTTTGATAATGATGCGCAATACTTTCATTAGAACAGTCTTGGCTAATGATGGGCAATACCTTCAGGTGTCCTGCCTTGGATAACGATGTGCAAACAACTCACAAATACTGAGATTTGTTTCCCACAGCGTCAGTTAGCGATCGAGCATGGTGGAAAATAGTGTAGCTTTTACGGTCATTTATTATACGTGTTTTTATGAAAAATTTTCGCTGACTGAAGTTTGAACGCCAGGAAATGAAAGTCTCCTATTTTCCTCGGAAGAATCAGCGTCCATGTTACCACTACGTAAATCAGTGAAAACTAATTGTACATAATTGTTTTATCTTCGTATTCAAGCGCAATTTTATCCACTTAATCCATTTTATTTACAATGCCAACACAAAGCTAATCAGGAGGCCTACTTTTTGTATAACTAAAAGTTTCATTTAATTTTTTTTTCACTTCGTCTTAAATTA
This sequence comes from Morinoia aosen, assembly GCA_030386875.1. Lineage (NCBI taxonomy): Eukaryota > Metazoa > Arthropoda > Malacostraca > Amphipoda > Talitridae > Morinoia > Morinoia aosen. The sequence goes on along the minus strand of CM059572.1, from coordinate 75,046,648 downwards.
TTTTTTCCATTTTCGTGCTCTGTTGGAAAGTAAAGTGCTTTCTTAAAATATTTCTACAAGTTTTACGAACCTACAAATTCATTTCATCTAAATCGGGAACAGAATTTAAACTTTAGCGCCAAACAACGTGTCACTTTCGCGACTGAAAACAACCGAAGAATATAAAATTTACAACATTTCATTGTATGAGCGTGGGGACTTGCAGCGAAGTTACCAGCTGTTCCGTGAAGGCGAAATAAAACAATTTCAGCCAGATATCATTCATTTTCAAGTTGTCTCTTTGTAAGTTTAGACCCTAAACTTTTTCCTGGTCAGAACGAAAGTCGAAAGCAATGTTTCAGTATTTAAGTATTATCATACAACACTCATAAGTTTGGGAGTTGACGAATTACGTTTTAGCAAATAAAGTTACGAACACAACAAAAAGTAATCGAATTAGTTTCATAGCATCAGAGTCTAATTTTATGGGCTGTGATCGACAAAAAGTGACTGAATTGTAAATTAAATCCTTTAATAAATTCGCAATCAAAAGACTATTCGTTGTTCCATGAGCACAGAAACCCAAACTCGTACTTCATTGAGCTAAGTAGAAGACTGAGATGTCATAGCGATCAGAAAAAGCTATAAAAATAGGCAAGAAGTAATTTTCCCTCTGAATGAAATAAAGAATTTGCCTCTGTGTGATATGCCTAATGAACGGAAAAGTAAAATGAAACCAAACTCGAGCAATAATTTCTAAAACTAATCGATTTCATTTATACAGTGTTATAATGAAAGAAAATGCACACGTTTATCATGAGATTAAATGCGCGAGATTTGGATTATGAGTGCCTACCTCAAAAAACATAACAAGAACAAGTTCTATTGGCACTTTAGCATCAGTACTTGCAAGAAAAATAATATATTATCATCTACTTACCAGCGCTTAATTTTCCTCTAGGTGCATAAGCGCAAAACTTTCATTATGCCATTCAAGAGGGTAGATAGATAGAAGCCCTCAGTTCGGAAATGTAGACAAAGACAGATTTTGCTGCGTTTTAGAGTGGACGCTGGGTGAGAAAGCAAGGATAGTTAGCAACAAAATCTACTCGACTGCGGAGTACAGAAGCCCATTGTCCTTACGACACATTTACGAGTTCATGTGGCGAAATTAATCAGCTGCATATTATAAAGCTAATTTCAGAAGTTTACGGTTGGCATGAAATTCATCAAATAAGCGAAGAACTCAAATTATCATCTGCTCTGGAGTGTGGGAGCGCTCACCCTGATGGTTTGGCTGTAGAGGGGACTGAGTTGCGTTTGTAGACGTCGAGGCAGCGGCAGCAAACTCAGCTGACCTTCCGTCCTGACCCTCTCCTTCACTGACAACCTGCGCATTGCGTGTGTGTTGTCATTTTAGATTGTTTGGTCGCTGTTGTGAGCCAATTCAATGACTTCCTCTTAGTTTCATCCCTCTCTGGGATTTCAGCGTGACAACAGAAGAAGAGGCTGAGAATATAAAGCAATAAACAGCTTGTAGGTGATGAACATTAAGCGTGAGATTCTTATTTGGGTATCGCTAATAAGAACGTAAAATTACGTGTGCATTTATAAAGCATTTGAATTTGGTGAGTATTTGATTATAAGTTATCTGCAAAAGTCGTGTTGACAAGCAGACGACAAACAATCTGGCATTACAAGTCCATGAAGAGAGATCTGACATTTCGAATCCCTTACAAATGGAAGCGAGAATTAGCGTCGCTGAATAATGAAGTGAGAGTTAGCACGATTACGACGCAGGCTGTTGAACGCAAAGAACTACAAGATGCAAGCGAGGCACAAAATTATCACTTGAAACAGAAAATTTACCGAGAGCCGGTGTGAGAAAGGAAATCAGAAACGTGGAGCTGGATCTCGAGCATTTAGACAGCGCAGGTGATACAAGCTACAACCATGACGTAGAAAATAAAAGGGATGAGATACGTTGAGGTTAAACATAATGATGTCGATAAAAGCGCTTGCGTTATAATTTGTGGAGAAAATTGATGATGCCGTGAACTAGTTCATGAACTTACTTAATGCTCACAGCGTTGTATGATGCGTGCACTCGTATCTCTGATGTAAACGAGAACGTGCTTGAATTTAGCGACTGCGTGCATGCTGAGCTCTGCCCGTTTTTTCAATATACGAAAGTAAAAAACACTTCTTAAATGATACTCTCATGAACATAATGAAGTACTTTTAGATTGGAAGGGAGAAGAAAAATTAACTTGCTAAAATAGGAAGTCATGCACATGCATGATGTTCGTTCATGTATTTAACTTTCAGCAAATCCTGTAGGAGACACTGAACTTTATGATTAACGTCTCTCATTCACGCAGACCAGCAGAAACTCTTCTACTTGAAGCCGACTCTACAAAGTACATTGCACGTGTGCGATAAATATATTAAAAGCAATCGAGACTAAAAACTAACTAAAAATGCATGAGCACACTACACAGGCGCTTCAAATGTATGAAAACTCACCCCTTATTTCACCGAAAAATCTTTTGCGAATGAAAAGCACCTGATGTTCATGATCGACTAACGTACTCGTATACTGTACATTTTCTGAGTGATGTTCCAGTCCCGACCGTATCATCAATGTTGTGGTAATTCTGTGCGGTCTGACGTGAGACACAACCACAACATTTGACGTCTGACACAACCTTACAATAACAAAATATCTCTGGTGTGTAATTAGAGCACGATTTAATTAATTTCAGGAACTTGCTAACATCAAAGACATCGCTGACGCGAAATATAAAAATTAATGACTGACAACTGCTCGTTTGATGGCCCTAATTACTTTTAGTATATCAATTACTTATTCCCAATCATATTTATATGTTTTCATGAGTGAGCCAACATGAAATAATTATCCTATTTAAAAAGACATTTTCTGCCACTTGTGTGGATGTATCAGATAAACATCATTGATTTTTAGTAAATGAAATTGTTTTCTGGTAATTTTATTGTCGTATTTTCTAGTCTACTGAATACCTTCGCCGGACTTGCATTTACTGATGTGAAAACTCCAAACTCATGCGGCCCAGCACACTGCAGGCACCAGACCCAGCTGGCCCAGCACACTGCAGACAACAGACCCAGCTGGCCCAGCACAGCAGGCAACAGACCCAGCTGGCCAAGCACATTGCAGGCACCAGACCCAGCCGGCCCAGCACATTGCAGGCACCAGATCCAGCTGGCCCAGCACACTTGCCTGCAGAGCAGCTGCAGTGAGGCCACCCGGCGCGACACCCTCCCGATGTAGAGCTGGGGCCCCGCTGCGATGAACAGCCGCTTGTCGTTGTGGCCCCACGTGAGGGCTGTCACAGAGTGCTGTGGGGCACAGGCCAGGTCGAGTTAATTGAGTATTGCTCGCCACATATCTACAAATTTAAACATCAGCTACAACAGTAACAAAATTTCTATCGTAATTCTGTCCATTTGCGGTTTGTGCGTCTGTAGCATTTCATACAGGATACAAAAACGGTCGTCCTAATAAATTATTCAATATTACAGAACAGTTTTTTAATTACCAATTCATTTCCTAGCTCGAAATGAAATTGTTCAAAAACCCTGAACTGCAGCGGCACTCGCCGCTGCGAGACGAAAAATTGGAATAGCCAGCTCGCGCCCGCCAAATACTCTCTCGATTTGTGCCGAACGCAATTAAATTCTTAATGAAATGAAGGACATTCCAGCCTTTTTGCCTTTACGATCTCAATAGTAAATTTCTTTAAGCGATCACGACGATCAGAGACCATTAAATGATAGCTAAGTGTTTTTGCACGTTATTCATCATCGCCTTTTTTGGTGGTTAATGCTGTTTCATGCATAGAGTAATATTTTATAGTTATAAAGCAATATTTTCTGTCTCTGAAGGTTTTTTGCATCTCGAACCCACAGAGTGAACAGCATTCGGCCGCTGTGAACACCTCAGCCGAGTCGAGAGCATGTTAGAACTGTGCACATGGACGTGCTGATGCAAGTTTGCTTCGGGGTTTTGCCCTGGATGTGCCTGTAGATGACAGTGAAAGGGATCATACAACCGAAGGCGCAGTACTGGCGTTAAAAGAGAACTTTTAGGGTTTATCAGATTGTATTAGTTTTGCACAATCAAAATGATCAGTTCTGTCATCGCCGTTGTACAGGATAGTTATGCTGGAAAGTCGATTTCCAGCCCACATATCCATCTAAGCGTTGGCTGGTTGTTAGAAGAAGAGCATGATGATATTATACTAAGCGAAATGGAAAAAATAACTCCAATGTTATGGTCAATCCAGCCACCAAAGTACTGAAAAAATCTAATAGCAGATAAGGTGTAATATTCTGGGCCCGAAAAAAAAAGTAATCAAGTGAACAAGCAGTTAGACCTTCCTTCTCAATTGTGGAGAAGTACTACGTACTACGTGGAGAAGTACTACGTAAACTAACAGTACAATCATTACAATGTGCGGCAAAAATGAAGGAAAAAGAAGCTTTGCCAGGGACAAGTCCTTTTCAATTTCTAAGGCTTAGGCTTTTTCCGTACTTTTCAACACTATCCCGATATCCCCCAAGTCCTGAAACTGAATTGTTTCGATTCAACTTAAGGTATTTTCAGAAATTTCTGAATGGGTTCACTCCCTCCCCGTACTCAACACCAAACGAATTTAATCGGGTAACACGATAAAGACATTACAACATTTCTTTCAACATCCAGCGGAAGTATTCTGCCTCATTCAGGTATAGCACGCTAGATTAATTACAATAATCATAGGCTTCACAGTTACGAAAAACTACAGCTTTACCAAAGCAAAAACAAAATTTCTTTCCAAGTACATCAGGGTCCAAGAAATATCTATGAGAGCATCGTGTGCTTCAGTCGCAGCTTGATGTTGTTGACGATATCCTCACGGCTGCAGAACTTGCAGCCGCTCCTCTTCAGCCTTCAGGGGATGGTCTTAATTGCTATGGGGTCACCGTGTTCCTGCTGCTACTCCATATTTCATAGCTCCTCATCCTAATTAGCGACTCAGTCTCTGTGAGGAATTGGTGTAAATTCAGCTGATCTCAGTGCTACTGTCCTTGAATCCTGGTGTGCTCGCTGATTTATAATTCTGGCTACACGAGCTGAAACGCAGCCAATTGTTGTATTTTTACCACCTGGCATAACATGATGCATCTCTAAAACTACTTCCTTTAAAAATGATTGATTTTCAGCACAATTTTCGTTTGAAGGAATAGCGATCATTGAGTCCAATTTGGCTGTCACTGCGCATACTTGCTACGCTCAGTAGGTTTTCTTCATGTTTTCCTTAACGACTGCAGCTCAGACTCCCGTTGGTGATTTGGAACTATTCATGCACATGATTGCACAGGTTTGGTATGTGACATTATTTCAATGTATGCGTTTTATGATGCTCGACGTTTTTTCTTTCTTATTCATTTTCGTCATGTGCTCCTTGATCTGATATCTGTTCAGCCTCCAAGAAAATGACGGAGGTGTGGAGTGAGTTAAACGAGCTATGTGTGTAACTCATTAACTTGTACGTAGTGGGTTATCGACTAATAATTGCATTTCCGAAACTCAAGTGCTGCTGGTACAAACAAATTCTGCTTCAGAACTTATAAACACTAAACGACACTTTAACGTACGAAGCATTCATATATCATTTCCAATACAATTCCAGCAGTTTCTGCGCAGTTCGAATTAATCCACTGCAGTCCATTAGTTCATTGCAGATGTGGATGTTCGTCCATGTGCTGTATTGAATGCTCCCTCGTTGACACGCAGTACCTTGTCGCGACAGCTTCCAGTTGGTTCCTCTGGCGCAGTCGCTTCACACGGCCACAGACTGTACAGCGATAGTTGATCTTTGGCCGAATCAGGGACTTATACCATTTGCAAACCTATTCAACTGAAATATAAGTAGAATCGTTTCAATTGAAACTCCATTCTCGCAATAGAAATTAGATTTCATCAAACTAAAATTAAATTTGCTCAGAATGAAGCCAGATTTCGACAACAATTAATATAAATTAAATTTAAATAAGAAATTAAGTTACTCCTCATTGACTGAATTCTTTAAAAAAAACACGAAGCTCTAACGTTAGTTTTATTTTGCTTGCTGTGCATCAGCTCGGACGAAAATTTATCATTCTCTTAAAATAGGTTACATTCGTTAACCTTTAACTCTGCCACCAGAATGAATAAATATCCTCTGCACCTTTATCTACTTCTACACTGATTTTAAAATTTCCTCATTAACCGTGTAGTCCGTCTCTCTACCACGGCGAGCTTCTTTGCAGAATGTTTTCAGCCAAGGTTTCCTGCCATATTATCATCTCCCACACTTTAGTACTCATCTCGATGCTGTACAAACTAACCTAAGATACAGGGTGGCGCAAAAGTCTCTTCACCATTTTGAACATGCATTACACAACTAATTCGGCGATAAATTTGCGTTACATAAAAAATGAAAGAGAAAATTTTCAAGTTTCATCCTGAATCGCTGATACGAATTTGAATCAGATTTTGAAATTTAAATTTACACAATCATCCTACGCCAAAAATGCCGAAATACAGCAATGATCAACGAGCAAAGATAGTGGAAAGTTATTTCTCTCACAAAGAATCTTTTGTTACAGTGGAGAGGGTCTTTGTAAGAAGGTTTAATCAACAAAGGTCTTCCAAACACTGCACTATTGCGATGATTTCAAGATTCAGAGATTTCTGCTCAAGAGCAGACCAAGAAGAAGCAGATCGAGATCGGTACGGCTTGCATGTGTAATTCAACGTGTTTCATAGAGAGCTGCAGCAGATTTATTTAACATCGACTAGACAATGTTCCAGTCAACTAGGAATTTCATGGTCATTGAAATGTATCCTAGCAAAAAATTAAAACTGTTTTTACATAAAATTCAAGTAACACTATTGCTCAAGTTTGCAGACCATCAACAAATAAAAGACTTCGCACTTACATTTCTATGCTTTACGAATGATGAACCATTTACCTGAGACCTAATCATGTCTGATGCGGCCTATTTCAGAATCACCGAGTATATTTATAAACAAAACTACCGGATTATGCGTAGGATAATTCACGAGCGACCATTTTATGTACAGGTTACCTTCAAGTGGGGCATAACGAGTGCAAAAATCACTGTTCCATCCTTCTCGATGATGTTGATGTCACCTTGGCAGTGCAAGGAGACAACTACAACTACAAACAACCGATACTAGAATATATATTGCCACTACTGGAAGATTTGGACATGCTGAATATGTGCTTCCAACAAGATGGGGCGACACCTCATACAACAAGAAAAACCATGACAATACTAAGAGCTGCCTTTCCAGGTCGTTTAATTTCACGTTTGGTGACGTTCCATGGCCAACACGGTCTTTAGATTTAACCCCTCCAGATTTATTCCAATGAGGATACCTTAAAAGAAAGGTCTATATCAACATGCCTAACAATTGAGTTGAAAAGCAACATCATCGAAGAAATCAACAGAATAACTCGAGATATTTTGAGAAAAGTCTTGGCAAATACTGGACGTAGAATACGCTTGCACGTAAATAATAATGTAGATCATTTGAAGAATATCATATTTAAATACATAACTTGAAAATTTTCTCTTTCATTTCATTGATAAACAATTTTAATATCAGTATTAGTTGTCGTGTGATAAATGATTAAAATGATGTAGCGACTTTTGCCCCACCCTGGTTATTTAAATGACCGCCATTCCAGGACATTCCGGCAGTTTTTACCGATGTTTAGGTAACTTTCCATCTTCTCAGTCATTTTAAATGACAATAATGGAATTCTACCTATTGGTCTCAACATGTTTGTCAGTCTGCAGTACTGCTCGAGACAGCACTGACGGAAAAGGGTCGCAGTGTAAGAATGAGAGCAGAACAGTGAATTTTATTTAGTGAATTAGGAAAGGCACAATATTTGTGAAAGTCGGCGAGAGATCAATTGTTGTTCCTGTTCCTGAAATATGTGTTACTGAGTTATAATTCACGGTATTGAAATTTATCTCAGGGAGAAACATTTGCATCAATCGTTCTTTTCGATATGCGGTACTGTTCTCTCAAACATCGTGATGGGCGTTAAAATATCTCATTCTGATATGACAGTTTGAACGGTTCTTTCTCAACTGTAAATGATTTTTTTAAGGAATACTTATTCGTTTTGTCCTGATACTGTCATGAATTTTGGGCTTCGGGACATGGTAATTTAATGAAAATGACTCTGTAATTTCATGTACATTGTTTGCCTTAATGATTCCTGCCTTCAGTTTTCTAATATCGGCGATGTCAAAATCGTTAATATATATTAAGCCAGCTGAATGGTTAATTTTACTATAAACTGTTCTCTGGCACGATATGTGCTCCACGCACCTCAGGTCAACAATCCTTTCGCTCACTCAACACTCTGTCCGTCTTCCATCATCATTTCCCGCATCATTTTGGAGAGCATAATGAGATATTCGCTGGTTACGCAGTTAATTTTTGAAGCATTGAATAAATTGAGTCTGCTTTTATTCACTATATCACACATGACTGAAGTATTTTTCGCACTTTAAACATTACAGAGACGCATTTCTTCACCTTTTTCGAATTTTTTATCCTTTCGTGCTGGTATGGTCGCTTTTAAATAAGTGCCATTCAGATTACAACAACACCGCTAATTCGGTTCCCGCCAACTGCGTCTTCTCATCCCATGTCACTAGCACTCACGATAGTGATAAAAAATTTATCATTTTCCACGCACATTTCACGGATCATCAACGTAATCGCTTTCTATATCCTCTTCAAACTTCCTATCTCACTCGATTGCTTAGCGCTCGGCAGCCGTCTTCTTCGCTGCTCAGTTAACACAGTGGGTCCTTCATCCTTCATCCCTGTAGATCTCAAAGCGTAAGACGTTTTTTGCTAATGGTTTAGATTTCTCAAGTTGAGGGGGATCCCCTCGACCAATCAAGGAGGCCATCTTTCCGTGTTTTGGAAATAAGAAACTGAGATGGTAGTGAACAATCCCATGTTGGTTGGCCCTACAAACAACAATTTAATGTATGATCCTATGAGTATTTTGTTCTCACTTAACGTCAAAAAGAAATAACTTATTACTGACTGCATGCGGGCATACCTACAGTACACCTCTCAAAATTTGTGGGTAGGCTGGAATACATGAGTGCAAAATAGCCTTTTTAAATGCTTCTTGCAGATAATAACTTTCACAATCAACAAAAAAATGCCAACAAATTTGGTAAAGTGCGGCATAAGTGAAAAGTCCACAATAATTCAACCTGAACGAGTACCGATTTTTTTTTGCTTCTTTTGATTATCAAATGAATGTTTATTCGTTAATAGAACGCGCCTAATTTTTGGGAGTATGAACAAAATTTTAAAACTATTCCTCTTTATTTCGCGATTACATGCAACCGTGTTGTGAATTGCATGATTCATTTCAATCATGATTTTCAATGCATGAGTATACAATAAAATTTTTGTAACTCGTGCATTAAAACGTCACGATGCGCAACATGCTGGCACCCACAATTCGAAGCTTTGCCTTCCAGAGTAACATTAATTTCTGATGAGTCAAGCGAACAATATTAAATGAGATCTTTATATTACAGCCACTTGAAAATTCACCGCTGGTGGCTATTTTTTTAATTACGTTATTAGGTATAGTCGAAATTGTCGTAATTTTGTTGGAACCTGCAGCTACCTCAGACAACAGAATTATCAGTTGTATCTTTCACTTATCGAGGATATATTTCTAGCTTCTACAAATAAATTCATGTAAACTTCACTTCACTAGCTTCCTCCATGCAGTTGGGCAGCAAATTCTTAGTGATATGGTGTGTGAACATAGAAATTGTACTGCTTTTCAACGCAGAGTTACAGGAAAAAGCGTGAAGAACCAAATGGTAGTGTAGAGAAAAGTCACTTCTACAAGACGTTTTCAACAGCTTCGTTCTCTTTATCTTCACAGCTCTACATGCATGTACATTTGGTTTCAAACTTTCCATGATTTGCGATTCTACACACCCTTTTCAGTCAGAATATCCATTCAGCCTATTTTTATAAAACAAAATATTTCACGTAACCGGGAGAATTTTTTGCATGGCGTAGCTCAGCGTCTGGCAGCGGTGCACTGTTTCGCAGAGTTATTGCTCGTCTCCCCCGCTGAGTGACGACGTTTGATTCGTTGACGCCATAAACATCGGCGTGGGCGACCCTGTTAATTACGGTGTCATCTCTGCTACACGAAACTTTATTCATGTTCGTCGATGCCTTTTTCGGTCATGCGCAACAAGTGTCTCTGAACTAATGACGTTATTAAGCGCACAGAAATTGGATGGCTTTGAAGTGAGGTTCGCCTCGTGAACTTGGAGCTACTAGGAACATGCAAAATTGGGCAGACGCAATAATTGCCTTAGTCAAAGATTTATTTTTCGTCGTTGTTTGCATCGGACTCGATTGAAGAAGAAATTAATTACTAACATTGATTACAATATGGAACTGACTACTATTCCGCCAAATCCTCCGCTGTAATCTGAGCGAAATTTGGTGAAGCTGGTTAAGTGAAGGCATAAAAAACATTCCACTTATGTCTTATTTATTCATGTCACTTTACTTCAGAAAATATTAATTTATGCATTGTTCCATAGGAGATTTTCGTTCAAATGTGAGCAATTATTCATTGATTTGTAATTTTTATGGACGTGAACGTAGACACTTGCGTGTTATTGCTCCACTACATACGGTTACGTGCTGACATAGCGAACCCATTTTATATATTTCACAGAATTTCAGAGAAAAGTATTTCATAAGCGCCATCCAATGAAATTTTTTTAAAAAAACGTAGGTACCGTACATTTGTAGTATGCTACTTAATATAGGTGTGAGTTAAAGTTATATATAAAGTTCTATACGTTGTTTCTGCCATAAAATGAATCACTTTCCATTTTAATTTTGATTTATTTTCAATGTTTCTCCATTTCATTGTCAGAAAATATACGTCGAACGCGCAATATGCCGTAGTTTGCAGAGCTGAGAGCCCGGCATCCAGAGTCGGCCCACGGCTCGCCCCCGAGTTGGGAGCCCAGGCGCGTAAAGGACAAATTATTCTCTTGGTATCGGGCGGGCAGGTGTGCCGTCGCTGCTCATAACCGATAATGGAGGGCCGAGACAACGAACGCCGACGTACTACCTGCGTTCTGTTTTCTGTTGACCATGACACAGCCAAACAACCTTAGCCTAAACAGCCAAACAATCTTAGCCTTAACAGCCAAACAACCGTAGCCTAAACAGCCAAACAACCTTAGTGGAAACAGCTATTTAATCATGACCAAAACGGCTACTCAACCTAAGCCAAAATATCCAAATTACCTTAGTCAAAATACCCTCAGAACTTTAGCAAAAATAACCGCATAACTTCAACTAAAATACCCATTTAACTTTAACCAAAATACTCACCTGAAGTTGAGCAATAAAGCCACAAAATAGCTAAAAAAGTCAGATAACCTGAGCTAAAATAATAAAAAAAACATAGTGTAACTTCCCAAGCAAAAAAATCAAACATATCTTCACTTCAAATTGTTAAATAACTTTAACCAAAATATCCAATTAATTTTAGTCACCTAAAATAGCCAGACATGCAACCTGAAGTAAAATAACCAAATATCTTTAGCTAAACTAGCCAAATAGTTTTACTTAAAATATCTTAATAGCATGAAATGAAGATTTAAATCACGCTAACCCAAGTAGACAAATAACCTCAGCCAAAATAGAAAAATAACCTTTTGAAAAAGGGTAAAAAGTCTGAACTAAAATAGCCAAACAACCTTTGGCAAAATTGCCAAGGAATCGTACGTGAACTGACCAAATGACCTGAGCCAGAATCTCTTAAACTTCCTAAGCTTAAACAGTTTAATAATTTAACCCAAAAAGTCGAATATTTTTAACAAGGGAAAATACCTTAGTAACCCTTTTCAAAAACATTGCTGTTTACCTCAGCGAAACGAGATGTTACTGAGGCTCAGTACGTTGAAAGCACATTTCCATATCGAAGGAATTTAATTCATATGTTGCTTCTTTAATGTTTCTAATATATGGCTCCTAAACTTACCTTGTCTTGAGTTTTGGTTTCTCTTTCATAAAGCACATTGCCGTGAACTAAGAAGGCTCTCGTATTTTCATGAGAACACACACTATTGTTCACTATTTTACTTGCTAAAAATTTAAAGGAACATTGTTCCTTCCATCACTGTAATATACATCCGCCTTCTGGGAGACTATCAAAAATCTTTTGCAAAAATGTTAAGTGTTCAAAAGTCTGATTCGCAATTTCAGACTTGCAGAGAAAAATTAATTTTGCAAGCAAGGTTTAAAACAAAACAAAAGCTTAACACTGCGACCTCTGTCAGCCCTGATCAAAAACGCATGGCAGTGTATTGAAACAGAGTGCAGCTTGATTCACTTACTTGACACACGGGAAGAGCGTAAGTGTAGCGTAGAGTTCCACTTCTCGTGTAGAAACGTATTACGTTGTGAAAAGTTTGACTGTTGTTCGCACTGGTACTGTTGTTAGCGTTGTTATTGGAATTGTTGTTTTTGTTTGCATTAGAGGAATTTGATCCTGATTGGTTGGAGTGTGTGGCGCACGACGAAGAAGAAGTTGAGCCTCCGGACAGCGGGGACCCCACGGAGCCTGTGGAGCCCCGCCCCTTGTCTTCACCTGGCCAGTGTCCCGCCGTCGCAAGCAGCTCCGCTGAGTTGGACCACTCCGCGTGCACGCCGCTGATCGCCACCGCACCAAAAGATCGTTTTAATGTTGTCATCTTATGTTATACAGTCATTAAAAGGAAAAACTTTTGCCTAGCCATCATTCTGTGTATCTAATAGTCAAACTAAAATACCTTTGCGTTTTGCAACGAAAGAAAAATAATTGAGCATCTTGCTATGAATATTGAATAACAGCCTATCATCTTAATGTTAAAAAGAATACCTGCGCGTCCTGCAATAAAAGAAGAATAGCTTCGCGTCTTACAATAAAAGGAGAATATCTGATCACTTTACAATCGAGGAACTTCTTCAGCATCTTACTTTAGAAAGTTAATTTCATTTAAGGTTTGGTTTTCAAAAACAAAATGAATGAAAATGTGGCCAGTATGGCTGCACCGCAAGTGAAGCTATTTAGACCTTTGAAAAGTTGTGATGGAATAACCAATATCCTCCTTTCAAGTGGTACCATCCACATCCATTGATCACATCCAGCTCCCTGGGCCCAACGCACGTAAGGCCAATGTAACAATACCACCACATCCCCAGATTACCTCCAGGATCCCTCGACCCAACTCACACAAGGCCAGTGTCCCATCACCACCACCACATCCCCAGATTACCTCCAGGATCCCTCGACCTAACTCACACAAGGCCAGTGTCCCATCACTACCACCACATCCCCAGATTACCTCCAGGATCCCTCGACCCAACTCACACAAGGCCAGTGTCCCATCACCACCACCACATCCCCAGATTACCTCCAGGATCCCTCGACCTAACTCACACAAGGCCAGTGTCCCATCACCACCACCACATCCCCAGATTACCTCCAAGATCCCTCGACCTAACTCACACAAGGCCAGTGTCCCATCACCACCACCACATCCCCAGATTACCTCCAGGATCCCTCGACCCAACTCACAGAAGGCCAGTGTCCCATCACCACCACCACATCCCCAGATTACCTCCAGGATCCCTCGACCCAACCCACACAAGGCCAGTGTCCCATCACCACCACCACATCCCCAGATTACCTCCAGGATCCCTCGACCTAACTCACACAAGGCCAGTGTCCCATCACCACCACTACATCCCCAGATTACCTCCAGGATCCCTCGACCTAACTCACACAAGGCCAGTGTCCCATCACCACCACCACATCCCCAGATTACCTCCAGGATCCCTCGACCCAACTCACACAAGGCCAGTGTCCCATCACCACCACCACATCCCCAGATTACCTCCAGGATCCCTCGATCGAACTCACATGAGGCCAGTGTCAATAACGATAGGGGAGACATCGTCGTGCGCTCTGATGAGGTAAATTCTTCCTGTAGAGAACACAACGGCCAGCAGATGCTGCTTTTCTTCGCTAGTTTTGTTGGTGGATGCTGAATTTGAACTTTTGCTCGCAGAGGCGCTAGAATCTTGAGAGTCATGATTACTCGAAACTTGGGCTCTCGATGTGGACTGATGTCTTGGAGTACTTGTGCCGTTAGTACTTCTTGAGGCTTGAGTGCTGGGGTTGCTTGAATCCCGCGAAGTCGAGGTACTTTGCGACGTTTTTCCAGAGTTGTCCTCTGGAGGACTCAAACCCGAAGGACTCGCCCGACCTGGAGAATGAGATGCATTTGAAATTTGGCTCATAAAAGAGCTCGAGAGATGAAATATGGCTGCGGAAGAAAACCTGTAAGACTATCTTGGTGTCGCACCTATTTCGGTAACAAATTCCCGACTTAGTAACAGGAAAACCTTTATGTTCGCATGCACTAGCACTAGTGATGCCAATGCTTATCATAAGCAATGTGCGTGCTAAAATTTCACTACTTGTACATACATCCGAATTAGTACTTCCCAGACTGTTGCGCGTATAACAATGGCGTCACCCATTCGTTTCCCCTTTAAAGTACGTTGTATACTTGAATTTTTTCATTACGGACAATGTTATCAAAAATTTCAATGGTAGCACTTCAGGAAGGCTCTAGTTAATTTCGAAAGGAACTTTCACAAAGCCACTTGCTCAGTGTGACTGATAAATTCGCACAGAAGCATAAACTTCCGGCTTTGTTGTTGTTCATCTAGTTTAGGTAGAGCATGGAAGTAGAGCGATGTTTTTGAACTGAATTTTCAACCTATTCCCGTCTACTCGGCTACCTCACATGCTGTATGGAGCACGTAGAGCAACCGAATCCACTCAGAACAATCTACGCCTCCGGCTGTAACGCTACGACGTTGGAAATTGGTTTGAAGTCCGGTTCCTTGAGCAGACACGCGATTGACGCATCTTACTTATGAGTGTCGAGTGAAGTCTCATGTTATGTAAAGTGAAGCACTACATACGGCATATTAAGCTCAAAACCAGTTGAAACAGTGGAATATAAGGCTACACCGTTCATATTATGTGTCCAAATAATAATTTTATTTTTTTCGGACGAAATGAAATACACAGGTGGGTTTATTTAGCCACCTTCAGCTAGCAAAAGCTTTCAACTTGATGACATAAAACTTAATCGAACGACACATCTTTTACTAGTTGACCTGCGGGCAGAAAAGAACTACGGCTCGATATTTTTCTAGTACTCTGAGATGATATAAAAACTTAAGAGCAAAAATCACGGTAATAAATAATTTTAATGATGGTTACACAACGCAACATCAACCACACAACCACGTTCCTCTGCGCAACGAGCATAACACAAACATGACTTTCCATGTAATTATCCAACACCCAACCCCGGCTTTCCAAGCAATGATCCACACAAACTACTGCTACCACGCAGGCAACCACATTGTTCTTCCCACGAGTATGCTTCTGTGTTCGCTGATTGGTTGCTTGTATAAGTACCGAATCTAAGAGCTGAAAAAACTTTCAAGGTTAAATTGCTAACAATTGCTTCAAAATGAAATAATTAATGGATAATAGATTTTAAAACGTACAAAGGCCTTGAGAAAGCTTGACTCAATAGGTAACAGTAAAGTGCTGAAGTCCTCCAAAAATGTAAAGACTTATGTCATTTCCCCACCTGCTTCCTTCGTTCCCGTACTGCTTTTCCCGTCTTGGCTGCTCTCTGAAAGCCCTGGAGTTTGCGCACCAGCATTTTCACCCTCATTGCCGTCACCACTGGCAGATCTCTCTTCAGAATTACCAGGAGCGTTGGGACCAGCGTTGCTGGTGTCCGCACCGCTGTCACCTCCGCTACCACTGCTGCTGCTGCTGCTGCTGCTGCCGCCGCTGTTGCGGCTCTCCTCGGTCTCCTCCATCTTGAACTTTTGGCAGGACCACGCGAGCGCCGTGATGGGGGTGTCCTCCAGCAGCGAGACCTGCGCCACCATCGTGCCGTGAACGTCCATCACTAGCAGCTGGCCCGTGCTCGTGCCGAAATACACCTGCGACAATCCCGAGGAAATGATCGTTGGTTGGAAGCATGTGAATACGAAGTCTATCAATAGTGAATACCTGCGCGTATGATGAAAGATCGACGCGTTTGTTTATAAAAATCATGGTATAGTGCATATGAATATGTGTACATAATACATGGGTGAATGAAGCTAAATGTCTATTTGCCCCGTAAGAATACTTACGAGTGCGAGGTAATGGAAAAATGCTACGTGAATTTTTCGACCAGAAAGAAAGAGTGTTAGTTTAAACAATTGAGATAACATGAAAATAATGTACCCCAATCATAGAGTGGACAAAATTTTCTACTATGGAAATATTCATGAATGTCATGGACTGAAATGTAGGTAGACAATTCCTATGCTTAGAAACATAGAAACAGACTCTTTGCAGCTCGCTTTACTACACCTATTCTCTAAACACAGTGAACTCTTTACCAGCGTGCAATGCAAGTTTGCTGCGGTAAAACATCTAAACTATATTGAGTTGTGAGTAACATAGCCTCCATTTAAAATATAATACACAAAATCAGATCAAATCCATAAGATTAGTTCGGTGTCTTTTCTCGACCCAATTGTAAGGTATTCATGGTGCTTTAGAGCAAGTGGTACAAAGTTTTTCAGCGCCACCAGAACTTCATTATTTACACAATCTGAGTTTCTCATTACTAGATCTGGATTAGCCAATGATGAAAAGTTTTACTATAAATTTGATTATGTGAATAAAACGTAGATCTTTGATCGTATCAGGATAAAATAATAAATGAACCCAAGTGTCTCGGTGTTACTAGACTAGTGATTTGAAATCCCTCAATTTAGTTAGTTTTTAAGGCTTATCTTTAAAATCTAGGGATTGCCGATAACATAAGATCACTAGGGGGATATTTTTTAATTTCAGATTTTCTGATCCGAGCTCGAGGCTCAGCTGTTCTAGCGTTATCAGATCTCTATTTGTTACCGAAGGCTTTTTTTCTGTTTTATCAGGCTTAATAATGGCGACGTCGGGTTCATCAATTTACAATAAAGTACTAAGAAAAATTTTAATTTGTTACTTAGTTGATCTCACATAACATCTATAGGACATCTTTTAATGCCATCGTTCTGCCCTCTACCTGCTCCTGCCAACTCTCCGTATTGCTGAACTCCATAATTTGACCTGAGGCATCTCCCTGTTGAACACTCTGAAAATGATGACTGCTCCTCCCATGCTGATCATGAACACCCCCACACCCCTCACCTGCGGATCATGAACACCCCCGCAACCCTCACCTGCTGATCATGAACACCCCCACACCCACCACCCCACACCCACTCCCCACACCCACCACCCCTCACCTGCTGGTCATCAGGAGCAAAGACCCCAGCGCTGATGACGGCCTGGATGTTCAGCATAAGGGACCAGTAGCGCTGGCCTGCCACGCTGCCCACCAGCACGAACCCGTCCTGCGCACCACAACCTCCGTTTATGAATTTCATGTTATTACAATTTTTTGAGTATTTGATGCACAGACTCCACAACCGCAGTTAACGTCACAATATTCCTTGCAAGATCCTTTCTTTTTTAATTATTCAGTGGATGCCGTCAGCTGTCGTACAGAGAATGAGAAATTATTTTACTTCGCATTTTCTTCAGCTTTTCCATGACGAAAGCCTGGCCAAATGCTAGGAATATTTACATAGAATTTGTTTTTCATATTTCATGATGATTAATTCGTCAATTTTTTGAAAAAAATTTTGGGCAGGTAAAACTCGATAAACATCTAGCTGTTAAAATCAAACAAAAAACTTATAACATTGAGCGAATTGCGAAATAATGTTCCCGCTTGATGCACAAGGCAGAACTTAATGTGGTTAGAGATTGTTCATCGGTCGAATGTTACTAACTAAGAAGAAGTGATCATTTTAACGATGGTAAGGATAGCATTTCCGATCTCCGTGAGAATTTCAAATGGATAAGTGGCGAGTGACATTCTATTTGGGGAAGTGATGAATAATATTATAAAATAAAAGACGAAAATTAATGCATCGTAGGGATGCCCTATGATTAAAATTTATTTCAATTCGTAAAAATAGTTGAATAGCGAGCATAATACAAAATTTCCATGAATAAAATAGATCTTGCATCAAAGCCAAATTTTTGGATTGTCTATCAATATGTTTAACATTGGTAAAATGTAAGGACACCGTAAGTAAATACTGAAACTTTCAAGGAAAATGTTGCTCCTTGCTGTGTAAACTTCAGATTATAAAAAATGTCAAAGTACGCGAAAATATCGGTACAAAGAAATAAAATTTCGACTAACATAAAATATAAAACTGTAAAACTTTCATCAGTTAATAGTGTAAGCTCGTTTCGTCAATCATTCAACTGAAACACGGTCAAACAGCGGAGTAGAGTTAGTCATGGCCATCTGCATAAAAATGCACAAAAGACCACCAAGTGCGTATTAAGGGGATCATCCAAATTTGAGACCTTTTTTCGTCCGATTCGTTTGAAAATTGGCCAGTATATGTCTTTTATGAAAGTAAAACGTTTTTGCTCCTGTCATTTTTTCGATTTAGGCCTTATTTTTTTTTGACGAAAAATGAGTTTTTTGGTAAATTTTATGTATATTTCAAAATGTATCTCCTCATTGAGTTTTGATACTAGAACAAAAACAAAGACAGTTTTAGAATCCTTGAAACATTTCTAACAAACTCAGTAGGGCTTTTTTCAAATTCGAATTTTTTCGATTTTTTGAAAATTTTTGAAAATTTCTGAAATGAACAACAATTTTTTGGGTTTAGAGCTATATATTTTTTCGAAAAATTCGAATTTCAAAAAATCCCCGCTGAGTTTGTTAGAAATGTTTTAAGGATTCTAAAACTGTCTTTGGTTTTGTTCTAGCATCAAAACTCAATGAGGAGTTACATTTTGAATGTTGAAATTTGTTTTTTTTGGGTATAAGCCATAACAAAATTTTTTGTTGAAGTGTAATAAAATGATCAATTTATGTAATTGAATGCAGTTTTAATTTTCATTTTGATAATTTCCATACATAGCTTCATATTCACACTGTAAATTGTGATTTCCAAAATAAAATAACTAAAAAAATAAAATTATTTTTTTCAAATGAAATATTTTTTTTCAGTCTGGTTCTTATGAAGTTTGACTACGATATGTAACTTTGGAAAAGAAACACAATTTATTCAATTCGTTTTTTTGATTTAGGCCTTAGTTTTGCAAAAATTTGATAAATTGGTTTTTACGTATTGATATTTCACTGATATTGATATTTCAAGACGTATCTCCTCCTTCAGTTTTGATGCTAGAACAAAAACAAAGACAGTTTTAGAATCTTTAGAACATTTCTAACAAACTCAGTAGGGCTTTTTTTCCATTCCCCATTTGTTCTCTTTTTATATGGGGTCAAAATTGGTCAAAATTTAAAAATTTTGGTATTTTTCACTGATATTGATATTTCAAGACGTATCTCCTCCTTTAGTTTTGATGCTAGAACAAAAACGAAGACAGTTTTAGAATCCTTAGAACATTTCTAACAAACTCAGTAGGGTTTTTTCCATTTCTCATTTGTTCACTTTTTATATGGGGTCAAAATCGGCCGAAAATGAATATTTTGGTAATTATTGTCCGTATTTTGGGGGGGGGGGGGTAATTATTGTCCGTAGCGCCATAAAATTTTGGGACCGAAAATTCCACCTACTAAGGGTCCTTTTCCAACAAAAACATGAGAAATGACCCCCGGACCGACAGGGGCCTGGGATGATCTCCTTAATGTACTATGTTTTGATAAATTCTATGTGCAGCAGATTTTGTGCTCCACTCTCTGAAAAACTGTGAGTTACGAGGACATGACAAATAAATATTTCAGACCAAATAATTACCGCAATTTGGACGTATGAGGATTCACAATGTTCGTCATTTTCTCGTAGCTGTTAACAGTAAAAAAATCATTTCACATATTGTAATTTTCAGAAGTTTTTTATAACGCTCAATTCAATGAATTAACCAAGAGCAGAAAAACAAAACCAAGAGCTGACTTAAGAACTAAGAGCACGACTTGGCAACCCCAAGGGAAGGAGTTGAGAACTACGGGAAGGAGTTGAAAACCATGAACAGGAATTATGTACAAAGAGTAGGAACCAAAAACTAGGGCAATAGTTAAGAACTAAGAGCAGGAGTAAAGAATTAGGGAAGGTCAAGAATTAGGGAGTAAAAAACCAAGAGCAGGCGTCGGCAACCAAGAGCAGGAGTTGAGAATCGAGAAGATAAGTTAAAAACCAAGAGCGGGAGTCAAAAACTCGATCAAAAGTTCTGAACCAAGTGCATAAATTTAGCACCAAGAGCAGATGTTCAAAATCAAGAGTAGAAGTTCAGAACCAAGAGCAGGAGTTAGAACCAACAGCAGAAGTTACAAACTTAAAGTAAAAATTTAGAAAGAAGGGCCGGAGTTATGGTCATGAGGCAACAATTAAAAACCTTAAGAGACTGAACTGAAAACCAAGAGAAGGAATTTTTGACCTATGGTGAGAGTTTACAGCCAAGAGCAGGAATTCAAAACAAAATTAGAAGTCCATATGAAATAATTAGAGTTAATGATTAAGGGCAGGAACTCATAACTAAGAATAATATTTCAAAATCAAGATTTACAGTAGTCCATAAACAAGAATAAAATTCCAAAACAAAAAGTATTACGCCTTAGCAAAGACAAGGAATCTGTAAAAAGCTAGAGTCTCTCTGTAAGAGAAAGAGTTTTTGCCCTAAAATAAAAGTTCATCCATCACTGAGAACACACACTTCAAACTAAGAGCCATGATCCCTTGCCAAGAGCACGACTCTCCAGCGTAGATCAAGAGTCCATAATCAAGAGCAACAGTTCCAACCTAGAGCAGAAGTCCCTCACCCTGAAACCTCTTAAGAAAATTGAAGGCCCCGTACAACTGTCTAGCAAGAAAGCACTTCGCTGATGAGCTGTGATAGCGAGAAATTATTTTAAAAGAAATAGGCAATTTTCTGACGTGATCTTTTGGCAAGTCCTCCGTGAGAACTTGGGAAACATCCGCGCTCTCGCACCTGCAAGGAAATTAGCTGGGGGTGAATGTTTTTGACGCCATTTGAACTTCTGCGAATTTGGCGAATTTATCTCGCGCGAATTTAGACACAGTTTTTCAATCGTTCTGTATTACATGCCGTACAATATACTGAAACAGTTTCCCCATCAAGTTGATAGGCAATTATCAAATCGACATAGGGAAAACTACCAGACTCGTTAGAAATGTATTAGAAATATACGTAGAAAGTGCAGCCAGAATGTACTGAAACCAAATTCAACTTAAGCTTCAACGAGTAGCACTGACTCCGTTCGTCGATTTGTGTGCTAGTACACTTAGTTTCCTCGATACAATCACCGGCCCAAAAGCTATACATAGCTCCGAAAGGTTAACATGTCTGCTCGTTGGGATCTAAGAAATCTTGGTTTTTAATGAACTGTTTTCTGTCACCTTCGTTCACCCTAATCACTTTCAAAGAATCGTATTACAAAAAAATGAATCACAGTTCAGATGACTCTTAACATGATCAAGTTGACTCTTAACATAATAACATGACTCCTCATGTTATCATGAATGCTGAGGCATCTGTGGATGAGGCAACTTTATGTCCTCTTACTGAACGGATTGCAATGCACTATTCTTTTGAATTAAATTAAATAATTCAAATGACCCCAATATAGTCAATATAATTTCAACTTAATGCAAACCACAAAATCCGTGGCCACGATTAATAATCGCTGTCGAGAACGACCGACAAATTGGAATGAAAACTCGAAAGTACATACTTGATTTCAAACTTAGAAAGTCGTTTATACTTCACGTTCAATTTGAAAAATACCTCGTTTCTTTAACGAAAATCACAAAGAAGACTGAATTCGAAAATATAAGTTCATAAATGCTAGAACTGAGTAAGTTAACTTAAATGGTCACTTCCCTCAATACATTTCAACTAGTCAATGATCTTGAACAATAGTACATCAGGAGTAACTTTTTTTCGCGCAAAGGGGCGTTAATTGACATCTTTCAGCCATCTTCCACGTTTTGGAAGGCATGAGCGACCTCTTTAGTCTCAAAAATGAGTGCGAAATGAGGCGTTCTCTACCAGTAATCGACATCATCCCATCTCTCCCTCGCACACGGTTACCAGAATATTGATTTCCACTCGATAGGAGCCCTCGACGTGCGAGTAACTTGGACTTTTTTGACGCGGTCGCTCAGACGTTCATCTGAGAAGATCCGCGGAAGCAACAGAATACTTCGAGGCTCGAGGGAGCTGTTCCCCTTGCGGTGTTTGTGCAGGACAACACCGCCATGTCACCTCCTCCCCCTACCGAGGGTCATGTCCACGAGGGGACGCTATTTGTAGAAGGAGCGGAGCCTTGCAATTTCGATCCCTTTCATACGTGCAATTTGCCAAGCTTGCGCGCACACAACGCAGAGAGTAATTTGCGTGGAGCAATGTTTGCAGCGCGGCTCAATGCAGCCACAATTAGCTTCGCGGATCGGCACCACCAAAGTAATCAGTACAGATCCCCGTGGCTAAATTATACTTAAAGGACCGACGTGGCCTAATCAGGCATAGCAGATCCACCCTGCCAAATTATGCTTCGAGGATCTTGGCGGCTAAATTATGCTTCGAGAATGGGGTTGTCAAATTGTGTTTTGCGTGTTAACCCAGCCAAAATATTCTTCGTGCATCGGTAGGCAAAATTTTACAGGGAAGATCAGCAGAGCTAAATTACAATATTTTTCGTCGTGGATCCGTGCGGCTCTCAAAATTTTCTACTCAATGCCCGATTGCGACAAACCCGCCATGTACAATTGACCTACGTGAAATAGGTAAGAAGGCCTTTTAGTTCAAATAAGTACTGTTCGTGGGACAAACATGTACCTAATAGCATAATTCCAATAGGTCCGAATTCATGTCAACTTATGAACAGACTAGGTATGCTTGTGCCAACTTGTGCGCAAATAGGATACACTTACAGTCGACTGAGTAACCGCATCTTAGGTGGGCTTTCCCGTAGTGATAACAATAGGACAAGAAAGTACATCACAACAATTGACCAATCGAGAGACCTTTTTCAATCTTGTCCAAAATTCCCCATTATAAAACATACTTCTCAGTTCCATATTACAACCAAATTATTCAGCATAATTGAATGAAAATATAGGAATTCTTGCACAATTCTAATACAAGATGGTATTGAGAGACTCCGAATAGCGGCTCAGAACTGAGAACCATCCACTGCATGGCGCGAGCAGCGAACAAGAATTACTTTTGACCTTTCAAACGATTCTTTGCCGTGCGACTCGCTTTCAAATTTATTAGCAATTTTTTTGAATATAACGAATTAAAAGTGGACATTACCAGAATCTTTCAATAATTTCAGCCTTAAAAAGTCCTAAATTCCTAAAAAGCAAAATAATTATGCTCTGCACTGCTTCAGAAAAAAAGCTTATATATCTGGAGTCGAAAAGGATTCTTTGTAATTTAATCACACAAATGAGACCAATAAATTCATTGCTGGAGTAATTCCATCGAGATAAAAGCCCAACTGTACATAAGACGGCTGTTAAATTTAACGATGATCGTTCCCAATATTCATTTGGCGGTCGTTTTAAACGAACATTGTAGCAACATCTCCTGCTGGGTAATTTGAAATGTGGTACAACTCTCGGCTTATGTTTTGAAATCAAACTTTGCGTGCTAACTTTTCCTGTCAATTCAGGAGACCAGGTACTGATGCAGCTGACGGCACTAACAACTGACGGCACTAGCAGCTGACGGCACTAGCAGCTGTCGGCACTAGCAGCTGTCGACACTAGCAGCTGTCGGCACTAGCAGCTGACGGCACTAGCAGCTGACGGCACTAACAACTGACGGCACTAGCAGCTGTCGGCACTAGCAGCTGTCGGCACTAGCAGCTGACGGCACTAGCAGCTGACGGCACTAACAACTCACGGCACTAGCCGCTGTCGCCACTAGCAGCTAACGACACTAGCAGCTGACGGCACTAACAACTGACGGCACTAGCAGCTGTCGGCACTAGCAGCTGTCGGCACTAACAGCTGACGGCACTAGCAGCTGACGGCACTAACAACTGACGGCACTAGCAGCTGACGGCACTAGCAGCTGTCGGCACTAGCAGCTGTCGGCACTAGCAGCTGTCGGCACTAACAGCTGACGGCACTAGCAACTGACGGCACTAACAACTGACGGCACTAGCAGCTGTCGGCACTTGCAGCTGTCGGCACTAATTGCTGACGGTACTAACAGCTGTCGGCACTAACAGCTGACGGCACTAACAGCTGTCGGCACTAACAGCTGACGGCACTAGCAGCTGTCGACACTAGCAGCTGTCGGCACTAGCAGCTGTCGGCACTAACAGCTGACGGCACTAGCAGCTGACGGCACTAACAACTTACGGCACTAGCAGCTGACGGCACTAGCAGCTGTCGGCACTAGCAGCTGACGGCACTAACAACTGACGGCACTAGCAGCTGACGGCACTAACAACTGACGGCACTAGCAGCTGACGGCACTAACAACTGACGGCACTAGCATCTGACGGCACTAGCAGCTGACGGTACTAGCAGCTGACGGCACTAACAACTGACGGCACTAGCAGCTGACGGTACTAGCAGCTGACGGCACTAACAACTGACGGCACTAACAACTGACGGCACTAGCAGCTGACGGCACTAACAACTGACGGCACTAGCAGCTGACGGCACTAGCAGCTGACGGTACTAGCAGCTGACGGCACTAACAACTGACGGCACTAGCAGCTGACGGTACTAGCAGCTGACGGCACTAACAACTGACGGCACTAGCAGCTGACGGCACTAACAACTGACGGCACTAGCAGCTGACGGCACTAGCAGCTGACGGGGAGAGCAACTGAAAGATCTTCCATTGCGAATGGAACTAATGTGAGCAAGTTTGATAAGAAAATTTGCTCCTGCGTTTTAGAATACCTGCACAGCAACGCAAACATAAACATTCACTTCTCCAAGTTTTTGATCCACAAATTGGAATAGAAATCTTAGACATTTCTGTTCGCAAAAACATATTTCCTTCAAGATCATCCAATAGCAGGGCCGAGGCCGTAACTTTAGCCTTTAGTGCGGCTCTCTGATTGGTTATCAGTAACTTTGAACATCATTGAGTGGTGATGCTGTCGAGGCTGCCATTGGAGAACGCAGTCCAGCGTAGATTTGTTGAGGACAAGTTTCTGCATCGCCTCACAACGATGTCATCAAGCTGGTAATAGAACACTTTTCGAGCGTTCGTGCTCGTTATTGCAGAGTGAATGAAGCCAGCGGACCGAGCTCTGGAGATGTGAAGTCTTATAACCAAGTGCACCACAAACGAAGGTTCGCTCGCGCTGGAAGAATTGGGAGTTCTGTAGCAAAGACGATAGTTTTTTCTGAAGCGAAAGCCGGTGGATGATGAAGTGGAGCAGGCTTATTTAATTTGATTGCAACTTCTATAACGTAACTAGTAACTAACAAAAAACGAATAAGATAAAATGAAACACGAAATTGGTGACCATTGGGAAGGTTCTCTGAATTCATTAGTTTCAAATGTTCTTTTTAGAATACCTAATTGGTAGTGTAGTATGACGACTATTAAGATCTTTATTACTTGAAATTAATTTCAAACTCAATGACAAAGCACGCAGTTCATAGTATTTGTAACTCGAATGGTAACAGAAGTTGAGTGCGGATGCGCTGCCTCCTGCGCAATTTGGCTTCGCTGCAGCGCTAGAGGCCGTCGGCAGCTGATTGCGCCGCTGCAGAAGACTCGTCGGCGCCCATACAGATGCGAATAGCCCAAATTGCTATACTGACGCAGATACACACGCGTCCAAAAAAATAAATACGAAACTGTGCCAACAGACGAATTTATCTGCAAGACTAAATTCATAAGAGTGAAGTAGAAGCGAGTCAATCCAGTGAAATTATTATATACAGGAAGTTGAAGGAATTTATTCACGAGGCGAAGTACACAGACTAATATGGTTACAAAATAGTTTAAATAAAAATAAGCTTAAATAATTGAGAACATATGAATACATCCAGCGGACGGAATTTAAAAACAAACGTTTGCAATTACAGAATGTATGAGTGCTTGGATATGAAAGGCGAAGCAACTGAAAGACTGATTCAAGAAGGAATTTAACAATAGGAGTACCGAGAGTAACTTCAGGGCCAAGACTGTTAGTGTGTAAATTTTACGGTTACGAACAGAATTTTTGAACTAATTTGAACAAGATGACAGCATTCTGAAATAAATAACAATTAAGACAATTAGTAACTTCCATGAAATCAGTTTACAATTGAGAATTTTAGAAGCTTTTTATGTGCAATTTGTTTTCAATTTCCTCTAAGTTTAAGTCACTTGTTTAGTGAAAGACTTTTAACAATTCTTTCGTTGAACTTAATCAAAATGCGTCAGTTCGAGCTCAAGTGCTTGCAATAGCGGGCTTAGTTTTATTGCTGTCACATCTGTCCGTAGCATACAATCTGCGTAGATTTGATAATAAAAGCTCGTTGAGAACTCATCAGGACTTCAGGTGTCGGTGACGACACTTGTCTTCTACCACGGCGATAGCGCATGTTTTTGAAAATATCGTCAGTAGTCTACGGCGACATTTTCATCGCACTCTAAGTATCATCGGCTATCACACTCTAAATAACGATCTGGTTGATGTGTGAGTTACATTAACTCTTCGTTTGCATCAAATAGGTATTAAAAGAGAACAAATGAGTAATTAAGTAGCGCTCTTCTGATTCGAGCAACCACTGTTATTAGAAGTGCGTTGTGAGCGTTTAAAGTAATGATTACATCAAAACTGCGATTTGAAAATGCGACTCATAAACAGTAGAATCGTGCTCTACGTTAGAAACTCTAGAGCAAATCCTACTTCACAGGCAGAATACAAGTGAAAATTTTATTTTGTTGAGTACCGAAACCCCATCTTGCAACTCCAAACCATGCAGGAAGTCAAAACTCATCTGGAACACTTTGTACTTTCATAAGGATATTTTTATGGCATTAGTGAATTGTTCATTTGTCTGCTTTCAAATTAGGATATCAGAAGAAGTAGAAAGTATGAGAAGTACGATATTACTTTATGTGCTGAATATATTGATTTTTTCACTTTATGACGATGAGTCAGCTAGTTTTCAGACTTTCTAGCGCGAATTGAGAAAAATTGCTAGCGCTGCAGAATTCCCTCGGCAAAATCGAGACCTGCTTCTCTCTGCGATGCTGATCGGCAGCACGCATAGGACTGCGCAACACAGATGACAGCGTATCAATAGAAAACTTAAGCTGATCGTCAACTCCAATAAAATAAAATGTAAGAAAACGACTGTTTTTCAAGCTCTGAATTATAACTATTCTATTGATTTAAAAAAAATTATTAATGAGTTCCAAAGTTTCAGTTTCGCTGTATTAAACTCCAGTTTTTGAAATCGCTATTTCTTACTGATATGCCCAATGTGCAAAATATGAAATGCAGAGGAAACGCGTTTTGATGGAAAATATATATTACTCGAAATTTCATGAAAAGTACATAAAAAATATGCTTGATGTTATTGGAGAATTGGAAAAGACGAGTCAAGTTCTTCCTACTTGATCTTCCGTGTACACTGAAGACGTGAGAATGTCAATGATTGGAAGGAAAATTGCATGAAAAAGTTGACTAGCTTCAACTGAGAATAAAATTGTTTTACCTTAAACTCTCAGAAATTTTACCCTCGTGTGTTACCTGTACCTAGCAAAATGAATTGCATTCACTCAAAACACGTGACTAGCACCATGGATGGAGGATGTGCATAAAAAGTTATGATTGGTGAGCTCTAAGTATTGGAAAGCTTCGTCTGACACTCAAAGCAAACAATGGAACAAAGGTTACCCCATTATTCCAAACGCTGCTTAGCGTTCCAAGAACTGAAATCAAAATGATTATCAACTAAAGAAAATTATTTTTATTCTGTTTATGGGACAGAAGCAATATAATCAATTGCGATTCGAATTTTCTCCGTGACGTGTAAACAAGTAAATCAGTGGTTGTCAAAGTCGTGATGCTAGAATATTTTTTCAAGTTCTCTTGAGCTGCACGAAACATTCCTAGAGAAGATGGTGCTATCACGGTACTGGGTGAACAGCACAATGTATCTAAAGTATTTGTAAATGAATGCCTGTTTTCAATCTTTAATATTCGAGACTCGAGACAGTTTTTGAACAAAGGTAACGGAATCACCATAATTTCCTTTCAAAAATTTTTAAATAAATAATTTGGGGATCAACTATAATATTAAAAGGGTCGTGCGGTAAATTTTCAGCTTCTGACTGATTCCAAACACCACTCTGAAATTCCGATTCCGTAAACTTGGACTTGACTAACTCTATTACCACTCAGTAGGCGAGATCGTCACCACCCAGCTACACTTTTACAGACTCTGCACTCTTTAAACAGCAGTGACTATAATGATCATGTTCTGACCATAGATCGTCGCTATCGATTGATCATTGACCACTCTCAAGATAAACTTAGACCATGCTAGCTCACGTTTGTAGTACGTACAGTGTGTCGTCCCGTTCAAGTTGCAGTTCTTTCGGTAGCCTCTACATGGATTGCTGTAGTAATTGGGCCCACGAAACTCGAGAAGTAATAGCGGAAGTTACTCGTTGTTACGATCCTATGACTACGAAACTCCAAATATCAGGTCGTACTATACGTCCTGTCCGTTTTTATGAGTCCGATAAGGAAAGTGAAAATATAACAAGCAAGATTTATTTATTCAACAACATATGCTCCATTTTTAGTAGCGACTTCTGCCTACCTGCTGGTTAATTTTTCATCGCCTCATTTATAGAAATTTTTACTTTTTGAGTAAAAGAGGATCTTCAATTAATTTCTAATTTCGTTTCTGTCTTCCACAGTTTTTCCCCTAGTTTTTTTCGTCCAGACTCCTAAAAAATGGAAGTTTGAAGGAGCAATATTTAGAGAATAGGAGTGATGCAATATTTTCCATTTCTGAGCATGAATTGTATCTTAAGTCATTCGTGCCGTGTGCAGACGCGTGATGGCCCCCTTTCGATTTAGCAAAACTAGGCGCTTCTTTTCTAAAGCAGAATTTAGTCTTTGAAGCCGCTGACAGTACAGCCCAGCAGGGCTGTTTGGTTGTTTTGAAGGAGCTCGTAACGAGAGATTCCTCTCATGCCCCAGCAAACACAAAACAAAATATTTTTTGGATGGAGTCTTGCTTTCGGCTGTGATTGTAGTCTTGCATGATAACCAATCCATTGATGTTAAGTTTAATATTGCTGTACATAATTCATTTTTTGTCTCCGGTAACAACCGTATCCAAAAAATATTTTGCAATTGGCGGGGGAAAGTAAAGATTCGCAGGCATATGTGTTCGACTGATGGTTCTATTTTAGTGCAAGAGTTGAAGATAAAAATTACTAAATACCCACAAATATTTCGCTGCAAAGTGTATGAAATACCCCAGGGAACTGATTATCTCACGGAATAGATCACAAATTATACCTTTCTCTGTAATACAAGTTTCAACTTTTTACCACATGAAAACGGGCAGGACTTCTAGCACGACCTAGTAGTTAAGATCACATGGCACTCCCCTCGCAGCAGGTACGGAGTTCATCGTTTCGGTTCCGATGTGTGTCAGCTTTCTCGAACATTGACACTATCTACGATGCCGTCACACTAGCCTCAATAAAATCACGCCTCACAATATCAGAGAAGCTAAATGACACCAAACGGCAGTCGTGGACACAAGCTCAACTATGGTCAAAAATTCATGTCACGGATGCCACATTGGGCGTCACGAACGCTCGCCCATACCTGGTAGCAGATGAGGGCCATGCGGCCGTCGTGGCTCCAGGAGAAGTGAGTGACGGGCGTGTTGCGGTCGTTGATGAGCTCGATGCTCCAGCGGCTCTCGTACTTGATCCACACGAAGATGATGCCTGAAGAGTCGCACGTCGCGAGTTTCTGGTACGGCTCGTTCCACTTCACCAGCGTCACCTGAGTGAAAAAAATGAAGCTTGATGGAAGGTTTATATGTATATTCTACTATTCCTTATTAAAAGAAGTTAATGACTGTTTTTATTGTGTTCCAGGAGGCCTAATAAGACGAGAGTAAAGCACCAGAAGCTTTCCCACTTCGTGAATTTGTTTGAGTAAAGAGCTAGCTAGGCTTTGCGTAATTGGAACTTGTTGCTGCGGTTGAAAATGATTCATCAATTTTCAAGTTCAACCAAACGTAAATCGCATTGTCCTTTGCATTGAGGAAACCAGTCATAAATGAGCGCTTTTTATTAAAGACCATTCGTGATGGAAGATGAATTTAGGAACACTAAAATCAAAGGCTTTCAAAACCTATCAAACCAAATGTGTATCAAATCAAAGATAGATATATGGTAGAAAAGTGTTATTTCAAAACACGGTTCAATCGTACAGCCATTATTTTCACTTAGCAAAGTGTGTTCAATGCAAAGAGTGACAGCAGTTGAATGTGAGTAACGGTGTATCATTTTACTGCTTGCATATCCATTGACAAATGTTGCTCCACGTTACTCATAGAACGTTGGAAATCTAGCGGCGGAAACTTCCTACAAGGTTACTGTAATTGTTAGCGCCGAGAAAAGTTTGCTCTCATAAACACTAGTGTCACCTCTGTATTAGAATAAGACTTTTAAGAGTAAGTGAATCTTCTCGTTATGCGCTTTAAGGCTTGCTATGGATTATATAAGTGGGCACGACCTTGGTGTGTATTTGAAATAAATTTTCGCGCGTGTCTGCCATTTTGACCCAAAATACCTCTCGCCCCTGCTGGCAAAGCTCCCTCTTCACTCTAAAGATATCTACGAACGTCAATGAAACGTGCATGAATTGGTGACCTAGATCACAGCTCCAAAGCTCTTAGAGATCAGAGCTGAAATGCCATCAAAACACTCCAATTAATCAGAGTTTAATCAATAAGGATCAGGTCAATCAGAGCTGCCCCAGATAAGCGATTCAGAAATGCTTAAATTAACATGGAACGAGATATCCAGATACTAAAGCTTGAGTACTTCGGTTTAGCTAGCATTTCAAAAGCTGCCTAGATTTTTGCTATGCATTTTTTACAGTTTGGCCTATAAACTATCGAAGCAAGCTGGTGCTGTTTATAATTAAAGAGAAGCAATCGACGAATATTATTAAATTTGTGGTGAGTCAGCCACATGAAAGCATTTGCCATTGATCCAAAAGTGTTTTCAATTCCAAAATATTTGCATAGCCATTCTTTCGTAACAAATTTCTAAGTCAAGATTCAGATCAGCATCCACACCAAACGTGGAAACGTACCAACGAGTGACTTCAAATCAGTATCGCCATGACCTAAATCACAACTTGCGTTCGAACCTGTCGCTCAGTTGCCAAAAACACTTTAGGAATCCCTGGACAAAGTAATCCACCGCAAGGCATTTCACGTCTCCCAGACTGCAGTTGCACTTCGCGCTGAATCGTACGGAGTGAGGACGGCATCTGGTATCTGTGCCACGACCTCAATAGAAAGATGCGCAACATTTTCGTGTTTGTTTCTCTCTCGGGAGTGGGATGTGAAGACCAGGCTACAATAGGTATGAGCTTAAAAGAAACTCACGACAATGGTGCGCTGGTACAAAGCGCTATACAATAGGACGAAAACATCAATACGACTTTTGCAATAGGGAGGCTAGAACAAAAGCCTTCGTCAGCCGCTAGCAATCCTTCTCAGAGGGAAGACATGATGGCCATTGTGATATGTACTTCTTTTTTGGCTTGAAAACGTAAAAAGAAGAGCACTCAGATTTGAAAACCTTGATCTATTTTTAATTCAATGTTGAACTGCTGAGAAAAGAATAAAAAATTCACAAATCTTTAGTATACATTTTAAAAAGAAGTCCTCCTGCTGCGTTTGAATGGAAGCGTGTATCAGGAACGTTGGTTATGTCAAAAATCCATCAGCAGGGCCATGTAGATCAACGTACTGCAGTCTTGTACGGAGGCCGTGGACCAAATTGCTGCTCGCCCGGAGAGATAAAATAAAGCGAATCTAATGCATAATAATGAAGCCCACGCAAATTTTATTGGCCTACCTAGCAAAGTACGAGTAAGTATTACAGAACGCACGCGCTGCGATGGACGACTTAACTATTCCACCATTTCTTAGTTTTGTTCAGCCTCCGAGACGAGAAAAAAAATGCTCTGAGAATCAGACTTTAAAAGTGAATCATTTCAGTAGCTTTGAAAACTCCGCTGTCTGTGTTCAAGTTGACGGTAAAAAAAATTCTTCATTTAATTACAAGTAATTGTAACACTAGCTTTATTTCAGAGTATTATTTTCTCATGCTGTATGACGAACAAAGTAGAAGTTTATGTTTAAATTTATGAAAGGGATTTTGCAGTTATTTTTTGTCTCAGAATATATATAAAATTTTGTATCGCAATGCTCATTAAACACTCGGACGCGCAGTGGCAGGATCACTGATGTGTGGAAGATTACGGCGCGCATTTGCTAACTTTGTAACCGCTACGATGAACGTTTTGGCGACTGCGTAATGAAATGTTAATTATAATGACAAATTAAGCAGTTATTTTTGTGACTAAAATCCTCCACAGTTCAAATGATTTCGCTTTAGAAAACCGATTTTTACGCACCTTGTACTTATGTTTTATTACTACAACATATATCTACAGGATTAGAACCATGATATGGCGGCCCTGATGCAGTGACAAAATGGCAGACCAAATGATTTTCGCAGATGTGTCTCAAATTTTTGTTTATTTATTACCTTTTCGCTTGTGGTCTGATTGTGGGAGACAAGGTATTAGCTTAACGTCAATTCTTACTTCAAAGTTTTTGCAATGAATCTCACTAATGAAGAAATATCAAATTGAATGAGAATTTCTTGAGTGAATTTTAGCAACGATAAACTTTATTTGGTACGAAAATTACAGCAAATATACATTGCAGCAAAATTGTTAACACTAACATAGATTTTCTACAGAATTTCAATACTAAATATGTCTGCACTAAAAAAACGAATTACAATTATTTTCGCGGAAAAACTACTGTAATAAATCTATTACGGAGTGAAAAGTTATAAATTGAGTAGTTTCCAGCTTTAAAACAGCCTCAATGAATTTAGTTGAACTTTGTGTGAAGAAATACATAAATATATAATAGTCACTGAATTACTTATTCTAGACACTGATTATCTCTACAATATTGTCATAAGCATAAATTTTAGTTAAATCATTCAATTTAAGAAATTCGAAACTTATGAATTGCACCGATCAAATTAAATCGTGCATGATCTCCGTAAAGAAGTAACTTTCACTCTGAATACAAATGAACGCTATTCGGCAATTTCCAAGTAACGGTCGCATCAGCGCAGCAAAAGAGATCTCTTTAGATCAAAATTTTATTTACTTTATTCAATCCTTATTCATTCTAGCCACCGTGACCTAGTGGTTAAAATCAATCGCTTTCCGTGTGGCGAGTTTGAGGGCTCAAAACTTTGCAGAGCCAGCCACGTGTTTCTTTCTTTCGGAAAAACGAAGAAAGTTAGCCGCAATGTCCCTCCCTAACGTTAACTCTCCCTGTGTCTGCAAAGAATACATGCTCGGCCGGATGGGACGTCATTGCGTGTTGACGTTCTTGAGGGTCGCTCGTATACATGACGTATTACATGATGTATTTCGTGTGGGACTCCTGAAACACCGATAAACATGATGAAACGTATCAACTTGATTCGAATAAAATATCCTTCTCTTTTTCCAGACATGCATTCATACTGAAATATGGGAAAGTATATCCGTAGACTGCTTATTTTTTTCACTATATACGATTAATGGCATGCTGTATTTGGCCAGTTTACTTCGCATCACATCATAAGTAACACAATAACTTCTTTTCTTCATTTAAACGCAATCTTCAAGTATCCATATAAAATCTACAACTTTCTTCCATACGCAAATACCAGTGCCAAAAAAGCATGAGTTACTTCCTAATGCTAACATGTTATAAACCAAACAGCCAAATACTGCAGTATAGTTCCACAATTTATACTCAACCACGAACCAGAAATACAAACTTTTATATCATGTGGAAAACAAGCAAAGCATCGTGAATTCTCTCCTCAATTATTCATACCATATTTTCAACTTCGTGCTTGCCTGAGGAACACTCGCAAAACAGACTGTGTTGGTCACAGGACTCTTCTGCCTGATGATCTCGTTAGCAATCTTTTTGCGCGGGCGTGAGGCGGAGGTGCGGGGCGAGCGCTGGGTGTCGGGCCTTCAGCTTTAGCGGCGGGCGACGTTCGGCTCGCGCTTGTCTCTGGCAACCTGCGATGTAGGCCACTGAATTGCGGGCTGCGTGTGTTGTATGCAGGCCAGGCACAGCCTGCGGGTGTTGTATGCAGGCCCGGCACAGCCTGCGTGTGTTGTATGAAGGCCAGGCATAGCCTACACGCCTTAAAAGACAACCAGGCGCAGCTTGCTCTAGCTAAAAGAAAACCAGGCGCTGCACGCATATCTTATAGGAAGGCCAGACAGAGTCTATGCTTGTATTTGCAAGATTTAGGAGCAGCCTGTATGCGCTAAGGATAGCCCTGCATATCCTGTGTGTGCTAAACGAAGGCCAGCCACAACCTATGCGTGTTAAACGAAGGCCAAACACATCCTGTGCATGCTAAACGAAGGCCAAACAAAACCTATGCGTGTTAAACGATGGCCAAACACAACCTTTGCATGTTAAACGAAAACCAAACACAACCTATACATGTTAAACGAAGGCCAGTCCCAGTCTGTGCATGTTAAACGAAGGCCAAACACAACCTATGCATGTTAAACGAAGGCCAAACACAACCTGTGCATGCTAAACGAAGGCCAAACACAACCTATGCGTGTTAAACGAAGGCCAAACACAACCGATGCATGTTAAACGAAGGCCAAACACAACCTATGCATGTTAAACGAAGGCCAAACACAACCTATGCATGTTAAAAGAAGGGCCAAACACAACCTATGCGGGTTAAACGAACGCCAGGCCCGACCAACTCAATCCAGAAGTTTTCGAGCTCTCTACGTCGGTCAACTCAGAATGACCGCGAGCAATTCAATATCTGTGCTTAAAGAAGTCATATTTTACTGTAAAAATAAAATTATCCCAAAGTTGGCTATACTGCTTGAACGTCATTAGCTTCTGGAGACACGAAGCTTGCTTGAAGGACCAAATTTATAAAGAGGAAATTAAGCCCTACTGTTTTTACCCTTGCTGATTTTTACTCGTACCATCAGAAAGATCCTCATTCTTCCTCGATTGGAAAACATAAAATATCGTTAGAAAAATATGCAATTCTCTCAACGCGTTAAAAAAATAATCTTAGAATTACCATAGTGTCATGTACGGTTCTTGAAATAACATAAAGAAGAACACGCATTTAGCGACAAAATATTTATAAAAATTTACATCATTTATTTACTTATGTCGCTGGAAGTGAGGATGCAATGAGAAAACGAACAAGACTTTACGAAAGTCTTGATTAGACAGAGAACTTTTGCTTCTAGATCGATTATGTAATTTTTTCTAAAGAGTTAAATTAATATGAACTAGGTTACATCTCAAATTAATAATGAATAGACAAGGCTTAAGAATTGAATTTTCACTCCGGCCCATTCATATAAGTTTTCAAATAGTCAACGAATAAACTCGTGTTTTACGTTAAAATAATTTATTGAAATCTACAAGGTGAATTATCAGCTGGCCATTCAATAAATAAATGCACAAGTGAAAAATGATTTCCTAATTCATTTAAGATGAACTTGGAACAACTGCTAACTATGTGTCATGTCTTCAGGGAAATGAATTTATTCAAGAAAACCAAAAAAGGAAAAAATGGAATTGACAGTTGAAGATTCTTAACTTAAGAGTGTCGGGAAAGAATTAAAATAAATGGTAACGGAAAAGAGTTTATTCAAATGGTAACCTGTATGAATTGACTTATGGGGTACGGAAGGATTTACCAACAGATAGCCATAAATTATTTTCTTAGCGTGACATTACTAAATGAAGAAGGATTTGAATTATACCATCATTTATATATATCAATGTATATATATATATATATTAGTACATGTAAACATGGTTTGTATATATATATATATATATACATTTATACGAGTATATATATATAAATGTGTATATATATGTACATTTAAATGTACAAATATGGATGTGAATGTGTGTATACACTGAAAACTGAAAACTGTGTATATAATATATATATATATAACCTTGTTATAAGTAACAAGTTTTCAGCTCTAAAGCAAACTAACGTCGTGTACGAGTAAAAATGCAACCATGAGGACAGCGAACCTTATAAACGCTCGTACATCGGCGTAACGACCACCACCTTTCAAGAAGACTAACCATGCACTTAAGTTCTGGAGGCCCGAAAAATCATGAAAAAGAAGAACATTACAGAATACTAACTCGGGAGCAACATATGGCGAATTCAAAAACACTGCATCATGAAAAGGACTACAACCCCCTGCAAATCCTCGAAGCAATAATAATTCTACCGACCATCAACAATTAGAGCGCCAGAACCCATCGTATTCTCAAATTTTTTCAAACAACTGCACTTCCGAAGACGTCGACCCCGGAGCCTCACTCAGCAGCCAGCAACGAACGATGGAATAACTATCTACAACTGCACCATTTCTGAATATATATTATATATATATATATTTGTATGTATATAAAGGTATACGTTTATATGTACGTGTATAAATGTACAAATTGTACGTGTCAATATGTAAAGAAGAACCAACGTTATTGAGAACATTTATTGATGCAAAAATTGTGGAATATGACTATTCCTCCATCAGTGCTAGAAGGAATAAAATGTTTTTACAGTCATGAATAAGATATTTAAGGTCTGAATAAAAATACAAAGCAAAAAAGGCGAAAAAAATATTAATTTCTAACGATTAAAGTTCCGTAGGCGAGCACGTAAACAATACACACAGTACATGCAGCCGTATACGACAATACATACACACGCACACATAAACATTTTTATAAGCACACACATACAACACGCACACCTCAGCATACCGCAAGTTCGGAAGTAGGGGCCACGAATAATTTAGTCGCGCTGAAATCGTTATTTAGTGATGGTTCGTTATTTAGGATGAATTAAATCGTTATTTAGGATGAATATCCTCGACTTTGAGCTTCCAACGCATGTAGTGTTTCCAACGTAAGATTACCGACAGCAATCACAAACATGCACATATACACAGCAACTTTCCAGGCACTCACCCCGTCGCTCTTTCTTGTTAAAAAACAAACTATCTTAAAGATATTATAAGAAACATATACGCTAAACGCTGTAAAAAAAAAGGTTTTCACAAGGACTAAAAACTGTCACTGAAAATCCCTGTCCAGGTAACCTAATGAAGGGAAGGCTAATAAATATTTTCTGTTTCAGAACGATCAAAGTTACAGGAGGAAGGGAAATTTGTAATCGAGAGATTTCCTCAATATTTGATTAACAAGGATCTTTAAGAGAGATTTCCAAAAAACGCTTGAATTGCTGTCTATCATAATTCATAAACTGGCTATTGTTTAACAAAAATCTTGCCCCGTAAAATTTCGATCGATTCCCCCAAAGACTCATTTCTGTACAAATATTCAAAATGGTAGTTCAATAGTTGAACTAAAACAGTTCTTTATTTTGTAACGTCATGCTAATAAAATGATTTATAGACATCTGTTGATAAGATTATTTTGGCGAATTCTTCACCTTATACTCACAAGTGGCTAGGATAAGTCTATCTATGAGATACGACAGATTTTTATGCGAACCCTGACTTTACCAATTTAAATTAGTCCTACTAAATCAACCTATACGTCGCTTGATACAAGTATGAATAACCGAAAATAATTTTAATTAATTTTGACCTGCATAAGTTGAGGTCAGCACAAAATGGTTTCGTACTACTGGAAGACCGACTGTGAGTGGGACATTCCAGTAATTTCACACCCTCAGGCAGACGAGATCTGCACCTCTAAAAATCGCGAGCTTGAAAGAAAAAGACAAGCCTGCACGGAAGCAAAGCATGGAAATAAGCCAACAAATTAAGAGACAATTTATCCCTCGGGCACCAAATGATCAAACTTGCGTCGTTGAAGAAATAGAACTCGGCACGATGAAACCGTGCAGGAGTGAAGGCTCCCTCAGGCTTAGCGGGATTGTCGAAGTTCGGCGAACTCGAGTTGAAACAAGAAGGAAACTTGAACAGGCAGAAGGACTTCGGCATCAGAAAGCTGTCACACGTGATGGATGACTGTAACTTCATTGATCGAGCTCCATGATCGAGCTATTTCAGCGTCAATTGCTATTACAGCAGGTTTTATCACAAACACTTATTGAAATGAATTTAAGTCGTTTCTCAGTAACCGCAACGAAAAACGATGTTGTAGTCAGTCCTTATCGAAAACAACATTACGACTCGAGCAACACTCCATAGAATTACCGTAATTTAACTTTTTCTGCTGCCTTTGATGAGTTTTTAAAATCATTTGCGTAGGCATGTGTGTCTTCCCTTATGAGAAAATACAATAAATCCATAGCAGCGCTAGAGTTGGTTTATTATTCATTTTATTACAACGCATAGCAGAAATTTCAATACCCCTGACGAAGTCAAATTCAAATAAATAAATCTGTTTCTTATCTCAAAATTCATTCATAGTACAAAAGCGGTCGAAAAATTGAATTCGTGTGATCTCACGGGTTTTCAGGTGCGAGTTGATGACGCGGCCACTGAGTTCCCTCAACACATTTGTTGGCGAATGGCTCACAGATGGTCAACTTTTCACGCAACTTTCACTATCATTGAAGTCCTGATGCTCTGCTGTTCACTTCGTAAACAATTGAACGGTTGAGCGTCACTCCATTCACGAGTATTGGGCGGGAGTCACTCCGAACACAATGTTATTTGAAAATTTACGTTAGGAAAGCCAAGCGTCTCTCGGAGAGTTTTTTACATCCTACAATCTGACGTTAGAATCAGATAACAGTTCACAGGCGGCTATCAAACAGCACTTCGGAAGGAACATTCGGACATCAGTCAAGAAGCTACAATCAGAAAGCAGTTCATAAGCAACAATCAGAGACCTGCTAAACTACAATCTTACAGCAGGTCACAAGCTACTATCAGAGAGCTGCTCAGAGGCCACCATCTGACGGCGGAGCAAAAACTAAAAACAGACCACAGTTTAGTGGCACCTCAATCAGGCTGACACTACTTATCGAGTGATGCTAGCAAGGCAGAAGTAGAGCATAAAAACGTACCCAAAATAGAGAAATTTAATTTATTAAGTAGGGACTCCGCCACCAGCTCAGCACTGGAAGTGCAAATCTATCCCTATTCTTATGGGCAAAATTAACTCTGTGTAGATCAATGAAAGAGTCCTCGCCACTGCATGGTGTTTCAACCGCTTTGGCGAATTTCATAAAAACTAAATGTAGAAGACTCACCTCGGTAACATTTGTGTTGGTACCGCACTGTACAACGATAGTTGTACTCACGCCTGAAAATTTTAGTCCAGTCATACGAGAATAACATGTCGTCAAGTAAACAGCCGAGGTTTTCCGATGACTCGGTAAGAAGCATGTTTAGCGTTTAAGAGTTAAATTGCGCTTAAATAAATGTTTCGTTTTCAGTTATTTAGAATATTGACTTTAATGTATCACGAACTTTCGTTTAGTTATGTAATAAGTATCTTACTTGTACTATTTACATCGAAATTCATTTGTTCAATGTTTTTTCTCTACAGAAACAAGTATTAATAAACAGAAACTATCGTCTTGAATCATCTTCAAATTTCCAAAAACAGAAAACAAAAATAGTTTTCTACACTAAGAATTGGAAAAAAATAACAGACGGCAGTTGAAATGTTGAAGATAGTCAAGATACTAGCACAGGAGATGCTTACGCGGAAAGCTGACCTCCGTACTTGAAGGATTGGAAAATAAGGCATGGAATAGAAAAGTAATCGTATTTACAGTAACCACAAAAATACACCTGCTACAATCATGATCTTGATGTCGCTGGTTCTATGGTAACTATGGCTAACACTTCTAGTACTTTTTATGACTACAGTAGGGCTACGATAGACATAATCAGTACACTTTCCTGAGAGCAGCCGAAGAATTCAACATGTCCTCCGGAGTGCGATCGCGTCACCAAGATACGACGAAAAAGAATTCTCTTGGATTCTCATATTGGAAGTTTTCAATCTGGCTGAAGTTATGTGCACAACATCCAAGAAGATGAAGTGAGACTACGCCACTTTGAATGCTTGCAAAGAATGATCAGATATCCTAGCTGCGCAGGCGCGGAGTGCTTCAGGATTGGTCGCCTACACATGAACTCGGAAAGGTCGCCATGGCAACAGCTCAGCGCTAGCTCTCCGGTGCGTTCAACGTGGGGAACTGACCTTCAGATTGGTCTTTTTTGACCAAAATGTTCAAGTTTGAGCTGCTTGAAATCAAATTTAGCAATAATGAACACTCAGTTCTTGGAACCTGGCGAGGTTGCCAGATGCTGAGTGATTTTTATCCGCAAATATTATTGAAAAATGCCAAATTTTAAAAATTTTCGCCTGCAAGACAATCACGAGTAAATTTAATTGAAATGAAGAGCATGGGCTTCACAACGCTTGAATTACCAACGTGTTGCGCTAGTTTACGCTCATAACGAAACCATCGAAGAACATCCGCAATTCTCGCCACCAAACCTTGCATTACTGGTACACGATCCAACTCCAATAAATAGCTAAATTATTCTTCTAGCATGAAGAAAATTGATATTAAATTTACAAGCACTGTTCTATCCTTCAACTGCGATGCAAACTAAATCATAAGGAGTTTCCGCAGGCATTCAGCACACAAAAGTTGCGAAAGACATTAGACTCGAAGTTGCATTTGTTAGATGATGAACGTTCTTGGCTACATTATGCACTCCAGGAAGTAGAGAGGAAGAATTCATTACCGATTCTCTAGGACGATCGCTGAGATATTGGGAAGCGTCAGGTATAGCTGAAATTTGCCGTGTTTCACACCCGAGCAACCTTCACACAAAATTTAAAGATGCATCGCGACAGCAACGCTCGTCTCTGTTATGAGGCTGCAGATGCTAGCTAGCAGCTGCCAACATGGCGGTCGCCGCATAATCCCAACATTTGCAGGAACTCATGCCCATTCTACTGCGCCATCT
The DNA here is from genome assembly GCA_030386875.1 of Morinoia aosen. Taxonomy (NCBI): domain Eukaryota; kingdom Metazoa; phylum Arthropoda; class Malacostraca; order Amphipoda; family Talitridae; genus Morinoia; species Morinoia aosen. The sequence goes on along the minus strand of CM059572.1, from coordinate 75,005,023 downwards.
ACGTCTAAACAAAATTGAGCTTAATATTTTATGCAAACTGGAGATTAGTTTCAGCCGGAATGACTTCTGAAACGCAACTTCACTGGAGATTTCGAGGTTTCGAAAGAAGTGGAGTGCAAATACGAGTACTTGTGTATGTAAAGGGTGACGCAAGGAACGAGTCGAAAGCAAAGAGCTGTAACTCAGACAATTTATGGTAGCTAATTATTTTGCAGAATAGGTGTATCAGATGTAGAAAAATTTTGGAGATGCCATGTTAATCTCAGGAACGAAACATGCAAGGAGGACCAAATGTATTTTAATGCAAGTATGCTGTTCATTGGGGTAGAGTACGTGCTACAGTACATTAAAATACTTTTGCTTCAAAAATTGTTGACTCTCTGGCAATAAATTTCAAATTATTGAAAATATCTCTCGAAACTCGAACTAAAATAAATCAAAATAGGCATGGTTTGGCTGTGAATTCTGACATGAAATTAATGCAAAGAAACAAAATTAACCTTTAAACTTTTGAGGCAAAAGAAATAGCAAAAATTACAAACAAGGGTCAATTCGTACAAAAATTTCACTCCCGCAACATGAGAAATCGTTTTACAACCTGCACAAATAACTGAAGGTTAATGGTCGTGAAGTTTAAGATAAAAAACTGCAATTTATTTATTTACTTATTTTGGTGCTTACAACCTCACTCTTTCACTGAAACCTTAGCATGCATTTTATCAAGTCCAAAATTACCAGAATTTTTTTAAGCCGTTAAGAAGAACTTATAAACATAAAAACCGGCAACAACATCACTCTAATTACGACTTAGAAATGCAACAAAATGCCGTCCAACATTTTAAAGTACCCGTGGCTTCTCATTTCATTTATATACGTTAAAATTGATGACATGTTTACCGGAAGAGGAAGACCGCTACTCAGGAAGCCTGCAGCGACCATTTCCAAGACTTGTTCCAAATTACTCAGCAGCCTTGAGGCGAGCCGCGGCCACGTGATGTGCTCACCACGTGACGTGTGGTTCTGGATCACGGTAGAAGAAACCAGGTAGGGTCAAACTAGTTTTTTTTTTTGTGAGCGTGTGGCAATGCTGATATCACGGCAACGAACCAAAAGCAGCGCTCATATTGCATCTGGCATGTCTGCTAGCCCCAAATCTGGCCTAACGACATGTCGCAATGGTGGCGTCATCCAGTTTGTTGAAATGGAGCCATTCTATTAGCCAGCTGGACAAGATGAGGTGTATTTTTCCTCATAGAACTGACTCTATCTTGTTTTCTCTAACGTGCTCTGAGCCTCTGGATACCCGCCGGGCCCAGCGATATTTGGGAGCAGTCGAGTTTTCATTACTGTCTTCTCAGAATCTAAAAAAGCGTACTGTCTATTTTACTCTAGTCCAAAAATATTTTCATTATAGAAAAATACTGTGTTTTGTGGAATCGTGAAAAGAATGTGGTGGAAACAAATTACACGAGACTTTTTCTGTTTTTATTTTCGGAACAATCCTCTTGTCGTGCAATTCTCAATCAATTCTGACTAGGATATAATAGTTTTGTCATGATGAAGATTCTGATTCGAATTAAAAACTATCCCGTGCTCAATAGAAATACAGATGCCATGGACTTATAGAATAACTTTCTCGGCTGCAAAGTTTGCACGGGGCTTTGTTTTGTGTCTCTGTCATTCAATCTAATGCATAAAACTACTGTCACTTTTTCACGACTGCATTTAATGACACAATAAACTATTGTCAGCTACCCGTAAGGCAGAAGAAAGAAGTAAGGGTTGATGAAAGAGCGAGGAATATAATGTAAGCCCGACAAAAATCCTGCATGTTTTCGATAATGTCCGATTGCAACGAGGTTGATTATTATATAAGATATCATTGCATTCTGCTCACTAACTACTGAGAGTGCACTATGAGCTATTATTTTGTAGCATTTCTAAGTCGTAATTTAAGTGATGTTGTTGCAGGTTTTCATGTTTATAAGTTCTCCATAACAGATTTACAAAATTCTGTTATTTTTGGACTTGATAAAATGTATGCTAACTCAATGAGAGACTGAGCTGTTTACATGAAGTCGCGTTCTAATCACTACCTCCTGAATTTTCCCCGAATTAATTGCTTAGTTTCGGACTGCAAACAAATATGTCTGAACTGTACCAATAACTCAACTATATTGGAACCCGTGAGATTGCGAAATTTGTATCACGCTTATCGAGCGCATTTAGCTGTTCCAGACAACAGGCACGGGTGTTCTAAAGGAAAAATATCTTAGGCATACACAATGGCTATATTTACGATGAATGTAGAAAGAAATAAAGAAGAAGAAAACGTATTAAAGAGATGCGTATTGAATGTTTTTTAACTGCGTTCATGCGGTGATGGAGAAGGAATTACACGATTGAAATATGAGAAATCTTAGTTCTAGTTTACCTACAACTAACATGCATTTTCTAGTTTAGAAGAGTAAGCGCTCACACGCTTGTACATTTCTTCAGCTGGAAGTTTGTTCCAATCACTACTTCTCTTCCTCAAAATATCTAGGAACCTCAGGAATTCAACTAGTTCATCATGACACCTTCTAATCGAACCTAAAGCAAACCTACCAAGTTGAATTAGCAATGCACAAGCTGAAGCTGTAACAAGGCATGGATGCGTACTGCAGTGCAAGTGCCGCGCATGCGCCCCACGCAGGACGTGGGAGAAATTATTGTTTAATGAAGCAATTAATTTTGAAGCTGCGTTCCTGCACGGCCACGTCGTAAATTGCTCACACAGCGGAGCCATATCGCTCCCACCTCCGTTACTGGGAGATTTCGTTTTAATAAGAAAATGCAGGAAATAATGGAGCTTTATTTTTAAGTCGTTCAGGCTGTGGCAGCAATGCACGGAGGGAAAAGCGTTTACGTTCATCACAGACGTTCGCGAGCAAGTAAAGTGAAATTTGATATCAGAACCTGCGTTTTTGCAATGTTCAGCGGTGTCGTAAATTTCTCGAACTGTACAGCTATATGAGCAAAATATAACTCGAGAATATGCGATCAAAATTAAGTCCAAACTTATTCCTCTGGCAGTGTTAGCTCCTGAAATTTACGAGAAAAGCAGCTAGCATCAATTTGAGCTTTCATTCTTCTTTGGACTTTTGAAGTAATTTCTGCAAGACTTGCCAACAAGATTAGCCCAAATCTGCGGCACGAGAAGCTAAAATTTCCTTTGAACACTTCAGTGAACAAAATCGCTGAGCACTGAACCAAATTATGAACTTGTTAGCGAACTCAGGATTTCTTAACTTGGGTAAAACCTCTCAGGGAAGGGCACTGGATAGGGCTCCAAAAAAATATGCGCGCAAAGAAACGTCGTTTACACAATTTTGATACTGCGAAATACAAACCACTGTTATCTAGAAAAGAGCTATGATGAAGCCTCGGTTTATATTCCAAATTGATACATAATAGAATTTCTAACAGAGTGAAAAGTCGATAATTATCGAAAAAATCAACTGTAAATATCGTTGTTCCATATGAAGAAACCCACTTACAAGTGTTAAATCGTAGAGAACAAACAATTTGACATAAGTAAATTCTTCCCAAAGAGCAAATTTAGAATCTGTACTTGAATTATATTTGATGTATGTTGTCTAATTACCTCACTTTGGTCTACGACGATCACAACAACAACAAATTTTGTAGAATTTCACGACCATTCACGTTCTTCCAGCGACTGAGACTCCATTCTCAACTTTTTGCACGAACATTTTCAAACAAAGCCCATCAAATTTCCACGAATGCATAACATTCATTGTTCGAAAAATTACAGAGGCTCTGGTCTCAGCTAATTAACTCGATGTCAATTTCGGTCCTAAAAATTTAGTTTTCAGTAGGGTTACAAAAGTTCTCGCTTCGAGTCTCCTATTCAAGTGACTTCCAATTAAGGTCGCTGCTTTGAAAACCTGTACCTGCAGACCCGAGCAAGCTAGGTGCTGAAAAGCACGGAGTCTGAACTTATCACGCAGGATCACGAGAAAATCTGATGCATCATGAAATATATCCTCGTGTAGATGAACAAGCTAATTCAACAAGATGGCGAAGCTTCATTATCATCGACGTATGGAAGTTGAAGCCAAATTAGAACAAAAGCAGTTCATTTCCAATAAAGCTCTGATTAGAATCATCATTAGTTTTAAAAATACTTTGGCAAGAAGATCCTTAATTTGTATTGGGGTATCATTACACCCATCTCAATTGCAACGCAAGGTCAAAAAAACGTTACATTTAAACAGTCTGAAATGAAATCGAAAGCATCAAAATGAATTATGTATGAAGCCACATTAGATTATAATGAAAGATTAAATTGTCATAAATCAAACGATGATTCATCAGTGTTTACAGCCATAGTACATAACATTGAAATGTTGACTCGACATAAATCAAACGGTAACGATACATTGGGTTCAGTAGAGGTCAGTTACATGGAAGCTTTTACTAAATAAAGTTTCGGTGACTGATGAAAAAATAGCAAGTGACTCATGGAGGAGCGAACACTAATTCGTAAATCGTTAACGAAAGAACAGAGCTCCCACCGTAAATAAACTTTCAGAAAGAAAGTTTGAGAGCAGAAAGATTAAGAGCATAGAGATAAGCAGATGTAAGTCATACACATAATTATGAAAAATTTAAGCCAAAAATACAGATCGAAAACATATCTAACACTAGTCGTACAAGCCGTCTCTGAGCTGCCACTCCAGCAAACTTGTGTGACTGAATAAATTTTCATCACAAAAAGTACGGCAATATCTGAAATCGAAGAGCAGCCTGTGGGGTAATGTGCAAAACACATGAAAGGAAACGCTCAAAACAAAAGCAAACCATAACGGGTCGCAGGAACAAAGTCGCTTACGAGCGAGGAGCGTAGTTTAATCCGAGCGTAAGCCATTAGAATGAGAGGCGAGATCCCTGCGCCGCGTTGTGGCGCCGCTGGGGCTTTTAGCGACGCTTTGTCTACTTTTAATGTCTCCGGCGTTGGAACAGATACCGCATCCACTCCGCTTGGTAAACATCGCTTTATTGAGAGATGAATGTTTCGGATCCCACGCAGTTCATCGAATATGGTAAGCCTGCTGAATTTACAAAGAAATCCCAAACAAATTAAACCTTTAAGAACAAATGTGAACTGTAGTTCGCACCGTCTTTATATACCTTCACATACAGTGGGGGAGCAAAATAATAAAACACGTTGATTAAATCGCCAGATTCCACATTTCTAAACCATGTACAATTACGAAAATTGGACTATATGTAAACAATAGTATAAATAGGTTACCAATATATCTAAAATACACAAATACTGAATAGAAAAAATATATAAGAGTATATATAATAAATACGTGAATACATTTTTATAATGCCCGACTTTTTTCAAAATATTATACATCAAAATTATTGTAGGATTGTTCCATAATGTTCTAATCCATTCGACAATTTGGCAACCATACTTTCGTCAGCATTCATCTCCAATAACGTGTCATTGGACCAACAGCTCTCGTTCTGAAAGGTTGTTAGCATGGTTAAGAATAAGGACATCAGCCAAGACCTTCGTGAACGCATGATGGAGCTCCATAATGAAAGTTTGGGATATCGGAAGATATGTGTACAACTGTGTGTTACCATAGCCTTAGCTGGAACCATAATACGTCAGTGGAAATGCCGGAATACGATCTCAGCAAGCTTCGAACTGGCCGTCCACGGAAGATTAACGACCGTGCTGCTCGAAAATTGGTCCGAACAGTAGTACTGAGGCCTCAAACCACTCGTGAAGAATTAAAGGATGATCTCAAGGCATCTGGAATCGAAGTCAGCAAACACAAGATCAGCAGGACATTACGCCGTGAAGGTCTTCGATACTGCACCCATCGTAGGACACCTCTTCTATAGAAACGTCACGTCAACGCCAGACTGAAGTACGCCAACGACCATTTGAACAAGCCAGCAGCGTTTTGGAATTCAGAAATGTGCTCAGATGAACCCAAAATCGAACTAATTGGGAGAAACAGCACGCAACAAAATGAAGAGTACAAACCAAAGTGCACCATACTCTCTGTTAAGTTTGGGGTGGCTCAATCATGGTGTGGGGATATTTCAGATCATCAAAGGTAGGTAAACTTCACATCATTGAAGGAACCATGAATGTCTGGAAATATCGTGAAATATTGAAAGAGCAAATCCTGCCTTCAGCTCGTTTGTTATAATTGAAACGTGGATGAACCTTCCAACAGTACAACAATCCAAAATATACTGCAAACGAAACCAAGGAATGGTTGAAGATGAAGAAGATTAACATTTTAGAATGGCCAAGTCAATCCCCGGACATGAATTCGATCGAAAACTTATGGAGGAACTTGAAATTGAAGATTCAGAAGAGAGGTCCCAATAACATATCTGAACTCAAAAACATTTACATTGAAGAATGGAATAAGATTATACACGCAACTTGCAAAAGGCTGGCCGTGGACTACTCTAAACGTTTAGAAGCCATAATTAATAATAATGGCTATGCAACAGAGTATTAATGTATGCATATCTTGAAATGTACTGTGAACTTTTGTTCACGTATTTATTATACATGTTCTTATAGATTTTTCTATTAAATATTTGTGGGATTTAGAAATATTGTTAACCTTTTTATACTATTGTTGATACACAGTCCAATTTTCGTAAATGCACGTGGTCTAGAAATGTAGAATCTGGCAATTTAATCTATCTTGTTTTTATATTTTTGTCATTGCAAAAGCCAGCAGTGTTCGCTCTCAGAAACTGATAGCCAAAATGAGACATTGGGCTGCATTTGGGCATTCTTCATAGCAAGATTGCCTTCCCTGAACAAAGCCCTGCACTCAGCCTTGGTTCGGAGCTGAAGACCTCCCTAGTACAGCTGCTGCTCAATAAGAAAATGAACTCCGGCCAACAAAGTTAGGCCAATGCCCGATGTCTCGTAACTTGCACCATAAGTTTCCCATTGTCTTGATTTCCTTGTTTTCATACTGCTCCGACAGCGGCATAGCTCGCTTTTGTTTGCTCGAAGACGATTGCGTTAAGATTGTTCCGTACTTTGCCTCAGGCAAAACCTGTTCCATGTGCCTTATCGAAGAGAATGATGGCAGTTTGACTATGGATGAGCAAAGCTACACAGCAGCGTGGTAGAGATGGATGCACAGCTACTACGCAGACTGACTGAACTGAGGATAGTGGTCGTATGAAAACTTCTCCCCCATAATATAAAAGAGGTAGACTCTTGATCCACCTGTCACGGGACTTTTCGAATACACGGACAGCAGAGCTGTGTAGGAAACAATAGTCGTCCAGAATCCTACCGCAGCAAAGAATTATATTGAAGGTATAACTTGAAGACTATGCTAGACCCCGTATTTTTTTTAAAATGCCAAGGTTTCAAACGCTTTTGTGGGTGCCCGTCTGGGAGAATATCATAAAACTTCTAGCCATAAGGGGAGCTCCACAGTATTCAGGATGCAAATATATAGTAATATTCTGACTGAACAACCTCTCCACCAGCAACACTTACATGATTTAGAGGGAAAACTTTTGACGAGAAGCTTTGTGATATTCGCCCCGATTAAAAACTACGAAAAGGGTTCAAACATTGGGATATTAAAGTATTTGCGATCAATACCAGGTTAGATTCCACAATTAGAAATTCAGATTCCTCAAAATGAAAACAAATTTCCTCCAACTGTAAGCCAAGGTCATTAAAGGGAAAAAATTAAAATTTATTTCCTCCAACTTAACACTAAGTACCTTCACGTAAAAAAAACGAATATCAATGCCCTGGATGAAAAACAAGTTTCTCCAAATGCATTTCAAGTTCTTCAAACTGAAACTAAAGTTCCTTAAAGTGAATATAAAGTTTTTCAAAGTTTCAAATATTGGTAGTTATAGCTCCTTAAGGTTCCACTGCTGTACTTACGTCAAATACATAGTTTTACCATAAGAGTAGTAGTATAGAAGTTACTTGGACCCTCCGTTTCCATTGCAAAGAAAGAACCCTTTAATACGGCGTATTTACAAGGAAGTGCTTACGGTATGAGATCGTCCTTCATTAGCCAGTTATGTTAATAAGAATTCATAAATAGGAAACAATTTTACAACAAACGTACGGATATATGCGCATGTTTATTAATGCCAATGTATTTTATGAAAATGTTCTGCCAATCAGGGTAAAATTTAGCGATGTGTTGTCATAAACTAACTGACTCCATGAGTAAAAAAAAATTTATTCTTAAATATATTGAACGAAAAATACTATAATTCATGTAACATTCATAGCTATTGTAATTAAATAACGTTCATTGTCATTGTTAAAATAAGCTACAGCTGAACATTGAAGAAGGAGTCAAATTCATATGTTAAGAAATAAATGTTCATTATTATTACTAAGTGTATGCATTTAAGACTGCGGAGTGAGCTACCGATGGTCACTCGGAGGATTTTCATGGTACTGTTGACCGAGCAGTGGTCGCAAACCCTGCTCTCAGAAATACGTAATCAAAACTTAATGAGCTCAATATCATTTCATGTTTAGATTTTTCAAAATTTATTACAAAAATTGACTTTGGTTTGAGATAAATATTAAACTTCGATTTAACAAGCCGCAGTTAAGTTGTAAATATCATTAACAATGTTTGTTAGTTACTATTGTATTTTCTTCATCTTATCTGGCTGCCGCCTGGTTATATTTTTCTAGTCTTGTGTCGAAAACTCATTTATATAGTAGGAATAATATGTAAGATTCAGCTCATTGAAAAAGGAAATTTATGTCTCTCATCTGCTTCTCCATTTTTTACACTGTTTGTTTTCTCGTTCTGTGTTTAATGTTTTTAATCCGTTCTCTTGCCCAGTGTTTCATGTGATTTTTTCGTGAATGCTCGAAACCAATGCAAATGGGTCCAGTAAATAAAAATATGACGTTAGTATGAGAATTCAGACGTGTGGAAATGAGTAAAGAATTTTTCCAATCTGCTGTAAGCTGATGCGTTATCTATTATGAATGTAAGAACTTCAATACCTTGCTGATCGTGTGCTGGTACTTAATTATTAAACTACTCGTTTCAGTCTTGGTATTCAAAGGCATCTCAACATGCTGAGGAGCACGCAACTCTACTTACAACCATGGCACCAATGCAGTACAGATTCACTCTTGTGCTGAAGGCTGCGAGATTGACACTCCTGTCCCGATCTTAGACCCTCCTTCGCTACACCTACAATAGAAATTGGTTTTCGTTTCGTCTTTTCAGATTAATTTAGTTTTAACCAGTAGATCTTGCATCAAAAATTTTCTCACGTGGATTGACCTCTTCGCCATATTTCTCGGGCATTCATGATATTTATTGTAGTTCCAGCGCCTCTACCTGTAAATAACCCTAATTTTTGTAAATTAAATAACCCCTAACTAATTTTTAAGTGTACTAACATGAACATTTAATTGGAAGATATTTCACAGGTACGCTTTCAATTGTGACGTTATAATAATCGAACGACTCGCTTCGACAACGGATGCCATTTTGTTCTTAATATCGTCGATCTGCCTTGATTTACCGCCGCTTTTTTTGCTGGGGAATATGTCTGTTCTTCTTTGACCATTCAGGCTGTGCTAGTATTAATTTACAAAGTTCTGCAACTGCCTTCCAATCATCCTCAGCACCAGAGGCTTCTGAAATTATTTCTCTATCATTTCCGCTGATCTTGTCGAACTTCATTTCGAAGATAGCGACATATGATACAGTGTTCTTAGAGATCAATAGTGATAAAGTACAAAACTTCTGACGCATATAGCTGCAATTGTGCACCGAATCTAACATGCGCACAAAAGAGAAAATTAGCATAAGTACGTAGCACTCATTGGTTCCTATCATTTAAATATATGAAATGGATCATACTGAATTTCCTAAATGAGGTTACTCGATGTACTTAGTGTTTAGTTCGTAGACCTTGTTTCTCACTTTGAAGAACTTGATTTTAATTTTGAGGAATTTCATTTTCAGCTCGAAGAAAGTCATTTTCTCAGAGGTAATTGTTATGTTTTCGAAGAAATTTCATTTTCATTCCGATGTTATGAATATTCACTTTGAATAATATAATTTTTAGATAGATAAAATTGAGATCTATATAAAGGAACTTGATTTTCATTTAGGGAAATTATAACTGGAAATGATGTAGATGAGTTTCGAATTGCTTTTCTACTCTGTCTTTGACGATCCCTATTCTTCGTATTTTCCATATTTCATGAAATTAACTTTTTTCTGTAATATTTTTACGTCTGTTATTTGAGGAACACCTTGATGACTTTTACTATGTTTGAATATGTGTCAAAATATCAACAACAGGGTGAAGTAATGAAATTTTACCGCATAATTGTGTACAAATATTTTCGAATACAATTATACGTGATAGGAAATACCATAAATGCCTTAACGATAGCATAAACTGTAGAGTGTATGAGGCATAATGAAGAATCTACGAGGCACTATAGAGTGCATGAGGACTTCATAATAACTGCAAATTTCTGTTTTTGAATTGCCATTTGACCAATCAATACGATGAATTTATCTTTTCATGCATGAGTATACAACATACAACTTTAAGGGGTTTAGAAAACAGAACAGTAAATGAGATGTGAGAGGAAGAGTTCTAGAAAGAGCTGTCATTATGCACACAAAGTAACACCCAACTCATGGGGCGGACGGCCAGACGTGAACTGTACCGGAATCGAATAAGAGGAAAGTCTATATAAGGAACCGAGAGCAACGCATAGAATATGAGAGAAATTTATTCTGTTAAACTTTCTGAAATTTAATTAATCTACTATGTCAAGCTAATCTAGGCCAGACTGTCTTGCATTTCAGTTTCAATGTATGGTTAACTGGCGACATTGAAAAGTATCCTTCCATGAAACACGAATTATTGTATAACTAGCAATAGTAGGTGTGTTTTTATTGGGATTATAATTAACATCATACTAAGGTATTGAAATTGTGCACGTTTCATGTAAAATGAAAAATATCTTTAGCATTTTTATCCCATATCATTGGTTTCAATAATAATCTTATTCGTACAGTTATCAACATGTTATGTTTTCATTCTATTGAAATCATAATCCATGTTCACAAAAATTGAACACACAAAAAAAGTTGTTTTTGAAATACATTGATTGAAATCACAGCTGTATAAAATTGGTATAAAAAATTGTAAAAAATTTATTATATATTATTATATATAAATTATAAAAATTTCCCACTACCTGAAATTTGCTAGTAACACAAAAATCAATCAATAAATCGTCGAACTTTGATCACGGTAAAGAATGTAGCTCTGAAAGTTCTTTCTAGAATACTTTGGTTCCTGGAAATAATAAAAAGAACTACTTCGTCGAATCATAAGCATGTGGAAGAATTGAAATCTTTATTCATTCCTTTGTATGCAAGAAAGCTCGGCAAAATCTGATCTTTTGCAAGGGACACACGACCGCCGGACACAAACACATTCTTTATATTCGACTTTGCTCGCTCAGTAAAAGCGGCGAGGCTTTCGCTTCATCGGACCATCTCGCTCACTGGTGCCGACGTATTGGCTAAAAAATGCCTCTCGAAATCCAGCAGAAAAACTGGCCATCCGGATCTCCAGCAGCTCGGGACTTCTCATTCCGAAGCAAATCTCAATTGAAGGATCATCGCCTCGTCCAAATGAAGGTAGAAACTCAGATTTTCTTTTCGAAGTCGACTAAAAGAAGGAACAAAAAAGGAATATTTCATGGATCAGAGTGGAGGGCTTTGGCCAGGTCGCTTTAAGAAGCTCATCAGACTTTAATCACCTGGAAATCAGAGTCCGAGGGCAAAAGGAAGATAAATCTGAAGAGAATATTGCACGATCAAAGAGAGTCTCTCCCAGAGTACGAGAAGTTCCGTTAAAACTATCATCGATCATGTGCAGATTTAATGTTTGCAGTGTAAAAATTGAGTGCCTTCAATGAGACGGCAATTAACATAAAAGAATCGAGCAAACAAAATACACTCATTGAACCTCCGTTGGCGCGCAACGAAGCACAGCCAGCTCGTGAAAACGTAGGCTCCGCTCCTCAAGTTTCCTCATTTATCGCCGGGATTTGTCAAAGCAAAAGCCAGTCAAGCTGATAATAACTCGTGTCCGAATGCGAATGGACTCCCTTTGTAAACCAAATCCTTATATGTTTGTTCTGTGTAGTGAGTAGAATGGAGCTTTCGTTCTCTAACTCGTAATTTCGTGCCTTAGATCAGCAAGCACCCGAAGTGTTCGGCAAAGCTGCTCTACATGCAAGATGCTGTACCATTTCTGATTATCAAAGTAGAAATGTTAAATCTACATCTAGAAATCATTTCATGTGTTACTGGGGTTCCAGTAAAAAATGCTCGCCATATTTTCGAAAAAAATCAAAAGAAACCATTTCATATGAATGGAAGTCACGCTATCATTTAATCGATTCATTCACAAAGTTTTCTAATACATTTTACTACCCTTCTGTAATGTAAGTCTGTCAAATAGCTGTGTTTAAATTTTCGCGCATTAATAATGGTAAGAAATGCTAAACACGTTAAGGTGCATTTGCAGCCTTCTGGGGAGGACAACAAGCCCTCACTCTGTTCTGTGGTAAAGCAAGCGAACGCATTTTTTTAAATCAATCCAGACGAATTTCACGAAAAATTAAAATTTTGAATAGCCCTCTCCATTTTCACCATTCCTACTTGTCCAATTGTAATCACTTGGACTTTGAAATCAGTTTACGCAGAATGGTCGACTTAACATATTGCGCGTATAATTCCGATTATTGCGCGTATGCAAATCCAACAGAACATATCTCGAAACAACGGAAGCGGGAATCATCTCTTCTACGAAGCGTCCCTTTCAATTCGCAAGTTTAACATCGAAAACGGGGCCCTGTTCCTACAACATGGTTGTCGGAATCATTTTGTTCATCTTGTGCTTGCGGGTATATCGCATGGTTGAAGAAACTAAATTGCTGCTTTACAGCTCTTCAGTACGAAGAACAGCCGCACCTGCAAGCCACTGGTCGAACGTTTGCTCTACTCAACGCAATTTTGACACGTGTTTCTATTTGGACGCAGAAAGAAACTCACCAAACAAGAAAGAAACACAACGGGAAGAACGACTGTAGGCCGAGCGTGACCTCAGAAGCGGGTCCCAGTGTTGACATTTGTAACTGGACTTTTGTTGGCCGCTGCAGCTTTGCATTTACTGACAAAAACTGGAGCTCGTAAACGGAGGGCGGATAGCGGCACTCCTTCTATGAGAGAGGCGGGGAGAGGGATTGACGTTCTGGGTGTGGAGGTGTAGTTTGTGTTGAGCCAAAATTCTCAAGTTTAACCTCTTTTTCAAGTAAAAAAATATTCTATAATACAGCAGTTGTCAGCGCTGTAGATTTATCAGTAGTTAGGTTTTTTTAACATAAAATTCGATCAGAAACATCAGATTAAGAAATATTGGTCTCCAAAAAGACCAATCTGGAGACCTTAGTTGAAAGAGATGAGCATCTGAAATAAATTTGTTTACATTCGCGTGCGCGTCCACATAACTCTTTGGGTGGTGCTCAGTTCTGTAAATTTTGTCGCACTACTTTTTGCTGCATGATGAAAGCTCCTTGAAGTGTACTAAGTAGTGTACGTAGAGGTGCACTTCGTTTAATTCAACGATAACACTACTGCAAAGTTTCACTACTTTCTTTTTTACACTTAACTAAAAGCACCAATGTCTTCTCTTGCGGGCCACTCAACACATCATAATGTGTTCACTTTTAGTAGCCATTATCGTAACTGGCCTTCAATATATTGAACTGTTCTATAACCAATTATACTCGACACAATATACATCTAGGTTCAGGCTACCACCGTTGAATACCTTTATTATGTAAAAGAAACTAACGTAGCTCCTCACAAAGCCACATTGGTTCGCCTCATTCCGCGTTATATGTATCTAATACTTGACTTTTTCCTACGAGGCATAGCTGATTAGAGAAGCAAAACTTGAAGGCAAGTGAAGTTCATACGAACACCTACTGGTCTCGGCTCATTATTTAAAGGGTCCACAATATCATCTTACTCGTATTTCAAATCTTCCGTGGAACATCCGTGGACCAGATAAAAGAAAATTAGCTCGAATTTAACGAATTTGACAAGTTTCTAGGCTCTTATATGCCCATTAAACAAGTAGTCAATGAATGTTTGAGAAAGTTTTGTACTAAGAAAAGTCTAAACCTAACGTTATAGCATGTCCGATGAACGAACATCGAACGTGTTGAATATAGCTGAAAAAATACAGCATCGCAGACGGTGTCGTAATACACGACGTCAGAACAGGAAGGTCCATCAGTATGCTAAATCATTTATTTCCGTTGCAGAAACGTAACCTTTGAATGACTTCAGTGACCCTTCCGTGACGCTCACATTGAGACCGGTGCTCTGCAGCAGCCGAGGGCTCCAGCTCTGCCCTCACCTGTCGTGAGCGCGCCAAATTTTGCTCACAACGCATTAACGGCGGAAGATAAAAGTCAAACGCGTTCACGTCAGGCCACGAGATGTTAGTTCACGAGTGAGATTTTGAGGCTGGATGGCGCAGTTTCAAAGTTAATATATTTCCGTAATGTCACCGATACATCACATACCATCCATTAAAGATATTGTTGTTGTCAATTGAATACCCCATATTGAAGTATTTTTCCTAGCTCAATTTTTCTTCCATTTATCGACTTTAGCTTCTGATTTACTCGTAAAGAGGAGAAAAGAACACGGCTGAACAGGCTAATGTTCATAAAAGCCAACGTTATCACATTTGGTGTGCACTAAATCAAAAATCAATGCTAATAACAAAATTTAAAAAATTTAAAAGCTGCCGAGAACTGTTTCCATTATCCAGGAAACATTAATAAGTATGCTGGTGCTGTTCTGCAGGCGCTCCCGCAACTCGCTAACGCGGCCGACCTGTGGTAACTGCCGTGAGGTGTAGGCAACCGCAGGGTGCTGCTGCGCCTGCTGTGTCTCCGGTCGCTGGGGCAACTGGTGAGGGAGTAGACTGTCATGGAAGTGAACTCGTGAGGGAGTAGACTGTCATGGAAGTGAACTGGTGAGGGAGTAGACTGTCATGGATGTCAACTGGTGAGAGAGTACTGTCATGGAAGTGAACTGGTGAGGGAGTAGACTGTCATGGAAGTGAACTGGTGAGGGAGTAGACTGTCATGGAAGTGAACTGGTGAGGGAGTAGACTGTCATGGATGTCAACTGGTGAGAGAGTACTGTCATGGAAGTGAACTGGTGAGGGAGTAGACTGTCATGGAAGTGAACTGGTGAGGGAGTAGACTGTCATGGAAGTCAACTGATGAGAGAGTAGACTGTCATGGAAGTGAACTGGTGAGAGAGTAGACTGTCATGGATGTCAACTGGTGAGAGAGTACTGTCATGGAAGTGAACTGGTGAGGGAGTAGACTGTCATGGAAGTGAACTGGTGAGGGAGTAGACTGTCATGGAAGTGAACTGGTGAGAGAGTAGACTGTCATGGATGTCAACTGGTGAGAGAGTACTGTCATGGAAGTGAACTGGTGAGGGAGTAGACTGTCATGGAAGTGAACTGGTGAGGGAGTAGACTGTCATGGATGTCAACTGGTGAGAGAGTACTGTCATGGAAGTGAACTGGTGAGGGAGTAGACTGTCATGGAAGTGAACTGGTGAGGGAGTAGACTGTCATGGAAGTCAACTGATGAGAGAGTAGACTGTCATGGAAGTGAACTGGTGAGAGAGTAGACTGTCATGGAAGTGAACTGGTGAGGGAGTTGACTGTCATGGAAGTGAACTGGTGAGAGAGTAGACTATCATGGAAGTGAACTGGTGAGGGAGTTGACTGTCATGGAAGTGAACTGGTGAGAGAGTAGACTGTCATGGAAGTGAACTGGTGAGGGAGTTGACTGTCATGGAAGTGAACTGGTGAGAGAGTAGACTGTCATGGAAGTCAACTGGTGAGGGAGTTGACTGTCATGGAAGTGAACTGGTGAGAGAGTAGACTGTCATGGAAGTGAACTGGTGAGGGAGTTGACTGTCATGGAAGTGAACTGGTGAGAGAGTAGACTATCATGGAAGTGAACTGGTGAGGGAGTAGACTGTCATGAAAGTGAACTGGTGAGGGAGTAGACTGTCATGGATGTCAACTGGTGCTAGGGAGTAAACTGTCATGGAAGTCAACTGGTGAGGGAGTTGACTGTCATGGAAGTGAACTGGTGAGAGAGTAGACTATCATGGAAGTGAACTGGTGAGGGAGTAGACTGTCATGAAAGTGAACTGGTGAGGGAGTAGACTGTCATGGAAGTCAACTGGTGAGGGAGTAGACTGTCATGGAAGTCAACTGGTGAGGGAGTAGACTGTCATGGAAGTCAACTGGTGAGGGAGTAGACTGTCATGGAAGGCAGCTGGTGAGAGAGTAGACTGTCATAGAAGTCAACTGGTGAGGGAGTAGACTTTCATGGAAGTGTTTATCACAATCGTTGAATGTTCAAAGATTTTACGATTGACATAATCAATGGCTGAAGAAGTCACAGAATAAAAGAATAGACTGCACAAATACAAAAAAGGTTAAGAAGTTGACTGTTGCCGGAATCAGCTGCAAAGAAATCAGGCACTGGGAAGTAAGCAGCTGCCGCAGCAAGCGCCCGCAACACCGTGCGCCGGAGGTGAGCCGCGCGAGGCAGCGCAGGGCGAGTGCCCGCACGGGGAGGCGGAGTGCGCCGACGCCCACACACAGCGTCGTCAGACGTCCAATTAACAAATGACGAGGCGGCTCCCTTCTTCTTTAACGACCCTCCTTTCTCCTCCCCCCCCCCCTCCCTCCTCCTCCTCCTCCTTCTCTTCCTTCACCTCCTTCCTCTCCTTCTCTTCCCTTTCTCCTTTTCCTCCCCATTCACCTCCTCCTGCTCTTCTTAGCTTTCCTCTGCCCACTTCCTCCTACTCTATCTCATCTTCCACCTCCATCTTCGCCTTTCCCTTCTCATACCCCTCCTCCTCCTAGTCTTCCTCCACATCCTCCTCCTCCTCCTTCTCCCCCGCCTCCTTGTTCTGCTCCTCCTCCTCCTCCTCCTCATTCTCTATCTCTTCCTCCTTTTCTCCTCTTCTTCCATCTCTTCCCATGTATTTTTTTCTTTTTCCTATTCTACCTTTATCGTTTTTCTCCCCTCCTCCTCCTATTTCAATTCACTGTGACTCATTATATACTTTCAATCCCAATTACTTTAATCGTCTCTCAATTCTCTTTCTTTCCTTGTTCCAAATTCCTTCAAGCTTGTCCTGCCTCATATTTGACTTTCTGTATTCCATTCTTTTTAATCGATTTTCTTTAATGTGATAGAATTACTCATTACTTTGGTCTTCAAATATTCTCATTGCATGTGAAGTTTTCAAAATTTTCAGGTCCAGTGGTAACCATTTTCATCACCTCTAGACAACCAACATCTGGGCACTGTCCCGTTATTTAGGGTGAGAGTATCATATTTTTCACCAGGGCCTGGATTACAGAAGTGCTTCTTTACCCTCCATGTTGTTCATGATACAGGCATTTTACGATCTTATTTTTCCTAACACCCACAGTATCTGCGTTATTTACTATTTCCTTGGAGCACTTCACAAAAGCTCTCACTTCCTCTCCTCCAGCCGTGTCTTCCAGACCATGCCGGCCCGCCCCTCCTCCCCTCGCGCTGCGGGGAGTGAGGGGCCGCTCCAGTGTTCCCTTCCTGTTATTCGTCTCGTGGGAGAACAACAGCACTTCTTCCTAGTGTCACTCACGGCATTACAGCGAGGCGGTGTCTCCTACGTCCGACGTCCGACAGAATGAAGATGTGGGTAGTGACTACGACTGTGTTTGAGTGTGTGGTATGAAAAAAGTTTTTCTGCTTGAATCACACGTTCCAGCGGTTGGTATTTCTATTATTTAACAGTAATTGCTTCGGTTTAGAATTGCCAGCGGTATTTTATACGTTTTTATCAAAATTTATTGAATTATTTTACTTGTTATCGGTGTCATAGAGTCTTATTCAAATGTGCCTACTCTGAACCATTTCAAAACATCAAACGTGTCCGTACATGAACAATATCCACCGTGACCATAATTTTTATTTTGAATTTAACCATAATGTCAAACTCACGAGTTAAAGTGTTCTATATTTGACCCATTCAGGAGTACGGTTTTTGAGCAGAATATTACCGCACGGATGCTTAAGGATAACAATTTGTGAATATGAAACTTATCAGAAGTATTCTTGGTCAACACGAGCTCATATTTAGTACCACCATGTTTGAGAAGTCAAATTAACCAGAACCGGCCTAACCTCATACCTAGGCCATACTAACTGAACTTCGTTTTGGCTTTGAAAAGGATAAAAATTAATGAAGCAGGAAACACAGTGAAACAGCATAGAATACGCAGTTAACCTCCAAAGTGTAGGTATTTTCGATTGTTTTCTGCCAGGTGCAAGTGAATGCAGAACCGTAATCTATCTTTAATGAAAAAATTAGCATAACGAATATCTTACAGGTGCAGAAGAAGAATATAAAAGAAATATTTATTCCTGCTGTTCCATGTACAGCCTGCCTAGCAGTAAAAAATGTATATTCATTATAGCTTGATGTCATACAAAATTATCTATATTTTGGGACGATTAGTCTGAACTTTTTTTACCCTGATTTCAAAATGTTATCAGAGTATAGGATATCTGATTTTCTAGGTGCATTTAAATTAAGTGCTGGAGAAAGAACATACAGTGAACCCTCATTTATCACGGGAGACAGGTTCCATGACAGGCCGCGGTAATTGAACTTCCGCGAATTCGGACACCATATTTACTAAATCTTTCAAAGTGTATTTGGAATTTCCAAAAGCGTTCTTCTACTATTATCAATCCACCCTTTACTCCATTAATAACAGGAACAACTATAAGATCATGTGAAATTGGTAGGTAAGATATTACATGTAATACACTACTGTAACACTTAAGATGAAAAAAAGGTTGTTAAAGACATATATATATATATATATATATATATATATATATATATATATATATATATATATATATATATATATATATATATATAATATATATATATATATTCATATATATATATATATATTCATTTATATATATATAATATATATATATATATATATATATATATATATATTCGTTATCGAAATATCGGTTAATTGAAATTTATTTGATTTTAGGGAAATTTCTCACTTTCTTAAATTGTGACGATCCTTTTTATGACAAAATTGGTGTGCCTTTCTTACTCAGGTGCTGACAGTCTTCCGAGTCTTAGGTAATGAAAACACAAATGATTTCATCAACTTGAATCATTACAAGATCTTGAAAAGACATATGGCCAAGATCATACCGTCTTATCAAAATTTTTTAAACGATCCATGTAGTTGGGAGTGTTACACAGCGTTCACCGACAGCAGACGACAGGTAAACAAATGTTGCCATATAGCGTTAAGAAAGTGAGAAATTTCCCTAAAATCAAATAAATTTCAATGATTCGATATCTCGATAACGAAGCATTTTTGGGCATTTCGTTATTTCTGGAAATGTGTTTGTTTTGGATTTCAATACATAAGGTTAAAGTTTGTACCATGAGTTAGAGAACATCCTGTATCCATAAACATACATAAACATACTGTATGTATTAAAACCTCCGCGAAGTCGTGAATCCACGATAATTGAGCCGCGAAGTAGCGAGGGAACTCTGTATGCAAGTTATTCCCTGAACTCAGGTTCTTTAATTTCTTTATTTAGAGCAGCTCACATGTGCACGAAAGTAGGTCGCTCGATCTCACTCTGTTACTTGATTCTTCGACTTCCGCGACAATTTGACGCTATGATTTGGCTTCTGCGCCAACACTTCACACTTGACTCCACGACTTGACGCGTGATATTCAATTTGACTTGGCTATACGAGTGTTCCCGGTACGACTTCGAGAAAATTGCTTTCTTTCTAGGTTTTGATCCGCCAGTATAACAAAAATTGGATACTCATATACGAGGCGATTTATATCACTCACAAATGCTTGTCCAAAATCTTTTCCCAACTGGGAGACGTTTTCACATCTGAGGCGTTCGAACGCAGGCAGGTGCGGCCCTCACACTGAACACAATGTAGTTTCTAGAATTCATTTCTGAATTTCACTCGATCGGCAGAATATTTTCCATCAATCAATCACCAATTCTAGTTGTTGCAGCGACATTTAATCTTTTCCGAGTAAAATATATAATGTGATAAGTGCAGAACTTGAAATCATCGCTCACACAGCCTGCGTTAATACCTCACTCGGCCTGCACTAACACCTTACACAGCCGCGCTAACACCTCACACAACCTGCGCTAACACCTCACTCAGCCTGCACTAACACCTCACACAGCCTGCACTAACACCTCACACAGCCTGCACTAACACCTCACACAGCCTGCACTAACACCTCACACAGCCTGCACTAACACCTCACACAACCGCGCTAACACCTCACACAGCCGCGCTAACACCTCACACAGCCTGCGCAAAAGCCTGCTCGTAAACTGAGGGCAAACCAAGAAATTTCTGCACTTCGGCCACGTCACCTCACGGACATTCTTTATAACTTTCATCTGCAAATCTGCAGGAGACGCTTGAAATTGAAGTTATTGTATCTACAAATTTCTGCAATAACCTGCAGTTCATTAAAAGAACTTTATTCCAAGAATGATACTGTTTCTGAATTCAAGAATGATTCGGCATCATATGATTGAGCTATTAATATTTGAGTGGCCGCTAGGGGAGTTAAACAACAATGTTTGTTCACCAGCAATCTCTATGCCTACAATCTCTAAGTTAATATTTGAGTGGCCGCTAGGGGAGTTAAACAACAATGTTTGTTCACCAGCAATCTCTATGCCTACAATTTCTAAGCCGCTCTCGTAGATTTTCTTCTATTGTCACAAAATGAGTCGTCTGTGGAATACGGAGATATTCGATATAAATCTACTTCGTTCTTATTCTAACTTTTGATCACAAACACAACAGACTTGGCACTTCGTTTGAGAATACTAAATGAGCGACAACTAGACTCACGCTATGGGAATGAAGTGCATTAGAGTCTTCAGAACTAAAAACCAACTCGGCAGCAATGAGAGAATATCTGAAAAGAACACAGATCTGCACGACGTACCAAGAGCCCTTGATCGAGATGGGGATCATCCATTATTGGGCGGCATCATGGCTGTCAATAGCGTCATTCCCCTTAGGAATTTTCCTCAATGCCCATCCCGACAGCGCTTCTCTCACGTCGTCCTTTGAGGAGCGCCGGATTGTGCAGGGCTGAGTGAGTGGAGAATTGAGTGCCGCGTACACCCACAAAAGGTGAAACTTCGCTCGTGCCCTCACGGCTTGCTGCTGCCACTACCGATCTCTAACGTCCTCAATTTTAAGGTTCTTGAAATTATGAGTTCTTATTTTACATACATAAGAACCTTATTTTATTGTAATTACCTGGTTATATTATATTGTAATTATATTTTTTCTCAGTCTAAAATGCTCCACTAATGGTGTGCAATTATCTCGGGACCTCTTATAATCCAAGGTGAAACGAATCAAATTGAATTTACTGTGAGCTTTAGCAGGACGACGCCGATGGAAGTACGCATAGACTAACATTGTTTCCGATGAAATTCAAATGCGCTCGAGTCTGCAATCTGTCACGTGTCCACCTATTGCTACGCAGTTTGCAGCTTGATTGTTTGTTTGCTTAATTGCTTGGTATGTCCGTTCCTTCTTGCATTCTGTAAATGTCAATAACTCAACACTGTACAACGACTGCAAGTTTCAGTATTTCGAAATTGGAGTTAACTTACATTGATTGAAATTTATTCTGGCATCCTATCACACAAATGAAGAACATGAAATGAGAAAGAATTGCATAAAAGTCGCTCATTTTCAAACAGTTTTAACAAATAAATTATATATATATGAAAAACAAGCCGGCATTTTTTAAAGACTGGCTATCATTTTTTCGAACTATAAATACAAGAGCCGCTCCTGTATGTTACCTATACTTTGGAAAAATTAAAAGAACAGGTCCGTAGCGCAGATACACGATTGAACTCCTCTATATTCGTGAACGGATGCACAAGGGTGCGTGATCAGAGATTCGTCTCGTGTTCATTTCAGAATAGTCATTCGTTTTCGTGCTTCAACGAACTTCATTGTCCGTAATACCGCCATTTTGATGGGCGCGTACACTAGCTCATTCAGTAACTTGATATATTTTTCTCTCCTGCATTGTCAAATGCATTCACTCTGAAAATTTAAAATTAGGCCTGTAATACAGGTGCACGGCGGTAATACTTTTTTTGTGGAACTAAAAATGGAAATGGAAGTATGCATTTAAGCTGTCCTGGAAAAACTGGCTGCACTTTTTTTTTGCTTAGAATGTTTCCATTTATTGTAAGACACACACGCTTTGCGTTGAGTGTTTCACAAATTACCTGAAAGCAGCCAGCTCAACATCCAACTAGCTTTCTCGTCCACTGTCATTAGGTGAGTAGATAATTAATGATTAAGTTAGCTCAAGTAAGTTAGGATAAGATAGGTTGAGTTAGAATAGGATAGATTAGAGTAGGAGTTAGGATGGCCTAGGTGATGCTGCTCAAATGCACAAAATTGAATGGTTTAGTGGCGTAAATTTTTTCAGAAACTAAACGCGCGAGTTGCGCCGTCACGCTATAGCAAAGTTTACGTCCATTTTGTGAAGTGTGATAGATCGAGCAAAATTGGCGAAACTTTTGGGCGACGATTGACGTCTTTTACCGTAAAGGATGCCTCCATTTCAGATAGGCAGTCCTCAAATGTGGAAATTTAAACTTCTTACTGGAAAGCAGCTCATTACTTGTTTCTTGCTTGTTTCTCACTCTCATGAATGATTGTTTATTTTATTGATGGCGTGCATGCTTGGCCTCTCTGTCTAACTTACAGAGATTGTATATTCAAAAATCTCCGATACAAAACAAAAAATAAAATAAAAAAATGTTCACGCAAAATATATAACTCAATATTTTGACTACACTGCAGCCATGGGTGGGGCAGAGTAAAGAGCGAACCTGAAAAGCACGTGAATCTTGCTCAGCTGCTGGACGGCAGGGGAATGCAACCGGCCACAATAGTGCTGACACCTCAGCACACAGCAGCACACATCAGCACACAGCAGCACACATAAGCACACAGCAGCACACAGCAGCACACATCAGCACACAGCAGCACACATCAGCACACAGCAGCACACAGCAGCACACATAAGCACACAGCAGCGCACATCAGCACACAGCAGCACATAGCAGCACACAGCAGCACACATAAGCACACAGCAGCACACATCAGCACACAGCAGCACACAGCAGCACACAGCAGCACACAGCAGCACACATCAGCACACAGCAGCACACAGCAGCACACATAAGCACACAGCAGCGCACATCAGCACACAGCAGCACACAGCAGCACACATAAGCACACAGCAGCACACATCAGCACACAGCAGCACACAGCAGCACACAGCAGCACACATCAGCACACATCAGCACACATCAGCACACAGCAGCACACAGCAGCACACATCAGCACACAGCAGCACACAGCAACACACAGCAGCACACATAAGCACACAGCAGCACACACCAGTCTCTCACACACGCTGGTAGTATACCGTCAGAACGGTGGTTGTTTTTGCAGGCACGTCGCGCCCTCCGCACCCAATCGAAACTGACGGGTGCCGTTTCCGTGCGTGATTTTAAAGTGGGTAAAGAATCCTGAAGAGGTTTTGTCAACGATGATAAATATGCCTGAGGGACTTAAGACAGAGCACACTCCCTAAAACATCGAGCGTGTAAGAGTTACAATCGAAGAAAGCCTCAGGTCGTCAGCCTGCATGGTTTTACTTTCACTAAGGATTTTAAATGGACGGGTAGAGGGATCTTACAGAAAGATCAACAGCATCTTGCTTTCAATATCCAAACTGTGCTGTCTCCTCAAAATATCAACTACGAGAGTCAAAGACGGTTCTGAGAAGAAATGTTGATCTCAATTTAATGGTGACTAGAACTGTAAACTATTCATAGATGGATGTCGAGACCCATCTCCATTCGCCCGGTTACGCTAACATGCAGAGCTTTAGGAACTGGAGGGGAGTGAATTCTAAATAACCGTGTCAGCAACCTCTCCATTTTACAAAAGTCCCTGTATGGTGTTGCATGCCTTCATTAGGGATCATAAGACCCTATTCTATCGACGATGATGACATCGCAGTGAGGGTGACATCGCAGAAATACGTTCGCATGCTGGAAAACTTTTTCGTTCCACAACTTCTTGTTCAGCACAAAATACACGAGGGCAAATTTTGTCGACTCGACAAGACGAAGCAACCTCCCACACGGCAAGAGTAAGCGTGAAGTTTGTGTACGCATTATTGCCGCGTCACGTGATCTCTCAAAATGAAAACATCGCATAGTCTTCCCATCTACCTTATGACGGACGTCCACGCTCTGCAGAAATTTTTAAAACCTAGTTCCATTTATTCCATTTTTTTAAATATTTTTCGATGCATGTGAAGGGGGTGAAATTACAGTTTGCAAAATTGATGTAATTTTACTTCTACAACCTTGTCAGCCTTAAGCTCCCCACTGTACATAGTATCGTACGGCTCTCTTTTCTAGATGCCTGAACACTGCGCGATGACCGCAAATTTCTGCTCGTGAAGCACATTTCCTTGCGTTAATCGATTTTTTCCGTGTCCGCATTTGCAGGATAGCTGTAGGAAACATTGAAAACTTAGTGGGGCCTCTATCACAAATGTACTTTCAAACTTTCAGTATTTCAAGTAATCGGAAAGAAATGTTGAGCACATATTTACCTACTTTTAAGCCTGTATCACATATGCGCATGTCACACTCTTTCATTTATTTAGCTCCTTAACTACAATGGGTTAAACTAAAGTTCAATATTCAACTCGAATTCAAAGTCAATAGTTTTGAGAAATTATTAAAATAGCAACACTAATTGGATCGTACCTTCATTTAGCTGTGATTAAGTATTTATCAAAACTGAGTTTGTGACCACTGGTCGGTCAGCAGTATTGGGAAAACTTCCTGCGTGTACCACCAGTGACTAACATGACAGTTAACGTGTCATGTAATCTAAAAGTGATGCTGTAACACCAATATTTACCGACCTGGTAACACGGTAGAGGAAACAAGGTAAGTTCAAACCAGTCTTTTTTGCGTTGACGGTGTGGTTTTGCTGACGTCACGGCAACGAACCAATGGCAGCGCTCATTTTGCATCTGATAGCACTGCTAACCCCAAATCTGGCTCCACCATTGGTATAACGACATGACGTTTTGGTGACGTCATAAAGTTTGCTTGAAAAAAAAAACTTTCTATTGGCTAGCCAAACAAGAGGAGGTGTATTTTCTCCGATAGAAATGACCCTAGCTTGTTTCCTCTACCGTGCCTGATAAACTGACCTGCGCCTCAGGCAACTACAGTAAATAAGGCTCGAGGAGAAGAACTTTAGCCGTCATTCTTGAGGGTGTCGGCTATCCTAAGGAATCAAGAAAAATTTAACGCGTAAAGCCACCTCTTTCTCACGATAATCGCATTGTGTTATTAAGAAATTCGGGGAAAAATTTCATCATGAACACATGTTGGAAGCGTTCACCCTAATGTTCAATAGTTAAAATATCTATTCGTGTTAAGCTGGTGAACGTAATTAACTACTAACGATAATTAACTTCTGTGATAACTTGGACAGCGAATATTGTGTGCTGACCGTTTTTGTGATACCGGCTTTGCAGCCTCTCCAATTTTCCTTGCATTAAATGCTGAGAGAGAGACAAAAAAACGGATGTTTTAGCATAAATATATTGCAATTAGTAAGTAGAAATTTATATTCAGGTATCCACTTGACACTGTGAGTCATTAAGGTAGTCAAACTAAACCTAACGCCCATAAACTTTTTATATTTATTTCTACCAAGAGCCGCAAGTTTTCGAATTTATGACCTTCCGAGCAAATGACCTACAAACTGCGTGTTATTGCATAGGGGGAGACACGGCTGCTATAACCATAGCGGGATATTTGTCGCAAATCAATACTTGAGGGATTTTCGGTGCGTGTGTTGCAACACATCGGGCTGCTCAAAATGAGGGGCTATTTTTCAGGCCCTCATTTCCTTTGACTAATTAATGATCGAAAGTGTTCGACCGATTTGCTTCAATTTTCAGGGTGATTTTTAAAAATTGATTTCGAGGGCTTGATTTAATTTTTTTTTAATTATCTATACAGTAGAAAATTAAAGGCGTCTGAAAAAAGCCAATGCATAAAAAAGCTATCTGACGTCAGGATTACGTCACATGTGACGTCACTTTGTCAAAAATTCACTATAAAGCGTTTTCATTATTTTTTTTGAGTTGAATTACGATAGGTAAAAAGAATAGGTTGGGTCTAGTTAACTCCTTTTTGTTCCTATCAAGAGAGTATAAAGAATTGTAGAGTTTGATTTTAGGCCCCCGATTCCTAAAGCAGAGCTCCTTTCACTCATTTCCTAAAACCGTAAAAAAATTATATTATTTGGAAGTCGCACTTAAGGTTGACTTGTGGAAATGTGCGCTCTGCCGTCGAAATTGGAGGCTTAAATGATCCAAATGATCGAAAGTGTTCGACGTATCAGCTTCAATTTTCAGAGTTATTGCTTTTCATGCTCACTCGATATGAGATGAAAAGACTGAACCTGACCTTGCCTAACTTAAGTTGATTGATTAAAACATTTTGTAAGCCATTTTTAGCAACGCAATGTGTCGCTTGTGGTGTCACCGTAACATCAGCTGCTGCTGTGTGCACCAGGCTGTCCGGTCACTTGAAACTTTCTTCCTAAAGGACGATTTAGAATTACTCTTTTACAAAATAACACACAGAAAATTGAGGCAAATCATTCGAGCATTTTTTTTAAAGTGAAGTTGTCGAAGAAAATGAATGCCTAAAAAATAAGCCGTCACTTCGACCAGCCCCAAATACTGCAATACTTGAACCGAAATGCTCCCAAGTGTTAATTCGCAAACTTATATAAATATTAGGGTTCAAAAAAGACATACCCATTTGATCTGAAAAGATTGGCTTAAAAGTTGAATATTTGATTCGTAGCTAAGACGCGTTCATCTCATTTAGTCTTTTTAAGATTGGTACCTCCTACTATTCATAAGGCAATCTCATTGGTAAGTTTACCAAACAAAACTGTTCTATGCATTTTTATTGTCCAAAACTGTTTTGAACTGTAATACAACAACTATCGGAGCATGAACGCGATTTTAAGCAGAAGAAGATTATTAGTTATTATTACGCACATCCTTTGAAAACTGGGAAACAATTTGAAATTTTTACCTTAAAAATGAAACATATGATCAAGAATTCATTGTAGCATCGTACACCTAATGACCTGTTCCGGCGCATAACAGAAAAGTTAATGCACCGTCCAATATACTGTACTAAGTAATCGATAAACTCATCCCTCATAGAATGACGCTCTCTTCATCACTTGAATTTCTCATTATATCACGTAATGTTTCGTGCAGAAATTTACCAGGGCCTTAGAATATTACTTGGTTGTATCCTTGATACCGAGGAGTTCCCCTCTAGTCAAAAGGTTTAGTGATGCTCGCTCTGATGATAACAAAAATGAGTTGAAAGCTACGCAAAATAAAATCCTTTGCATAATTAAGTTTCAAAATTCTACCTTCAATTCGAAGCCTAGACATTCCCTACACGTTGTATTGAAAGGTATCTGATTTTCAGCTGAACCTAAGTTTTTCAAGCTAAGCTTCAAAATTTACCTTCTACGACGGGATACGTCCCCGTCCGATTTTTCGCGTCGCACCCTCTCGATTTTTGTTGGAAAAATCAATAACTTGGCTTGTTAAAAATTTCCAATCAGAATAGCGAGCCGTTCAATATAATTACCAATTCCATAATTTCCTTTATTTGTATTTTATTACACCCATAAAGTTGTGAAATCCGCTCATCAAGTATTTTATGCTATGCCGGTCATAAGTTCCGTTGGTTTCAGGCAAAAAATCAGTTTACAGGGCGCCACGAAAAACCTATCCACTGATTTTAAATATTGATAATATTATGTATTTTTCACTTTGCAGCAATTTAATTCCGATTCAATTCTCGTTGTATACACAGGTTATAAATTCATTGCTGTTAATTTAACTGAAATTTGAAGGGATAAAAGATTAAGGAGCATACCAGAATTGAACTGAGGTGTTGTAGCCTATCGTTGATTTGTAGGATTGTTAATATCCTAAATCAGTCGATACATTTTTCGATGACTCTTCGTTTGCATAAAAATGCCTTATTTATTGTTATTAACATTATATAAAAATACATAACAGGCATTAGTAGGATAGCCGTCTTCGAACACTTCACATTAATGTAGGCCTACAAAAAAATTTTCAATTCCCCGTTTTTTTTGGTGAACTTTCACCGATACCAATGGCTGACACCGCTATACAGCCCGTATCTCCAGTCATTTTAGTACGAACACGGTCCACTACCTGTTGTAATGAACAGCGTGGTCTGCAAAATGAACGCATCATTATTGGGGTGTAGCAATGAAAAAATTAAATTAAGGGCAGACGTTGGATGAACTTAGAAGGCAAGAAGAAATCATAACCAACCAAAAATGACAGAAGCAGAAGTGCGCATGCGTCGGAAGGCCCTTTACCCTGAACGCACGAGCAGTGGCAATAAGACACGGCTTAAACTGCACATTAGAACGCATGAAGCATTCTGAGCTTATACAGACCTGCTTGCTTTAAAATTTAACGTCTTCTTTTAAGGGAAGCCGTAAGCTAGCGCAGGTCTATAGTGACCCTAACGGCCCCGTTACCGCGTAATGACGAAATGGAGTCTGCACCCTGCCGCACTTCTGGGCTAGCGGACCGTGGTGGCGCGGTGTGAGGGTGTGATCTGTTCTGAGAGTACAGTGTACTGTGTACTGTGTGTGTGCTGCTGTACTGTGTGTCGTGTGTACTGTGTGTGCTGCTGTACTGTGTGTCGTGTGTACTGTGTGTGCTGCTGTACTGTGTGTCGTGTGTACTGTGTGTGCTGCTGTACTGTGTGTCGTGTGTACTGTGTGTGCTGCT
This sequence comes from Morinoia aosen, assembly GCA_030386875.1. Taxonomy (NCBI): domain Eukaryota; kingdom Metazoa; phylum Arthropoda; class Malacostraca; order Amphipoda; family Talitridae; genus Morinoia; species Morinoia aosen. The sequence goes on along the minus strand of CM059572.1, from coordinate 74,975,710 downwards.
GTACTGTATGTCGCGTGTACTGTGTGTACTGCTGTACTGTGTGTCGTGTGTACTGTGTGTGCTGCTGTACTGTGTGTCGTGTGTACTGTGTGTGCTGCTGTACTGTGTGTCGTGTGTACTGTGTGTGCTGCTGTACTGTGTGTCGTGTGTACTGTGTGTGCTGCTGTACTGTGTGTCGTGTGTACTGTGTGTGCTGCTGTACTGTATGTCGTGTGTACTGTGTGTACTGCTGTACTGTGTGTCGTGTGTACTGTGTGTGCTGCTGTACTGTGTGTCGTGTGTACTGTGTGTGCTGCTGTACTGTGTGTCGTGTGTATTGTGTGTGCTGCTGCACAGTGTGTCGTGTGTACTGTGTGTGCTGCTGCACAGTGTGTCGTGTGTACTGTGTGTGCTGATGTACTGTGTGTCGTGTGTACTGTGTGTGCTGCTTTACTGTGTGTCGTGTGTACTGTGTGTGCTGCTGTACAGTGTGTCGTGTGTACTGGTGTGTGCTGCTGTACAGTGTGTCGTGTGTACTGTGTGTGCTGCTGTACAGTGTGTCGTGTGTACTGTGTGTGCTGCTTTACTGTGTGTCGTGTGTACTGTGTGTGCTGTTGTACAGTGTGTCGTGTGTACTGGTGTGTGCTGCTGTACAGTGTGTCATGTGTACTGTGTGTGCTGCTGTACAGTGTGTCGTGTGTACTGTGTGTGCTGCTGTACGGTGTGTCGTGTGTACTGTGTGGGCTGCTGTACGTGTGTCGTGTGTACTGTGTGTGCTGCTGTACAGTGTGTCGTGTGTACTGTGTGTGCTGCTGTACTGTGTGTCGTGTGTACTGTTTGTGCTGCTTTACTGTGTGTCGTGTGTACTGTGTGTGCTGCTGTACAGTGTGTCGTGTGTACTGGTGTGTGCTGCTGTACAGTGTGTCGTGTGTACTGTGTGTGCTGCTGTACAGTGTGTCGTGTGTACTGTGTGTGCTGCTGTACGGTGTGTCGTGTGTACTGTGTGGGCTGCTGTACTGTGTGTCGTATGTACTGTGTGTGCTGCTGTACAGTGTGTCGTGTGTACTGGTGTGTGCTGCTGTACAGTGTGTCGCGCGTACTGTGTGTGTGCTGCTGTGCAGTGTGTCGTGTGTACTGTGTGTGCTGCTGTACAGTGTGTCGTGTGTACTGTGTGTGCTGCTGTACAGTGTGTCGTGTGTACTGTGTGTGCTGCTGTACTGTGTGTCGTGTGTACTGTGTGTGCTGCTGTACTGTGTGTCGTGTTTACTGTGTGTGCTGCTGTACTGTGTGTCGTGTGTACTGGTGTGTGCTGCTGTCCAGTGTGTCGTGTGTACTGGTGTGTGCTGCTGTGCAGTGTGTCGTGTGTACTGTGTGTGCTGCTGTACTGTGTGTAGTGTGTACTGTGTGTGCTGCTGTACTGTGTGTCGTGTGTACTGTGTGTGCTACTGTACTGTGTGTCGTGTGTACTGGTGACATGTGCTGCTGTGCAGTGTGTCGTGTGTACTGGTGTGTGCTGCTGTGCTGTGTGTCGTGTGTACTGTGTGTGCTGCTGTACTGTGTGTCGTGTGTACTGTGTGTGCTGCTGTACTGTGTGTCGTGTGTACTGGTGTGTGCTGCTGTGCTGTGTGTCGTGTGTACTGTGTGTGCTGCTGTACTGTGTGTCGTGTGTACTGTGTGTGCTGCTGTGCTGTGTGTCGTGTGTACTGTGTGTGCTGCTGTACTGTGTGTCGTGTGTACTGTGTGTGCTGCTGTACTGTGTGTCGTGTGTACTGGTGTGTGCTGCTGTGCTGTGTGTCGTGTGTACTGTGTGTGCTGCTGTACTGTGTGTCGTGTGTACTGTGTGTGCTGCTGTACTGTGTGTCGTGTGTACTGTGTGTGCTGCTGTACTGTGTGTCGTGTGTACTGGTGTGTGCTGCTGTACTGTGTGTCGTGTGTACTGTGTGTGCTGCTGTACTGTGTGTCGTGTGTACTGGTGTGTGCTGCTACTGTACAGTGTGTGTGTTCTGCGTACAAATGTGTAAGTAGAACTAGTATTGTTTGCTCTAGATATTCGGAAATAAAGAACAAAGGTTATCGAGGTGAATAACTTTAGCAGTGTTTCTCTTTTAAATTAAGGCACGCAACAACTAATACTAAATTTTCCTATTAGGTAAAGGCCTTGGAAAAATTGGCATTCACTTGAACCATGGAAGTTCAAAAGAACCGATATCATTGATTGCTGATCTGACGAGAATTTAGGCGAGGTACACACTCGCTAAGGCGCGGTGTGCATCGCAATGTATTGCGGTCACTGCTTTAGCTGCCTGGGCAACCAACGGATCTCGAGAAAAAGTTTTCTTTTGCAAAAACATCTACCTTTTTCCCTGTTCAATTTTACTGTTTTTTGAAGCAGTTACGCCGCATCCCTTGTAAAGTTATAGGCACCTTCTCCTACTAAACGAACCAACACCAACAGTCATCTCTTGCTGAATGAGTTGAATAAGTCTCTGGCTTCAAATACCGAAATAAGGAAATTGTGACGGATCTGGTCATCATTACTGTCTGCTCTACTCTATTTTCTCATAGATTTCAATAAATAGATGACGATAAAAAAGTTTATAACTTGAGTCACCATCTGGAAAATTTCTGAAGAACCTAGTTAGCATAACTTTGCCTATACCTCCATTCTCTCGTTGATTTAAAACGACGAGGATGGTGCAATGCTAGTCTCTGCACACGGTCCAAGTTTTCATATTGTGATCTTCGAGCGAGAAAGTAATCCCAAGTCGGAGGCCTGGCTGCTAGAAAGTTAGGTCATCTCCGTCGGTATGAAGCCTAACTCATTCTGCCTTGTTCCCCGCCTTTTGGTCGATTAATTTTACCCTCTTTTTTAATTTTTGTATGTGTTGTATGATGTTTACCGGCCTGATGCTAGAACGGGCTGCAGCGATTAGTCTCATGTTTTCACGGATTTCTGTGACGCAGAATGTAAAGAAATTCAAGATAATCCTTCGTTTTGGCGAGGACGAAACGAATATTTCTCTTATAGTCCTGAGCGATGTCTCGCATTTTAAACGATATTGAATAGATATCAACGGTTCATAATTTTAAGGTTTTTCAGTAATATAAACCCATTTTCCTCATAGCGCCCACCTCAACATTTGGAAACCTTAACAGTTCGGTGGGAGATAATACATTTATTAAGCTTTCAAATTTGATACACTATACAGGGTGTGCCAAAAAAAGTAGGCTGAACTTGATCTTGCAAACATGTCTCATTCATGCAACTAGTATTTTAGACTGATTTACATAAATAACAATCTGGCCTTTACAGAACTCAATTATCAACTATAACTGCAGAGCTCCATCGATTTGAAGTTCGGTCTACTTTTTTTGGGACACAGTGTATTTCGAAAAATTTCGAAAAGTGTCAACGTACTTTAAATATGTCATAAATTAGAAACAAGAAACGCAGTCGTTGAGGCTATTAAGATAAATTATTTACGTTTTTGTGCGTAGAGTTTACCAGTAACTTCATGACTTGAACTCTTCACAATGTTAACACGTTCTACTGCTCTTTCAGGCAAAGCAGATATGATCCCTACACTTTTCTTGGTCCGGAAGTTCACACCGAAATTAAACTATAGTTTTGTGGCTAACTTACTCCACGAGTTTGTTGAACCAAAAATAGCAAATTGAAGTTGGGCATCATCTATTGATCCCTCACATAACTCTCACATTGACTTTTTCTTACGTTACTGGATATCTAATAAGTTCTGACAACCCAATTTTCTCATAAATTAAGAACACTTTTTGGATTTTCAGGTTTTGTGGCAGCAATACACAACATTAACTGACCCACTTTTCTTGTTTACAGGGTCTCGCTTAGTGAAAGCTTCAGTAAGGGACGCAAAACTTGACCTTCTAATAAGAACAAACGGCATTGAAGATCAATGGGCATTCGTTTCAGATTTTTTTCATTTATTCGATATAACTTCCATCATCGTTATTGAAATTTATTTTTAATAGAGTTATAACAGAAAAATGTGCCATTTTCTTCAGGAATATTGCAGTAGATTTTAACAAAGCTAAAAAAATTGTGGACATTGTACTTTGGTATTTTATTCAATATTTCATGAGCTGTATGTAGGTTAATGAGGAAAAATCCTGTTCTAGCATGTGATTCGAGAGACTGAGCAAGAGCGGAAAATTGTCACTTTTAATTTGTACGAGTTTAAATACTGTAATATTTTAAACAATGGATGTGGAGCGTGCAGGTATACAACAACTGTTATTTCTTTTCATTTTCTTTCCATGGAGCTGATGGATGTTTACCTCGAATAGAAACTTCACGTTGCTTGAGAAATAACAATAAGCTCGTTGATCAGCTTCAATTTTATGAGTTGATAACAGCTCAGTTATTTATTTGTGAGGAATGTTTCAGTATCGTGGCTTACACCAAACTCGTTAGCCTTTTGAAAAGCATCATATGGGCTTGAAAGATTAAAAATATATATAACAAGCATGTTTATTGCTACAAGCGAGACACTAGTTTGAACTTAATATGTAACAGACAACAGTATTAGCATTGTGGGCGTCATGTTACAAGGCTTGCATTCTATTATTGTATTTATAATATTTATAAGCTTTCAGTCATATTCAGGGTAAAATATCCAAGAAAGTAGATTTTCATTTATTTTTTCCAATTAAATATATATACATATTTGTTACGCTTGACGCAGCTATTGTCTACCACTTATGGTTTATCGATTAATGGAAGACCATTTTGCAAGGAAATACATAAAATATAATTTTTTGCAATACATTTTACGTATCAACGTTTTTTGGAACTTAACAGTTTTTCATTCTTTTTTCTCTTTTTTATTTTCGTCGGCTACCTGTCAGAAGAAGTTTATGATTCAGAAGTAAACTGTTGAAAATAACTTTCTGCTTTTGTGTTTCTAACTTAGAACTAGCTAAGTATACTTAGGACAAATCTGCTAACACCAAACTGTGATAGCGTACAGTTTGATTTTCAGTTCAACTAGTTTCATCATCAGGTGTGGTTTTTAATGGTAACTTCGTAGTTATAGTTAAATTCCGCCCATGATGCGCAACAGTTGAAAGTAATAACTGAATATACAACAGTTCACTCAACTAGTTATATATTCAAGCAATAAAAAATAAAAGAAGCGAGATTTGCTGCTGCTATAATATCGAGCTTGCAAACGTGATTTAGAATTAAGTTGTACGGTTTGATCTTGGGTAAGAACAACTGCAGCGCAATCTGAAGCAACGACTTTATGCTAATGGAGCAAATTAAAGAACGAGGGTGAGGGGCGGGACGCCCTTCTTGGCATGTCAAGGGAAATCACTGCAGACGATATCCTGAAATTAACAAATTCCATGGATCAACGATATGTACACGTTAAACGAGTGAATAAACATCATTTCTAATAAAGAAATGCATTTTATCATGCCTTATAGATGTTAATTTAAATTATCATACAATCGGTGCGCACCAAGTAGTTTTTATTAATTTATTCGACGCTGTTGTTCGTCGTTCAAAATAACAAAGAGCAATTGAAATGAATATTTTTCGGGTTTTAATGTCCCAATAACCTTCGTAAGTTGCTGGACACGCTGAGATCTCCAGCTGTTAAGAGTGAATGTTTTTATTCATCGAAAACTTCGCATTTGAATTCATTTCTAATATATTATGTGCATGTTAGGAGTGAGTGCCAAGATTCCTCGAAAATTTCATGTAAACTCGTCGTGTAATTTTCACGTAAATTCAGTTATTAACATAATCGAGAAAATGAGTTCTCGTTAATACTGTACTTTGGCTCGAAGTGTAGGTATTATTGAAGCTTACCATGGCTTTCACTTCCTGCAGCAGCAGCTATGTCATCTCTCAATCCATGTCACGTGGTCCCCTCTAAGAACCCTTGACCCAGAACTAAAGATATGGAGAGCAGCGATCGCATGACAGGGTCAAAAAAACAAACGTTGTTTTATAGACTCGAAGAATTTCCTTGTTTTTTGTACTTTTCTGCTGAAAAAAATGGATTGACAAAAATCGAATCCAATCTATCATTCCAGTGCGAATGAATTGACCATTTTCATTTTCAATGGTATAACCAATTGATGATATTGCAAATAACGCTTGCCTAGAAACTGTACAGAAGACGAAAGTTCCAGAAAAGTGTTTTTCTGTTTCAGAAATCAAGAGTAAGTTTAACCTAGTTTCTTCAATTTTAAATGAGACAGTCTCTCAAAATAAACGTTCAGTAATTCAATAAGTTTCAAACATTTAGACTCATTATCAAATTAATTCGGATTTCTAATTTTCGGGTTTAGGTTTTTCGAAGGCGATCCGTTAATTACAGCATCAAGTCAATGCCAATAATTTTTCCACAAATGACTCCAATGGCTTTAATGAGCATTTTCTATACCATTCTTTACAAAGTTTCCACTGTGTCTTTTGTTTAATTTTACCTCATTTGAGCGGTATAACTCAAGTAACTACGGAAATGCTGCGTTTGGCTTCATTAGCAGAAAGTGGGGAGACAGCGAAAATGGCACTCCTTTGCTCGGCAGCCGCTAAAGTACCTACTCATCGTAAAATGTATGGTATTTACATTTATTTAATATACAATATTATAATTCAAATCCGTGCTTGCTTACTGGACGCCAGAACGTTTCCAGTCGTCCTGTCATTGTCTTCTCAAAGTTTCTTATCAGCTCTTGAATTGCCTGCTGCATGGAACGATGGTGTCCCATTCTTTGTTCATGAACCCATTCACGTTTACTAGGGAAATGACCAAGAAAATTTTAAAATACCATTCATTGATATTTTATTGATATTTTATCATTTATTGATGTTCAGCAAGCGTAACGCTGATAGGCAACCCCATGCAAAAGATTATTTTTTACGTGGAGACCCCAGCTTGTATTCCAAGGGCCGGCAGTGGAATATTTCAGCTTTCAAGAATGCGCTGCAATGTTTCATTTTCAAAAAACATCTGATTTTCAGATATTCACCGCAAGCGGAAGTAACCGGGTGCGGCCGAGGCCCTCAACAGCGCTTCCGTGACCAACAACATCACAGCTACAAAGCTCGCAGACAATCAGGTTACCAGCTTCCGTCGAAGCTCAAGCTCCACTCGCGATCAGGGTTGAGAGCAACTTCCTGCTCCCAAGGTGTTACCATTTAACGTGTACAGTGAATCGCTACATCGAACGCAAAAAGCGCGGCATATGGGTAATTTTTCGTAATCTTATTATTAGATTTCTGACAATGCCACGACTCTCAATAGGAGCAAAAATAAAATGAAGTTTGATCCCCCAATATTCGCATTGTTATACGTTTATTGCGGATAAATACTACTTCACTCACTGGAAAAGTGAAACGCAGTTTTATACGTCATCACCCAGGTTATGTGTTGTTGTACGTGTATTGCAACGTTGGACACTAAATCGTTAATCTGTTAATCTCTAATTAATTGCATTAACATTGTCGTTAATGATTTAACTCTCAAGACAACTTCCTTCCGTTATATATCACTTTCGCTAACTCAAGTCATTTAATCAAAAAGTTTTTGCTCAAAACGAGCAAACATTTGGAAGTGTATACGCATATTTAAGATACAACATATTTCAAGTCAGTCTTATTCAAGATTTGTTATAAGACGGTTCAAAAAAAAGAAAACTTTATTCTACATTATTGCATAGGGATCGAAAATTGTATTGTATCCCATAACAATATCATTTAAGCCAAAATTTAGACATTCAGAGCACGAAAATGATGGTGGCAGGCGAACGTAAAGTTTTATAAAATTGAGGCCGGTTGTGCTTCCATACGTGAGCAGGATTTTTGCGTTCAGGAGCAAGTTTGCGTTGCCTTCCACCCCGAATTTCGCCGACCTGATGAGAAAAGTGCGACGACACCGAGGTGAGAGCAACAATACGGGATAGAGTAGAAGCTATGAGACTGTACTCGGACGAAGTTGGCAGCACGAACGAAGAGGAGGTTGGCTGCATCATCTGTGTCACCGTGCCAGAAGGGATAAGACACGGAGATTTTCGAAGAACAAATTCAAGAACTTCGATGAAGATCTGGCTAGAGACCGACTCAAGCGACGAGCTTACGGATCATGCTTTTTTTGGCGAACAATTTTTGCTAAAATAATTTAACAAGTACAACACTGGTGGGGAGCTTTCCAGTGCTGCAGTTGAGCTGTTTTGTGGGGAAGGATTCCTGGAGAGCCGACAGGTCATCTTTGCCCGCAGAAAACGTCGAGATGCTAACGTTCATAAAGTGAAATACGTATCACTTGAACGAAATTGGAGAAGAAATAAAACAGAGAAATTAACTGATGTATAGATCGTGTTTTTAATTTTTTAATTTGGCTGCTTTATCAATATTTTTTAGATAATATCATGGAAATATTTTTTACTCTAAATTCTGAATGAATATATTTTTTGGAGCTCTTAAGTTTCAAAAAGTATGATAATGATCATATCATGGTTTGGTATATTTCTTTACGCGTTTTAGGTGGTTTCATAGTAATAAGTATTGTTTGTATATTCAAAAAGGAAAATTAATTTTAACTGAAAATCATGAACTTTTTTCCATTTCATTTACAAAGAATTTGCAGGTTTACTGTCATCAAAGTCATTATTTTGATGAACGGATTAACGATCAACGAAGTTAACTTCTCCATTAACGAAGCCCACCACTCGTGGATGCGGATAAACGCCACGACTTGCACCAGCAGTAAAAATGAAGGCCGGTTTTATCGTCGAGGATCTGCAGTGTTCATATAAATAGATTGGGAATGGAGCTCCCAGGGGCGAGAAACTAATACCTGCAATCCGTCCCAACCTAACGACCCCGCAACTCGATCTGCCGCAAATACAACGGCAATTGGTGCGAACTGCGACAGTGCTACGGTCATAGGAATGAGAGAAAGGAAGTTTTGAAATTAAACCGTTTTGGAAAAAATTTAACGAATTTACTTTATGGTAGCAATGCAGCTGGCCGCGTTAGTTCTTCGAATTCGATTTGGCTACGCCATGTGTAGTGTTAATTCGCCAAAATCCGAAAATTTAATTGGAAAAATCTCGAATTTAGAATTTTGACAAAAAATAGCACGTGGTGTCAACAGTCGAGACACAAGAGATGACACTGTCGGCTGTAATGCTCTGGCGACGTCGAAGGTTTAAAATTCCGGCTCCTGGTAACTTGATGAGCGCACTTCTCTCGTTAGGCTACATTTAGCGCACCCTTGTTTCGCATGCCTCAATCTGTGAATCCATTGTCAGCATTTTATATACTGCTCTGCTCATTTTCATTCTTCCATCGTACTTTTCTTTCGTCAAATTTACTGACCAATCTTCTGCCTCCCTGTTCAACACACTCTGTACGTCTATTTCAATGCTCCTTGCCTCCCATTTCTCATTAAGGTCATATTGAAAGTATTCTCATCGTTAACTGATGAGAATACTTGTGCATGAATAGTGCACCTCTCCAAGAATCCGTAAATCTGTATATTTCGTACCTGAATTATTCACAGCCACATTTTTCGCAACTCTCAGGCGCATGCCTGTCATACACAGCTACAGTCTCCACAAATTTCACGTTTATTCAACACAGCCACAGTTGGCAAATTCCTCGCTCTTCACAACCGAACAAACCATACCTTCCCATCTGGGCTATTCATTTCTATATACGCAGCTAAATTTTTCCCAAACAATTCATTCATTCATCCATTTTCATAATGAAGATAAGGAATCGAATATCCGATTATATTTTTCCCAACAAATTACTAATTTACCGACGGCTTTTCTTCCACACCTGTAGTAAGCCACAGTTATTTTCGACTTAAGCTCGGGAAAATAACTCCTACACGTATAAAATAAAACTGCTTGAGTATTCCCTATGTTCATTGACTCTTACATTATTCAAATTTATTCTCGATTCACTAACGTTTGAATTATCTTTTGTTTATGAGTTTATATAGTTTATCAATGCACTCTACCTAGCTCTGCCGGCTACTAATCGAAATAAATGATACAATTTTTTCCACCATTTGCCAAAATTCTGATCAACTCAACACGCGGAATATCCCTCTAAGCTATCTAAGTATTGGGTGAACTTATTTTATACGCACATGAAGAGAAACATTGTTACACTACTATCCTTACTTCCCTCAACAAGGATTCCTCGTCTGACCTGCAGTATATATATCAGAGCTTCAGGAAGCAAAAGATGAATAAACATGAAAGATGGAAACAAATATTGTGTCCCCCGAACCATCCGCCCTGCGCTGTATCCGGACTTGGAAGGGGAAATCGAAAGCCTCGATCTTCGAAGGCAATCCCGCTAGACGGTCGTGACTGGAAGCGTTATCGATCGCGCACACCCGAAAACTGCTGAGGGCGTCCGGAAGCGGCGGGAACTCAAAGAACTTCTTGAGGAGACGTCAAGGGGGAAGAGAATTGATGAAAAACTGTCTATCAGATCGCGAACAAAGCAACGTCAACGAACAAAAGGCGAGGATTTCTGGATAATTCGCGATATTGAATTTGATGGAAAGAGGATTTTCCAACACTGAAATTCTAAGATGACATTGAGTAAATATTATTGCACAGAACTAAATGTCTATGTTCTTGGCTAGAGCCATTTGGAACATGCAGTAACCAGGATGCTCGTCATGAGAGACAATGCCAGATGTAGAGCCACATGTCTAATCTGACGGTGACCTGACAACTAAAAGCTGAAAGGAAATCTAATCTGCAACTACAGTATTTAGATGACAATCATTCGTGAGGGAGTGGTCTTTAATAACATTGCTCGGTGCAGAACGGTAAACCCTGTATACCAGCACGAGCACGGGCCTCTCTGCGCGCAGTGCCGTCACACCACCGCAGGTAATCTCCCCACAGTGCGCAGCGTTACACTGACCAGGCATGTATTTATAGACAGCACCTACATTGAATGTATGGGAAACTACCATCATTGAATATAAGAAATAATAATTTGAAGATTAATTTGCTAATGATGTTTTGCAATGAAAAATTCCAGTTCTTTATAAAAATGTGACGATTTTGAGAAGAAAATATGTATGACAGGTTTAAATACGGTATTACAGTATTTTTCCCTACGGTTGATCGCCCAACTTGTAGAAATAATTTTGAAATCATAGATCACAAGAGTAATCATGCACTAAGTGGACTAACTTTAAAAGAAACAGACTCATCTGCTCATCTCGTTATATTAGGTTATAACTTATTTTTTTATTGTATTCATATCTCAAATATTCAGCAATTATTTCGTGTTATACGTGTTACACGTCCATTTTGTATTTTGTTCCTGTGCCTGAAAGTTTTACTCATAGCATTGGTCGTTTATTCAATGATCTTTTTTTTATCTTGATATAACTGTCATATTTTTATGAAGCATCTGATGTGAAACATTCAACAAAAAATTGAAAAAATTTATATTCAACAGAGAATCAAAAGATATCGTAAAGGCAGTGGGAATTACTGTTAACAACAAATCAATCGAAATAAAATTCAGCTTAAGATCAAACGGTTAAGAGCTGGAATTAGTTTTGCTAAATCTTTGTGATTCTCTTTTTTTTTCTTTGGAAACAAAATAAAATTGAATAACGACAATACAAGAACAGTAAGGTTTCACTATGAATCAACAGGAAACTGTAATTAAGCTTTGTTTTCGAGAAAAAAATTACATTCAAGTTCATTCAAGATAGGAGACCAGAAAATTTAGTGCAGAGGGCAATCACTCAAAAAATTTAAGCCCTTATTCCCTATTTTTTGAGCGCAAAGCTGCTTGCGCGAGATATCGACTACAAGATGGGGCAAGAAATCAGGTGCCTCCAGGCGAAGAGGTCGGGAAGCTTCAACGAATGCGGCAGAATCTTTTGCAATCTGAATGAAGTCATCAAACACAGCTCATCTGCGTATGCAAAAGAGCCAATCACAATATGTAGATCGACGGCCCGGCAGCACCGGAGGACGATCGGCGAGTTGGCCTCTGAAGTGCGGCATTAAAGCATCTTATCGATTTGGAATATTTTCTTGGAAAACAGCTATATTTTTTAAGGAAAGTCTTCTTCAGGCATATTAAACGGAATCGAACATTAGCCAAGTGTTAAGTTATCGAATGAAGAGAGCTCAATTTTTATGTTTTTCACATTCGGCTAAAATTTCGGGTAGTGAGGCACTTGATATTAACGGTTTTAAGTCGCTGATAGAAACTAAATAAGCCAGCTATTCTTATTCTGACTTATTGATACCAACGAACAAGACTTCACGATTAAGAGCACTCTGAGACTCTCAGAAGCAGAACAGTCTGGAGAATGCAATTATGCAAAGTAATTCTGGCGCGTAATAAAATAAAGGAACACGTGAGGTCGGGGCAGCAGCTGCACTCGAGATTTTATATCAATTACGGCTGGAATTTATGGATGTTAATACAGGAGGAGTGCGAGGTGTAATGGCCGGTGACCCCCGGGCGGGCTGGAAGCGGAACTGGAGGAGCGCGTAGGCCTAGTGAGCCTGGAAGTCGAGGGGAGCGCGAATTTTGAGGCTCGTAAAGCCGGCTTCCCTCGTGCAGGCGAGGGCAAACGACACCGGAGGCAACACCTCCGACTGGGGAGGGTCGAGTTATTTTTGTGGGATGGGCCCAACTGTCGCGCACGTGGTGAGTAAAGTTCTCCAGCTTAATGCGCAATGAAGTTGCCCCGCATAGTAACTATATCTTCCTCGCAATCATGGACGCGTTAATTCTTAAATTGAGTGCGTTTATTTTGCGCAGTGTTGGCCACCGAACATCCCTCACCTCACACAGCCATAGCGTCGTCGGTGCCGCCACGCCCTAATCTGGTGACGCTTGAATATAAGTAACTGAATGCAATAATGAACCTGTTTTAGCGAATGGAGATCAGGTCCTGTAAAGTAGTCAATACAAAATTTGAACTCCATTCAGAGGAAAAAATATTATTTACGTCTGCAGTTAATTCAGAGATTTCAAATATCTAAAGTTGAATAATAATTGTTGGAGCTGAAAAGTTTCAACAGGGCTCACCAATGTTCACCAATATGGGCTCACCAATGTTCTAGGATATGTATAGTTTTAGGTGCATCCAAATTTTTACTCATGAAAAGAAGAATGGATAAAAATGAAGGCAGTCTTAAATTTTTTATTCCTGCAAGGAACAAGAAAATTCGAGTAAGTAAATGTAGCGCTTGAAGTAAGTGTAATTTATGTTAGAACAATTACATTGTGTCTCTAGATATCAGAGTACCCTACACTAAAACAGCCGGCATTATATGGCCAGTTTTAGAGTAGTCTGTGTCACATTCATTTACATGAAGCCACCTAGCTGTGATAGCAGGCGGCTTCAGCAAATGACTTCAAAAACTTAAAAGTTATTACCATTTTGCTACGGATGGTAAACTAAAAATTAACATTTTTTCGTGCCCATGCTCTGTAAAATAATGCAAAACAAAGACCGCAAAACCCTGGAGTTCTGTTGACCGCATGCAAGCATGAAGGAACAAACAGCAAAAGCACCCCAGGCATCGGGGGAGAGGGAGCGCATCCGCAGGGAAGGACACGGGGGAAGCGACGGACAAAACATCGACGGAACAAGGAAGGGGAGCAGGGCGGCCATCACCCAGCGCAACCATGATGATTTGATCCGTCTTCTCTGAGACTCCTCTGCGAACTTCGCCTCGCTCCGGAATATGAAGCGCAAAGTTCTTGCTGTCGGGTCCGTGTGTTAATAAACTGCTAAGTACTGGGGTGATATTAACGAGGTCGCTCTCTCCCTCTCGCTCTCTCTTTCTCTCTCTTTCTCTCTTTCTGTCTGATGTGTGGACATAGCTGAAGAGAGAAACGTGCTGAAGTTTTGAGAGTTTAAATTTTGTGGGTTAGCGTTTTGAAAACAACGGGAATGGCGTTCAGGAAAACACAGAGAAAAATTTTTATGAAAGTCAAGAGTTTCGAATAACCTGCATGTTCGAAGTACTTTCAAGGAGGTTTACGTAATACAGGATCGAAATTCATCTAAAAATTTTCTATAACTTTTTCTATTCATGAATCATTACGCGTATTCATTGAACAACTTGTAAAATACTCATTTTGAGTGGAAGAATTTTCGGCTTATAAGATTTTTTCCTCACTGCAGTTGAAGAGTCATTTAGCTTGAAATCCATGCGCAGCTTCGTTAGATATTCCCTCCCAAATTGAAGCTCAAATTATTCCATTCTATGTTTATGTATTTACATACACTCAATTCAATTCGCTAAAGTTTTAAGGTGTCAAAAATTAAGAGACCGCAAGGTCTCATTGACGTTATTAAATCATCTGGTCTTCAGCAAACGAACATGTGTTCAGTCGTCGTTGAAATTATGGTGGAACAAAAATGTGAAAAGAACGGCCTAAAATTAAAGCAGTTCTCAAAACAAAGTTGTTTTGATAGCAGCAAGACCTCAAAAATGGATCACGACGAAAAATAAGCACACTGCATAAATAAAAGGTTCACCTGAATGCATTTCAGATAACACGAGGGGTCACTCGTATTGAATCTCGCCATTCAAATAATCCTGCTAATAATAACCTAATGATGGCAAAAATCGAGAAAAAATACCGCATCAGTCTAGCGCTGAAAAAGTGATCCGCAACAATTTTTAAACTTTACGCAACCCGAATAACACGCGTGTGAAAATTTTTCGTGTTGAGCTCAGTATGAAGTGTAAACATAATTTTTACAAAATAAGGAACAGTTTCTACATACATAACGAGGCCGACGTTTGAAAAACACGGGCGGGCAGACCTGCAATATGAGCAGTAAGTAGTTTCACTAACAGGTGGTGCAAAATTTGATGCCGATTTGAAGGAATGAGTTTTGGGAGATTCTAGATAAGGTCAAAAGGGGAGAAAAGAGAAGGAAGGGGAGCTTGGGATTCCCCTTCAAATAAATAGGAAAGGGGGTGGAAATGGCCCGGTAAGTTAGGGACCGCCATTACGGTTAATGCGCTCCAGGAAATGCAATGAAATAACGCGGGACGGGGGAGGCAATCACCCTAAAAATCTCCCCGAAATTTTCTGCAGTCCTGCACAGAAATTCACGGCTCTGCATTTCTGTGTGTTTGCCCCAATAAAACTGAAAAAAATTAAAAATTACTTGAGCCTTCCATTTGAAATTGGATACTACATGAATGAATGCTCGTTCAATGTTTATTCAAATTTGTTCGTCGCAGTTTTATTTTTCAATTACTCTGGAAACCAGAAAAGGGGTTTGATAAACGCATTTTTAAATGTATAACTTCAAATTGCAGTTGCAAAATTTACAAATGGTTGCATTACTAGAACTCGGTCAATTATATTGAGCAGATGAAAACTTGCATACATAATTACGAGGCTACGATAACCCTAGACCTGAAATATTGCACTATCATCTTGATTTCAAAGTCGATGTGAATAATGCAGCAAAGCGTGCTGGAAAAATGAACTCTGACTTTACTAGGGCTCATATCGAACCGAATTTAGAATTTCTGGCGTCTCTTGCTTCAATTAAACAACAGCGTACAGAGTGCACTGAAAATCCTCCTTTGCTTCGCTGTTGAGCTGTGAGCAGCATCGCATCGAACGGGAATATTTAAGCCTTTTCTGGTCAGAATACCTTCAGGCTCCGTTAAAAGAAGATGTTGAGTTATTAAAACGGTTCAAACTGAATTCAGTCGCCAAAATCGATGAACACTGTTATGTGATCATGGTAACAATATTTTCGAATTTGAATAACAATATTTTCAAAGAATTACTGGCAGTAAATTTGGTTCCTCCACTCATTCATTGTAGCATAAAACTCGTTTTTTTTTAATTTAATGTTTTTACCAGAACGGAGCGTAAACAAAATGCGCTGGTTGCATATGTTGCTCGCTCATTCGTTTGATCAGTAAAATCTTCTGGCCTCACTACAATGGGCTTCTGAATGTAATTAACTTGCATCTCCACAGCGAGTGGGGCAGTCAAGTTAGATATAGTATTCTGTAAAGTTTCATACTGAAATTTCCATATAAATTTACACAATTTTCAATAAATGCATAACTGCAAAAGTTATAAAGCATAAAATTTTTTTTTGTACATTGTTTGATGAAAAATCATGACATCTGAGCCCCTTCAAATAACCTCGGAACCAAGGGTTGTTTAAAGTCTTCTTGAATTATTACGGAAAGAAAAATTCTCCGAAAACCAAATCAAATACGAGAAACCTATTAACTGAAAAGTTTTCGTGTAGTTCTTAGCTCGGGAAACAACCTTTTCTTTGAAATATTCTAATAGCAAAAGACCTTTGTGTGCAAACACACGGGTAAGAAGTTTGCAACATGGAAGCTTACTCTGCGTTTGCTAGCATCCAGCAATCCTAAAATTGAGCACCCACGCAACTCTGATCCTCCAAGGGAATATTGTTGCGTCACAAGCGTCAAATGAAGGTCTGTTTCAAAAATAAATTTTGTATTTCCTTACAATCTAAGCGTTATGCTAGCTATACATCATTTGGAACGAATACGTTTCTGTCTCAGCATTGATGTTTAAACACATGAGGAAAAAGTCACCGCCAGCTTGCAGTTGGGCTTCTTCGATAAAAAACACGTCGCAATCATTCGTCTTTCGGCATTTTGCAGAACTCAGTTAATGTAGAATAATTGCTGTATATTCTTCAATGTGTTTGCAAATTCTATCTTCCAATTTCCTTTGAAACGTGCTTGCACCAAACTATATGAGTTTGATGAAGACATTTTCCTCCAAAGTCGCTGCATCACTGAAGCGCGAGGTTGCGATGCCAGTCCAAATTATACGATAGAAACGAGAAGCACACGCTTTTTTATCGCTCATGTGCTTTCCAAAAGTTTAGTTTTCTATCAAATAATTGTGTGGAATTATTTTCATGTCTGAAAATTCGGTGGCACAGCAACATGTCCAATAAATAAAGATTCATTTACATCGAAATGAAACCTTGTCCTCGAAATTTTAAACTGTCACCATTTTTAGTTTCTGGCATTCGTAAGTTTTTTCGAAACTCGTTATTACAGTTAATTGGTTTCGTTCTCATGAAGTTTGAAAAGATAAAAAAATTAAAGCATACCCAAAAAAAAACGCCCATTTGTACCCGTTCATTAATTTGTCGATTTAATACATAATATTGAAATGAATAATTTATGTAAAGGTTTTAAGTATTACAAATTGTAGCCTGATACAAGTATATCCTGCGTCGTAATTAAAAAATATTACTACTGCATGCTCAATACCGCAGCCAAGTCGCTAATATTCTAATTTAAAACGGATAAAACAGTTCATAGCGTATGTTAACAGTAACTGTATAAACTCTGGTATTTTTCATGAGTACGGGCTTGGTTTTCCACAGCGGCAGGTCAACTGAGGCTCGTTACGGCAGGCAAACTGCGCTGAACACTGACCAAAGGCCATTTGTTGTTGCTGTTCTTTGCTTCAGTCGGTACAGTTGAAATTGTAGCTGCTGTTGCTGTTTTTTATGCGATCAAAGCTGTTGCCTGTGTTGTTAGTACCGTTGTTGCAGCAAGAACTTCTGTTATTGCTATCGTTAAATGACCCATGGGACTTTCGCTCAAACCCAACGACGGACCCCCCCAGCTAGTCCTTGGAGGCATTTTCCACTCTTCCACAGTTGTCGCAACCCCTACCTTCGTGGCTGAGTCTGCTCGATTACCATCAAAACTATGAACGGGCAGGCGAGTTGTGAAGTCATGGCCTCATCGTCCGTGCTCTTCAAAGAAGTAAACAAAATTTCGTTTTGTCTTGCGAACGATGTTACTTTCTCATTCCCAGCTTACGATATGTCAAAATACAGTTCCAAACTGGTTCATTTAAGGACATCGCGGTAGAATTTTGCCTTTGATCAGAAGGAAAATCAACATAGGAACGGGAAATGGGAACAGAAGCCTCCCTCGTGTCTCACTCTTGAGCCATCCAGACGTATGTGGAGTGCAGAGCCAAGTAACAGCGTGTCTAAAACGTCAATAGGGGTCGATGTACCGTGATTAGGTTTCAAGCACAACTTGTTCTAAGGCATGAATTTACATATTGAATTTTAAACCTTCACTGAGTAGCGCATCACTTCTGATACGGCAACTTAACATTAAAATAATTCAAATTTCTAAACAACCTAAAAGTACTTCTGGTTAATTACTCCAAATAACAGTGTAGTGGCGTACTAATTGCACACTGTAACGCATAATGTTGAATAGCCTGAAATGTTTTATCGTCGTGCGTGTGTTCGGTCGTTCCCACAACCTCATGGTTCTCATGGTTGATAATGTCGTAAAAAAAGGGAACTGAATTACAGCACGCAATTGATTTATCAGTGAAATATTATCAGAAAATTTTGAGCTCTACAATGAATTATTAAGGTACAAAGTTTTAAACTAATTTTGAACGCAAACTCACAACAGTAAAACAAATATCAGAAAAACAGGAGACTGGCATGGAATCTGCCAAGCAAACATTACGAAACCGTTCAGTGTTTATTGAGAAATTAAAGATTCAAATCCAGTAATTAATTTTCGAATACTACAGTAAAGAAATTTGGGTCGAAGGCATTAAGAATTAACTTCCATCCCAGGGTGGAATCTGCGAACTAAGTGTAAACGTTGCTGAGCCGACCAGCGCTACGCGAAGCTCCGGATGCCCGCACCGTTCCTGCGGGTCTTGGCCATAAAATTTGTGTCGTGCAGAGCGAGTTACGGGCGCCTAAATCAAAAGATTAACGTTCCCGTGCAGCTAGAATAGCAAGGCGGGACAAAGCCGCGCTGGAATGGCCGAAGTAAAGGATAAATTAATAGAATTGCCTGCTAGGCTCACGTCGGCTACGAATAGATGTCACTTTGGTGGACTGGTCGATACGGTCCTCTTAAAAGCGTAGAAATGGGCGGGAAAAAGATTCTTCTAAGTGAACGTAGGTTTTTGTGTACTGCCAAAAATGTCTGTACTTCTGACCGGTGTTTACTACAACCATTCAGAGAATCGGTCAAGAGAACCATTGATTGTAGAGTAACAGTGATAAGTGAAAGTAAGGGACTCTGTTGAATAACTCTTCCAGACATCCTGTAACACGACATGCTTTTCTTCCACACGATTGCAAAATAGAACAAAAAGTAATAATTAATTCTTATGAGGAACTTTACTCACTTACCCATTTTGTTTTTATGAAACTGCAAAAAACCAAAATCAACTCCAGAAGCTTTGTATAATAATCGTTGTTTATTTCGCAGTGGTACTGCAGCGCAGAGCCCAAGATCTCCGTAGAACTCGAATTCCCATTTATATGCTGACAAGGACAGGCGCTAAATGAGCTCACCTCCCGAGAGGATAGAAATTTCAAATAACCTCCGAGGAGAGCTCCGTCTCACTGTGCGGTGAACAGCATTATTTTTTCTCTTTTCTCACTAGTTTGCAATTTTCTTGACTATTTCAGAATTTCTTAGGTCGCACGTTCATGTGTGATACTGAGTAGATATTGAGGCATCGAAGGGAAATAATTTACGCTTTCTTCAATGGCTAGATAAGTTACGACCCATAATTTGATACCACCACGGCATTGATGAAAGAATGTCCTTGTCTAGCTGCCCTCTTTGAATGACTACGTAACACTTAGAAATCACGTACTTGTGAAGTCATATGTCAGTAAAGGGTTACATTTATGGTGAAAACTTAAAAAAAAATTATAAATCTATCGTTGTTGCCAGGTTAGGAACGCACAACCTGTGGCGTCAGTTGAAGTTGGCCCCGCGAGAGAGCTAGTGTTTCCAGCGCATTGCAATGTGTGCAGAGGACGTTCATACTCACACCGTATTGTGAGAGTAATGTTCCCGTTCAGCATGGATCGTTATTAGGTAATTTCCTGTACAATGGGAGAACGACCTGAATTATGTAGTGCTGAACTGAGTGTTAGGCGTGCAGCCTTGTACTGCGAAATTGTGATCTGATTCATGGTTCTGCAAGGGAAACTTCTACGAGAGCATATCTTTATTGTTAAAGAATTTTGATTATGTACATATAATAACATACTTTCCAACCGTAACAGACACTGAAATACAGTATGTGAAAATTTTGCTAGTCAGAGAAAAATATAAATTTGGTTTATTATTTTATTTTATATTCCATTAAAAAAAAGTTTTCGTAAGTTATTTATCCATTAGAAGAGAATCTTTTCTGTACATTTCTAGCAGCGCATATGAACAACTTTGAAGGTCTCCTCGTAATCACTTAAGTTTTACCAAATTTTCCCATATTTTATTTAACAAGCCAACTCCTCCCCGTAGAGTTCTTCCAGGTAAAGGCTCTCAGTGAAGTTTCTAAACAGGGTACAGAAAATTTAAAAATGTCTCCAAAATGTGCAAGAGTCAAACGCCGACTTAGCGGGCACTAAAATTCCCCTCACGCTACCTTCGTCTACATACAACAGCAGATTCACGAGGAAGGCAATCATGGAGCTGGAGCTTCAAGGTCTTTCCCATGATTTCGAGAAAGCCATAAAGTGACCGAGGAAAGCGGCCCTCGACGTCTCTGCCAGAGACTTGAAAAGGGCCAGAAATCCGCAGTAAAAACCCCATAAAAGTAAAGCTGAGCAAATAAAGTGGAAGGTACGTGATGCAAGAAGCCTTGCTGTCTCGAGCTCGCTCGCTTCTGGGACATAGAAGCAGTCATGGCACTGGTGTTTGCACTCTTGCATTTAAAATGCAAAGTTGAACCCAAATTCTTCCTTTACGAAGAGTCGTGACTGGGAAGTATCAGTTTCAGACTAAGGCAGCGATCTCTCGGAACCAAATTTAAGGAGACTCGCCTCGAAAGCTGCCAACATTAGTTTAGTTGTCTTATATTTGTATCAACTTTGGCTAACTCATTGTTGTTAGGTGACCTCACTAATGCATCGAATCCCAATCTTCCTGGTCATTTACGTAACAGATTTATGAAACAACTACTGTTAAGTTTAATTTTTTATCATTTAAGAACGTCTTCGACCATTTCCTACTTTCTCGTTTTGACTTAAAAAATAAATTTCCTCCGCTAAAATAAATGTTACAGTACAACGCGAACTCTAACGCTGAATACAAAGGAGAGATAGTCGTTCGCATTGATGACACTCAAACTGAACGCTATATGCGCACTGCACTGTCCAGTTCACTAATGAAACTTAACAAGGACCAGTGCGAGTATTATTACGGAAGCCAAAAATTGAATGAAAATAAAGAGAACACGTCGCTGCATCAACATTCAGCTCTATGAAGTTCTTATCAAATAAACTAGAAACAACTACTTCATTTCTCTCTCGGCACCCACTCCAATCAATACTGGCGTGATCTATTAGTAGGAATATTTTTCCATTTACATTTCAATATTCTATACTAAAAAGGACCAGAATAATTCCTGTTATCATTCAAATAAATAGTCTGAAACATCAGGAAATGCTCCTTATCCAAAGACAGTCTTGTTTTCTCCTTTCATTCTGCAGCCAGGCGAGAAACTAGGCTGATGAAAGACTTCCTAGCAGTCGTTGATAGAATGACAACATCTGGCGTGTCGAGCTATTCCAAACTCCACCGTAAAAATGAACGGACACAAAGCAGTAAATTGCAATGAGACTTTGAAGTTTGAGCCGGAATTCGTGGCCAATCATCTTTGAGGAGTGTTTTGTTAGTTGTCTCATGCCCCGCAACAAGTGGCATGCCATCCTTGTTCTTAGCGATATCGATGCTCACAAGTCAAAGGCTATTTAACTTCAAAGAGGCGCAGCCTAATGACGCAAAAAGCATAATAACGATGTAGTTTTAGAAATGAGCTCGCTAACATATTCATATGACTGACAGACTTTATCTTCAAGGTAATCGAGGAGATTGGCTCTGAACATCAAGCCATCCACTCATAAAAAATGAAGCAACACACGTATCTCGAAGCCTGAATGTCAGGGTTATAGCTCAGGTTCTCGAAACTCGTCATGGTTACTGAAATTGAGAGATGAACCGATGCTTCCATGTGCGATGTAAATGAAGATTTAAAACAGACAAGAGAGCTTTAATTTTCAGAGTCTTGGAGTACCTCCAGTGTCGAAAATTTTGATGCTTTTGACGCACCATGAGTGCCTCCAGTAATTGCCGATGTCACATGAAGAGCGACTGGTGTTACCTTTAATTACTGATGTCACTTAAAGTACAAGTTTTGTTTATTGTAGTTGATGTTACTGAAAGAACCGTCAGTTTTACCATGTAGCATTATTGTCCCTTCGAGGCCTACCAATGTCATAAATCCTCAATTCTACTTCATCACCAGTACGTTACAGAATTAACAAAGGCTGTGAATTGTATTAGCCCGTTAGAAGATCTATGTAAAGATTTTACTTTCATTCCCGCGTTTGGCGTCCAGATCTTGCCCAATTTCCCGAGATTAAACTCCAACGAGAAGTGCACGCTGCGTCGAATGTAACTTTGCTGGGATGCTGGTCAGCGGCACTAAAATATGAATTAAAAGCGCTGCTGTGTTGCGTCTGCAGTGAAATGTGTCTCTAGAGTCACCCATGTCAGCGCTGTCGGTGCTCAGAAAGCTTCACAAAACAGAGGAAATATTCGAAGTCAACTATTCGTTGTCCTTTGTTCGTAATCAAAATAACGATGAATCTACCGCAGAGATGTGCGAATCTGATGACATATATTATGGTGAGGGCATTTGCTATTCTCAAAGCCTGTTCACAATATCAAATCAAAGCTTAGGGTACTGCATAAATGATGGAAGTGGAGCTGGAGGACCTTGACTTTCTGGAATTCGTGATCTCACGTGGACGATGGCGTTGTAATAAATACATGCAGGACTTGTACATAATGGAACAGAGTCGCGTGTGCGCAGCACGGTACGGATGGATGTTCTCACTTCAGATATCATCTTGTATTAAAAATAACCTAAAGCGGTTACTCCCTACTCTAACTTTCAACATCGTCCAATATGTTTTAACGAGCGAGGCACTTATCTTCAATATCAATCGCAGAGTAAAATTAGCCAAGCATTATTTCCCTCGTGGTAGCCTAAACAATCATCAGAACACGATGACGGACATATAAAATGATTTTGAAAGTGCTACTGTGAAATCAGCTTAATAAATGTTGCATCACGCGTCACATTAGCTGTCAACACTCACATGATTTGATGCAAATAAGGTAACATTGCGTGGTGTGTGAAAGACGCATGATGGAGTGCTAATAAGGTCACATGATGTGGTACAAATAAAATAACATGATGGAGTGCTAATAAGGTCACATGATGTGGTACAAATAAAATAACATGATGGGGTGCTAATAAGGTCGCATGATGCAGCCCGAATAAAATAACATGATGAGGTGCAAATAAGGTAACATTGCGTGGTGTGTGAAAGACGCATGATGGAGTGCTAATAAGGTCACATGATGTGGTACAAATAAAATAACATGATGGAGTGCTAATAAGGTCACATGATGTGGTACAACTAAAATAACATGATGGAGTGCCAATAAGGTCACATGATGCAGCCCGAATAAAATAACATGATGAGGTGCAAATAAGGTCACACGACGAGAGCGCGTATCAAACAACATGATGCAGAGCAAATAAGATCATATGATGTACTGCAGAACGAATAAAATCTCAGGATCTGGTGTTAAGATCACATGATGTGGTGCTACTAAGATCGGAAAGAGTTGGTTGATAGAGAAACTATCCATTTAAAAAAAGATGTTCTTTTCTGGGCCTTGTGATACGTATCCTAAAATCATACTTTGTTTGTGTACGTTTGAGCTTAATTTAATAGCCAGAAAAAAAATCTGTACAAGCAAATACCCTTTTAATTCCTCAGTGTTTATTGAGCTGTAGAATTCATTTCAATACCCATGCAAAAATAATATGACATGGGCTTTGATATAAAAAATTGAGTATTTCCGCTGCGTAATTAAGTTCCAGAAAAGAGGTAGTACGAGTATGTCCTACGAAAATAAGGGAATAATTTATGTCACTTAATATCTAAATAAATTAGCTTAAATAATGAGAAGAAAATCATATAAATCTGTTTATACAAAGAAATGTGATATTAAGTGGGTTTTGGTAATTCGATAAGTTAAATTCTTTAGTCAAGTTGTGCTTATGATCCAGGTGGAAAAGTACACTGAATGTGCGACTACGACAAAGGTCAGAGAAAATGGTCCACATTTTTTAAGTTGCTCACGTATTTGTTTAACAGACGGAGAGTTGCAGAGGTGGTATCGAGCAGACAAAGCGTCTAGCCGGCAAAGTGTTTTACAGAAGAAGAGCAGGACAGAAAAAAAAGAGAGCACAAAAAGAGCGAAAGAGAAGAAGACATCATTGTCTTAATTTTTTTCTAGAAAAATATGCAAAATATAAAGCAACCGCCAGCTCTAAGTTCGCTCGTGCATCTCCTTAGTGCAGCCGCTGTTCTGTGGAGGACTGGCCACAAGATGCTACTTGTTCATTTCTTTAGGACCTGGTTAGAGTTACGGCTGTCCGTTCATTCCTTCTTGGCTTAGCAGGGCTAGGCTGTTTTTCATGTCCTTAGTACTTGGCGAGAGTGAAGGACTCTGGCAAGTGGTTAAGACAGTAAATAAGGAGAAAGATCATTTGTGAAGCAGAGCTTCAAACAGACGATTATTTTCTTACTGGAAACAAGCTCACTAAGATACACGCCTCTTACTATTATAGTTCAGAGAAAAATGCTGAATCGCTTGAAAAATATTTCTCGAAAAAGCTTCGAGACCGTTTGGGATGAAAGATACTTTCGTCAAGGAGGAAATATCAGAGAGCGTACCATCGTGAAATAAGCTATACTTTTCATCAGTAAATTATCCTAGAAGAAATGCATTAAAAATATGCGAAGAAAGAAATAAATGCAGATTATCATTGGCCACAAAAATCTAGAAGGAAATCAATTGAGAACGATTCTCTACAAAACTTACGATACTGGTTTGAGAGTCGCTTTTTGTAATGAAATTCTCATAAAATACTCTGCAAAATTATTTCCTAATGCAAATTAGGAATAATATCTTTTACGAAAGTGTGCACAGTACGTGAAGTCATTGCATTTAGAAAAACATTTTTCGCTCCCTCTTACTCAATATGTCGAAAAATTTAAACAAAATTTACCAAAGGAACACAAGCCGACGTTTCAATTAAGGAAAGAGATGAATTTACAACATAACGCAATTCTCTACAAAAAACATGTATCTCGGTCTGGTGTAGTTCTGCTAAGTTGCTCTCCTCCGTATTTACCTAATAAAAATCGTTGTACTAGAATGAGGTGGCCGTTGTATTTCATGAAAAACTTTACTTGAGTGATGCTGCGTTTATAAAATATCGTGTTTAGAAATATAGAGTGACGAACAAATTTTTGTATTTTTACTGACGTTTTTACATTATTATTAGGCGTAAATTGTTCAAATTTTCACCGTAGATGAATAATAAAGTGTCGCAGTAAATGAAACATCAAAATTCGAAAAATTTCATGGGAAAAATCAATAGTTATACATGTAATATTTTGTGAGAGCAATAAAGTAGCAATTTAATGTTTGACTGCATAGACTTTTTGGTAACTACTGCTTCTGCTGTAGGTGTTTAAAAATAACTGCCAATCGTTCACAGCTTGTAGGTGCTATTTTATTCTACCCTTTCAGACAGATTAACTTCAGTTCAGTTACACTTTTACAGTTTGAATGTTCAGTCTCAGTTCCATCAGAATATTCTTAATGGGTTTCATTTGAGAGGATGGGCTAGTTAATCGCGAGAATGCAAATAACACTCACACCGGCGTTATTTTCATGTTAAAAACTGTATATTGAATAAGCTCTCAACTTTCAGTTCTATTCCTTAGGCTAGCAGATCGGTTAGTTCTTGGAAGCTGAATAAAAATGGTAGTAAAATATCCCAACACCTCTGACACATTTGTTGCAAAATTACACGCTCTGCTCACAACGCAGTTACTTTTGGTCATATAATATATAAGATGGAATTACGCATCTTCTGGGGCGATATACCTTGAGTAGTTCATCATCTGTATCAACCTGCACTTTTTTGTTCGGGTAAAATGCGTTCGGTTACTCAACTACTGTAAAATTTGACTTCATTCAAGTTATAAATAATTGGGAATAACTGGGAATAATTACTGCTCATATAAGTTGAGGCTCACCTTAGAAGGTGTTTAACTCTAGGATCAACCATATAAGTATTTGAATGAGCGTTTTTTTTAATTAGTTAAAAAAAATCCCAGGTGCATCCAGGCATTGAACCTGCCAGCCTAATTATTGTTATATTTTGTGCAGAAAAATAATTCTCTCCTTCCAGCCAAAGTGAGGCAATAGTTTTAGAGAAACTCGCAGCGGAAAATTACCGCCTACGCTGCTAAAAGACACCTTGCAAAGTAAGTTGTTGACTAGAGCCTTCATAAGCTTATTTCTTGAAGAACTTGTACAATTCTTCACAGACGCAGTAAAAGTGTATTTTACGTTTCATTCAACATATATTTGCATTACAAAATGAAGTATTTGAAGTCGTAGAAATCACCCGCTGTGCAAAGTACGCGTAATAATTGGTGAAGAGGACCA
This sequence comes from Morinoia aosen, assembly GCA_030386875.1. Lineage (NCBI taxonomy): Eukaryota > Metazoa > Arthropoda > Malacostraca > Amphipoda > Talitridae > Morinoia > Morinoia aosen. The sequence goes on along the minus strand of CM059572.1, from coordinate 74,949,055 downwards.
AGGACTCGCGGCAGATGGGTCCTGATCCTGATTCGATGAGGTCGTCAAAGGTCTCACAGTAGTTAATATAATGTTTGTCCGCGAAAAGTGGTGGCAGGCTAAACCTTGGACAGAAACACAGATTTTATAAGATGGTTCACACCTAAAATATTCGGCTTCCCTCATAAAATCTTTTAGCTTTGTCGGCATCGACGTCACTTTTGCCAGACTAATTACTTACCAAGAACTGCAACAGAGATTAGCAAGTGAGAAGCTAAAGAAATATTCGGTTTCATTGCTTAAAATTAGCAATTTAGCCCCATTTTATTCTCATGGGAAGAATCCCTTTCTATTTCAGGCATCTCTATCTCCATAAAAGCCCTCAGTCTTGGACGAGACTGAAAACCGCCCCGACTGATGAACGGAACTGGACCATTGAGCTAAAAATATGCGCCCATCGTCTGCAGCTGGACGACCTTCCGTCAGGCACCGAGAGGGTCATCGGGAAAGGGACTGCAGGTGGTCAGTAAATGCTGTGCAGTTGAGGCGCTAAAATAGTCATTTATTACTGTGTTGCATTTAATTAAACGGTTTCTCTAAGCTTGGACATCAACGTAAAAATTAAGCAACTGTTGTGCAAGAAGCACGGCAATTTTCAAATTTTTCTCGAAATTTGGTAAAAAGTGGGAGCGGAATACAAAAAAAAGGCGAAAAAAGAACCTGGTAGAAGAAAGGTACCAAAGAAGCGACGCTTGTCCTTGCAAGATGGTCTGGAGTGGAGGAAATAAAAAGACAGCCCTGATCTAAACTAGTCACTGCAAGCCAGAAGTGCTGGCACATTCTGAAAACTTATCTTTTTATGATTCTGGCTGATGCCTCAACAATGCAAACGCTTCAGGCCAGCAGTAAACGGCTATCACTTCCGCACCTCAGACAAAATTACAAGTATTTAAGATTGCGTTAAGTAATAGCCTTATGACTAGCTCGATGTGCAATAGTTTCCATGAGTAAAGAGACTTTTGGTATTGTCCGTCGTGGCCGTGCTTTCATTTTTTCTGTTTAGCGAGTGAGTCATAAGAAGGAAAATATAACTTGATTCCTAAGTATTGGGGGGGTATGACATTCCAAAATTCTAGGAATTTTGGATTGCCTGCGAGTGACTGTTCTATTATTTCAAAAATTATGTTATTGGAGTGATGAATTTATTTCAATCATTGGGTTACACAATTCATTAGGAGTAAAATAAGAATCGATTTCCACAACCTGCAGCGACGTCCTCTCTAAACTAAAGAGCCAGCAGATGACGGTCAAAAAATTACAGCGTTTTGCCAATTTAAACAAAAACTTTGCTTGAAGATGGAATATCAGAGACAGGAATTACTTAATCTATCAGTCAATATTTACGGACGAAATCTATTTTATAATAATTCTGTGCTCACGTTTGATGGAGTATAATCACATTATGAGAAAATTTTATACGCTCGCATGGAGCTTCACCAGTGGCAACTGCTATGAAAAGTCGAGGATTGCGGAACATTTCGGGACTCGAAAGGCCCCTTTAGAAGGCGTGCTACACGATTTTTCGTTCCTGGTCGTAAGACACAGCTCACAATATTTACAACGACTATAGCAGCTAGCAAAACTGCCAAAATTAAGCCATAATTTTACCAGAAGCAACACTCCCTATGGTGAAAACTGACTCAGCATTGCCGAGAGCAGAACCCTGACAATATTACTGTAATGTGTAGAGAAAACAAAGCCAGTGTACTATACTACATTAGTGAAAACAACGCATGCATATGGAATGAGGAAAAGAAATAGCAGTTCGACTAATGGTTCCATTGACATTCTAAAGCATTTTCAAGATAACCCATCATTTATCAAGCGTAAATCACGTTGTCATTTATTTTGTACTAGTCCCACTAGTTTTTTGGCAGATATCGACATATGTGATCTAATTTATAAGTCAACTCATTTAACACGTCAGTTCTGCAGGACATAAGCTCATAACACTTTTAACGCTTTTTTGTTACGCTGGAAACTTTTGCGATAATGACAAAATTTCTTCAGCAGAACACGGACAAAACTCAGCAATTTAGTGTATGGGCCAAATTGAACGGAAGTTAGGGGCGACGGTGTTAAATTCTAGGAATTTTGGATTGCCTGCGAGTGACTGTTCTATTATTTTAAAAATTATGTTATTGGAGTGATGAATTTATTTCAATCCCTTCTAGTATATAATAGCCGGACGAATAAATTAATCATTGTTCAAGGTTATACACTAAAAACCAATTTATTACCGACAAGTTAAATCATCGGTCATTGTTAGTACCATCCTTCAAACAGAATAAAGAGTACGTAAATGCTCTACAGACGGGATTCAACTAACCAAAGTCAAACGTCAAAACTTGGTGTGAAGTCCATATCATCCATGACTGGAGTATTTTCTAAGACCTTGTATGAATACGATTCAAAACCTAGTCATTCCTGTAGTTATGTATCGTTTCTTCTGAGATTTAAACAATAATTCCAAACACTTGAACATTTTCTGAAGGTACAAACAGCACTGCCATGCCGTGAGTGGACCAGAAACATTCAGACTAATATTCGTCTCTGCTCCGCAGTTAACTGCCACGTTCCGCGTCTTGGAAGCACCACACGACTCGAGGCTCACATCTCGCCGTGTCGATAGGTGTAGAACACAAAGCACGCAGTTCAGGAGCCAGATTTTCAAGCAATTTACATCATTGTGGCGGTACAACTGAAATGGCAAGTTCTACTAAATCATCGAATCATTAAACATCAAAATACCAATTGAAAAAAAGAGAAAGAAAAAGAAAAACCGTTTACTTTCAAGAAATTTGATACAGGAAATATACAATATGTTGGTTTTTAAAGATTTCTTAACATAAAAGTCTTTAAGTCGTAGACAAACCCTACGAGGTGTACAATAGCCGTGTCAGGGAAAAATTATATAATTGAGAGACACAATCAGGTTATTTTCTCTAGGACATTTTGTCCAAAGCAGGATGACTGAAAGCATGTAAATACTCAAAGTACTACTGGAGAATGCCTTTTGGGGTCTTCGCCATAAGTTAAAACGAAAGAAGAAAAAACATGAAACACTCTACTGAAATAAGTTGAAAGACGTCCCTGATGATTTTCAAATGGTGAGAAAAATTCATTCAAAAGCAATGTAATAAAAAACGGAGTAGAAATATGTACATGTAAAACAAATAAACAAACATAAACGCAGAAACGAAATTCAGAGCTTGTTCGTCATACGATGAGTGAAATGATTTGTTTATGAATCCTAAGCCTAGATTACCTAAATACTTTAAATACTACTAGAGAATGCCTTTGAGGTTCTTCGCTTAAAGTTAAAACGGAAGAAGAAAAGAAACAGGCATGATGTGATTTCTGAAACAGGCTGAAATCCCGTCACAAAAAAATTTCAGGTAATGAGAAAATGTGAGCCAAAAGAAATTAATGAAAAAACAGAGCACATCAAACATATAAACAAACATACATGCAAAAATGAATGAGGTTTTGGCCCATAAAAAAATGGTGTAGCCAAAGACCGCTGTCCGGCTACGAAAATGTAAATTGTTTGAAACCTGCTCTTTCAGCTCAAAACTGGAGAGAAAATGAACGCAATGGAGGAAACTGACCTCGGCTCTGTGTCCTCGAAGGTTGTAGTTGGTCCGGGCGGGCACATCAGCTCCTCGTTTGCAGTGAGATGAAGAGTAAGTGACGCCAACGATACCGCGTGTGTTGCCGGTGGCGAGCCATCCTTCTTGATAGTACAGGACTCTGTTCAACTTCCAGCCTTCTTCCTGAAAAGATACATTGTGAACCTTTATTGGTGAGGTAATCTTCTGTAATTTACGCATCTTTACCTCTCACTCAAACATTCTGTTTCATCAACGTTTATAAGAGAGAGGAGGATATTTTTTAGCAGCATTCTATAAAAAATATAAACTTTCAAAACATCTTCTAAATAGACATGCTGTACCCATGCAAAACTCTAAAGCTCGAGCAGTTTTTCTACTGCAGTGCTGTGTTACGATACTTTATTTTAAGTTAATTTATATTAATTATGTAATAAATATTTCCAATCTTGTTAGACAACTAAACGAGCAAACTAAGCCTTACTAAAGTGAGTGAAAATAGACGAACGATGAGATAAATGTAAAAGCATACATTGGTTTATTGGTAAAATGAACAATAGATAAAATTCCTTTTATTTTTTATTTAGCGACGCTTGTTACTTCCACTAACATTAATAGAAGTAATAAATGACGTTTTCCCAAGTACAGATATATAAATACCACTGCTAAATTTTTGCCGTGAAAGGGATTACAGACCATTACGGTTACACTGGGGGGATTAGGAACACATCGCACTTGATCGTTCGTCCCATTGCAAATATCTTTTATTGAGGGAATGTCGCTTTCTTTTATTTAAAGACCACGTGCGTATCGTTTTGCGTGTGTCATGCGACAACAAAACAGTAGCTGCGACAGAAATGATTAATTTAAGGCTGTGTGTATTGTTGAGTTAACAATTCCAACATATTGGCCAAATGACCTCAAATGCAGTATACTGGCTCAGTGATGATTTATTCTGTGATGAAAAACGTCGAAAAGTGCAAACATAATTTTTGAATGTGTTTTTTTTTCAAGTGAACTAAGGAGAAAGTTAACAGCTTTTTGAAACTTTGAATGTAATTTACAGAAGCCCGCTCTCAAAATCTTTCTTTGTTTCCTTGTAAACCACACTTTTTCCGAGAAAGAGAAATAGATGAGATGTTGTGAGAGGATTAAGGCAGGACATCTCAATATTGCAACACCGAAGCTCGGTTGTTGTTTTTTTGAATGGGATAAATTTTTAACTCTTTTAATATAACTTACTAGTTTTCCCATCGGGTTTGTGTTCTTTCCTAGTAATTTTTCCATTTTTTTAATTTACGCTGCTTTCTGCTATTGTTTTTTCATAAGCTCTATCTTCTTCACCTGCGCGTAAGTTCCATTGTTTTCAGTAGAATCGGAAAGAAATTCTCTAGCACGGAAACATTGCTGCCATGATGTGTTGTTAAAAAAAGAAAATTAATCACTCAAAATACTTTAATTCTTCAAATGATTCCTAAATTTAAATTATTTTAACTTATTCATAACTTGACGCGTCAAATATTTAAAGATGAGAACCTCGAATATTTCAATGTACATTCTTAACAAATATCACATCATCCGAAGTTAATATTACCTTTACTTCCCAAAAATGTGTAAAAACAACTTCGAATATTGAGTTCAAAATCAACAAGTGCGTGTGATAATAATAAACTTCAATAATATACGGCAATTTAAACTAGGATTTAACATACACCCGATACGTAACTCAACTACAGGTATTTTTTTTTTAACTCCAAGCATGGGCTTTTCCCTTGCTGACACCCACATAAAAAAACAGGCATATCTGTTTTTATAGACCATTTGCGGAGGAATTCCGGGAAAGTTGACGATATATTTTTGGCATATGAAGATGCCAAACGACCACGCCTGTCCTCATGCATAAACCTGATGCCGATGATGGTGGCCACATGAGCTAATGCGCCCTCCAAATTGCCCTTTAGGGTGGCAATACCCGCTACAAACGTGCGTCTGCGTCCGAATTCTGGCACTTACTCAGCCTCGCTCGTGGCGATAAACTAATGCCAGTCCTAAAATCCAAGTTCAATTTCCCTACCCTGACCTCTGCTGCGTCATGCGAGGTACGGCAATGTCCAATGGTACATTTGTGCATGAACGAACTTCGTTTTCATTTTCCTTCCATGAATTCTCTTATTATCTTGCATTCCGGTCTTTTTCTGTGGCATTTTTATCTTCCTAAATGAGCAGATATACGCCAAAATTCACGCTTTCGACCGCTTTGCAAAAGTTTATGCTCATCAATTATTGTAAAGCGCTTTCAGTTTTCAAAAACAGCGGAAAGACTGAACACACCGACATTACTGTTTATTTCTCTGAGAAAGTCATTTTCACGAATGGTGCAGTGTTCCAATAAAATAAAGCTACGGTTTCCTCAGGCGTCTGAATTGGAGCGAAAGAGCTCACCTCAGGCATGTCGTCAGGCACTTTGCCCATCCAAGAGAGCGCGTGGATTGGACAGTCGCTGCGAGCACTTGGGCAGCTCTCGAGATGGAGGTGCATCCTGACTGTCCTCCGAGTCTCGTCTCGTCAAAAGAACAACCCAACCGCTGATTCAAAAATGGTCGGGTCTTGAAGAAGGAAACCGCGATTGGCCGGCAGCAGAAGAGGGACCAATCACCGCAAATGTAAGTCGAGCCTTTAAAGGAGATGAGAATTATTCCTAAGGAGAAGAAAACTGATGCTGATGACGCTATTGACTTGAGTTCTTTTTGAAGTGCATTCTTGGTGCTGGCCTTGAGCTCATTAGGGTAGCTTCCATTGTAAATGAACAGTGATATTTCCAAATCATTGTACGCTTGCGTTACTGTAGAAGCAAAACTCACACTAATTCAAACAAATCGATATCAATTTTCTTTAATATTCAGGTTATATACTCACAGAGAATTAGGTTCGCTTTCACAGGTTGAAACTGCCAAGTATTTTAAGAGAAAAAGAGCTTAATAACCGAATAATAGCATGAAGAGTGAATCCCCAGTTTTACGTGAAACGCAGGTAGTTAAATCAATTCCATATTTGATTGGTAGCATATTGTTTGCAAGAAGATTCGCAAAATAAAAAGATATACGATGCTCTTATTTGCGCCCACGGTGAGAAAAAGCAGAGTAATCGCTAGTGCTGGCATGAGAGGTTGAAAAACACCTCTAATTTTTCACTCCAGAGGCACATCTTGATGATAAGAATTATTTCAGTGTCTGTACAGTTTTTATTCCACCCGTCGGCGTATATTTTGTTTCTAAGGAGCAAACAAAAGAAACGCAATCCGATATTCTGATATTCAAGCTCCAAAGCATTTTTCTGAGCAGTTTTTTTCGAGAAGAGAAAATGTTAAGCTTAGTTTCCGAGTGACTTCTTCGACAATACCTCAATATTAACTAAATTAAAATGTGACCTACATCAAGTAAATTTCTAAATCTCATCACTCAATACTGTTGAAAAAACTTTCAGAAAAGTGTTTATTTTCTAGATGTATTCTGGAATAAAAAATCACAAAATTATTAATGTCGCATACAGCTAAGGCAAAACATTTTGGCTCGCTAAGATTTTCCTAAGTTCGCTGCAATTCAAAATCATTTATTATTTTGAATTACCCAACGAATTTTAGGAAAAGACAAAATAATCTTACGCAGTACAAGTCTGAGTATGCAGACTTGCAGAGCTACATATAGCAATTATAATTTTTGCTGACTCATAGAACAAAATTTGAAAATTATTCTATGACGAATGAGAATCAGAGATCCGACGATTTATACTCATATTTTTCTGCCGTTCGGTCAACTGCTGATACAAATTTATAAAAAATCAACATAATGATCGTTTTTTGAACCTGTTTTCAGTTGTAGCACATTTAAGCATAAATTTGAAAATTTTCAATAAGACTCTATCGCATCCGTCCAAGGGGTTTTCGGGTCTTTGTTAATGCTGGCATTTTCTAAATAAGGCTTTGCATATTTCAAGACCTTTAAGATAGTTTTATTGGCCTTTATATCCGATTGATCCTCAGAAGAGTAAGAGTCGAAACGCAGAAAGAGATTTTTCAGAGGCAAGAAATAATTTCTAATTATTCGTGATAAACTTTACATTGAAACACGGTCTAAAATTCTACCTCAAAAGTACAACATGCCACCACCTCGCAGCTAAACACCTTCTTGTAAAAAGTAGAAAGTAACTTCGATAAAGCCCATTTCGGAATATGTGCTGAAACAATCGTTATCATAAACTCCATAACTAATTGGCATCGAAAAACCACAACCTGACATGAATTTAATTTTATAATAATCAGTGAAATGGTCTACGATGTAGTAGAGCTAAATTAACTCTTGGTTTAGTCGTACATTCTCAAAATGTACTATGAAATTTTAATTTCACGGTTCAATGAGAAATGAGTTGAATTCATCGTCCTTAAGAGTGAGAAGAATGCCCTCATTTTTTGTTCATTGTGAATATTATATGTATAATATATAGCCATACTGTAATTAGTCATGCAGGTAGCATGAATATGAAGAAGAACATACGCTGTGTATTGATGAAATTAGCGTCGATTCAATCACCTCGTGGATGGACATTCAGATGAAAAATTGCGAAATCAAAAATAATCTACGGTTAATAATACCAAGATTTAAATAGCACTTGACTTGTGAAACGCAATATATATAAAATACTCTACGGTAATTCATCCCAAGATTTAACTTACTCGCATTGTCCTTGCCAAATAGCTATTGGTGAATTATCAGTGCAATAGAAAGTCATCCGCTGGCAGACCAATGAAATGTCTTATGCATAGTAGTATACGAAGTGACTCTCTAGCATCTGATCATCCAATTCTCGTACTGAATTTTAGAATTTTAGTCATATGATAGCAGAATGATTTCAAGCTCATTGAACGTACCTACATGGATTCGTCAAGATCAATTAACTTTAAATGAAACAAATTCCTTTGTCCAGCATCGTTTTTAAATATATTTGCCTGTTGCGTTGCCCTTCACTCTCTATGGAGGTTTAAAGCTCCTTGTTGCCATATTTTATGTATGTTTAAATTCACATTTTGTTTGTATTTTAGAAATATTGTTGATAAGTGTCGCTATACTCGAATGCTCTGCTTTACATGCCGCAGAATTTAGGCGTTTCTGCTTCCCTCGACCATTAAGTTATTGACCACCTCCGTTGTCCCAAACATCAGTTAAAAAAGTTCGCTGTTATCAAAACAGTATTCCCCTATTTCGCTTGCAGCCCACTAATTCACCGGCTGCTAGCGCTCCTATATGCACCCTTATGTAACTAAAACTCAAGTTTGGGCACCTAAAAAATAACAATGAACAGAAAATTTTCAATTTTATGGACAATTTTGATTTTTTGGACGCAAATATCATTCTGATTGTTGATTACATGGCGTAATAAAACGCTCTCTTTAAACAGCGAGAAAAATGTTTGAGAAGAATTTCCTATAGCCCAACTGCACTTTAGAGGTAATTAGTGGTTGGAAATTTGTCTATCGCCGTCACATTTACGACAACCTCACAATGAAATTTCCACAAGGTTTTGTTGAAGTGAAACCGGCATTTAGAAAACGTGCTGGGTGTCGTCTGTTTGGCTTAAATGTTGCACCTCTCGCACACGTTCTTAGAAATTCTTCATTGCACCTTATGAAACTCAGCGTACTTTGCTCTTTCACCCCGAGAACCTTTCTCATTTAAGTGCTTATTTATTTCTATCTTTTTAGTATACCAAGTCAAAATGTTACTTATAGTGCAGTTAGTTCATAGAATGGACGTAAACAAATCTGAACTTTAACTTTTTGTAATATTTTTTTACGTTTGCAAGGATAGAAAAAAAGCTGTTTTCTAAGGCTTTCAATAAATTTACACAATGAGATGGCAACTCTTACTTGAAATTTTCGTGTATATCAAACACCTATTTGAACAGGTGAGATTACTATCTAACTCTGATGTTTTTTCACACATTTCATGAATTCCGTTTTAATATTCAACATCATTGGCTTAATCTTTCATCTCTCAACGGAGACAACTTTGTGGAACTATATATGTTTTTTAAACAGGTGGCATGAGAGTGGCAGGCTGACAGCGGGCGCGCCTTTGCGAGGAGCCTGGCCAGGCTGCAGAGTCTGTCGATGGCATGTCATAACTCGCGCCGAGGTGCCACGCCAACGCCACTTTCTCTCGAACACAAAATAAATTCAGTTTCAAGTTTCAGAGTCACTTCCAACAATCAATGAGCTCGTCACGATGTGAAGGACACACACTTCTACAAGCAACAGACCTAGTGAGTGCACCAGCCACGTTGAAACGGTTTTGTGTTTATTTCCTTATCATCCGCATCGACCGGAACAGGAGGGCTGGAGTGACGTGAGCGCAACCCTTGCACCGCGACGTGTTGATCGCAACTGGAGGAGCCACGGCGCGCCTGGACGGAGTGCCATGGCTGCTAACGCGATCAATATGGCCGACCACACCGCGCTCTATCAACAATCACCATTTCTAAGCTCTCACCTAAATCTGATATGAAACTCTATTGAATATTATCATATACAACATACGTTTACTCTCCATACTCTGCTAAGTATCCCATAACATGTAACAGTACAGTATTATTTCGTAAAGTTATACGAGCGCTTGAGGTTGCTATAATGAATGCGTTGAGACAAACTGTAGGCACGAAAGCGCCGATTCGAGCAGCAGTTCGTGCGCCTAAGGTGGCACTTCCTGCTTGATGACTGCTGTGGCCGTGCGACAACTTCCAGCACGTGCGAGCTCCAAGGTAATCATAATTCTTCCGCAGTCGTCCGCAATTATTTTCTTAATAACAACGAGTCATTTATCTCAGAGTAACGGATAAGAAGTTTTTGCTTTGTGTTATTTCATCTGGTGTTATTTCCCGATGTCAGTGAATGCTATGCTCTAATCCCATGCCTATTTTGTATAGACTGATAAAAAAATAGAAGAACGCAGAGTTTATTTTTTTGCAGAGAGAAGAAAATGTCATTTGAGTTTGGCTTTGACTCAGCAGCAGGTGAGAACAACACTCATAACAGACTCTTTGTTGAACCAGTCATGAAAGCAGGTAGAAATCGATTTGAAAAACCCAAAGGATCTTCCTGCGTATTTCCCAGACACGCATAATTATTCTTAAATAGCGAGTTTTTATAATAACACAAGTAAAATATTCCAATTTACCTGAACTGACATAGGATTTATGTTTCTCATCATTTTTCATGCAAAATTTAAAAAGGTTGACCGGCTAAGCAGCGTTGAAGTGATGGGTGATGTGCCGAAAACACTCTTATTCCTGCTGTAGAACCGCATATCACTCACAAATACTCCTAAATTCCCTTCAAACGGTCACAATCGATGAAATAATATCTTTTTTATCAGCAAGTTTGTTTATGCACCTATTTCGAAGCTATAATAGATATTCACTGTTATTATTTCAATTTGAATTATCGAATCTATTGAAACTACTCTATGGAAGCCAATTCTATTTGAGCTCATTAATGATTATTTCATCTCAAATAAGCATGCAAAATCAGTGCGCTTTCCTTCAAAGAAAGGAAATCTAGTAACTAAAGAGAGGGAAGATGATCACACACCAAAGCAATTCGTCACTGCTACACACGTTCCGCATATTTTCAAGTTTCAATAATTCACCTTCGCCTAAAAATAGTTGGAAATGACTTTGTTAGGTTAATTTACTGTCTTTGATCTTTTCAGAATACACTCTTATAAGTGCAAAAGCTTTATTGATCCCCGTCACCAGAGCTCTTAGCTTTTAAAATGATTACAAAAAATTAAACTTCACCAAAAAGAATGCTTTCTCTCAACAGCATTATCCTCGATTTAGGCTCGTGGTTGTCAAATTCAGGCAAAGCTTGTAATATGTACGCTCTTAATTTCTATTGTTCCTAAATGTTCATTTCTGAGAAGTTAAATCGTAGTTTGAGTATCTATTACTTTTAATTTGTGCTGGTGCATGGGAAAGAAATCTTAAGAGGAATTCCATTATCTACATTAGAAGTGTGATACACGATGATAGTTCATTTAATACCGTGCATGTGCGAATGAAAAAGTCTATTTTCATATGATACTTTACATACACTAGTTGGAAGACAATAGCCATTCGATCTTGTTCGCACTCTTAAAAAAGAACATTTTAAATTTATGCAAAATATTGCTGCATTTATGAGATTTTTCGTGAAAACGGGATGATAGTAAGCCGACTACCTCAAAATTTACTTATAAGCAGTAATTTGCCCTTCTTCGGGCACGTAATTAATTATAATTCAAACTACGAGGTTTGCCTGTACTGACCATACGCGTTACTCTCCGCTTTTCGCTCTATATTGTTTTTATGTACTGTAAATTCTCGTTTAATTCGTTTTATACAAATTTCAAATATCTGTATCGGGAAAGGAAAGGATAGAGCGACAGAAATTGGTGACTAATGCCGGGACCACACTAGCCTTACGTTCGTTCGTCAAATGAACTCTGTTCGTCAGATGAACTCTGGAAGGCACGTTTATTCAACATTTGATGAACGAAAGCACGTCGTCTCGTGAAAGGCCGTCGGAGGTTTTCAGTCACCAAATGAGTTACGAAGAACAAAGATGGCTGACAGTGTTGACTAGTTTCGCAGCGGTTATTTTGACTTTATCTGACGATTGAAGCCATTTTAAACTTAAGGTATATTTATGATATGGTTGTGAGCTGTTTTCATGGTGGCATCCTAATGCAAAGCCATGAAATTTAGTACTAGGTCCTGCAGTTCAGTGAAAAAGCAAGTAGCCTGTCATCAAACAAACAAAATATTTGTTTCCAAGAATGCTGATACATTTTACATAAATGCTTACGTATTAAATGGAAAAACTGTTGATTTTTCAATTACTTAGTAAAACTCATGCACATTGACTCCGGTTTGTTTACCTTCGATAAACATGGGACGCTCATCACAGAGCTGAGTGAGAGCCACACACAGTCACAATGTGGCCTGACGTGACTAACAGCCGTTTGGCATGACGAGCGTCCGTGGTTCGTTTTGACGACCGAAAAAACATAGTGGGGCCCCAGCATAATTTAAAAACTGCATGAGTGATTAAAACTGAGCTAAACACGTATTTTTTAAATTAACTTTAATGTATCTTCGAAAGAACCAGCTGAATTTTTGTCATTGGCTGAGTTTCTGTCAAATGAGTTTATTATTCACTATTAATGACATATCATAATATTGCATTAAATACACCATTATTTTGGGTTTCTTTCACCCCGACAACATTCTGGAGGATGAACGACTGGATTCTTGCTTATGCAGGACAACAGCTTTTAAAAATCCTGCTCATTTTAGTTCCTCAAATTCATTACGGATTCTGATATACATCTTTATTGTTGTGAAGGCGTGAGAAATTGCTCGTACAAAAAAAAATAGCCAGACAACACAGCAATGTGACAACCATAATTAAGTATATTCTAAAATCATAACACACAAAAGATAGTAAAAAAATTTTCTCGTTTCAAAACGTCTGCCCTTGAAAATTTCTTTCACGAGGGTTCCCCAGTCCTTGACTATCGCCCACAGCGATGTCAAGCCCTTGGGCTTGCTGAAGTTTGACTCAACGTGCGATACATTGTCTGCATTAGCCCGTGTCCTCATGATAAATTTTCGCGCAAATGTAGGGTTTAATTCTTGAATAAAATGTCATTTAATTGTTAAAAAAAATCGTTTAATTGACCGATTTCTATCAATTTTATGGGAAAAAAGTTGGGCACTTTCTGGACACATAGAGCAATTTCGTTCACATTTTTTAAATAAAACACGTCAGAGAAGCCTATCTCTAACGTGCATAACTAAACTCAAACATTTGCCTCTAGACGTCTCGGTCTAGTCTGCGTATACACAGACCAAGGTGCTAAGAAGACGTGTTCATCTTTTTTTAAGTCACTACTGGTCGAACACCATTTATGCTTTCACTTCAGCGAACTTGCTTACTGGCGGCGTGTAGGTTATGTACGTGGTATGACATATACGAGTACGCACTACGTCCGAAATATTTCCAGTCGAATCTGAAAGTATTTGTTCACCCAAGTGTTCCAACGATGTCATGAAGAAGTTGAGAAAAATTGTACATCAATTTTTACTCGGTACGTCGATATTGGCTTCAAATTTGGCATGTAATCGTTTTCTTTGTAGCCTGCAGAGTTTCCAAATGAGGTTTTGCTCTTTCTCGCTTCAAACGGCTGAAGCTGTCAACAATCATTCAGTTTCTGTATATGTCTCAGCGACTAACTCTCTCGTGAAGGTTTGGTCGTAACGGAGGCTATCCTTCTAAAGAGCACCAATTATTGACAGCACCACAAATCCAGCACTGGACAACGTAGGTCATTGGGAAAAAGAGTTCCAGCTTTTCTAAGAAAAACTGTTCGCGAGCTCCATATTTTTTAACAGAATTTTCAGATTAAATTCCACTAATAATTCTTCTGGATCCAAGTCTTTATGCTAACTCTTTTTTGGCAATGTACGCAAGAAAGTTCATTAATTAAAAATAATCCAGTTCTTGCCATCATCACATCAGTTACAGTTTTCCGACCTGAGTGTCGGTTTGAGAATCCGCAGACGAACTCAAACCAGATAAAAAGAAAATGTGAGGTAATTTTTTAATATTACCTTATTTGTAAACTGTTTCAGGCAAAAATTTATACTTACTCTTAAATTAAAACTTATCAGATTCGCTGTCTGACAAATTGAGACGAAAATATTTTTCAACCATTGGATAAAACAAGGGTTTTCTTATTACCACGTATACAGTCGACTTTCCGGAGAAGCTCTCATTGTTCACAATGTCTCACCTCTCACCTTTCTCGCGTGAACCCTTCAAAATTCCCTTAAAACGAAAGCTAGTGTAATTCTCTGGGCATTCCAATGAATGGAAAATTTTCGTTTTCATGGATGCATGGCTAAAACTCGAAACTTTCCTCACCACTACGTATTCAATTCACCTTAAGAGCAATTGTTAATTTAATGAACATCGTATTTCTCCCATTTCTCCGCGCAAATACTTTAAATTGCTCTAAAATTATAGTTATAAAATTTTCGAGCTGGCACCATTTCCAAAAAACATTTAAAGGTTTGGTTGGGTTCACTTTGGTGGGAATGGATCAGTTTAGCCAGTACTATACAACTCAACCTAATCTAATCAAATATAAAGCTATTAAACGGGATTTATTCTAACCTCCTTTAACGTGAAAATTTAAACTTAATAGAGCGTAAGATTAAATTTAATCCACTCAAGCTCAATCCAACTCTTCCTAACGCAACCTAACCAATAATGGAATTTCTTGGATGGAATCATTTAATTACAAAGTAATTTGAAGTATCAGTTATGATGACTCTTAACCACTCGCTTTTGCAATCTATCTACAAGCTGCCTCGCGTAAGAATACTACATATCCATTCGACCCTCCTGGTGAATCAATTTCTGCGCCTACACCGCAACCCGACATGTCTAAGTGAGTCTCATTCAGAGGTGCACGGAAACTCACAAAATATTTGTTGCATCGACGCTGCAGCAGCAAAACCTCTTTACTTCTCTTTCTCTTTGGGCTCTCCACCTCGCTCCTCAACTCAACAGTCCCCACAGGTCTGACAAGAACAACCAATTTCAGTGCATCCTGACGATGCCAACAGTTTGCTCTACTTTTTGGAGCAAGGCAAATGCTTCTTCAGTCCTTACATAGCCGGTGCTCACCGAACGCACAACTTCTGAGCTCAGTGACCGCTGCGTTCATCGCTTAGCCGTCTCTTGTTCAGCTTGTTATTTATTGGTTGATATTTGGTTCTTAAATTCTTTTACTGATTTTAATATTTTTTATTTGGAGTTTTAAGTTCTTATCTGACTTTGAGCTTAGGAATTGATTTTGTTTTTAAGTTCTTATTGAAGTTAAATAGTTGAAAAATAGTTTCTTTAGCTGTGAATTTTTATTTCCAAAGCCCTTATTTACTTTCATTTTTATAAAATATATTTTATAAATACCTATTTCTCTACATCACTCAAGGTTACAATTTATGCTGCCCTAGTTTGCCATGTTCATTTTTACAGCAGGTATTCTTTTGTATTTGTCGGTTAAGTTTAGGTATTTCAATGATAAATCCCAAAGTTCCCCAGGTTTCCTCCATTGGTCTCACTGATACATCAGATACCAGGTAATATATTGAAGGTTTTCAAGTTTCTTCTCGCAGTGTTTCATTTTCATTTACCCTTGCTCCTTTAATCCAGTCTCTTATAATTCACGCTCCTTAATATAAGGTAAGCTCCTCCTACTTCACCTATTTCAAGTAACATCGCTTAATTACTTCGCACCTTTGCCTGGGTACCAATTTTCAGCAGTGATTGAGCAACTCACAGAGTTTTATTCTTCTATCTTACTTGTTGCTATTTATAAATGATCTAAGAAAGCAGGTATCGAGTTTGTCTCACCCATGGGAGATAAACAGTAACAATACCTTGGCCAAAATGATAGTTCTAAGCATTCCAAGGCGTACCTCGGCCTCGGAAACATCAGTACGTTCATTAAAGGGCCTTGGCCGGGGGTTGCTTTGATCTGGGAGTATTAAGGCCCTATTACACAATTTAAACAATTTTAAACAATTTATTTACCACAGGAGATACAGAGGTAGAATGTTTCTTAAGTCTAGTACAATGGACAAGTTTGAATATAGCTACCTGTGGGCCCGAATAAGTTCAGCGACTTCTGGGGCATCCTACCATCACGTTATTCTAAGGTTTACAATACTGTTTTACCTAAATCATTTAACCTAGTTTCGCATTAGACTGATCAGTGAGATAATTTAATCGATATCAGATATTTCATTTTACAATATAGGTCAAATGGACTGTATTAACAGTACACTCGATAAACGATTTAACAGTAGATTGAATATCGGCGATATTACCCATGGCATATTACATTATTGGAAACAGTCATGTAGGAGACAAGATTTTGACTTGGTGATCTTACACGACTAATATTTCGATAGGAAGTGAGACTCAAGATTTCTTTTGAATACCTTGTAAGAATTACTATCACGGATCTCCGCAGGTATTGAGTTCCAAGGTTTAGTTCCAACGAAGAGGATACTGTGGTGCGACCGGGCCTTTGAATAATAAGGAAGCATGAATTTACTTCTATTTCGGGTTAAATGGTCGTGATGACCAGTTTTCGCAGTTAATAATTGTTTTAGGCTATTGTCGCCATCAATTGATAATGTTTTGTAAATGAAATTGCAAATGGAGATTTTGTAGAGATCCGAAAGTTTAAGTATTTGTAAATTTTTGAATGAATCATTTGTGTGAGCATTATATGCTAGATTCTTTACCGCTCTGATGGCTCTTTTTTGCAGAGTAAAAATTTTATTGGTTTTATTTTTATCAGTTCCGTGCCATGCTTCTATTCCGTATTGCAGGTATGGTGAAATTAGCGTTCGGTAGAGCATTCGTAAAGCTGTTTCAGGCAGGTAATTTTTAACTTTATTCAGGATTCCGATGGATTTTGATAATTTAGAATTAATATGAGCGATGTGCTCGTTAAAGGTCAGATGTTTATCTATTATGATACCCAGAAACTTGCATGAGTTGTTTTCTTCGATTTCACCTTCGCCAATTTTTATGCGGGGGAGAGATATATTTTTCTTGTATGAGAATGTAATATATTTTGTTTTATCGATGTTGAGGCTTATTTTATTAGCTTTAAGCCATAATGAAACCTAATGGAGTTCATTATTTATACTCTCCGCAATCATAGCGGGATTTTGGTTCGGAAGGACCGCAGAAAGCGTGCTGTCATCGGCAAAAAGTATGAAATTGAAAAATGATGTAGATTTGATAATATCATTTTTAAATATCAGAAATAGGAGAGGCCCAAGGACAGATCCTTGTGGAACTCCATGGCTAATTTTCTGTGGGTCTGATTTTGCATTGTCAATGACAACGTATTGTTTCCGGTTTGTTAGGTATGATTTGAACCAATCATGGGCGATTCCTCGAATGCCGTAACAGTGTAGTTTCGAGAGTAATATGTTATGGTCCACACAATCGAATGCTTTTCGAAAGTCAAGAAACACGGAGAAAACAAGCTTTCCTTCATCGATATTAGAGTAAAGGTACTGTAAATGATTTAAAATAGCTTGTGTCGTAGATTTTTTAGAGCGAAAACCGTATTGTTTGCCGTATAGAAAAGAATTTTGTTAAAAATACGAATAAACTTTTTTATACACAATTTTTTCAAATATTTTGCTAATAATTGGCAGTACAGAGATAGGTCTATAATTATTAATGCAATTTTTATCACCATT
Organism: Morinoia aosen; assembly: GCA_030386875.1. NCBI lineage: Eukaryota > Metazoa > Arthropoda > Malacostraca > Amphipoda > Talitridae > Morinoia > Morinoia aosen. Next base: position 74,931,017 of record CM059572.1, on the reverse strand, counting down.
TTTGAAAATAGGGTTCACTCTGGCAGTTTTGAGAGGGTTGGGGAAGATACCTTGAGAAAGTGAATGGTTGATAATATTAGATATGCACGGTGCTATTATATCAGCTATAGCCTTAATAACTTTAGCTGAGAATGTATTTAATCCATTTGATTTGTTTTTCAAGTTGTTTATGCACGTAATTACACCGGAAGGATTAGATGGCGTGAAAAAGAAAGAGTTGTGTTCACGGACATGGTCCATGTATTGCAGGTGGTCTGTAGGTTCACTAACGACACTATCGGCGATATTTTTCCCTATATTCATAAAAAAGTTGTTAAACACAGTTTCAATATCTTGTTTGTCGTGATATTTTACATTTTCGTGAATGATGGACTCAATTGTTTTTGTAGCATTATTGTTCGGTCTATGGCATGAATTTAGCAGGCGCCAAGTTTTTTAAATATCAGTTTTGTATTCAGTAAATTTACGCGTAAAGTAGTTTTGTTTCGATGTTCGTATTTGATTTGTCACGTGATTCCTGAATCTGTTATATGTTACTCTAGATATTCGTCCTTCGTATAGTAAGGCTAGATAAGGTTGACGTTTCTTTATATTGATCACGATATCTTCAGGAATCCAAGGCTTTTGTCTATTTTCCGGCGTAATTGTGCGGGTGATTATTGGACAACACTGGTTGTATGCGGTCGTTATAATTTCAGTTAGATTTAGTATTGCTTGATCAATGTTAATTGCATTATTATCCAGTTTATAGATGTCCAATGATGGCATTTATTCTTCTAGAACAGTTCGCATCGTTCCCAAGTTATATTCGTTTACACAACGATATGAAAATTTCTCAGCCTGTGGGCTGTTACAGGGACTATAGACATTTTTCTTGATGAGAAACACCGGAAAATGGTCAGATAAGTCAGAAATTATTATTCCTGGAAGAAAATCAGTCGGATCTAACATAAAAATATTATCGAGCAACGTAGCTGATTCAGATGTTACACGCGTAGGTTTCGTGATGATTGGAAGGAAGGAGTTAGACTGAAAAACATTTATGAAGTTTGAGATTTGCTCACAGCTTTCATATTGTAGAAGATCGTAGTTGAAATCCCCGCAAATTACACGGGGCAACACTTTGCCTCGACTACAGCAACTGAAACGACGCAACTTGTGGGTGCGCTATCAGACAAGGCAACGTTGCCAATTGCAGAGGTAGGTTGTAGCTCGCAGTGACTGCGGCATGTGACTTCTTCATTTCATCATTAAATGAAAATCATTAAGAACGTATACAAAACTTAGATCCTGTTTTACGCTCTTAAATGTCCTTTCATTATTTATTGTCTTTATTCTCTAAACAAAAAACAAATGAGAATCAATATTAAATGCACTATTAAAAACATCATAATATTGTAATAAGTTTTTAACATTTTTTTTCAGCTCATGTTTGCATATCAATACAATAATTTGTGTTTGAATACCTCAGAGAAATAAACAAAAGAAACAGTAAATTACTTAATTATTACTTTAACTGCGGCAACTAAATATAAAGTTCAACACCAAACTCAAATTTTAAGTCGATTGTAGTAAACTATTTTGAAAATACCAAACATGAACTGGATCGTGCCTTCATTTAGTTTTGATTAAGTATTTATGGAAATTGAGTTTGCGACTACTGTTCGGTCAGCAGCATTATGAAAATTACCTCCGTGTACCACCGGTGGCTCACGTCACAGTCAAAGTATTAAGCACATTCATTTGCTATATTGATATAGTTAGGTTCAAGTCTAAATAACATATTAAATGGTTTGATCATTAGAAGCTGAATAAAGTATTGCCTATTTTTCTATCCGCTACTTATGATAGAAAATTAAAATGAATGCACATTAAGTTACCTGACTTCATAGAGTTAATCTTCTTTTTCCTGTCACTTTTGTGGCAGTTGGTAATGTTTTTCTATTTTTTTGATGGCTTTGATAGTTACATCATATTCAGTTAAGCTGTCTGGTATATGTGTAGCGTTTAGTAGTAATCGATTTTCCAGTTTTTGGTGCCTAAACATAGTTAAATAGATCGAAATAAAAATGTTTTCTTCTGTGCACTTTCCGTCGGAAATAGCTATTTTAAGAGTTATAGCGGTATGTTAATTTTCGTTTATGATGACGCATGCGATCGAATAAACAGCTACTAATCGATTTTCGAATTTTTGTTGCTTGATTCATGGTAATAACATCGAAAAAAACTACTTTTCTTCTATACACTTTTTGCGGCAAATGAGTATTTTACGAGTTAGATCGGTTAGTTTTATTTTTTGCTCGATGGAGTTGTTAGAGTACGTTTGAATACTTTGTAATTTATTATTAGCTCACCCCGCGGAGCCTGAACCCACTTCTAGGATATTTTAGTTAATAACACAATAGAAATTATCACCCAAAAATAACGAGTTATAGCGGTATGTTAACTTTCGTCTTAGATGGCGGAAATGCGCTCGATCATTCGAGCGCGTCGGAAGGGAGAGTCCATTGCAGTGTTGCCATACGGCGCACACGATGAATTTCTTTCCGCTTTAAACACTAGAGTTTCGGTAAGTCATTTACCGCTATAAATCGTAAAATACTCATTTCCAACGGAAAGTGCACAGAAGAAAACTTGTTTATTTCGATCTATTTAACTATGCTTAGGCAACGAAAACTTAATCGATTACTACCAAACGCTATGCATTAACCAACATTTTAAACTTATAAACCTATGGTTTATTCTTTTTAAATTTCGGACCACTTCATTTATCATAAAATACTACCTGATAAACATTTCAATACATGGAAATGTGATAGCGTTTGAAAATGAAACGTTACGAATGTATGGTAAATGGTAATATTCCGCTTTATTTTGCACAGAAATTACGACTAATCATGTGCCTAAAATGATACTTGATTGCTTATAAAACACTTAACACTTCCATATTATATATATATATATATATATGTTTTATTGAGACAATATTTTATTGTCAGTTATCACAACTACAAAATTGTCGCAACGAAAAGTTGTCAGTAAGGTACACCCGCACACGATCCACCGGATGGCGGCAACTATCGTTTAGTGTCACCATGGAAACAGTGGATGTGGCAGTGTCAGACCACTTTAGTCTGGAAGACACTGAAAAACCACAGCAGGATCGTCAGATAAAAAAAGAAAATATGCCATCCCAGTATTTAGTATATTATTCATCACAAAAATGCCGAACATAAACTCTTTTTTTCTTTAATATAATGAGTTTATTATTCAGATGTGAAATAGGTTGTTTTGCCGAGCCATTTAAGAAAATCCTAAACACCTAACAGTTTATTTGTGCACCATACTGCCCCAAAACAAGTCACATTTGCAAAAATCTGGAGTTAACAAAGCTCATCTGGCAACCTGCGACCGGCTGGGCGCTGGGTTGCGCAACTAAAAGCTGTCAGTGTGCGAGCTCCCATGAGAAATAACGTTCTCTATCGCCTGCAACAGTTGCCGACAACCATTGTGTTGTCAAAGAAATTTATCCGATCGCAACCACCTAACAACTTTTTGTTTGCGCCTCACAAAAAATTGCCCGTGTGCGAGCAGCCATAGAAATATATGTTTTCTATTTTGGACAATTTTTTAGTTGTGCCTACTGACAATAAAAAGTTGCTCGTGTGCGGGTACCCTTAGTGTGGACCTTCGCTTCTCCCTCCACGGAAAAAAATTAAAAACATTATTCTCTGATATGAGGCACTTGAAAAATTTTAGGGAGCTTTAATTTGAACCAAGTTTGAAGTATTTACGAATAATACACAGGAGAGAAATGAAAATGTTATTAAAATAAGTTATTCGGGAAATTCAGCTTGATTTGTTGAGAAGAAAGGTTCGCTTTCTTGTCCCAGGTGTAAAAGCAAAATTACCTCCGAACCAGTGAACAAGTGGGAAATTAGGAAAATTTTAAGACTTTACCCTATGATGCATGAGTCCAAAATTTTTTTTCAACGTTCTTATTTGATGCTTGTAGGGAATACTTCGCTTTTAAGCAAAACTTGGAACACCTGATCTAGAACTATTGCTCAGCGACTTCAACAAACGATTTGAGTCTGCCTGAATTATCCTTGAAAATATTAAGTTTTATTATTCTATCCAGTAAAATGTAAGGTGGGATAGGGCAAAAGGCTGAAGTTAATTAGGTTTTTAAATCTTGTGCTATGGAAAGTGGCACCCCCAGGGGTGATCTAACGTTACCTCAATGTAAGATAGGCCTTCGGGATTTTCATCTTTCGAACCCAATTTGTTTCTTTCAATACAGATGCCATCTTTGCCATTTATTCTTTGCTTCATTTCCCACTTCCTTCCTAAATTCCTGTCTATGCGCAGGGTATTCTGTGTGATAACCAACCTTGAGCAAAGATTCCCTATTTTCTACAGTCAATACTAAATGGTTCCTTCTCTTCGCTCTCATGAGATTGTTTATGCTGTGATAAGGGAATCTGATACTAATTAATGGAACAATTTAACAATGTAACTCGATGATCACCTGATCTAGTCTATGCCACGCGTCTCATGTTCGACATGCTTGCGGTGACCCAACTTTTCCGCGTCAGTTTGAGTCAAATCATGGTTCATGTGTTGGTAATGCTATCGTAGCTCTCTCAAATCCTTGTTGTGTTAATGGACTGTTTCCTGCGTTGGTTTAATCTTCTGATCGTTGTTCACCTGGGTGGTTGTGCTGTCGTTGAGGTGCGCAGTTTTCAAAGGAGGAATAATTCACTTATTTTTCGTGAGTGAAGAGCCGAAAAATGAAGATGAAAAATACTGCAATGCGAATCATCACTATTTATGTGTCAATCTCAGTGCAGAAAAAGTTAATGAATAGCTCTCTAACTTTAGTTTCCAATCGACTTTAGTCTTTTGAAATTTTTTGCCGCACAAGATGGACATATAAATATGTAGGAAATATTTTGGGGTGCATAATCCCTACATTTTAAGTTACCGTAACCACTCTACGCGCCGGAACTAAACATTTTTGAAGAACAGTGTGGTGGAAATTTTTTTCCATGAAAGTTATAGCTCGTAACAATTTTATTCTCGTGAATAGCGTAACCAAGTCGACTTGCAGAACTGACGATATCAGTCGAAAGCTACGTTGTTTGGGCATAAATTTTGCTGACTAACTTCAAAAAGGCACTGGACATGTTCCAATTAAGAAATGAATTGTAGTGTCTGACTTTACTCCCGAGAGACTCATTTAAATAATTTTCAATATTTTAAATTAAACTCACTTAGTATGATTCCATGCTCCTGCAATCAGTGTAATTAGTTTAATGTAAGTGCGCACTTAGAGCGTTTCTATCGATGTGTCGCTGATATTTTATTTGTGGGGATTATTAATGGTATTTACATGCATTATCAAACTTAGATTAACGCAACAAATAAAATTGAATTTTCATGTTCACCCTACTCTAAAAGGCAAACACTATATCACCCTGGTGGAGCTAGAAACAACTTCCTTACTAGTCTCTATCTCACAGCCCTGACTCAAGAGTCAAAGGCACAGGCCTAGCGAGAGCACATAGCATCGTCGCACTCTGTAGGCGTCAATAAGTTGCCTCTGCTTAATAGAGCCAGACAAGTGCTTCTTCGACCAACACTCCTTACCAGCACAATAACAGCCAAGAATTCCTTCATCGACGCACCCTCTCCAAGCACTCACTTTTCTTCACTCTATACAACTGAGGCTAACGGCTTAGGCCAAAACTCTAAGCTCTTTGGATTCGATGTCCAAAACTCCTACAACCTAATGTATACCACAGCATATCCCTGCAAAACATGCTACAGCTAACGCTTACTTACGAAATCCTAACCTCCAATGAAGCCGGCGTAGTCACCATTTCGGAGTTCTCTCATCACGACAACCAGTCACTAAACCAAGGTTTCACTTAAGTGCCCGTACTGATGTACGTTACCTCAAGGATTTTGTAGCTAATGATACTCTGCATGTCGCGTTTTACAAACGCGAGAATTTTAAACTCTCATTTCGGCAACACCGCCGCCGTCCGCCAGCGCTCACCAGAATAGCTAGCGCAGCCTGCTTTTTGTTGAAGTAACTGTGCAGTGACGTTCTCCTACGATAATCTTAAATTTGTGGTGTCAATGTAACTGTGTGTTTGAATATTGTTACCCGTTTGCCATTTTCATATGTTCTTGATCAGCGATACTGTGTTTTTGTGTGATTATTTGAATGTCTGATAGTGATGAACAATCGGTTCTTGGAACATTAAATGATGTTGCTGGGAATTGTTTGATCCCCTATAGCAAGCCAAGCCAGCGTTAGCTCCTGGTGCTCCTTTCAGCAAGTATGCTACATTGGAGTACTGGAAATTCAGAATTAATTTCTTGACTTTGTAAATTGTGCCAGTGTGTAGTTTTTGAAAGATACCAAGGTTGGCTCTTATAAATGTGTACTGGTTGATTGGTGTACAATTCAGTTTGACTTTGCTCACTTTGAGTTTGTGCTGCAATGAGGCACTGAAAATTCAGTATTGGCTCCCTATCCATTAGCTGGGCTGGGCAAGTTGTGCCAGTCAGTAGGTGAGGAAGCCTAGAACTGAAAGGAGTTTTTAAACGTTACATTGCACGTCCCGTGTGCCAGTCTTTTTTAATCTAGACCTGAATGTGCCTCTGAATTAGTTCCTTGTGACTTCTGTATGTTAAAGCTGATACTAGTAACTATGTACGCGATAATCAGTGCACAGTCCAGCTTAGTCAATTGTCTCAAGCATTTACTAATTGTCTCAAAGTGTATACTAGTGCTATGATGGCAGCAGATGAGGTGAACCGTGTTAAGAGACCAGTATGCCATGCCTGGTGGGATGTGAAGGAGTGCTTGATGTCCCCAGTGGGAGTTATAGTGTTAGGCGTTAGCCACATAAAGAATTCTTACGTCAGCACCTATTTATGAGTTGCTCAGTAGGGATCAGCAGGCTGATGACTCACCCTCAGCACCCGTGGCCTTTACTATTGCGGTAGATATTCAAGTAGTGATGTGATCCGCAGAGTGATATCCCTATGTTAAAGACCTAATCAGTTCCAAAATCTTTTCAACAAGTAAAGTAAAAAACTAGTCCCCCTCGAAAAGATATAGTTGTGGAATAGATGACCTATCTAGAAGTTCTGTAGAACACCACCCCTCATATCTTGTAAGTGTATTATATTAAGGTGTCATCAGGCTGTCTTCTTGTGTATTTTGAGCCTGAAAACTCTCACGTAATTTGTACCCACTGCAGCATTTATATTCTGTGAATCTCTGGGTTTCGGTTTGTTTCCTGAGTTGCAGGTGTGTTAGCGGTGAACAGCCTAATTATTTTAGTTAGCTCACTTCTATGTATTCAATGTGGTGTGAGTTACTCTTAACTTATAAGCTTAGTGCCTCACTAAGTCACCGTCATTCTCCTGAACTAGACTTCTATGTCTAGTGTTTATGTTACAGCTAGGCTGGTAGTTAGCAACCCGATGTTTTTCAGTCAGCCCACTTCTCTGTGTTCAATTTGTTGCGAGCCGTTCTTAATTTACTAGCTTGCGTTAATCCAGCAATAGTTCACGTGTACATGTCAGACTACAAGCATGCGAGCCGAGCCCTGCACCCATACTTCCCCGTCATTGTATTCGATTAGCCATCTTGTATTATGCAGTTCTTACAATTTTTGTTCGTGTGGACATGCTACTTATACACAGGGCTCAAATGATAGTGTTACAAATCCAGTCTGACTCCGTGATAGATCTGTTGCAGCAAAATATTCAATTTAGGTTAGCAAATAGTCAACTACGTTCTGTGTCATGCTCAATTTTTCCCAAACCTTACGATATACTTGTTGTGCAGTTAATTTGGCTTTGGAGAATAATACTGAAGGGTAGAGTACTCTCACCCATCATTCTACCATACGTTGAAACCCGTTATTCGAGCTCGTAATTCGCAGACAGAGTTGAGTCCCACGGCGAGACGATATACTGCGACACACAATCGCTGAGCGTAACTGCCGTACGACCAATGACCATATCTGCAGTCTTGAAACCGAATAAATCTCCTACTAAATCCTCCCCTTAATTGTTTTTATTCTCCGGTAGATTACAACTCGAAGAAACCCAATCGTTTAATCACGATCTTGTTCTAAACAAATGTTAGCAATACGGTGAAGTCCGTCACACATGTGCCTGGTGTGCTACACGATTATTCAGAGTTTAGATTTTTCTTGTGCTTCTTGTATTCCCAGTGAATCCCTCAAGTGTATTACATGAGAGTTTTGTGCGCTAGATGCGAGGTATGATGCTGTCTCGTATATCATGTGAGGTTTAGCTATCACATTAGCATCAAGAGTCGTGCATGCGTCTGGTATTACTGTATACGAGTGTCTGAAGTATCGAATGTGTCTAGTGTGTCAGTTGTCTCGTATTTCACGTGTCTGGTGTGTTACATTGGTGTTTGGTATGCCACATATGTGCTTGGAGCATTTTAAATGTGTTTGAGACACAGTTGTCTAGTGTGTCACATGTGGCTCTCGTACTCCAAACATGATCGGTAAGTCATGTGTCTCGTATCTCACGAGTGTCTGGTACCACAAGTGTGTCCGGTGAGCTAGAGGTGAAGTGTATTGTGCGTGTCTCGGGGTACACACTACACATGAGTGATAATACCCATGTTGTAGTTTCTTGCTCTGAGTTTGATTTTTTCTTTTATGTTTCAGTACTCTCAGTACTGGAGTTTCAGTACTGGAGTTTTAAATTTTTAAAACGTTTGCAATAAATACTGTACCTTTTAATATTGGTTCTTGTTACACCCATGTTCCAGGCATCTCACGAGTTATGTGTGGCACGCATAGGTCTTATGTGCCATACTATTGTTGTATATAAAATATGCGTCGTTATAATGCGACACTGGTTTTATGAATAAGAGCTCCGGAAGCTGTTGTTACGCTCCGCCTTTACGAGTTCTGGAAACCTTTGTTACGCGCTCTTGCCTGACGTCCGGGCATGGCTAGTTTAAGAGGATGTCTGTTACCGACAGAGAACAGTACACTGATACGTGCATTCGCGAGTGTTTACTTCTCCTGCCTAGGAATTCTAAAGCTACTGAAACTGTAGTTGCAGTTAAAGCTAAATAAACCTCTTGCTGTGTTGAAAAGAAACGACACAACAACTGTACATCAGTCTGGTATGCTACGCGTCTCATCAAGCGTGTGTCTGTGCCTAACGTTGACCGTGAATGTAAGACCTGTGTCTAGTATTTCACTCTAGTCCGGTGAGTCTTGTGAGTCTCTGCTTCAACATTGAAGAATGGAAACCTTCATAATGATAACTATTGTAAACTATTTTCTAGAACCAATTTCCCGTGTATGGAAATCCCCACCGTGGCGATGGTGTTTTGGGATTTGGAGTATCGTGATCCTGTGTGCCGAATGTGGGTCTGATGGATTAAAAGTGTTTTGTCCCACGAGTCTCGTTCATCAAGTTTTTGCAGCCCATGTGTCTGTTATATTGTACGAACCTGGTGTCAAATATGCCCCTGATGTGTTAAATGTATCTTCTGTCATGTTTCTGAATATCAGTGAGGCCAATATGAGTTTTTTGCAGGGAAAGTTTTAAAAATGAAAGCTGGATGATTGAAGGGTTTTTATTTTACGAAAATCGACCCCATGAAGAGAGGGGGTGGTAGGGAGAGCTTCGTTTCTTCTCCCTTGATGAGCGAAAAACTTGTTTCATAAATGTGCTGTGGCTGGCTGCATGTGGCTGGCTACATGTGATCGGCGGCATATGGCGGGCTTCAGACAGAAGCTGGACGTCGCGGTGAGAGGTTGTGGCGGTGGTGCGGTAACTTGTCTGCCGGCATTCCAGTGTTTTTGCTTGTTTACAGTTTCGTGCTAGTTCTTCAGTGTTGGGTTTTGTTGCTTTGTTTGTTATTTGTGCTCGTTTTGTCGTTTCAAAGTTTACCTGTTAAATTTTGCATCGTACTGTATTCGTCGTTTCGTCGAGTGCCCTCGTCTTAGCTGAGGTGAGTCTTAGTCTTTTACTACAATCTATCTAGGCCAAGATAGCAGCGGCTGTAAAATTGGGGGATATTTTGAGGCCAATTGATGGAAGTGGTGATGTGGTGGAGTGGCTGAATAAGATTGAACTGGTGGAAAATTGAAGGATATTACAGAACTGGAGATTCTGGTGCCATTGTTCTTTTCAGGAAGTGCTTTTGCGGTATACAGTGAAATTTGTGACGCCAAGAAGAAATCTTATGAGAACATTAAATCTGCGTTGGTTGATGCATTTGCTTTGAACTCCTTCCAGGCGTATGTACAGTTCACGAGACGTGTGTGGTGTGACGAGCCGGTCGATGTTTTTCTGACTGATTTGAGAAGACTTGCCAAGCTGGCCGGTATTACGTCAGATGTACTGTAGTTGCGAGCTTCGTGGTTGGTTTGCCGTCAGAAGTATCGCGGGAGCTTCGCGCATTAACGAAAATTGAAACATTGGCGCTGGATGAAGTCGTAAGGCGAGCCCGATCGTTGCCAGCAGAAAGTGTTGAAAAGCCTGTTGGAGTCTCGGCAGCCATGGTTGGTGGGGCTTCGAGGGGTAGTGCCTCTACGGCTCGGGAAATAAGCTGCTTCAAATGTGGTGGGCCTCATCTCATTAAATCATGCCCTAAGCGCAAGGTCACATGCTGGAGGTGTGGCAAAGATGGTCACATTTCACGAAACTGTCTGCAGGGAAACGAGCCAGGAGGAGCTGGTGCACCGGGAGCTCTTCCAAAGCAGGGTAAGAGGCGCTTCCCACTCTCCTTGTTGAGATTAATGGCCGAGGAGCGCGCGCGTTGCTTGATACGGGGTGTTCACGGTCAATTCTCGCTCCGACATTGGTGACGGGGGCGTCGGGTGGGGTGTGTTCCATTATCGCGTTCGACGGGAGAGAGGTTCCTTGCAAGGGAGAAACAACGGTTTTAATCAAGGTGGATGACTTAGAGGTATCCCTGGGTTGTGTGGTGGCGGAGATTTGCCATGGTGTTGATGCCATACTTGGCATGGATTTTGTCCGGGCATATGGTGGGGTGTCGCTAGACGGTCGGGTGATTAAGTTTGGATCAGAGAGTTTTCCTTGTGGCAGACCTGAGGTTGCCTCGGTTTGTGTCTCTGCTGAGACGGTCGTGATGCGGAATAAAGATTTCGACACAGAGTTCGATGGGTCTAAATGGACTGTAAAATGGCGGTAGAAGGGTAAAGTGGCACCGGTGTTACGCAATACGTCGACAGTTATAGTAGTGTGAACGCCGGTCCTTCCAAAGGAAAGTTTGATGAAGAAGTGGAAAGTTGGCTAACGAAGGGCTGGTTGCGGCCGTGTGAAAAAAACCGTGCAACTGGAATTATTCCATTATTGGCCGTAGTCCAGGAATGTAAAACAAGGTCTGACCGGTGCTTGATTTCAGGGAGCTAAATGACCACGTTGAGAGCCATCACGGGGCCGAGGCCGTAGTTTGCGATGAGGCTACGCGAAGGTGGCGACGGAAAGCGGAACCATTAAAGTTGGTGGATCTTCAATCTGCCTACTTACAAATTCACGTTGACCAGAATTTGTGGCCGTACCGGCGTGTACGATATCGAGATAAACGTTACTACCTGACCCGACTGGAATTTGGGCTCAATTGTGCCCCCAAGATCATGACAGTGATTTTAAATGCGGTGTTATCGAAAGATGACCGAATTCGACGGGGTGCCGACAGTTACGTGGACGACATTCTTGTTGACGAAAACGTGGTGACAGTAGACGAGGTGGTTGCTCATCTTCGGAAGTATGGTTTGGAGACCAAAGAACCCGAGCCCTTAGAGGGCAACAAGGTCCTCGGATTACCATTGTACCGTGATGTCAATGGGGAACTTTCATTCCGTCGTGCAAATGACATTCCTGATATTAGAGGCGAGAACCTCAGCCGAAGACAGTTGTTTTCTCTGGGTGGCCGCTTGGTTGGGCATTACCCTGTGTGTGGGTGGCTTCGTATTGCCTGCAGCTTTGCTAAGCGAGAGAGTGAGGGTGATGCGTGGGATGACTGGATTGCGAAAAAGCTCAGAGGTTAATTGAGTTAATTGTGGAAGAGGTGAGAGCAGAGGATCCTGTTCGAGGGCGCTGGTCGGTACCGGATGTATTTGAAGGGACAGTGTGGTGTGATACGAGTAGTCTAGGCCTTGGCGTAGTTCTCGAAGTAGGTGGTGTCGTTGTTGAGGATGGAGCATGGCTTCGGAAGCCTGCAGATACGTCCCATTTCAACGTCGCGGAGCTTGACGCTATTGTTAAGGGATTTAATTTGGCTCTTGGGGGGGCTTAAAGTTGTTTATATAAAAACCGATTCCACAACAGCATTGCGTTGGGTACGTGCAGTTCTCATGTTCTAAATTTTCTGTAAATTTTCTTTCATTGTTTATTTATCAAGTTGTAAAAAGCGTCACCCTTGGGTCTGACAAAAAAGTAGCGTCCGGGTCTATCTAGCTAGCCGACTTAAAAGACAAATCATGCCATCATAGATGACCTCCTTACTCAAAATTTTACCTCAGGAGCGACTGCACCTTCTGAAATTAACCCGCATACTAATCATAATCATCATCATCATCATCATTCTCTATAAACTGCTGCCGCAGAACAGATCTGACCTTTAAAGTAGCAGGATCAGCCAGTCTCTTGGCGGATGTTCTCCACCCCTTTTCGAAACTCGGAGAAGTCATCTCCTACTGCGACTGGAGTGGCCTATAGGGCTTCTTCTTTTGGCTTCCCTCTTCGAACTTATATTCACCTATCCGGAGAAGATTTGGGGACCTGCGGGAGATCTTCTGGGAAAAAATCGATCAGGAATGTCCCAAGGCCAATTTCTGAGTTGCACCCAGACGCTATCCACGAGAACATGATCCTGTAGATCTCCGACGTGGGATGGACTTGGAGCTGGGGACGCGGAGGATAGCGAGAGCAATTTCGGCGTTACTCCTGACGACCTGTATAGGTGGGTGCATATGTAGCCTGGACCTACTTTATGTCCCTCAGTCAATAAGAGGAATTTTCGCTCTAGCCGTATGGGAGACGACTCCATTCATTCAATACTCTACCTTAATTAATTTCTAATTGCCTTGAACGGTTCGCCCTTCAACGGTTTGCCCTTTTAACTTTAATTGGCCTAAATAGTTGAGACTTAAGGTTGACGCTTTCTCTAGGGTAACTTTATTTATTTGTTTAGGGTAACTTAATTTTGACTAGCGGATCAGTGCTGAGCCGATGGTAATCAGCCGTTACTTATCTATTGAAATCCGTGATACGTCGCAACTAATGCTAGTGTTCTTGTCTTTTTTTTCGCAGGAAGGGAGTGGAAGTCCGGAGGCGTGGGGGTCGAGAGCGGGAATTTCGTTCTTGCCATAAATTTATTTACTCGGAACTTGAGAATTAAATGTAAAAACCCTTTGCCTTTTCACTCCTTACCAAGGTACTATCCTTATTAAATCTTGCGAATGGCGCCCAACGTGGGGCCTTCTCCCTGCTCTCGCCCCTTCGTGTCTCCGGCTCCTGGTCCCGTCCTGCGGTATGTGCTTTCTCTGTTTTGTCATATCGTTACCATTTCATGTTGCTCAAATTTGTGTTAATTTATCGAAGGTGAATTGGAATTTCGAAAATATTTCAATCTTGATTGTATTTCTGATTAACTCGTGCTGGTACTAGTGTTTCAGTGTAAACTTGTAGACCTTTGATTGTCGCTAATTAATCAATTGATTTTGCTCAAAATGTCTGAGAGTGTGTTAAATTTCCCGTCAGATCTTGCCGCTCATATCAAGAAGCTAGTCACGGTGAGACGTGGAAAGCGTCAGTCTCTCTCTAAAACTTTGACAGCTATAGTCTTGTAGTTAACGAATACCAGTATTACATTAGTAAGCTTGAAGGCCTCAAAGCTGACCTCGAGGATTTAAATGCAAAAATTTCTGATTATATGCTCAGTGAAGGCAACTGGGACTCTGATACCTATTTAGAGCAGTTGGATGTAGAAGAGAAATATTTAGACCTATTGGGCAAAGCCCTAGCTTCTCTTCAAAATGAATTGAAGTCTCTAACTGCTCTGGAAAGTACCACTGAAAATCCTTCCGAAAGTGCTGAAGTTAGGCGGCACAAGGTGTCACTTCCTAACATTGAATTGCCCTCATTTGATGGTAGCCCAGAGCTATATCATCGTTTCATTACTTCATTCCAGAGTCTTATTTCGAAGTATAATTTATCATTATTTGAGAAATTTTCCTACTTGCGAAAACAATTGTCTGGTTCGGCCAAGAAACTGCTCGATTCTATTGCTGTCGATGACCTAAACTATGAAACGGCGGTTCAATTGCTGACTAAGCCTATAGTGACGAGCTTGAGCAGAGGTATTCAGTCATTCGTAAGTTATGTTCTTTAAGATTGAGAGAATCTGAATCTGATGCTTATCGCTGGATTAGCGAAGCTCGTGTCCTGTGCGAACAAGTGAAGGCTCTTAAATTTACTGGAGACATTTTCACTCAATTTTTCTTGTGGAATGGCTTGGCCGAGACTTTCCGTAAACAACTCATTGCCATAACTAAAAAGAATAAACCTAGTCTCGATGATATTGTGAGCAATGTGTTCAAGGCCAACTTGAGATTCATTGATGCTCAAAAAATTAAACAATTCGAAACCGAAACTTGCTTGTCGACGGCCATAGAAGTTCGCCCACTACGTGTTGATTCTCAAACTCAAAAGAAATTCGGTTGTACTTTGTGCACTCATTTGCAGGCCGAGAACGCCACCGACCATAAACTTAGCTCTTGTTCACTTTTTCCTGATTCTAGCAGTAAAGTTTCTAAGCTGAAAGAAGTAGGGGGATGCATCCGGTGTGGCAGTGTTGCTCATAGTATCAAAGCCTGTCCTTTCAAATTTTCAAAGCCTTGCTTCAAATGCAAGCGAATGCACTTGACGTACTTGTGTGTTAGCGGTCAGAGGAGCCGTAATGACAACCGTAACGAGGGCGGGTCTCAGGAGGAACAAAGTTCTGGTGGTAGTAATGCAAAAGTCAAGGTAGCTGATAAAAGAAAACTTGAGTTTTCTCAAAAGACAATCTCTAACCACATGGCTATTTTCTCAAATAGGGTCACAAGGTATAATGATGTAATATTGCCGACTGGCACTGTGTATGTTGATCAACACGGAACCAAAACTCCCTGGAGACTGTTCAAAGATTTAGGGTCACAAGCCACTTTTGTCGAGGGCGGGCCAGACAGCATTCCTAATTGTAAAGTTGTTGAATCTCTGAACGTAAATGTTAAAGGAATAAATCCTGAAAAAATGCAGAACTCCGTTCTCGTTGAGTTTCCGGTCGAAGTACCTGGCCAGGGTACGAAATTGATCACGGCCATTTGTATCGACAAAATTGATACTAACGTTACTTTGCCGGGGTTGAGCAATCTCGTGGCTTCTTTCAGTCGGAAGGGATACAGTTTAGCGGACTCTCAACTAAGCTCTGATCACTTAGGAGATATTGAAATCATTCTTGGAAGCGATCAGAGTCACTTGTTTCCGCTCAAACAGGCAAATTTTGGGACGGAGGAGACTTGCTCTTGCGTCTATCACACACCATCGGGTCTTATGCTTGCTGGTAGTGTGGCCAATTATGTAAAAAACCTTCCTTTCTTACCACCAGTCGTAGAGAATTTATGACTATCGGCCGGGTGCACAGCGAGATTGGAGCCTGATGATGCAAGTCATGAGTATATTTCGGACCCTTCGAGGTCATTGGAGAGTTGTCTGGACTACGCTTATGATGATTGGGGCGAGTCAAATTTGTCGTCTTAAAGTACTGAACTTCTTAATTATGTATTGACTAATATTTCAAGAGAAATGCATTCGGGTAGAATGATAGTTCCTGCACTGTGGAGGCGAGATTTAGAGAATTTGCTGTCGTCTAATTATGGTCTTGCGTTGTCTATCTTGAAATCTCAATCAAAACGTTTGAGTGCGGCTAAATTGTTAGAATACGATAATGTAGTTAAAGACCAGTTGGAAGAGGGAATAATTTCTCGGATACCTAATGTTGAAAGACATGTCAGAGAGAACAGTGATGCCGCATTTCTTGCCCATAATGCTGTGTTCCGTGAGGAGAGGGACACTACAAAGTGTAGGATTGTGTTCCTGTCAAATTTGAAAGGAAATGGTGACAATATTTCTCATAATCAATTTTCTTTCATGGGCGGGAATTTGAATCATAAAATGTTGATCACTATTTTATTGCACCGGTTTGATTCTTACTTGGTGTTATATGACCTCAAGAAAGCCTTTCTCCAGCTTTTCCTCAGACCTGAGGATACAAACAAACTGCTATTCTTGTGGTTTAAGGATGTCACCAAAAAAGATTTCCGAATAGTAGGCTACCGATTCTGTCGAGTTCCATTTGGAATGAGATTTTCTCCTTTCTTGCTTATGGTAGCGTTGTATTTCATCTTAATCCCTAATACCGATTTGGAATCTGCAGAGGAAAGGAAAATAATGAGAGCCATGTACAATCTTGCGTACATGGACAACTTGGCATTCTCATCTAATGATGGCAGTAAGCTGGAGGAAGCTCTAAAATTAGCGGTTAGGACCTTCGCTGGCTATGGTTTCGGTCTGCAACAGTTCGCCACAAATTCGGAGCAATTTAAGAATTCTCTCCTTGCTGATGGTTCCGATTGTGCCAAGACAGAAACCAAATTGTTCGGTCTTGCGTGGGATACAGTGAAAGATCTTGTAAAGACCAAGAAACCTAAACTGTCTCCTAATGCAGACACGAAAAGAAAAATACTAAGTTCTTTACAGTCTAACTATGACCCAATGGGGTTAAATATCCCCATAATGAATAGAGCAAAGCTCTTCATGCATAAGTTACAGTGCGAGCCTTCCCTAAATTGGGATACTCCCCTCTGCCCACAGAGTAAGAAAGAGTGGCGTAACATTGCACGACAGGTGAACATGGCTAGCGAAGGTGAAGTCCCTCGTAGTCTTGGCCCTAGAGACGCCGAATATGAGCTACTGGTGTGTTCGGACGCTAGCAAAAATTTTATTGGCTGCGTGACTTATTTGCGCTTATTGGGTTCCAACGAGTCCTTGTTTGTTTCAGCTAGGAATTATGTGATTTCTAAAAGCCTGAGATCCAAGTCGATTCCAGCGTTGGAGCTCGGGGCACTTCTCATGGGTGTAGAGAGTGCGATGGAGTTGTACGAACAATTGACCACTGCTGTAATACCCTTTAAAATCACCAAAATACTGGCTTATTCAGATTCTATGATAGTGATGGGGTGGCTGCAAATGAAAACGCAAGACTATGGAAAAATTGAACGAAAAAGCGTGTTTGTTAATAACAAGCTGCAGAAAATCGCTGAACTCTGCGAGAAGTGTCCCTTAATTTTCAATCACATAGCGGGGGGAATCAATCCTAGTGACGCGGTGACTGGGTGCGTTTCCAGCAAACAACTCAAAAACGTAGAGTATCTGAAAATTTCAGAGCCTTTTAAGTGTTCTCCCGAGTTCAGAATTGTAGTACCGCGGTCTGTGGGAGACGTAGTGAGATGTCATGCGAGAATTGTAAGTGTCCCTCCTGTTGAGTCTAGCATTTTTCCATTGAAGAAATTTTCCTCATTTCGTAAAGCTGTAATATGTTTTTCAATATGTGAGAAAATTGAGAGACCGAGTGCGTGCTCGGCTTGAGCAACCGAATGATGGAGTTAGTGAGAATTTTGTACAAACTAGTTCAAACTATTTGCTTAGATGTGCCCAAAAAGAGAGTTTTTCTGAAGTTTGTGAATCTTTGCAGAACGGAGATTTTTCTCATCCGCTTGCAGAACAACTGAATCTATTCATGAGCGGGGACGGGTTAGTGAGGATCCAGGGTAAGCTCCGCAAGTTGCGGGGACAGTATAATGAACGCTGTCCCATCTTGCTCTCAAAGACGTGTCCTGTTGCACAGTCCATCATTTGGGATGCTTATGTTTCTCTCAAACACGCAGGAATCTATAGAGTGCTTGCTTACCTGAGGAAAACTTTCTGGATTACTAACGCATTAGTCGCAGTTAAAAAAGTTGTCAAAAAGTGCTTGATCTGTGGCAAAGTGAACAGGCGCACCGTAAAATTAAACCAGAATGCCTATCGTGATTTTCGAGTTAATCCAGAGAGTGTTCCGTTCAGGAATGTCGCAATCGATCATTGTGGTCCATTTACTGTTCATGTGCCAGGCGGTAACCAAAAAGTGTATATACTTGTTTTCACGTGCTTTTGGTCGCGAGCAGTTAATTTAATTTTGTGTAAACGTATTGATAAAGATTGTTTTCTCCGAGCCTTACAGCTCCATATTTTTGAGTACGGGCTGCCTTCGCTAGTAATTAGCGATAATGGCACCCCAATTGTCTCGGGTGTAGAACAAACCGTCTCCTATCTAAATGATGACATTTCATTGAATTTCATGAAAGAACACGGAATCGAAAAGGTCGCTTTCCACCCTTATCCGGCGGGCGCATCAAAGTTAGGAGGCATTGTAGAGACCTTGGTCAAACAAGTGAAGCGGCTTATGACTGCTTCGGTTGGTGCTAGAATTTTGGACGTTGATGAATTTGACTTTTTAGTAAGTGAAGCTAAGATGATAATAAATAAGCGTCCTATTGCCTTCAAATCAGCATTAGATAAATTAGATTTTGACTCTGAAGGGCCTAGTCCGTTAACTCCTGAATTGATTTTGAAAGGGTACAATGTTAATTCCATGAATAACATCCCCCAGTTGCAA
The DNA here is from genome assembly GCA_030386875.1 of Morinoia aosen. Lineage (NCBI taxonomy): Eukaryota > Metazoa > Arthropoda > Malacostraca > Amphipoda > Talitridae > Morinoia > Morinoia aosen. The sequence continues at coordinate 74,912,203 of CM059572.1, read as the reverse complement.
TCAGAGGGTTCTATAGACTTAGACTTCGAGCATGAGTCAGATGAGCTTTACAGGAGATTTGGAAAGCCGCGTTCTGTTCGTGAAAATTTGTACAAGTTGTACAGGTCTGAGTTCGTGGCCAACCTTTTCCATCAGTCTATCGATAGGAAAGAACGTTATAAAGCGGCTAACCATTTCCGACTCGAAGTAGGCGATTTAGTCAGTATCAAAAGTCCTCTAATCAAACCTTTTAATTATCCACTGGCTGTTGTGATGGAGACAGAGGAAAATGACTTGGGTGAAGTCGTCGTAGCTAAAGTGCGTAAGTCGAACGGTGAAATTATTCGTAGGCATTTTGAAGATATAATATTTCTTCATAGAGACGACTGCCGAGACGACTGGCCCACTGACGTTAAAAATCGTCCTGATATTCACGTCGCGGACGTGTCGGAGCCTCGGCGTCTTTCTAGTAGTCGTGCCGAGGCCTTGAAATGTAAGGAACGGAACAAGTTCCTTGCCACTATGAATTTTGTCTAGTCAGGCGGGAATATGCGTGTCGCATAACGAACCCCTTAATGGCCGGATCATTTGATACTACGTATCCATCGCAATTTGATGGTTTGTAAATATAGATTTCATGGCTATGCTCTTGCACGGCTGAGCCATCTGTTTAGTCTTTTAAATGAAGGTATACTTCATACTAGAATTTTAAATATTAACCGTTGTACGTGTATTCCTTTGAACTAAAGGAAAATATCAGAAATTTTTCCATCCCAAGTTTCTCAATTTTCATGTAGAAAATTGTTCACGGCGCCCCCCCACTGTTCTAAATTTTCTGTAAATTGTCTTTCATTGTTTATTTATCAAGTTTTAAAAAGCGTCACCCTTGGGTCTGACAAAAAAGTAGCGTCCGGGTCTATCTAGCTAGACAAATCATGTCATCAGAGATGACCTCCTTACTCAAAATTTTACCTCAGGAGCGACTACACCTTCTGAAATTAACCCGCATACTAATCATCATCATCATCATCATCATCATCATCATCATCATCATCATCATCCTCTATAAACTGCTGCCGCAGAACAGATCTGACCTTTAGAGTAGCAGGATCAGCCAGTCTCTTGGCGGATGTTCTCCACCCCTTTTCGAAACTCGGAGAAGTCATCTCCTAATGCGATTGGAGTGGCCTATAGGGCTTCTTCTTTTGGCTTTTCTCTTCGAACTTATCTTCACCTATCCGGAGAAGATTTGGGGACCTGCGGGAGATCTTCTGGGAAAAAATCGATCAGGAATGTCCCAAGGCCAATTTCTGAGTTGCACCCAGACGCTATCCACGAGAACATGATCCTGTAGATCTCCGACGTGGGATGGACTTGGAGCTGGGGACGCGGAGGATAGCGAGAGCAATTTCGGCGTTACTCCTGACGACCTGTATAGGTGGGTGCATAGGTAGCCTGGACCTACTTTATGCCCCTCAGTCATTAAGAGAAATTTTCGCTCTAGCCGTATGGGAGACGACTCCATTCATTCAATACTCTACCTTAATTAATTTCTAATTGCCTTAAACGGTTCGCCCTTTAACGGTTTGCCCTTTTAACTTTAATTGGCCTAAATAGTTGAGACTTAAGGTTGACGCTTTCTCTAGGGTAACTTTATTTATTTGTTTAGGGTAACTTAATTTTGACTAACGGATCAGTGTTGAGCCGATGGTAATCATCCGTTACTTATCTATTGAAATCCGTGATACGTCGCAACTAATGCTTGTGTTCTTGTCTTTTCTTTTCGCAGGAAGGGAGTGGAAGTCCGGAGGCGTGGGGGCCGAGAGCGGGAATTTCGTTCTTGCCATAAATTTATTTACTCGGAACTTAAAAATTGAACGTAAAAAACCCTTTGCCTTTTCACTCCTTACCAAGGTACTATCCTTATTAAATCTTGCGAATCTTATTAGTGAGAACCGAGTGAAAGTTGCTGGGATGTCTGAATTGTTGGTGAAACGGCGACTCTCTGTGATCCACGATCTGATAGAGGAGTATCGTCTGCGGTTTGACATTGTGTGCGTGAAGTTTAGTAAAAACAAAACTGATACGCTCACTCGAGTTCAAAAGTCGTGGCTCCAGAAGGCAGAGTCATTTGTGTGTGCCGTTAGTCTGCATGATTTACATGAGCAACACCATTTTGGAGTAGAACGTACGTTGTACTTGGCGCGACTAGTCGATCCTAGTGTCGCTCATGAGGATGTTGAGCAGTGTGTAAAATCGTGCTTACACTGTCGATCTATTGATCCCCCTCCGGTCACTCATGAGTGAGGAAGCCTGAGTGTAAAAGAAGATTGGTCGCGCTTGGCTGTTGATGCGACTCATTATGACCGTAAATGTTACCTGACCGTGGTGGATTGTGGCCCCAGCTGATTTGCCATTTGGAGGGAGATTTCCTCAGAAAATGCATCGGAAGTGGTTCGCCATTTTGAGGAAATTTTTAGAGAAAGAGGACCTCCAATTGAAGTATTGATGGATAACGGGAGCGCCTTTCGATCGAGGCAGGTGTCGGCTGTTTGCTATCGCTGGAATGTTGCGAGATATTTCCGGTCTGCTTATAGACCATCTGGAAATGGGATCGTCGAGCGTCACTATAGGACGAAAAGAGTGTCGCTGCTAGGGGTAGATCGAGTCAGCTGGATGTCGTCTTTTGGTACAATTTGTCTGCTAAGAGTAACGGATCATGGGAGACGGTGCCATGTAATATGCTGCACACCTATTCGTGGTGGCATCCACTTGTCAACGCCTCGCGCGATCAAGAACAGAAAGACTCACCCGTTCATGTTGGAGAGAACGTTTTCATGAAACCACCGCACGCTAAATGTACGTCGAGATGGAGGCAGGGTCGAGTGACGGGTGTAAGTTCACTTAACAATATTGAGGTGAATGGCGCCCCTCGCCCTGTATTGGATATTCGGCGGTTGGTGGATAGTTCCTATGACGAGGCTTCTTGTGACGAAGATGAGTCACCAGGTGAAAGTTCTCAGCTGGAGGAGACTGAACCCTGTGCCCAGGGGGGTGGTCGGCCTGTTCGTGCGGGGCGAGAGCCGACGAGATTGAGGGATTGTTTTGTATTGAAATAGATTTCACGGGGAGATGTGGCTGGCTTCATGTGGCTGGCTGCATGTGGCTGGCTGCATGTGACGGGCGGCATGTGGAGGGCGGCAGACAGAAGCTGGACGTTGTGGTGAGAGTGTCGCGTCTTACAAGACGCGAATTTCTGGAACGTTTGTGGCAACATCACCGCGGACCTTCCGTACAGGTCCGCAAGACTGACGTAGCGTTTCATTTGGCTCAAGTGCTCGAAGAGAGACGTTCTCCCCGGATAAACTTAAGTTTCTTTGCACATATCAGTGAGATAACGTGTTAGAAAACCACTAATATTTAATTAACTCTTTGTGTTCTCCATTAGATATACTTGTCTTTTTTTGTGTCTGTGTCTTTGTGTGTGATAGTGGTTAACAGCCGGTCCCTAGAGCATTCAAGGACGCCTCTGGCAACCGGCGAACCACCTACATTGAGTCAGGCTAGCACTAGTGAACTCATGGCGCTCCTTCCAGCTAGTATGCCGCATTGTGATGCTAAAAATTTAATGGCAACCTAAATTCTGTAAATTAATGTAGCCTGCAGTTTAAATGAGGGTGCCTGTGGGATATTGTAGCCTGTTATCATAAAAAATGGCGGCGACCAATATTTGCTAGGAGTGAGCATAAATTGCTCAATTGATGTCCTTCAAGATATAAACATCTAGTTAGCACTAATAGCAAATACTTATTTATCGCTCAGATGGAGATTAGTTCAACTTTATTTGGCAAGAAAATTTCTGAATGTAACGATTCGATTTGAAAATTATCATAGTTACCATTCGCTAAGAAAAAACCAGCGGGGCGGAGGCATCAGCACATATATATCTAACCACATAGACTCGAAAACCATAGCAAGTGCAACAATGAATCAGGATCATATAGAATCACTCTTCGTAGAACTGTCTAGAGATGGTAAACGCATTGTGCTTGGAACGGTGTATAGGCCTCCTACAGCCTGTCCTATATCCTTCCTGAATGAGCTGAATCGTATTAGTTCTCAATTCAATAGGCCCTTATACAATGACATAATAGTATGCGGTGATTTCAATTATGATCTACTGAAACATGAAAGCTATGAACCAATCTCAAATTTCCTAACAACCTTTTAGTCTCAATCCTTCCTTCCGATCATTACAAAGCCTACACGAATAATCTCAGAGTGTGCTACGCTGCTTGACAATATCTTTATGACAGACCCAAGTGATTTTCTTGCTGGAATAATTACTTTTGACTTATCAGATCACTTCCCAGTTTTTCTTATTGAAAAAAATGTCTATATTGCTTGCACCAAGGCACGAGCTAAAACTTACTCATATCGTAAAATAAACGAATCAAATCTTGAAGAAATTCGCACCGTTCTAGAAGAATCAATGCATACATTGCACATCTCTCAACAGCACAATAATGCTACGAGCATTGATGAAGCAGTAGTAAAGTTGACTGAAACTATAATGACCGCATACAATCAGTGTTGCCCAATTGTAACTCGTACAGTTACCCCGAAAAATAAACAAAAGCCCTGGATTACTAGAGACATCGTGATAAATATAAAGAAACGTCAAGCGTACCTAGCCCTCCTTTACGAAGGGCGAATATCTAGAGAAACATATAACCGATTCAGAAGCTATGTAACAAACCAGATAAGAACATCAAAACAGAACTACTTTACGCTCAAGTTTACTCAATTCAAAACTGACGTTAAAAAGACTTGGCATCTCCTAAACTCTTGCTGTAAACCGAATAATGCTGATAAAAAGAAAATTGAATATGTTATTCAAGATAATGTAAAATACCATGAGAAGAAAGAAATTGCTAATCTCTTTAACAACTTCTTCGTAAACGTAGGGAAAACTATAGCTGATGGTATTCCAAGTGAACCTACTGATCACCTGGAATTTAAGGACCATATTCGAGAACCCAACTCCTTTTTCTTTACGCCTACAAACTCCTCCGATGTAATTACGTGCATAAACAACAGGAAAAATAAATCGAGTGGGTTACAAACGTTTCAGACTAAAGTAGTTAAAGTTATTGCTGACATTGTAGCCCCGCTGATATCAAATATTATTAACCAGTCTCTCTTACTAGGCACTTTCCCGAACTCCCTCAAAGTTGCTAGAGTAACCCCTATCTTTAAAAGTGGTGAAAAAGCCTGTGTAAACAATTATCGACCTATCTCCGTACTACCAATTATTAGCAAAGTATTCGAAAAGATTGTGTATAAAAAAGTGTACTCTTATTTTGAACAAAAATCATTTCTTTACGATAAACAATACGGCTTTCGCTCTAAAAAATCAACAACACAGGCTATATTATATCATTTACAATTCCTCTATTCTAATATAGATGAAGGAAAGCCTGTCTTCTCTGTATTTCTTGACTTTCGAAAAGCATTTGATTGTGTGGACCATAAAATACTACTCTCGAAACTACACTGTTATGACATTCGAGGGATTGCCCATGATCGGTTCAGGTCATACCTAACAAATCGCAAGCAATACGTTGTCATTGACGACGCAAAATCAGACCCACAGACAATTAGCCATGGAGTTCCACAAGGATCTGTTCTTGGGCCTCTCATGTTTCTGATTTTTATCAATGATATTGTAAAATCTACATCATTCTTCAAATTCATACTTTTTGCCGATGACAGTACGCTTTCTGCGGTCCTTCTGAACCAAAATCCTGCTATGAGTGTGGAGAGTATAAATACTGAACTTCACAAGGTCTCATCGTGGCTCAAAGCTAATAAAATAAGCTTTAATATTGATAAAACAAATTATATTACATTCTCACACAAGAAAGATGTATCTCTCCCATGCATTAAAATTGGCGAAGGTGAAATCGAAGAAACCAACTCATGTAAGTTTCTGGGCGTCATAATAGATAAACATCTGACCTTCAAAAAGCACATCACTCATATCAGTTCTAAATTATCAAAATCCATCAGAATCCTAAATAAAGTTCAAAATTTTCTGCCTGAAACAGCTTTACAAATGCTCTACCGAACGCTCATTTCTCCATGCTTGCAATACGGAATAGAAGCATGGCACGGAACTGATGAAAATAAAACCAAGAAAATTTTTACTCTGCAGAAAAGAGCTGTCAGAGCGGTAAAGAACATCGAATATAATGCTCACACAAATGATTCTTTCAAAAATTTACAAATACTTAAACTTTCGGATCTCTACAAAATCTCCATCTGTAATTTCATTTACAAAACATTAAGAAATGATGGCGACAATAGCCTAAGACAATTATTGACTGCGCAAACTGGTCATCACGACCATTTAACCCAAAATAGAAGTAAATTCATGCTTCCTTATTATTCAAAGGCCCGGTCGCAACACAGTATCCTCTTCGTTGGAACCAAAACTTGGAACTCTATACCTGCAGAGATCCGTGAAAGTAATTCATACAAAGTATTCAAAAGACATCTTGAGTCTCACTTCCTATCAGAATACTAGTCGTGTAAGAACACCGTGTCAAAATCTTGCCTCTTACATGTAACTAATGATAATGTCATAATGTAACTTGCCTTGGGTACCATAACCAATCTTCTGTCTGCTCTTGAATCGTTTTATCAAACATACTGTTAAAAATAGCCGATTTGACCTATATTGTATAATACAGCATAAAATATCGAGTTAATTATCTCAATGATCAGTCTAATGCGAAACTAGGTTAAGTGAACTAAGTTAAACATTTTGTACACCCTAGAATAACGTGATGGTAGGATGCCCTAGAAGTCGCTGAACTTGTTCGGGCCCACAGGTAGCTATACTAAAATTTGACCATTGTACTTGACTTAAGAAAAATTCTACCTCTGTATCACCTGTGGTAAATAAATTGTTTAAAATTGTTTAAATTGTTTAAATCAATTTCTTAGAAATAGCTCAGTGATCCAGTAAATGAATTTATTGCACTTTTTAACTGTTTAAAAAATAGATCTATCACTACCCTAGGGGATCAGACATAAAATAAAACGCAAATAGAGCATATGAGTTGTGAATAAATTATTTTCCTGTTCGTAAGATGAACAAGCAATGAATTTCTTTTTGCATTTATATTTGTTTACACGTCTCTAGATGCGCGTGTTGCGCGATGTTTCTACAAATTACTTTTGACTAACATTTTCTTTTTACTTGATAATTATTTTCGACGGTGTTTCAGTCTGTTTTGATAGAGCATTTTTATTTTATTTTGTTATATCGTTTCAATTGAGAAGTAAGGAATTATGAAGGATTTTCTAAAATTATTTGAACTATTTTCAGGTTAGCAGCCATATCTTGGTGCATAAAATATCCAAGAAATGATGTATTGACTGTTTCTCTCATAAACATAATTACCTCCCGACACAGCTTTAGTGTTTCGCTCTTTCGTTTGAGAGCAATTTCAAGGCAATAGGCGCATTCTTTCAGAAGTTACGGGTGAAAAACATAAGTGTTTTGACTGCGCGCGAGTGGGCAAGGTTTATCGAGAAATTTTTATAACTTTCAGAAAACCGACAGGGTGATGTTTATAATAGGGAGATAGAAAATGTTTCGCTCTTTCGTTTGAGAGCAATTTAAAGACAATAGGTATATTCTTTCAAAAGTTACGAGTGAAAAACTTAAGTCTTAAGTCGCGCGAGTCGGACTCAAGAAATTCTCAAGAAATTTCTGTAATTTTCACAAACCATTTCTTAAAGCGTCTCGGCTGCGGCCTGCCGGCAGGAGGAATATACACATAGGTACATATATTCTTTCAAAAGTTACGAGTGAATAACTTAAGTTTAAAGTCGCGCGAGTCGGACTCAAGAAATTCTCAAGAAATTTCTTCCTGTACTTGAAATTTCTGTACTTGAACTTGAACTTGAACTTGAAATTGAGGGCCGACAGCGTCGGGGCCTTTGTAACGGCCTACAATTCCCTCCACAGTTATCACACAAAGAGTTCAGCGCCTGGTACCAGACTTGTCCACTGAACTACTCAGGATCTACCAATCCTTGTCACAAGCTGCCATATCTTGTGCCGCCATAGCCATGTGGTATAGGTTCTGCCGCCGTGCGGCAAGGACCCGGGATCGAATCTCGGCGCAGGCAGTGGCGATTTTCTCTGTTGGGTATAAGAGAAAAATTCCAAGCACAATACCCCACTCCACCCAGGTGTCTGAAATGGGTACCGGTCTCGACCGGGGGAAAGCGTCATGGCGTCCTGGCGTTAGTTATAAGGCATTTGAAAATCCAATGTACAAGGTGATGTGTATCAGGCTTGATTGGAAATAAAGCATCCGTAGATGCCTTCATTATTATTGGATGGCGTCACTGGGATAGCCAGTGTGTCAAAACACCATCCCCAAGCATATTGGGTCATTATTGACCATTCTACCTGACTGGCTCATTCCAGTCACTGTCTCTTACTCCAGGCACGCACAAGAAACATTTTCATAGCTTCAATGATACTCAAATTACACTCCTGATCCAATCCAGCAAGACAGCTCATACCGCAATCATCTTCAGCACATCTGGCATACCACTCATTCTCTCCATACTGCTCAAGCACCACATTCATAAAACTTTCTCTCTCTTGCTCATACTTACTACATTCCAGCACAAAATGCTCAATTGTTTCCTCCACTCCACTAATACACTGCCGACATACTCTGTTATTATTCTCATTCCACCTCCATGTATGTTTGTTCACACTCAATGACTTACATCTCACAGCAAACAAGAGTTGACTTCCAAAACTACCATCATAGAACATCTCAAACTTAGTTGCTTCTTTTTTCATATACCAGTCAAGTGTAGGCTTCCACATCATGCTAAGCCTCCACTTATTCAATCCATACTCTCTTGTTTGCCTCTCAATCTCTTTCTTCCACCTCTTGCAGTCCCACTCAGGCCCTACACCTCCAGGATTTATTAAACTCCAGTCATCCACAGGTCTCCCAATTCTAACATGAATAATCTTTTGCATACTAAGCTTCCTTGCATGCCCCCAACACACTTTCTCTCAATAGCTTACACTTAGATTCCTTTCAAAAATTTGCTTTACCCATCTGCTATTCTGCATTCTTTCAATTCTCACCTTATAATTCAGCACCGCTTTCATCATTCTTTCTGAAAATAGGCTCCACCCAAGGTCACCTCTAATGGCTTCTGTAGCTGTCCATTTCGGAGCACCTAATGCTAACCGTCCTACCTTATTTTGTATTACATCCAGCTTTTCAAGATCACTTCCATTCCAGGCAAGAGCACTCATACCATACATGACACCAGGTACAGCAACATACTTCCACATTCCTCTCACACATTCATACTTGTTTGCTCTGTATCTGGCCACGCTACTTAATCGTCCACTCCACTGCATAGCTTTTGCCACTTTCTCACCCTTAGTTCTAGTGCATCCATCTTCACTTATCATACAACCTAGATATTTGTATTCTTTTGTTCTACCTATTCTGATTTCTCCAATATTCCACAGTCTGTCTCTATCAGTCTCATCACTATTTATAACCATAACCTTGCTTTTGTCGGCACCGAAGTTCATCTTGAAATCTGTACTATATCCGTTCACAATGTCAAGCATCCTGTGCAGTTCATGTCCACATCCACTAACCACAACCACATCATCAGCATACAACAAACAGCTCAGTCTCTCATTACCAACTTTCAGTCCTAAGCCACTCCTTCTTAGTCGAACTGCTAATTCTTCTGTGTACAATCCAAACAACAGGGGAGACAGAGTACAGCCCTGTCTCACTCCTCTAACACTCCTCACTTGCCCTGTTTCCAAATTTCCTAACCTGTATATAGCGCTTGTGTTCTCATACAGACTTTGTACAATTTTTAGTATTTTTCTGCTAAACCCAACTTTTCTCAAAACTTCAAAGAGCCTAACCCGATCCACTCTGTCATACGCTTTTTCAATATCCAGGAATGCTAAATACACCTTCTTATCATCTTTCCTCATTCGCTCAATTATTTCACTCACAACAAACAGATTATCGCCCACACGTCTATCTTGCCTAAAACCATTCTGTTCTTCACCTAGGACTCCTAATTCCTCAGCTAAATTTTTCATTCTCTCATTCAAAATACCACAAAATATCTTACATACAGTGTCACCCAGTGCAATTGGTCTGTAATTTTTAAGTTCTTTCATACTCTTATGTCCACCCTTATGCAACAGAACTACATTACACTTGTTCCAGTCATCCGGTACTCTTTCACTCTTCCATATCTCATCAAATAAACATTTCAACATACTGACCACACTCTCTCCTCCACATTTATAGAACTCATATGGGATCTTATCAGGGCCACATACCTTTCCATTTTTCACTTTCTACAAAAAACTTACAATCTTTTCACAAGTGATTTCGTCTTCCATTTGCAGTTCACGTTCATCAATCAGAAAATTTATTGGTGCATCATCTGTAACCTGCTCATTCGTTCCACCAATGTCCTGCCAGTATTCTTCAACTGCTTTCACCATTTGCATCCTGTCTTGCACACTGCAACCATTAACTACTAATTCATCAACTTGAACTTCACTACTTCTATCATTACCTTTATGAACTTTGGACTTCTCCCAAATGGGGAAGTAATTGAGTTTGATTTTAAAGGTTGAATATTGAGGAATTCATCAATTACACAAGAGGATGTTCTTTTCAACCGCGGGTCACCAGTTGTCGTCGAGCGACAACACTTAATTAATAAACAAATGACTTAATCTGACTCAGAAGGAGTTTATGTGTGGGTAATTCGAGTTGCCTTACTGGCACCTAATCTCACTTGCACTATTGACCTCTGCAGGACAATGAAAAAACTGTATACTCTCGCCTTGTCTTTATTTTGTTGACTCTGAGTGCCGTGACTACGGCAGCAGTATGGAGATCCACTTCTTGAGGAAGAAGGTCCGGGTCCAGTGAGTAGCCGCACTTCAGCAGGTGCCGCGGCTCGAGGGAATCCGGGGTGGATCCCGGCGAGAGTGGATTTGTTAGTGTAATATTCCGCAGGTGCGGTAATAGTTTTGATTATATGAGTATCTCGAAGGAGGTAGTTCCCGCAGGGGTTCTACCCGTGCCTTGTGGCTTGGTGTGGTTTGATAGCCGTGTGGCTTGGTTTGGTTGATAGCCGTGTGGCTTGGTTTGGTTGATAGCCGTGTGGCTTGGTTTGGTTGATAGCCGTGTGGCTAATAGAGTATGGGAATTGTTAATTGAGTGTTGGTGGTGATTGTCTGTGTGTCGGCTTCCCAGGATCTTCTGTACGGGAAATTGGCTTGGGTTAATTGTTCAGACATGACAACACAAGGGGAGACAGTCGCTACGCAAGCCAGGCTGCGAGCTTTACTGCTGAATTACAGGATTGCCTCAAATAGAGGGTTATATGCGGGTGCCCCGGCCCCAATTCTGGCGCCTGAACAAGGGCGAGGCAGTCGCAACACAAGTACTAGTATGGACAATCGTGAATCTCCCTACAGGCCACTTATCCAGACGGCTGTGGTCGCCGATTAATCTAGAATTTAGTGCTTATTTACAATGAGTACTTTAAAAATTGGCAGTGTTTAATTCGCACGTTTACACTAAGCCTCAGTCGAGGGCTGACTGTACTGATCCTAACTAAGGCTAGAATTGTCGTAAAGATTACTTGAATTAAGCTAGGAATTGTGCCAGGAAGGCATGTACAGCCCAATTATTACTATTAACTATTAATAAATGCGGAATCCCTTAGTCTACCTGGCTTGAACGTGAAGGATGTCCTACGAGAGGAGAGAGGAAGGTACCACTTGGAAAGGGTAGAGGGAACGCGGAATCTATGCACAAAGTGCACAGAATTGGTAGTTGAGGAGGAGGTTCAGAGCACAAGAAGGATTTAGAAAACATTGATCATGAGGATACATATCAGAATAGTATTAGGCATCCTATGAGTTATAATGACAACAACCACTGGAGGTAGCCGGCATTGCCAAGAGGTCAAAGGAACAGGTAGCTACAGTTGAGGGCGACCAATTACTGGTTAACTAAATTTAACCCCCAAATCAGATAATTGGATGATTTCTGGATTAGAATTTCCAGGAGTTGGGAATTTAGAATATTCGGAGACTTTCAGAGGTAAGCATAATTACCCTAATTTAGCTAAATCAGGTAACGAATAATTATTAACCTTTTTATACACAAATTGACCTAACCAAAATCAATAGTAAGAGTGGTCCTAAAGTGATTATGATAGTAATTCTTGCTACCGTCACTACACATTGTTACACGCAATCAGACAGTGGGACAGTGTTGATCAGAAAAATGATTATTTGAAGTGAGTAACTACCGAAGATACAATCTCTATTGGTGTAAATACCCTATCATAGCTTTATTTCCCAAGATATGAGATTTAAACATTGACTAACAATTCAAGGGAATACCAACAATTATTTGAATCTGACTTAATAAGAATACAAAAATTGAGAACACACTTAATTAAAACTGGAACACACAAAAGATGGCGAAACACTAATGAGACCATGGCGAGCAATAGATTATTCCACTTCAATTGATTAGAGGCTTGAACACATCAGCAACTTTGCCTGGACAAGCTAAGGTGGCATAAGCAGTGACCACTGAGCCTAAGGTCTTACTTAATTAATCAATTATGGTAAAAAATCTACAGCATCTGCTAAATGCAAATGAACTAGAAAACACATGTTCCCAGTTTTTCCTAACTGAAATAATCAATGTACAATGACTATTTAATTAAATTTACTAACTATCTATTCTTCAGAACTAAAAAATTATTTGTGTTTTTCTAATTGATTATCTACCTAATTTAATTTAGAAATACAGTTGTGGCAATAATTGGTAATTGATGCAGGACTAGATGCATTCAGAAGGATACATCTGTGACTAAAATGATAATTGGTGCTAGCCTAACTTGATGGAAAAAATAAACACATATTGAAATATTGGCCTAAAAATATTTTAGACGTAAATAAAAATATTTAGTCTGAAGTCCTTCTAACTTGATAAACAAATAACACCATATTGAAGTATTGGGATAAGAAAAATATTTAAAACAAAAGGGGAAGTTTATAACTTGATAAAAAGTAACACCATATTGAAGTATTGGGATAAGAAAAATATTTTAAAACAAAAGGGGAAATTTATAACTTGATAAAAAATAACACCATATTGAAGTAGTGGAATAAGGAAAATATTTTAAAACAAAAGGGGAAAACTCCCTAAAAATGGCTTTACATTAAATAGTGAATTGACAATTTAATTATCTGAAAATACTGACAGCAACTAGGTAGCTACTACTCATGCTGAAAAGAATAATTCTCCTGGTTAGTCCAACCAGTTGCTTCTAATTAAATTCTGCGGATACTTCTAAGAATTGCTTCTTGGAAGAACTAGGTTCAGAATCTCTGTAAGCCAAGCGATAACTGTTTGCTAAAAACTTTCTAAATGGGCATACAACAATGCACAAGGGAAAATGCCCTGTGGTGAAACACAAGTTCTTGGCAATAACTCCTGAACATTTAGCACACTGGAAAATTTAGTCAATTCTACTCTATACATACACGATAATATTATTGACAATTTTACATATAATGCCTAAATATAGTTACCCGTAGATCAACACACACAAGACTTTAATTCTCACCAGAGACAAAAACCGAGCTCTATGCACTGAGAGTGATTCGAGACAAGTAACGCTTGTGCGGGTTGCAATGTTGCCGACACGGCGTCATGGAAGGTTTCGTTACGATTGAAAAGTGATTTCTTAGAGACTGAATTTTTGATACACATTTGTTACTAAAAATGATAGAAGTTAGTGAATTACGTGACGAATTTTTATGCTAATGGTTGAATTTATTTTACTGAATTTTTAGATGCTCATGCTGAGAATTTACGAAATATCGACTGAGTTGCGGGATGAGGTTTCACTACAGCTACCCTCCCCCCAAAGGAGACCGAAAGGTCTGGGAGCGGCGAAGCCGATCCCCGACAATTACGCGGAAAGATAACAGACTGCGAAATAATTTCCAAAGAGCCGTGACAGCAAAGAAAATTAGGGGAGAAGGACAGAACAGAGTTAACCACCCTACGAGTGCGCGTAACGAGCTGGTGGACGAAGGGGTCTGCCAGACCTGCTACAATGCTCGGGGGCTGTAGGAGGAATAAGCTTGGGGGCTGTGAAAGTTGACGTTCGGATCCCCAACTGGGACAATGACAGAGTATCTGGGGGATTTCCGTGATGGGGGGTTAAAGTAGCAGAAGCACTATCCGAGGTGGGGGCACCCGAATTCCTAGGTTCCAACGGCGTTCTTTGAACGGTATACGGGGGAACTATGAACTCGTTACACTCCATAGTGGGAGGAAGGGTCTTAGCCCAAGCGGACAAGTGCAAACCAGGAGGCTCGACAGGTGTTGACCTGGGGCTGATTTGCAGCCTGGGTTGTTGTGGTTCACGAGAGTGTGTGGGGGTGTCGTCCGGAAGGGACAAAAACGCCGCCTTAAGACGATCTATGCTGACACTGTCGCTCTTGGTACCCCTTTCGATAATGAAATACTTAGGGGACCTCTTGAGGACCCTGAAGGGGCCATCATAGGGGCGTCGCAGAGGGGTCTTTACCCCGTCTACCCGGACGTAAACGTGGGTGCAACTCTGTAAGCAAGGGTCTAAACTTTCAGATGGTGAAGGGAGGCGAGGTGGTTTGTAAACTACTTCGCTCATGACGCGCTTTAGGCGTGCTGCGTAATCGGCGATTTGGCTGGGGGAATCATCGGTTTGGTACGTGGGATCAATAACATCGCCAGGCAATCGTAATGATTGCCCGTAAAGCAGTTCAGAGGACGTGCACTTTTGATCCTGACGAAACAGGTTCCTCAGAGTAAGTAATACTATCGGTAGCCTGTCGACCCAATCGTGGTGACATTTTAAACAGCGTAATGCCGCTTTGAGGTCACGGTGAACTCTCTCGATCAGTCCGTTCGATTGGGGGTGGTACGCCGTTGTCGAGATGTTCGCGCAACCTAAGATTTTGGAGATCTCTAACCACAGGGCGGAAGTGAATTGAACCCCACGATCATGCGTGATGCTCAAAGGGACTCCGAACCGGGATATCCACGTTTCGACAAAAGTGCGTGCTACAGTTTCTGCAGTTATGTTAGCGATGGGGACAGCCTCGACCCAGCGCGAGAAGCGATCGATCATGGTAAGTAAGTAACTATACCCACGAGAATTAGGTAGTGGGCCTACCAAATCAATGTTAACTGCGTCAAATTTGCTGTCTGTAAATGCACAAGGTTGAATTGCGGCTTTGTTGTGCCGAGTGACTTTGCTTGCTTGGCAATCTGGGCAATGACGAACGAACTCTCTTATGGCCCTACGCATCCCGGGCCAGACAAAACGATCTGCGATTAGGCGGAAAGTTCTATCCGTCCCAGGATGGGACAAGTTATGGTAATGCTTAATGGCGGGCAAACGCAAGTTGTTAGGCAGGTAATAACGGTTCGGCCGATCAGCGTCACAGTAAACGCCTTCTCTGAGTGAGAGTTTTAAGGAGGAGTCGGGGCACTCAATCAAGTTATGGATTTCCAAGTCGCACTGCTGCGCACGAATGACATCGGCTAGCGAAACCGCTTGTACTGAGGGTCGGAACTCGGGTGCTGACGGGTTTAGTACCGCGCTGTACACACGCGATAAGCAATCAGCAACCGTATTTTCCTCGCCTTTGATGTGCCTGATGTCACTCGTGAACTGCGCGATAAAACTCAGGTGCCGGCTTTCCCTAGGTGAGTGGCGCTCGGGAGGCATTCGGATTGCGTTGAGTATAGGCTTGTGGTCTGTATAAATTATGAATTGACGAGCTTCAAGGGTGTAGCGAAAGTGCTTTACCGCTAAGTAAATGGCCAGAAGCTCTCTCCCGAACGTGCTGTAGCGTTGTTCGGTTGGAGAGAGCTTGCGGCTGAAGAACGCCAACGGCGAAGTGACATTATTTACTGTTTGTTGCAAGACAGCACCGACCGCTATACTCGACGCATCCACTAGCAGGCTGAAAGCTGCCTCAGGGTGTGGGTAAGCCAATTCTGTAGCAGTAGCGAGTCTCTCTTTGATGAGCTCGAACGCTCTCTCTGCCTCCCCAGTCCACTCGACCGTAACGGGTTTGCCTCTTTTTTTAGGTTTAATCAAGGAGGTGAGCGGGGCAAGGGTCTCTGCACAGTTCCTCAGGAATCGGTGGTAAAAATTAACCGATCCCAAGAACCTGCGCAACTGTCTTTGGGTAGTTGGTCTTGGAAAGTCCCGTAAGGCTGCCACTCTTTCGGGAAGCGGCTTAATTCCCCTCTCGCTAATGTGGTGACCCAAGAAAGTCAATTCCTTCTTTCCCAACACACACTTCTCTGGATTGATCAGTAGTGAGTGCGACGCTAGTCGTTTGCAAAGCTCTCTCAGATGATGTACATGTTCCTCAGGCGTCCCCGAGGCCACTAGCACATCGTCAAGATAACAGTACAAAAAGGGTAGGTCGGAAAGGACTTCCGTCATGTGACGCTGAAAGGTCTGAGGAGCATTACGCAGGCCATATGGCATGCGAAGATACTCGAACAGACCAAACGGCGTGCACACTGCGGTCTTTTGGATAGAACTCTCGTGCATCGGAATCTGATTGAAGGCACGTTTGAGATCTATTTTAGAGAAGATTTTTGCCCCTGCGAGATTGGCAGTGAAGTCCTGCAATAGGGGAATGGGGAATCTATCTGGTGTGGTGACTGCGTTAAGCATCCTATAATCCCCGCAGATCCGCGTCTCGCCATTAGCTTTAGGCACTAAGATCAAAGGACTAGACCAGGGACTCTTTGAGATGCGAACTGTCCCATCAGCTATCATCCGCTGGAATTCAGACTTTACCTCCAGCAATCGGTCCGGGGGAAGACGCCTTACTTTAGCGTGAACGGGCGGACCACTCGTCTCAATATAGTGTTCCGTCAGCGTGTTGTGATTAGGGTTTACGTTAGGTAAGGAAAGGGCAGGGAATTCTGCCAACACCCGTTCGTAGGGGCAAGTGATAGCGACGTTGCAAGTCACGCTTGCTGTGACGTTCACCATATCGACAGAGTGGAGAGGCCTTCTTTCACTGGATTCGCTATCAAACAAGCATCCGTTTCTCACGTCCACCACGAGCGCAAACCTCTGCAGAAAGTCTGCACCAATGATGGCCGTGTCCACATCCGCCACTATGAACACGAACTCCATTGAACGCTTGAGATTTAGGGAGCAGGTAAGTGATTTTGTGCCGTAGCATAGGATGGGTGAGCCGTTCGCGGCTTTAAGGCTCGGGGTTCCCGAACCCTGTTTCTTTATTTGGGAGGCCGGGATAAGGCTGACAGCGCTACCCGTGTCTATGAGGAATCTAATGCTGGTTAAAGGGTCAAAAATCGTGAGGCATCGAGTCAATATCGGTTTAGTAAGCGACGGCGCCTGACTCGCTCTTACGCCGCGCTGTACCCGTTTTTTTGATCTAGAAGTGCAAACATGGGGCAATTAGGGCCCTCACATTTCCGAGCCATATGCAAAAATTGCTGGTGGTACCAGCACAAATCCTTAGCTTGAGGATTTTGATTCTGCCTATTGTTAGGTCTAGGGTCGTTCCTCTGAAACTGATTGAATGACCTATTTGTACGGGCCTGGCGGTCAAACGGAGGAGGGTTTTGAGGGTGATAATTTGCGTGCTGATGCGGTGGTATTTGGTGTTGAGTTACCGCGTGCACATCTCCACGAGTGTTGGCACGCTCGGCTTGCTGGGTAGCGACTAACGCTCCAACTTGCTGAGCTAGTTCTCGTAGCAGCGCGTCAGTGGCGCTGCCGCTACTGTTACTACTACTACTAGTTTGGTTTACTGCCGGAGGCGTGGCTAGGCTGTTTAGACCTGATATTTCCGGGTCAAGGAGTTTTTCGGCGAATTGGGCTATCTCATTTAGCGCCACAGGGGCGTTAGGGGAAATGAGGAAAGGTCGTACGTGAGCAGGCAAACGCTGGATGTACAATGCTTTGAGTGTTTCGTCGTCCATGTACCCCTTCGCTAAGCGTCTCATATCCTTAAGCAACGCTATAGGGTTTTGATTTTGATTTGATGGATTTTGCGAAAGGGGAAGAATCCGAGAAAAACGATCCTTACTGTAAATTTTTAACATTTCGTTCTTTAAGAGGGTATACGGGTTATCAAGGTTAGGGTTCAAGAAGCTGGAAACGTCATCTATCACCTGCGTGGGTAAACTCCTAACTAGGGCAAAGTACATCCGCTTTTCGTCCGTTATGTTCAGGCTTTCGAAAAACTGTTCTGATTGAAGGAACCAGGCATCGATGCCGTTAATTTCGAACGGTGCCAATTTTAGTGGGGAGTTTGCGTAATCATTCGGAGCCTCTGGGGTCGTCATTTTGGTTAATTTTGACACAGGTGTTTCCAAATGGTGCCAAAAGGTGCTTCAGTAGCAATGGTGCTGCAGTAGCAAAGGAAATTGCGAAGGTTATTAGTTAGGGGCTTCAGTAGCAATGGAAGTTATCCTAGAAGGTCTCCTATGGTTTGCTTCAGTAGCAATGGAAATGCATGAAGAGTTTTGTAAAAGGTGGCTTCAGTAGCAATGGAAAAACATGAAGAATTTGTTAGAATAGGCTGCAGTAGCAATAACTTATTATTATGGAAGAGTTTAGGGAGGAAATGCTATGTTTGACTACTGAATACTGAGGAGCAGAGTACTACCTCCTTCAAGACAACCATCAACAGAAGTCGACAGCACTGGCATGCGCTCATCAACCCCCAAAGGACAACTGTGCAAGTGAAAAACACTCTGGTATTAATGCTATTAATAGTCACCAATATGAACTTTGGACTTCTCCCAAATGGGGAAGTAATTGAGTTTGATTTTAAAGGTTGAATATTGAGGAATTCATCAATTACACAAGAGAATGTTCTTTTCAACCGCGGGTCACCAGTTGTCGTCGAGCGACAACACTTAATTAATAAACAAATGACTTAATCTGACTCAGAAGGAGTTTATGTGTGGGTAATTCGAGTTGCCTTACTGGCACCTAATCTCACTTGCACTATTGACCTCTGCAGGACAATGAAAAAACTGTATACTCTCGCCTTGTCTTTATTTTGTTGACTCTGAGTGCCGTGACTACGGCAGCAGTATGGAGATCCACTTCTTGAGGAAGAAGGTCCGGGTCCAGTGAGTAGCCGCACTTCAGCAGGTGCCGCGGCTCGAGGGAATCCGGGGTGGATCCCGGCGAGAGTGGATTTGTTAGTGTAATATTCCGCAGGTGCGGTAATAGTTTTGATTATATGAGTATCTCGAAGGAGGTAGTTCCCGCAGGGGTTCTACCCGTGCCTTGTGGCTTGGTGTGGTTTGATAGCCGTGTGGCTTGGTTTGGTTGATAGCCGTGTGGCTTGGTTTGGTTGATAGCCGTGTGGCTTGGTTTGGTTGATAGCCGTGTGGCTTGGTTTGGTTGATAGCCGTGTGGCTAATAGAGTATGGGAATTGTTAATTGAGTGTTGGTGGTGATTGTCTGTGTGTCGGCTTCCCAGGATCTTCTGTACGGGAAATTGGCTTGGGTTAATTGTTCAGACATGACAACACAAGGGGAGACAGTCGCTACGCAAGCCAGGCTGCGAGCTTTACTGCTGAATTACAGGATTGCCTCAAATAGAGGGTTATATGCGGGTGCCCCGGCCCCAATTCTATCGCCTGAACAAGGGCGAGGCAGTCGCAACACAAGTACTAGTATGGACAATCGTGAATCTCCCTACAGGCCACTTATCCAGACGGCTGTGGTCGCCGATTAATCTAGAGTTTAGTGCTTATTTACAATGAGTACCTTAAAAATTGGCAGTGTTTAATTCGCACGTTTGCACTAAGCCTCAGTCGAGGGCTGACTGTACTGATCCTAACTAAGGCTAGAATTGTCATAAAGATTACTTGAATTAAGCTAGGAATTGTGCCAGGAAGGCATGTACAGCCCAATTATTACTATTAACTATTAATAAATGCGGAATCCCTTAGTCTACCTGGCTTGAACGTGAAGGATGTCCTACGAGAGGAGAGAGGAAGGTACCCCTTGGAAAGGGTAAAGGGAACGCGGAATCTATGCACAAAGTGCACAGAATTGGTAGTTGAGGAGGAGGTTCAGAGCACAAGAAGGATTTAGAAAACATTGATCATGAGGATACATATCAGAATAGTATTAGGCATCCTATGAGTTATAATGACAACAACCACTGGAGGTAGCCGGCATTGCCAAGAGGTCAAAGGAACAGGTAGCTACAGTTGAGGGCGACCAATTACTGGTTAACTAAATTTAACCCCCAAATCAGATAATTGGATGATTTCTGGATTAGAATTTCCAGGAGTTGGGAATTTAGAATATTCGGAGACTTTAAGAGGTAAGCATAATTACCCTAATTTAGCTAAATCAGGTAACGACTAATTATTAACATTTTTATACACAAATTGACCTAACCAACATCAATAGTAAGAGTGTTCCTAAAGTGATTATGATAGTAATTCTTGCTACCGTCACTACACATTGTTACACGCAATCAGACAGTGGGACAGTGTTGATCAGAAAAATGATTATTTGAAGTGAGTAACTACCGAAGATACAATCTCTATTGGTGTAAATACCCTATCATAGCTTTATTTCCCAAGATATGAGATTTAAACATTGACTAACAATTCAAGGGAATACCAACAATTATTTGAATCTGACTTAATAAGAATACAAAAATTGAGAACACACTTAATTAAAACTGGAACACACAAAAGATGGCGAAACACTAATGAGACCATGGCGAGCAATAGATTATTCCACTTCAATTGATTAGAGGCTTGAACACATCAGCAACTTTGCCTGGACAAGCTAAGGTGGCATAAGCAGTGACCACTGAGCCTAAGGTCTTACTTAATTAATCAATTATGGTAAAAAATCTACAGCATCTGCTAAATGCAAATGAACTAGAAAACACATGTTCCCAGTTTTTCCTAACTGAAATAATCAATGTACAATGACTATTTAATTAAATTTACTAACTATCTATTCTTCAGAACTAAAAAATTATTTGTGTTTTTCTAATTGATTATCTACCTAATTTAATTTAGAAATACAGTTGAGGCAATAATTGGTAATTGATGCAGGACTAGATGCATTCAGAAGGATACATCTGTGACTAAAATGATAATTGGTGCTAGCCTAACTTGATGGAAAAAATAAACACATATTGAAATATTGGCCTAAAAATATTTTAGACATAAATAAAAATATTTAGTCTGAAGTCCTTCTAACTTGATAAACAAATAACACCATATTGAAGTATTGGGATAAGAAAAATATTTAAAACAAAAGGGGAAGTTTATAACTTGATAAAAAGTAACACCATATTGAAGTATTGGGATAAGAAAAATATTTTAAAACAAAAGGGGAAATTTATAACTTGATAAAAAATAACACCATATTGAAGTATTGGAATAAGAAAAATATTTTAAAACAAAAGGGGAAAACTCCCTAAAAATGGCTTTACATTAAATAGTGAATTGACAATTTAATTATCTGAAAATACTGACAGCAACTAGGTAGCTACTACTCATGCTGAAAAGAATAATTCTCCTGGTTAGTCCAACCAGTTGCTTCTAATTAAATTCTGCGGATACTTCTAAGAATTGCTTCTTGGAAGAACTAGGTTCAGAATCTCTGTAAGCCAAGTGATAACTGTTTGCTAAAAACTTTCTAAATGGGCATGTAGTGATCGCCCTCAGCCGTACTTCAGCCTAATTTCATAAAATATTAAAAAACTAAAATCCTAAAATTAAATTATACAAATGTAGTTATTTTTACAATTTTACAAGACCAAATTAATTCGATTAAACTCAAAATTGTACCAAAACTGTGTTTTCGAAAATATTTGCCGATCACGTTTCCGTCAGTCACTTCCGTTGGAAACATTCGCGCAGAACCATTTGGCAAGCTCGATAGCCATTTTCCAGGCAGACTGCTCATTTCACGTTGTGTGTTCTTCAGATATTAGTCCTTGGGCCCCAGAGGGGCAATTGTAAGTATCAAGTGTAACGATAAGTGTGTATTATGTCTTAACTTTCCTGTGTTGTGTCCTAACTTGTTCCGTGTTAGGGAGTTCTCGTTATTGTGTCGTAGAAATATTCACTATGTTGTCTCTGTGCCAGTGTTAGTTAGTCACCAGCCTCAAGCTCACTGCCACATCTTTGCCATAGTTTTCGTGTTTACTATTCTCCGATGATTCCGTGTTGTGCTTCAGTGTTAGACGATATTGGCATTAGCTCCTTGGATGTATTTTAGTGCTGAGCATAGTGTTAAGACACCTTGCTGCCCACAGAGATCATTTTTGGTTTGCTCATTTTTGTATGTTCCAGCTTCTAATTAATTGTCCTCAACTTTTGTATTTTAATTAAGTCGTGATTCAAACAAGTATGGAATCCTTTTCACGTTCAACACTCAACGTTTAAAGTCCAAAAATCTTAAGAAATAAAATAGGATATTGCAGCAAATCGCGTTTGTATTTTCTGCAGTACTCATTTCAAGTCAATTCATAAATAATTGTTCCTTATAAATACCTAACTACATTTGACATGTCTTTTAGGAATAGAAGCAGCGTTCTTATGTTCAATATTTTTCCATGAATTAATTGAGCCTTTTTTAAATCACTGTAACTTTGTTCTCAGCTTAGTTGTTGTGACTTTCGTGTCCGTTTATGGGCCGCTCCTTTTTATGTAACTTCTGCTGCAATTCTTGCTCATCTAAATAATAGAGTATAGAGACTTCACCTTTTCTCATACTTATATTTTTTGGTACATTAATTATCTAATTACCTCAGTGCTTTAGCTATTATTTTGGCTGTAGCTCATTTAAACTCAGTTGTGTTGCTGCTTGCAATGTCAGGATAGAGCTTGTGACCAGTTGGTCTGGAGCACTGATTCTGGTGTTGAGATGATTCAGGCTGCGACTCGGGCGCTAGAGTTGCGGACTGATTCTCAGCACCAGACCTCTGCCATTGTTCATCCTGTGAATGTTGCAGTTTTGCGCAGTCTTGCACATGTGTATGAATAGACTCAAATTTTGTGTTCAAAATAATTCAAGTCACCTGCTCCCTCACAGGATCGACGGGACCACACATTCAAGCACTCACAAACACGTATGAAACCAAACCCTAACCTCTTAATTTAAGGAGCTTACCTCCTCCGAGTTCTCCTCCAAGTGTTCCCTCCAAGCTTCTCCTCATATTCAAAGTTCACTATACTGGAAAGGCCTGCACTCCTGCAGCTAAGCCGCTAAAATCTCCAGTTGAGGCCATTTGGGCGAGAGTCCCCAATTCCTACCGAGTTTTCCCAACCGGTAATCAACTCCCTACCCAGCACTCAAATCACCAATCACTTAGTGTCGGAACCCCCCACACTTACAAAACATCGACTTCACACTCCAGCTCGCGCTTCACAAGCCTGAGCTGAACGAATCGTCTGAAGTCCTCCAACCTCCTCGGACTCTCCCCAAGAAGTCTCGCGAACAAGAGTCATGCCTCGCACTTAGGAGTGCAACCTTCTCCTCAATAAATCCCCATACCGGCGAGTGAAACTATTCTCTCATTTTCCCCCGGTGTTGGCTCGTGGTAATTTTGTTGTTTCATGGATTATTAGACGCTAGATATATTGCGTCCGAATACCCCGAACTCCTTCAGAGTCAGAGGCCTTAAATCATTCAATTAGCAATTAAGTGTGTTTGGAAAAACACTGGTGACCTCTTATTAAAAGAACATCTTGTGGAATCGGTAAATTCCTCAATATTCAACTTTAACCTTCAAAAATCTAGATAAGCATAGAATGCATACCGTTCTAAAGTAAAACTTGAGTAAAGCCACCAAACTTGAAGTTCACAAAACCCCGAACATTATACTGGTGACCAGAGTTCGTACCAGAGTTGATAAATAATCAAACAACTGAATTGCCGCAGCCATCATTTGGAGGTTTTTGAGCGCATGTCGAGGCTGTTGCAGCTGTTGCATGTTGAACCTTGGAGGAGGTAGTGTTCCTTTCCATCCTTTTCCTCTAATTCTCAGTAATCAAACATAGTTTTTCCTCTCTAAACTCTTCCCTAATAATAAGTTATTGCTACTGCAGCCTATTCTAACAAATTCTTCATGTTTTTCCATTGCTACTGAAGCCACCTTTTTACAAAACTCTTCATGCATTTCCATTGCTACTGAAGCGAACCCTAGGAGACCTTCTAGGATAACTTCCATTGCTACTGAAGCTCCTTACTAATAACCTTCGCAATTTCCATCGCTACTGCAGCACCATTGCTACTGAAGCACTAAAGCAAGCAAATATCTATGTACGAAACACCAATTTAAACAAATTAACGTTAACTTCACAATTGTATAGACTTGCGAAATACTTAAGATGACGCCCAAAAATATGCCCAACCATAAATTTACTCTCTGCGATCGTTGCAAGGGACTGCCGGGTGTGCACCGTTGGTCTTTTGTAAGTTCCTCCGTATCCCAAATACCAAGCTCTTTCCCGATCTTCCATTTTTTGTATCGCTGTCTGGTCGGTGTGCTTGTAGCCTTGGGGACGCCTGAGGAGCACGCACGTTGCCTAGGAAGGCTGTACAAACGACTTACGTCGCACATTTGCTGTATTTAACCGGCATATGTGTTTTGGAAAGTAAGGAACTGATCTTGTATATTGTTTTGAGGGCATAATGTCACAAACCCAGACTAGATTTCGCTTCAGGTCAACACCTGTCGAGCCAACGAAATCGTACGTCGTAGTTCGCTTTGAGTTCTAAAGTCATGGAGGTCGACCAATTCTAGATTCCCCGTTACACCGTTCAAAGAACGCAGTCGGAATCAGGTTTTTCGGGCGCCTCCATTTCGGCAGATACTCTGGCACCGTATGCCCAGTGATGCTAACCTCACAGATTCTTTTACGGTCCCAGTTGGGGATCCGAGCTGAAACTTTCATAGTTCCAGAGTAAACCTTCCACTATTTTCATCTATTTTCCTCTGTCAATCTTTCTTTTGGGAACTTCCCTTAGTAACTCCCTCGAGCATCTTACAAGTAACAGCTTCAGTGTTACCAGACCTTTCGGTCTACATGCGTTGGGGAGTAGCTGTAGTGATCGCCCTCAGCCATACTTCAGCCTAATTTCATAAAATATTAAAAAACTAAAATCCTAAAATTAAATTATACAAATGTAGTTATTTTTACAATTTTACAAGACCAAATTAATTCGATTAAACTCAAAATTGTACCAAAACTGTGTTTTCGAAAATATTTGCCGATCACGTTTCCGTCAGTCACTTCCGTTGGAAACATTCGCGCAGAACCATTTAGCAAGCTCGATAGCCATTTTCCAGGCAGACTGCTCATTTCACGTTGTGTGTTCTTCAGATATTAGTCCTTGGGCCCCAGAGGGGCAATTGTAAGTATCAAGTGTAACGATAAGTGTGTATTATGTCTTAACTTTCCTGTGTTGTGTCTTAACTTGTTCCGTGTTAGGGAGTTCTCGTTATTGTGTCGTAGAAATATTCACTATGTTGTCTCTGTGCCAGTGTTAGTTAGTCACCAGCCTCAAGCTCACTGCCACATCTTTGCCATAGTTTTCGTGTTTACTATTCTCCGATGATTCCGTGTTGTGCTTCAGTGTTAGACGATATTGGCATTAGTTCCTTGGATGTATTTTAGTGCTGAGCATAGTGTTAAGACACCTTGCTGCCCACAGAGATCATTTTTGGTTTGCTCATTTTTGTATGTTCCAGCTTCTAATTAATTGTCCTCAACTTTTGTATTTTAATTAAGTCGTGATTCAAACAAGTATGGAATCCTTTTCACGTTCAACACTCAACGTTTAAAGTCCAAAAATCTTAAGAAATAAAATAGGATATTGCAGCAAATCGCGTTTGTATTTTCTGCAGTACTCATTTCAAGTCAATTCATAAATAATTGTTCCTTATAAATACCTAACTACATTTGACATGTCTTTTAGGAATAGAAGCAGCGTTCTTATGTTCAATATTTTTCCATGAATTAATTGAGCCTTTTTTAAATCACTGTAAATTTGTT
The DNA here is from genome assembly GCA_030386875.1 of Morinoia aosen. Classification (NCBI taxonomy): domain Eukaryota; kingdom Metazoa; phylum Arthropoda; class Malacostraca; order Amphipoda; family Talitridae; genus Morinoia; species Morinoia aosen. Next base: position 74,885,972 of record CM059572.1, on the reverse strand, counting down.
CTCAGCTTAGTTGTTGTGACTTTCGTGTCCGTTTATGGGCCGCTCCTTTTTATGTAACTTCTGCTGCAATTCTTGCTCATCTAAATAATAGAGTATAGAGACTTCACCTTTTCTCATACTTATATTTTTTGGTACATTAATTATCTAATTACCTCAGTGCTTTAGCTATTATTTTGGCTGTAGCTCATTTAAACTCAGTTGTGTTGCTGCTTGCAATGTCAGGATAGAGCTTGTGACCAGTTGGTCTGGAGCACTGATTCTGGTGTTGAGATGATTCAGGCTGCGACTCGGGCGCTAGAGTTGCGGACTGATTCTCAGCACCAGACCTCTGCCATTGTTCATCCTGTGAATGTTGCAGTTTTGCGCAGTCTTGCACATGTGTATGAATAGACTCAAATTTTGTGTTCAAAATAATTCAAGTCACCTGCTCCCTCACAGGATCGACGGGACCACACATTCAAGCACTCACAAACACGTACGAAACCAAACCCTAACCTCTTAATTTAAGGAGCTTACCTCCTCCGAGTTCTCCTCCAAGTGTTCCCTCCAAGCTTCTCCTCATATTCAAAGTTCACTATACTGGAAAGGCCTGCACCCCTGCAGCTAAGCCGCTAAAATCTCCAGTTGAGGCCATTTGGGCGAGAGTCCCCAATTCCTACCGAGTTTTCCCAACCGGTAATCAACTCCCTACCCAGCACTCAAATCACCAATCACTTAGTGTCGGAACCCCCCACACTTACAAAACATCGACTTCACACTCCAGCTCGCGCTTCACAAGCCTGAGCTGAACGAATCGTCTGAAGTCCTCCAACCTCCTCGGACTCTCCCCAAGAAGTCTCGCGAACAAGAGTCAAGCCTCGCATTTAGGAGTGCAACCTTCTCCTCAATAAATCCCCATACCGGCGAGTGAAACTATTCTCTCATTTTCCCCCGGTGTTGGCTCGTGGTAATTTTGTTGTTTCATGGATTATTAGACGCTAGATATATTGCGTCCGAATACCCCGAACTCCTTCAGAGTCAGAGGCCTTAAATCATTCAATTAGCAATTAAGTGTGTTTGGAAAAACACTGGTGACCTCGCAATTGTAAAAGAACATCCTCTTGTGCACTTGATAAATACTTCAATATTCAATCTCTAAAGTCGATATTCAACCTTTAAAAGTCAAATCCAGTAGTTTCCCACTTTGGGAGAACTTTATAGGCATACAACAATGCACAAGGGAAAATGCCCTGTGGTGAAACACAAGTTCTTGGCAATAACTCCTGAACATTTAGCACACTGGAAAATTTAGTCAATTCTACTCTATACATACACGATAATATTATTGACAATTTTACATATAATGCCTAAATATAGTTACCCGTAGATCAACACACACAAGACTTTAATTCTCACCAGAGACAAAAACCGAGCTCTATGCACTGAGAGTGATTCGAGACAAGTAACGCTTGTGCGGGTTGCAATGTTGCCGACACGGCGTCATGGAAGGTTTCGTTACGATTGAAAAGTGATTTCTTAGAGACTGAATTTTTGATACACATTTGTTACTAAAAATGATAGAAGTTAGTGAATTACGTGACGAATTTTTATGCTAATGGTTGAATTTATTTTACTGAATTTTTAGATGCTCATGCTGAGAATTTACGAAATATCGACTGAGTTGCGGGATGAGGTTTCACTACACCTTGTATAAACTTATACCAATCTTTTATTCCATCCGGACCTTTCTTTCTTAGATTTTCAACTTGGTGTCTCTCCTCTTTAACTCTAGCCTCATTAATCATTCTCCTTACTTTCTTCTGCTGGTCCTTGTACTCATTCCATGCGCTCTGCCATTCATCCTCAGTAATTCTGTTTCTTTCATACATTTTCCTCATACTGCGTTGTTTGAACCGTCTCGGCTGCGGCCTGCCGGTCTCCTGAGCCACGGTGTCAATTTCCAATCAAGGGAAGTTGCGCTCCGGAAAATAATCTGAAATAGTTGTCACAATGAGACTTGCCAAACATTAGCATTGAAGTAGGGGGGCTGAATATTGCAAAGACTTCAATATGAATAAATAGAACAAATAACGGACGGAATGTTAGTTTGATGAACTATTTTAGGGTAAATTAATTTTTATTCCTAGGGTCAAAATGTCGTATAACCAAATCAGACATACGCGCGCGGATCGTAAATGAGGAAAAAGATGCCAATGCAAAACATATGGTCATGGTGCGAATGCCGAATGGTGAAAGCAGTTGTGGCCCTGATAAGATCCCATATGAGTTCTATAAATGTGGAGGAGAGAGTGTGGTCAGTATGTTGATATGTTTTTTTGACGAGATATGGAAGAGTGAAAGAGTACCGGATGACTGGAACAAGTGTAATGTAGTTCTGTTGCACAAGGGTGGACATAAGAGTATGAAAAAACTTAAAAATTACTGTCCAATTGCACTGGGTGACACTGTATGTAAGATATTTTGTGATATTTTGAATGAGAGAATGAAAAATTCAGTTGAGGAATTAGGAGTCCTAGGTGAAGAACAGAATGGTTTTAGGCAAGATAGACGTGGGGAAGATAATCTGTTTGTAGTGAGTGAAATAATTAAGCGAATGAGGAAGGATGATAAGAAGGTGTATTTAGCATTCCTGGATATTGAAAAAGCGTATGACAGAGTGGATTGGGTTAGGCTTTTTGAAGTTTTGAGAAAAGTTGGGTTTAGCAGATAAATAGTAAAAATTGTACAAAGTCTGTATGAGAACACAAGCGCTATATACAGGTTAGGAAATTTGGAAACAGGGCAAGTGAGGAGTGTTAGAGGAGTGAGACAGGGCTGTACTCTGTCTCCCCTGTTGTTTGGATTGTACACAGAAGAATTAGCAGTTCGACTGAGAAAGAAGTAGTGGCTTAGGACTGAAAGTTGGTAATGAGAGACTGAGCTGTTTGTTGTATGCTGATGATGTGGTTGTGGTTAGTGGATGTGGACATGAACTGCAAAGGATGCTAAACATTGTGAACGGATATAGGGTAATTCATCAAATATCGAACAGAAACCACGTGTGTCTAGAAACAACCTTCATAAATCGGTAACTTTTGCTCTGAATTACTGTTGCGGGCCTCAAGATTATTCTTGAACAGTTGCTTTCTTGTTCTGTGATGCCGCTTTAAAGACAACGTAGATTGTTGGAATTTATTTATTGTTCTAAAAATCGAATTCTTTAAAAACATAATTTCATCAATATCGAACATAAATCGAACAAGAATTTTGATCCAAACAGGATGGTTTGTCAATTAGTTCTCCTCGTATGGAACTTTTGTGAGAGTATTAGCATGCCACGTATGGCTTGTCTATTAGTACGCCTCGTATATTTTGTCCATTAATATGCCTCGTATGGTCTATCTATTTGTACACCTCTGATAGTTTGTCTATTAGAACACCTCGTATAGTTTGTCAATTATTATGCCTCGTATGGCTTTTCTATTTGTACACCTCTGATGGTTTGTCAATTAGTACTTCGTGTATGGAACTTTTGTTTTAGGACGTCCTATATTAAGAAACTTTTTAAAACCCAATATGTTGACATGTATCTCATGGGGCCACTTGGAAAATAAACGTTTTTCTTTCTTTTTTTTCCTTTGGTGCACTGGATTTTCTTGGAAGTGCTCGCGGTGGCACAGCGGGTAAGGGATCGGACTTGTATGTAGGAGTCGCGGGTTTGTATTCCGGCGCTGGCGCTGCGATTTTCTCCGTTGGGTATAATGGAAAGCTTAAGCACAATACCCCACTCGACCCAGGTGTCGGAAATGGGTACCGGCTTTACGGGGGAACCGTCATGGTGTCCTATGTATAGTGTTAGTTATAAGACATCTGAAAAACCAATGCTTAAGATCATTTGTATCAGGCTTGATTGGAAATAAAGCATCCCAAAGATGCCGATGATTGTTTTGTTTGTTTGTTTGTTTGAAATAACTGTCTCATTACTTATTTTCAGGAAGCATTTGAATGGAGAGTTATCAAAATTTGAATATGATGTCGATGTTTCATATGCAGTGCTTGTTGAACCATCATTGTGATCATCAACCTGTGTGACCTTTTTGGAGTAGAGTGTAGAGCACTCGTCAATGAATTATTATTGATGCTTGCATCAGTTTTCTTGGCAAGGGAGTGATCATCAGTAAATGTAGCCAGACGAATCATTGATGATCTTGAGGGCCTTGGAACACCAGCAGCTGATTGGTCGCCATCTTCAAATATTCAATGTTATTATCAAGCGTTAATACAATATTTTAAGGAAATGAAACAGGCGTTCAATAGATCGATTCAGTTATTTAAAAGAATTAAGAATCGAAAAGCCTTGTTCGAGGCATAAATTCATTATTTTTAAGGAATTTTGATTCTAACACCTTTGTTCAGTATTTAATACTGACATGAAATAGGAACTGAATGTCGAACATGGAATAATTATCATGTTTTTATCGGGAAAGAAAAAAATACAGCAACAGAACATCATTTGGCAACACTACTCTCTAGTTATGACGGGAGGTTGACGTTGGCACAACAACAGTTAAACCGTCGCAATATTCCCGAGGTGCGTAAGATTTTTCAAGTGAAAAAATATGACCAATTTGTAAGGGTCGTACAGAAAATGTGTTCGTAACAGCTGGTAGCAGTTTGCAGCTCACAGAAATGAGTTCTTATCACTAAAATAGGAGTTTTAGATGTAAGATCACCGGCACTGTGCAAGTTTGGATGCTTACGAAATTTATTACGCGCATATTTTCAAAGTTGTTCGATAATCAGTTCAGTTCGATATTTGATGAATTACCCTAGTACAGATTTCAAGATAAACTTTGGTGCCAACAAAAGCAAGGTTATGGTTATAAATAGTGATGAGACAGATAGAGACAGACTGTGGAATATTGGAGAAATCAGAATAGGTAGAACAAAAGAATACAAATATCTAGGTTGTATGATAAGTGAAGATGGATGCACTAAAACTAAGGGTGAGAAAGTGGCAAAAGCTATGCAGTGGAGTGGACGATTAAGTAGCGTGGCCAGATACAGAGCAAACAAGTATGAATGTGTGAGAGGAATGTGGAAGTATGTTGCTGTACCTAGTGTCATGTATGGTATGAGTGCTCTTGCTTGGAATGGAAGTGATCTTGAAAAGCTGGATGTAATACAAAATAAGGTAGGACGGTTAGCATTGGGTGCTCCAAAATGGACAGCTACAGAAGCCATTAGCGGTGACCTTGGGTGGAGCCTATTTTCAGAAAGAATAATGAAAGCGGTGCTGAATTATAAGGTGAGAATTGAAAGAATGCAGAATAGCAGATGGGTAAAGCAAATTTTTGAATGGAATCTGAGTGTAAGCTATTGGGAGAAAGTGTGTTGGGGGCAGGCAAGGAAGCTTAGTATGCAAAAGATTATTCATGTTAGAATTGGGAGACCTGTGGATGACTGGAGTTTAATAAATCCTGGAGGTGTAGGGCCTGAGTGGGACTGCAAGAGGTGGAAGAAAGAGATTGAGAGGCAAACAAAAGAGTATGGATTGAATAAGTGGAGGCTTAGCATGGTGCGGAAGCCTACACATGACTGGTATATGAAAAAAGAAGCAACTAAGTTTGAGATGTTCTATGATAGTAGTTTTGGAAGTCAACTCTTGTTTGCTGTGAGATGTAAGTCATTGAGTGTGAACAAACGTACATGGAGGTGGAATGAGAATAATAGCAGATTATGTCGGCAGTGTATTAGTGGAGTGGAGGAAACAATTGAGCATTTTGTGCTGGAATGTAGTAAGTATGAGCAAGAGAGAGAAAGTTTTATGAATGTGGTGCTTGAGCAGTATGGAGAGAATAAGTGGTATGCCAGATATGCTGAAGATGATTGCGGTATGAGCTGGCTTGCTGGATTGGATTAGGAGTGTAATTTGAGTATCATTGAAGCTATGAAAATGTTTCTTGTGCGTGCCTGGAGTAAGAGACAGTGACTGGAATGAGCCAGTCAGGTAGAATGGTCAGTAATGACCCAATATGCCTGGGGATGGTGTTTTGACACACTGGCTATCCTAGTGATGCCATCCAAGGGCAGCTTGTGACAAGGATTGGTAGATCCTGAGTAGTTTAGTGGACAAGTCTGGTAGGGTAAGTTCCAAAAATTTGTCCACTTTGAAATTCCGTACACACTAGGTATATTTTACTATAACAAGCTAGTATGGAGTTGAAGTTCATCGAAAAGTGGTTCACGTGGTAACTGTTGGTTTATAATATTGTATAATTGCCACACACCGCAAATAAATATCACTGTTGGAACAAAAATGGCAGCCCAAGTGAATGACCTGCGTTTCAGTTGCTTATGAAGTCGTCACACCTTAATTGACTACCATTTTGCATTGCCGACAAAAAATTTTTCCGTTAACAAAGTTGTTGTGTTAGGCGATGTCGTACCTGTGTGAGTGTTGACAGCTCTAGTGCTGCCATTTTACAGAGTTTTATTTCTCCCTTTGTTTGTTTCTGAGGTGTACTAAATTTCGAATCTTTTAATGGCTTGTGTTATTACTTCGTCCCAGGGATGGAAAAAACCCTGGGTTTTTTAAAAAAACCCAACCCACGTGGGTTTTTTTGGGTTAAATTGGGTTTTTTGGGTTTTATTGGGTTTTTTTGGGCTTTATTGGGTTTTTTGTAATACCTGTATTTGTTTAAAAGAGATATTCACATAGCTCCAGTTGCCTCTTTTCCAGATTTATATGTACACTTATTGAGTAAATATTGTTATTTGATTACTTTATTTCCGACATTATATTACATTATTATATGAATTATAACATGATTTGGACCATATATGAATTAAGTTTGTCCATCACAATTACCACTTACCAATTATTATATGCATAGGGACATAGCTGTGCAGTCTGTAAAGATATAAGATGTGCAAAGCGAGTTGCTATGCTTGTCAATTCATAGTAAGTTGTTTTAGCAGCAGACAGACGCAAGTCATGTGAGAGGGAAGCACCATGCAGATCATAAGTAACCACCACAAGCAACTTGAAGCAAGACAGCAGCACATCACTTAACAGTCATGCTGTTAACAACTTAACATGTGTATTGTGTGAGCTGGAGGGCTTAGCAGCGCAAGCCAAGTCAGTCAACCACACTGTTACATGTTACAACATGTAGTGACATGGCAAAATTTTTTTTTTTAAATTTGTCAAAAAAATCTCTTTTTGCAGTTCAGGATAGCAACAAACACTAAAATGATTAGAAATAAATGCTCTAACAGATTCCATCGTCAAATTTGTTCCAGGGCAGCTTGAATGCTCACCATAGGTCAGTCGTTTATTTACTTTCTTACCCCATGCTGGCTGCGGTCGTGTCTTACCCCATCTGACTATAATTGTTAGACTTATTTCAGGCAAACCTCTCACAGGAGACAGATATTGAAGAGTGGTTGGCTGAGTACAATCCGGAGTTGATCGGTGCGATTTATTTGTATAAATTGAAGGACTCCAACATTTTCCCAAAACACTTGTTGAACAAGAATATCACTAAGACAAAGACTACTCATTGATGGTGGGATATTCAAGACATGAAACAGCAGAAAATGCAGATTCTTAAAAAAAACACTGGCAGAGGGTTTCCGCAAGTTTATAAGCAATCTTCATTCTTGCTTTGCAAGTTCAGGATCCGTTGAGAGCATTTTCTAAACATTTGGAACAGTGCGGAATAAATTGAGAAAGAGATTAGGATCGGAATGCGCACAGAAATTGGTCTCATTATATCGCCACCTCGCAAATGATCATGATGTGGATGACAACGATAAAATGGCAGTGGATGTAGAAAGAGAAATACAGTAGTACTGTAGTAGCGGTCTACATAGTCTAGAAGACAGAGGAAGAATTCAGAAGTCTTTTTACTCTCAAATAGTCAAACTGCATTTGTTTCTTAATTTTTGTTTTTTACTTTGGAAATGGAACTCATCGAAATATACTAGCCCCTCGAGTTTTTTTTGTGATTAGAGTTTTTCTTATTTTATTTTCATAGTGTTTTTTTTAATATTTATTGTCATAGTGTAGTCATGCAAATGCTTTGGACAAATTTTTGACAAAATAAATATTTAGCTCATTTTGATTCTATAAGCTTGAAAACAAGTGAAATTAAAATAGCACTAATAAAACCCAAAAAAGCCCCAAAAAACCCACTATTTGGTGGGTTTTTTTACGTGGGTTTTTTTGGGCTTTTTTGGGTGGGTTTTTTATGTGCCAACCCTGCTTCGTCCACATATACGGAGTTTTGAAGAAATCATTTATATGAATTCGTTTGTTCGTACAACATTTTTTCTTTAAGTTTCTCCTCATTGTTTATGATCCCTAATATCTTTTCAGGTATAGATTTTATAGTTTATGAATTGGACCGGCAGGCCGCAGCTGAGACGGTTCAAGAAAGGGATTTTGAAAAGTACAGAAATTTCTTGAGTCCTACTTTAAACTTCAGTCCACCACTCGTAACTTTTGAAAGAATGCATCTATCGACTTGAAATTACTCTCAAGCGAAAGAACAAAACCTTTTCTACAAAGGTGTTATAAACACATCCAAAAAAGTTTTCTGAAAAGTACAGAAATTCCTCAAAATGAACCTGTACGACTCACGCGCCGTCGAAAGACTTTAGTTGACCCCTTCGCGCTCGCGATGGCACGCAAATCAAACATTTTTATCGAATTTCTGTACATCTCAGAAAAATTTTTTGGATGTGTTAATAACACCTTTGTAGAAAATGTTTTGTTCTTTCGTTTGAAAGTAATTTGAAGTTGATAGGTGCATTCTTTCAAAAGTTACGAGTGGTGGACTAAAGTTTGAAGTAGGACTCAAGAAATTCTCGAAAAATTTCTGTACTTTTCACAAACCGTCTCGGCTGCGGCCTGCCGGTATCAAAACGTACGTATCAAATCCATTAAAAATGAGCACGCTATTATATTATAAAAAATTTGAACGCTCACAGGTAACTTTAGCGCTAAACAAAAATATAAATTTCAATTTAGAGGGTGTACGAACTTTTGTGATTAGATTCGAAACGCGGTCGAAATTTTAAATCAATTTCGAATTTGGTACGAACTATCGAAAATTTCAGTTGGACAAAGTGCTCGCAAAGCAAGTTGTTTTTTTTCATATCAAGATTTGAAAGATCCTTTTTAGAGCAAAGCACGATGAACCCAATGCGTTTGCGCTTTTTTGACGGTATTTGCGCAGCAATAGCAATCTTTAGAACCGTTTGAGAGGGTTTGAAGTTTGAACCGTTTAAATCGGACGAACATTCGGACTTTAACCTACCAGGCGCTGAACTCTTTGTGTGATAACTGTGGAGGGAATTGTAGGCCGTTACAAAGGCCCCGACGTTGTCGGCCCTCAATTTCAAGTTTAAGTTCAAGTTGAAGACTAGATAACTAAGTCCTCCTTGAACTTCGGCGGTTGCATTCTGGCATCTTATAACTTACACGAGATAGAAGTTATGAATTTGTTTGTAGAACCTGTTTTTAACGCTTCACTTAAAATTTATCATTGGCGGTGTGTGTGATTACGCTTTCATAGTTTAGTCTGATGCAGTGAAAGGAGAAAGACAGTTGCGTTCACTGAGTAAACACTGCTTTTGCGAAGCTCCTTCAAGGCTGCAAATAATCTGTAATTATTTGTGAGATCAAACTAATATCTTTTATTAATTATTTTCAATAAATCGGCAACTGGCTTTCTCCCTCCATCTGGGGTGGGTTGCCTTGCCGTATTTAAATTAAGGGCACGGTTTGGGTCTATTTTCGGATTATGGTCATTTTTCGGTTTATAAATTCATCTTATAGAGATTTTTCTTGCGCATCCAACAATATAATTGGCTTTCAAGTACGTCAATTGGTTAGTCTTCTGGACGGGGTAAGAGACGCTCACTAGTGTGACCTTGGGGTGCACCAATGGATGGGTGACCTCCCTCTTCCCCCCCATTACGAGCCAGTATTGAGCGTTTCTCTACGGGAATAGCATGAGAGTTCATCCATGGCCTTACTTGAAATGCTTATTTACTCAAACAAAACATTCTATTACTCGGTGATAACGTATGATGGTGTAATTGAGTGTTTGTTTTGAGTCCGGCTGCTGAGTCATCAGCTAATTAGCTGGCTATGTAAACATAAACGCCTCCCGGAGTTAGAAAGCTACAGGAATGGCAATTATATCAATCGAAAGGGCTTGAAAAGAGCTACAAAGCAATACAGGTAATTGAAAAAAAAAATATGCCTGCTTTGAAAAAAAAATTGTTAAAAAAAAAACTCTGTTCTGAAACTTGTATTTATTGACTTTTGATATGGATCCTTTCCCACTGTTTTGAAGGTACATAAGAAGGTACAGAATCGCTGATAAGACTCAATTTAAAAATATGTAAAGAACGAGAAATTTTTTTTTGGAAAAATGGTGTTTCTGCAAAATCACTTTTTGATTTTCGAAAACCTACTCCTCCCACAGTTTTAAAGGTACAGAGATGGCAATCATACCAATCAATAGCAGTTGAAGGGGAAAATAGATCCGGTGCCAAAGTTTTTTTAATTTCAATTCACCTTGAAAGTTAGAAGCAAATTATTCAAAAAAGTGGCAAAAAGGTCATTTTTTAGGGAAAAAAGTTCTCAAAACTCAAAAAATCAAATAATCGAAAAACTTTAGCACCGGATCTCTGGACAAGACAATTTGCTATCTATAAAATATTTTCTCAGTTCTCTGAGTTTAAAATTGTAGGAGGAGTAGGATTTTTCGCATCACATGTTTTTTCATGTTTTTTTAAAAATAATCTTTTTCATGTATGGTTACGAAAAATACGCACAAATAAAAAAATACTCGTAACAATTTACACCTACGGTAGATATCTCGGAAAAATCCACCGAGAACTTACAGATTTTTTTTCACCCCGAACCGTCCCCTTAAGGTAGGCTGTAAGTCTGATTTGGCCATTGTTTATCTTGTAATTTTGTTTAATTTTTTGTAATTTTCTGTAAGATAAGAATTGTATTTGTGTGTGACCCCCTCCTGGGGGTTACATTACTCAACGATGGCAGATTTGCCTCTAAATAATCGCTATGGTGACTTGCGAGAGGAGGATGAATCACATGATGAAGAAATATTGCAATCAGTCAATTTGGAGGAGGAGAGCGTCAGCCATTCACAACTCAGTTGTAACCCAGCAGACCTTGAGTGTATGGAGGACTCAGTTGTTCAAGGAACCTGGTTCAAAACTAATCAACGGTCCAGTAAACGAGAAAGAGAAAGCGAAAGTCTAGACCATCTTGACTCGGAATCTGAATGTGAAGCACCAAAAAAGACTAAAAATTCCTCTTCTCTTCTCAAAACTCCAGCCTACCCAAGAAATAAAACACTAATATCTCTTAACAATATGTGTACTCTGCTTTTTGCTCAGCCACTTGAATCTGCTGAATTCATTGGTGCCTCGAAAAGAAAAATGACGCTTGATCCTTTTGGAGTGGCGCAAGGATTAAAGGCGGTGCTTAACTATGATTTTGTGAAAGAAGTAAGAGTCAACAAACGCAGAAATATAATAGCCATAGAATTCAAAGATGCACCACAGTCAGAGTTTGAAAGAATCCTAAAAGTAAATCATGTTGGTAAATTTGCCACTAAATGTTATAAACCTCAAGCTAAACCTGGGGTGTTATTGGTCCCATTGACCAGGAGGTCAACCTTGAAGAACTGATTCCTCTCATCAAATGCGACAACCACATTGCAGTAAAAATGATAAGATTACCTAAGTTTGTGAATGGAAAGAAAGAAGTCTCTCAAAGTGTCAAAGTGGGTTTTGCAGGAAGGGAAATTCCAAAATCCCTTAAAATTGAGTACACATACTTTTCTGTCAGACCCTACTCTCCTCCTCCTTTGAGATGTTATAAATGTCAGCGACATGGGCATTTTGCTAGTGGTTGCACATCAGGAGAGCGTTGCCTCATATGCAGTGGTAATCATGCTAAAGATAAGTGCACTGCTAATGTTCCTTGTTGTGCAAATTGTGGGGGAGCTCACGTGGCAAGTTCTAGGTACTGCCCTCTTATTAAGAGCTCCATAGAGATCAGATCTCTTATGAGTGAACATGTATCCTTTTTGGAGGCACGTAGAAGGGTTACATCTGGAAGTAAAGCAAATAGTGCCCCTCCTCAAATTGTGGAAATCCATTCCCAGAGTCAGCATGAGCCAAGTTTAATTGCAGATAAAGAACTGTCCGCCAATCACCAAATTTTGGGTAGCCAAACTGCAATCAAAACTAGTGGCAATAAAACCTATGCCTCATTATTGAAGAGTGCTCAACCCAAAAAAGTGGTTCATGCTGATGTCCACCAGTTGCAGGGGTCCTACTACTTGCCACGAAGGGTTCCCAATCTCAATTGTAATAGAGACCGCCAAAATGTATTGGTGGAGTATTCTGAGCCCTATGTTAATTGTGATGGAGGAAGTCAAAATGTGTTGGCAGACTGTTCTAGAAGTCAGGATGTTCCAGCGGACAGTAGCATCTCTGTTGACTCTGGACCTTCTGTTAAAGAAATGATAGAGTCTTATATGCAGTCCATGTTTGAGGATCTTTTTACTCGTCTGGGTAAGTTCATAGTTGAATCTCTTTCCTCTAATTTGACCTTTGAAAATAAACATGAATGTAGTTTGTTGATTTTAAGCATGATTAGAAATCATTTTGGACAAAAAATAGGTAGTAAACTGTTGAATGAGTACCATAATTCAGCAGCCTCTCAAGATAACTGTGTAATACCGGATAAATACATTTCTCCACGTGAGTCTCAGCAGAAAGGTAGATTAACTAGAACAAGCAGAATTCCAAAGACAACCCTTGCTCAACATAGAGGAGTTAAACAGCAAGGACTGACCACAAAGAAAAATGCAAAATAAATTTAAAATATGTAACCAATCTATTCAAAGAAGTGGTCAATCAGAAAGGCTTTTTCAAATCCCTCAATTAAATTGCAATGGATTGCAGAGTAAGCTTTTAGAAGTAAAACTATATTTGTATACCAAAAAACCTGATATCCTCTGCTTGTGTGAGACTTGGGTCAATGATCATGAACCAAAATTTGTTGGCTATCAGTGTGTATGGCTCCATAGAGAAAATTTTAATAGAGGTGGTATGTGTTTTGTTATTAGAAATGATGTGAATTTTTGTGAAAAGAAACTCCTTCCCTTTCCAAATGGAAAGTTAGAATTTTCATGTGTTAGGGTGTCCTCTTCTTCTGGATATCTTGACGTTCTTAACATTTATAATCCTATTGCTCATATTACTGTTCATGAGTTTAATCATTACTTTAGTCAATTGTGTGAAATATTTATTATTATTGGAGACTTCAATGCTCATGCACCTCTTTGGGACTCCAGACAAAGATGGAACGCCACTGGTCGGAGTCTGATTCAATTTATGGATGATAATTTACTAGGTGTACTTAACCCTCCTGATCTTCCCACTTATATAGATGCCAGAACAGGTACATGCTCCACTTTGGATTTGTGTATAGCTCCTCCAACCCTCTTGGCCTGTGGCTCCCTGCAGAGAGGTGCAGATCTTGGCAGAGACCATTTTCCCATTGAGTGTTCCTTTGGTGTAGCTCTTAAAAAATTAGATATTATGAACCCTCCAAGGTGGATCCCCAAAGCAGCTAACTGGGTGGGCTTTCAGCAAGAGCTGTACCACAATAAAATAAGTTTAATTCTGCCATCATCAGTTGATGAACTAAATTCCAAAATAACCAGTAAACTTTTAAACGCTGCAAATAACAATATTCCTAAAACCTCGTCAGCTGGAAGAGCTACCCGTAGAACACCTTGGTGGGATCAAGAGTGTGCACTTGCTGTGGCAAAGAGGCGCAGGGCCCGCAATGCTCTGGCTAGATCCCCAACATTTGATAATTTGAATGCCTATCGTAAGTGTGAATCGGAAGCAAAAAATGTTATAAAGCAGAAAAAGCAAAACAGCTGGAATAATCTCATTAGTGGCCTAGACTCCAGAACCGGGGTGGGAGATCTTTGGAGACTAATTCGTTCAATGAAGGGTAGTACTGCAAGCCCCCAAATACAGGTAGGTGATATTGCTGAAGACTCAGCTGATAAAGCATCTATATTACTGAAATATTTTACTAGACATAAGATAAATGTAACAGATTTGCATAGTACATTGGTGGAGAGCACCATTTCAAGTATATCTCCAGTAGAGATAGAGGAGACCATGTATAACTCCAAACTAAAACTGAGTGAACTTGATAAAAACCTGGAGAAAATAAAGCAGACGAGCCCTGGAGATGATAAAATTCTTTACATATTTCTGTTGAAAGCACCTGAGACAATTAGGAAGCATATACTTTATTTGTTCAATCTTAGTTATTTTACTGGTTACTTTCCTAAGGCTTGGAAATTGGGAATAATCTGCCCTATCAAAAAGCTGGGAAAAAACCAGTCAACTCCTGAGGGATATAGTCCCATAACCTTATTGTCATGTTTATCTAAGATCATGGAACAAGTCATTAAAATCAGACTAACTTCTTTTCTCAAAGCAAATAAAGTGTTTTCATCAGGGATGGAAAAAACCCTGGGTTTTTTAAAAAAACCCAACCCACGTGGGTTTTTTTGGGTTAAATTGTTTTTTTTTGGGTTTTATTGGGTTTTTTTGGGTTTTATTGGGTTTTTTTGGGCTTTATTGGGTTTTTCGTAATACCTTTTTTTGGTTTAAAAGAGCTATTCACATAGCTCCAGTTGCCTCTTTTCCAGATTTATATACACTTATTGAGTAAATATTGTTATTTGATTACTTTATTTCCAACATTATATTACATTGTTATATGAATTATTACTTTCTATGAACAATATATGAATTAAGTTTGTCCATCACAATTACCACTTACCAATTACCATATGCATAGAGACATAGCTCTGCAGTCTGTAAAGATATAAGATGTGCAAAGAGAATTCCTATGCTCGTCAATTCATAGTAAGTTGTTTTAGCAGCAGACAGGCGCAAGTCATGTGAGAGGGAAGCACCATGCAGATCATAAGTAACCACCACAAGCAACTTGAAGCAAGACAGCTGCACATCACTCAACAGTCATGCTGTTAACAACTTGACATGTGTATTGTGTGAGCTGGAGGGCTTAGCAGTGCAAGCCAAGTCAGTCAACCACACTGTTACATGTTACAACATGTAGTGACATGCCAAAATTTTTTTTTAAATTTGTCAAAAAAATCACTTTTTGCAGTACAGGATAGCAACAAATACTAAAACGATTAGAAATAAATGCTCTAACAGATTCCATCGTCAAATTTGTTCCAGTGAAGCTTGAATGCTCACCATAGGCCAGTCGTTTATTTACTTTCTTACCCCATGATGGCTGCGGTCGTGTCTTGCCCCATCTGACTATAATTGTTAGACTTATTTCCGGCAAAGCTCTCAAAGGAGACAGATATTGAAGAGTGGTTGGCTGAGTACAATCCGGAGTTGATTGGTGCGATTTATTTGTATAAATTGAAGGACTCCAACATCTTCTCAAAACACATGTTCAACATGAATATCACTAAGACAACGACTTCTCGTTGAAGGTGGGATATTCAAGACATGAAACAGCAGAAAATGCAGATTCCCGAAAAAAACACTGGCAGAGGGTTTCTGCAAGTTTATAAGCAATCTTCATTCTTGCTTCGCAAGTTCAGGATTCGTTGAGAGAATTTTCTAAACATTTGGAATTGTGCGAAATAAATTGAGAAATAGAGAACGCGCACAGAAATTGGTCTCATTATATCGCCACCTCACAAATGATCATGATGTGAAGGACAACGATAAAATGGCAGTGGATGTAGAAAGAGAAATAAAGTAGTACTGTAGTAGCGGTCTAGTCTAGAACTTAGAAGACAGAGGAAGAATTTAGAAGTCTCTTTGCTCTCAAATAGTCAAACTGCATTTGTTTCTTAGTTTTTGTTTTTACTTTGGAAATGGAACTCATGGAAATATACTAGCCCCTCGAATTTTTTTGTGATTAGGGGTTTTCTTATTTTATTTTTCTAGTGGTATTTTTTTCAATATTTATTGTCATAGCCATGCAAATGCCTTGGACAAATTTTTGACAATATAAATTTTTAGATCATTTTGATTCTATAAGCTTGAAAACGAGTGAAATTCAAATAGCACCAATAAAACCCCCAAAAAAAACAAAAAAACCCACTATTTAGGGGGTTTTTTAATGTGGGTTTTTTTGGGCTTTTTTGGGTGGGTTTTTTATGTGCCAACCCTGGTTTTCATGCTGCCAAACTGGATTTCGTCAACGACGATCCACCTATGATGCCATGGCTCTTATCAAGAATGCTGTCACCCGTGCTTTTGCCTGTAGAGGTTATTGTTTGGTGGTCTACATTGATTTAGAAAGTGCCTTTGATACTGTCTGGCATGCTGGTCTCCTTTATAAGCTGCTGATATTAGGCTGCGACCTGCGCACTCTTCTCTGGCTGCGTTCGTATTTATCAAATAGAACGGTTAGAGTGAGAGTTGGGAGCGTGCAGTCTCAGGACAAAATTCTGAATTGTGGCCTGCCTCAAGGGGCAGTTTTGAGTCCATTGCTCTTCAATGTGATGTTGCATGATTTGCCCCAGATGGAAAAAATTGAATGTGTTTCATATGCAGATGATATCACTATCATCACAAATGGCGGATCTCCTGGGGAGGTTCAGCAGACGATGCAGGAGTACTTGAATGCCCTCACTCGGTGGTTCTCTACGTGGAAATTAACAGTCAATACAAATAAAACTAAGTATCAAGTGTTCACCAGAAAGAGAAGTGTTCCTAGACCCAACTTGCGGCTGAATTCCGAGCACATTAGTGGGACGGGAACCCAAAGAGTGCTTGGAATTATTTTTGATGCACCAAAACTTACCTTTCTCCCTCACTTAAAAGATCTCCAAATAGATGGACAAAGACGGGTACAGGTACTTAGAGCGTTGTCTGGGACCTCCTGGGGATCCTCCCAAAAATTACTGCGTCAAGTGTATGTCTCATTCGTAAGAAGCAAACTTGTTTATGGTCATGTGATTTTCCCTGAACTTACAAAAAGGAGCCTGAATCTTCTAAATAAAATCCAAAACTCAGCCCTCAGGTGTATATTGGGAGTTCGAAAGACATCTCCTGTATCTTCATTGGAGGCTGAAGCTTTCATTTTGCCTCTTAAGCTGTATTTGCATTTCCTCTATATTAAGTGGTGTTTGAGGTACAGCAATTCTATCTGTGACCCTTCAGAATTTGTTTCAAAAATTGGACTATTTGCTTCCCCCTGTAAAAGCTTTTTTTCCTCTAAAAGAGTGAGAATACTGAATAGCATTCAGTTCACCTTTCCTCATCTGGAGGTAAACACTGAACTCCCTGTTGCTGCATTTGAACTTCCCACTCTGCCTGTTTGCACATCCTTTCTGGATGTGCAGTCCCTTAGTAGAGATGAGATCAATAGAAAATTTGAGGATTATGTTTTGATGCAATATGGCAATTGCTGCAGGGTATATACTGATGGGTCTAAACTGGAGTCAGGTTTACATCTGCTGCTGTGTACATTCCACATTTGAATTTACCCACGGCTTGGCTGCTCAATCCTGGTCACTCAATAGTGGGAGCAGAGCTGTTTGCCATCCTAAATGCAATAAAGTTGATCAAAGGTAGCATCTTAAACCAAAAAGTGATAATTTTTACTGATTCTAAAAGTGCTTTGAGTATTATCTCTAATTTTGTTAATCCACCATATAAAACTGTTTGTAGGAATATCCAGAGAATTTTGCTTGAAGCCTCACCTTCAGTGGATTCCTTCCCATATTGGAATAGCAGGCAATGAAATTGCTGATAAATGTGCAAAATTGGGCCATAGAAATTCAAAATCAGCTCTCACTCAACTCAGCTATGAGGAGAGTGTGAATCAGCTGAAGGTGAGGATGATGGACCATTGGGGTGGGTGCTGGCAGAGACAGGTGGAGGGCTCTGGGAAGGGGAGATTCTATTTTGAGTTGAGCAGAAAACCGCAGTTTTGATTGGATGTGAATCTCTCAAGGAAATGTCAATGTATTGTTAGCCGATTCCGTGTTGGACATGTTGGTGTCTTTGCTCACCTGAATAGGTTTAATATGTGCCCTAGCCCATTGTGTCTGGATTGCTCCACTCCTGAAACCATTGAGCACTTCCTGTTGGTGTGCCCAAGGTATGCTCTGGCTAGATTGAACCTTACCATGTGTCTCTCTTGACTCAATCTGGAACTCAGTCTTGAGAATGTTCTTGGATGTGGTAATTACCCATCTTCTGTTTGTTCAAGGATCCTCCATTCTTTGATTGGTTTCATAACTATGACAAATAGATGGAAAACTTTGTGATCTCTTCAACTAATTTGTGCACATGAGATTCAGCATTATAAGTGTACCTGACTTCTCTCTGCTATTCGGAGCTGCTTGTGCCCTTGAGTACCCCTACAAGCTGTCAGGTTGCACGGATTTCTGCTGAAGAAATCCATCGACTTTCAAGATCCTCCTGGATCCCCCCGAAGAAGAAGTTGAAGACTACTGGGAGTGGGAGGACATTGGTGGAATTAATGAGCAGGTAACAGGTGATGAAACTGTCAATTTTCTGATTGATGAACATGCGCTGCAAATAAAAGATGAAATCACTTGTGAAGCGATACGCCTAGTATGTTTTTTGAAGAAAGTGAAGAAAGAAAGGCATGTGGCCCTAATATGATTCCATATGAGTTCTATACATGTGGAGAAGATGGTCAATATTGAGTTTGTGATCCACCAAAATTAAACATTCCGTTTCCAGCAATTACTAAAGGAGCCCATTTAAAAACGTTTGAAATGAATGGCATTCTGGGCGCTGATGCATTATTTTTGAGTTATTCAACTTTAAAGTTGGCTTTTGCATTGTATATATATTGGTTATATTGGAATTTATTTAATAACGGAAGTGTTTAATTTCATGGAACAAGTCTCGCTGAGCGGCGAAGCCGCTCAGCGAGAATGAAAATATCGATTATAACTGGAATTTGATGCTGATTCCGAATCTGCAATTTGTTTTGACCGCACTCAATTTTTTCGATTTTTTGTGATTTTTTTGAATTTTAAATTTTTATACATTTTTAATGTTTTTTTTGGCCTGCACCACCTCATGATCCGAACTCTGCCATTCTCGACCCAACCTGGTCGGACTTGGCATACTTTGGCTTGCACCACCTCATGATCCGAACTCTGTCATTCTCGACCCAACCTGGTCGGACTTGGCATACTTTGGCCTGCACCACCTCATGATCCGAACTCAGCCATTCTTGACCCAACATGGTCAGACCGTGCCTTGAAGACCTGAGTACCGGATAGGGCCGGGTTCCACCCAACCTGTACGGACATGGCATTCTTAGGGCACCACCTCAGTTGTTGCTAGCCGCCTTTCCAAAAAAAATAAAATAAAAAAAATCGTAAAAATCGAGAGCGGTCAAAACAAATTGCATATTCGGAATCAGCATCAAATTCCAGGTATAGTCGATATTTTCATTCTCGCTGAGCGGCTTCGCCGCTCAGCGAGACTTAAGCCAATTTCATTAATTATAAGCTAACCCTTATTACAAACGTAAACAGGTTGGGTCGTGAGGAGGAGCCACAGTTCGGTCAATATATTCTTTAATGTTGCAACGATTTTCATAATTTTGTTGCTATAGATATTTAATATAGTCAATTTTAAGATGTTTTATATGAATGACAATGTGCTTGCAAATGCTTAGTTTTTGAGTTATTTAAGTTTGAAGTTATATACGAACGGTGCTCCTGAATGGCTTTTTTTGCGCAAAAGCAGTCATTGTTTTTGCAATAGAAACGAAAGCTAATCCCCTATTACTAACCTAAAGAGGTTGGGTTGTGAGGGGTAGCCACAGTTCTTCTAGTGAAAATTATAAAGGTTTCTAGTGACGTCCGTTTACGTCGACTCCAAGATGGCTGCCGCCATCTTCGGTACCGGGTAGCGCCATGGCGGCAGCCACCTTGGAGTTGATGTAAACGGACGTCACTAGAAACCTTTATTTATAATTTTCACTAGAACTGTGGCTATCCCTCACGACCCAACCTCTTTACGTTTGTAATAGGGGGTTAAATTCCATTGTTAATGTAATTCTGATTCGCCCAATAGCTTCCTTTGGCGCGTGGAAGCCAATTTCAAAGTCGAATAATTTTAAAATAATGCATCAGAGAGCCAAATGTCATTCATGTAAAACGCTCTTAAATGGATTTCTTTAGTGATTCTTGGAATCAAAATTATTATTTTCCGTGATTGCATCACGCTTTACTTTGACCTTGCATTGTTCTTCTATTTTAAGAAAAATTCACAAGCAACCTTGTAATTGGTTGCATGTCTACGGATCTTTTTGGTTTTAGGGCCTTTCAAATTTTGAGTTTGCTTTTTGCCAAAGTATATATTTTAGTATGAAAAACACAAAAATGATAACCATTTTGTGGAGAAACTATTGTTTTGGTCCACTTATGCAACCAGTTGCTAATATAGTTAGTATACATTACATTGCAATACGATTAGAAACACTTTTCTTTTGAATGGATTTTATTTTTTTATTTTTTCTCAACAGTATAGTAAACATATGAAGAGCAGTTTTATTATTCCTAATTGAAAACTTTATTGTCCATATTATATTATGAGATATATTAGTAAATAATTTTATTATAACACCTCTGTAGGGCGTGTAATGGTTTCATTTTATTATAATTGGAAAAGTATTGATATTTCTAAGTATCAAAGTATCGGTAACGGTATCAGCCAAAAAATGGTATCGGTATTTCACTAAATGAGATTTGAAAGAGTACTGGATAACTGGAACAAGTGTAATGAAATTCTGTTGCTTAAGGGGGCCCTCTAAGGGCCCTTTTCTCTCCAATGGTCATTTTTCATGTTTTTGTTGGAAAAGGACCCTTAGGTGGTAGACTATTTGGTCGTAAATTAGACAATAGATCCCCCCAGGGGGGGGGGGAATAAGGGGACCAAAATCTTTAATATTCGACCCCATATAAAAGAAAAAAAACGGGAAATGGAAAATTTGAGACTATACTTGTGTTAAGATATGTTCCAAGGATTCTAAAACTGTTTTTGTTTTGTTCTAGCATTAAAACTCAATGATTTCTATTCCTTTGAAATAGCAATACCAATGGACTAAAAACCAATATGTCAATTTTTTCAAAAACTAAGGCCTCAATCAAAAAAAGGTATGAAAATAATTGTGTTTTTTTTAAAGTTACATATTATAGTCAAATTTCATAATAATCAGACTGAAAATAAAAAATTTCATAATATAGGGTACCGTAACAATTACCGCCCAATTACTGACCTTCGACCTATAACACCATCTAATATCTTCCCGAATGTACGCAACTGAGCAGACTACATTTCAACATTAGCACAAAGGTTCATGTTTAGCTACGTTACTCTCAGAACCGCATCATGTGGCAAGGAATAAATGCGATAATTTTTTTATTGCGAAAGATTTGAAACTGCATAATTCTACTGTTATCGCCCAGTGTTCGCGCAAATTCTATAGTTATCGCCTGGTTATCGCCCACTGTTTTTCAAATGCCTCCTTTTGAATCGAATGCAAAATATAAGTGCGTTAAGAATGAGCGTTAGAGGAATCAATGAAAAAACTATTTGAAAAATGAAAAAATGAGTTCTGCTCATTGCTAGCCCCTTGTATTCTTCAGAAAACTCATTAAGAGCATCATTCCAATGCTTTTTTAACGGGCCATAGACGGAAACATCCAGGGGCTGCATGATGTGGCTTGCATGTGGTGGGAAGCAGAGAATGTCATTTTCTCGGCAAAAGGAAGACACAGCGATGTTCATGTGGCTTGTATGCCCGTCCTAAGGATCACAACATGGAAAGTCAGCTTATCCTTGATACTAGGAAAGAAGATGTTTGCAAGCCACTCGAAGGTACCAAGATCATAATCCCGGGGATCGAAGTCTTCCAAGTTGAACTTAGGCCGAATCCCAGGGAAAATGACGAAAGGATTGGAGAAGTCACCGGCTGCTGACACACCACCCAAAACTGTGACCTGCTCTTCTGTATCTGGGGCGAGTCTGTAGACGTTTTTAGCTCCTCTTGTAGAAATTATTTTTAGCTTTCCGTTTGTTCCTCCCAACGGGAAGCCGCTCTCGTCGAGGTTGAAAATTCTCAAGGAGTTTTCCTGGCAAAAGAAGGCAGCAGCATTTATTCCATGCTGTTCTTGAAAAAACTTTTCAAGATTCTCAAACCCCTTCCTTATTTGAGGCTCAGTGACATAGGATCCCTGATAACCCAAGTTCTCAGGTGTTCTTGGGCTTCATTCGGGGTTCCTATTTAAGAACCTGTAAATCCATGCTGTTGAGGGTTTATTTTCTTTGAATCTCCTTGTGTCATTGTAAGATACCGGATCATCCACTTCCGCTTTATCAAGAATTTCTTTCACAAGCAATGCAACATCTTTTCTTGGAATGCCATAGCCAATTTTATCCATGTTTAAAAGGTGGTTTTTCAGTATTCCTTCCTGCTCACAAGACGGTGTAGATGCAGGTCCAGGGAGGTGCTTCCAACCTGTATATCTTCCATGATATCTGTCTCTAACACTTGTTACTGGGACATTATACCTATCCGCAACTTTTCTAAAAGACAGTCCATTTTTCACAGCAGCAACTGCCTCAATGATGTTCTAATCAGGATAATTTTTGCATTTTTTATTCTCCTCTTCCATCAGAACCTGCCATCGTAAAAATGGATGAGGCTACAACCCTAATACATGAAAAATTAAGCTAACCAAACACAAAAACAAATAAAACAATACTAACATGAAAACAAGTAATAGTATAGAGTATAAGACTATTCTTAAAAAATAAATATAAGTTATGGGCGGCATTTCTGTAAGACAGCGGTATTTTTATTGGTTGTATCTAAACACCGCCCACCAATCATCGCTCAGGGCGGTTTTTAAAGAATGACAATTTTCTTTCTACAATTGCCGCCCACCAAATAATTTAGCGTTCCAATTACTCAGCGTATAATTAGTATCTTGCATCGTTTGTTCACGTTTCGATCGGTGTCTCGCCACAGGCAACATGGCGGGAAAATAGTGAATGACTGTTTAATTTTACTTTCACGCAGGCTAGTTTTGTGCACGATTCGATTCTAATGCGGTCTGATACGTAGTTGCATACAATAACTATTTTTTTTATTCTATCATAAAACTTACGTGAAATCTGAGGAGATCTCCTGAAACTGGGGTTTGTATGGTTCGTACCAGCAAGTACGTGATCACGACATTGTGATCTGAAAGAAACTAAGAGCATTTTGAATTTACACGGGCGATAGTGTGATAGTGGGCGGCAATTGTTACGGTACCCTATATGAAAAAATATATATATTTTTTTGTAGAAATTACAATTCACAGTGGGAATATCAAGTTATGCATGGAGATTATCGAAATAGAAATGAAAACAGCATTAAATTACATAAATTTTCCATTATATTACACTTCAACAAAAAATTTTGTTTATGGCCTGTACTGTGAAGTCACTTATTTTCAAAATTCAAAAGAATAGAAGGCATTGAGTTTTTATGCTTGGAAGTAAACAAAGACAGTTTTAGAATCTTCGGGACATTTCTAACAAAGGTACATTCCTATTTTTCCAATTTGTACATTCTAATTTTTTTATCATAGTTCAAATCCAAAAATTTTGGCATATTTTATACAGGGTGTTTCAAAAATACACGGCATAATTTCAGGTATGTATTTCCCACATGTAGACAATCAAAATAGTTCATTACAACATATGTCCGGAAATGCTTCATTTCCGAGTTATGGCCTTCACAACATTGAAATTCACCGGAACGTTTTTCTTTCCGCAGGTCGTTGCCGTCAAAGGACACATTAAGAGGGCACTCTGACAGATCATTCCTAGGCGAAGGTTAAATTCAGTGTTGTGTTTGGCGTTCGACTGTGTGTCATGTACACAAATCAGGAGCTGGCAGAGATGCACTTGATCTACGGTAAGGCAGACGGCAATGCTGCGCTGGCTCGTCGTTTGTACCAGGAGAGGTACCCACAGCATACAATGTCCAGATCGGAAGACATTTGTAAGTCTCCATCAGCGTCTGTGCGAGTATGGAAAATTTGACTCTCCTGGATTGGGAAGGGGACGACCAAGATCTACAACTCCAGAAGAACAGGAGGAGATTCTGGAGATTGTGAACAGAACTCCTTCTATCAGCACACGAAGGTTAGCGTTGCAAGTGAATGTTCCCCATACGACTGTCTGGAGACTGCTGAAAGAGTATCAATTGTATCCTTACCATTTGCAACGTGTACAGGCGCTGTCACCAGCAGATTACCCTGCACGAGTTAGGTACTGTCAGTGGTTCTTGCAGCAATGTGCTGCAAATCCGAACTTTCCTGCCTTAGTATTATTTACAGATGAAGCACAGTTCACACGAGATGGCATAACAAATCTCCACAATCAGCATGTATGGGCGTATGAAAACCCAAATGCAACTGTTGTATCTCATCACCAGGTGCGGTTCTCCCTCAACATGTGGGCCGGTATCATTGGTGATCGGTTAGTTGGACCCCATGTACTTGTAAACAGACTTACGGGGCAGGCGTACACAAACTTCCTGGAAAACATCATACCTGATGTTTATGACGACACTCCACTGATCGATCGTCAGCACGCTCACTTCTTGCATGACGGCGCTCCTGCACACTTCAGTCGTACGGCTCGCCGGTACTTGGATCGAAGATTTCCTGATCGATGGATAGGTAGAGGTGGCCCAATTGTTTGGCCTCCACGCTCACCTGATCTGAACCCTCTCGATTTCTACTTGTGGGGCCATTTAAAATCATTGGTTTATTCGTCTCCGGTGCCTGATTTGGAATCCCTTCGGAATCGAATTGTGGCACGCTCTGAGGACATACGCAACATTCCTGGAGTGTGGGATCGTGTTCGCAGGTCAATGAGACATCGATGTGAGGTCTGTATTCAAGCAGAAGGTGGTCATTTTGAACATCTTCTGTAATGGCAACGACCTGCGGAAAGAAAAACGTTCCGGTGAATTTCAATGTTGTGAAGGCCATAACTCGGAAATGAAGCATTTCCGGACATATGTTGTAATGAACTATTTTGATTGTCTACATGTGGGAAATACATACCTGAAATTATGCCGTGTATTTTTGAAACACCCTGTATATTGGTAAAATATTGCATATGTGTAAAAAAAGATTCAAATGCCAAATTGCTGAATGTATCTTTGTTAGATATGTTCCAAGGATTCCAAACCTGTCTTTGAATTTGTTCTAGTATAAATTAAAAACTCAATGACTTCTATTCTTTTGAAATATGTATAAAAATGACTCGAAAAACTAATATTTCAAATTTTCCAGAAAAACTTAGGCCTAAATCAAAAAAGTTCTCGAACAAAATGTTTTTCTTTCAAAAATACAAATACTGGCCAAATTTCAGACCAATCGGATCAAAACTCAGATTTGACAGAAGGACCCCCTTGAGATCCCTGACGCCCCTGTTGCTCAGGTGGTCATTTTTCATGTTTTTGTTGGAAAAGGACCCTTAGGTGGTGAACTATTCGGTCCTAAAATTTTATGGCGCTACGGACCATAGATCCCCCCCAGGAAGGGGGGGGGGGGTGAGGGGACCAAAATCTTAACTTCGAGCCCATTTCAACCATATATAAAAAGAGAACAAATGGGAAATGGAAAAAAAATCCCAGTGGAGTTTGTTAGGAATGTTCCAAGGATTCTAAAACTGTCTTTGTTTTTGTTCTAGCATCAAACAAAACTGAATGAGGAGATACATCTTGAAATATCAATACCAGTGAAATATCAATACCTAAAACCAATATGTCAACTTTTTTCAAAAATTAAGGCCTAAATCAAAAAAATGAATAGAATAAATTGTGTTTCTTTTCAGAAGTTACATATCATAGTCAAATTTCATAAGAATCAGACTGAAAAAAAAATTCATTTTTTTGAAAACAAAAAAATTCATATTTTTTGGGGGTTTGGAAATCAAAATTCACAGTGTGAATGTAAAGTTATGTATAGATATTATCGAAGTCAAATTAAAACTGCATTCAATTACATATATTGTTCATTATATTACACTTCAACAAAAAATTTCGTTTTATGCGTATACCAAACACTTCTAACTTTCAACATTCAAAATGTATCTCCTCATTCAGTTTTGATGCTAGAACAAAACCAAAGACAGTTTTAGAATCCTTGGAACATTCCTAACAAATTCAAATGAGCTATTTTTCAAGTTCAAATTTTTCGAAAAAATATGTTAGCTCTAAACCCAAAAAATTACTGTTTTTTTAGAAATGTTAATAAATTTGGAAAGAACAGAAAAAATTTGAATTTGAAAAAAGCTCACTTGAGTTTGTTAGGAATTTTCCAAGAATTCTACAACTGTCTTTGGTTTTGTTCTAGCATCAAAACTGAATGAGGAAATACATTTTGAAATATCCATAAAATATACCAAAAAACTCATTTTTCGAAAAAAAACTAAGCCCTAAATCAACAAAATGACAGGAGTTAAAAAGGTTTATTTTCGCAAAATACATATACTGGCCAATTTTCAAACGAATCGGACGAAAAAATTTGTAAAAATGGGAGGATCTCTTTAAGGAGACGATTCGAGTTTAAGAAAAAGTATGTAAGTTTTTGATGGATGTTTCTGAGATATTTGCATTAGGTGTAAAATGTTAGAACTATTTTTTTACGGTAAATATTGGGCATTTGTCAGTAATCGATTTTCCACTTTTTGGTGCCTAAACATATGGAATTAGATCAAAATAAACAAGTTTCCTTCTACGAATTTTCCGTCTTAAATGAGTATTTTACGAGTTATAGTGGTAAGTTGTCAGGGGAGCTATTTAAAAATACTTTCTTTCTCTCCTAATTTTTGAACTGAGTCTTCTTAGAAAGGAAATTCTACTGCTTTTGTTGCTCTATATGAATTTATTGATTGACATGATATTCCAGCTATTTCTGTGCCTTCAAAACTGTGGGGAAGGATTCATATCGAAAGTCAATAAATGCAAGTTTCAGAACAATGTTTTTCTTAAATTTTTTTTTTAGACTAATTTTCTTTAAATCAACTGTATTGCTTTGTAGCTCTTTTTAAGCCCTTTCAATTGATTCATTTGCTATTCCTGTAGCTTCAAAACTTTGGAAGGCGATTATGTGTTTACACAGCAAGCTAATTAGCTGAAGACTCCGCAGCTGGACTCAAAGCAAACACTAACACTCAGTTACTCCATCATAATTTATTGCTGAGTAATAGAATGTGTCGTTTGAAGACAAAAGCATTTCAAGCAAGGCCATGAATGAACTCACTTTCTATTCCCGTAGAGGAACACTCAAAACTGACTCGTAATAAGGGGGGGGGGGGAAAGAGGAGGTCACCCATCCATTGGCACTCCCCAAGATCACGCTAGTGCGGGTCGTCTACCCCGTCTAGGAGACGAACCAATGGAGGTACTTGAGAGCCAATTATATCTTTTTTTGATGCCTAAAAAAACTCTGAGTTCATAAACCAAAAACCTACCATTATGCTGAAGTTGACCTGAACTGTGCCCTTGAGGATGGGCATAAGAGTATGAAAGAACTTGAAAATTACAGAGCAATTGCCCTGGCTGATAGTGCATGTAAGTTTTTGTGGTATTTTGAATGATAGAATGAAATATTTAGTTGAAGAACCAGGAGTCCTGGGAGAAGAACAGAATGGCTTGAGACAAGAGAGATGAGGGGAGGATAATCTATTTGTAGTGAGTGAAATAATTGAGTAAATGAGGAAGGTTGATGAAATATGTTTATCATTTCTGGATATTGAAAAGGCATATGACAGGTTGTATTAGTTTAGGCTGTTTGAAATTATGAGAAATGTTGGTTTTAGTGGAATGATAGTACACTTATAAAGTCCGTATGAGAACACAAGTGTTATCTATGGGTAAGAAAATTTGAAAAATTAGGCAAGTGAGGAGTGAGACGGAGCTGTACTCTGTCTCCACTGTTGTTTGGATTGTACACAGAAGAATTGGCAGTTCGACTGAGAATGAGTGGCTAAAGACTGAAAGTTGGTAAAGAGAAACTGAGTTCTTTGTTGTATGCTGATGATGTGGTTGTGATTAGTGAAGCTGGGCATGAACTACAAAGGATGCTTGACATTATGAATAGATATAATACAGATTTCAAGATATAGTGCTGATAAAAGGGTCAATATTGATTTTACTGTTGTTGATCATTTTGATAATTTCATTGACAAATTTAGGTAATGGGAGTTATTTTACGACTTTTTACAAGCAGGGTATTGTGCTTGTAAATGCTTAGTTTTTGAGATATAGCATGAATAACGTTCAGGTAATAGTAGCATTAATAGCAGTTTTGATATGGCTTTTTTGGGTAAAGAGGATACGGAACACGTACAGTGATTTTGGCGAGAACCATCGATGTTGGTATGGCTAAGTTAAGTTATTTTAGGTTTACTTAGGTTGGTTTATTTAACTAATCTAACTTTACCTAACCTTATCGATTGTTATGTTAATACCGTATTTCAGCTTATTTGTGTGTCAGTTTGTTCAATTTTATATACCACAGTCCCATAACTTCAAAGTTAAATATCTCAAAAAGTAAGCATTGTTGAGATAAATGTCAGTCATGTAAAATGACTTGAAATGTTTCCTATTATCTTAATGGGCGGAAATTTTTTTTTATATAATTTATATACCAGTATAACAGTAAGGAATTGTAAATTTTGACAACTTTATTTTTGGAATTTTGGGAATTTAAAAAAAATTTGACTTTATTTTCATTTTTTTATGTCGTGTAATTTTCAAAATAATAGATGTATCAAAAATTTATATTCCTTTTGGATACACCTTGCTAAGCCCTATCGAATGGTATATAAACCATTCTTGTACCCCTAAAATTGTGGGAGAAGATACATTTAAAAACAAATTATCAAGTTTCCCTAAAATACGTGTTTTCACAAAAAAAAATTTTTTATTCTTATCTTCTGAACTAGGGGTTTTCTACAATGAACTCTTGAGCTTTTGTAGCTCTTTTTAAGCCCTTATGATTGATTTAATATACATTGCTGTAGCTCTGGAACTCTAGAAAATAATCTACATCAAAAGTAAATACATGTAATTCTTCAAAACCCCCACCTTTTTGAACATTTTTTCTTTTTTTGATCAAAATGAGTTTTTTTTTTCAAGTCAACTCCTCTGCTTTGCAGCTCTTTTCAAGCCCTTTGGATTGGTGCGCTCGCCATAGCCGTATCTATGATACCGCGGCTGTCATCGAGCTATGAATGAAAGCGTGTGTACACAGAACAGCTATATTCTTGAATTGTCAAAAATTATCAAAACTTTTTACTCAGCGTTAGAAAGTTTTGTTTGAATATAAAAGCACTTTGAGTAGCCCATGAACGAACTCTATTGCCATTGCCGCAAAAAAACGCGCTCAATTGACCCCCATTAATGAGGGGTGGGAGGGGTCAAGGTCACGTTACCCCCATCACTTTCCCCCCTCTGGGTGACGTACCATTCGGAGTAGACGCAAGCAAAAAGAACCAATGGAAGTGCAAGAAACTCCTCTATAAGATGCATATAAAAACAGATATTTGACACTTCTCCCGATTTCCACCCAGACCATCCCCTTAAGTAGTGTGGCCAGATGCAGAGCAAGCAAACAAGTATGAATGTGTGAGAGGAATGTGGAAGTATATTGCTGTACCTAGTGTCATGTATGGTATGAGTGCACTAGCCTGGAATGAAAGTGACCTTGAAAAACTGGATGTGATACAGAATAAGGTAGGACGTTTAGCATTGGGTGCTCCAAAATAGACAGATGTATTATGCTATTAAATAAAGGTGATCTAGTGTGGGGCCTATTTTCAGAACGAATGATGAAAGCTGTTTTCAATTATATGGTGAGAATTGAGAGAATGCCAAAGAGCAGGTGGGTAAAGCAAATTTTTGAATGGAATTCAAGTGTATGCCAATGGGAAAAATATGTTCAGGCCTATGAGTAAACTAAGTATGCAAAAGATAACTCATGTTAGTAGAATTGGGATACCTATGGATGACTGGCTTTTAACACGTTAAGTGCAGCGTGACCCACCGGTGGTCATTTAGGTCATTTTCATAATGCTGCTGGCCGACCAGCAGTCACTGACTCAATTTTTATAAATACTAAATGAAAGTGAAATGAAGTCATGATCCAGTCAATGTTTGCTATTTTCAAAATTTCCTACTACAATTGACTTCAAATTCGAGCTGGAAATTGAACTTTAGTTTAACCCGCCGCACTTAACGTGTTAATGAACGTTGGAGTTAAAGGAAAAGAGTGGGACTGCAAGAGGTGGAAAAACGAGATTGAGAGGCAAGTAAATGAACAAGTGGATGCTCAGCATGACACGAAAGCCTACACTAACCTGGTATATGAGAAAAAATGTGCCCAAGTGTGAGTTCTTCTATGATAGTTTTGCAAGCCAACTCTTGTTTGCTGTGAGGTGTAAGGCATTGAGTGTGAATAGATGCACATGCATGTGGAATGAGAATAATAATAGAATGTCGGCAGTGAGATAAGGGAGTGGAGGAAACTATTGAACATTTTGTGCTGGAATGTAGTTGGTATGAGCAAGAGAGGGAGAGTTTTTGAATGTGGTGCTTGTAGGGGCCCTCCGCTAAAATTTGAGTTTTGATCCGATTGGTCTGAAATTTTGCCAGTATAAGTATTTTTGAAAGAAAAACATATTTTATATGTGTAACTTTTTTATTTAGGCCTTAGTTTTTTTGAAAAATTTTAAATATTAGTTTTTCAGTTATTTTTATACACATTTCAAAAAGATAGAAGTCAAAAAGTTTTCATGCAAGAACAAATTCAAAGACAGCTTTGAAATCCTTGTATTTCAATTTTGTATTTCAATTTTTTTATATATGTATATGCAATATTTTACCACTATATAAAATATACAAAATTTTTGGTTTTGAACTGTGATAAAAAAATTAAAATGTATAAATTGGAAAAATCAGTGCATCAGTTTGTTAGAAATGTTCCAAGGATTCTAAAACTGTCTATGTTTTCCTCCTAGCATAAAATCTTTTTGACTTCTATCTTTCTGAATGTTGAAAGTTAAGAGTTGTTGGATATAAGCCGTAAACAAAATTTTTTGTTTAAGTGTAATATAGTGGACAAATATGTAATTGAATTCTGTTTTCATTTTTATTTTGATAATCTCCCTGCATAACTTCATGTTCACACTGTGAATTGTAATTTACAAAAAAATAAAAATAAAAAAATTTTATTTAAATAAAAATTATGAAATTTATATTTTTAGTCTGATTCTTATGAAATTTGACTATTATATGTAACTTTTGAAAAGAAACATAATTTCTTCTATTTATTTGCTTGGTTCAGGCCTTAGTTTTTGTAGTTTTTGACAAAATTGGACATATTGATATTTCAAATGAATAGAACTCATTGGGTTTTTGTGCTAGAACATTACCAAAGACAGTTTTAGAATTCTTGAAGCATTGTAAACAAAGTTACGGTTTCAAATTTTTCCATTACTCCTATTGTTTTGTTTATATATGGAGTCGAAATGAGATAGAAAATTCAGGATTTTTAGTCCCCTTACTCCCCCCTGGGGGGGATCTAGTGTCCGTAGTGCCATGAAATTTTAGGACCGAATAGTCCGCCACCTAAGGTCCTTTTCCACCAACAAAACAAAAAAAAGGCTCACCAGACCAATAGGGGCTTGGCAAGGCCCCAGAGGGCCCCCTTAAGCAGTATGGAAAGAATGAGTGGTTTACCAGATGTGCTGAAGATGATTGTGGTATGAGCTGTCTTGCAGGATTGGTTCAGGAGTGTAATTTGACTATAATTGATGCTATAAAAAGTTTTCTTGTACGTGCCTGCTGTAAGAGACAATGACTGGTATGAGCTAGTCATATAGAGTGGGCTGTAGTGACTCACCATGCCTGAGGGTGGTTTTTTGACGGACTGGTTATCCCAGTGATGCCGCCTAAGGGGAAACTTGTGACAAGGATAAGTTAATGCTGAGTAGTTTATTGGAAAAATCTGGTACAAAGGCACTAAATTCTTAGTGTGAACATGGTAAAGGGAAGTCTAGGCTGTTACAAAGGCCCGACACTGTTGGCCCTTACTTTCAGTTTCTGTTTCTCATTTCTTATGTGAACGCTAAAAATATATAGCACCTTGTAAAAAATTTTATGATGTATATGTTTTGAATATTATGTTTGATATGGGAAATGTCTTAGGATGTGGAAAAAATCTTATATATGTTGAGAGGAGAGTTATTTATTCATTGGCATGTTTTCTGTGTTCAACTGGTTGATTGAAAACTATAGAATGTTGTACAATAGCATAAAAAAATTAATCTGCTTGATGATATTCAAATTGATAACATTATAGGTACAGTTTCTGTTCAACAATGAGAATTTGATAAGTGATTAATTCTCTAAGTTGAGATGTAGAGTGATGTTTAAATATTTTCATTGTAAGGGTTGAAATTTTTTCTTTCTGATATACCAAAAGGGATGTTAGAAAATTGTTGCGGCTTTTTGCCAGTATTGAATTTCAACAGTTCAAGATCATCATCGCTACTAGGTTAGCTTCATCCAAAAGTTCTCTGGTCCGACCGTCTTCCAGATGAGTAGGTCAGAGACTAAGAGGCCCCAGCAAGGCCTCACCCCAATCAAGAAAAATAGGGGAAAGAGTGCTTTAAACTTGCGCTCATGCAGGATGACACAGATAGTGGATAATCAACATGATTAGGTTTAAGATGTTGCTGTACGCATGAACACTGAATGTATTGAAGCTGCATGTCTGAACTACATATTTAATTAAACATTCTAAACATTCATTTTCTTTCTAGATCTTAAATTGATTTTAGTACACAATCAAAATGTTCAGGAGAGTCATCCTGTTGTATCTGTGCAAGGAAACTGTAGGGCATTACAACAGGTTAATTATTGCAGGCCCTTGTATGAAGTTGTGTTATGAAAGCTCCTGGCATGGTGAAGCAGTAATGTTCTTTGCATGGAGTCTAATTGTGACCAAATACTATGTTCTTCAAAATCCCAGGTTATGATATAGAATTAAAATTTATTTGTAAATTAACCTAGGAAGTTTTGGCATAACAGTTGTACAAATCTGATTCAAATATCATAATTGTAATCCTGATGCTTAAATATTTGTCTAAAAATGATCTTTTTTAACTAGTTGTAATTGAACCATGATCAAGTTGTACAATTAAACAGTACAATTAGTACAATTAAACTTGTAACATCTTATTAATGTTAAGAATGTCTTTAAAAAAATTAATTTTATCCTAGAACTCATAAATTATTGAATGCAGGCAAAGTAAAGTATAAAAATTCTCAGCATTTTATTTACTGTTCAAATTCTAAATCTGCTTTCAAATTTCCTTATAGACCAAGCAATAGATTTGTAGTTAGATTTTTTTATCCTGTGCTACAGAGACTGGCACTCCAGGATAATATTGTTAGCTTACCTTGCTGCCAATGGGCCTTTAAGATTTCTAGCTTCTAAGCCCTATACATCCTTCATGCTCATTATGTCTTGTATCCTATGTGGAGAGGAGAGCATTGTGTGTGTTTGCATGTACTTGGTGCATAAGCTCCTATTTTTTGCACTCTATGATAAACGTTGCTTTTCTACACATTCCCAATTGCAGTTTATCTATTTAGAGAGAATGAAACTAAAATATAATAATCCATTTTCAAGAAGTAACTGAATTATCAAACCTCAAATCCTGATTTCTTGTGATTTGAAGTACTATTAAATTATCAATTAGTTTACAATACTTTGCATACCTTTCTTAATGACTCCTCATTCAGTAAAATGTTTTTAAAGGAACAATGAAAATTCATTGTCCATTTTACCACATTTTACTGAATGACTTACTGAGGATGGAGCTGGTCTCTGAAAGGTTTTATGGAGTGAATAGATTCCTTGTAGATATTTTATTCGAAGACCTAGTACAGTTCTAATAAATATGATTTCAATATTAACAGCATTCTTTGTTTTTAAGTTTCTAAAGACAATTTGATTAAAGAAAAATAACTTTCCTGATATTTACATCCATGTTTTTTAGTCATGATGATTTTTAAATGTTTTAGAAAACAATTTTTTGTTCCATAAAATATAATAATAGCCATGTTTTCTTAGTCATGATTTTTCTGTAAAAAAGTTTAAAAAAAAAACAGCATTGGATTTTTTAGGTCATATAAAATATATTAATATCCATATTTTTTAGTCATAGTTTTTATAAATAACATGTTTTTTTTAAAAAAACATGGTTTTTTAGTCACATCTCTATCAATGACCATAAGTAAAGATATGTTATTATAACATACCATTTCGGGAGTTGAAGGTCATTCATATGTATTATAAAATAAATGAAATATCAAAACATGAAATGGCAGAAAATGAAAAATTTCATAAAACCATAGAAAACCATCAATTAAGAAGTATGCTGTTTTATTTTGTAATCTGACATGAAAACAAATAATGTAATGTGGTTATTTTGAGACAAAATATTAGAAAAAACAAAAATATCCACGTTTTTTTGGCCATGGCTTTTTTTTTTTAAAAAACGTGTTTTTCTTAGAAAAACAGCATGGTTTTTTTTAGTCACATCTCTAGTCATTAGCCATTTTATTATGTACCTAATATGGGTGCTGCTTATCTTAGAGAATTATAGACTGCTAATCACATTTTCCCCATTTTATGTGCAACTTTGGTTATATCAAATCGACAGGAGAGTGTAATTGACTTTAGTCTCTCAAGATAATAAATTTACCAAAAGAAATTTAGAGACACAAAAATGAAAAGAAAGAAGAGCTTAACATCTACATCTCAAGAAGACCTATCTTCACATGAGATAAATGTCCAACTTGAGTTACGAAAAAGGCTTCAACAAGTTCCACCTGTTGAATATCTTGGAGGTAAGATTATGTATTTTTTATTTAAGTCTCCAAGTTTTGAAGTATGAATACTACTTGATTAAATTCTATAAAACCATTTTTTGATGGTATTGGGTAACAACAATACTGATGCTCTAGAAACTGGAAAATTGACTAAAGAAAAATTCATCTTGTTTCCTCAGTATTCTTGTCAATACTGGTCACTAGCAAATTTTATTTCAGCATGCATGTGTTAAGCCTCAAATACTGCTAGATTGTATTAAACTTTTAATTTTAGGTTTAAATTTGTAGTTCAGTTGATACACCTTCATGCAGTTATAATAATATAAATTTAACTTCATGACAATGTGTGGAGTGGAAATAACAAATCGTTTAGGATGTGTAGATCTTAGAAAACTTATCTCTAAATTCTGCATTCAAAATTGGAGGTGTTTTTTGTATCAAAGTGTAATGGTCTGGAAATATGATAGGGCTGTCAGCCTGTTTTAGTGTTGAATTGCTACTTTCAAATTATATGGACAACCTGTGGCCTCAAAATAACCTCATATGTTGCTTGTGTGCCCTTTTGTTCCATTGCGGAAAATGTACGTCTTCATTTGAATTGAGATTATTACTCTTTTGCCTGTGCATTCCTTTCATTGTTGGGTTAACAAATAACAATGACTGCTTAAACTGAAATTCAACATTCGATGTGGATTAGAATTAATTTTGTTGGTCAATTTTTAAAAAACCAACATTAACTAGATCATGCCTTCATTTAGTTTTCATTAAGTATTTATAAAAATTGAGTTTGTGATTACTGGTGGGTCAGCAGCACTATGAAAATCCTCTGTTACCACCAGTGGGTCACATCACAGTTGAAGAGTTGAAAAAAGCATTTGGTGATATATTGTTTATGTGTTAAAACTTAGTTACTCTTTTCAGATTTGGTTGAATCTTTGTACCCACAACAATTGAATACTGTCCAAGAGTTGATCAGGAGAGCATTGCAATTTGGTGAGAGCAACTCGGCTTTGATTGTGGGATCAAGAGGAGTTGGAAAAACTACAGTAAGTTTAGTGCTGAATGAAAATTAAAAGAAGTATATGCTTTGTATGATCATTTTGTTGCATGTACTGTAGAAAGCTACTGAAATAAAAACTTTGATTCTATGTAGATTGAGCATATGTCCTGCCAGTCATCTAACCTAATAATTCCCGTTGTGTGTTTATATATTTGTTTGGTGTCTGCTTCTTAACATGTTAACTGCAATGGGTTAAACTGAAGTTCAATATTCAATTCAAATTTGAAGTTAATTGTGGTAATCAACTCTGTAAATAGAAAATATTAACTGGATCAGGCCTTCATTTAGATTTCAAAAAGTATTAATAAAAAACGAGTTAGTGACTGCAGGTGGGTCAGCAGCACAATGAAAATCACCTAAGTGACCACCGGTGGGTCCCTTCGCAGGAAACGTGTTGAGAAACATGATATATATTTATTTCCTTTGTATCCGTTACGCTTTTGCCTGAGTTTGCGGTTTCATGGATACCAAATTCCTCAGTGTAACATCAAAAGATCACCTTTACGTGCATGATATGTTTAACATTTTATCAGGAAAGGTTAAGGACATCGTCTGGGTAGAAATCGGGATAAGTGTTGATTTTCTGTTTTTATATGCATCTTATAGAGGATTTTCTTGCGCTTCCATTGGTACTTTCTGCTTACGTCTACTCCGAATGGTACGCGTACCAAAGGGGTGAAAGCGAGGGGGGTGGCGTTACCTTGAATCCTCCCCCCCTCATTATTGGGTGTCTATTGAGCGTGTTTCTCTGCGGGAATGGCAATAGAGCAGAGAAAATGGCAATCCCTTAATTCATGCTAAATGGTACATTCCTCTTTTAATTCTTAAGAATACCCTTAGAACTAATAAATGAGGCCTGTACTAACTTATAATCTATTTTGCTTTAATCTGCAAGCTCTTTTGTTAATTCTTCAAATGAATTCTTTGAAAAATGAGTCATTTATGATGTCTATTTACATTTTTTCTGGTTGCCAAGAAAAGCGAATCCCTGTATACTCGATAAGTAGCTCTTAATAGGGCAGTCCTGGCTTGTAGTGAGCTCAGAAATGATCAGTTGCTGTTGCATGATGTTTGAAGCAAGGAAACTGCTGTTTCAGAAATTGAGCCTCTTCTATAAGTTGAATTTTGTACGGTACTGGAAACTAAGCAGTATTTAATATGAAAACACACTTGGAATGCATTTATGGGTCCAATAACCCCTCCAAGGGCATAGAATAGGCAATAGGTTTAACTTAGTTATGTGTCTCTGCCCTATGCTGTGGCATGTGGCATTTTGAGGGAAATTACTGTTAGGTTACCTCAACTATAGAAAGACTTTTGGGACTATTATTTTTTGTGCCCCTTTTGCTTACTGTGGTTCACATGCATTTGCTGTCTCTTGTTTATCATTTCCAATTCTTCCTTCTCAACCTGCTGTTTCTATGCACAAAATATCCTGTTTGAAAAGACACTTTGTGTACAGATTCCCCATTTTCTACAGTCAATTAAATATTCCCTCCTCTTGCTCTCTTGATATCACCTGTATTATTTGTAAGAAGTCATGAATTAATATAATGAAAATTGATATGCTTCAATGTGAGTGCTACAGAACATTATTTTCAGTGATATATTTGCATTTTGTTGAGCAACTCTAGTTTGCAAGGATTTCATGCAAGATGAGTGAATGAAATAATTATGTAGGACCTTACAATCTTGGGAGATATTGAGAATATCTGTGATATGTTATTTTATTTACCTTTGGACTACTAGTAACCATATAGTTTCCATAGCTAATGACCTATACTGCTGAAAAGAGTTGCATTCCTGGTTGTTTCATTTATTGTTGTAATTATTTTCTTCTTTCTGAGTTTTTTGCACATTTACTCAAAAATGCACTCAACTTTTACTTTCTTGTGTTATCTTTCATTCTAACTGTATTTTGTATTCTGTTGCAGAAATGGCCCTATTATACATCTGGGAGTGTACCTAAAATTTATTTGCATAAAATGTGTAAAAGTACCAAATCACTTTAACAATTTTTGAAATTTAAATTACATTTAAGTAAAAAGTAAACCAAAACTTACCATTGCTACTTTCAATATTTTCTCATTTATTTAGAAGAAGGGTCTTTTTGTCAGCATTTTTATGCTTGTCTCACAAGTGCATGTAGAAAATTTGAACCTTGTGTTTTTTTATGAGAATATGATTATATCACATGGCCGTTGTGGTATAGTTAAATATTTTATTCTTTCCCCAATGAATTGAACTTTCGTCTGTGATTTTGCTGTTGCGATGTTTATATCACATACTAGTAAGTGGTTTATATTTAGTGTGCCAAAAAGTGTTGCTTGTGTGTTGTGTTATTTTAAAATGTGATTGGTATGGAGCTTAACAGAGTGTTCAGTGTGAATGATAGTCTTAGTATAATGCTTAATTAATTACTTTCATAGTTCAAATATCTATAAAAAAATTTTCACCAATTACTGCAACTTTACCTGATGTGTTGTGAAAATGCAATCCCTCCAGGGGATACAACGGTTTTATCTATGGGAATTAAAACTCCTAGGGAGAAAATGTGTGAGGGCCCAAGCTGAGAGTTATCTAGGCCTTCTTATTGTTTAAATAAAATGTTTTTGTCATAAGGACCACCTTTTTTGGTTCACTGTTCTATTATGGTTCACTGCTGTCAACTTTTATCTTGTTTCGTGAACTTCTTTCTCAACTTAATGTTTCTACGAGTATGTTTCTTCTTTGTAGATTCTGCATTCCCTTATCTCCATACTAAATGGTGCCTCCTTTTCTTCAAAATGCTCTTCTTTTTTTAGCGGTTAGTGAGGCTTGAACTAACATCAATCTGTGAAAATACAAACTAGTATAACCTGAAAACATGTGCCAGTCTGAAGTTTTCCATGCTATCCAGATAGTGAAGGCATTAATCTTTACCTTGTTGTGCAGTTGTTAAGAGTGGCTTTGGCACAGTACTGCTCCTCCCCAGACACGGATGGAGGCAATTTGGCGCTCAACTCAAAAGGCAGTGATGGAGTGCTTGTGCGTTTGCATGGGCTCGTGCACACAGATGACAGACTTGCTCTTCGTGAAATAACGCGGCAGCTCAAGCTAGAACAAGCGACTGCTACAAAGCAATTTGGCTCCTTTGCTGGTGAGGAGTACTTGAATTTATAATACTGCCAATTGTTGGTGTAGTTCCCCCTTCTCCTGTGTAATAAATACAACTATTGTGTTATAAGAATCTGTGCTTTATTGTTGGCCTTCCTTTTGTTGAAAAAGAAAATAAATCTGGTTTTGTTTTCTTATGAATTTGAGCTCATTCAGTGTTTTTTAATTGTGTGGAGTGGACTAACTAATTTGTGGAGGGGATGGGAGAGTAAGCCGAGTGTCAGATAGAATGAGAGTGAAGTTATTGCTGTAAAAGTGTTGATTGGAAAGAGGTCTTCTTAGATTTACGAAGGCGAAAATTGGGTAGAAGTTGAAATATTGGGTATTGATGAGTGTTTGAAGTTAGGAGTAAGATCACAGATAGGGAGAAGTTTTAGGAGTGCCTGGAAAACTATGGAGAAAGTATGAGTTTAATATTCTGGTGATGAAAAACCTAAGTGCCAAACTAGGACGTAGAGGGTGTGGTAGGTTAGAATAACTAGGTTTTAATGATACAGAGAAATTGATCGATGTGTGTGTCGCATGAAAGATGGTGATAAAGCAATAGCTTTTTTGAGAAGGGATATTAATGTGGGCTGGACTGGTCAGAGAAACAGTAGCTGTAGAAATGGTGCCAAAAGACAGATTTGATTGATTGAGGAGTGGACAGAAGGTTGTTAGAGTTCTTGTGAGAATTAAACATACATTTGATCTCTATTTTGTGAGGGGTGAAAATAAAGTCGAGTGCCTTTGAAAAAATTAACTAATGGAAGAAAGATTGTGTAAGAGTTTTAAGATATTTGTGAAATTTCTCAACTACCTAACCAGGTTCTTGAAAAAAATATGAAAGCATGAAAAATGAACTGTTTGAGGCAATGAACTGAAGCTGTTTAGAGAGAGTGTGTTGGAATGCCAAAAGGTGGTATGATGGGTTGGGGGATGTTGAAAGAGGCTGGAAGTGAGAAAAGCAATGAATGAAAAATGCTTATGAGTTAGGGCTACAGAACAATATTAGAGAAATGCGCAAGAAGTACCACTTGAAGAGAAATGTTTTGGAGGTATTTGTTCTGTTTTCCAGGGAACTGTTACTCCGTTGTTCCTGAGGGTCAGGGGGAGTATTGGCCTCAAACTGCCTGCACTATAGCAGGAGATAAACTATAAACTATTTTTTATTAATTATTTTATCTGTGGGAAGTAGCGCTTGTATGAGGAATGGGAGGGTAATGTGAGGTATAGAGGTGAGAGTTTGGTAGGCCTTTTTGTTGCAAAAAAATAAGTCTTTTGTTTTGTAAAGGGCAATATTTTTTCATTTCACTGCTGTCGAGTTTTTTCACCACCTGTTTCTTTCTTCTTCAACTTTTATCTAGGTTCATGAACTGCCTCCCTAACTTACTGTATTTATGCGCAGGGGGTCTTGTGTGGGAGTACATCTTGTACTTAGATTTTGCATCTCTTAGCTCCATACTTAATGAAACCTTCATTCTTTCTCTCTTTGGGAGCTCCTTAGGGGGAGACAACTATTGTATCTATAGGAACTGGTGCTCCCTGGGGGAAATGTGTCAGGGCCCAAGCTGAGAGTTAGGTAGGCCTTCTTTTTGTTGAAATAAAATATTTTTGTTATGTTATGGGCCACCTTTTTTTGGTTCACTGCTGTCCTGTTTTTTTCAGCACCTACTACTTTCTTCTTCAACTTGGATCTTGTTTCATGGATTTCTTTCTCATCTTACTGTTTCTATGCTCTTTCTGCGTAGATTCCACGTTCCCTTAACTCCATACTAAATGGTGCTTTCTTCCTTCCTGTCTTTGGATCTCATTTGTTGAGGATAGGGAGGCATAAACTAACCAATAATCTAATCTAATCCTCTCCTGGGAAAACCTTTGTTGCTGTTAGGGAGGCTTAAATTAACATATCTTGTAATAATGTGGTGAGCTAAATTAAACCCCTAATTATGCCGCTTTCTCGTGTATTACTTCTCCTGTATCCCGTATTATTCTCCTGTCTCCTGTATTACTTCTGAATATTTTGGTTGATTTGGGCTCTGTATAGTTGGCGAAACCTACACACTGCGTGACCAACCCAAGTAGTACTGGTGCCTTGCTGCCCACACGCAACTTCAGTTTTGAAATTCCAAAATGCCCAAGGTGGTATCTCAGGGCCAGTGTTATTGCCTCGTTCACATTCAGAGTGGAATTGTGCTTAATTCAAATGAGTCCAACAACTCTTGAAATTAGTGTTGACTTAACTTTGGACTCCATGGAATTCGGATTTAAATTTCAACTCATCTTCGACCTTGTTTGGTATGGAAGGTAAATTTTCCTTACATGTTGATCATAACTGTTGAATTTTTCAGAGAACTTGTCATTCCTGCTGGCATGCCTGAAGGAAGGCGGCAGAGAGAGCTCCAAGTGCGTTGTGTTCGTGCTGGACGAATTCGACCTGTTCTGCCACCACAGGAACCAAACTCTGCTTTATAATCTCTTTGATATTGCGCAGTCTGCACAGGTACACCTTTGTGATATTGATAAAGTTTTTGCAATAACTTTTCATAACACCTTACTTTTGGAGAAATGGCCTTAGTTAATATCAAGTGTGTGTGAGATTTAATCCTTATGATTGAATGTAACATTTAATTATCTTTTTAAAGTAGTGAGCTCGATCTAGTCTTGTATACGGTGCCCAAATTGCTACTTTCTGGAATCATGAGTTCGTTTGTTTTGTTCACTGATAGTTTGTTTTTGACGAATTTGAAACAAGCCTGATGATATCTACACCCCCGTGTATGAGTTAAAAGTTCAAAAGCAAGAGCCAAAAAACTTTCATTCACACCTGATAACAACACCTGTGATGCAAGA
This sequence comes from Morinoia aosen, assembly GCA_030386875.1. NCBI lineage: Eukaryota > Metazoa > Arthropoda > Malacostraca > Amphipoda > Talitridae > Morinoia > Morinoia aosen. The sequence continues at coordinate 74,843,829 of CM059572.1, read as the reverse complement.
AAACTTATAACCCTCTTTTATTGCAGTTATTTGCTTCTTTCCCTATGACAACCTATTGATCTCGAGTGGTAATAGATGGCGCTTTATTTTTCTGTTCTTACATGAGCACCAGGTATAACCTGCTTAGTTGTATGATATGTCTCTGGTGTATGACTTGAAAATTGGTATCTTGGGCTATAGCGATGTTCATTGTCAAGGAAGAAAATCACTTGGTCTGTGGCAAAGGTACAAAGCAATACAATTATGAAATGAAGTCTTATTTGTATAACAGTTATCGCACTATCAAAATGACAGAATATTATGAATTCAACATCTTTCAATTTTTTTTTGAAAAAAGGAAGGCTGCTTTTGTACAGATAGGGGTAGACCTTTCAATTAATCTTGCTTTGTACAGCGCAAAAATAAGTCGCAAATGGCTCTATCAAAAATGATAGGGATGTTCTGGAATAGACTAGTCACATCACACAGCTAAACATGAATCACGTAAACAACTAAGGTGGATGTTGAAGGACGAAAATAGTTTGAATGTTTTCAAGAACTTCATTGATTTTAATGTGAGACACCAAACAGCCGAGACTCCGATATCTAGCAAAAATCAGCTGATGTGCTATTCAACAATCAGCAGTGGTTCTGCTGATCACAATTCTAACGGCATACCCCTGGCAGAATCCCGTCTGCATAGTGGGCTTGACGTGCCGCCTCGACGTCGTGGAGCTGCTGGAGAAACGCGTCAGAAGCCGCTTCTCACACCGCCAAGTGCACGTGCCGCCCCTGTCTCTGGAGCGCTACTGTGATCTGGCAAAGCGGCTCCTCACGCTTCAGGGCAACCAGGTGATGGATGAGCTCATCTCATGCTTTATTGTGCTTGTGTATGTCACAGCACTGAGTTAGTTCAGTACTTTTTTATGCTTTTGGGCACTTAGGTGTGGAGCTAGTTAGATTCTTTAATGTCCTTGTGAGTGCCAATGAATAGAAGTAATAAAGGACGTTTACATACGTGAGAAGTATATTTAGTGCTGTTATATCTACCCCTATAAATGGTAAGGTACAGAGCTTGTTGAGTACTTATTTGTACATGCTTAGAGGTGCTGAGATATTGAGCTTATCAAATGGCATACGATACATCAGAGGCCCATAGACTCGGGACTAATTTCATTGGTTTTTCCTGTTTGCTATGGCAGAGGCGCCAAGCTAACTTAATACGTCTTAATTAGTAAAAATAAGTTGTATCAAGTGTTCTAGCTGCTGTTACTGGAGCGTCTATGCCTGATTTGTAAAATGATGACCTGTGCTGAACGATCTGGTATACACACCTCAGAATCGGTCTTTTTTGCTTTTTCATTAATTTGTAAGTTGAAATGATCATTGCTGTAAATGTGTAACGTACGAGTTTCTGCGAATTTTGCATTCTTCTCGAGAAAAGTCTTTAGCAAGTTCAGGCGAATGAATTTGGTTGATCCGTTAAACTGGGATACTGAAAAAAAATTTGTGTGCTTTTCATTGTATATTCAAAACTGTTACCTGCTCCCCAATTTTGATGTTTCAATCAATTAATGACTCTTATTTTATCACCTAAATACCATGAGCGAGTGTTCTTTTTTTATTCTTCATTTCTTCTGTACAGTTGATGTGACGGCTATCTGCGCTAATTGAAACTGCAGGTGCGGAATTTCTCTGCCTGCAGAATGTGACCCGGTTTATACTTTTCAGAAACGAATATTTTTGTTTGTTATGAAGGAAAACCTGTCATTTTATATGCTACCTTATTTACAGTTGAAGATCTTTAGTTCTATTTTAAGGTATTCGACCATTATATGATACTGAAAACAGAGAAATTTAAAAAATTGAATTTTTTCGCTCAAAAGATTACCACAGATAGAATATACCCTGTAAGTATTAAAGCTGTACACGCACGCACTCCTCCGCACTGGACCAAACCCAGGACTTTTCAAGGTTCAAAATATTTATCAACTTGGGCTTTCATGAGCTCCCCTGAACACTTCAGTTTGTTGGTGCTTGAAAGCCTACTCCTCCGTCACTTTTTAACGTAGAGAGACGGGGCTACGCTCATTCAAAAGAGGAATAGCAGCTCTAAAATCTTCTGGTAGTGCTTTTACATACGTAAATTAGAAAACTAATGATAGCTGAAGAAATTAGAAAAAATTGGAAGAATAGCAGTTTTTGCCAGATTTTTTTTTATATTCAAATATAACTTCTACACTACAATATCCATACTAAAACCATGTTGTAGAATTTTAAAGTATGCTTTTCTCATTCAAATGAGCGCTGTATCGTCTCTGTAGATCAAAATTTTTCGGACAAATAGTGTTCTGCATTCACCCCTAAAATGAAAGTTTTCTCTTAGCTGGGTCGTTTTTTATGCGTCAAAGAATTTTCATAGGGGAACTTTGATTTATTTTGGCGTCAACTAAACAAAATTTCATTCCTATCTGATGATTAGTATGCAAGATAGCTCTGAGGGTAGACGATTCTCTTAATAGCTTATTGTTAGTATTTTTAAGCAATTCATGGGACTGGTTTCAACCAATTTCAGCCTCGGGAGAAAGTTATACCCAAATTTAGACTTGAATGGATTGAAAGCAATGTAATTTTCAGATGCCGGTATGCGAGTGGAACAAGAAAATGGTAAAAGCTTTGGCTGAAGAGGAGTCTGAGGAGGCCTTGAAACAGCTGCACGACTTATCTGCTGATTTGGCTACTCTCAAGCAACTTCTGGTGAGATCGATAGGGTCCAACTTGGCGTTACTAATGAATTATTGATTGGGTGCCTTGTTCAATACCCACAAATTGAATGCCGTGTTTATACCTCGGTCTGAACAAGTTCTTTAAGGGGATCATCCAGGCCCCTGCCAGTCCCCTGTCGCTCCGATGAGCATTTTTCATGTTTTTGTTGAAAAAGGACCCTTAGGTGGTGGACTATTCGGTCCTCAAATTTTATGGCGCTACGGACAATAGAACCCCTTTTAGTCCTCTTACATCCCCTCCTCCCCTTCGGGGGGGGGGGAGGAAATCTAGTGTCCGTGGCGCCATAAAATTTTAGGACCGAATAGTCCACCACCTAAGGGTCCTTTTCCAACAACAAAACAAAAAAAGCTCATCGGACCCACAAGGGCCTGGCAGGGGCCTGGATGATCCCCTTAATGGCTTGTTTGTTCAATACCCATAAATTGAATGCCGTGTTTATACCTCGGTCTGAACAAATTATTTATTGGCTTTTTTGTTTTATACCTACTAATTGAATGCTGTTAGGTTACTCTACCTTGAGGCCTTCACGAGTTTTAATCTTTTGTGCCCACTTTATTTCTTTCAGATTTCATGCCTTCTTTGCTAACTCTTTCTTTGTCTTTTATTCCTTTTCTTTCTTGATTGCTGGTCATATGCAAAGGGTATCCTGTGTGGGAAAACATCTTGTGAATAGATTCCCAGTTTGATGTAACCTGTTTTAAATGGTCCTTTCTCTTCGCTTTGTTGAGATGGCCTTGTTGTAATGAGGGAGTTTTGAACTAAATGTAAGTAATGTAGTTCTATCCGAGTGAGATATATTGATGACGTGCTTTTAGTTAACCTGTGGTATTGATAAATAAAAGAGAATATAATGGTACCATAGCAGTTCTTCAATTAAGAATGAATGTTCCATCGATTTTTAAAAACTATATCCGTATTGTGGCCGTGTAACCCTGGGAATAGAGCAACAGTTCGTACGATTGCTGCTCATTGAATCACTGTCTGTGTAGTGGTACAAATTTATGGTTGTGTACTGCACGCTCTTCCTACTTGCAATGGACGCCATCACGAAGGACCTACCAAGGCATGTTTCGTTTTCCTTGTACGTGGATGATTTCATGCTATATGCATCCTCTAGATACCTACCCGCCCTGACTCGTCAAGTACAGGAAGCCATTAACCGTATTGGAGCCTGGGCCGACAAGCGAGGCTTCTCCTTTTCAGTTGAAAAGACTGTGGCACTCCATGTGCAGCCCCGTCGCACTAATGAACCTACGCCTGAGCTCTTTCTCGGTGATAGGTTGGTCAACGTCTCGCCCACAGTCTCCTTTCTGGGCATGTTGTTTGACAATAAACTGTCATGGAGACCTCATATACAGGCTTTAAAAGGAAGATGTTCTAAAGCTCTGAATCTCCTGAAATGCCTGTCCAGATTAACGTGGGGTGCTGATCGAACAACCATGCTGCGACTTTATAGAGCCACCGTTCGTGCCAAGATTGATTATGGCTGCGTCGTCTACCAGAGTGCCAGCCCATCATGCTTATCACTCCTGGACCCAATCCATAACTCTGCTCTGAGGCTGTGTACGGGGGCCTTTCGGACATCACCGGTGATGAGCTTATTGGTGGATTGCGGTGAACCAGCCTTGCAACTTCGTCGAGTACAGCTTACTCTACAGTATGTTGTACGACTCGGACAACTACCTTTCACGGCCACGTGGAATAGCGTGATGGAGGGAGTAAGGGGTCGGGAGTTGTTTCCGTATTATATCCCCTCCTCTACTGACTACGAAGCACTAGCGGAGATGATGCAGTTGCCCTCGTTCAAAGTTGAGCGTGCCCCCACTCTGGAAGAGCCAACCTGGCAAATTCCGATTCAGATTTTCTGTCCAGGACCGCAATACCCAAAGAAAGAGATGATGACAATATCCATACTGCGACATATTTTCCAAGATCACCTTCACAGTGACCACGAGGGAGCTTTGCATATTTACACTTACGGTTCTAAAACGGATGACGCAGTGGGCTGTGCTGCAGTTTTTGATGGCGGAGTGGTGGAGGAAAGACTGCTGCCTGAAACGTCAATCTACTCTGCGGAGCTGATCGCCATCCGTGCCGCACTCCGCATGATTGAGGAGCGGCCTGCTTCGGGTTCTTATGTGGTGTTCTCCGATTCCAAAGCTGCGCTCCAGTCACTGAGATCCTACAACTCCACACATCCAATAATTTCTGGAATAATGTCTAGCCTTTTGCGACTTGCAAGCTCCCCAAAACTTGTAACTCTATGTTGGGTACCTGGCCATGTTGATGTGCGTGGCAACGATCGGGCAGACGAGCTAGCGCGAAATGCTGCAACCTCTGCTGCTAACCCAACAAATACCAGAGTACCCGCCCGAGATTACTACCCTATAATTAAAGCTGCATTAATCCAACTCTGGCAGCGACAGTGGGAAAACACCCAAGACAACAAGCTGCGCAAGATTAAGAACAGTGTCCGAGCCTGGCCTTCTTCAGCATGCCGGAACCGCCGCGTGGAAGTCCTCCTATGTCGACTGAGGATTGGTCACACCCGCCTCACTCATGGCCATTTAATGGAGCGTCGCCCGGCCCCTCTTTGCGATCGCTGCTTGGTGCCGCTGTCGGTGCAGCATATATTGGTTGAATGCCTTCACTTTTCCGATGTACGTTCCCGTTATTACCCTGGTATACAGGGCGCTGACTCTGATTTTGTTTTGTGTAAGATGTTGGGAGAACCGACTCGTGGGCGTTTTAATCATTGGCGGCTTATTGGTTATCTCTCTGACTCGTCTCTTTTGAACAAATTATAGTGCCTCTGTACGCTGAGAACTACGAAAAGTTTTTCATGTTTGAAGTCTTTTGGAAGATTTTAGATGAAGAAACTGCAATATGGCCGGACGCGCTACGTTGGTACCTTGGGGGGTTTCAGCGTGGGTAAGGCGTCCGGCCATAATGGGTGGGCAGCTGAAACCCCCTAAGGGGTTTGGCTGCCCAGTGATTTGGATGTACTATAGTATGTACAAAATTTCAATGAGGAGACAATTATAATCTTGAGTTGTAATTAAATCATGATCATGTAATTTGTGATGTTCATATAATGTTGATGTTCACCTTGCGTGGTAAATCGGAAAAGCTTGATACCGATTAAATTATGTGACCTTCGGTGCGATATAGTTTAAATAACTGAAGCGCTAGCAAACCTATGTTACTACTACTACTACTACTACTACTACTACTACTCGTATGTGCGGCTAAGTTTTAGGAATGCACAGATTTTGTATGTAAGCAAATTCTATTTTCTGCACTACTCTAAATATTCATTCGCACGTTGTTACTTGGAGGTTGCCAAGTCTGACAAATTTTTCATTTAAAGGAAGGTATAACTTCAGCTACTGTGTTCATGCACTGAGCACAACACGCACATGTTTAAATAGCAGTGAACACAATTCACACATCCGCAGGTGCTGAGCGTGAGCAGCGCTTGGGGCCGGCACCTGCAGTGCGGCGACTTGCAGCGCGCGACGTCGGTGCTGCTCGCCGATGCTGCCTCCAACTTGCTGCAGGGGCTTTCCAACCTCCAGCTGGCTCTGGTGAGCGGGATTTTGCTTGCTAGTCAGCTCCAGCACAACTGGATGAATGTGCATGCACTTCTTTGGCAATGTCTGCTTTTTATAAATGCGATGCAGCTTGTCGTCATGAGAGTGTGTCTTAATTTTCCAAATCGCTCACCTAACTGGCGCATAACAAATGATGGATGCTTCCGGTTTGGGTGTCAACTACCCAAAAAACAGTCCCTACCGACTAATACCCTGAAAAGGGATGTATATTCTGGGAACACGTGGTAGATCAATAAGCAAATGCCGTTATAAAATTTATACTGATGGCTTCAAAACGGGCAGTGCTGTTTAGTGTGCTGCTTTGTCAAGGATAGCTGGCAGGCTTTTCCAACAACATCGTTGTTTCCGGCTGAGTTGTGGGCCTTGACAGACGCGATGCAACTAATTGAATGCAAAAATAATCCCTTTTTTTTACCATACTTGCTAACTACGAAAGTATCATTGACATCAACTGAGCTCATGCTAATAGCCATTGTATAAGTGTTGTGATCTTGGAAGGGCTGATACATTTTTAGTGTGATTCCAAACACATCAGAATTTACTGAGTGCCTGGAAACGTTAGAGCCTCTGGTAATGAGAGACTGACCCCAAGGCAAAACGCGATACCGCCACTACAGCGGCGACTCATAATCCATCGGTGTCTTGCAGTAACATCTACCATCTTATTGAAACAACAATGAGGGGCTTACGGGATGAACGATGAAATGCTGTAGAGGAAAAACAAAATATGCGAGTGGACTTCATGGAATTGCAAGTGCCTGTTAGTGGTGATGTTTTACCAAAGTCAAAAGTGTCTCATTTTACGTTTTGTTGGGGATATTCTTGCCCTGTGTCCATCAAACGCAGCTGCTCGGCGCACGTTTCCCTGGCCTACGCGACCACAATGTAGATACAGTGTTGTGTGGCATATTTGCAGAACCTGAGCAAACTTCCTTCAAAATTGGCGCTCTGTAGACCTATTTGAATTGAGTTATCCCCTATCGGGGGAATGAAATCGGAACCGTGGAGTAACTCTCTGTTGTTGAAGTGGAATAGCTAGCCCAGTGGTGCCTTTCAAAGTCCGTATGACGTTCAATCTCTCAGTCACTTTGAGATAGATAATTATGCTAAGAAGAGCGCAAATGAGCTCTGTGTAATTCTGGCGTGAGCCCCACACGTAACATTTTGTGACAATTATAAAGTCAGTTAATATATCAGAATTTTGTAACCTTCAGTGCAATGTGCACTTAGTGAGCAAAGCGCTGCATTTCTTATGTCAGTCATGCGTTGCTCTAAGGGCAAAATGTCCCTCACTCTTCACCTCTAATGTGCAGGTGATAGCCATGATGCACCTGACGGTGACATACGAAGGAGAAGGCTTCACTTTTGAGCTCGTCTTCAGTGAATATCTGAAGTTCACTCGCAGACGATCTTCTCTTCAGAGCTTTGAGCGCCCCGTTGTTTTTAAGGCTTTTGATCAGTTACGGGTGAGTAGTCTTCTTTACTCTCTAAATGTACTTCTTACTTCTGATGAAATGTTTTTGTTACTCTCACCATTGATAGAGCCTACTTCTATATTCACAGAGCTTTTTAAAGCACTTTATTCTGATGCTAGTAAAAGTGTCAAGAAATATGGAGTTTTGGTAAATTATAATTAAGTTGTAAAGTCTTGAACAAACCCTGAGTGAGCTGAGATCGAAATAAGTATGCACGAATGGGGAATTTTTTAAGTCTCAAGGAAAAAGATATTTAATGCCTTGAGATAGCTGAGGCTCAAATTTTCCTCTCATGAGAATTAATCGACAGTGAATTTTTCTCCTATTCTGGGAATGGAAAAGGTCATGGAGAGAAATTCATGAATAATATTATAGCTGTTAGTGAAGAACGGAGATGGAAATCTGCAGTCGGACTCAACGGCGTTGATAGCTTTGAATGAATTAGGGAGGAAAGAGTGCAGTAAGATTAGGAGTAGATAGAGTGCATTGTTGAGCGTTGAGCTGTTTTTGACATTTGGTGATATTTGAGAACTCATTTTTTACAAGTGTGTTCGTATGTTACTAGTAGTTTCTGATGAGATTAAAATGAATGGGTTGACAGGAACATTGGGTTAGAGAGATGAAGAAACAGACATGCAGAGATTGCCAGGATGCTCTTTACGTCTAAATTAAGGAAGATTGTTTTTTTTTTTACAAGTTTCATAAAACGCTGTAGAGTACGCGCAAGCATGGCTTGGGGCTATTTACTCTCGCGCGGCTGTGGTGATATTCTCAACTTTTTTTTTTTTTCGGGATGCTGAGTGCTGCAACTCTTGCGGCAGCGTTGCTTCTAACAGTGCTTAACTGTGTTGTAGTGTTTGATACGTTTTCTCTTGCAAGTATTTGTGTAAACGCACAAACACTCAGTAACTTTATAAAGGTAATTGCTATTTATCCTACTTTGTGACAGCTTTCTCTGTGAACGATAGGATTTTGGTTTAAGTTAACTTAGGGTTGTTGTCTACGGTACTTCGTTCTTGTCAGCGTATTTTAAAGAATTGAGAATTGATGCGTATCTGGTAAGGAGGTATTCCTAGCTTCTCAGCAAATCTGCAATTCTTATCATGAGTGGTTCTTGTAGGTTCAGATTTTGTAGTTACAGGGATCGCATGATGCTTTCTCCTCTCGTTGGTTTCCCTCATCAGTAACTTTCTTCAGCTGCATGTGCCTTGGTTTCGATATCATCACTCAACGTTTCGGGTCTAGGAGATGCTGGAGCATTCTTTCAGCCAGCGGTGCAAGCTATTCCACTCAGGTCTCTGAACATTCCTCCCTTTACTTTCGTGTTCTCTTGTATTTGTTAAAAAAGAAACCTTATCAGTTTTATTACTAACTTGTAGTCTAATCTGTCACGATTATAAACCATTAAATATCCTAGCTATAAACTTTTTTAAATAGCCCGCCTTCTTTTTCTCTGGTATTTCACTGGAATTGCTGCATTGGAACCCAGTGAGTGCTCGAGTACTATCGCCCACGATGAGAAATCCCTACTGTATAATTTCGCGATTTTCATTTCATTTTTACGAATTCAGGCAAAATGTGCTCAGAAAAACAAACCTGAGCTTTTGGTATGGATACAATTAAGTTGAACAATTCAAGCATTTTTGAATTAGTCAATGCTATGGCTTCTGGATCTGCCGCGTTCTTGAATAGTGTTGAATTTATTCATTGTTTTTCTATTCGCAGATGTTCTGAGAACTTGAGCTGATGAGCTTAAAGCATTTCGAAACTTGAACAAAAATTTAATTTGATTTCAGTAAGCTCCAAACTTCGAGAAAATCGTCAACGTTAATGGAAACCAAGTGAAAATTGTGAGGTGTGTGACATTCCATGATGCTCGTATTACAGTATAACATTTTTGCAGACGCTGGAGTTAGTGACCCCGCTAACAACTAACGGAGGCGACCGCGGTGGGCTACAGAAGGAATACCAGATGATGCGCTTGCAGATGCCTCCAAAGCTGCTCTGTGACTGCCTCTCTTCCATCCCAAATTTACCCACAGACCTTCTACAGTGGGCGTCAAGCTCCCTTGTCTAGTAAGTTAGTGCGTAAAATAAAATTATTTCCAGAATTGAGAAAGGTTCTGTACTCTTTATAGGATACAGAAATCGTATCTCTGACGATCTCTGTTATCCCCACGTTGCGAATTCCCTTTGGTTACTCTGCCAGGTTCCACCGTGCTTTTCATTTCATATGTGTACCTTATTTGCAGCGCCATCTATACTCGATCTCCGCAAATAGAGCATTTGCTTATTTTTTCTTTGGTCTACGGCAGCAGCAGTAAAAGTTACGTTTTTTAATTCTTCGAACTTATAGGATATTGATATTTGTTTCACGGTTTCATTCTTATCGATATCGATCGTTTGAATGTCGCAGAAAAGGAATTAATCTGCACTGAAATCTAATGCTGTAATTATGACAATACATTGATCTATCTCTGTTTTGTTCTCTTTCATTAGTTTACACCTTTGGATTTGTTGCTGTACGTACAGCCATCGCTTAATTAGTTTTTTTTGTACTGCATACGATTTTTACATCTAACGCCTCACGATTTTCATACTCGGTATTTTGATTCTCACAGCCTTACTAAAAGCTTCCGGGAAATCTACTCAATTTTAGTTTTAAATGTTCACAACTCATTTCTTCAGATTTACTTATTTAGTTTAGTGGAATTACTGCAGTGTAATCAGTTTCTCCTCTCGATAGAGACTTCTACTGCTAAACTGTTGAATCTACTCGTGTGTTTCCAACGTGACCCTGTCGCATGGGAATAGCGCAAGATTTAAGTAAAATCTATGGAAAAAGTCGATAAGTTTGCTCTTTCGTGCACCCTTAAAGTGTAAAATGAGAGAAATAATCCTTTTGATAAGAGCGCACAACAGCAATATGTGTTCCATTTGTAACCGAGATATTAACAATGGTTGGCAATACCTGTAGCACTTGGTGCACAAGCGTAAAAATTAGTTTAGATTTGGTTTGTGTCATACCTAGCGCGCGGTAAAGGAAAGGTTCAATTCTGCAGTGGTGAGCTATCTCTAAATTAAACTTCAGTCCTTACATTTCATCTATTCATTTATTCGTAAATGGCGGAATTTTTTACTTTTTAATGCTGTCTTCTTAACGTCGGATGTTATTTCCTCGCTTACGAATTTATTAACTAGCATGTAACACTCGATTAGTACGGTACCCTTTTTACAGCCGATTATTTTAAGAATGTACATTCGAATTTTTGTCGTGAGCGAGCAGTAATTTGTTTCTGACTTGTTGATGAAAATGTGCTAGGGCATCTGAATGTGTGCACGCCAACATAATTCCCCTCGAGTTCAGTAATGAAATTACGGCGACACGCTACTGAGGTTCATAGCCAAAATCTGATCATTTCGTAGTGCTAGCTAGGCTGAATGGTCGGTTGTAGACGATTATGATGAAATCTTTAATTCATTTGGTTCCCCTTGTTACAATGGCCTCATGATAGCCGACCCTTAAATACTTCAAGTGAATTTATCAAGCGTAACAAGCAAAGAAAATTCGTACAAATTGATTTTGATTGTATTTTACTAATTTACAAGCACGCTATTCTCACCGATCTTAGAAATTATATGCCCAAATACATCGTAGGCACTTCGTACATTTCATAAGCGGTTTCTTCAGTGTGTATTGGATCGTTCTCGACGGCAATGTAATCGATCTCCAGCCTGAAGAGTCCGTTTGTTTTGTCGCCCACAGAAATGCCCAACGTGCTGACCTTGGATGGCATGATCGTCGACTGCTTGTCTTGCACGGTGCCTTTGCTCGAGAAAAAAAATTTGGAGAACGGTACCTGCAAACAAATGCGTAATGAGAAGTGACACGAATCATAAATAAAACACATACGTATTATTACATCTCGTTACTTATTTCCACAGCATAAGTGAGGTGAAAGGGGTGTCATTTGTTTGATTAATTTTTCATGAAACATTGAGAGAGAGAGAGAGACACTCAGACCATGGACTCGAGCCGCCCGTCGTGCGCGGTCACTAGTAGGTTAGTCTGCCAGTAATGTTCACAACTCCCTCGCTCAGCCAAAGTCTGCCACGCCAATAGACAGTGAGTTACGCGCCCAATCTCCCCTTGAGTTTCGCACATGTTGGCTCAACTCAGCAAGTGCCCACCACATCCTCTTACAGCGACGGACCCGAACTAACCCTGTAAGTCTGCCAGTGAGGGCCTCCTCTCGTGTACAGAGGGTAGTGAAACATGTCGTTCCAGGTGACATCGAAGCGGCCCGGCGCTCCGAGATTCAACATGTAAGTGCGACCATCGCCTCTACAACGGATTATGAGGTGCGTGTAGTCGCACCAGTTGTAGTGCAGAGTCCTCCCGAACGATTTCTGAGAGTAGAAAATATCAAAATTCTCACGGTACTTCAGATGCAGACAATTAGGGATACATGACCTTTAGCACTCCTGTTGCGTTGATTGTTCAGGTAGCGTCCGTTTAATAGAATCATCCCTAGCGGTTAGAATTCCCCTGAAAAATTTTTCAATTGCAATAAAATAATTTTTTGCAGTTATTCAAAAGATGCATTCGTTTTTTGAGCTACGTACATTCTATATCAATAGGATACAATCGAGTAGGTAAACAAATATACAAGCATAGTTTTCGAGCAAGAATCCCATGCGTTCAGGATGATTCATGTACGCTAGGTTTCTGATTTGACCACACCACGCACACTGGATTGCAAAAAGGAAACAAGACTATTCGCCATACGTGCTTTATTCTAACGTTGAACTAAATTTTTTGTGCTTACATGATGAACGCAATAATTTACTTGGATGTCTCACGCTCGATGAAATCATTTTACTAACAAGAAATCTTTTGTTGAGATGATATTAATACCGATTTCACTTTTTTTAAAATAAGATAAAGTTGTAGAATACACTAAACATCCATAAATGAAAATTGATAACAATTTTTTGTTACAAAAATGAAAACCCTAGAGAGATGAAACAATGGTGCATCGCAATATTTACTGTTTGCCTCGAAATTGGCACCATGGTGTGAAGAGTTTTTGCAAGTATAGAACAGCTCAGTATAAGGTGATGTTTCCAGTATCTTTCTATTAGCTCTTTGAATGCAAGCAATTTTGACGCCCGGGAAGTGTGGCGTTTCTAGGCAATCTACTTTAGATAAAGTGAAGCTCGGAACTATGACTAGACTACCAAACCTCATACATGCATCGGTTTATCAAGAGAACGCATAGCTGATTCTCACAATTAATGGAATCATGAGAAGCGCAAAAAGCGGTACTCACAGAAGGATAAATGCTGGTCATGTTGCAGTAGCCCGTATGGAACATTTTGCCATCCTTTGGTACCTGAAATCATGTGCACGTATAGGCTTCTACACTTGGCAGTGGAATAATTCTAGATCACACACTAAACTAGCAAGTAACTAGCAATTATGACGAATTAACAAAAGTCTTAGAAACTTCTTCTAAAGAACACAACACAATGAATGAGGTTTTTATGAGTATTTGAATATCGTACTCGTGGAATTTACCTACTTTTGCACGAGAGCCATTCCAGTAGATTACTTTTGCTATGAGAGCAACACCCCAGAATACCTACAATTTTAGTAAAGTGTGAACCACACTTGGAATAGGAAATTTGTTTTATATCGGTAATTTAACTGTCATGTGCGGAAATGTATGAATTCTATTTTATACACTAAATTTATTAATTAACATTTTCAACATTAGAATTTTGTAAGCCATCTACGTATTTCCCGAATAGAGAGCCACTAACCAAGCAGTCGTAAGCCGCGCTATGTATAGCAAGGTGTTACATTAATGTTCATCATTTATGGATGGTCAGAGTAAGATGAGAAATTGTCAACAATTGGTAAGATATCAAGTAGTGTCGGCCAACTTTTGATAATTGAAGCCACATTTTGCAAGTATAGAACAGCTCACTATCCTTCTATTAGCTCTTTGAATACACAAAAATTTTGACGACCGAGCAAAGTGTGGCATTTCCTGGCAACCTATTTCTGTGAAAGTGAAACTGTAAAGCCGGCTCCTTTATTTGAGTCTGCGCCTACTTCTCGTTAAAAGTGGAATTGGATGCACTGCTAGAATTAATTTAAATACAAGCTTATTTACAAAAGTGCATTTGGGCCCAAAAATCTAAGCTCGCATGTTCGTAAGAATTCTACACACATAAATTTCGTTTCTCAGAAGAAGCAGAGAAATTAAATAAAAATATACACACTCAGTAGTTGCAAATATACACTAAAAAACTTAAATAATATCAAAGCTTCTGAGTGAAAAGACACATTATTTTAGCATCTAAAATAAAAAATTAAGAGAGCATAATAGTGCATGTACTGTTTTAAAATCTTCACGCAAATACTAAATACATTAGGATGAGAATAACCTTTTACTTCCAAAAAAGACTAGCATGCAGCGCCGTTCAAATGAGTTGTGCATAATTAAAAAGCTCTTCAAGGTTTTTCAAGCTCTTCACAAAAATAGAGATAATGGTCATTTTCTGTTCACTCTCAACTTGTAACATTACCTAACTCGTCATCTCTTTATTATTGCAAAGCATTCATGTACAAACTATACATTTGTTGTACGATCATCCATTTATATTTAAATAAAATGCTTATTAACTAACGACCGTTATGTTAAAATTGTTGAATTAGAAATACAAAACTTATAATCTTCTTGGTCCTCATGCTTATGCGTACATGTGTATATATATATATATATATATATATATATATATATCTGTATGTGTGTGTGTATGTATGTATATGTGTGTGTACGTATATATATGTATATGGATTTGTATTTATATATTTTTTTTTTCATGCTTCCTTAAAATGACACTTTTGAACATTTGCCGAAACAAGCGATTCATATATTATTTCCTGGCATCAATAATTGCGAAGTTTTATGTCATGTACATGTAAACTGTCAAAAGTTTTTTCACCCCACAATGAAAATGCATCGTCCATGAATTTGCGTTATCTCTTATAATTATCATTACATGTATTGTCAAATGTAGATTAAGCAAGATTAGGAGTACATTGCCCTCAATCATTTATTTTCGACTAGTGACACGAGTTTTTCAATACTCGTGTGTGTGTGTATCATCTAAGTGTATTAATTTTAAGATATTTAAAAACCAATGATTGTAATATTGTACAATCTCTATTGGAAATAAAAGTTTTTCTTTCTTTCTTTCTTTTACAAAATCATAATTTCAGGGAAGTAAAATAGGAAATTCTTTAATGAAAAATCCAGCACTCTGTATTCTGAAATAATTCTAAATTTGATAGGTAAATGCTAGTGATGTTAGCTACTAACCTTAGTATTGAGGACCCCAGTGAAGAGGCCATGACCTGCAGGAGAAGTGGTGAGCCTGGCGCGGCTGAAACCCTCGTTGTTGTCACTGTCAGTGGTGACGGTCCAGCCATCGAACTCACTCCCAGACTCGAGCACGTCGTGTATTGAGTTGGTGGACGTGACAGGGTTGATGAGGCTGCTCTCGCCCGTTGGGTGGGAGCAGTACCCGCCGCTGGTGGGGCTCTTGTGCAGTGTGCTGAACAACCACACTGTGTCTCGGTCCCCTACACGTGTGGAAGGTGAGGGTTAGCAATGCAACATAACTGATATGGGATGACCGCCACATTTTGTGATATTCAACAAACAAGACTTAGAATGTTTTTGTGCCAAAAATGTCATGAATATAATCAAAATTTCCAGTCAATTTTACAATAACAAAAAGCTTCATTTCCAACAGAAAATTCTAAAATAAACTCTGCCAATACTCTCCTGAAGTTGAACCATTAACAATGAAAATTTATAACTTACATCAAAAAATTAAAATTTATTCATGATCAAATTAATATTTGTAATTTACCAGCAAATTTATTTGCAAAATTAAAAAATAACCTAGAACATTTATCCTTTCATAACACGTAAACTTTACTAAAAATCAGTCTCATCGAGTGTTTTTGAAGATTGTCTTCCCATCAAACAGTTGCCACCAATCAAAACTTTTCTGCTTGTCTTGTAACAGCATCAATGGCCATTTATTTCTAAGCTTCTTCATGATTGCTATTTAATGGTAATGGTTATATTTAAGAACTTTTATAAAAGTGTAAAATTGATACTTTCATCTTCATTTTTCAATTCATCCATTTCCATAAAAGAAGCACCCTAGTTGATGCACAACCATACATCAATGTGGATTTTACCAAAATAGTAAACTGTACAATTGGTTCATGTTGAAATTCAAATTTCATAACAGTAGCACTTATTCTCATTTGAAATATCAAAATGAAAGATTAGATTATAAATTAGTTTAAGCCTCCCTAACTGCTACAAAAATAGAGCGTATCAAAGAGAGGAAGAAGGAAGGCACCATTTAGTATGGAGATAAGAAAATGAAGAATCTATGCTGAAGGTTCATAGAAACAGTAAGATGAGAAAAAAGTTCATGAAATAAGATAAAAGTTGAAGAAGAAAGTCAGAGATGCTGAAAAACAGGACAGCAGTGAACCAGAAAAAGGTGGTCCTTAACATAACAAAAAAAAAACTTTTATTTCAACAAAAAGAAGGCCTACCTAATTTTCAGCTCGGGCCCTCACATTTTTCCCCTGGGAGCGCTAATTCCCATAGATACAATAGTTGTATCCCCCTGAGGGGATCAAAATGAAAGAAATAACAGATAAAAACAAAAAATAAATTGAATAAAGAAAAACTCAGATTCTCTGCAAATTATGCTTGAATATTCCATTTACACATAAATTAAAGTTTTCCTAACTCCCGATGCAGTGCATTACAATGCAACTAATAACCAAGAGACGAACAAAACTTTTTCCAAAGAGAAAGTTCTCTCTCTAGATTACGCATCTATAAAATAATACTACAAAGCAGTGATAAAGTTATTACCTGGAAAGACTAACAGAGGATCTTGTGCAAGAGTTTCTTTAACTTCATTCTGCCATTTGGCCACCTCCATACGCAGTTGCTTTAGTCCAAGCCTTGCAATCTTCACAGTGTCCACTTTCTGAAATGTTATGACAAAAAATTAGAAATTCTTTGATATTTGAGAAATAAATGTTAAAAAATACTAATGTTTATAAACTTTGAAAAGAAGTTGAAATGAGTCTCAGTCTCAGAATCAAGAATTCCATACAAATAAAAT
This sequence comes from Morinoia aosen, assembly GCA_030386875.1. NCBI lineage: Eukaryota > Metazoa > Arthropoda > Malacostraca > Amphipoda > Talitridae > Morinoia > Morinoia aosen. Next base: position 74,826,734 of record CM059572.1, on the reverse strand, counting down.
TTCCATCAACGTAAGTGCAAGCACAACTACAGATATAAATTTACTCATGAAGAATTTCACTGAAGATTAACCACTTTTCACAAATTTAATTTAACATTCAAGCCATTCAATTTATTGAAAGTTTAGCATATTACACAAAAGTGTGAAATAGGAGTGAAAAAACAACTTTTATAACAAGTTTATAATAGGAGTGAAAAAACAACTTTTTCCTCATGGCATGAAATAATCAAAACCTTTCATAATGGCTGCTGGTCTACATGATATTTGAAATGAAATAATTATGCAGTTAGATGCAATGGAAAAATTTATTCGATATTAGAAGTTATATGATTTGCTCAACATGCATTACGTTACAAATGATCATTTTTTCATTTGTATAACCCTCTGTTATGGTGCTTTTAGTTTACACACTGACACCCAATTAGTGTATGATGAACATAAATAACAAAAATCCTAAAAGTTTAACTAAGAACTACAGTTATTAAATTGTTTATTTCTTTTCTTTAAATGTTACATTAACACATTGACTATGGAGTGGAACAAATGTTTACCCTGAGCTAAATTGTTCATATAGAGACCAATACTAATGAAAAACATTTCAAACCAATTCACTAACTCTTTTTGAAGGAATTTCATCATATGAGGAAAATATTATTGAGCACTTATATTTTGAACATTTCTTACAAAGGATGGAAACTTATTCAAGCAGGTAAGTCAATTTTCCCAGTGTTTTTTTTTTACAACCTAACCAAATCAACTAAACGACTCATGCAATTGAAGTCAACGTGTTAAAATGCTTCCAATTTAAATTATTATTATTTTGATTAGTTTAACATACCATGGCACAACAAAGGCAATCTAAACAAAACAAAGAGAAGGGACCATTAGGTTTGAACTAGAAAAACTAAAGTATCTATGCCCAAGGTGTGTTCCTACACTAGATATTCTGCAAATAGAAACAGCAAGTTGAGAAGGAAAAGGAAGAACAGACAAAGCAGAGATAGCAATAAAAAGATGAAAACTGTAAAGCAAAATGAGAACAAAAGATAGAAATTCTAAACCTATATATAGCTAGGGTACCCAGCAATATCTCCCTTGGAGGCACCAGTCTATAGCACAGGAGAGACAAACCTATGGCCTCTCTCTCCTATGCCCCCCTGAAAAGTTCCAATTTGAAAGGATACATTTTTAATTTATATAATATGACATTTGAAAACAGTCTTCCAGAACATGCCCATACTGTAGTGAGCTTCATCAATCCCATAAATTAACACTTTTGACCGCAACATGGCCCATAGGTGGCCATGGAGGGGATTTTCCTAATGCTACTGACCAATCAGTAGTCACAAATGCAATTTTCATAAGTACTTAATTAAAGCCAAATGAGGGCATGATTCAGTTAATGGTTGCTATTTTCAAAATTGCTTATTACCATTGACTTTGAATTTGAGTTGAATATTGATATTCAGTTCTACCAATTGCAGTCAAAGTGTTCAAAAAAGTGTTTTCCATACACATTTACAACTGCTTTTCACCATCTGCAGCTATGAAGCCAAGAAATGAGATGAGAAATTGAGGATGAAAAGCTTATATGATTAAAATCTAATTGATCTAGTGATCACTCAAAATTTCTACACTTTTATTTATCTTAAACTTTTGAATAATTCATTATTTTTTCTTTTTTATGCTAAGGTAATTGCATTTTTTTGTAGTATGGCTAGGCTAAACTAATTCTCGATCAATACAAGTTACCACATAGACAAACAAGGCTGGAATTTTAAAAAGTGGGAACACTTGAGTATATGTATTGCACTAGTCCAATAATTTCTGTTCAATTCAGAAAAAAAATTGTACATCCTACAGAAATAAATAAAACAATATTTTCATAAACAAAGTACTTCAGTTTCTGCAAGGAAGCTACACATATATTAATGAACTGCATAGCCAACTGATGTTACTAAAATTGGTTGCTTGCATATCTTATGAAGAGCTTGGGAATTCTACATGACATAAAAAAAGTTCCAATTTTAAATGTACACAAAAACATTTCCATTAAAGACTTCTAACAAATTTACAGACAATGAAGTTATGATAAAATCAATACAATTTAGTTGGCACATATGGTCATGATACTGTTTTATATAGTCATCATACAGATGAACTATAAATAAAACAGCAGCTGTCACAAAAAAGTTCATTTAATCTTTAAAAGAGACAAATTAGATTAGCAAAGTTTTATTAAAATCTCAGATCCCTACTAGGAAATTTTATAAGACTAACACTATTAGAATAAAATAGAATAGCTTTAGAAAAAGAACAAATGCATGGTTAAACCCATTCAAGGTATCAACAAAAATGTTCATCCTCACTTTATATGTTGACCTATCTACGGCAGGAGGCATGTTGTTCAGTTGCTACTTCTCCTATAAATTTCAATACTCACATCATCATTCCGATATCCAGATCTCCTATAAAGTTCATTGAACCCTATGGGAGGGTCTTTTTGCAAACCTCTTCTTATTTGCCCATGGTCAAATTTTGAGTTCAACAGGTTACATTTCTTTTCCAAGTTTGAATTGTAACCAATAGTAATTAAGCTGGAAGGCTTATGTAAAAATTGATGAAAATTACAGAAATTCTTTAAACTAGATGTTGGAGGATGGAGAAATGAATAGGAATTTAAATATCTGATCTGGTATGCAAGAAACTTTTTTGAATATAAAGCCATTTTTTAGAAACTTGGTGACAATTTTTTTCACACCAGAACTTAAAAATTGAAATTACCAGACAATATTTCACAGTTTACTTGACCATTGTTGAAACCTGAAAAAAAGCAGGAAAAGTTAATCATTATTGAGAAACAAAATTTGGGCACATCTGATTCATTATGAAATGCTTTCCACAATTTGCCTAGTATGTACTCCTAGTCAGGGTAAAGACATATACAGAGTGCTTTTAAAATATGGGACCTGAAAAAATCTTAAATAACTTTTGATACAACAAACAGATTGTTAAAATTAAAATGGCAGTAGAATCCTGAGGTTTATATCTTTTATTTGGTACCTACATATTCATGATAAAAGTCAAAATAAGAATCTGAGGACACAATAAAACTCGTCCTGCTTCAAAATTGCAGACAAGATGACAAACTGGAAAAAGGAACAATTAGCTTTCATAAGCACTGCATACTTCTCTAATGGAGGAGCATTGTTCTAGCACCTAGAAAGAGTAGAAGTTGTATTCTCTCTTGAAAATTTTCTGAAAAATGACCAAGCAAATGAAACATAACTGACCAAACAAAATTTAAACTGAATGAACCATCATCAAATAATAACTGAATATGATCAAAAGAAAAGTCCAAATACATATTTAATGATCAGAGGTGTAAGGAACATTGTATGGTAACACTCTGAATTCATTGTTTTGATTCTGTGCTGTGTTAACATTTGATGAAGCATGTGTGGGTTTACTGGCTGTTTGAGACTTACTCTATATGAATAACTTGAAATTCATGTAAAAACAAATTTCGTGAAGGAAACAGACTTAAACATAATGAAAGTTACAGATGAAGATATTATGATGCAATAGATTATCTGATATTTTTACATTCAAATTTTTATTAAAAAAAATAACAAGTTTCAGGCTTCCTTGACATTAGAAGTGTTTGAGCTGGTAAATTATAATTGATTGTATACACTATGACATGTGTAGAAGTCTTTGTGTGAATAATTTAAATTCTAGAACAAAAAGACAATACAATTAATTAAATGTGAGCACCATCCTGCATTCTTATATATGAACACGCAGAACAAGTTTGAAGTGTAAGCATCTACGCTCGTAATCTTCACTTTGTTAACTACTTTGTAAACTGTGACTTAGATTTATGGAATTTTGTGAACAGCATAGAGGTTTCATTTGAAGTGATTATAGAATTTCTTTTAGGTAGCACTGCTATGATACATTATATATTCGTATTTTCCATGTACGCTTTGATTAGTCTTAAAACTAACCTGTGAAATTATTGAATGAGCATTTGCCGTTACATTATGGATAATTCAATGGTTTTTTATAGTGTTCTGAACTTTGATTTCTTTCTCGTATTAAGCATATATTGTTTGTTTCAGATCGATCGTTACCAAAAACCTCAATAATTTGAAACTTTATCTTGTCTTATCAAATTATTGAGACATTATTGGTGTTCACTGCGTTTACGGTGTAGGTGCATTGCGTTTTGTTTAGCTATGATACAGAGAGCTGGAATTGTGGCTCTTGATTGGATTGTGTGCTACATCAACGTGATAAACGCTGGAGCGCTCTCGTTTGTCTTTCTATCGATTAGTATCAGATTATTGAACAACACTTGGTGAAGGATCATGAAATTTGGGCCTTCATTACAGACCATTACAATTCAAAGGTGCAAAACATGGCTCAGGCTGAATCCCCCAAGGGTGAGCTCATGAGCATCTTCCATTCCTCATTTTTATAAATGAAAGATTAAATTAGATTATGAGTTAGTTTAAGACTCCTTAACCGCTACAAAAAAGAGCGTATCGAAGAGAAGAAGGCACTATTTAGTATGGATATTCAGGAATGCAGAATCTATGCAGAAGTGGCATAGAAACAGTAAGTTGGGAAAGAAGTTCATTAAACAAAATAAAAGTTGAAGAAAAAAGTAGTAGGTGCTGAAAAACAGGACAGCAGTGAACCGAAAAACATGGTCCTTAACAAGTTCACTGCGTTTCCGTGGCTGTTAACGATTGGTTTGGTTAGGTTGTAATTAGCAGAACAGGGAAATTGGCTTTACCACTCGAAAAATTTTTTATTCTTCCTAAGAAATATGGAAAATAAAATTGCAGAAAAATATTTCACCTCATATGATGTCATTTTCTAAAAAGTCCGCAGAACAGATAAAATGTTATTCATTTTTGCCGTTAGGTAAATGGGCTATTCGCCTGTTGGGCTATTCGCCTGTTGGGCTATTCGCCTGTTGGGCTATTCGCCAAATGAATCAAGTTTCAAAAGTATTATACATCTAGGAAAGCCAATAAATTATCTAAAAATGTGAATAAAACTATGTATCAACTTTTCCCTCATTAGAAGAAACCAATATTCTCAATGATTGTAATTTGTAGCAAGAAAATTCACAAGTCTATCTATTGAAAATTTTTGGGTATAATTGTAGATAAAATTTTGACTTGAGCATACTAGGCTCATATCAATATCATTTGTATGACACTATCTAATTCATTTTAAATTTACCATGAAGTCAAGAGCATCCTACCAGAAGATGTACTAAAAATATTTTATTGCACATTGATTTATCAGATGTCATTTGATCAGATGATCCAACATGTCATTTGAGCCTTGCATAACAGACAAACATGAAACTGAACAAATATCCACATCAGTAACAAGGTTTTCACAGTGCTACTTGAAATTTGAAAATGAGGGTCAACAGCATTGGGGCCTTTGCCTACAATTTCCTGTGCAATACTCACAATATTCACATAAAAGTATTCAGTGCCTGCGTACCAGACTTGTCCACTAAACTACTCAGGATCCAACAATCCGTGTCACAATCTGGCATTGGATGGCATCACTGGGATAATCAGTACGTCAAAACACCATCCCTAGACATGGCGGGTCATTACAGCTTATTCTGCAAGACTGACTCTTTCCAGTCACTGTCGCTAATTCCAGGCACGTACAAGAACAATTTTTGGTTAATGTCAAGGAGAAGCTACTAATCAATTTTCGAATTTTTGTTCCATGTATCATGGTGATTAGATCAAAATGAACAACTTTTCATCTATACACTTTTTGGGGCAAATGAGTATTTGATGTGCTACAGCGGTAGGTTACTTACTGCAATAATATTGTCGTAGTCTTTGAAGCAGGAAAAAATAGTTCTGAGGGAGAGACTACAATGGGCTCTCCCTTCCAATCCACTCACATGATTGTTAAGTTGCATTAAGTTACATTAATTTACGTTGAGATTACCGCCATAACTTGTTCAATATTTGTCAGGAAAAGTGCATAAAGAAAAGTTTTTAATTCAATCTAATAACCAATAGGCATACAAGTATCAAAATTTGTGAATCAGTTACTGTCCTCTCCTCAATGTTCATTCGACGTTTATTCGAGTGCATTTCAGCCAACAAAAACGAAAATGAACATACCGCTCTAACTTGTTTAACACTCATTTGCCCCAAAAAGTGCATTGAAGAAAAGTTGTTTATTTCAATGTAATTACCATGATTCAAGCTACAAAATTTTGAATATCTATTAATAGCTTCTTAACATTTACCAAAATTTTCATAGCATCAATGACACTCCTGATCCAATCCAGCAAGACAGCTTATACCACAATCATCTTCCGCACATTATGTAAGCACAAAGGATTATGAGTATGGGGGCTTAGAGTTTGAGAAAGCGTGAGTTGGGTTCCAGCTTCCTAGATATGGATAGCATGATCCAGGGTGGATGTTTTCTTGAAGATGGAGTCCACTTACACAAGAAGGTGAGATGAAACTCTCCAGGAGATATGTCAAGTGGATTAGGGCTACTCGTATCATAATGGAAGGGGGAACAGGATGAATGAAAATCTGTCAGAGCAAAAATGAAGTATGTCTTGAATTGTCCAGTAGTGTTGAGAGGTTTGGATGCATGAATGTGCGTGGATGGAATGCAGGAAAGTTAGACGACCTTGTAGCAGAATTTGAGAATATAAAATTGGATTGTGTTGGTGTAGTAGTGACCCCAATGTGTGATAGAGTCAGTTTAACATTTAAGGAGAGTGTGTATCGTATGATAGGGAAAAGGTGTGTAAGTTGGCAAAAAAGAGGTGGTGGAGTTGGTCTCATTATAAAGAAGGCTCTAAATTGGAAATGAGAAGAAATGGTGGGATTGCAAGAACCTTGTATGATGTGGCAGAGCAAAATATTGGTAGAATGAAATGCAGGAAAAGTACAGAGAATGCCAGACGGTTTACAAGTGAGAAAAAAGGAAGAAAAATGAGAAGAAAAACTTAAAGGAGACGGTTCGGGGTAAAAAAAAGTTTCTAAGTTCTTCGTGGATTTTTCTGAGATACCTACCACAGGTGTAAATTGTTAGGAATATTTTTTTATTTGTGCGTATTTTTTGTAACCACACATGCATATGATTATTTTTGAAAAAACATGTGTTGCGGATAATCCGACTCCTACAATTTTGAACTCTCAGAACTGAAAAAATAGTTTCTAGATAGCCAATTATTATTATTATTATTATTATATAAGAAAGTTTTAGCCTCCCTTAACCACAACAAATGTGTTCCAAGAGAGAAAAGAGGAAGGCACCATTTAGTATGGAGTTGAGGGAACGCGGAATCTATGCACAAGGTGCACAGAAACAGTAACCTAGGAAAGAAGTTCATGAAACAAGAAAAAAGTTGAAGAAGAAAGTAGTAGGTGCTGAAAAACAGGACAGCAGTGAACCGAAAAAAGATGGTCCGTAACATAACAAAAACCTATTTTATTGCAACAAAAAAGAAGCCTACCTAACCTTTAGCTCGGGCCCTCGCATGGTTCCCCTGGGAGCGCTAAATCCCATAGATACAATAGTTGTATCCCCCTGAGGGGTTCTAGATAGCCAATTGTCTTGTCTAGAGATCCAGTGCAAAAGTTTTTTGATCATTTGATTTTTTGAATTTTCAGAATTTTTATCCCAAAAACAACTCTTTTTTCACTTTTTCAAATTATTTTGCTTCTAATTTTCAACATGAATTGAAACTAAAAAAAACTTTTGAACCGGATCTATAGATCTTTTTAATTGCTATCGATTGGTATGCTTGCCATTCCTGTACCTTAAAAACTGTGGGAGAAGGTTTTCAAAGGTCAAAAAGGTGAGTTTTCAGGAGAGCCATTTTTCTAAAAATATTTTATTCTTTCTTTCCCAATTTTTGAACTGAGTCTTATCAGCAATTCTGTAACTTCTTGTGTACCTTCAAAACAGTGGGGAAGGATCCATATCAAAAGTCAATAAATACAAGTTTCAGAACAGGGTTTTATTGAACAATTTTTTTTCAATAAACACTAATTTATTTTTAATTTTGAAGCTTTTGATTGATTTGATTGAAGCACTTATTGATTTGAAGATCTTTTTGAGCCTTTTCAATTGGTATATTTGCCATTCATGTAGCTTCAAACTCCGGGAGGCGTTTATGTTTACACAGCAAGCTAATTAGCTGATGACTCAGCAGCTGGACTCAACACAAACACTCAATTACACCATCATAACTTACCACTGAGTAATAGAACGTTTTGTTTGAGTACAATAGCATTTCAAGTAAGGCCATGAATGAACTCTCATGCTATTCCTGTAGAGAAACACTCAATACTGACTCGTAATGAAGGGGGAAGAGGGAGGTCACCAATCCATTGGCGCGCCCCAAGGTTACGCTAGTGCGTGTCTTCTACCTCATCTAGGAGACAAACCAATTGACGTACTTGAAAGCCAATTATATCGTTGGATGCCAAAAAAACTCTCCATAAGACGAGTTTATAAACCAAAAAATTACTATTTCCGGAAGTAGACCCGAACCGTGCCCTTAAATAAAAAACAATGCAATATGAGGAAAATGTATGAAAGACAGAATTACTGAGGATGAATGGCAGAGTGCTTGGAATGAGTACAAGGACCAGCAGAAAAAAGTACAGAGAATGATTAATGAGGCAAGAGTTAAAGAGGAGAGACACCAAGTTGAGAATCTAAGAAAGAAAGATCCGGATGGAATAAAAGATTGGTATAAGTTTATACAAGGTAAGGATATAGGTAGTGAAGTTTGAGTTGACAAATGGTCGCAGTGTGTAAGATAGGGTGCAAATGGTGAAAGCAGTTGAAGACTACTGGGAGGACATAGGTGGAATGAATGAGCAGGTAGCAGATGATGAGCCCATAACTTTTCTGATTGATGAACATGAGTAGTAAATGGAAGACGAAATCACTAGTGAAGAAATTGCAAGTTTTTTGAAGAAAGTGAAAAAAGGAAAGGCATGTGGCCCTGATAAGACCCCATTTGAGTTCTTTAAATGCGGAGGAGAGCGTTGTAGTCAGGATGTTGAAATATCTGATTGATGAGATGTGGAAGAGTGAAAAAGTACCGGATGACTGGAACAAGTGTAATGTAGTTTTATTGCATAAGGGTGGACATAAGAGTACGAAAGAGCTTAAAAATTACAGACCAATTGCACTGGCTGACACTCTATGTAAGATTTTTTGTGGTATTTTGAATGAGAGAATGAAACTTTTAGCTGAGGAATTAGGAATCCTGGGAGAAGAACAGAATGGTTTAAGGCAAGATAGACATGGTGAGGACAATCTGTTGTAGTGAGTAAAATAATTGAGCAACTGAGGAAGGATGATAAGATGGCATAATTAGCATTCCTGGATATTGAAAAGGCATATGACAGAGTCGATTGGGTTAGGGCTGTTTGAAATTTTGAGAAAAGTAGGGTTTAGCAGAACGATCGTAAACATTGTAGAAATAGGAAATTTGGAAACAGGGCAAGTGAGGAGTGTTAGAGGAGTGAGACAGGGCTGTACTTTGTCTCCCCTGTTGTTTGGATTGTACACAGAAGAAATAGCAGTTTGATTGAGAATGAGTGGCTTAGGACTGAAAGTTGGTAAAGAAAGACTGAATTTTTTGTTGTATGCTGGTGATGTGGTTGTGGTTAGTGAATGCGGACATGAGCTACAAAGGATGCTTGACATTGTGAATAGATATAGTACAGATTTCAATATGAACTTTGTGCTGACAAAAGTAAGGTTATGGTTATAAATAGAGATGAGACTGAAAGACACAGACTGTGGAATATTGAGGAAATCAGAATAGGTAGAACAAAATAATACAAATATCTAGGTTGTATGATAAATGAAGATGGATGCACTAGAATTAGGGTGAGAAAGTTGCAAAAGCAATGCAGTGGAGTGGGCGGGTAAGTAGTGTGGCCAGATATAGAGCACACAAGTATGAATGTGTGAGAGGAATGTAGAAGTATGTTGCTGTACCTAGTGTCATGTATGGTATGAATGTTCTTGCCTGGAATGGAAGTGACCTTGAAAAACTGGATGTGATAAAAAATAATATAGGACGTCTAGCATTGGGTGCTCCAAAATGGACAGCAACAAAAGCTATTAGAGGTAACCTAGGGTGGAGCCTATTTTTAGAAAGAATGATGAAAGCTGTGCTGAATTATAAGGTAAGAATTGAGAGATAGCAGAATAGAAGGAGGGCAAAGCAAATTTTTGAATGGAATCTGAACGTAAGCTATTGGAAGAAAGTATGTTGGGGGCATGCAAGGAAGCTAAGTAGACAAAAGATTTTTCACGTTAAAATTGGGAGACCTGTGGATGACTGGCTTTTAGTAAATGTTGGAGATGAGGGACCAGAGTGGGACTGTAAGAGGTGGAAAAAAAAGATTGAGAGGCGAAAAAATGAGTATGGATTGAACAAGTGGAAGCTTAGCATGGTGTGAAAGCCTACACTAATCTCGTGTATGCAAAAGGAAGTGCCTAAGTGTGAGATGTTCTATGATGGTAGTGTTGGAAGCCAGCTCTTGTTTGCTGCAAGGTGTAAGGCATTGAGTGTGAACAGGCACACATGGAGGTGGAGTTAGACTAATAATAGATCATGTCAGCAGTATAGTGATGCAAAAAAAATGTTTTTCGGTTTTTTTGCAAAAAAAATGTTTTTTATGTGTTTTTTTGTTTTTTTTTTGTTTTTTTTTACACACCTAAATTTTGTTAAGTATATGACTGGTTTTTTTTGGACACCTAAAATATATTAATATCCATGTTTTTTAGTCATTTTATTGTTATAAAAACATCTAAAAGAAACCATACTATACAGTAAAAGTGGTGGCAGATAACCCACAATTACCAAGAGGCGTCTCAGAGGAACAGCAGGAGCCACAGAACTTATATTGATGGAGTCAAAATTCAGAGCTTACTATCTCTACTATGTCTGATTTTATTTTTATATGACCAAAAAATCAGACTTTGCAGAGATATTAAGCTCTGAATTTTGACTCCATCAATATAAGTTCTGTGGCTCCTGCTGTACCTCTTAGATTCCTCTAGGTAATTGTGGGTTATCTGCCACCACTTTTACTGTATGGTTTCTTTTTTATGTTTTCATTACAAAAAAATGACTAAAAACCATAGATATTAATATATTTTAGGTGACCATAAAATATGCTGTTTTTTTAAAACATGTTTTTTCAGAAAAAATTCTGACTAATAAAAATGAATATTAAGGAGAGCGCCCCCCATACGGACTTTTTTCTTTATTATTGAACCTAGAACAATGAAGTTTGGTATACTGATAGGAAATTGAATTTGGAACCGTTTTTGCTCAGAGCAAAAGTTCAATTTTCTTGAAAAGAAAATGGGAAATCAAAGAAAACGAAGTTAAAAGGGGGGTGTTTAAAAAATCTTCTCCTCCTACAGTTTTTGAGCTACAGTAATGATTTTGGTATCATTGGATGCGGAAAGACACGAGCTTTTATGGATGCTAAAATTCATTCCAAAATTATTTATTGCTCATGAGTTATGACGTCATAAATTTTCACTTTTTCGAAAAAGGGGTTTTTTTTCCTATTTTTACACTTTTTCATTTTGAAAATGTATATTTAAGGAAACGAATTTTAGCATCCATAAAACCCCGCAACTTTCCGCATCCAATGATACCAAAATCATCACTGTAGCTCAAAAACTGTAGGAGGAGAAGCATTTTGAAACCCCAAAAACCATTGTTTACATTATAAGCAAAACAAAGAAACATAAACAATTCAAATAAAAAATTTTTTAAAATTTTTGATTCAAGTTACACCCCTGAAATCATTATAGAGTAATCCTGAGACATAGAAGATGGCATAGCAACTTCGCGCTGTGAAGAAAGTGCCATGGGGGAGGTGTAACATGATAAAATACCACTTCCCCCTCCCCTCCCCCCCATTCTTTGAACCCCCGTAGCGGGCGAACGAGTGAACGTACGAGTCTCGTTTTTTCACAGGATGTACCTGACCCTTACACTTCTTATAGCGGCAAAAATCCCAGTTTTGCAAGAAATGTCAAAAACATGGGGTGCAGAAGGGGGACGCTCTCCTTAATATATTTTCTGGTACCAAATATAATCATGCTGTTTTTTTTATAAAGAATCATGACTAAAAAACAATATATTTTATGTGACCTAAAAAACCCCATGCAGTTTTTTTTAAAAACATGTTTTTTACTAAAAAATCATGACTGAAAAAATATGAATAATATATTTATGAGACCAAAAAATGTTTTTGTACTAAAAATCATGACTAAAAAAACATTAATATATATATGAGACCTAAAAAACCCCATTCTGTTTTTTAAAAAATATCTTTTTTTTACAGACAATGATGTATAAGAAAACCTGGATATGAATATATTTTTTGCGACCAAATAACCATGCTGTTTTATTTTATATATTTTTCATAAAATATCGTATCTTAAAATCATGGATATGAACATATTTTGTTACCAAAAAAATCATTGTTTTTTTTCAAACATGTTTTTTTATTAAAAAGTTATTATTATTCATTTTTTGGTCACGACTTCTTTGTAAAAAAAAACACCCTCTCAGGGGGATACAATTATTGTATCTATGGGAACTAGTGCTCCCAGGAGGACAATGTGAGGGCCCAAGCTGCGAGTTAGGTAGGCCTCCTTTTTGTTGAAATAAAATGTTTTTGTTATGTTGAGGACCACCTTTTTTCGGTTCACTGCTGTCCTGTTTTTCAGCACCTACTACTGTCTTCTTCAACTTTGATCTTGTTTCATAATCTTCCTTCCTCTCTTTGGATTGCATTTGTTACTGGGTAGGGAGGCTAAAACTAATGACTAATCTAATCTGTAAAAAAACATGGATATTAATTTATTTTATGTGACCAAAAAACCATGCTTTTTGAAAAAAAGATTTTTTACAAAAAACATGAGTATTATTAAATATTATCTGACCAAAAAAAACATGACCGTTTAAAAACCATGTTTTTTTCACAAAAAGTCATTAATATCCACGTTTTTTAGTCATGATTTTTTTGGTAAAGAAAACATGATTTAAAAAAAAACAGCATAGTTTTTTTGGCATATAAAATATATTAATATCCATATTTTTTAATCATGATTTTTCTGTAAAAAAGATGTTTTTCAAAAAAACAGCATGGTTGTTTATGGTAAAATAAAGAATATTAACATCCGTGTTTCTTAGTCATGATTTTTTTGTAACAAAGATTAAGAATAAGATTATAAGATTGTAAGTTAGTTTAAGCCTCCCTAACCGCTACAAAAATAGAGCGTATCGAAGAGAGCAAGGAGGAAGGCACTATTTAGTATAGAGGTAAGCAAATGAGGAATCTATGCAGAAAGAGCATAGAAACTGTAAGATGAGAAAGAAGATCATGAAATAAGATAAAAGTTGAAGAAGAAAGTCAGAGGTGCTGAAAAACAGGACAGTAGTGAACCAAAAAAAAGGTGGTCTTCAACATAACAAAAAACATTATATTTCAACAAAAAGAAGGCCTACCTAACTCTCAGCTCGGGCCCTCACATGTTCCCCCTGGGAGTGCTAATTACCATAGATACAATAGTTGTATCCCCTGAGGGGTTTGTAACAAAAACATTCAAAAAACAGCATGGATTTTTGGGTTACATAAGATATATTTAATATCCATTAGAACCGTACCAGATCTTAGAATAAAATATCCTCAAAGAATCTATTCGCTCTATAAAACCATTCGGAGACTAGCTCCATCCTCAGTAATTCATTCAGTCAAATGTTTTTCAAAGGAACAGTGAAAATTCATTGTCCATTTCACCAAATTTTACTGAATGACTGAGGATGGAGCTGGTCTCCGAAAGGTTTTATGGAGTGAATAGATTCTTCGTAGATATTTTATTCTAAGACCTAGTACAGTTCTAATAAACATGATTTCAATATTAACAGCATTCTTTGTTTATAAGTTTCTAAAGACAATTCGATTAAAGAAACCTAACTTTCCTGATATTTACATCCGTGTTTTTTTAGTCATTTTTTTTAAATGTTTAAAAAAAAACTTTTTTGGTCCAATAAAATATAATAGCCATGTTTTTTTAGTCCAGATTTTTCTGTTAAAAAACAATGTTTTAAAAAACAGCATTGGATTTTTAAGGTCACAAATATATTAATATCCATGGTTTTATTCATAATTTTGTATAAATAACATGTTTTTTAAAAAAACAGCATGGTTTTTTAGTCACATTTCTATCAATGACCATAAGTAAAGATATGTTATTATAACACACCATTTTGGGAGTTGAAGGTCATTCACATGTATTGTAAAATAAATGAAATATCAAAGCATGAAACCACAGAAAATGAAAAATTTCATAAAACCATGGAAAACCATCAATTAAGAAGTATGCTGTTTTATTTTGTAATTTGACATGAAAACAAATAATGTAATGTGGTTCTTTTTCTTGCTGAGTTATTTTCAGACAAAATATTTAAAAAAAAAAACAAAATATCCACATTTTTTTTGGCCACGGTTTTTTTTTGTAAAAAAAACGTGATTTTTTCAAAAAAATGGCATGGTTTTTTTTTAGTCACATCTCTACAGCAGTGTGATAGGGGTGTGGAGGAGACAATTGAACATTTTGCGCTTGAATGTAGTAAGTATGAGCAAGAGAGGGCAAGTTTCATGAATATGGTGTTTTAAGAGTATGGAGAGAAGGAGTATACCAGATGTGCTGAAGATGATTGTGGTATGAGCAGTCTTACTGGATTGGATCAGGAGTGTAATTTGAGTATCATTGAAGCTATGAAAATTTTTCTTGTACATGCCAGGAGTAAGAGACAGTGACTGGAATGAGCCAGTCATGTAGAGTAGGCTGTAATGATCCAATATGCCTGGGGATGGTGTTTTGACGTACTGGTTATCCCAGTGATGCAGCCCAATGGCAGTTTGTGACAAGGATTGGTAGATCCTGAGTAGTTTAGTAGACAAGTCTGGCACACAGGTGCTGAACTCTGTGTAAATGTTGTGAGTATTGTAGAGGGAATTGTAGGCCGTTACAAAGGCCTCGACGCCGTCGGCCTTCATCTTCAAGTTCAAGTTCATCTGGTATGGCACTTATTCTCTCCATACTGTTCAAACACTACATTTATGAGACTCTCTCTCTTTTGCCAATACTTACTACATTCAGTCAATATTAAGTTTAATGTTGTCAACAATTTTGATAATTTTTTTGCCATAGAAAGGTAATATGGTAGATTTCAAGATGTTTTAAACGAATAACATTGTGCTTGCAAATGCTTAGTTTTTGAGTTATTCAACTTTGAAGTTATAGCAACGGCACTCAAGAAATGGGTTTTCCGCGCAGAGCAGAGAATGTTCCAACAATGCCACAAGTGCGCAGAGCGGGGGAAAAGTTATTGGTTTTGCAATATATGGCGTAATTTATAATTTGCCAACCCCACAGAGCCTGAACCCACTTCCAGAATTTTTTAGTTAATAATACATTAAAGGTTATCACCCAAAAATATCAGCATGACTGGAATAGTGAAGACTTGAATCGATCTGCAGTTGACATCACTTTCAATATGGCGGCCATCATTGAACATTATCAAAACCATAGGAGTGAATACGGGAGATTTAATATCACATTTTTGTAATGTAATATTTTTGGGTGAAAACCTTTACTGTGTTACTAACTAAAACATCCTAGAAGTGGGTTCAGGCTCTGCAGGCTCCTTGGGGTCGGAAAATAATAAATTACAAAGTACCCAAACGTACACGAACAGCTCAAGCGCGCAACGCAACTGCTATGGAACACAAAAATTTAAAAGTTGAATAACTCAAAAATAACGCATCAGCAAGCAGAACGTCATTCTTGTAAAACGTTTTTAAATGTGTTCCTTTAGTGATTTTTGGCAATGAAATTATTAAAATTGTTGACAACATTAAACTCAATATTGACCCTACATTCCAGCCCAAAACGTTCAATTGTTTCCTCCACTCCCCTAGCACACTGCCGACACAGTCTATTATTTTTCTTATTCTACCTCCATATGCGTTTGTTCACACTCAATGCCACTCACCTCAGAGCAAACAAGAGCTGGTTACCAAAACTACCATCACAGAACATCTCACACTAGGCACTTCCTTTTGCATATACCAGATTAGTGTCAGCTTTTGCTTGTGCTGAGCATCCACTTATTCAACCCATATTCTTATTCTTGAACTTGAGATTGAGGGCCAACAGTGTCGGGGCCTTTGTAACGGCCGACAATTTCTTCCTCAATACACACAAAAAAGTTCAGCGCCTATGTACCAGACTTGTCCACTAAACTACTCAGGATTCTCCAATCCTTGTCACAAACTGCCATAAGATGGCATCACTGGGATAACCAGTGTGTCAAGACACCATCTCTTTGCATGGTGGGTCATCACAGCCCACTCTACGTGACTGGCTCATTCCAGTCACTATCTTTTACTCCAAGCACGTACAAGAAAAACTTTCTAGCTTCAATGATACTCAAATTACACTCTTGATCTAGTCCAACAATACAGCGCATACCACAATCATCGGTAAATCTGAAGCATATGTCAGTTATCAATTTCGTAAATTTAAACGCCTAAAGATAATTCATTTAATGAAAATAAACAATTTTTGATAAATCTGAAGGATATGTCAGTTTTCGGTTTTGTTAATTTCGATGCCTAAGCGTAGTATATTAGATCGAAAGAAATAAGTTTTCTTCTATAAACTTTCCATCTCAAATGAGTATTTTATTAGTTATAGCGGTAAATGACTTACCGCAACTCCAGTGTTTGAAGTGGCAAGTAATTCAAGGAGCACGTCGGACAGCAACACTGCAATGTGCACTCTCTTCCAGCGCAATCGTCCAAAGACGAAACCAAACCTATCGCTATGCCTTGTTAAATACTCATTTGACGAAACAAGTGTATAGATGAAAAGTTGTTTATTTTGATATTATTACCATGATTCAAGCAACAAAAATTCAAAAATCGATCAGTAGCTGTTAAATCAAGCGCATTCATCATCAAAGACGAAACTAAACTTACCGCTATAAACCGTAAAATACTCATTCGAGACGGAAAGTGCATAGAAGAAAACTTGTTTATTTTGATTCAATTAATTAGGTTCATGCACCAAAAAGTGGAAAATCGATAACTGACATATCCTTCAGATTTACTCTATTTTTTATGCACTTTTTATCTCAAATGAGTATTTTACCATTTATAGTGGTAGGTTTAGTTTTGTCTCTGTTGACGAATGCGCTCGATTAAACATCTACTCATCGATTTTTGAATTTTTGTTTCTTGAATCCTGGTAATAACATCAAAATAAACAACTTTTCTTCTATACACTTTTTTCGTCAAATGAGTATTTAACAAGGTATACCATTAGGTTTGGTTTCGTCTTTGATGACAATTGCACTAGAAGCGAGTACGCATTGCAGTATTGCTGTCCGACGTGCTCCTTGAATTACTTGCCACATCAAATACTGGAGTTGAGGTAAGTCATTTACCGCTATAACTAATAAAATACTCATTTGAGACGGAAAGTGCATGGAAGAAAACTTGTTCATTTCATTTAAATTAACTAAGTTTGAGTATTGAAATTTACAAAATTGATAACTGACATATCCTTCAGATTTACCCAATTATCTTCAGCACATCTGGCATACCACTCATTCTCTCCATACTGCTCAAACACCACATTCATGAAAGTCTCTCTCTCTTGCTCATACTTACTACACTCCAGCACAAAATGCTCAATTATTTCCTCCACTTCCTTATCACACTGCTGACATAGTCTATTATTATTCTCATTCCACCTCCATGTACGCCTATTCACACTCAATGACTTACACCTCACAGCAAACAAGAGTTAGCTTCCAAAACTACAATCAAAGAACCTCTCACACTTAGGTACTTTCTTTTGCATATACCAGTCAAGTCTAGTCTTTCACGTCATGCTAAGCTTCCACTTATTCAATCCATACTACTTTGTTTGCCTTTCAATCTCTTCTTTCTACCTCTTGCAGTCCCACTCAGGCCCTTCACCTCCAACATTTATTCAACTCCAGTCATTCATAGGTCTCCCAATTCTAACATGAATAATATTTTGCAAACTTAGTTTCCTTGCATGCCTCAAACATATTTTCTCCTAATAGCTTACATTCAGATTCCATTCAAAAACTTGCTTCACCCACCTACTACTCTGCATTCTCTCAATCCTTACCTTGTAATTCAGCACAGCTTTCATCATTCTTTCTGAGAATAAGCTCATACCTAGGTTACGTCCTATCTTATTTTGTATCACATCCAGCTTTTCAAGGTCACTTCCATTCCAGGCAAGAACATTCATACCATACATGACACTAGGTACAGCAACATACTTCCACATTCCTCTCACACATTCATACTTGTGTGCTCTACATCTGGCCTCAATACATGACCGTCCACTCCACTGCATTGCTTTTGCCACTTTCTCACCCTTAGTTCTAGTGCATCCATCTTCACTTATCATACAACCTAGATATTTGTATTCTTTCGTTCTACCTACTCTGATTGCTTCAATATTTCATAGTCTGTCTTTAGCAGTCTCATCACTATTTATAACCATAACCTTACTTCTATCAGCATCAAAGTTTATCTTGAAGTTTATCTTGTACTATGTCCATTCACAATGTCAAGCATCCTTTGCAGTTCATATCCACATTCACTAACCACAACCACATCATCAGCATACAACAAACAACTCAGGATCAATGTGAAGCGTGATATGATCAAAGGAAATGGGAATTTTATTCCCGAGAATCACTAAAGGAACCCATTTAAGAACGTTTCACATGAATCACATTCTGCTTGCTGATGCGTTATTTTAGAATTATTAAACTTCGAACTTGGCTTTCGCGTGCCAAGGAAGCGGGCGTGCCAAGCGGAATTTAATTAATAATGGAAGCTAGGTAAATTAATAACAGAAGCTAACCCCCTATTACAAACATAAAGAGGTTGGGTCGTGAGGGGAAGTCACAGTTCTTCTAGTGAAAATTATAAATAAAGGTTGAAAGCAACCCATTAAGGTCAAGTCAACTATCTTGTTTACATCTGCTCCATGATGGCGGTGTCCGTACCGGGTGGCACCATCTATGAGCTGACTGTAAAGGTGACGACGTAATAATGACGACTGAAAAAAAAAGGATAAATCTGAAGGAGATGTCAGTTCTCGATTTTCCACTTTTTGGTGCCTGAATCTAATTAATTGAATCAAAATAAACAAGTTTTCTTCTATGCACTTTCCATCTCAAATGAGTATTTTACGATTTATAGCGGTAAGTTTAGTTTCGTCTTTGATGACGAATGCGCTCAAATAAACAGCAACTCATCGATTTTCGAATTTTTGTTGCTTGAACCATGGTAATAACATCAAAATAAACAACTTTTCTTCTATACACTTTTTTCGTCGAATGAGTATTTAACTAGATATAGCGGTAGGTTTGGTTTCGTCTTTGATGACGATCGCGCTGGAAGTGAGTGCGCATTGCAGTGTTGCTGTCCGGCGTGCTCCTGAATTACTTGCCGCTTCAAACACTGGAGTTGCAATAAGTCATTTACCGCAATAACTAATAAAATACTCATTTGAGACGGGAAGTGCATAGAAGAAAACTTGTTTATTTCGATCTAATTAACTACACCTAGGCATCGAAATTTACAAAATCGATGACTGACATACCCTTCAGATTTACCAAAAAAAAGTCAAAAGCACCAAGTACGAGAAATAGTGCGTTAACTTTTTTTTGTGTTATTGACTGATAACAATATTTCTTAATATGTGAGGACATAAAACAGAATCCCAAGCAATTCTGGGGATATGTGAGAGGCAAAACGTCATTGAAGGAAAAAGTCCTCAATAGGAGGAATGAAGAGGGGAAAATTACAGAGACAGACTATGAGACTGCAAATGAAATTAATAAAGCATTCCAAAGTGTATTTCTAGTGGAAGATTTACAAGATGTGCCGAATTTTCATGTGAATTATAATGGCAAAGAAATTAAAGATATAGATGTGAATATAAAAGATGTTGAGACCCTACTGAGAGAACTAAATGGAGACAAAGCCATGGGACCAGATGGTTTACATCCAAGACTTTTAAAGGAATGTGCACGGGAACTCGCTGTACCAGTAACATTACTGATGAGGAAATCCTTGGACTCTGGCATGGTGCCTTTGATGTGGTTGTTGGCTGCAGTGTGCCCAATCCATAAAAAGGGAAGTAAATTTGATCCTCTCAACTACAGGCCAGTATCTCTGACATGTGTTTTGTGCAAGATCTGTGAAAAATTGATTTGCAGTGCACTTGTAGACCATTTGGAGGTCAACAACTTGGTTACAGATTGTCAGCATGGTTTTAGAAGTAAAAGAAGCACATTGACCAACTTGCTTGCATACATGGAGGATATGACTAAGGCTACAGACCAACAAATACCAGTTGACGTCGACTACATGGACTGTCGCAAGGCATTTGACACTGTGCTACATGCTAAATTGTTGAGGAAGCTGGAAGCGTATGGAGTGAAGGGAAAAATCTTGAGATGGATCAGAGCCTTTCTGACTGGCAGGGAGCAGTACATTGAGATAAAAGGAACAAAGTCAGATAAAATGAGAGTGTCATCAGGAGTCCCTCAAGGGTCAGTTCTAGGGCCGGTGCTTTTCCTAATCTACATAAATGATCTAGTGAATGAATTGGAGTGTTCAGCCCTCCTCTTTGCAGATGACGCAAAGATCTTCAAAGAGATTGCAACAGAAGATGATGTTCTTGCCTTGCAGAGGGACCTCACTAGATTGCAAGAGTGGAGCAGGAAGTGGCTACTGGATTTTAATCCCGACAAGTGTGTTACCATGCATATAGGCTATCGTAACCCGGGACATACTTATAACCTCGGAGGAAAACAACTTAAGACGTCGGACCTGGAGAAAGACCTTGGAGTTTATATATCATCAGATCTCAAGCCGGGACATCATATTGGAAGGGTGGCAGCTAAGGGAAATAAAATGGTTGGACTTATAAAGAGAAATTTTCCAAATTTGGGAATAAGTCTCGCTGAGCGGCTTTGCCGCTCAGCAAGAATGAAAGTATCGGTTATAACTGGAATTTGATGCCGATTCCGAATCTGCAATTTGTTTTGACTGCTCTCGATTTTTTCGATTTTTTGTGATTTTTTTTTAATTTTAAATTTTTTTACATTTTTAATGTTTTTTTTGGCCTGCACCAGCTCATGATCCGAACTCTGCCATTCTCGACCCAACCTGGTCGGACTTGGCATACTTTGGCCTGCACCACCTCATGATCCGAACTCTGCCATTCTCGACCCAACATGGTCAGACCGTGCCTTGAAGACCTGAGTACCGGATAGAGCCGGGTTCCACCCAACCTGTACGAACATGGCATTCTTTGGGCACCACCTCAGTTGTTGCTAGCCAACTTTCAAAAAAAAAAAAAAAAAAAAAAATCGAAAAAATAGAGAGCGGTCAAAACAATTTGCATATTTGAAATCAGCATCAAATTCCAGTTACAATCAATATTTTCATTCTTGCTGAGCGGCAAAGCCGCTCAGCAAGCCCAAATTTGGTCATGGAAAGTGGTAAAACTCTGTATTGTTCATTAGTGAGACCACATCTCAAATATGCAGTGCAAAGCTGGTCACCTTATTACAGAAGAGACATTCAAGAGCTGGAAAAGGTGCAAAGGAGAATGACCAGGATTATACCAGAACTGAGGACTGTGAGCTACTTGGAGAGATGCAGACGACTGGGGCTTACGACACTGGAAAAGAGAAGGAAGAGAGGGGATTTAATAGAAACCTACAAGATTTTGAATGGCATGAAGAATGTTGACTATAAATTGTTCTTTGAGTATAGTGATGCTGTGACAAGGTCCAACTCAAAAAAGCTTAAGAAGAGAGGTCACTGGAGAACCATAGCCAGAGCAAATTCATTCAGTGTAAGGGTTATAAACGACTGGAACTCTCTCCCGGAGGATGTAGTGACTGCTGGGACCATTGGTGCCTTCAAGGCCAGACTGGACCAATGTGCCTGGTTCATGAATGATTGAGGGAGTTACTGATTTGCCCCACAAACAAGTCTTGACTCTGGAAAAGTCCGTTGTATGTGTTTGAGAAGCAAGTGGGGGGTTATTTTAGAGAAAGTGTTTGGATGTCACACAATTGTTAGATGAAGAGATTGGAGCCCTATAAGACAAAGTCTTAACCTCCCATGCTTTTGAACTAGGTAAGTTGAACTAGGTAAGTTGTTATTAACAACTTCTATCATTCTTTCATTTCTACAAAGTTTTGGCAAAAACTTGAACACCTTATGATCCCAACTTTGCCTTTCCCAACCCTACCTGTTCGTACTCTGTGTTGCACATTTTACGCAGGAAAGCAATTTCACCTATAACTTTAAAGCATAATAATTCTAGAATAACGCATCAGCAAGCAGAATGTCATTCTTGTAAAACGTTCTTAAATGGGTTCCATTAGTGATTCTTGGGAATACAATTCCCATTTCCTTTGATCACATTACGCTTCACATTGACCCAACTCAGTCTCTCATTACCAACTTTCAGTCCTAAGCCACTCATTCTCAGTCGAACTGCTAATTATTCTGTATACAACCCAAACAACAGGGAAGACGTACAGCCCTGTCTCACTCCTCGAACACTCCTTACTTGCCCTGTTTCCAAATTTCTTAACCTGTAGATAGCGCTTATGTTCTCATGCAGACATTGTACAATTTTCACTATTTTTCTGCTAAAATACTTCAACTTGGTGCCTCTCGCCTAACCACAAACTTGAACTTGAACTTGAAATTGAGGGCCGACAGCGTCGGGGCCTTTGTAACGGCCTACAATTCCCTCCACAGTTATCACACAAAGAGTTCAGCGCCTGGTACCAGACTTGTCCACTAAACTACTCAGGATTTACCAATCCTCGTCACAAGCTGCCATTGGATGGCGTCACTGGGATAGCCAGTGCGTCAAAACACCATACCCAGGCATATTGGGTCATTACTGACCATTCTACCTGACTGGCTCATTCCAGTCACTGTCTCTTACTCCAGGCACGCACAAGAAACAATTTCATAGCTTCGATGATACTCAAATTGCACTCCTGATCCAATCCAGCAAGACAGCTCATACCGCAATCATCTTCAGCACATCTGGCATTCCACTCATTCTCTCCATACTGCTCAGACACCACATTCATAAAACTCTCTCTCTCTTGCTCATACTTACTACATTCCAGCACTAAATGCTCAATTGTTTCCTCTACTCCACTATTACACTGCTGACATAATCTGTTATTATTCTCATTCCATCTCCATGTACGTCTGTTCACACTCAATGACTTACATCTCACAGCAAACAAGAGTTGACTTCCAAAACTACCATCATAGAACAGCTCAAACTTAGGTGCTTTCTTTTTCATATACCAGTTAAGTGTAGGCTTGCGCATCATGCTAAGCTTCCACTTATTCAATCCATACTCTTTTGTTCGTCTCTCAATCTCTTTCTTCCACCTCTTGCAGTCCCACTCAGGCCCTACACCTCCTACATTTATTAAACTCCAGTCATCCACAGGTCTCCCAATTCTAACATGAATAATCTTTTGCATACTGAGTTTCCTTGCATGCCCCCAACATACTTTCTCCCAATAGCTTACACTCAGATTCCATTCAAAGATTCGCCTTACCCACCTGCTATTCTGCATTCTTTCAATTCTCACCTTATAATTCAGCACAGCTTTCATCATTCTTTCTGAAAATAGGCTCCACCCTAGGTCACCTCTAATGGCTTCTGTAGCTGTCCATTTCGGAGCACCCAATGCTACACGTCCTACCTTATTTTGTATCACATCCAGCTTTTCAAGATCACTTCCATTCCAGGCAAGAGCACTCATACCATACATGACACTAGGTACAGCAACATACTTCCACATTCCTCTCACACATTCGTACTTGTTTGCTCTGTATCTGGCCACACTACCTAACCGTCCACTCCACTGCATTGCTTTAGCCACTTTCTCACCTTTAGTTCTAGTACATCCATCTTCACTCATCATACAACCTAGATATTTGTATTCTTTTGTTCTACCTATTCTGATTTCTCCAATATTCCACAGTCTGTCTCTATCAGTCTCATCACTATTTATAACCATGACCTTACTTTTATCGGCACCAAAGTTCATCTTGAAATCTGTACTATATCCATTCACAATGTCAAGCATCCTTTGTAGTTCATGACCACATTCACTAACCACAACCACATCATCAGCATACAACAAACAGCTCAGTCTCTCATTACCAACTTTCAGTCCTAAACCACTCCCTCTCAGTCGAACTGCTAATTCTTCTGTGTACAATCCAAACAACAGGGGGGACAGAGTACAGCCCTGTCTCACTCCTCTAACACTCCTCACTTGCCCTGTTTCCAAATTTCCTAACCTGTAGATAGCACTTGTGTTCTCATACAGACTCTGTACAATGTTCACTATTTTTCTGCTAAAACCAACTTTTCTCAAAATTTCAAACAGCCTAACCCGATCCACTCTGTCATACGCCTTTTCAATATCCAGGAATGCTAAATATACCTTCTTGTTATCCTTCTTCATTTGCTCAATTATTTCACTCACTACAAACAGATTATCCTCCCCCCGTCTATCTTGCCTAAAACCATTCTGTTCTTCTCCCAGGACTCCTAATTCCTCAACTAAATTTTTCATTCTCTCATTCAAAATACCACAAAAGATCTTACATACGGTGTCACCCAGTGCAATTGGTCTGTAATTTTTAAGTTCTTTCATACTCTTATGTCCACCCTTATGCAACAGAACTACATTACACTTGTTCCAGTCATCCGGTACTCGTTCACTCTTCCATATCTCATCAAATAAACATTTCAACATACTGACTGCACTCTCTCCTCCACATTTATAGAACTCATATGGTATCTTATCAGGGCCACATGCCTTTCCATTTTTCACTTTCTTCAAAAAACTTACAATCTCTTCACAAGTGATTTCGTCTTCCATTTGCAGTTCATGTTCATCTATCAGAAAATTTATTGGTTCATCATCTGTAACCTGCTCATTCATTCCACCAATGTCCTCCCAGTATTCTTCAACTGCTTTCACCATTTGCATCCTATCTTGTACACTGCAACCATTGACTACTAATTCATCAACTTGAACTTCACTACCTCTATCATTACCTTGTATAAACCTATACCAATCTTTTATTCCATCTAGACCTTTCTTTCTTAGATTTTCAACTTGGTGTCTCTCTTCTTTAACCCTAGCCTCATTGATCATTCTCTTTACTTTCTTCTGCTGGTCCTTGTACTCATTCCATACACTCTGCCATTCATCCTCAGTAATTCTGCGTCTTTCATACATTTTCCTCATACTGCGTTGTTTTTTATTTAAAGTCTTCCTTCTCGTTCGTTCTTCCTTTATCTCACTCGTAAACCACCTAGCATTCCCTGTACTTTTCCTGCATTTCATTCTACCGATCTTTTGCTCTGCCACATCATACAAGGTTCTTGCAATCTCCTTATTTAGGTCATTTACATTTCCACACCTGTTCCAGTTACATCTACTCAATTCATTTCTAAATTCTTCCCAGTTTGCCATTTTAATACGCCAATATTCTCTTACTCTGCTGGCCTTCTGCATCGGCTCCTTTCCACCCCAATTATATTCTAGTACAAGCATTTTATGGTCACTATCAATATCAAAATCATCTTCATCTACAAACATTTCTTTGACACACTCTCTTGCTCTACTATTCACTATCATATAGTCAATTGCAGTTTTACATTCCCTGCTTTGCCATGTATGCAAGCCATTTCCTATTGTTACATTTAGGTTCTCAAGTTCATTCTCATCACAGAAATCAATCAATTTTTGTCCATTTGCATTCACAGGCTCACCCAGTATACCAACATGGCCATTCATATCACCCATTAAAATCAGAGGGCATCTGCAATGCTCTTGCACAATTCTTGTTAATATTTCATACTTTTTTACATTCTCTTGATGAGCTAAAAAACCATCAGTTGTCATATAGCATACAACCACAATAACACATTCTCTGGCATGCATTCTTTCACACTTTATTACTAACAGATCTTCACTCTCAGGTTCATTTCCAACAGGAATTTCTTCTAATTTCCAATTTAGAGCATTTTTTACAATGAGACCAACTCCACCACCTCTTTTTTGCCAACTTACACGCCCTTTTCCAATCATGTAGTACTTACTCTCCTTACACTTTAAACTGACTCTATCACGCATTTGGGTCTCTACTACACCAACACAATCCAAATCTCCATTCTCAAATTCTGCTACAAGGTCATTTAACTTTCCTGCATTCCATCCACGCACATTTATACATCCAAACCTTACAACACTATTGGACAATTCACAACATTTTTCATTTTTGCTCTGACAGCTTTCCATTCATCCAGTTCCACCTTCCATTACAATATGAGTACACCCAATCCACTGGATGTATCTCCTGGAGAGTTTCATCTCACCTTCTTGAGTAAGGTGGACTCCATCTCCACGAAAACACCCACTCTGGATCAGGTTATCCACATCAAGGAAGCTGGAACCCATTTCACGCTTTCTCATACTCTCAGCTTTCATACTCATGATCCTTTTATGCACTTCCCTATTCACCTCCTTTCGCACCCTTTCATACTCCTCACCACATGCAGGCCTTCTCAGCAGACTGGTCACAGCCACTCTTACATTCTTCTTTCGCGCCCTTTCAACAACATTCATAATTGCATTCACCGTACGCTCTCTCCCACATTCAAGCAATCCATTGCCACCTCCTTGCAGTACAACCATCCCTTCATCCATTCCATCTATCACTTCCTCAGCATGCCTACAAATCTCATTCACTCCCTTTCCTCTCATGCTCGTACATCCACTACGGTCAGTCATACTCACAAACCTATCCACATTCTTCACCATGCTGTCACCACATATTCTAATCGTAGGTCTCACTCTCCCTTTCATACTACTCTTTCGTTCAACTCTTCCACTCACATCACTCTTTCCATCCATCTTCCTTACATTCACTTCCACTACAGGCGCCTGCACCTCATGTGGCATATCAACAGGTTGCTCCTTCACTCTCTTCCCATTCGTACTTCTTTCATCATGCTCATTCATCCTTCTACTCTCATCTGGCACATTTGCACCACCATTCACTTCATTTATTGCATTCACACTCCTTGCACCATCATCCACTTCATTTGCACTCCTTGCACCATCATCCACTTCATTTGCACTCCTTGCACCATCATCCACT